>PUFA01000103.1:2285897-3651794 GCA_003508835.1 Eonycteris spelaea | reverse complement strand
GAAAACATAGGGAAATGCTCCTTAATTGGTCTTGCAATGGTTTTTTCAGATCTAACACCTAAGTGCAAGCAACAAAGCAAAAATAAACAAATTGGGACTACCTCAAACTAATAAGCTTCGGCACATCTAAATATGAATCCGAAAAGAAAAGAAAAAAGAAAAGGAAAAGAAAGAAAAGAAAGAAAAGAAAAGAAAGAAAAGAAAAAGAAAGAAAACCTAAGAAGAGAGAAAATATTTGCAACCACATATCTGACAAGGAGTTAATATCCAAAATATACAAGGAATCATAAAAAAGCAAAAAGCAATCAATTTAAAATGGGTAAGAGGCCTAAAAGACAAAGAGATGTTTAAATGATCAATAGTTCATGATATGGTGCTCCAATCATCAGTGTAACAGAACCAAAACTACAATGTGACATCAATTCACATCTGTTAGAATGAGTATTGTCAAAAAGATAAGAAAATAATAAGTGCTGGCAAAGATGCGGGAAAAAGGGAACCCTCGTATACTGTTGAACGGAATGCAAAGTGATATAGCCACTATGGAAAACAATGCAGAAGTTCCTTAAAAAAAAAAATTAAAAGTAGAACTACCATATGATCCAGCAATTCCACTTCTGGGTATATATCCTAAGGAAATAAAATCACTATTTCAAAGAGATATGTGTACCCTCATGTTCACTGCAGCATAACTTACAATAACCAAGGCATGGAAACATCCTAAGTGTCCACCAACAGATAAATGGATATAGAAAATGTGATATAAATAAATAATACATAAATGATATTCATATATAAAAATATTAGCCACAAAGAGAAGGAAATCCTGCCATTTGTAACAAAATGGATGAAATCTGAGGGTATTAAGTAAGTTAGAAAGAAAAAGACAAATACTAGATGGTCTCATATGTGAAATCTAGAAAAACTGAACTCATAGAAACAGAGAAAAGATTAGTGGAGAACAGAGGCAGGGAGAGGGAATGGCAGCACAAAATGAGTGAAGAGGGTCATGAGGTACAAACTTCCGGTTATAAGAACAAGTACTGGGATGTAATGTACACCATGATGACTATGGGTAAGAATACTATGCTGTATATTTGAAAGATGATGAGATAGATCTCAAAAGTTCTCATAAAAGTAAAAAACTGTAACTATGTAACATGATGGATGTTATACTTATCGTAATCATTTTGCAATATATACCTATATCAAGTTATTTTGTGCATATTAGACTTATACAATTTGTATGTTAATCGTATCTCGATAAAACTGGGAAGAAAAAGATTTACATCAACCTGACTTCTGTCTATTGTGATATTTTGCCATCAACACGTAACACACATTGAGATATAGAGCCTGCCTAATCACAAGCTGGTTTTTCGCACAGCTTGTTCATTGGTTAAATCATCAAATCATCAAAGAGTCTTCTCATATTTTATATCCATGTATTTTTACAAGGCTGTATTATAAAACTAATTTAAAATTAACAGAAAAAAGTTAAAATATATGAAAATATAGAAAAGTATTTCAAATATACTTAAAGTAAATTATATCTAAATAAAAGGCTAAAATAACATTATTATTCAGGTGTGACAAATTAAATTATGTCCAGCAGGTCCTCAAATCATGTCATTTCATTCAACATCATTGCATTATAACATAGATGAGACACTGTAGGAACCTAACTCTTGTTTATATAAATGATCTATGGTAAAATTGGTTTTGTTATATGTCATTTTGTTTAGTCATAGAACCTCTCAATGACGTTAAGGGAGAACTTGTTTGTACTTAATTAAGGAGTTTTTGTGCTTTTAAGACCCCAGAGAAAGTGTCCAAGCTCTATATATTGGCCCAAACTGTTGATATGCATTACAAAATAGTAAAAATGTGCAAAATAGCTAATAGGTTATCAGCTGCCTCCCCACTTACTTTTGGTAGCTAAAGAGCCTCATAAATTATTTCAACAAATTTGCAGAGTATATTATGCTAACAAAAGTAGTTCGGCTACATACCAATTACCAACTCTAAAAGTCAGTATTTTTTGATGTTTCACAGAAATGGAAAGTGTTAACAGTAACAATAACAAACAAAATTACAAGAGTATAACAACCAGACCAAAAAATAATAATAATATATACCTGGAAAATCAATTTTTTCTTTAGAACCTAAAAAGTCATTTTTATGTATCAAAGAGATGTGATTCCCCTTCTTTGATGCACAAAAATAAGACTGATCATGAAATTAACTAGTCTTTTTAAACCTAGCTACTAGAATTAACTTGATCATTTTGATTAGTAGCCATAAGCAGAATACATTACTCAAAACACCTCCCATGAACAGTGAAATAAGTTCTTTATGTCTTTGAAATTATCAACCAAGGCCCCTCTGGTTATTGTTCTTTCTATAAAACACAGCCCTAGGACATTTCTCCAATATGTTTTAAAAAATTTGAAAAATTTCCCAAACTAATAAATCCTATAAAAATCACCAAGTATACCAGAAAGTGATACCTCCCACTGACATACCTATTCTAAGTCTCTGCCACTTTCACACTCATCTTTACTATCTTCATAGGCACCATCTTCTATTCATTCAAACAAGGCTCATTTAAGCTCATAACAGTTCCAATATCCAAATTGTATTTCTAAATCTGAGTTAAAAAAAATACTTAAATTTATTTCTCAAATGCCATGTTTTCATTTGTGAGGTGAACGGCACCCTATATTCCAAATGATCAGGTACCTGAGCTTAACTGACTAGCTCTTCCAGGGGTGATGCCTTAATTACTTCTAAACAGAGCCCCGAATAGTGTGTAGCACATAGTAGGCAGGGAACAAATTCTAAACATGAATGAATTTTAATCCTCTTGGGCCTCATTTTAAACTGCAACTTTTTAGACTCCTTCAAACACTAACCTAGAAAAAAGTTTTTTTTGCTATATTTCACTATATAGACATCCCAATGTATATGACATATAATTCAATTAAACAGACATAATTATAAGAAAATGTTATATCAGTTAGGTGTAGGCTGGAGTTTTCTATAGAAATTAACAATCCCCAAACACAAAGGTTTATTCTCTCATTCATGCTACCGATTCATTCTCACTCTACCTGTCTCAACACTGCCTATCATTCTCAAGACCTAGGCTGACAGGGCAGCTGATATCTGCAGCACCATAGCAAAGGGAAAGATCATAAATCATGCACTGGCTCTTAAACCTTCTGCTCATGACATAGGTGAACTTCAGTTTGCTCACATGTCATCAGCCAAAACCAGTCATGTAACATACAACTTCAAGAGGCCAGAATATACAATCTTAGTATACTTGGTGAACAACACAAATAAACTAGTATTTTACAAAAGACACTACTGTTGTCAGTTCAAATCCTAGCTTTGCAACTTAGAAATATACTTAATTTCTTCATCTATAAAATTAGTAATAACTACCTTATAAATTCATCAGAAAAATTAAATGATATAGTACAAGATCAGATGCTTAGCAGAATGACTGGCCTTGATTCACTCATTCAATAAATATTTTGGGGCATCTAGGTATTAACATATAATAATTATACACTAAATAGCAGTTTTTTGTTTGTTGCTATTGTTATCAAAAATGTCTTTTGAGTTCCAACCAGGAACCCCAGAAATAAGCCCTCATTTCTCAGCAGTCTCCAAATTCAGAAGAGAAAAGTGTGTGGCAGACTTGTAGTTGGTCTCCAAATTCCATTTTCCTTCTTATACAGTAATAGAATCCTATTTTTTAGCTGTACATGTGAGCTCATGGAATACAAACTACCTATGCCCAGCTGTTCATGCAGCTAAGTTGGCCAAAGGTCTCATTTCTGGCCACTGTGCTATAGAAGGAAGTGTCATGTGGCAACTTAAGGGATACTTCCGTAAGAGACAGCAGGTGTGTATCCATCCACTTCTTCATCCCTTCCTCCACAAAACCATCTAGAATATCAATTCTGTGACTATAATATCATGGCCACGGAGAGCAGAGGAATAAAATCAGAAGAATCCTCTGTTCCTGACACTGTGAAGTGTCATACCAACCCTGTACTTTTATGTGGAGAATAAACTTTCATCTTATTTATTCCACTGTTATTTTACATTTTCTGTCATTCAGAACCCATCTCAATTCTAATATAAAATATAACCTAATACTTTGTCCAAAAAACAAGCTGTATAAAGACTAACTCTTGATGATACCCTTATATCATCATAAGAGAAGCAGCACCGTACAGCAGAGTGGGAACTGGCTTGAGGAACACCTGAATTTTAGACTCAGCTCTTCTGCTTCCTATGTAAACCCTCAGTAAGTTACTTAACATAGGCAGGCCTTAGCTTCTTGTCTCTAAAGTGGTAATAAGATCTAAAGAGTTGTGAGAATTAAATGGGAAGAGGTTTATAATAAACTTTCTAAATTGTAAAGTGCTATATAATATCAGTATTGCTTTGTCAGTTGTTCCCTTCCCCAGCCCTCTTTCAGAATTCGAGCATTGCCATACTTCCAACACCTAGTGAGTCAGCCAGAGATTGTCTCAGTAAGTGTAGTGCAGGACCATGAATTTGCATTTTCAAACAAGCACCCGCAGAGACTCCGTTTAAAGTACTCTTCCCAATATACCTTTGAGAAACCCTGCTCTAATGATCAGGACCTACCTATTTTGCAATCCTGTGCTTGAGTGCCTCACTATTTTAAGATTATGATAAAACACCAGGATACTTCCAAAGCCTCTCCACTGCCTAAATGCCAAGTGCCCAGCAGATACTTAATAAATTCTGTTGAAATGATGAACTGAAGTGGAAAAAGAGAGTGGAAATGAATCGAACGACCCTAAAGACTTCCACTTTTGGCCAACATAAAGTAATAAGGACCAAATTTACCTTCCTGCCTGACTCAACTGAAAAACTGGACAAACGATAGTAAACAACTTTTTAAGACTCTAGGAATCAGGTAATAAAGGACATGATTCCTGAGAAATATACAGGAAACAAAGGAGTTGAGTCTTACCATCGCCCCAGATTACTTCTTGAGATAGTTTTCAGGCTAAAGTGCTAGGATGGGGGGCGGGGCACATGGAGGAGGAGGAAAGAGGAGGAGGAGAAGGAGGAGGAGGAGGAGGAGGAGGAGAGGAGCCCAGGCAAAGGCTGGCAAAGATGCTCCTGAGTTGAGGGCATAGAATTATGGGTCCAGCAAGGCCAGTGTGGCTAAAGTTTGCAGTTCAGAATACCAGAAAGAAGAGAGCTTCACACAGAGAGAACTGATTCCTCAAGTCTTCAGCATATATATGTGTGAGCAACTACTGGAGGCTGGGCAAAGAACCATGTAAAATGACTTAAGGGAAAAATCCAAGAGCCCACACATGACAGGGAATAGTGCCTGTTCTTAGCAGGCAGAGTGAAAAACCTCATAACTTATGGGGCTTTGGGTAGAGTACTCAGAAGAGTTTTGCCTTAGGAATGTGAAAAAAATTAGCTTGAGATCAAATGCTGCTCTGGTCCCACCTGACAAAGCTTAAAAATGAGACTTAAAGGGATCAAACTATTTTCAGATAACTTATCCCAGAAAAAGCGCAAGTATATTCATAGAAGTATAAAAATATCCTGCACCCAACAGGGCAAAGTTCACAACATCAGGCATCTAATTGAAAATTACCCATCATGCAAAGAATTACTATTTTACTAATTTTAAAAATAATTTTTGGACTTCCAATCAAGATGGCGGAGTAGCTAAATACTGTGCTCACCTTATCCCATGACCACATCAAAATTACAACTAAACTAGAACCATCTGAAAAGTAGCGGAACAGAACTCCTATAACTAGGGATATAAAGAAGTCACACCGGACTGGTAGGAGGGGTAGAAACAGAAGACAGGTTAGTCCCACACCCATGTGTGGTGGTTAAGAATCAGGAGGGATACCTTGGCTGCGGAGGCCTCCATGAGGAGCAAGAGGATCCCAGCCTCATACTGGGCTCCCCAACCTGCCAGTGCCAGGAAGAAGAGTTCCCAAAACATCTGACTGCGAAAATCAGCAAGGATTCCTTCCAGGTGAGATGGAAGGCTGTTAGAGTCCCAGGCATTCCTCTTAAAGAGCCCAGGCATGAACTTATTGATGGACTCAGGTGCTCTAAGCTCCAGGCTATGGATATGTAAGGGGGAAACTGAATTGTCTGGTTCAGGACAAGAGCTGGACTGTCAGTTCTCTAAGAGACTAACCTGCTGGCAGGTGCCACTGTTCCTTTACTGAGACCATCCCCCACCCAGCCTGCAGGTGCAGGCAGGCACCAAATCTGAGTCTCTATCCTGGTGATTCCAAGAATCTGCCCTACCCAACCCACACACCAGCCTGAACCTCTTTCAGCAGCTGTTTCTTACAAGTCACTGGCCTCAGCCCATGTTACAAACTTTCCCAGAATCTTTCAAAGGTCCACAAACCCCAAACAAGAAGTGGCTGGCTTTGGTGTGCCCTATACCTCTTCCTTGCAGCCCTCAGCACTAGTGGCAATTGGCCTCAATTCATAACATGGCCTCACCCAGGCACCTCCAAGCCCAGCACAGGCAGCTACCAGCCGAGCTACCAGCAGCTCCTATCAGGTGGCCCAGGCTGGACACTGGCAGCGGCTGACCTTGACCTGCACCAGAACCCCTCCCAAGAGGCCTCAGGATCTACATACCCAGTGGTTGGCTTCAGGCCACACCAGAGTACCATCCAATTAACTCCACAAACAGCACAGCCAAAAGGTGAACTCAGTAGGCACCAGAGCCCCACTACAGAAAATTCTACTCTGTGGGATCAGCCCCAACTAAAGAGCTCTTCCTCTGTATCATGGTTCGTCATCCTGGGCCAATGCTATCCACTGATGTATCAATAGCAATCAAGGATAAACTACAACAAGAGGACACACAGAACCCACACAACAGATACCCCTGGAGCACCTGGCCTAGGTGACAGGGAGTCTGCACCACTGGGCCCAACAGGACACCTCCTATATAGGGACACCCTGCCAAGACTGGCAGATGCAGCAGATCTACCAAATACATAGAAACACACACAGGGAGGCAGCCAAAATGAGGAAACAAAGAACATTTCCCAAATAAAATAAGAGGGTAAAACTCTAAAAAAAGAACTAAACAAAATGGAGGTAAGTAACCTACAAGATACAGAGTTCAAAACATTGTTATAAGGATGCTCAGTGAACTAGGGGAAGAGTAGATGAACTCACTAAGAACTTACACAAAGAGCTATAAACCATTAAAAAAAGAACCAATCAGAAATGAAGACTACATCAGACAAAATCAACAGCAGATTAGATCAATCAGAAGATTCAATCAGTGATCTGGAAGACAAGATAGCAGGAAACATCGAATCAAAAGACCAAAAAGAAAAAAAAAACTTTTAAATGAGGACAGATTAAGGAACACTGGGACATCAGGTGTACCAACATTTACATTATAGGGGTACCAGAAGAAGAGAGCGAGCAAGGAATTGAAAACCTATTTCAAGAAATGACTGAAAACTTCCCTAACTCGGTGAAGTAAATAAACACACAAGCCCAGGCTGCAGAGTCCCAAATAAGATAAACCCAAAGAGGCCTACACCAAGATATAGCATAATTAATACCAAAGGTTAAAGACAAAGAGAGAATCTTAAGAGTAGCAAAAGAAAAGCAGTTAGTTATACAGAAGGGAGGACCCATAAGACTGACAGCTGATTTCTCAACAGAAACTCTGCAGGCCAGAAAGGACTTGTAAGAAAATATAATGAAAAGCAAGGACCTGCAATCAAGATTACTCTACCCAACAAAACTATCATTTAGAATCAAAGGAGAAGATAAAGAGCTTCCCAGACTAGAAAAAGCAAAACGAGTTCATCATCAAGCCAGTATTAAGGAATTGTCAAAAGAACTTAAAAGAAGGTAAAAAAAAAAAAAGATCAAAATTATCAATAATAAAATGGCAATAATGACATACTTATCAATAATTACTTTAAATATAAATTAAATGCTCTAATCAAAAGACACAGGTGGCTGAATGAAGAAACAAGACCCATGCATTTGTTGTCTACAAGAGACCCACTTCAGATCAAAAGACACACAAACTGAAAGTAAAGAGTTGGGAAAGATATTTCGTGCAGTTGGAAATGAAAAAAAAGAAAAAAGCTGGGGTAGCAATACTTATATTACACAAAATAGACTTTGAAACAAAGGCTATAATGGGGAGAAAACAAAGGACATTTCACATACAATAGCCAATACTGTCCATCAATAGACTGGATAAAGATGATATGGTACATATATACAATGGAATATTACTTGGCCACAATAAAGAATAAAATCTTACCATTTCCAACAACGCGATGGACCAAGAGGGTATTATGCTAAGTGAAATAAGACAGACAGAGAAGGACAAGTACCATATGATGTCACTTACATGTGGAATCTAAGAAAAAAAAAATAAATGAACAAGCAAAATAAAAACCAATTCACAGATACAGAGAGCAAATTGATGGTTGCCACTGGTAGCGGGGTTAGGGGGCTGGTGGAAAATGTGAAGGGATTAAAAAGTACAAATTGCTAATTATAAAAATAATCACAGGGATGTAAAGTACAGCACAGGAAATACAGTCGATTATATGTAATTAAATATATATGGTGTCAGGTAGGTACTAGACTTATCAGGGGGATCACTTCATAAGTTATATAAATTTCATAAGGAAAGTTCAGTGAAGTCACTGTTCAATTCAAACATTTACCGAGCACCTATCATATGCTAGGAAATATGTAAGCACTAGAAATAAAAAGGAAAAAAGGCCAGTTAAGAGGACCCAAAGTATATCTTATGTTGAGTTCACACTTAAAAGTTCAAGTACAAACTTCATTTCTATTTCCTAATTTCTAAGTAAGGCAATAATTTAAGTTCCTCCTACAAAAATTAAAAAATGATTTTTTCCTGCTGAAAGGAAAAAATAAGTTTTCAGGTTCAACTAATTAGGCATGTCTAAGAAATCCTTGGAATTTTAAAAATGTGTTAAAACTTTAACTTAAAAGCAACCTGCAATTAACATTACCTTTCAAATCATTCTTAAATTAGTAGACTAAATTATGTTCAGATATAAAAAACATAAAATGGACCAATCTGTCATTACGATAATCTTTTCAGAAGGGCTAGCTAACTGATGTAAGGAATTAAAATCAAGTTCAAGTTTGTATTTCATTTGCTTATTCTATTTAAATGACAGATGGTTTAAATATTAATCCTATTAATAAAACGTCTACATATTCATTATGAAGCTGATTTTCTTACCTTGTTCATTTATTAATTTTACTACATGGCTACCCATTTAAGGTCTTAAACCCTTACCTCACAGAGTGTGATCCTAGAATCAACAGCATCAGCATCACTTGGAAGCTTGATAGAAAGAACTACAGAATTTTTCACCCCAATCCAGCCCTGCTGAATCAGAATTTGCATTTTTAAAAAAATCCCCAAGTGATTCCTATATAGATTGAAGTCTGAGTAGCATAGTGCTAACCTTTTTTTTTCCACAGTATTACAAGAGTTTACTTGCTTCCAAATTTGGTTCATTTATCTCTAGATAGTAACTTTTAATAAGAATAATTCAATTCAGACAAATAAATCAAATCAATATACATATATATTAGATATTGTATATACAATATTTGTGTCTCTGACTTGATCTTAGCTCTCAACTAGGACTTCAAGTCTTAGATGTCTTGTTGTACTATTCATTTTTTTCTCGAGTCAACATTTTTGCCTTAGCATATGGCCATGTGATGAAAGTCTCTGTAATCAAACAACTAAATTACTAAACAACTAAAATTATGCAGATTTTCTGCATAATTTAAAAAGTGAAAAAACTCAAAATAGGTTCAATTAAAGTTGAACTTCAAAGTTCCCTAGACAAAAAAAGACCAGAATGACTCTATCCTCCACAATAACATATTTTTATGCTTTACCTAATACTTTTTTACTGCAGGCAGCATAAATTCTTAAAATAAGAAATTCACATGGGACTTAGTGCAGTTCTTTAGATGGCTCATCTTTTATTATTACTATTGCACAATAGTCACAGTGCACATAAAATAGAACAAATCCTGTTTTCTCTTTCATTTTGCCAAAAAATATGACAGACCTAGGCTGAAACTGATCACAGCAGGTAAGATAGTTCGGCACAGATTCAAAGGAAGGTACAAATGTTCACTTTTCAAAAGCACTGCAAAAGCCAACCTCATCTCTTTTCACTGTAGCCATGGCTTTATGCCAAACATTTGAAAATTGTTGAAAAGTGCTGTTCTGTATAAGCAATTATGAAGAGCTTTGCAAAAAGAAGGAGGAAATTCTAATAACAATCAACTCCTTGGCATGGTCGAATGCCCACAGCCTCTGGGTTGCAGGATAAGAATCTAAAGGTTACCAACTGCATCTGAGCCAATGTATCCAACCCAGATGCCTTAGGAAAAGGGTTTAGAGGATGTTAAGAAAAGGTATCAAGGAATCTGTTGGGTAGTCTCAAAAATTAAATGTCCTCAAACATCACCAGTTTTTTAAATAAGATCCTATTATAGGTCAGTCACACTTGAATTTAACTCTTTATTAACCTCATTTTGCATCTGTAGCCTATATGATTTCCCAGTATACCGCATTCCACAAGAGTACAACTAGGTATTTAATGCTTTCTTAATGGTCCTAGGCATACTGATTTCAAGGTTTAAGAAGAATATTCTAGAATGTGGTGAACAATTCATTAAAGTCCCTCTTTACTCACATTCACAGCCAAGTCTCTCAGAAGAATTGTCTATACACATTGGCTTCACTTTCTCACCTATTAGTTCACTCTTCAGCCACCCTATCTGGCTTCTACCCCCTTCACTTCATGTTGCTAAATCTAATGGACGTCCCTTAGTTGTCATTTTTCTTCACTTTGCAGCATCATTCAACAGTTAATAACTCTTTTTTGAGATATTTCTGTAGCTCTGATGGACCTGCATTCTCCTGGGTGCCTCCCAACTCTGTCCTTGTTAATCTTCTTTTACAGACTTTGTCCCCTCTACCTGACCTACAAGTGCTACCTTCGGGCTTGGTCCTGGAATCTCATATAATTTCATGACTATAAACACCTCCTTTATGCTGATGACACACTTTTGTGCCAATAACACATTTATATCTCCAGAACAGATCTTTCTTCTGAGACTAGACCAGTACACCCAACTGCCTTCTGAACACTCAACATGGATGCTTCAAAAACATATATTTAAACTCAATACAACCAAAAATGAAGTCTTAGATCTTTCCCTCACTGTTCTTCCTCTAATGTTTCCCATACCCAAACCACCTATCTAGCTGCTCCTGCTTGAAACCCAGAAGTCCTTGACTCTCGCCAATCATATTCAATCAATCTCCAACTCCTACTCTTTTGGCCTCCAAAATATAGCTTTAATATGTCCAGGTTCTTACCTCTACTGCCATCATCTCCTTTCACCAACTCTTCAGTCTAAGTCATTATCATCTCTCGCCTATCACACTGCAATAGCATGCTAAGTGATCTTTTCTGAATCTACTCATATCTCCTTCCAATTTAATCTCCACGATTTGGCAGACTGATATTTCACAGATGAAAATGCTCCTACTTTAAACTTTTCAGCAGCTTCCTATTGGTTTTAGGATAATATTCATAAGCCACCTGCCTACCACCCCAGACAACCTCATTGCATGCTATCATTCACCATGTTCTCCTTACGCACCAGCCCTACTCTTTTTTCTGTACATCACACATGCTGTGGTTTCTCCAGGTGCCGGGCCTTTGCACATGTTGTGTCCTCTACCTTGAATATCTGTTGTTTCTCTTGCACTTTTACCCACTGTTGCCCAAACCACACCAACATACATAATCCAAAACTCTAGAGTCCACATGCAGTAGTCAAAATAGACCAAAGGGAAATGAATGCCTAGCAACCTGTGACATTAAAACATGACATCAAGACAAAAAAAAAAAAAAAAAAAACAGCAAACCCTTATATAACTTTATACGAGGTACTGTTTCAGGTGACTTATATATATTAACATATTCAATATCATAATCTTCTGAAATAGGTACTATTATTACCTGTATTTCAAGAAAAATAAGGTACAGAGAGGATAAGTTGACTTCACCAAGGTCACAAGAATTCAGTGGCAAAGTTAGGATTCAAATTGACTGTGTGTGAATGCTTGACTGCCTGTAGCATGACAACTTGGTTACGGTCTATTTAACCTTTCCTAAGGATGTGAACTGGTTTACACAATTATACAGTTACATTTGGATAAATACTAACTCTCCACCAGACTAAAAACATAAACGAGAATAGGGGCCATTTACATCTTGTTCACTGATGTATCTCCAGTCTCCTTAACAAATTCTAACACATAATTTATGCTCATTATAAGATCTATCGAACATATGAATGTTTACTGTTCCCTTGCATAATTACTTGAGAATATACTGGGTTTCAATCATATCTTATTTATTTTATCTTACTTCATCTTATCTATGTATCTCCTATATTATCTATCGGTTAACCATTTCTGCCAGTCCCTCAGTGTCCCCTCCTCCTGTCCCCCTGGCATTCAGGGACTAGCTGGCGACAGCCGCAGTTTTCCCTTCCTGCGGGGGTGAGAGCTTCGATGTCTTTCCCGCCCTCAGGCCTCACCTTCCACGTGGGGTAAGAGGCCGTGCCAGCTTCCAGGCCAGGCCCAGGCGGCTCTCCCGTGCCTGACGGCATGAAGCGGCCATATCGCTGCAGAGGCCACTGTGCTGCATCTCCGCCCGGAAGCCCAAGGCCCACTTGCTCTTTTCCGGCCTCCGCCATGTCTGGCCTCCCGGCGCGCCCAGCCGGTGGGCACCTGCCAATCGTCATAGCTAACCAATCAAAAAGCGCGGTGACCCAAGGCCCACCCTCCCCTCCCGGTGTAAGCCAATGGGCAGGCTCCAGAGACTCCTGTAGGGGGCTCTCGGGTTGTGGGCGTCGCTTTGCGCTGGCGTTAGTTTCTCTGGGTGGACAAAATGGAGGTGATATCTACCACCTTCAAGCGGGGTTGTGGTCTCGCCTCTGCAGCATTTGGGCTGTTCCTTTACTTTAGGCAGCCAGTGCCACCATCCAGTGCTCTAAGACATTTCCAAAAACTGGCTGACTCTTTGTAACTCCTACGCGCTGGACTAGGCTGCTCTCCCGGGCTGCCTTGACAAGTGTGTGCTCCTCCTCACAGCAGCCTCTCAGAAGACAATGTCCCTGCCTACCTCTAACCCACCACAACACAGCCTAATTCTACCCTCTATTCAGGAAATAGGGTTACTTCCTCAAACATCTTGCAGCCCCCAGACATACTGCCTCCAGATGGTCAAGTTCTGTCCAAAAGAGAGAAGAAAATGGGTGGAATGCTGCCAGCAATAATAGGTATGTCTCAGTCGAACAGCAGGTCCAACTAAATGACAGGTCTAGGTGATTTATAGTTGAGAAAGCGCTTATACATCTGTTATTTTATTTGTCCTCCCAATTACTGTGTGCCGAATAAAGAAGCAGACTATTTCCCCCATTGAGTAGATGGAGGCAAAATAAGGTCCTCCTGAGAGTAGAAGCAGTTCTGTCCAAGGTTACACAGCCAGAGAAGAACTATGGACTCCACAATCTCTCCATGTGCCCACCCCACTTGCAAAGAATTTAGGCACTCGCCCAGTCCGTATCAAGTCAGAAGCAATGCATACAGATTATATTAATCAAATTCAAAAAGTTATAATGCAAACATTTTTTGAAAACTACATGTCAAAAGGTATTAAATGTATGGATGGTGTTTGGAAGGTGGTAATTCATTCACTCTACACAGTACTGATTACATAACTAACAATGTGTAGCTATCCTAGTCACCATAGGATTTACAGAAATGGGTAAGGCATGCATCTAGTCTTCCCTGACCTCAGGATTTAATGAAACAGGGAGATACTTGTCATACCTGATAGTTAATACCAAGTGAGTGGTGTAAATTACGTGCTCAAAGGATTCAGATGAAGTAAACATCTATGAATGGGAATGGCAGTGACATTTCAGTCCTAACTTGAAGGGTGAGAAAAGATGTTCCAAGGGAGGATGGAGGGCAAGTTGAGAAGCGAAATTTACAGAGATGAGGATAGTGACATATAGCCAGAATGCAAGATTTTTTAAAGAACATGTGGCCACAAAGATGAGTTGGGCAAAAGAGCACTGAACGACAGCTGAGAGTGAATTTTACCTGGTAGGTGGTAAGGGGCATGGAAAATTTGCACAGGACAGTTACACTATCATAATGGTTGTCCAGGCAGGCTATCCTTTCAGGAGCATATAGAATAAATTGCATTCAAGGCAAGGGATATTTGTTACTTATCTTTCCATTAGTCTAGTAGAGCTTGAAGGGGTCAGATTTCAGAAACTGCTTCTGAAGATCCTTAAATGACACATCAGCACTGCATTTAATATAGTAGTAAATGGTCAGAAACTCGGTTTCAATCCCAGTTCTGCCATTTTCCAGCTGTGTGACCTTGGAAAGTCACTTAACCTCTCTATAAACAGGGTTAGTAAATACCACCTTACAGGGTCATAAGGAGAATAAAATAATGTATGGGGAATATACTTGGTAAATTACAAAGTGGCACATATATTGGTACTTTCTTTTTTCAGGGTTAAAATGACTTTCCATAGCTCCCTACAGCAGGAGGATGAGAGTGAGATTCTGACATTCGGTCTCAGAGGCACTCACCTTCCAGGTCCAGGGCTGTGGATGCTGTCAAACACCCTTCACAGGAGCAGATGGTGCTCACAGTTGGGACTCTGTCAGTGTCCAAGGACACCCAGGGCCCTGCTGGGTTCCCACCTGCAAGCTCCCTTCCTAGACATTGCACCTGTGCTTGAGGTTCTGGGGTTACCAGCATCTGCCAAGAACAGATCATATCTGCAAAGGGAGATAGAAAGCCACAGCTTATGACAGAGGCCCTTTTAAAAAAAAAAACTATGATATTAACAAATGTGACTTGACTATTCAAGAAGTCCCAGAAGCTGTACTAGGTGCTGGGGATACAATAGTGAACAAGATGTGTGCTTCTGCCCTCCTAAAGCTTACAGTCTAATGGGAAGACAGAACATGGAGCAAATTACCTCATATTTTTAATGCCATTGTGTTTTTTTTATAGATAAATCTGTAATCTTCATTTAGATAAAATTTTATACAGTAATAAGCACAGATCTTACATGTTCAATTAGGTAAGATTTGACATTTGTATACACTCATGTAACCACCGTCCAAAACAAAATGTAGAACATTTTCAAAAGCCCCAAATTCCCTAAGAGTTTCTCCTTCCAGCCAATCGCCAACTCCCAAGAGCAACCACTGGTCTGATTTTTATCACTATAGCTTAGCTTTCCTGTGTTCCTGGATTTAATATATATGAAACCATACAGGATGTAACTCTTTTATTTCTGCTTCTTTTGCTCAGTGTAATTTTAGCTTCACCCATGTTGTTACGTGTATCAGTAGTTCATCTCTTTTTACTGCTGAATAACATCCTATTGTATCACAATTTGTTCATTCTTCATCTGTTGATGGACATCTGGGTTTTTCTGCTTTTTTGTTTGTTCATTTGTTTAGCTGTTTTTAAAGCTGCTATGAACATCTTTGTATAATTTTTTGTCTTTTTGCATATATGTGCTATTGTTTATCTTCAATATATACCTAGGAGTAATATTGCTGGGTTCTTCAGAGATGTATGTTTAACCCTATTTTTAAAAACTGCCAAAGCGATCTCCATACTGTTATTCTATTTTACCTCCGGTCAGCACAAATATGAGAGCTCCAGTTGCCCTTGCCGACATTTGCATTGTCAGATCATTTTAATTTTAGCAACTCTAGTGATGTATAATGGTATCTCATTGTGGTTTTAATTTGCATTTCCCTGATAATGAATAATGTTGAACCCCATTCAAATGGCTTACTGGCCATTTGTATACCTTATTCTACGAAGTGTCTGTTCAAATATTTTGCCATTGTTGATTTGTATGAGTTCTTTACATATTCTGATACAAGTCTTTGGTGAGATATATATATTGAGTATATTTCCTATTCTATGACTTGCCTTTTCATTTTCTTAACAATGTTTTTCAAGGAACAGAAGTATTTCATTCTGAATGAAGTCCAATTTATTTAATTTTTCAGGTGCATTTTATTAGTGCTTTTTGTGTCCTGCCTAAGAAATCTTTACCTACCCTAAGGTTGTACACTTATTTTCCTATGTTTTCTTCTAGATACTTTAAAGTTCTGACTTTACATCTAGGCATGTGTTCTTTCTTGCATTAAATTGTTCACATGAAATGAAGAAGGAGTTAAGGTTCGTTTTCCCCATATGTGTTATAGAATTAATGTCACACAGGAACAATCAATGACTGATGGGAATTGGCATATAAATACCCTAAATTACTCACTCCTCAGGTCTGATAACTCTGAGATTTGTTAATACCCTGTTTCCCAGAGTTAACCCATCAGATCAGGATCCAGTTACTCATGAGGTAAACTTGTTTGGTAATCATTCTTTTTTTGACTAAGTTTCTGTCCCTATCTTTCTTACCAGTGTCTCCTGGGATCACCTTTCAAATAAATTCCTTGCACTTGAATCTTTGTCACAGGGTCAGCTTCTGGGGGAACCCAAACTAAGAGTGACAAAACAAGGCAGATATTTAGCTATGGTATAGTTACATACAAGACAATGGTACAAAAGGCATTAAGAGAGAAGAAGTCACTTTTGCATCCAAAGCAAGACCCTTGGATTCCTTGCTGACCAGCCATTAGCAGATTAATAGCTTTTTGCAATCAGAACTAATGAATGACAGGTAACTACGAACCAATAGATCTCTCTCTTAGGAGACTATTACCAGTTAAAAAAAAAAAAACTAGCCCCTAAAGTTAAAAAAAAAAAATGGTCATTTTACTTCACAGAATATCTTTTGTTCCCAAATCCTTCTACTTTGTAACTTTGTTCTGCAGGTGGCTTAAATGACAGAGATATGCTGGCTGCTTGAGTAGTCAGCATACTGTTGGAGGCAGGCTGCATGTTTTAGAATCTATCACATCCCTTTCAAAGCAGACCGGGGCCCCATACATCCCCTCTCCCTTGGATATTGAGTCAGCAAAGGAAGTGATGGCTTCAATCTCCGTGGGTCTCCTAGAGACCCCCCAGGCCGTGGACTGGTACTAGTCAGTGACATGTTAGGAAACCGGCCACACAGCAGGAAGTGAACGGCAGGCAAGTGAGCAAATCTTCATCTGTATTTACAGCTGCTTGCCAGTGCTAGTAGCATCACCGCCTCAGCTCCACCTCAGCTCATCAAGCATTAGATTCTCATAGGAGCACTGGCTCCTGGACAAAAAGGTTGGGGACCTCTGTTTTAGATAATAGAGAAATATGTACTAATTCTGCCTGCCATATCCCTCAGAAAACAGTTCTGGGAACCATACAGAGTGACTAGAAGTTCAGGACACTGTCGGTGGCTGTGGAGTTTCTCAGAAAAGCCCTGTTTGCACTAGTCAAGCCAGACGAGGTCTCTCATGGTGTCAAACCTAGGGATGCTGTGTGTCAGAAGGGATATTCCCATGGAATTCTACACTCACTGCTAGAAAGCAATTATTTTCAAGTTTCTACTCTGTATCTCCATTTCAGGTAATTGAAGGGATTTCCAATGTGACTGGGCACAGACAATCCAACCTGTCTACGACTGCTGATTATTGGCACAACATAGAGATTACCACTGATTTTTTTTCATTTATTAAAAGCACACAGAATAATAAACTAGTAAAGAAACATTTGCCAGCTGGTAAATTTACAAACCTGGATTAGAGTCAGAAATAGGAACTTCGCTTAAACCTTAAAGAAAGACTATGAACTCACACCTTGAAGAGAGGGATTATACTTTATTTATGTTGGAACCCAGAGTTTCCTGGCATATGATAGGTTCCAATTTTTTTTTAAATGAAAGATTATAAATTTTAATATAGAAGAATGAAGAGGATAATTTTAAAATCATTTTGAGGGTATTAGGGCTAATATTGGGGAAATGGTTAATAACTCCTAACTTCATCTCCATGCAAGCTAGAATAAGAAAAAACATCTCCAGCCATATTCATAAAGAATTGGAGCTAAAGCAAGAAAGACATTTTTGTATCTCAAAAATCTTTAGCTGATAGCTGGTGTTCTGGGGAATTTATAACCCCAAAGCCTGCAAATACGTAGCAGTTAATGTAGGAGGAGAAAGAGGAAGACCCCTTGAAGTCTCTTCCAATTTGATGCATCGCTTATTCCATCTTTTGTTGCCTGACAGGTGAAGTCATTTAACCCACCTCTGTATAGACTAGGCTGCATATTTGCAATTTACGCCACAGAAGGCAGATGAAAACATCATTAAAAAAATGCTTCGTGCTGGATGGAGGGTGACTCAGCAGAAGCATTTTTTGAGCTTGGCTGTTGAGAATATTTTGATAATAGAGCCTGAAGCAATTGCAACTGCACTTCAGCAATGTTAGGTTAAGACTGGCAAAAGCTGGAAGGTCAAAGTTTTAGGGGGACCCCCAGGGAACTGTCAGAACTGCTCGTATTTGTTTCTCACACTAAAGGCTTCAGCCCTGAGAGCATCACAATATATTTGCAAATGAAATAAATTTCCCCAGGGGATAATTTTAACAATAAATTGAGAGACCCAGAGGAAGAGCCAATCTTTTTTTGATGGTCATTTGAGTTCAACTAATTTGTTCATTTATTTATCGGCAAGTATTTTTTAGGTTTATTCTGTGCCAGACACCAACAAGGTAATAGAGAAACAAATCTGAATAGGACACAGATTTTCTCTTGAAAATGCTTATAGTTTGGTAGAGAGACAGACACAAGGATATATAATTTGCCGGTATAATGTGAAAGATGCTCAATAAAGGCACAAACTTAGAATTGTGCTGGTGCAAAGAAGGAGTGGTACATTCGAACAGCAGCAGGGGTGGAGACTATTTTACTGTGTTAAAATTCACATAACATAAAATTCATGATTTTAACCAGCTTCAAGTGTTACAATTCAGTGGTTATTTCCTCCATTTACGATGTTGTGCGATCATTCACCAGTGTCTAATTCCGGCACATTTTCATCACCCTAAAAGGAAATTCCATACCCATTAGCAGTCACCTCATATTTCTCCCACCCTCCTGCTCCTGGAAACTACCAATCTGCCATCTGTCTTTGTGGATTTGCCTGTTCTGGATATTTCATATAAATGGAATCATACAATATATGGCCTTTTGTATTTAGCTTCTTTTTCTTAAGAAAAAAATAATTTATTTTAATTAGTTTCAAATATATAGGACATCTATATAGTTCATAAAATGATCCCCCAATTGCTCCATCCCTCCCCTGACCCTCCACCTAGCCAACATATTAATGCCTAACTGCATTCCCTATGCCGTGCTCCCCATCCCTGACCATCATCAGCTACTAATTTGCACTTCTTTAACCTTCACCCCATTCTCCCATCCCCCAAACCCCTCCCTCTGTCCATCAAAATTGTACTATATTTGTGAGTCTGTTTTTGATTAGTTTGTTTTTTTATTCCTTAGATTCCACATATAAGTGAAATCATACAGTTTGTCTTTCTCTGTCTGACTTAAATACCTTCTAGGTATTTCTTTTCATCCCTTCCTTTTAGTATGTGTGTGTCTTTTAATCTGAAGTGAGTCTCTTATAGGAAACATGTAGGGGTCTTGTTTTCCTTTCCATTCAGCCACTCTTATAGTTGGAGCACTTAATTCTTTTCCATTTGAGGTACTTATTAATAGGAATGTAGTTGTTACCATTCTTTATTCCTGTTTTGATACATGTTTTTCTTCTTGAAAGAAGTCCCTCCAACATTTCCTTGTAATGCTGGCTTGGTGGTTGATAAATTCCTTTAGCTTATTTTGTCTGGGAAGTTCTTTTTCTGTCCTTTGACTCTCAATGATAGCTTTGCCGATAAAAGTATCCCTGGTTGCAGATCCTGGGTCTTCATCAAGTTGAGTATTTTGTGCCAAACCCTTTGTCCTACATAATTTCTTTTGAGAAATTCAGCTGCCAGTCTTATGGGTGCTTCCCTTGTAGGTAACAACTGCTTTTCTCTTCTGCTTTTAAGATTCTTTCTTTTTTATTTAAACTTTGGTGGTTTTTAATTATTGATGTGTCTTGGTGTGCGCCTCTTTGAATCCCTGTTTTTGTTTTTGTTTTTGGATTCTCTGAGCTTCTTTGGTTTTTATGTATATATCCTTCACCAGATGAGGGAAGTTTTCCATCATTATTCTTCAAATAGCTCTTCAACATTTGCCTTCCTTTAGGTACCCTATGGCATGGATATTTTTTACATTTAATAGTGTCCCATAGGCTCCTTAAATTATTATCATAGTCTTGGCTTCTTTTTTCTTGCCATTCTGATTGAGTGTCCTTGGCTTCCCATCCTCTATATCAGTGGTTCAATCCTCTTCTTTATCCATTCTGTTGATTCCATCTAATATACTCTTCATCTAGATAATTTGTTCTTCATCTCTGACTGTTCCCTTTTATAACTTACCATTTCCATTTTGATGTTTCTATCTCCTTGTTAAAGTTCTCAGTAAATTCATCTACACCTTCCTGAAGTTCCTTGAGCACCTTTATAACCAGTGTTTTTGAACTCTGCATCTCTTAGATTATTTGACTCCATTATTCCTGGATTGTTGTTCTATACTCTCCTATGGTTTCTGCTTCTTCGTCTTTCCATTTTGGCTGCCTTTCTTTGTCTGTTTCTATGTACTAAAGAAAGCTCCTAAATCTTCCGGTCTTATTAGTAGATTTGTGAAGTAGGTGCCAGTGGCATAGTCCTGAGAGGGGTTCTGCTGCAGGCCAAACTTAGCCCAAGCCCTACCCCTCTGGGCCACCTGTTAAAATTGAGCAAGTGATCCACAGATACTGTGCTTATAATTGCCTCAGAAGGCCACACCAGAAACCGAGGCCAGCTACCCCAGTGTGAGTCTAGGTGCTGCTCAGCAAAGAGCATCTGACTTGCTGAGGATAAGCTAGATGAGGCTTGGGTGGGGCCATGAGTTGGGGGAGGCAAGGTTAAGGAAATCCTCTGGGCAGAGCACCAGTTTGATGACATCATGGTTTTGGTGCGCTGTGTCTGCGCTGGTGCTCAGAGCAAGCAGGTCCATCACCATGAAAATCCACTCATAGACGCGGCCCCTTTAGTGGCTTTTGCCATTGCTACTGCCACAGCCTCTGTCTCACTCTGTCTCGCTCAGCCGCTCAAGACCTGGCAGCCCCACGTCCTTGCCCCATCCTACCTTCTGCCATTGCAGGGTGGTTTCTTGGATTTCTCCCTAGTTGTATGGCTTGTTCATCTAGATCCTAGGTAATTTTTCCTTGCTGCTTGCTCCTTGTTTCTATCACAATTTTGATTTGTCACCAGAGGGATGTACAGATGCTCTATCATCCTACGCCATTTCCACCCCCACCTCCTGCCCCATATTTTGCTTCTTTATTTTATAGTTTCAGGGTTCATTTATGTAATAGCACATACCAGTAATCCTTTTTAATGTTAAATAACTATTTAATGGAATATAAATATTCCATTGTATAGATATACCACATTTTGCTTATCATTCATCAGTTGATGGATATTCGGGTTGTTTCTACTAAGTGGGGACTCCTGAATAGTGCTTTACTTTTCAGAATAAAAATAGTTGCTATCCTCTGATAAAACAAAGCAATGCAGAATGTCCAAGCAGGATAGTGTTAAGTTACTTCTCAATTTTTCCCATTTCTGGATACATAAGTAACAACAAGTCAAATATAAAAAGAGATAACCAGAAAGAGGAAAGTTGGAATGAAAGACAAGGCAAACATCTCTGGGACCAGAAATCCACAATTGTGAGCAAGGATGAAGCCACAGGCATGCTGGGCTCCAGGTCTGGACCAGACAGTGGAACACAAGACTGACTCCAGCAGAGAAATAGGAACCAAACAGCTCCACACAAGGCACAAAAGAGTCAGGCACCCTGCATTAAGCCAGGAGTTGGAGTGGTGACCCTCCTTTCAAGGGGCTTAAGAAGACTGCCACCTGCTGCTTTGTGTAACTGTTTCCAGAAAAATAGAGACCTAAGGAGGCAGGTGGACATCCAAAGCCTCATGAGCAGGATCTGAGCCAGTCTCCTGCAGACTCTGAGACCGGATATCCCCAACTTCTTGCAGAAGAGGTATGCTGAAACACCCCTGTAAGACTTGGTTCTGGACCAGATTCCGGGGGCATAGAGGAGAGCTGCAGCACACCCACTCCACTACTAGAAAGTACAAGAAAAATAAAGAAGCAGAAAGAGTCTCACTGAAAATGATCTTGAAAATCAGAAGTCTAAAACACATGAGGAAATAGAATTCTAGGAAAGACAACAAAAGCAACAATTGGAATACAAATTCACTTCTGACAAAATTAATCATATGTAACAGACTGACAAAAATACTTTAAAATGATTAATACTACTATGATTTGCAACAACACAGATGAATATTGAACAAAGAAGACAGACACAAGAGTACACAATACATGCTTACACTGATATAATGTAAAAAATATATAAATTAATCTATGATGTTGAAGTCAAGACAATCAGTAGCTGCCCTTGGAAGAGTGCCCAAAGAGATGTTGGAAATGTTTTATTTCTTGACTTGGGCGCTTGTTACATGGATGCCTTAACTTTGTGAAGTCATTGTGTTATATATTATTGCAGATCCTGTATTTGAGAATTTGCCTTCTCACTAAAATTTATTTGTAATCCACAAATCAGCATATGTCCCCCTTTGTGGGGGACATATGCATTGAGGGGAAAATTTGAGTCATCAGATGCTTATGGAAATTGGAATTCCAATAAGGAATTCCCAGCTGAATTCGAACAATGTGCTGCCCTTGCCTTATTGTTTCAGCTCTCACATTGTAAACAAATGTCCTTTTGGTACTCTACGTAGTGCCACATTTTTTACAAGTGTGTGATCTTTGTTGGTGATTTCACTGTTCAAAATGGCCCCAAGCATAATGCTGAAGAGTTCTTAAACTCAAGAAGTTGAGATGTGCCTCATTGGAGAAACTTTGTATTTTATATAAGCTTCCTTTAGACATGAGTCATAGTGCTGTTAGCCGTGAGTTCTATGTTAATGAATCAAAAATATAAAATAAACCAGATGTCTTTAAACAGAAGCACACATAATACAAGGTTATGTATTTATTGGTTGATGAAAACGTTATGACCAAAACTTCGCAGGAGCCTAACCTTGTATTTCCCCTAGGAACAATAGCTCAGTATTTACTAATTCAGTGCTCAATTTTAAAAATAAATAAAATTTTAATATAATAACTAAGATAATTTATAGTCCTAGACACTCACTAAAATAATTATTAGATGACATATATGTAATGATAACATAGAAATTTGTTTAAAATGTAGAGAAATATAACTATTGACAATAAAAAGAATACTATTTGTGTTAAAAATGTAAAATGGAAACTCTAAAGAAATGTAAAATGATGGAGGATGAGAGTATTCAAAGAGTAGTAAAAGTATGACAATGTCTGAAGGTAGGATTAAAAATATTAAATAACATTTGTTTAGAAAAGTGAGGATTTAAGTTTGTATATGTACTAAAAAATGGAAGAACAATCTATACCTTCCAAATGAGTAGACTGAAAAAACAAGATTGGAATAAATATATATTTGTCAATAGAAAGAAAGAATAAAGAAAAAATGGTAAACAGAATGATGTATAAGCTGGTACTAAAAATTCAAATATATACATATTCGTAAAAATGTAAATAGATTATAGTTACCTTTAAAAACATAAATTAACATATTGGAGTTTTAAAATCTAGCTATATGCTAGAATTAATTATATTACATAAAATTAAAGTTATAAAGTTATCAACTAGAAGAACACTCAAATTATCAGATGAAAATCCCACAT
Source organism: Eonycteris spelaea (assembly GCA_003508835.1). NCBI lineage: Eukaryota > Metazoa > Chordata > Mammalia > Chiroptera > Pteropodidae > Eonycteris > Eonycteris spelaea. Next base: position 3,627,716 of record PUFA01000103.1, on the reverse strand, counting down.
AGACAGTTTACATACATATTCCAAAAATGTAATTGCAGATTATAAAGTGAAACATCAATATAGTAAAATATCAAAAAAAAAATTAAAAACAAAGGAATAACTTAAAATACCAAATGTATTGTCATATTAATAAGTGTGGCTGTCAACTCACCAAGAAGGAAAAAAAGACTATGGTCACAAACCAAAGTGAAAGAGAGGTTTCAAAAAGTTTTCAGAGAAAATTTTATGAGGTAGGGTAACTGATAGAGTAGGGCAAGGAAAGCTGCAGCCTGGGACATGGGGGATGATATAATCTAGAGGAAAGCAAACAGCCCCAGCAGAGACGGCATGTATCCCAAGGGGCAAGAGTAAGATGTAGGACTGAAGACAGATGGATTAATTGAAAGTTTATGAATGAAATACCTTCTCAAAAATTGAGCATAAAATGCAGGGCAACTATTCCCAGGCAGAGGGTTCTTTCATGGAGAAATTGAATAAATTCTATTTATCTGGCATTTGGGGCCACTCACAGTATAAGCAAATTTCCTATCTGATAATCTACAGCCAAGTTCACCAACTAAACCCCAACCCATTACATAGCTCCAATTGGCATTTTAGTGGCTCATTCTTAAATAATAACCAACAATTAATATTATCAGACATTTGAGAAAAATCTCCACCATAAAGAAGAGAGACTGAAAGAAAGGATAAGTGACCCTAGAGAACAGAGATAACAGAGAGGAAAAAAATACATAATTAAAACCTTCAGAAAGACATGAAAAGCTATTGTATCTGTAAAACAAGAATAGGTTGCTATGAAAAAAATTATAGAAAATTATAAAAAAGAGAACAGTCTCAGAAAATAAAAGATATGTTGGACAAATACAAAAGAAAATAGAAGAGAGAGAGAAGAAAAAATGGTAGATGATAAAGGCTCCGTTTATCCCTCTGGCAACCAAATCAAAGTTGTGACATAAACAAAGAGCAAATGGAGAGGAAAATCACCTGGGATCTAGATGAACAAGCCATACAACTAGGGAGAGAAATAAGAAATCACCCTACAACAGGAAGAGGTAGGATGGAGTGGGGGATGTGAGGCTGCCAGCTCTGGAGGGGCTGAGGAGGACAGAGGCCATAGCAGCAGAAGCTGGCAGCTGCAGATGTCTCTTAAAGGGGCCGTGCCCACAAGCAAACTTTTGTGGAGATGGACCTACTTGCTCTGAACATCAGCTCTGGGTTGGCTACATGAAGGGCCCCAGGGACTTACAGGGGGGACACTGAGATGTCGGAGTGAAGTCCGGGGCAAGACTTGCTCTGTACAGAAGTGCCGGTGGTATCCATTGTTCCCCTGTTGAGCCCTCCCCGCTCCCAGTGTGCAGTCTCAGTACCTCCACAGGGGAGACATCATCAAACTGGTAACAGAGGTTCTTCCACCCATAGGATTCCCTGAAATTCTGCCTCCCTCACTCTAGGCCCTACCCAAACCACATCCAGTTGTGCCCTCAGCGAGTTTTCTGCCACTTGCTGAGTGGCGCCTAGACTCACATTGGTGGCAGCTGAACATGGTTTCTGGTGTGGCCTTTGAGGCAACTATAAGCACAGCATCTGTGGATTGCTTGCTGAATCTCAACAGGTGGTCCTGGAGGAGCATGGGCTGGGGCTAAACTTGGTCTGCAGCAGAACCCCTCTCAGGACTGTGCCACTGGACACCTACTTCACAAAGACATGCTAATAAGACTGGGAAACTTAGGAGCTTTGCTTAGTACATAGAAACAGTTGCAGAAAGGCAGCCAAAATGAAAGACAAAGAAGCAGAAACCATATGAGAGAACAGAACAGAATCCAGGAATAATGGAGTCAAGCAATCTAACAAATGCAGAGTTCAAAACACTGATTATAAAGATGCTCAAGGAACTTATGAAGTGTAGATGAATTCAGTGAGAACTTCAACAAGAGATAAAAAACATAAAAATGGAAATGGAATTATAAAGAGAACCAGTCAGAAATGAAGAACACATTATCTGAGATGAAGGTATATTAGAAGGAATCAACAGAGTGGATAAAAAAGAGATCGAAAATAAATGACTATAAGGATGGGAAAGCCAAGGACACTCAATCAGAATGGCAAGAAAAAAGAAGCCAAGACTATAATAATAATTTAAGGATCCTATGGGACACTATTCAGTGTAAAAATATCGTGTCATAGGGGTACGTGAAAACAAAACAACAAGACATTAAAGAGCTATTTGAAGAAATAATGATGGAAAACTTCCCTAACCTGGTGAAGGAAATAGATGTACACCCCAGGAAGTCAGAGAGTCCCCAAAACCAGGAACTCAAAGAGGCCCACACCAAGACACATCATAATTAAAATGCCAAAGGTTAAATACAAAGAGAGAATCTTAAAACAGCAAAGAAAAGCAGTTATTACCTACAAGGAAGCACCATAAGACTGGCAGCTGATTTCTCAAAAGAAACTTGTGGACAGAAGGCTTGCACAAAATATTCAACGTGATGAAAACCCAGGATCTACAACCAAGAATACTTTATCCAGCAAAGCTATCATTTAGAGTCAAAGGACAGATAAAGAGTTTCCCAGACAAAAATAAGCTAAAGGAATTTATCAACACCAAGCCAGTATTACAGGAAATGTTGGAGGGATTTCTTTAAAAGAAAAAAAAATGTATCAAAAAAGGAATAAAAAATGGTAATAACTACATTCCTATCAACAAGTACCTCAAATGGAAAAGAATTAAGGGCTCCAGCCAAAAGATAGAGTGGCTGAATGGAAAGGAAAACAAGACCCCTACATGTCTCCTATAAGAGACTCACTTCATATTAAAAGACACACACACTCTAAAAGAAAGGTGATGGAAATAGATATTGCCACAATGGACCTAGAGGGTATTGCCCTGAATGAAATGAGTTGGAGAGAGAAAGACAAATAACGCAAGATTTCATGTACATGTGGAATCTAAAGAACAAAATCATCATCAACAACAAAAGCAGAAATAAACTCATGGATACAGAGAATATTTTGAGGGCTACTAGATTGGAGGAGTGTTGGGGGGACAAATAAAGGCAAAGAGATTAAGAGGTACAAGTGGATAGTTGCAGAGCTAGATACACATCCTTGAATTGCCTTCTCCTCCTTCTTGTTCTCACTCTTCTTAGTCCCCCACCTGTTTCCTGGGATAACTTTCCAAAATAAACTACTTGCATGTAAGATATTGTCTTGACCTCTGCTTTTGGGGAAATCTAGGCTATTACATAAAAGGTTCCTAGATTTTTCATGATTACCAAAAAATCCTGCTTTACTCTTTTATATGTTTCCATAACCATGTGTAAGTTACCCTCTAGGGTATAACCCTAAAGGAAGAATGGTTGAGTCACATAATGTGTGCATTTCCAATTTTATTAGAAATTGCCAAGTTACTTTCCCATGCAGTTGTACTAATTTACATTGTTGCCCACACTGTTGAAAATTTCCATTTTCCCACACTCTTCAATATTGATGTTTCGGATTTTAATTTTTGCCAATAACCTAGAACCTCAATATTGTTTTGATATCCATTTATTTAATTACCAATAAAATTAACCAATAAAATTAACAAAGCAATTGCTTATTTTGTGTTCCTCTTATAGAATTGCTTGTCCATATCCTTTGCCCATTTTCTGATTTGTTTGTTTGTCTTTTTTTGTTATTGATTTTAGTAGTTCTTCATATATTTTAGATGTTAATTCTTTATCTGTTAAATGTTTTGAATATTTTCTCCCTATGTTTAACTTATTTTCTAATTTTGCCTATGATAATAAATTTTTATTTTAATGTATTTGAATCTATTTTTCTTTATTGTTTTTGTTTTTTATGACTTATTTAAGAAATTCTTGTTTTTGTGGAAGTTCATCATGATATTTACTTATGTTTCCCTTCTCATAGTTTTATAGTTTTGTTTCACAGTTAGTTCTTTAATATATCTGGAATTTATTTTCATCGGGTATGAGGAATCAGTGTTTTTGAGCTAACAAGCATTGAGAATAAGCTTTTATTTGTTTTGAAATGCTCTTTACAGATACATCTTGTTATTTTGCATAATGCACATTTGTCACACCTAGAAATGGCAGAAAGGTAGAAAAGAGAGGAAGCATGAAGAAATCAGAGATAGTGGGGGAATTTCACATTTCATTTAAATGTGAGTACTGAGACTTTGGGCAAAGCAATCATACAAAAACCACTTTGAAAAGTTTTATGATGGGTCTCAGTTGTCTATAGTGGCACATCAGTGAATATTTAGTTGAAATGTGCTCAGGAAAACTGTGAAAGCTATAAGAGAGAAGAAGTAGCTTCAGTCTGAACTAAGCACGATGAAGGAAGGAGGTTTGCAACAAGAAAATTACATTTCAAAGACTAAAGGATTTGGAGATTTTTTTTAATTTTTTAATTTTTATTTTTTTGCTATTTTGGAACAGCTACACAGTCCATTTATTCATTTATTCAACAAACATCTATTGAGAACCTACTTCATTACAAGGACTATCCTGGGTGCGTGGAGCTATACAAATGAATAAGTCTCTCTCCCTGTCCTCAACAGGCTGCTTTCTAAGCAACAAGACAAATATATTAGGAAATAAATCTCCATTCTATGCAATAAACATAATTAAAGCAGCTACAGGACACCATGCAAACTTAGCACAGAGCAGGGAGAAATGAGGTATCTAGATTGGAAAGGAGGTGGCAGTCAAGGACAGGTTCCTGAAGAAGCTAACTGTGAGGAACTATTTCAAGATGGAGAGTAGTTCACAGGTAGATAAGGGTGGGCATAAGGAGCATTTGAAGGACATTCCAAATGGAGAAAGCAGAGAAAATAGACATGTACCTCTGGGTAGTAGGGAGTTTGGGAATGTCATAGAAACAACATTTATTTCTTCCAATTTTCCATTTCTCCTCTTTGATTTGAACTTGTCTTAGTTCTGAAAAAAGGCACAATTTCATCAAAAAAGGGGCTGAAATTTCTTTTGCATATATATATTTTTTTTCTTTCGTTCACCTAATTAATTTTTGGTTGAGCAACAACTGTGTGCCAGGTGCTAGAGATACATGAAGAACCCTTGTGAAGCAATAGGTATGTTGTGGGTGGCTCCATAGTGTAGTGGTTAGCACCTCTGCTTTACATACAGAAGGTCCTGGGCTCCTGTCCCAGGTGGAGCCATGGATCACACCCCGGGTGCACCAGGCCCCAGTGTGTGCCGTGAGTACATGGGAGGAGAAGCCCCTCCTTCAGAGATCCAGTTTTTTTTTTTTTTTTTTTAAAAAGGGAGATAGCAACATACATAGGTCAGGGGTGGAAGTGTAGGGGGCGGTGAGAGGAATTAAAGAGGGGGAAAAATACAGGTGTGTTGTAAATCTAAACTTATACAATGTCATGTGTAAATTATATCTCAATTTTTAAAAAAAATGACCAGACAGAAACATAATGCTAATAAGACAGGTCCTTCAACGGAGGGTTGTACCCAGGTCCTACATGTGTAAAGACAGTGCCCAGTTCTGCCTGGAAGAATCAGGGAAAGAGAGACCAAGGAACTAGTCCTTGAGTTGAAATCTGATAAATCAATAAAAAGTTTACTGGAAAGATAGGAAGGGGGCCATTCCAGCGGAAGTCACAGGAGTTTTGCTAGAATCATGATCATGATGCCCCTTCCAGCTATATTGTCTCATCCACAGTACCTGGCTCAGGGGAGAGAAGCAAAGCCATCCTTTGATAAAACAGGGGCCACTAATTGGACCAGAGGTGGCTTTCTGCAGGTAGACTGTGTCCTGAACACAAAGATCTTTACACAATTAGGAGGCACTGGAAACTGAATTTCACCCATCAGTCTGGACCCCTTAAGAATTTAGAGAATGCAGATTGGACCAGTCAGTCAGAGAAGAAGGACATGAAGCCAGTACTAAGACAGAGAGGGAATCTACCTAGATGCTCCTTCACCCCTAGATAGCTTGTTTTAAATTAAAAATTATTGGGGTGACATTGATTAATAAAATCAAATATGTTTCAAGTGTACAATTCAAAAGTGTGCTGTATGTATATTGCATTGTGTGTCTACCACCCAATGATAGACTTCCTTCCATCACCAGATATTTGACCCTCTTTACCTCTGTCTCCTCCCTCCCTGCTTCCCTCTGGTAACTACTAATCCACAGTCTGTGTCCATGAGTCTTTGTTTGTTTGTAATGTTTGTCTGTTGCTTTCAGCTTTATATCCCACATATGAGTGAAATCATATGGTTTTCAATTTTTTCTGTCTGACTTATTTCGCTTAGCATGCTTATCTCAAGATCCATCAATGTTTTTGCAAGTGGCAGTACTTCATCTTTTCTTATGGCTGAGGAATAGTCCATTGTATATATGTATCACATCTTTCTTTATTGAATCTCTATCATAGGACACTTCAGTTGCTCCCATGTTCTAGCCACTGTGAATAATGCTGTTATGAACATCAAGGTGCATATTTTTGCAAATAAATGTTTTCAGTTGGGGGGGGGCGGTAAATCCTCAGAAGAGGGATTGCTGGATGATATGGTAATTAAATTCTTAGTTTTTTATTGTTGAGTTGTGTGAGTTCTTTATATATTTTGGATATTAGGCTCTTATCAGAGGCATTGTTTACAAATATATGCTCCCATTCAGATGGTTCCCTCTTTGCCTTGTTGTTGTTTCTTTTTGCTGTGAAGCTTTTTAGTATGATGTAGTTCCATTCATTTATTTTTGCTTTTGCTTTTGCTTTTTGCCTTTGAAGTGAGATAGCTTTAGACGCCAGGTGGAGTCCACATGTGTCCTTACAATAACGCTCCTCTTTTCTCAAAATGTCTCATGACTCTAGGTCTTGCAGCCAAGCCCTGCACACCTGCCCACAAACATACACAGTGTGCAAAGTAATGGAGTGTTGAGTAACATTTCAGGGAACTTGGAGAAGTTTAGGGCAACTTGGTGTAAGATATAAGAAAGGTCATAAGAGTTAACTTATTTTACTGAGCGCTTCCTATGTACCAGGAACTTTTTTAAGTGCTTCACAAATGTAATCTAATCCTTAAAAGACACCCCATGAAGTACTATTGGCCTCATTTTAGCAATAAGGAAACCCAAGCACAGAGAAGTAAAACAACATGCCCAGGTTTGCACAATGAGTAAGTAGAGAAAACTGTAAAGCAGGCAGATTGGTTTTAAAGTCCTCGAACTTAGCCACCAAGCTACACTGATTCTGTAGAGTTAAACGATGTTCCTGGAGAAGTAGGCTGGGGACAGATCATGAAGGCCTTGCTAAGGAGTCTACATAATTCCAAAGAGCAGGTCTTCATTTATCTGCTTTGCTTATTGCACTTCTTTTTGAAGATTTTGTTTAGATACAAGGTCTGCTTCTAAAACTGTAAACAATGGCAACGACTGAGGAATTCTGAGCTAGAAGGAGATATTATCTGATTTGCCTTTTAGAAAGAGCTTGCTGGCAGCAGTGTGAAGAATCAGTTGGTGGTATCTGTGACAGAAGCAGAGCTGTTGCATGGTCTAGGTGAGAGATGAAGAGGTTTGATGTAGAGCAATGTAGTAGGAATGGGTGTGAGATACACTGAGGAGAGGGCCTCAACACCGGAAGAGAGTGACTGAATACGGAGGAAGAGAGTAGGGGGCTAAGGTGACTGGGACCTGAGCACTTCTATACATTATCAAAGGTACACCTCATACAAGTGATCCCAGGACCCACTATGCATTGAGGAGAATTATTAATACACACACTCAGATCCACAAATGCATTTTCCTACTAGATGAGAGCACTCACAGCCACATCTGCAAAGCTCCCTTTCTCAACTTACCTTCTATCAGAATCTCATCTCAAATAGGGTGTTTTCTGTGCTATCTACTACAGATAAATTTATTATAGATCTATCTTTCTAAGTAGCTTCAGCCTGGATTATCCACCCATCTACAATGGGAGGTTTGAAAATATGCAGAGGCAATTTTAGTTGTTACATGATCGGGGCATGCTACTCACCTTTAATGCCCAGGGACCAGAGTTGCTAATCATTGAGCAATAAAAAAAAAATGTCTTGCCTCAAATACCAATAGCTCTACCTCTGAAAAATACTGGAAGAAACTTGTAGTAAAAAAACCCCTAGGTTTGAAACTCAGCTCCTCCCCTTGTCAGATGGGGCAAGTTAGTCAGCATTTTCGAACCTCAGCTTTTTCACCTGTAAAATGGGACTCCATTACCTGCCTCCTAGAGTTCTTTTGTGGATTTAGCAAGGTACTTCAGTGCCTATCATATAGGGTAGTGGTAAAAATAGTTCCCTTTCCTCGTTTAGCATCACAGTCTTTTTCTCGCTTTCTTTTATGAGTCATGAACTAGTGTGCTAATTTATAAGAAACAATGTTGCCCCTGCCCTTCTTATGATCCTGGATGCAGAGCAGGCCTGGGCAGTCCACAGTATGGGTAAGTGATTGACAGTAAAAATACCCCTTGAAATAACTCATGAACAGCTTGTGAAAGTTGAGCTGTCAGAAATTTCAGCTCAGGAAGTGCTGTTTCCAGCACTCGTGGCTGTCAACTCATTATATTTATAGAGACAGGGGCAGCGTGGATGAATGGATAGTTCGAGCCCCCAAATGGGAGTGAAATTATGGAGGGGCCAGTGGCTGAGTTTTCTTACTTCAGAAATCAGAGAGCTAATCTTCCTACAAGCACATCTATAAGCCTCTGGGTTGTCTGAGATTCTTTAACCAGTTTCTTGAGATAGTAATAAGAGATACTTATTGATTAACTCCCTATTATGTGCCAAACACAGAGCTAGACACTTAATTTATACTACCTCTAAACGTTTCTAACCAATTTTTGAGGCAATTCTTATATTACTTATTTTATGGATGTGAACATCAAAGCTTGGCAAGGTGGATGGAGTAGCTTGCCCAAGATGACACAGCTATAAATGATCCAGCTCATTTTGACATTGGTTTGTCTTGATTTTGATGCTGTCTCTCTTACCTAAATGAAACAGAAGGACTCAAAAGGCTTCTGCTGAGTTATATTTTTGTTCTCTTTAGGCTATCCCTCCCTTGGTGTTTGACAATGACAGTTCTGACCTCCCTTGAAGTTATGTGGTGGGGGAGAGCTCTTTGGCCTAGCATAGTGACAGTCTGGGTGTAAGTGAAGATTCTCTGGCTATGGGATGCCCAGAACTTGTGACGTATGGTGGACTGGACAGTTATATGTGAGACTCTGAGTTGATGGTTACTCTTAAGTCATAACTGTAATTGTGGCTGAGGTCACCAATGCAGTATAATGGCCAGTGACTCCCTGGTTACATGGGTGACCACTCAGACTGATTGATAATTGTGCCTTTCTGCTTACTAAATATTTTAAATATCACTTCTAATTGTATTATCAGGTTAAGGCTAATTTCAAATTTCTGGACTCATTCTATATATTATTATGGAAAAGCCTAGTGAAAAGGGTTTGTTACTTTTTCCTGCATATAAATCATCATTATTATTATGAGCATTAAAGAGCTCATAATAACATAGTTATGTATTATACATATATACATTGGTGTATAATACATTTATTTATACATTTACTTTCATGGTTTCTAAACTTCCCAAAGAAACACAAGTCCATTGTAAAAATTTGACATATGCTCAAATACATTATTTACTAGCTGCCTAGGCCAGCAATACTCAGCATTTTTTAAAAAGCATCTACCCCTTCCTACTGTAGCACAATAGTGTACCCTGCTTTTTCTGAAATAATCAGGGTATTGATCCCAAGATGGAGATGTGACACAATATGCCCAAGGAGACTCATTGTCTAAGGCATAAATATATAAGAAAGAAATTACTTCTTCTGAAAGAGCTACAAGGAAGGCCGTCCTCTCTTTGAGACAGCATGATGTATCGATGCAAAGTGTGGAAATCTGTAGCCTTTTTGGCACAATGAGGAAAGCCAACCTTGGGGAAAACCTGGAGCTTTCAAAGGCTGATCAGAGAGAGGGAAGGGCACAGGTCTCTGCTGGCATTGCTGAACCTCTGAACCAAATCTGCCCAGAAGCTCACCCCACCTCTGACCTTTCCAGTTATGTGAGCCAATAAATCTCCTTTACTTTTCAAGATAGTTTGAACTGGGTTTTCTATTTCTTGCAACTGAAAGTAAAGTTGGTTGGCTACTGTTAACTGCCATAAAAACCTGGAAGGAAGAAAATAGTAAGCTTATGTCAGCCTGTTATCAAATCAAGATTCATTGTGAAGGCCAAAGGGCCTGCATGGCAATGTTTCACATGACCCTTCAGCTAGAGGACAGATTGTACTAAAAATTTAGGCCAAGGTTTGATTGCAAAAGAAGATGAATTTACAGCCCTAATAAGTCTGTGCTAAAATCAGAGACCTAGTAAGGTGAGATCAGGATGCTGATATATGAATAAAGATATTTGAGTAGATGCTTTTGAGAATCTGGAATCCTCTGTGCCAGCAGAGGTGACCCCCACCACTTACTAGGAGAGCAGCCTCCCATTGTCTCCCCTAGTTTAATAACTGGAGTCAGGTCTCAGCATGGATCCAGTGGAATGGTGTTATTCTTGCTATGGAATAAAAAGGATTATCCCCCAAAAGAACTGCAGGACACAGCAAATATATGAAAAAAACATATATGAGGATAGATCTCAGGATTTCTGGATGAAAGAGGTTGAAATATAAGGTTGGCATGGAAGATTTAATGATACTTCTATGACTTCAAATTTAACATCCTGGCAAGAATGCCTGGAGCTGGTCCTAATATGCTGCAGCTTCTTCAGCTTGGAACCAAATGGTCTATAGGAAAAAGGTGGAGATACCTAAGCAGAGTATTAATGAGAGGGTAAAAAACCTCAGAGAGAAAACATGTTATTTATTATGTAATACCATAGAGCTCTCCAGCTGACTATTTCCTTGGAAAGCCCAGCAGACCCTTCTTTTATTAAGGTAATGAGGAATATGCTAGTGAGGGTGTTCAGTAATGTCTGCCTTTTGTAGGCCAGGATTAATGGTAAGAGATGGTGCTAGTGTACTGGGATCCCTAGTGTCCATAAGATGATAGAATTCTGAAATAGAGAGGTTAAGAAGGAGCATTTAACTGTCAGAGACAATGTGGGTATAATTACCGTAATGAACAGCAAGGTCAGATGGAAATCAAGGGCCTTGAACTGTGGGGATCAGGGCAATGGCTAACAGACAACAATCTTTCTAGGGGTGAGATAAATGGACAACTAATGAGTATGTTGCTTAACTACATGACCAAAATAGACCCAGAGAGGGTAAGCAGAAGGTTGATTGCAATGGGTCATAATTTCTCACCTATTTTTCAAACTTGAGCCAGGTTTTAGAGCACTTGATAGAAGGGGGCCTAGACCCCCTTGAAGAATGCAAATGTCGCATCAAGTGTATCCAGCAGATATTCTTCTAATCCTTCCTCCAAAGAAACTTACAGACATTTATCAGAGTAGTTCTAAACTGAGTGCAGGGGAATATCCAGATCTTTGAAGGCCCTTGGAGATAAGATCTGAGCTGACACTAATACATGTGGACCTCAAAATACCATCATGGTCCCCAGGCTTAGGGATGGGGTAGGTTATATGGAGGCCAGGTGTTACATGGAGTCCTGGCCCAAGTCTATTTTCTCAGCCCTGAATGCATAATTGAGATGGATATACTTAGCAACTCATTCTCTAGCCTGTGGGATAAGAGTTATTATGGTATGAAAGACCAAAGAGAAGCCCATAAACTACTGCCTCCCAACCAAGATAGTAAGTTAAAAGTAATACTGCATCCTGGGTGGAATAGCAGAGATTAGTGCCACTCTAAATGACCTAAAAATCAAATTAATCAAGGTGAATGATGGTGGATTGCCATAAATTTAAAGAAGTGGTGGGTCCAATTGCAGCTACTATGCCAGAGATATGATATTTTTACTGAAAGGTCAGCACAGTTCATGGTACTTGGTATACATATATTGATCTGGTGAATGTGTTATTTTTAATCTCTATCAGGAAAGCAGATCAATAGCAGTTTGCATTTGCCTAGGACCGAGAGCAGTACACACTCAAGGTCTTGTGCCAGAACTAGATTAATTCTTCCTACTCTCTGTTACAGTGTAGTCCAAACAGACCTTGATCATCTTGACATTCCAGAGAATTTATGCTGGTCCACTATATTAATGAAACCACATTAATTAGAGCTGTTAAGGGAATAAGTATTCTGGAAGCCCGCCTAAGTGCCAGAGGGTGGGAGAGGAATCCTACCAAAATTTAGGGGGTATAACATACCTGTGAAGTGTTCAGGTGTCCAATAATCTGAGAATGCTGGAATATCCCCTCCAAAATAAAGGAGAAACCCTTGTTCCTTATAATCCCTAGCATTAAAAAGAGAACACACTGCTTGGTGGGCCTCTTTGGATTTTCGAGACAGCACATAACTTGGTTGGGAATATTGTTCGATCCCATTTGTCAGACGAATCAGAAGGCTGCTATCTCTGAGTGGGGCCTAGAGTAAGACAGGGCTCTTCAGCAGGTCCAGGCTGTAGCAAAAATGCTTGGGGTCATGTAATCCAGCAGACTCAATGGGGCTAGATGTATCTGTGGTAGATAAGGGTGCTGTGTGGGATGAGATCTCTGGCAAGTTCTATTAGGAGAGTAGCAGCACAGACCTTAAAGTTCTGGAGCAAGGCCATGCTATCTGCAGCAGAGAGATATCCATAATTCAAGCAACGGCTCCTAGCATGTCACTGTGCCCTGGTAAGGACTGAATATATGACCAGGGGCATCAGGCGACCTTAACCAGATCTGACCTTCATAATTCAGATCCTGTCACATCCACCAAGTCATAAGCTTGAGAGGCATAGCAACAACCAATTGTATGGTGGAACTGAGCTTAAACAAAACTGGAGAATTCAAAGTAATTTACATTGTTAGGTGTTGCACACCTCCGTTCCACCTCCTTCTGTTGCACTAAAATCTCTTCCTCAGTTCAGACCTAAGACCTCATGGGGAGTTTCATATAATCAGCTAATACAGGCAGGAAAAATTGCATCTAGTTCATGAATAGAATGTCTTGATTTGTTACTGTGAGCCAAAAATGGACTGCTGACACATACGACTCCACTCAAGGCCATAAACCTCCTAGAAGACAGAGCTCTGTGCAGTATACCTGTTCGTCAACTTTTGTGGAGGGAAAAGTGGCCTGAGATAAAAGTATTAATATTCTATTTCATGACCATACTGTCTTTTGTTTATCCACTCATGAGTTGATGAACTTTTAAGGTTATTTATACTTTTTGACAATTATGAACAATGCTCTTATGAGCATTTGTGTATAAATTTTTGTTTAAATATGTGTTTTACAATTCTCTTGTGTGCAATTGCTGAGCCATATAATAATTCTATGTTTAACTCTTCAAGGAACTGCCAAACTTTCCCACAGCAGCTGCACCATTTGACATTCTTATCAGTAATATATAAGGGTTCTGATTCCTCCACATCTTCACCAACACTTGTTATTTTATGTGGTTTTAAAATTATGTTGTCCTAGTAGGTATGAAATAGTATTTTATTGTAGTTTTGATTCAAATTCCCCTGATGGCTGATGCAAAAGCCCTCTTCTGTCTTGCAAGCTTGACCATGCATTTTAAAAAATAATGTTTGTTATATTTTATGTCTAAATGTTTGGAGTGGACATACCCAGAATACTTTTCCCACCACTATACAGAGACTTTTTCTGAATTCAAAAGAATATTATTAGAGTAGAGTTAAGCATGGGGTGCAGGGCTAGAGGAAACAGATGTTTCAAATTAGCTAGAATTGGTATTAGGAGAGGATTTCACATAAAAATGTTTGACATATGGAATAACTAGATAGAAATGAGATGGCTATTAGGAAGCAAGAACTTATGAGAGATGGTTTACCAGTCACAACAAAAGCTCATCAACAAAAAGAAATGAGATGGCTATTAGGAAGGCAAGAACTTATTGAGAGATGGTTTACCCAGTCACAACAAAAAGCTCATTATAAGAGCATATATTTGAAGAATAATATAGGCGCTGCTCAAGCCTAGCTTCTCTCTGTCCAGAACCTTCTTACGCTCTCAGTTCAATTTATCCTATGGGATTAAAACTATATCATCGTGACCATTTAGATTACCCCACAGGGTTGTCAGTAAGACAACATAGCTACAAATATTTATTCATGCATTCATTCTTCAAGAATTAGTTATTGGACACTAAGGGCCAGCACTGAGAACAGTGGCAGCCACTGTTCTAAGAACAGAATATACGATGGTATGTTATGGCAAAATGCAGAACTAGACAGCCTCTAAGTGTTCCTAGGCCCACTTCTCTTCCTCTTGTACAGAGTTTCTACCCTCATACAGTACAGCCACTTCTTTAGAGCTGCCCCCATGGCACCCTCGAAATGCAATTAGAATGATCCAGATAGAGACTATCAAGTGCGCACTTTCACAAAGACACAATCTGGACTTGATTAGAGAGTGGATGCCATTAACCCATTATTCAATCAACTGAAAGGCCCTCTAACCTTAAAATTTGGAAATGCAAATGAAGGTAGGCACAGTTGGAGACATTTTTAATATCTAAGTGTCCAAGGGCCAGATTGCATCTCACTCCACATACACAGTTCATACACTGCAAGCCTTTTCCCAGTAATTACTATAAAAAGCTTTACAATACCTTTGAGCATAATTACAGCTCCAGAAAACAAATTAGATAGCACATTAATTACATTGGTTGCTGAAAATGTTGGAAGCAAGGGATGGCAGGGGGACAAAATGTAGAAGAGTTGGGACCTTTGGGATACTAGAATGGAATATTGTACTTTGACTTGTTAAAAATGCAACAGAATGTCTGGGATAACTGTCATCTGGAAACCAGATGGCCATGGGGAAGACATTGCTGACAGAAGAGACTGGATGATGCAAGGGGTATTCAACAAAGCCATAAGTCAGCGCTCTGGGCTGGGCCCCAATGGAGGAGATTTGACTGCCTCGAAGATTCTGCTGTGATGAAAGAGCAGAAGCGCAAAAACCCTGCAGAATGCCCTATCACAAAGGGCAGAGACACACACTGACTGACGCTCTAACTGATGAACTCCAACATGAATGCTTTGCTTTACTGAGGTCAAACTGACCATTGTCCCCAAATAAGTTGAGTTTCCCCATATCACTGCCATTGCCCATGCTGTAATAGCTCCATTTTTTTCCATGTATCAATTCCTGCTTATTATTCAAGACTCAGTTCAAATGTAATTTTTTGGACCTTATAGCCACATTGATCTCCTCCCTTCCCCAAGCAATTGGTGGCTTACAAAAGACCATGTAGTGATCATGGACTGCCTAGGGTGAAGAATGGAACCCTTATTCAGATCCATCCCTCCATCTCATTCTCAGTTCATCACCCCCAACAGCCCTTGTAGGTGGTCATTCACCCAACCCTCATTCAATAAAAGACCAATCAATATTGCTTGAGATTTTTCTTTGTGCCAGGCCCTGTACTAGATATTGGGAATATACTGCTATTGGACAAGACTGATACAGTTCCAACCTCTTAGGCTTATACTCTATGGTAATCGTTTAGTTGTTCTCCTCTTGACTGAGAGTAATATAACATACAAGATCACAATAGCTGGTACGACCAACCAGGGCCTTTAGGTCCAGAAGGGCCATCCAGGGAATGTGGCAGGAGAGCAGGGAAATAAGAGGAACTTATTCCTTACAGAACATCAAGGTCGACTCTCCAGTCCCATCTCCTAACACCACCTGGACCATCAGCAGGGGCTGGCTTGGGAAAAGAATGAAAGCTTTTGCACCTGCTTAGTGATGACTCAGGCCACCCAGAAAAACTCTTCTCATGCGAGTGTGTGTTGGCTTACGACCTTTCCTAAACTGAACTATTGATGTTTAGGCTCAGAGAAGTGAAGTAGATGATAAGAGTCTTTACTGTCGAGATAGGAAGGTCTGGGTTCTTTTCTGGTTCTGATGATTACCAATGAATGGCCTCAGATTCATCGAAACTGCTTGATGGATGGGCTAAAACAAAGGGTCCCTTGAAGTTCTTTCCAAAGGTAATATGTATTATTTTTTTCAACTTTTTATTCTGAATAGAATACCGAAGGGACAAAAAACATGAATGTAAAGTTTATTATTCTTATGCCTGACCACGCAGGTAATTAACACAGGTCAAGAAGTATATTTCTAGTACCACTGCAATATGTCTTCTTCCTAACTACAAAACCCTTTCTCCGCCAATGTGTACACTATCCTGATACTTACAATTATCACATCCTATCTATAAGATAAGCAAAATAGATGAGGTAGTCTAAGTTTTGCTAATTTTTTAATGTCATATGGATGGAATCACATAGGATTTATCCCTTTGTACTTCTGCTTTTGATCAAAATTGTATTTTGTGAGATTCGGCCTAATGTTGTTGAGTATAGCTGGGTTTATTTTTTTGTGTTCTATATAATGTTCTAGCTATAGATGGATATACTACAGTTTATCCATTCTATCTATTGGTGGATATTTGGGTTATTTCTAGTTTGAGGCTTCTGTAGTCAATGCTGCTATGAACATTCTTGCCCATGCTACATTCTTGTACAGGAATTTGTAAGTCATAGGGTACCCATATCTTAACTTAGAAAATGCCAGTTTTTCCAAAGGAGTTGTGCCAATTGACACTAGCCACATCAACAGTGTAAGAAGTTCCTTGCACTACACCTAGCCGGTGCCTAGTTCCTGCAGACTTAAAAAACAAAAACAAAACAAAACAAAACAAAAAACTTTTTTTACCTTACTGATGGTTTATAATAGAATCTCATTGTGGCTTTAATTTGCATTTCCTTGATTACTAAATAAGATTTGAATCCCTTTCCTTAAGTATATTCACCATCTAGACTTCCTTTTTTGTGATGTGCTCATTTGAGTACTTACCATTTTTAAAATTATATTGTCCTTTTTCTAACTGATATGTAGGTATTCTTTGTTGTCAGTTATATGTGTGGAAAATAACTGACTCCATTGTATCCTTGCTTATTTACTATCTTAATAGTGCATTTGATGAACAAATGTTTTAAATATTAGAACAATTTCTCTTTTATGGTTAGTAGTTTTGTGTGTCTCATGAAATTTTTTTTCTACTCTAAGGTCATAAAGGTATTTCTGTATATTTCTTTTAAAGGCTTTATTATTACATCTTTAGTTTTTTAGGAACCTAATCTATGCAGAATTTTCCAAACCATCCAAAATTTATGTTGTGTAGGTGGTGTTGGGATAAAGTCATATTTTCTTTTGTTTCAACATGGATAACCCAATTGTATGATCACCTCTTATTGGAAAGGCTATCTTTTCCCCTGCACTCTGCAATGTTATTTTTGTCATATGTCAAATGAAATATGTATACAAACTCTATTTTCTGAGTTCTCTATTCTATTCCATTGGTTAATTTTCTATCTTTGCACCAAATACTACATGGTCTTATTGCTGTACTTCAATAGTAAACTTTGATATCCACTAGAACACAGTTCTCGTTATTTTGTTCTTTTATAAAACTGTCTGTGAGCCATTTCAAGTGATTCCTGATCTCATCAATCTAGCGAGAGACCAGGATAACCTGTCCAAGAGCATATCGCCACTAGGACTCCACTGAAAATCACTAGAATAATTGCCAAAATTACTTCGACGCAAAGGGCAGTCATGGAGTTTCGCCAGGGTTGGCGCAGTCCTCTTTGAAACATGTCACAAGGAAAAAAGTAATCTGTAAAGTAGTATTGATGTTCTCCTCCTGAAAATATTTACCCAGACAACTTAGTGGTTTTGACCTTTTAGGAGAGAACAGGTTCTGAAGAACAACCTAACTTCTTTGATTGAACACTCACATAATGCATTGGAATATGATAGGAGCTAAAGGCTTAATAATGATAAGACGAAGACCATAATAAAACAGCCCCCTACTAAGGATCTGAATATAATACCTGAAACAATAAACTGCACAGAAGAAAACATAGGAACTAAACTCAAGGACCTTGAACTTAAAGAGGATTTTATGAATTTGACCTCAAAGACAAGGGAAGTAAAACATAAAAATAATGAATGGGACTATATCAAACTAAAAAGCTTCTGCTCAGCAAAAGGAATTGTCAGCAAGGTAAAGAAACAGCCATCTAAATGGGGAAATATAATAAGGGCTTAATATCCAAAATATACAAAGAACTCATACAACTCAATAACAACAAAAAACAAACAATCCAATCAAAAAATGGGCAGAGGATCTGAACAGACACCTCTCCCTAGAGGACATAGAAATGACCAACAAATATTTGAAAAGATGCTCAACATCACTAGCTATTAGGGAAATGCAAATCTAAACCACAATGAGATACCATTTCACACTTGTCAGAATAGCTATAATCAACAGGATTAGTAATAGCAAATGTTGGAGAGGTTGCAGAGAAAAAAGAACCCTCATATGTTTGCTGGTGGACTGCAAATTGGTACAGCCATTATGGAAAGAGTATGGAGGTTCCTCAAAAAATTAAGAATTGATTTACCATATAATCCAGCAATCCCTCTACTGGGTATTTACCCTAAAGACTTGAAAACCCATATCCCAAAAGATATTTGCACACCAATGTTCATAGCAGCATTATTCAGTGGCCAGGACAGGGAAGCAACCGAAGTGTCCTATGATCGATGATTGAATAAAGGAGCTGTGGTACATATATACAATGGAATATTACTCAGCCATAAGAAGAGATGAAATACTGCCATTTGCGGCAACATGGATAGATCTCAAAATAATCATGTTAAACAAAATATGCCAGACAGAAAAAGTTGAAAACTACATGATATCACTTATATGTAGGATATAAGCCTAAAAGCAACAAATGAACAGGATAAACAGAGATTCATGGACATGGACTATAGACTAGTGGTTGCCAGAGAGTGTGAGGTTGGGGGCAGGGGGAGGTAGATGGAGTAACTGGGGTCAAATACGTGTGGGTGACAGAAAGAAATCTAACTATGGGAGGTGAACACACAGTGTGTATATATATATATATATATATGCCTTACTGTTAAAGTGTACAGCTGAAACTTATTGGATTTCATTACCAATGTCACCATTAAAAAAATTAATTAATTAATTTAAATAAAATAGCCCCCTACTTAGTTTAGCAATTCTTACCTTAGAGTAAAATCATCAAACATTTAAAATCCAAAAAAAAAAAAAAAAAAAAAGAACTTTCAGTCAAGATGGCAGAGTAGGTAAATGTTGTGCATGTCCTCTCATTAAAATTACAACTAAACTACAGAACAGCCATAACTGATATCACCTGAAGTCTAACTGAACAGAAGTCCTACAACTGGGAATACACAGAAGAGGACATCCTGAGACTGGTAGGAGGGGCGGAGATACAGAACAAGCTTGTCCCACACAACTGGGGCAGTTGAGAATCAGGAGAAATATCTTGGCTGTGGACAGTCCTCTGGAGAAGTAAGGGGTCCCCAGCCCCACACCAGCTCCCAACCAAAGTTACTGGTGCCAGGAAGAGAAGCCCCCACAACTTCTGGTTGTGAAAAGCCACGGAGATTATGGCTGAGTAAGAAAGAGGACTACTGGAGTCACTGGCATTCATCATAAGGGGCCTGTGGGCAGATTTACTTGCTGCCAGACTCACTTGCCCTAAGTTCCAGAGCTGGGGTATCATATTGAAAGATGCCGGGGACATACAGGGAAGAAGTGAGTTGTCTGGCTTCAGGGCAAGGGCTAGAGAGGCAGCTTTCTCTCAGACAGAAGTGCTGGCAGAGGACGTTCTCCTTTATGAGCCCTCCTACTTCCCAGCATGCAGACACAGGCAGGCACCATATCTGAGTCTCTTTCAACCTGGCTAACACTAGTTGCCCTGTCCTGGTGATTTCCTGAGACCCTGCTCCACCCAACTTGTGGGCTTGCCCAAGCTGCTTCCAGTGGATTTTCAATACAAATGACCTGTCTTGGCTCATGCCGTGGACTTTTCTAAAATCTCTCAAAGATTTACAAAACCTAAAAAAGCAGCATCTGGCCTTGGTGTGCCACAATACCTCTTGCTGAGCAGCCCCAAGCCCTGCACTAGTGGTAGCCAGCCTCAGTTTGTGCTTTGTTTCTCAAGGCACGTTGAAGTTTGGTGTTGGTAGTGGCCATCTGTGGATTATGCAGGATTATTGATGGCTCATGCAGGTGTACAGTCTACCACTAAACTTGGCCTGTGGTGGAGCTTCTCCTAGGAGGCCCTAGCCTGCACTCTCAGGGCCACATCCAAGGATGACACAAAGGGTAGACTATACAGGCTAAAGTGAATCCTGCTCCATAGGGTCAGCCCCTCCACTATAGTCACTAGCCAGTCTTCACAGCAAATCAGCCTCTGGGTCAATCCTTTCCATTGATGTGCAAACCAACAGCAACCAGGCTCAACTACAATAGGAGGGCACGCACAGCCCATACAAGGGGCACACCTGCAGCACCTGCTCAGGTGACCAAAAAGAAACTGCACCACTGGGCCCCACGCACACCTACTACATAAGGCCACTCTTCTAAGACCAGAAGAGATAGAAGCCTACGCAATACATAGAAAACAAACGAAAATGAGTAGACAAAGAAATATGTCCCAAATGAAAGAACAGAGATAGAGCTCCAGAAAAAGAACTACACAGAATGGAGAAAGCAATCTCCCCCTGCCCCCAGAAGCAGATTTCAAACACTGGTTATAAGGATGCTCAATAATTTCAGTGAGAACTTCAACAAAGAGATAGGAAACATAAAAACAGAGTTAGAAAACATAAAAAGAACCAATTAAAAAACGAAAAATACAATAACTGAAATGAATACTACATTAGAGGGAATCAACAGTAGATTAGATGAAGCAGAGGATTGAATCAGTGATTGGGAAGATAAAGTAGCAGAACACAACCAGTCAGAACAGTAAAAGAAAAAAAAATCCCCCAAATGAGAAGAGTTTAAGGAACCTCTGAGACAACATCAAGCATATTGATATTCATATCACAGAGATACCAGAAGGAGAAAAGAGAGTGTAAGGAATTAAAACCTATTTGAAGAAATAATGACAGAAAACTTCCGTAACCTGGTGAAGGAAATAGACATACAAACTTAGGAAACATAGATAGCCACAAACAAAATGAGCCCAAAGAGGCCTACACCAAGACACATCATATATAAAGTGCCAAAAGTTAAAGACAAAGAGAGAATTTTTAAAGCAGCAAGAGAAAAAGTAATTAGTTACTTACAAGGTAGCTCCCATAAGATTGTCAACCAATTTCTCAACAGAAATTTTGCAGGCCAGAAGAGCTTGGCAAAAAAATGTTCAAAGTGGTAAAAAGCAGGGACCTACAACCAAGATTACTCTACCAGCAAAGCTGTCATTTAGAATTGAAGGAAGATATAAAGCTTCCCAGACAAGAAAAAGCTAAAGGAGTTCATCGGCACCAAGCTGTTATTACAGGAAATGTTGGAGTGACTTCAAGAAGAGAGAAAAAAAAGGTAAAATATGTAAATAATACAATAGCAATAACTACATATCTATCAAAAATATTTTAAATGTAAATGGATTAAATTCTCCACTGGGTGGCTGAATGGATAAGATCCTTACATATGCTGTCTACAAGAGCCTCACTTCAGATCAAAAGACACACACAAACTGAAAGTAAAGAGATGAAAAAAGATATTTCATGGAAATTGGAAACAAACAAAAAACTGGGGTAGCAATACTTATGGCTGACAAAAATAGACCTTAGAGGCCACATGAAGAGATGAAGAAGGACCCAGTTATCCCACTTCTGGTATTTATCCAAAGAAACCCAAAATACTACTTTGAAGGGACATGAGAATCCATATGTCCATTGCAGCATTATGCACAATACTCAAGATATGGAGGCTACCTGGGTGTCCATCAATGAATGAACGAATAAAGAAGAGGTGGCACATATATGCAATGGGCTATTACTCAGTCATAAAAAAGAATGAAATCTTGCCATCTACAATAACATGGATGGACCTAGAGAGTATTTTGCTGAGTGCAGTAAGTCAGGCAGAGAAAGACAAATGCCACATGATTTCACTTACATGTGGAATTTAAAGAACAAAACAAATAAACTGAAACAAACTCATAGATACAGAGAACATTTTAGGTTTGGCAGATGGGAGGAAGTTTGGGGGATGAGTGAAAAAGGACAAGGAATTAAGAAGTAAAGATTGATGGTTACAAAATAGTTATGGAATGTAAAGTATAGAATAAGGAATATGGTCCAATATTGTAATAATTATGTATAGTGTCATATGGGTTTATCAGGGCAATTACTTTGTAAGTTATATAAGTTCAATCACTATGTTTATAATTGAAACTAATATAACATAGTATGCCAACTTTAATTTAAAAATTAGTCAAATAAAAACATATATATAAACATTCAGCTTCAAAGTAGTTTAACTGTGTATTAAGAATCAATAAAATGATAACATACTTTTGAGTGCACTTATAAAGAAGAAGAATGTCTTGAATTATCTTTACATTTTATACTGTCATATATAATTTTAGAATCAGCTCATCGTGTTTCATAAAAGAATCTTGTCATTTTAATTGATATTGCACTGAACTTATTGATCAACTTAGGGAAAATTGATATATTTACAATATTGCTTTCCAATCCATGAAATGGTATGTCTCTCTATTTATTTAGGCCTGCTGTAAATCTCACAAAATTTTATAGTTATCTTAATTGAGGTCTTGTAGTGGACTATCCACAACAGCTACTGACCTCAGAACCATCCCCATACTCCTCCCTGGTACACCATTCACCTCAGGTCTTTCTGTCCACAGTTTCCTCTCTATCCTCGCCAATCCAACAAAGACAAAGACTCACTCTTCCAACTCTACCTTCCAAGCCATTGACCTGTTTACCAATTTCTCTTTTAAGCTATCCCAAATGCAGTAGCCTACCTCTACACCACCTCAATAATGAGCATAATTCTCTATATTAGTTCTCATGCGTCATGCCGATGATGCACAAAGTTGCTGGCAAGTGGCCCCGATGTGGTGGTACTTGCTGTGGAAACTTCACTTGAGTTCTTAATTCCATATTATGTGGCTGTACATCCTCATGATAATGCTCAAACATCAGAAAGGTTGGTTTCTCAACCTTTACATTTAGCAGCCCTAAGAATTCTATAAGTTTACACTTCCTGTCTAAGGTCTAAGGATAACTGCAGGAGGCCTTGAGGCCAAGGAGGCTGGGGTGGACATTGATGAAATGTACCTCTTCACATCTCTCAGTGCAATGCACAGATGGATTCTCCACAAGGACAGATGGACATATTCCACATTTTCTAATTAGTATTCCTTGGAAGCATATTATGTGACTTCTCTTAGCTTTACATTCCTCATCTGCAAAATTGGGATTACCTGTCCTGGCAGATACTGTAAATTAGCTGACTCAGTATCCATTTCAAACATTTTATTTCCTGCTTTACTCTACTCCAGAGGCTGGCAATTGAAATACTTACAGCTCAGCTTCTTTTACAGGTAAATGTTGCAATGATGTGACATTAGCTCTAGTAATGAGATACAGTAAGGAAACTCCAGGGAGGCCTTCCCTTCCAGAATAAAAGGCAATGCCTGACGAAGAGGAGGCTATCGTTTTCACCATTTGCTTTTGGCCTCCTTCAATCCCCTTTTTTCTGCCCAGAATTTGGATGGGATGTCTAGGGGTTCAGTATCTATTCTATTATATTCAAGGATGAAAAATGCACTAATTGTGGTGGAACAGGTAGACAGAAGAAACCTAGTTCTTCATAATGGCCTTGACCAGCCATATAATCTTGAATTTTCTGACTTGAACGCTTACTAATGTGGGGAAAAAAAACAAGCCCCTTACTTTTCTGAGTAAGTAGTAGAATTTTTTAATGCTCATGGCCAAAAGCATCCCTATACACTTATGTTGTGGGGTTGTAATAAGGATGGAAGGTGGTATTCGTAAAGCCCAACAGTACTTGTATTTGGTGGTTACTCAAAAAACTGCAGCTATAATTACAGAACCTTGTGTGTGAATATGTCTGTTCTAGACAGACTAGGAACTTCTTGAAGACAAGGCTCAAGAAAATGGACTGGGTATACAGAGGAGGTCAGTATGGACTGAGTTGAACTGAACTGAAATATTAGGAGTTCTAGCAGAGAATGGATGCATCCATCAGTTTGTTGTAATAAATGGAAGTCACTCGTAAGTATTTTAAACAGAAAGAGAGTTAATACAAGAAATTAAGTATGTTTTGGGACGAGATTTGCGGTATGGAAGTCAGGGTTCTGCACCGGGCTATTGAATAAATTAACACACCACTAAAGCTATCAGGAATCCACTGCTGCTGTTACCTCTACAGATACCACAACTGGACTTTTATGCCACAAAGCTGGACGCTGGACACTGGAACTCTGAGTCCAGCTGCCACCATAGCCTCTAAATACTCTCAAACTTGCTTACTACTAGTAGCAGCAGTAAGACGGCTTCCCATCACTTCTTACTTCCAAATACAATTTGAGTACTTTGGTGAAAGTTACTTTGAATCCAGAACTTTAGTCTCAGAGACATAGTTTTTAGCTTTTCTACCTCCCTAACTAGAAGAAGTTGAGAGGCCGATCTTCCACAGCAGGGACATGGAGAAGAGAGGAGATAGGGTAACATGTGGGGAGGGAGGAAGAGATGCGATCAATGTTTTTCTTGCAGTTCTGTGGGAGGCAGCAAGGAAAGGGGGCCATCCGCAATATTCTCTGATCACTGACGGTTTTGCAAGATAAATTCTGACAGACAAGCTGCCAGCTCCTGGGGAAGGAGTAAAGCAGACCACATGTTCATATGTGTCTCATTCTCTTAGTGAAATAGAAGCAAATATGGATGAGCTGAGGGAAGCCATACCAAGGGAGCAGCCTCTGTGAATTGACATGCTCCTGTCACTTTTCTTTTGTCCGGCTTCAGTGCACTTTAGAGAGTGCACATAAGAGGAGTCAAGAGAAAGGAGAGAGGCTGGAGCTACCCTTTCATCCTGTCTCTCATCTGGACTTGGTCAGGGGGACACTAACTGTCTGAGGCTCGGCTGGAAAGTCTGTGAGGTCTTCTACTCTAGCATCCTTCCCACCAACACCAGAGCCACCATTATGGCTTCCTCATCGCTCTGTGCCATGTCCTGTGCAAATTGCTTTGTGTGTGGGCTTTATTCAACAGTCAACAAACACTTATTTTACAAACATTGGAAATGCAGAATGCTGTTTGTGTAGTAGGCTCTGATCTAGGTAAACTAAGGAAACAAAAAGATCTGCTCTTATAATAGATGTGAGAGCAATGGCCCTCACATGTGAGAAATCTCACATTTATTTATTTTGTAGGCCAAAATAAATCAGTCTCTGACAACCTAAACACTTTAATATAAAGAAGTGCTTCCCATATCTATCCAGTGCTTTGACTCCTTTTCCCCACTACTGGGTCATACTTGGATCCCAAAGGTTACCCGGGGCATGGTCCTTAGCCCCATGTGGTTATCATGGTTCTTCTTGAATTTTCTTTTACACTGCCATTAGTGGATACTGACTCACCCATCATAGTGATCTATCTACTGACCACCACTCTTGTGCTATTACATCCTTCCAAGGTCAGATAAATATTCTTTTATATTTTCCTCTAAAGATTTAAAGTTTTGCCTTTTCATGATTAGGTCTTTAATCCATCTGGATTATGGGATGAGCTACAGTTCTAATTTTTTATATGTGGATAACCAATGTTTTCAGCACCACTTACTTACTGATTCAAAATTCTACCTCTATCATACGTATATCAAAAATCCATATAGACATAGACAATGTTGGTGGACCTCTTTTATGCAGGATTTCAATTCTTTAGGGTTTATTCTTAGCAAACACACTCTCTTAGTTACCATAGCTTTATACTAAATCTTTAAAAAATCTGAATATCTGGTTGAGGAGTCTCTCCTTCCACATTTTTTGGCTATTTTTTTAATCCTTCAACTATTCCGTATAAATGTTAGTATGAAATTGGGTCAGTTCCACAGAAAACCTCTGAGATTTTTCCTGCAGCTATATCGTTGTAGATATTTAATTTGGAGATAATGCCTCTTCATAATTTTGGGTTTTCCCTTATTTAGTATGATATGTATCTCTACTTTCTATATTTATTTAGGTCTGTTTTAAATATTTCAATACTGCCTTTAATTTTTCTCCATTGAAGTCCCTAAATCTTTTCATTAGGTTTATTATTAGTTCATTATTAGTTTGATTTGTTTCCTATTTTTGCTTGTATTTTAAATTATAACTTATATAAGTTTTAATACTGCTGTATATGAATGAATTGCTATTTGACTATTTTTCACCTTCTCTACTCTTAGGTTCTAATAATTTTACTGTAAGATTGTCTTGGATTTTTTTTGCAAGTAATTATTCTGTATATAATGATGATTTTTGCTTCTCTATTTTCAAAAAAATTGTGTAGCTCTGTACTAATCGCCTATGCTTTATTAGAAATTTTTTTTCCCAACATCTTTTCTTTTCTTCTGTGCTGGCTAGGATCTCCATTACCTTATTGAAAAGGAGTGTATTAATCGGATATCCCTTGTCTATTTTGACTTACAGAGGAATGGTTCTGACTCATTTGCTGTAGGCTTTTTATATTACCCTTTATTGGTTGAGGATGCTTCCCCACTTTCTTATTGCGCTAAGTAGTTGTTTTGCTTTTGTTTTTGTTAACTACCATGGGAGTCAGATGAGTTATCAGGAATTCTTCTTTCATCCCAGGCATACTCATCTTTTCTCTCTTGCTCAGTCTTCTAGTGTAATCTGACCCCTTCTGCGTGAAAGGTGTGGGTTTGGACAAGCCATCCTCAGAGTAACATACTATCAGCTGGGTACACAACAACTTAGATCCTAGAACGTTTTTACTAGTCGTTTACTTCAAGTCCAAGTGCTATTACCCATTTTTTTAATGAGTTTGTTGGTTCTAAAAGTTCTTATGTCTGGGTTCCCAGCTCCCTTCATGGGTGTCTTGCTGCCTTACTCCTCCACTCTTGGGAGAAGCATAGCTGCCGTCCTCACGGGAGACAGAAAACATCTTATTGTACCTTTCTCTCTCAAAAAATTGTCCTGTCTTTTTCATTTCATTTTATTTATTTTTAACTTGCATTGTGAAAAAACTTCAAACATGTAAAAAGTAAGAGAGGAATGGTAAATATGTAACTCAATGTCAACAATTATTATTTTAATATTTTTCTTTTTATTAGGTTTATTGGGATAGCATTGATTAATTACATTTACATAATTTCAGGTGTACATTAAATTTGACATCTGTTGTTCTATTGTGTGTTTATCACCCAAAGTCAAGTTCCTTCAGCTACCAATATTTGATCCCTTTACACACTTCACCCTCCCCTACACACCTATATTGACTCCCTATACGATTCCGTTCACCCTCCTCCTAGTGCTCTCTCCACTACGCCCTACCCGTTGGTAACCACTGGTCCATGAGTCTCTGTTCTGTTCCTTTTGTTGCTTTTAGGTTTATACCCACCTATAAGTCACATCATGTGATTTTTTCAACTTTTTCTGTCTGGTTTATTTTTGCTTTGCATGATTATCTCAAGGTCCATCCATGTTGTGCAAATGGCAGTATTTCATCTCTTCTTATGGCTGAGTAATATTCTATTGTATACATGTATCACAGCTTCTTTAGCCAATCATCTATCGATAGGGCACTTTGGTTGCTTCTCTGTCCTGGCCACTGTGAATAATACTGCTATGAACATTGGTGTGAAATATCTTTTTGGATATGAGTTTTCAAGTCTTTGGGCAAATACAGTAGAGGGATTGCTGATCATATGGTAGATCAATTCTTAGTTTTTTGAGGAACCTCCATACTGTTTTCCATAGTGGCTGTACCAATTTGCAGTCCACCAGCAGTGTATGAGGTTTTTTTTCTACATCCTCTCCAACATTTGTTATTACTTGTCCTTTTATTATAGCTATTCTAACAGGTGTGAGATGGTATCTCATTGTGGTTTTTGATTTGCATTTCCCTAATAGCTAGTGATGTTGAGCATCTTTTCAATATTTGTTGGCCATTTGTATGTCCTCTAGGGAGAAGTGTCTGTTCAGGTCCTCTGCCCATTTTTTGATTGGATCATTTGTTTTTTTTTGTTGTTGAGTTCTATGAGTTCTTTGTATATTTTGGATATTAGGCCTCTTATTGGAGGTGTTGCTTGCAAATATATTTTCCCATTTGGATGGTTGTCTCTTTACCTTGTTGATGATTTCTTTTGCTGAGCAGAAGCTTTTTAGTTTGATGTAGTCCCATTCATTTATTTTTGCTTTTACTTCTCTTGCCTTTGAGGTCAAATTCATAAAATCTCTTTAAGTCCTTGAGTTTAGTTCCTATGTTTTCTTCTATGCATTTATTGTTTCACACTTATATCGGTCCTTAATCCATTTTAGTTAATTTTGGTGTGTGGTGATAGACAACAGTCTAGTTTCATTCTTTTGCAGGGGCTTTCCAGTTTTCCCAGCACCATTTATTGAGGAGACTTTCCTTTCTCCACTGCATATTTGTTTTTGTTTTTGTTTTTTTTTTGCAAAAACTTACTTGTTGAATAAATACACATTTTCTTCTGGACTCTTGATTCTGTTCCACTGGTCTATGTGTCTGTTTTCTGCCAATATTATGCCATTTTTGATTACTGTCACTTATAGTATAATTTGAAGTTGAGCAGAGTGATGCCTCCGCCTTGTTCTTTTTTCTCAGGAGTGGCTTTTTTGGCAATTCAGGAGTCTTTTGTGCTTCCATACAAATCTGTTGATTTTTTGTTCTATTTCTTTAAAAAAATGCCATTATGGGATTTTGATGAGGATAGCAGTAAATCTATATAATGCTTTAGGTAAAATAAGGTCATTTCTTAACTATATGAGTCTTCCAATCCAAAGAACACAGAATATCTTTTCATTTCTTTGTATCTTCTTTGATTTCTCTTAATAGGTCTTGTAGTTTTCATTTTATAGTTCCTTCACATGTTTCATTAAATTTATTCCTAGGTATTTTATTCTTTTTGTTTTCTTTTTTCTGACACTTCATTATTAGAATATAGAATTCTATGGATTTGAACATTGATTTTTATAGCCACAGACTTTTACTGTATTTTCTTATTTTTCTAGTATTGTTCTTGTGGAGTCTTTAGGGGTTTCTACGTACAGAATTCATTGTCATCTGCAAATAGTGACAGTTTGACTTCTTCATTTCTTATTTGGATGCCTTTTATATCTTTCTCTTGCCTGATTGCGCTTTCTAGGACCTCCAATTTATATTGATATAAAATGCGATTGTTGGACAGCCTTGCCTTGTTCATGATCTTAGAGGGAAGGTTTTTAGTTTTTGCACCATTAAGTATAATGTTGGTCCGAGGATTTGTCATAGATGGCTTTATTATGTTAAGTACTTTCCTTCTATACCGATTTTGTTAAGTGTTTGCCTCATAAATGGGTGCTGTGTCCTGTCAAAGTCTTTTTGATATCCATTGATATGATTCTTATTTTTAATTTGTTTACGTGGTGTACCACATTACTTGATTTACATATGTTGAACGCCACTCCTGTGCCTCTGGATGAAGCCACTTGAAGTCGGTGTATAATCTTTTTAAATATATTGCTGGTTTCAGTTTGTAACATCTAATTTAGGATTTTTGCATCTATGTTCATGAGAGATATTAGTCTGCAGTTTTCCTTTTTTGTGTTTATCTGTTCTCTTTGGTAAAGTTTTTGGTATCAGAGTAATATTGGCCTCATAAAATGTTTTGGGAAGCATTGCCTCCTCTTCGATTTTTTGGAAAGAGTTTGAGAATAGGTATTAAATCATCTTTGAATGTTTGGTATAATTCACTGGTGAAGCCATCTGGTCCTGGACTTTTACTTTTTGGTAGGTTTTTGATGATTGTTTCAATTTCCATACTGCTATAGGTCTATTTAGATTTTCCAGTTCTTCTTGAGTCCGTCTAGGAGGTTGTATTTTTCTAAATACTGGTCCATTTCTTCTAGGTTATTAAATTGGGTGTTATATACTTTTTCATAGTCTTCTTGTATGATCCTTTGTATTTCTGCATGTCTGTCTAATTTCCCCTTAATCCCTGATTTTGTTTATTTGTGTCCTTTCTCTTTTTTCTTAGTGACTCTAGCCAGGGTTTGTCAATTTTATTAACCTTTCACAAAAACAAGCTTTGTTGAATTTATTTTTCTATTTTTTTTGTTTGTTTCAATTTCATTTATTTCTGCTCTAATTTTGATTATTTCTTTCCTTCTGCTGACTTTAGCTTCATTTTTTTCTTCCTTTTCCAGTTTTTAAGATGAAGTATTAGGTTGTTTATTTGTTCTTGTTTTTTGGAGTTAAGCCTGTAATAATATGAACTTTCTTCTGATGACCGCTTTTTGCCATGTCCCAAAAGTTTTGAATGTTGTACTATATCATGATCATTTGTTTTCTATCTATCTTCTTGATTTTCTTTGTATTTTTTTCTCTGACACAGTTATTCTTCAGTAGCATGTTGTTTAATCTCCATGTATTTGTGGTTATTCCTGCTTTTTTTTTTTTTGCAATTGATCTCTAGTTTCAAGCATTATAATTCAGAGAATATGGTTTGGTATGATTTTAACTCTGTTATTTTGTTGAGGCTATCTCTGTGTCCCAGGATGTTGGTCGATTTCTTGAGATTGTTCCACGTGCACTAGAGAATAATGTATAAGCAGCTGTTTTGAGATGGAAGGCTCTGTAAATGTCAAATTATGTCCAGTAGGTCTAATGTGTCATTTAAGGATGTTATTTTTTTATTGATTTCTGTTTGAATGATCTGTCCAAATCTGATAGTGAGTATTTAGGTCCCCTACTATGTGTAGTTGTTTTGGTCTATTTCTCTTTAGTTCGTTAGTAAATTGCTTTATGTATTTCACGGCTCCCTGATTGGGAGCATAGATATGTTATGTCTTCTTGTGCATGATTCCCTTTATCATTATGAAGTGTCCCTAAGTATCTTTCTTACCTTTTTATTTTGAAACTATTTTGCCCAATATTAGTACCGCTACTCCTGCTTTCTCTGAACTGCCATTTGCTTGAAATATCATTTTTCCACCCTTCACTTTGAGGTCTAACATCGTTTGTGGAGCTGGATGTGTCTCCTGAAGGCAGCATATGGTTGGGTTCTGTTTTTTGATCCACTCTGTAACTCTACACCTTTTTATTGGCGAGGTTCAGCCCATTTACATTTGGGTGATTATTGAAATATGAGGTCTTCTTATAATAATTTTATGTTTTGCTTTCTGGTAGCTTGATGTTTCCATTGCTTCCTATTCTTGTGTTTGTTTATTTATTTTGGTTGGCTTTTGTGTGGGTTTTGCCTTGGTTCTTTTTTTGTTATATACTTCAGTTCTGAATCTTTGGTTACGTGGTTACCATAACAAATATGTAAAGGATATTTATTATACACAGTCATCTCTCTTCTTCTACACCGTACCTTATCTCCATTCCCTTTGCAAATTTATATCTTTCAATCCTTCTCTTTTCAATTCATTTGTTGTCTCAATTTGCCCTATGTATACTTAACGTTCATTACTCTCTTGCTACAGCAATTCTCTTATTATTATTTAAGCTTATAAAGCCCTGTTCTTAGTCAGGGTGGTACTCTTTCTGCTTCTATTTGCTTGATAGCCACTTTACTCCTAATTATGGTTTTCTTTGTTTGTTCTGTCCATTGTTTTAAGTTTTCTGACCCCTTTCAGTATTTCCTGCAGCAGGCTCATAGTGGAGAATTCCCTCAATTTTGTATATATGGAAAAGCCTTAATTTCTCCTTACATATCTAAAGGAGAGCTTGGCTGGATACATTATTCTAGGCTGGTAGTTCCTTTCACTTAATAGTTTAAATATCTGATTCCATTCCTTTCTGGCTAGTACAGTTTGTGCTGAAAAGTCTGACATAATCTAATGAGTTTTTCCTTTATAAGTTACTGTTTTCTTTTGGTTGCCCGAGAATTGTTTTTCTTTGTCATTTGCTTTTTGATAATTTAATACAATGGTCTTTGTGAAGGTCTTTTGGGTTGAGATAATAGGGTGTTCTGTTGACTTCTTGAATTCCAAGCTCTAGCTCATTCCTTAGATTTGGGAAATTCTCGTTAACTATTTGTCTGAAAATGCTTTCTAGTCCCTGCTCCTTTTCCTCACCTTCAATAATGCCCATTATTCTCATGTTTCTCTCCTGATGGTATCAGTAGTTCTTGTATTTCTCTTTCATTATTTTTTCTTTCACTGGTTTCTCTTCTTCCTTCTGATTTACTTCTAGATTTCTGTCTTCAGTATCACTGATTCCTTTCCTCCATTTGGTCGACTCTATTTCCCAAGCTTGCTATTTCATTTTTCAACTCTTGCAGTGTGTTCTTCATCTCCAGATGTTCTATTCAGTTCTTTTTGAGGATTTCAATCCTGTTGCTCTGCTCATCTATTGGTTTTTTAAATTTCTTGAAATTGTTGTTATGACTCATTTCAGAACTCACTGAGTTTTTTCAGAAGTGCCACTTGAATTCTTCTGTCATTTGAATTGCATATTTCTATGTCTGTAACCTTATTTTCTGAGAGTTTTTCTCTTTATTTCTGAGATGTCTTGTCACTTTGTTTGTTGTGTTTAATGGACTATTTCTCCAGATGGGCTTTAATGGAAATGTATTCTGCTTTTTATTTTTTTTTTCCAGAAAGAGTTATTATACAAAGGTCCTCTTTAGCCTGCTGCAAAGAAGGTGCTTTTCTTTTGGTTTCCAGCAGTGGCATCTAAGCCTCTTGGATCCCTGTTTTACATAAAACCTCTAAAAATACCTTTTTATTTTCTGATAGGTATTTAATCACATTTGCTACCCTCAGTTTCAGACCCTGTCAGTGTTAGCAACAGTTTCAGTAGTGTTTGCTCAAATTCCCCTGGGACTCTGCGGTGTTCCATCTCAGAGGTATGGGGGGAGAGGCTCTTGGGTTTGGGGTTGGGGGCTGCGGCTCAGCCTCAGTTTTCCATCCATGGTGGTAAAAATCAACTGTGTTTTTCTACTGTCTCCGTTTCTCTGCCTTCTGCCCTGATGACTGGGCCCTGCTGCCGCCCGGCCATGGAGAGTTTCCCAGCAGGGCTGTTCAGGGAACTCACCTCTCCTTCTCCCCTCCCTTTCCTCCTACAGGTAGCTACAGTGGCTGCTAGAGGCAGTTTTTTTTTTCTCCCAGACCACCACCCAACACCAAGGGTCCTGACCTGTGGTAGCTCTTACGCACGGATCCTTCACTCGGATGTGCTGGTGTGCATTTGGGTGTTTTTTGTTGAGTTTTAGTTGTTCAGCTTATTGTTTTCTCAAGGGGTGAGATCCAAGGACATCTCTCACTCTGCCATGTTTCCAAAGATCCCCCAACAATTATTAATATTAATACTTTGACAATCTTTTTATCTACCCCCATGATTTTTTTTGCTGCAGTATTATAAAGCAAATCCTAGACATCATTTCATTTCATCCATAAACACTTCAGTGTTAGCAGATGACTTTTGAAAATTACCATAATACCTTTATTACACCAGCAAAAGTAATAATTCCTCAATATCTTTCAAGAAAATAACACAGTATTACTTTCGGACCTGAGCAAGACCCTGTTTCTTAGAGGTTCCACATATTTCAAACACACAAAAAGAAATTAATTATGGAATGCATGTGCACATCTACCACTCTGATACAGCACTGAGTCCTGGCACAAGTGACCCACAGCTCTCACACTCTTGTTACTAAGACAATTCAGGCCCCAGGGAATTGCTCCTCTGTCTTTCTTGTCCCTGGGCCTCTAGGTAGAGGTGCCTGCATTCAAACACTCAGGAGGCATCTGAGCTGCGCTGCTCCCAGGATTGGAGATAGGGTCACTGCTGAAAGTCTGCAAGATTCTAGTGCAAGCAAGCTTAAAGTAGAGAAAAGACAAATTAATTAACTTGTCAAATACTTCCTCTTAGAGAGGTGAATGCAGTAGATTCTTGCATAATGAAGTGTCTGTCCAGTAATGCTGAGACACCATTTCTTGCTCACTTTATAATCCAGTTGGGTTAGGGTTAGGGTTAGGGTTAGGGTTTGGGTTGGAGGCACTCACGAACTAGCATGGTATTTGCAATAGTTGCATATATGGCAACTATTTTTGGCAAAATTAAACAATTTGTGTTATTCATAAATATTTGGCAAAATTAAACAATTCATGGTATTCGTAAATTTGCATATGCTAGATCTAGGTTGTAATATCCCTTACATATGATGCTGATTCTTAACGTCAGCAACTAGAAAGACATGAATGCTAAAAAATGTGAATTAAAAAAAAAACTTAAAATATACTAAATTTTAAAAATTTTCAGCTTTAATTAAATAATTTAAATTTTAATTCACTAATTATGATCTGTACTTTCCCTTTTAATTCAACAGATAATTAAGAATTTTTTAAACCAAGGTTGCATAGTTTTTTGTTAAAATCCAGATTTTAAATATTTGAGGTTTTACAAGCTACATATAACATACAGCCTCTATCCCGTATTCGTCTTGTTTTTGTTTGTTTTTATAATGCTTTAAAAAATGTTAGGAGTCAACCACGCCATGAGATATCACGTCATAGTCTTTAGGATAACTAAAATAAGAAAGATAAACAATAATAAATGTTGAGAAGCATGTGGAGAAACCATCACATATTGCTGGTGGTAGAAATGTAAAAGTATAACCTCTTTGGAAAACAATTTGGTGTTCCTCAAAAAATGAAACATGACCCAGCAATTCTACTCTTAGGTGGATACCTAAAAGAATGAAGCCATATATTCATGCAAGAACTTCTACACAAATATTCATAGCAGTATTATTTATAATAGCCCCCAAATGGAAACAATCCAAAGTCCATCAGCTGATGAATGGATAAACAAAATGTGGTATATGGCATAATTTAAAAAATACATTTGGTCTTTGTCCCTAGTTCTTAAACAGAGCTCCTAAAACTCTTGGAATGTGCTGTGATAGGAGTGTCTTTTGTTGTTGATTAGAGCCCCTTTAGAACACACCTGAGTTTAGACCAACACATATATTGATACAATGGAATATTATTCATATATGCAACATACATGATATATGATACAACATGGGCGAACCTTGAAACATCATTCTACGTAAAAGAATTCAGATAAGACAGGCCACATATTGTATGATTCCATTTATATAAAATGTTTCAGAACAGATAAATTCATATAGACAGAAGGCTGATTACTGGTTGCTAAGAACTGGGGAAATAAGGGAATTGGGAATGACTGCTAATGGGTACAGAATTCTTCTGCATTCTGGAATTGAAAAAGTGGTGATAGTTGTACTATTCTGTGAATGTACTGAAAACCACTGAACTGTATACTCCCAAAAAGTGAACCTTATGATATTTGAATATATCTCAACAAAGCTGTTATTTAAAAATGTAAAAATCATTTTTAGCTCAAGGACTATACACAAAGCAGCCAAGAGCTGGATTTGACCTGCAGATTGGAGTGGTGGACTCTTGCTTAAAATAACAATTTTTTTTGAAACATATGAGAAAAAATAATTTAAATTTCTAATCTTAACCCAAGCTTTGTAAATGTTAGAGACAGTCCTGATCTAATATTTAATCTATTTTCAAATTTTCCTGATTTCCCCAAATGCCTTTAACACATTCATTTCTTTTTCCCGAGAGAGAGAATGTCCTCTCTTATGTCACCCTCCAGAGACAGTAGTTGGTTCTTTTCTATTGTTTCCTTCTCATTGTTTTATCTGGTTCTATACCAATGGGGAAGAAGAGAAGTGGAGAGATGTCCTGGATCAAATATGCAAAACATAAGGGGCCTTTCATACTCTGAAGATTCAAGAGCTTAAATCTTGCATGTTTTATGTAATGATATAATTAAGGTGATGATGATGAACTGTGTGATGATGGTCCTAGGGAGGATGTGTTTGTTGGTGGTGATGGTGTTGATGGAGGGCTGAATCCTGAAGCAGGTAATAGCCCTCCGTAATGAAATGATCACCAAAAGGGAAATGTTTGAGAAGAGACCCTTTTTTGCTAATAATTTTTGCTATTTTGCTCTCATTCCTCAGTTAGCTTGGAAAATGAGTCTCTGCCAGGGTCTGAGGAAGTAGGAGTCTGCAGTAATATTTAGAGTTCTATTTTGTGATTTTATGGAACTGCTGAAAAGGTCAAGAACATTTCTTTAAATGTCAATGGCCTGAGGGTCCAATTACTCAGGGGAGGACCTTCTTGGAAGAGGAGCTTTGTAAGTCTGCAGAATGATGTGGGAGGATCTCAGAAGCAGGGAGACAAGGGGTGGCCCAAGGCTTCCAGGCTCTGAACAGAGCAGCAGAGGGAGGATGGGCTCTTGCTGAAGCTGTCGATGCATTCCCAGCTCACTGCCCCTTATCACCTCCATGTATGGCTGGGTCCGGGAGCTTTGTGTGAGCTGGAGGGGGGTGCACCTTCCTCTTAAACTTCAGATTGTGGAGTCTCCATGGTCCTCTAAGCAGATCCCAGGCCATTTGTTCAAAATGCTGAGCAAGTGTTTTCAAACTTTAATGAAAATAGATCTCTCCTTGAGGATGTATTCAAATGAAGAGTTCTGAGCTACACATGAATTCAAAGATCTCACAATGAACCATATTATTACTTTATAATGGGGAAGTGGCTATTTTCACTGGAGTCAGGCAGCTTGTTAAAATGCATATTCCTAGGCTCCCAAACCCATTGAATTAATACATTGAGGAAGGGATGCACAGAGAGAGGGGTAAGACCAAAGAACTTATATTTTCAGTGACTTCTCCAGGTAATTTTGAGGTTGGTCCTCTCCAGGCTTCCCTCCAAGAACCAGTGAGTTTTCCTAGATAATCTTCCATTATCTTTTAAATCTCTCCTTTAGAAAACTGTGTTTGTTGTAGTACTTAAGTGAGCAACAGGGTAAACAGGGCTTTGAAATCGGACAGATGTTGGGATTGAATGCTGGTTCTGTCACATCTGTATGACCTTGGGCATTACTTTAATCCTGGGCCTTCCATTCCCTCATTTCTGAAACAGGAATACTAATGCCCACTTCCTGGGGTCATAGAAAAGATTCAATGGAATAATAAATTCAAAGAGTTAGTTCCGTGCCAGCACACGTAAGTGCTCTGTAAATGCAGGCTCAATTACTATTGTTAGTCATCTGGGAGACTTCAGGTAGGGCTTCTGGTCCCGGGCATCTCTTTCCCTGTGCACACAGGAACTGCATATGTGGGAGTACGTGTATGTATGAGACTGTGCTTACATGTGTGTACCCACATCTTTGTTGCACCCCACTTCCGTGACTGTTTACCTAGCCAGCCAGGAGCTCGGGATGCTGACCCAAACAAAGCAGGTGAAGATGGGATGTGTTTGCTAATATCCCATGCTCAGTCACAGCCAGCTCCTTAGAAAAGACAGCCTGTGCTGATACACAAGGCTGATTTGAACATCAATGTTGACCATGGCCCTGTGCGACCCTGTGTTCAGGGTTTTCCTTGTGGCCTAAACCATTTAGAAGCTGGAGCTTCCTCAGGACAGATGTGTCCAGGGTCCCACGCAGTGTCCCCTCTCTCCTGATTCACTCTGTTCTCAGGACAAGCTCTGAGAAAACAGTCGTTTCCCTGAGGCCAATGGCGGGCCAAGGGCTTTCACAGGGCTTTGGCATTTGCCCAGAAAATGAAGGCTCCCAAGAGTTGGCCTAAAGAGATGAGTTTGGGCTTAGCTGGGGATGGGGGACTGAATTCTTCCCTCAGCCTGTATCCAGGAGCCTGGGATTGGGAGACAATCCCCTCCCCCTTCCCCCACCTGCCAAAAAAGGCTCTTTCTCTGATATGATGATCTTACTGTTTGAAAGGGAGCATTGGCTTTTTTTTCAGGCTGTCACTTACTGAGTGCCTGCTGTGTGCCAAGAGCTTTTATTACCACCTCTTTTAATCTATACTATCCTGTTGGTTAGGTATTATCATCTTCTCCACTTTACAGGTGAAAAAAAACAAAAACAAAAACAGAACCTCAGAGAAGTTGTCTAAGACCCAACAGGCAGTAAATGGTGGCACTTAATCCAAACTCAGGTATATCTAGTCCCAGATCCTGGGCTCCTATCTTTGGGCTCTATTCCAACTGCTAAGTGAAGCTGACCAAGATAAGAGGATGCCAGGACAAGATGGCAGAGGTGTGGGTCAACAGGGCCATCATCTGCGGACAGGTAAGAGTAGACTATCAGTCAGGATGACAAGTCAGGAGCTGTGGAAAGGAAAGGAAGTACATCCAGTTGTCTTTCCAGTGGCCCTAGAAATGAGAGTTGGTGAAAGTAATATTCACTAAGCTTCTATAATAGGACCTGCAAAAATATTATGCAGTCCTCATGGTGAGAGAGCAGATGAAAGAAATGCCTACTGATTTGTCTCTCCATCCCTCCCCTTTCAATTCTGGGGAGAGACCATCTTCATCCAGGAAACCGCTCCTTCCCCTCCTTTTCCACCTATAGGGTTCCCATGGGAGCAGCAGTTTTGTACTCTGTCCTCCGGCCATAGTTAAGTGCTTTAGAGGTGACTTCAACTCAGGCTAAGCCAATCGGACTTCCCTGGTATTTTTGAACAGGTACTGAGATAGATCCCATTTCTCTCCAGGAGCCAAGGTTGGGAGAGGTGAAGCTTGGGAGTGTAAAAGCTGATCTATAGTCAGAAAAGGCAGAGGCAGGGATGAAGATGTAAGGATGAAGACAGATTCCTGGCAGCACCCAAGACATGGGTTCAGATATTCCTGAGGGCCACTGGTATCCTCACTTTCCCTAGGCTGATGGTTAAACTCTTCTTTTGGTTGGAATACATTTGCTAATAACCCATACCTGTCTCTGGCTGGCTTCTCAAAAGGGACAACCTGATACCACCACATCTACCGATAAAGTA
This sequence comes from Eonycteris spelaea, assembly GCA_003508835.1. Classification (NCBI taxonomy): domain Eukaryota; kingdom Metazoa; phylum Chordata; class Mammalia; order Chiroptera; family Pteropodidae; genus Eonycteris; species Eonycteris spelaea. Next base: position 3,588,595 of record PUFA01000103.1, on the reverse strand, counting down.
CCTTTTGATGCCCAAATTAGTATGACCTGGGCTCTGTTCCTTGCCACTCAGAGACCTGATCAATCTATCCACTTGCTCTTCACTGCTACGTGAGGAGGACACGGCCAGCATGTTCCAAAGAGTTGGGGCAGAGAAGCCAACCAGAGGGGCCCAGGTGGCTGATGATGACATAGGGCCAAGTGCCAGGGAATCTCAGGCCTGAAACAGCTGGCCCCAGCTCTGTGCTGCAGAGCCCTGGTTGGAAGCCAATCTTTAGAGCCAGGCTGGCTCCTGCTACCCAAAACAAACAGCCAAAGAGGTTGGCTTAGAGGTGGCTGCTCTAAATTTGTCATCACTAAGATGCCTGAGCCAGAAATGATGCCTTTCCTCTGACCTGGTCAGCAGGTTGCCTTTCAGGGAATCACTATGAAATTTACTGGGTTTTCCCTGAATGGCCAGGCTCTGGTGGGGTCCCTCTGGAACCCTCAGCCAGACTTACCTCAGAAGCCAACATGGATTGGGAATGGAAGAAAGGATGGAAAGAGAGGGATAAAGGAGGTAAGGGAAAGGAGAGCGGGTTCTCTGGGAGAGGAGATGAGGGTGGAGAGACAGTAATGAGAACATGCAGAAAAGTCCATCTTTACTTCTTTTGTCAATAGGTCCCAAGAGGTGCTTCTCCCTCTTCCTTCTTCCAGTCAGCATCATGGACTTTATTCTCCTTTCAAGGAAGAGCCTTTTTTTCTCATCTAGAAGAAGTGGTCAACAAATCCAGCTGAAGAGCAGGCTCTGGAAAGCTCTTGAGGGGCCCACTGAGTCTCGGCTATTCCCTGATGGGCTTTCTAAGTCCCAGGGAAGGATCTAGAGGATGACTATTTTAAGATAGAGAGCCAAACACTAAGACTCTATAGCGTGTCTCCTATCCATACTGGAGATGCAGTTGAGAATGTGGCATCAGTTGCTGCCTGTGAAAATGAGGATGGTATGTAACTGAATAGGAATCCAACAGCGATTGTGCTAGGGTTCTCTGTTGAGGGTTCAGGGCAATAAAGAAGGCAGTGCCCTGCTATCTTCACACACTCACTACCCTACCCCCAGTTCCTCCTTTGGCTTACAGGGTCTTGACATTTGCCCAGAAACAGAGGCTCCCCAGAGTTGGCCTGAAGAGATGTGTGTGGGCTGAGCTGGGGACAGGAAACCGAAATTGTCTCCCTTAAGCTGCAAACAGGAGCCTGGGACGGGAAGACAATCCCCACACCCTTCCCCCACCTGCCAAAAAGGGCTCCTTCTCTGATAACGATGATCTTACTGTTTGAAATGGAGCTGAGAAGACTCAATACCTTGGCTTTTCTCAGGTTGTCACTTACTGACTGCCTACTGTGTGCCCAGAGTTTACATTTACCACCCCTGTGTCATCTCATGAGAGGGACTTAAGAGTCCTCAGAGAAAGGTCAAGCAATAGCCAGCATCTCTACATTCCTGGAAAGACAAGCAGCAAGAGTGGAGGGCTCAGTTGTTTAGAATTGAATTGTTCAACACATACTCATAAAACTGATTCCTGCCCACTGCACCATTCTGTCTTCTCTCTGTAGCCCTGTCCCCACCTCTGAAATGTTAGAGGCAATGCAAGCTTACTGACAGGGCTGGCTGTACCGTGAAAAGCTGCTTGGACCCTACTCCATTCACCTTCCCCTTCTTCTCTAGCCTTTCCAGACTCTTCTTACAAGTAGACCAAAAGCTGTTTCACCCCCAGGGTGCTAGGGAGGTAGTGGGGGTGAGGAGGCTGTTCATTAAAATTCACATCAAGAGAAATAACTAATCAGAAGCTATTTGTTGCTTAATTGGTTTTAACTTCAGGAAGATTCCTCATTAGCCTAGGGTGACCTCTGCAGAGCAACCCATTGGGAAAGGAAAAATACGGGGGAGGAAAGCAGAAGCCCCTTCCTTTGCCAGCCTGCCCCTACTCTCCAGATGGACAATTAGAAGTGGTTTTACATTTCTAGAAGCTAGCTCCCAGAGCCAGCCTTTGTAATCCTCTTCTTCATTCAAGGCTTCCTTTTCCAGGAATCCTGTCTTGGACAGCCAGAGGAATGATCCTCAGCCTAGAGTTTCTTCCACACGTGGTCTGCACCATACAAGCTGGGTACCTTTTAAAGTATTTGATTGTGCTTCCCAGCCTGAGAGCTTCTACAGAATTGAAGCTTTCTTCCCATTATTTTCATCATCTTTCCTTCTACTTCCTCTGCCTTTCTTCTTTCTTCCACTCTCCCATCTTCTCTTCCTCCTTTTTACCTCCTCTTTCCATCCACATTCTTCTCCTTCTTTGTCTTTCCTCCCTTTGTGTAGCTAAAGGAAATACCAGGTCAATGACCAGCACCAAGGGACACTTTATTCTCACCAGCATTCCAATGGATGCTTTTCCAGTCTGGCCCCCATTCCAACTTCCACCAGATTGCTGCCTTCTTCCGAGGAGTAGGAGGAGGAGTTGGGGTGGGAACCTAAACAGGGGGACAGAGCTAGGACTGATGCTGGACTGGAGGTTGTCAGAGAGACAGAGAATCAGGCCCAATGTAAGGAAAAAGGATAGTGAACATGCACTGGTTTTCCATAGGCTTCTAGAAATAGCATTCCCCCATTTGGGGACACTCTATGTGGTTTCAGTATGGCTACCATTCAGAGTACACTGTCTCCCATCCTCAGGTCACGTAACAAAGCCTGGCCAATCATAATTGCCCATGGCTCTGCCCATAGTGATTGGCTCAGGTGGGTGCGTGACCCAAGGCTGGCCAGTCCCCATCCTTCCCTGGGAATCTATGTGGTTGGTAGGGGGAAAAAGGTCTCTGGTTCATATCTGGTGATAAGATATGCTGAGAGTTGTTGGCTGCCTTCTCCCCAGTTGGACGGAGAAACAGAGCCAAGAGTTGCAGAGGAAGAGAAGGAAGGTCCTAATGATGTTGTTTGGATCTCTAGAGCCTTTGAGGTCACCTCCGCTCCTACCCTTCCTAATTTCTTAAGCCAATAAATTCCCTTTTTTGGTGAGCCATTTGAGTTGAATTTCTGCCACTTCAACTCAAAGATTTCCTAAATGACGTAAAGATTTTCTCACAGCCAGAGATGTCCAAATGGGGGCTGGGCCACCTCAGGAGGCGGCAGCTTCCCAGGCAGAACTGGACGCTCTCCTGCCAAGGACACTGTAGAGAAAATCTTTGGATCCATTTGTGCCAGATAACAGTTAATCAAGAGCTTGGCACTTTACAACCATTACCTCACTCACTTAATCCCCACAAAACCCCTGTTGGGAAGCATCATTATCCCCATTTTATAGATGAGGAAACAGAGTCTCAGGGGGTTCATTAACTTGTCAAGGTCGCACAGATCCAGAATGGAGAGCAAGTCTTTTTTAGCTCCAGGACTCATGCTCCTTCCTATAAGCCTGGCCACCTCTGGAAGGGCAGATGCAGACCTGCTTTTTGCAGTCAGCTCAGCACTCCTAATTAGGGCAGTCGATAGAGGCACGGCACTGTGTCCAGGTGAGCAGAGAGGCACATGGCCCCAGCTGGCTCTGGGGACAAGCTTCCTGCAAGAACCACAGGAGTGGAAGAAACCCAGAGGTGGAAGGGTGGCCTTGGGGGAGAGCAGGAGAGCAGGAGGTGCTTCTTCCTTCAAAGACTTGGATGAGGGTCTTTAGTGTTACAGATGCTTTTTGGCATCTAATGGAGCCTGTGGGCCTTCTTAGAAACAAAGCCAAGGTTCATGTAGGCAATGTTTTGCACACAATTACAGGGGATTTGGAGAGCTCCTCAACAGCAGTGCACAGAAGCGCACTAGTCCAGTCAAGAACTCCTGATCAAGAAGCATGAAAAGTGCTCAGGGGCCTGCCCCAGGCCATGTAGCAGTAGCAATAAAATCTCAGAGAAGTGGACCTTTCACAGACTATTATTTTAATCAGCATGTCTAGCTGGGGAAGGTGACCAAGTGTCTTTTGTCTCCTTTCCCTTAGAACCCTGCCACAAGCATCTTGATCTCCTACCTCTAACCATAACCATATTCCTACCCAGGTGAGAGTGGAAGGATATTTCTAATGAGCGTCTTCAGTCTGAGATGGAGGAGGGCAGCTGAATGCCTCTACATCTTTTCTCAGTCCGTGTCTATCCCAACCTGCATCCCATGACCTTGTCATTCAATCCACCTTCCTCAAAGTTTTGTGAGTTGCAGAGTGAGACAGGCAGCAATTCTTCATTCCCAGATCCAACGGCTAAAGACCCACAAAGTAAGATCTAGACCCCTGTGGTCTAACAGGGTAGGCACATGTGGCCATTTAAATTGAGGTGAATTAAAGTTAAAGAAGATTTTAAAATTAGTTCCTCAGGCAATCACACTCATCATATTTCACATGCTCAATAGCCATGTGTGGTAGTGGCTACTGCTTTGGCCAGTGCCTATATAAAATGTTCTCATCACTGCGGAAAGTTTTATCAGACAGCACTGGTCTAGATAAATTGAGAAAGAAGGATGCCTTGGTTCTCTCTGAGCTTCAGGTTTCTTCTCTTAAATGGGGATAATAATAATGCCTGCCTCCTGGGGTTGTCATGGTTATTACTTCAGCACAGTGTCCCACTTACAGTTGAATGAGCTGGATATCTTCAATTTGCCCCTCCAGACCCACTCTTCAGGCTTCTCCATCCTACTCTGTGCCCGGAAGCTGAACTTTACAAATAATATCAATAGGTTTCCTTGCCCTCTGTCCTCTGGTTGAATTTGGACCTCGAGAGCACCACAATAGACAAGAGGCAGGCAGAGAGAGGTCAGAGTATTTGTTTTGTGGTCCTCTGGCTGCCTGGCTACTGAAGGTGGGCTCTGTCCCTCTGTGAAGGGCCACAGCTTCTGTCAGGTTGCCCTCTCTGGAGAGCTGCTCACTCCAGGTTCCAGTAACTGTTCCTTTTATTTGCCCCTTTAAGGCCAAAGGTAGAAGCCACTTTTTATTGTTTCTCAGGGGGGTGCTGCATGGTCTCTTATTGGTTTCCTTTTATAGATACTCTTTATTAAGCTCTCCCCATGACCTAGTGTGAATTTGCCTTTCCTGTCCTGCAGCACCCTTGAATGGTACAGAGGCCCCTGTCTAGGTTAGCCCCACCACTAGTACTAGGGAGCAGAGGAGGAGAGGACGAGCATAGATATTCCTCCCTCTCCATTTATGCCTCTGCCCCCAATCTTCTACAGAAGAGATTGAATTTCAGGAGCTATCCAAGTGAAAGAGGAAGAAATGGTGCAGGCAGGCTGATGAGGCAGAGGGATGAGTTGTTAGTTAGATGGAGAGTCAGCCAACGGGAGGAGGGAGGTGGAAGCAGAGCAGAGATGAGGAAGCTTTGACCTCAAAACAAGACAGATTTGGGGCTGGGGAGCGGGATTTAGTTGGACTGCCTGGGTGCAAGGGCTTTTTGGAAGGTCCTGGAGCTCAGGCCTCTGCCACAGGGTCCACACCATCCCCCCCACCACATCCCCTCAAATAGGATGGCCATTCTTTTCCTTCTCAGGGCCTCCCCTGGAATCTGATATCACTGCCTGAGGCCCCCTCTGTCTGAGCAGCCTGTCCTGCTTATCTGTCCCTTAGCCTCTGAGGTGTGACTCTTATCTGGGTGCCTGGGCTGGGTGCCTGTGTGAGTGCTTGCAGGCGGGCAGGAGACAGAGTGGTGTGGGAATGCTGTGGGAATGACCCTGGAAAGGCTCTAAGAGGAATATATGGAATGGCTGCTCTGGATCATAAGCTCTTCCATCATACTCTTCACCCCAATCTGGGTTCCCAAAGCTGGGTGCTCTTTCCTATTGTAATAACCTGTCTCTTCTCTTGTCAAAGTACTATGTGCTTCATAATTATTTCACAAGCACCCAGCAACTTGCTTGGCACATAGTAGGTATGTGGCATCTAGTAGGTGCCCAACTAATATTTAGTTATAAGAAAAATGGCCCAAACCCACCCCAGAGCAGGTCCCCAACCACACTGGCATGGAGGGGTAGAAAGAACCCTGCAGGGTTAGACACCAAGATATCTGAATCCGGCTTTAATTCTATCAGTGTGGTGGAATTGGGACACTCCTCTTTCTTTCTGAACCTCAGTTTTCTTATTTGAAACTTGACTTGATAATCTGTGGTTTCAATGCCAAAGACAGACTTTTTAAAGTATCATGATTAATATTTAAAATTTTTGAATCACAGTCACAAAACTTGGCATCTTAGCCTTTCATTTTTACTCATGGCCGAGCACCATAGGTATTTTTATCTGCATGTCCCTAGTTTAAAAAGAGTGTATTCCCTCCTTCACCCATATAAGGCCTCTGTGCCCCACAAATTAGGTTAATTAATTAATTCCCTCCCTCGTTTATTTTTTCATTCAACAAATATTTATGGAATGCCTATCATGTGTCAGAGACACATTGTGTGTTCCCGTCACTGTTTTTGTGGGAAGCACAGAGAGAACTAGTAGGCACCAGAAATGGCCTGGAATCTTCACATGGGCATGGAGGTAGGTCAGGGGAGGTCCCTCTCTCATTATCTGCCCCACTTCACTCCTTCTGCTGTTTATCAAAGGGGCTGTTCTTGGAAGAGATGGCCCTGCTGCACAAGCAGAGAAGTCTGGCTGCCTAATGGGACAGGTGGCGACACCTGATTCAGGGATCAAAAGCTCAGGGGTCTAGAAAGAGCAGAGGGCCAGGTAGCCCCCATACCTTTCCACATGGCCCAGCAGAGACCCACTCTTATCCACCAACTACAGCCTGACACACACCAGCCCAATGTAGGTAGGAAGCATCACAGGGATCCTCTCTAACAGGGCTGACCTGGAGCAAAATCCTAACTGCCCCCAAGGGCTTCTGCTGAGTCAGACTAACTGATGAATGGAAGATGGGCCAACATCCCAGGCTAGGATGTGTGTGCTCACCATCCAGCTCAAGGTTGGATGCTGTACAGGACTCAGCAAGGACTCTGGCTAACACTGAAAGGGCCTTCCCCCCGAACGTTAGGTTCTGGTCTGGCAATGTGCCTTCCCCCCACATAGCTGTGGAAGCCATCTGACTGTAGCAGTGTCCTCACTCCTCTGCCCACCATCTGTTGGTTCAACCACAGCTTCATGCAGCATGGTAAGCATGGCATTCATATAACCAGAATCACAGCCACAGCGAACAGCAATCCATTTCTTCCAAGAACCCCTTGAATATTTCAGCCTTCCTAAACTCTCTTCTCTCCCTTTGGTCTTAGGTCGATATAGGCTCCAGGCAGTTGTTCACAGGGTCAAGAGAAGGGGGAAAGTTCCATTTATGTCATCTGCATGGAAGGCACCAGCTCGAGCATGGTGGGCTGTCTGTGGAGCCCCAAATGGGGAATGCAGGGCAGCTCTGCCTGGATGTATCCCACGGGTGACCTGAGAGTAGCACAAGGCTAGGTGCATTGTTTAATCTGGCCAGGTTGTTTTCCCTTCATAAAAGGACGCTGCTGCTGAGCGCAGCTGGAGAGAGTGCACCCAGCCTCATGCACTGGCCTCTTGACAGATTCCTCCTTCAGGCTCAGGTGGGGTCCCACGGCTGCTTGGCAATCCTTTTTAAAAATAGCCTTCCAAAAAAAGCAATACAAATGTAACATAGAAATTTTAGAAAACAAAGGTAAGTAAAAAGAAAAATCACCCTTAATTTCAAATTCCACCACCCAGAAACAGCCACTGCTAGCTGATATACATTTTTACAGTCTTATGTTTCTCCATACGTAAAGAATATTACATATTCTTTCCAAAAATCAGATTGTTGTGATTATACTAGTTTTTAAATTAATAAATCCTGAAATTTTTTACATCATCAAGTTTATTTATTTTATTTCCTAGCGTCATTTGAATGACCGCATACCATTCTGTGATGTAAACCTGCTTTATCAAGTTGGGATATAAATAAGATAAATATTCATATCAACCACTGAAGCCCATCTGAAGTAACAAGGGCTATAGTATTTCCCTCCTTGGGTTTCTTCTCTGCCCTGAATTGTTCATGAACATCAAGGACTTCCTCAAAAGGGCTGGTCATCTAAAACTAGGTGACAAGAGCACTGGAGCCTTTGATTAGCTGTGGCTTCTGTTGCACCCCAAGGTGTCCCTCTAGAACCTGGCCCTACAGGTTTGTCCACCAAAGCATTGATGTCCTCACTGGTCCAGATTCCAAAGGGATTTCTAAGGTAGTTCTCCAATGGAGGGGAAGACCCTAATGTGCCAAAGTGCCTAGAATGGGAGAGGCTTCCAGCCCCAAACACACAGCAGCCAGAACCCTGCCAGTTTAGGACCTGGCACTGAGCTTGGAAAATCAATCTAGTCTTCTACCACCAATGGACCTCATTCAGAACCATCTCAATCCATCAGAGTATAACCACATTGCTCCCCCAAAGGAGGGGTGGTGGGGTGTCAAGTGTTTCTTTTTGAAGGCTTTTTGTCCCTTACAGATGCCCACCTTCTGCTAATCTCCTGTCTTCCATAAGCTGTTGGCTGTGCTTCCTTCCCCCTCTTATATCTCCTATCTTTATTTTCTCCTCTTATCCTGCATCTTCAATCTTTCCCTTTTTACTGTTCTTTTCCTCCCTTGATAGACAAATCTCTCAAGACTAGAAAACAAACAAGCAAGTGAACTCTCTTCCAATCCTTATTTCCCTCCAGCTATGACCCAACTCTCTTCTTACCTTTCTAGCCAAACCTCTGATAAGAACATTCTACTCTCACTATCTTGACTCCTCAATCCACAGAGCATGGGCACCTTGGCCGTCATCCACCGTGACTACTTTCTCAGAGGTCACCACTAATCAGGGTCACCATGTGTCTCAGTTTGTCAAAAATAACCCTGGTTTATCTCCCCTTCCCAAAGCCTTCTTTAATTTAAACGTAACATGAGATAGTCACCTTGCCACTAACTCATCACAACCTATACAACCTATGGCTCCATCGCAGTAATTCTGCACAAACCCCCAGCAACGCTGGCCTCCACTGACTCTGCCATTCTTGGACTTTTCCTCCTCCAGCTTCCTGGGCACCTCTCTGCTGGTTTCACCTCTCCTTTCCACGTACTCTCTCATCCACATCCACCACATTCACTTTGCTGAGGAATGTTCGAGCTTTGCAAGGTTCTGTTCTTCTCATTTAGCATTTACTCTCCTTCTAAATTTCACCAACGCCCACGGCTTCAGCTCATCATCCTGCCTTCACCCTCGATTCAATGAAAATCTAAAGACTGGGAATCATGGTGGTTTAAATGCAGGTTTACAAAATGCCTTCCCCATACTTGACAGAATTGAACAAAAGAAACAAAAATGAGAGAAAAGGCTGCGCCACAGCTGAAACCATGGCAAGATTCCTTTCAGATGCAAGAGGTTTAAATAGAGACAGACCTTCCTCTTGGAGGGAAAGATGACCTATATCTAGGTCAGAGATCATAAAAAGAAAGGTTGATATGCTTCACTGAATAAAAATGAAAATTTCTGCATTGCAAACACTTCAAAAATTAACAAACAGGGGGAATGAGGAATGAGTATTCATAGTAACAAATGATAGAAAAGGGAATATTCCCCCAACGCAGAAAGCACTCCTTCGACTCCATAAGAAAAGATAAAAAATGATTGGAAGTGGAGAAAAGGGATGAAAAGAGTTTGGGAAACATTATTTGCTTAATCAACCACCTTGTGTTGAGACAGGAAGGAGAGTCAGTCTAGAAGAGCAACATAACACAAATGTTATCAGGCCTTCCCAGTCTGGACCTATAAATAAAGTTCCATTAACATCCATCACCCAAAGTTCCTGCTGTTTCTCTTCTTGCACCTCCAGGACCTCTGCCCTCTTCCTCCTCTGCCACAAGTATTTCTGGGAGTTCCAAAAAGGCAGCCTACATATGCTGAAGCATCACCCTGTCAGCCACAATCCCCATATGGCTTCTCTGGAATTCCTCTTCTGTCCTTCTTCAGTGCATGCTACCAGCAAAGCCACTCTGACAGTGACCCATGTATGACTACTGCTCCAAAAAGATACCTTTTCCAATGTTCCCAAAGCCAGTACTCCATGGAACAGAGAGCACTGATCCTCAAATAGAGGTGTCTTCTCCAATGCCCAGCATCCAGCATACCTGTTAACCCACGGGGATTAACCCAACTCAAGAGGAAGACAGAGAGGACAGAGAGGAGGGCACAAAGGGAGAGTATTAGTTTTCTATTGCTGCTATAACAAATTACCACAAACCTGTTGGCTTAAAACGACATATTTATTCTCATACAGTTCTCGAGGCCAGAAGTCTGAAATCAGTTTGACTGGGCTGAAGTCAAGATGTTGGTAGGCTGTGTTCCCTCCTGAGGCTCTAGGGAAGAATCAGTTTCCTTGCCTTTTTCAGCTTCAAGTGTTGCATTCTTTGTGTTTCTTGGCTCATGGTCTCTTTCCCCATCCTCAAAGCCCACAGTATAGCATCATGCTTCAGTGGTCACATTGCCTTTTTGTCCTGTGTTAAATCTCCCTCTACCTCCCTCTTATAAGGACCCTAATGATTGCTTTTAAGGCCTAGCCACTTAATCCAAATAATCTCCCCATTTTCAAGATCTTTAATCATATCTGTGGTCTTTTTTGTCATGTGAGGTAGCATTCACAGATTCTAGGGGTTAAGACTTGGTTATCTTTGGGGCAATTACCCGGGCTGATACCTTTTCACTATCTTCCAGATTGCTCATCTCCTTTCTTCCTAGACTTTAATTGCCTTTCCAGTTTAGGTAAATAGCCTCCATGCACATTTTTAGATGCAAATACATGCTGATATTGGGGAGAGATTTTTGTCCATATCAGGAGTGTCAGAGCCCTAGCCTGATAAACCAAGTACCGTGTAATGGGGGTCAGGCCACCAGTCCCAAGCGTACACGGAGAGTGAGTGGCAGATTAGTGCTACAGAGCTAAGCCTCCAAGAAGGTCAAAGCAGTCCCACCAGCTGATCATGAGAGGGTCAGCAAGAAAAAGAAAGTTTGGGCCACCAAATGGCTGGAGCTCCTCTTCTATGGTCCCATGGCTAAACTCGTCTGTCTCTTTACCAAATGTCGACATCACCTTGCTCCTCTTCCATTAATTATCACCATTGTTGCTTCCTCATCAAGATGCTGGGCTCAGTCCAGGCTGGCAAGAGATGAACATTGAACATAGGTACGTTCAGGCTGATATCCAAGAGTCGACATGGGAATAGCCATGAGTAGGCTATATAAAAGGCTGAAGAAGTAAGGGTGGCCAGGCCATAAAGTAGCTTATTTGCCAGGTTAGGGAGTTCAAGCTTTATCCTAAGGCCAATGGAAATCATTGAAAAGTCTTAAGCAGACACTGCCAGACTTACATTTTGGAAAACCACTCTGGCAGTGTCGTGGATAATGAATTCTCGTAAGGCAAAGCTGGAGGCAGAAGCCGTAGTTTAACTTAATTAATTAATTAATTAATTGATTGAGTGATTTTTTAGGCAAGGTGACCCTTGGTTGACCTCACAGATTGCAAGGATCTTGTCAGCTTACAATCTCTTATTTTTTAACTTTTTACACCTGCAGCACCTGGTCTTCCTAGATGGTCTCCCATCCAAGTACTAACCAGGCCCAACCCTGCTTAGCTTCCGAGATCAGACAGGATCGGGTTTGTTCAAGGGGCCATAGTTAAGGAAAAAAACAATCTGGAGTTGTGTCAGTGGACATGGTAGGAAGTAGATATATTTGAGAGCTATTTATGAAAAAGAAATAGCAAGACTTTTGAACTGATTGGATGTGGGGGTCGGGGTGAAGGAAAGAGTCAGGAGTGATGCCCATGTTTCGGCTTTAGCCATTGTTAGGCTGGTGGTGTCATTTACTGTGTGGGAAGAATGGGGCGGGTGGGTTGGAGAAAAGTGTGTGGAATGTGAGGTGCTTGTAAGAGGCCATTACGTAAAAGAGTCTGGAGCCCAGAGGAGAGGTCTAGGCTGAAGGTATGGATGGGAACTGAAGCCAAGGGCCTGGGTGAGCATGTGCCAGGGTAAAGATCACATGAGAGAAAAAAGGCCACACAACAGAGTCCTAAGAAGATTAGATGTGATGGGAAAGGGCGAAAGGGACAGTGGGTTCGAGGAGGACCTTTTTGGATAGGGGATATTTGATCAGGCGTAAATGCTCCTGGGAAAAAATCCTGTAGGAAGAGGTTGAAAATTTGGGAGAAGTGGTAACTGATGGAATGGGATGAAGACAAAGCAGATAGAAAAATACAATGGAATTGCCAGGCTGCACTGAGGCACAATAGAGATGATGAACTCGAGGAAGCACAAACCTGTGCAGCTGTGCGATTTTCTCTGCCTGCCTCTGCAGGGCAGCTGTCACCTGTGAACCTCAGAGGGGGTCAGTGGTTGCATTGATTCAGGGCTAGAGTTTCCAGGCTTACAAAAAAAGGACGATGAATCTGAGACAAAGGAACAGAGGACACTGGAGATGATGGTGGAGGTGGTGGATCTTGGAGTCTAAGCCAGAGAAGGAAGGGATTGAAGCAGGAGGCAGGCAGGTGGACAGAGCCTGGTCTACCCTGGAAGAGAAGGCATAAAGGAAAGGTGAGGGTATGGGAGCGGCAGTTGGGGTCAGACTGAGCCTAAATCTCAGCTTGTAGAGGTGGAGCAGTTCGAGGTGGTGGCCACGGAAGTGGTGACTAAAGTTGAAAAGGTTTCTGAAAACCAGAGTCAGAGCCAAGGCTCATATGGAGCCCTCTCTAGGACTTCGATGGGCAGGACACCAAGTAGGAACAGTCTCTGGGTGACAGTCACGAGATGACCACAGTGGGAACCTCAGGGGAGGAGGCAGATGGAGTTTTACAGGTGGTAGAGGAAGAATGGTCTGCAAGAAGCCACAGGAGGCAACTACCTCACTTCCTGACCATGGGGGTGTCTTCAAGCATGAGAGTTCATCCCTCAGGAACAGAAGAGGAGGCTGCCTTCTATGTAGAGGCCGAGGACCCCTATCCTCTCAAGGAGCCTGGCAGAGAATTTCCTTCCTGAACATGACTTGAGAAAGGTATTGAGACGATGGGGTGAGGTCATCAGAATAGCCTGCAGAGTTAGCACAGCAAGAGAGGAGGGCAAGGACTGCTTAGTCAGAACTGTTTACAGCACACGGTGGTCCGAGAGGGCACGGCTGAAAGGTGCAAAGACAACCATGCCCTCTAAACTGTTATCACCATTCTGTGTTCTCCTTAGGCAGAAAATCATGTCCTGTTTGTCCCCAATTCCTAGCACCCAGCCTAGGTACCTGGGGGTAGAAGGGATGAGTTCCAAAAATGCCCATGGACTGAAGAAATGCTTCCCAGGAGGTCTCAGCCAATTCGAGCATGAGGACCTTTTCTACTGGAAAAATTTCTAACTTCAAAACTTTCAGAATATAACTGACACGATAGCAGTCGTGATTGAGAAAGTTGCCAGCGGTCGGTGAGGATCAGAGACTGGGTCAGACGTAACTGCCCGCCAACTACGGGAGCTTGGGCAAGTTAGTCAACCTCCGTAGCCTCAATTTAATCACCTGTAAAATGGGGATAATACCGCTTCCCTGACAGGGTTCTGGCAAGGCTTACATGAGCTCAGCCATGCTAAGCCCCGGGCATGGTGCCTGGCATAGAGCTAGCACTCCATAGACGTAGTTATCATGACTGTGCATTCAGTTATACTTTAAAACAACTTCTTGTTTTATTCATCACACCAACGCCCACACACAGGGAAATGGTTGTTTGTGTATATGGAAGGTGCGCTCCTTATTCAGTCAGCAGGCTGTGCTTGGGGAGACTGGAGATTTAGGGACCCCTGTAATGCCTTGGAGTCTTATAGGGGCCCTGGGTCAGTCCACATTTACACCTGTCTCCCCCTGCGATCTGACCTCTCCCCAAAGCAGGCGTTATTGAGGAAACTGAGGCCCAGAAACTTGCCCAAGGATGGACAGGAACGCATGTCAGAGCCCGTTGGGAACCAGCCTCGCTCACCGCCCTCTCGCTCTTTTCCTGTGTGGCAGCTCCAGCCTGTTGGCGGTTCCACGAATGCCTGGGCCTGGCTGGGCCTGTGTGTTTGCTGTGTTGCTGCTGTCACCGCCAACTGCTCTGTCAGCCGTGGGAGTGTGGGCCTGGGATCCAGGAGCTGTTGTCCCAACTCCGATTGTGGTTCCAGACTTAGTCACATTTGCATCCCAGTCGCTCTCCCAGCCCCTGTCACAGCCTCTGTGACAGCCCCTGCACAGCCCCTTCACGGTCCCAGTCATAGCCCCTGTCACAATGTCTGTCAGTGTCTGTCACAGCCCCATTAGTCTCTATCACAGCCTCTATCATAGGTCCTGTGACAGCTCCTTTCAGAGACCCTGTCACAGTTTCTGTCATAGCCCCTATCACAGCCCTGTCACAGCACCTTTCACACACTCTATCACAGTCTCTGTCACAGACCCTGTCACAGCCTCTGTCACAGACTCTATCACCCTCTCTCCTGACTCTCTGCTCTGCTCTGGACTCTGCAGGGCACAGCTCTCATTACACAGCGGAACTGCCTCTCTCTGGAAGGCATCCAGCGGAAGGCTCATGTAATAGCAGGTTATCCTGATGTGCAGGGCTTGTGGGAGGGAGGCTGGGCCATGGGGCTTGTACAAAAGAACCAGCCAACAGACCCTGGCTGTGGCTCACTCTATATGCCCATGGGGTCAGGGGTCCAGGTCCCTGCCTCTGGCAGAATGACTGAATGCTTTCGTGACATTACTTTAATCTCTTTGACCCCGCTGTGAACTTCCGAGAGCAGAGACTGCGTCTTATTCTTTTCTTGCTCACTCACTGCAGAGCTGAGCACAGGGCACAATCTGATTGTTGTCCCCCAAAGTCCTGGTTTGCTTTAAGTGGGCTCCAGTCACTCCCCATTCCCTCCAGAACCAACCCACCAGGCTGCAGTCTCCCAGACGGCTCACTCATCCCAGTGCACAAGTTCCCCTTTGCCTCTCCTTTGCTCACCCTGTCCCCTTTGCCTGGCGTTCCTCACCTTTCTGCCTCCACTTTTCCAAATCACACATGCCTTCTTCGAAGGTCAATTCAAACATGACTATCTCCCTTGCTCCCTGCTTCTATGCTTTTCCTCCTCCCTCCTTTGCTCTCCGGCCACTTGTCCACATGACACGACCCTTGTCCCCAGCTTCCTTATGAGAGTTTCTGTATCTGTCTTTTTGTTGCCACAAGCTGAGGAGCCTGGAGTTTAGGGGCTAGATCGTACAGCATCAAATAGTAGGTACTCCACAAGTTGGCTAGATAAATAAAGGGGTGAATGATCGAACAAAAGGAATGATGTGAAATTGGGGGAAGAAGGAAATGTAGAGGAATGGGGGAGAGAACAAGAGCACGGCAGAGAGGAAAGCACGAGCCAAGCTTGGTAGAGGGCCCAGAGCTGGGGACAGGGGAGGCTGTGAGCCAAGTCTACCCCAGGGTTTCCTGGGAAAGCCCCATTTCTCCAGGTCTCCTCACTATCCCTCTCTCCACCCTCCACTTTGCCCCATTTGCCAAACCCCTTCCCCCTCTCCCAGGCCAACCTGCCTCTCCCTTTCTTTCCCTAATGCCTCCAGCCCAGGGTGTTGAAACCACCTGGGGCCCTGTGTGAACTCACTTCAGCCCTGATATGTGGTAAATTCCGGACTTGGGACAGATGAGTCTCCGGTACTTACTTCTTGGCAGCTCCGCTCAGCCAGCACTTCAGGGCCCCCCACCCCACCTCAAGTGCCTTGCTCTCCAGCCTGGCTCCAAATCCAGGTGGCCTAGACGTCCTGGAGCCCCAGCAGGACACAGAGACACAGTCCAGGCCTGGCTGAGCTGTCAGCACATCTTTCTTCTGACTCCCTGGGAGGAGCAGGGCATGATGTCCCAGCCATCGTCCAGCAGAGTCCCGAGGAAACAGCCAGGAGCACAGGATGGGAAGAGTTGAGAGATCGAGGGCAATAAAGCCAGGGCTGGCCTGGAGATGAAAGGACTCTGGGCTCTGCTGTGCTCCGGGCACTCACAGGTGAGGTTCTGCAAAGAGGCAGGGGTGGAGAAAAGACAACATAATAGTTCACATTCCCAGATCCTAAAGAAACCAGGCAGAAATGAGAAAAAAGCAGGTGGCAAGCCCAATTGGAAACTGAGCTTTCGTTCCCTGATGCCTTGATGCCACTGGGGGAGGGTGGGCATGTGGGCTCCCAGTGGTTTTTGCAGCCAGAGTTTTGGGGTGAGGGTACTGTGAGAAGGGCATCGGAAGAATCAATACCCTTCTTCCATGGGGACAGCAGACTTCCTCCTAGGGCCAGATTGGAGCAAGAACTCAGTGAGCCCCGAAGGTGGACCCTTACTCTATCCCTATCCTCTGCAATGCCTCATTTACTCTGCTGGGAGAATACGGCAGGCCTCACCCCACCAGGCTGCTCCGCTTACTGTTTCCCGTAAGAAACATGTGCACGGAGACACACACACACACACACACACACACACACACACACACACACACACAGCATAGAGTAACTACTGCCTAGAAACCCAGTTCGCCTTCCACCTACTCCAGGAAGCCCAGCTTGACCATACTCAGGACCACCATCGCTCTGAGCTTCTGAACCACCTACTCTGATCCTTGATTTTGGGATGGTCTTTTGCTGCTTCAATCTGATTGTGAACTGCACAAACTAGGGTATCTCTCTGCCTTCTCACCCTCATCCATGTGTGGCTGTGCTCAGGGAAGGACAAGCAAGGGCTTGATGCTTGATTTGTTCTCTCCGTACATCTAAATCGAATAGGGCTTGCTCCCTGTGTATCCTTTCCTTCCCCCTCCAGTTTCTCCGTCAGGAAGCTTTGGGACAAGAAATCTGAGGGAATGTAGCAGTCTCCGAAGTTCCTTCTCAGGGGCCTAATTCCCAGGTCAAAACTCCACAGAGCAAACCTGCCTCAGAGCAGAGCAGAAGGTGCACTGGGAGGACCAGATCTAAACAAAAAGATGAAGTTGCACCTGTGTATGGTGAGGGTCTGCACACAGGGTCAAGGGTGTGACCTCTGAGTCAGTTCCCTCTGATCCCATAGGCAAGTGCGCATCCCAGAGAAGAAAGTCCGCCTTCTGGAGAACCAGCCAGGGCTTATCAGGGGTGAAGAATTTACAGAAAGCAATCCTGTATAGCAAGACAGCCCTTACATCCCAACAGCGGTTTTGAAGATGAAGATATGACTTAAATTGGACGCCAAGTGTCCATTGACTAATGCGGGTTTCATTCATCTTCCGTCATTCAGTGTTTATTGAGAACTTACTATAAATGAGATGCCAAGCTCAGCTCAGTCATTTCCTTATTTAGTCTTCACAATAACTTATGTCATTGAATCCATTTTACACCTGAGGAAGACTGAGGCACACACAAGCAGTAAACAACAGAGAATATTTAATTCTACAGCTTTTGTTCGACTGTCTTGTGCTTTATTGTTTACATCAGAGGCTCCCAGACTTACGGAACTCTCAGACCTATCACATTTCAAAAATAATTTTTGGGAGCAAACACAGAACCCTCTGCCAAATTTTTACTTAGCTAAGGACCTAAAAAGTACCATCTCATAGCACTATGATTTCAAAGGGCATTTTAACACAGAAAATGCAGTAGGACATAATGTTAGAATAAAGACAGCCTTCTAAGAAAGGACAGTTGGCAACCTTACCCTAAAATATCCTGCATTGTTATCTCTTTTTTTGGAGGGGTTAGTTAAATTTCAAGCTGAACTGGCCAAAACCTTGGCATTATGGTTTAAGAGCCACTACCCTTCCCCAAAGCTGCCTCTTTAAGCAAGAACAACACCCTCAGCCCACAAGCAAATAAACTTCCAGAATTTCCCAACCCCAACTCTGCCCATCTAGGTCCCCACCAAAGGTCTGAGGTTGATATTAATAATGGGCCATCTCCCCACTCCACTCTTAGTAGGTCTTTTGAATCTCACTGACATTCAGTATCCCTTCCAGGGAGGGAAGCCCATCTTTCCCAGCCCTTTTCTTAGGACCAGATCTTTTCTAAGTTTGCATTCCAGGAACACACAAGCCCCCGGCAACCCCGCAGGAAGCACATCTGTCTCTTGGAGGTACTCAGTTCCCCACCAAGGCTGAGAGCACAGCTCTTCTCCCCATCACAGTTCCAGGGCACGGCCTTCCCCTTCCTAGGATCCCCGAGTCCTCTCCTTTGTGTTACCAGAAGAACCAGAGCGGACCCCAGGCTTTCTCTGAAGCACTGGAAAGAGAGGATGTGAGATCTGGGTGGGATAATGGGGAGAGCACAGCTTGGGAGGTTCCATTCTCTACCTTCTCTCTGTTTCAGCCATGCCCACCCCCACCCCACCTGAGTGAGTCAGCTGGGCAGCAGAGGAGAACCTGACATGGGGAGCCCTTGGTTGGCATTCCAGCTCCATCATTTTCTTGCTGTGGGATATTTGGCAAATCACTTAACTATCTGTGCTTTGGTTTTCTTACTTGCAAATGGGAGTAAAAGTGTTAGGTCGAGCCATGAAAACTGTAAAAATGTGACCAGATTTGGCCCACAAAATCTCATGCGTTTAACAAGTAAAGCCTGGATACATTTCTCTCACCAAATATGACCTCTTCCTCCAGGAAGTTCTCCCTAGCTACCCCAAACTCAGTGAGGTCCCTCTTCTCAAATCTCTTCATAGGTTGAGGAATGATTTAGTACACACTTCTTTCCTGTCTTGAGTGTTTTCCTCTTTTCTGAGTCTAGAAAAGTTTGATGTCCCATAACTTGGAGCCCATCAGGGTAAGACCTGGGTCTCCTCAATCTCTGTCCTCCTAACTGCTGGCATGCTACAGCATTCCTCCATTAGGGTTTTCACATAGAGGAGACAAGGAGGGGCCAGGCCTGTCAGGGGTGACCAAATGCTTATCTTATCTAGTGATCATTTCTATACCCAAAGGTGGTCCTAGATGGTCCTGAGTGGTTGATGCTAAACAGATTGAGGGTGGAGAGGTGCTAGAGTGACAGGAGGCAGCCTGTGGCAGCAGAATCCCAGGAAGCAGACCTTGGTCATATCCTCCATCTATTTCAAGGATCCCTTTGATGGCGTTCGCCAACTTCCAGGGTCCCTCACTCATATATAGAGTTGAGATTTATTGATCTGCTTATCGTCCATGCTTTGTTAGCTCTGAGGTCCCTGGGATGAATAGGACCTGTCCAACCCTCAGAGAGTTCATTCCTGAAGGGGACACAGACTACACTACGTAATCAGTGCTCAGATTGATGGGACCTTACAGGACGTGGAATCCAAAAGGGGGACAAGGCCAAGATTTGGGTGGCCAGGAAAAGGTTCCTCAAAGAGGGGGGATGCCCCTACCATGGGTCACTGGGAAGCCTGTGTGGGCTGATTTCCTGAAGCTGGGATAGGGCAGGCTACCCCCCCCCCCACACACACACAGAAGCCCACAAGCAAGTTAAATGAAAATCTTCCTACTGTGGCTGGCTGGCACACCAGGGCAGACAGGGCTCATCTGGTTAAGAATACTCCTTCTCAAGGAGACCCAAGGACATTCAAGGATTAGGCCTCCCAGCATCTGTGCAGAGAACTGTCAGCTCAGAGCTGCTCAAAAGTAAAAATGCCAGCTAGGGGTGATGTCATCACCCTAGTAGTTCTCTCCTCCCCCACTATGGGATGTCCTGTGGCCTAGTGGGTAAAGCAGAAAAGACCCTGCCAGGCTACCCATGCCCCTCCATCTTGCTCCAAAATTTTCTTCTCTGAATGAGGTGAGGGAGGTGGTCACAAGTGAGCTAAGGATGAGACTAAAAAACCCTTTGGAGAAAAACTTTGTTACTCCTCAGAGAGATGGCAGAGCTAGGGGACCTTACTGTCTCCCTGCTGTCAGACTTTGCTGAGGATCCACTTCAGCTTTAACCTAAATACCAACCTTCTCTGGCCAGCCCCTTCCCTCTAATGCCCCATCTCCATTTCTGAGCTAATCTGGATGTTGCCTTAAGAGGATGAGTAACCCCTGGGCCATCTTGGTGGCCTCCAGGCCAGAAAGAGGGGGTCTGGCAGCTCAGCCTGTGTGGGAGGTGTCAGGATGTCTTAGGGTACTGGAGAGGAGTAGAACTGTATTATACATCTGTCTGAGCTGGTGGGATTCGTACGGAAGTCTGGAGACTGTACACAGATAGAGATGACACACAGCAGGATCACCTGCTGGCCTGGGGGTGGAAAGCAGACTCGAAGGTAGTGGAGGTTGGTTAGCTGCTTGTGGGTAGCGGACCTGGGTGTAGCAGGAACCCATCTAGCGTTGGTGCACATAGGAGAGTCACAATCTGCATGAGACCCAGGGAGGAGGTCCACAGCTAGCCTCAGAATGCCAGGTCGCCAGAGGAGCCCGCCGGCTGTCTCCATGCTGCATGCAGCTGGCTGGTCTCGGAAACCCGCATCGGAACCATCCGGGAGAGGTGCGTGCTGGGATCGGACTCAGCGGCCGTGGCTGCTGCAGGCACATTTCCTCGAAGTCTTACCTCGAAGGGCTGGGTCTCACCCGCTCGACCTGTGCGTCCCGCGGAGTTCCCCCCACGCCACCCCTTGCCCCGCCGCAGCGAGGCTCCGCAGGGGAAAGACAGGCGGGAAGATCGCCCCCCGCCCGCCTCACAGGAAAACCCCAGGAACAGCCCCGCGCAGCGCAAATCCCGGAAACCCCCTCTCCTGGCGCGTTGCGGGAAGGCCGGGGACTCCGCATCCAGACCTCCGCCCGCCTCCCAGGAGGAGGGTCCGAGACCTAGTTAAGAAGCAAAACCGCCGGGGAAAGGCGAGACCAGAGCTCGGAGGAGATATCGGGAAACCCCGCCCCCCGATCTTAGGGTGGGGAATTGGCAACCCAGCTGGAACCCTAGACTTGGGGCGCGCTCCCAGCCCTTGGCCAACGAAAGATATTCGAGGGTTGAATATTAAGGAGGCATCTCACCCCAGTCTCTAAGGTCCGGCGAGGGTGCACCCAGCTCCCCCCTCTGGGCCTGTCCCCCTGCCCCCCTTCCCTCATCCGCCCCCTGGCCCGCGTCGCTGTCCCTTTAAGAAGCCCAGGTAGGCAGGCCCGGCTGCGGGAGCCGCTCCTATGGCAACCCGCGAGCTGCGGCGGCTTCATGAATATTCCGGGGCGCGGGAGCTGAGCTCTGCCGGAGGGCGCTCTGGGGGAGGCGGCCGCTGATGTAAGCCCGGCGGGCCGCTGGGCTCCGCTTGGCTGCGGCGGGAGCCCCGGGACGGGCCGGCGGGGCTCAGCCAGGGCAGGCGAGGCGAGCTTTCTCGAGTGGCTGGCCACAAAGCTCAGGCGGCGGGACAGACCGATAGCCCGCCTGCCCGAGGGACGCACGCCGGCGAAGCGCACCGACCGTGCGCTCTGCGCTCCGGAGCGGTTCTCCGGCGCCGCGGCCGAAGCGCCGCTTCTCCCCGCGCCCATTGTTCCCCGCGAGGGCGGGGCGCCTGGAGCCCGGCCGCGCGCCGCGCCCTGAACGCGGGAGGGAGGAAGGGAGGGAGCCCGGGAGGAGGCGCCGCGCGGCAAGCCCGGGGACCCGGAGCCGGACTAGGAGCATCCCCGCGGCGCGCAGCCTGGCCGAGCATGGGCGCCTGAGGCTGCCCGGCGCCGGCGGCGAAGGACGAGTCCCCGCGGGCGGACCGACCGGCGGGCGGACCTGGAGCGGGTCCGCGGCGCCGCACCCGCGCCCCTGCCCCTGGCCGGGCCCCCGCCCCTGGCGCCATGGACAAGCTGCCGCCGTCCATGCGCAAGCGGCTCTACAGCCTTCCGCAGCAGGTGGGGGCCAAGGCGTGGATCATGGACGAGGAAGAGGACGCCGAGGAGGAGGGAGCTGGGGGCCGCCAGGACCCCAGCCGCAGGAGCATCCGACTGCGACCGCTGCCCTCGCCTTCGCCCTCGGTGGCCGCAGGCGGCACGGAGTCCCGGTGCGCGGCCCTCGGGGCGGCGGACAGCGAGGGGCCCGCCCGCGGCACGGGCAAGTCCAGCACGAACGGCGACTGCAGGCGCTTCCGCGGGAGCCTGGCCTCGCTGGGTAGCCGGAGCGGCGGCGGAGCGGGGGGCGGCAGCAGTCACGGGCACCTGCATGACTCCGCGGAGGACCGGCGGCTCATCGCCGAGGGCGACGCGTCCCCCGGCGAGGACAGGACGCCCCCGGGCCTGGCGGACGAGCCCGAGCGCCCCTGCGCCTCGGCGCAGCCCGCAGCCTCTCCGCCACCGCCCCAGCAGTCGCCGCAGCCGGCCTCCGCCTCCTGCGAGCAGCCCTCGGTGGATACCGCTATTAAAGTGGAGGAGGCGCGGCCGCGGGCGACCAGATCCTCCCGAGGCCGAGGTGCGCCTGGGTCAGGCCGGCTTCATGCAGCGCCAGTTCGGGGCCATGCTCCAGCCCGGGGTTAACAAATTCTCGCTGAGGATGTTTGGCAGCCAGAAAGCCGTGGAACGCGAGCAGGAGAGGGTTAAGTCGGCCGGGTTTTGGATTATTCACCCCTACAGCGACTTCAGGTAAGGGGGCAGGCAGTGATGCTGTGGGTACCCTGAACGGTCGCAGGCATGCTGCCTCTCTCGGCCCTACCTCTCAGCCCGAGTTAACTTACTTTCCTTTCTTACGCTGGGAGCCAACAGAAGTGGGGCGCCTCGAAGCTCCGAGACACCCCCAGACCTCCTGTACCTTGCAGGGAACTTTCCTCCGTGTTCCAGGCTCCAGACCTCATCCTCTTGAGATCTGGCCACATTAGATGCAGGCTGAAAAGGTGTTCTGAGTTTGGCCTAGCCCTGCCAGCAGCCAGGGCTCAGCCACCTTAAGTTACAAATCCCACCACCCCCCTCCGGGTTGCAGAGTCGGGGTGGCCATCCTAGAGGCAGCTCCAGGTCATTCAGCCTGCAAAGCAGAGCCACAAAAGAAGACATCTCTTGGCAGCTGGGTCAGCTCTTTGGGCACTGTTAATATCTGCCTTTTGATGCCCTGGGAAGCTGCAGCTGGGGAGAGAGAGCTGGGCCCCTGGAAGACTGAGGTCACTGGGGCCTCAGGCCCAGGATGAAAAGCCCTCTGCACCCACCTTAATGTTGGGCCCAGCCTCTCATGCCAAGGGTGGCCAGAAGTGGACACCCTGGAAAGCTGATATCCAGACTAGCAGAACAGATGACCTTGCTCAGTGGTCAGTGAAGATGCCTGGTGCCCCTGGTGCCCTGACTGATGACTAGCTGTCCTGTGACCCCACGCTCATCCAGTACACCATCTTCACCGCAGGGGCTCAAGCTCCAGCAGCTGCTCAGTCTCTCTCATGGCTCAGTCGTTGGTCCCCAAACAAATGGTGTGACTGCCAGTCAGGGAAAGGGACCCCGCCCCCTCCCGCATCACCTGAGTCAAATGCTACTGCACAGCAGATACTACTCTGGCCTGTGAGGATATCCATGCAAAAGAGAGATTAGTGATTGCATCTGAAGTTGAGATCAAGGATGCTCCTTCCTCAGTCAAGGTCTTGGGGTCCCCCAGTTCCTCCCTGGACTTTCCTGATACACAGGATTGAAGTGAGAGTCTGCAAAACAGTCATTCTTTTGAGCTGGGTTTAATTCATCCTCTCTCTCTGGGCCCTGCCCCTTATTTAGCTCCTTTCCCTACCTACCCCACTTATCTACCAATATAAATGAGCCTTTTGTCAACCCAGAGCCCTCTTTGCAAACTCCAGGGAAGTGAGGTTTGTAATGAGAGCAAAACCATTTTCCATCCAATAAGAGAGATTTCTCGGGCTGGGAATGACCAGTCAGGCAACACTTGATGGCTTAAAATAGGTGGTGAACAGAGGCTCTCCCTTTTCTTTTCTTTTTTTTTCTTTTTCTTTCTTTCTTTTTGAGAGGCTGCCCTTCCTAACTCTAATGTCCAGGGTTCCCTTTCTCAGGGAATATGGAGGCCAGAGAACAGGTTAAAAACATAGCCAGTCTTCTCATTGTGTGAGTAATGCGAGACCCTCCCATCAGGAACTGCAGCTGGTTCCCAGTGCCAGATTCCTAAAGTGTGGCCTCCCCTTTGGTTAGTACTGGGACCTGAGGAACCCAGTCTGAGCTAGAGAGGAGTGGGCAAGAGTTTAGTCTCCTGTAACCCTCTAGGTGTCCTGGGTTTTTCCTCTTCCCTCTGAACTCCTTGGTTGGTGGTGGCAGGCAGGCTCTGCCAGTATCAACCACTTAAGATTGTTGAGGGGCCCTCCCTTCCCTTGCTCGGCACCCCGCCATCTTTGTTGTATGAAAGCCTCTGTTCAGGGTTCTCATCACCAACCTGGGGTTGAGGGTCTGCGAGGGGCCAACCCCAGGCACACCTAGCCTCCATGGGCAATAGGCATTGATTGAAGACCTTCTGCGCACTAGGCCGTGCCTTCCCCGTTTCTCCTTACCCTGGATGGTGAAGCACTAGGACTGGATTGATTGCATCAATGGGAACCTCCTCGCCTTCCTGATTTCCTCTGCCCATCTTGGCATGTTTGTCTGCAGCCCCCCTGCTGCAGAATCTCCCACTAACTGCAGGCCCCCGAGACATGGCAGAAGGGGAGCTTGGTGGGGATAGAGGCAGCAGGTTTGATAAATGGGTGACAAGAAAAAGTCAGACTGGTCTTTGAATCTGGGTTTGCGGAACAAGCAACAGGGGCTGGTAGCTGGAAGCATGCATCCTCTGTGCACAGCCTGGTATCTGTCTGGTACTGAGTGGGGTGTGAGGAAAGCAATCCAAGAAAGACTGTCTGTGTGAGTGTCTGAAGGGGCAGTGGTCATGCCTCTCCTGCCCTAGGCCAGGACAGCTAGTCTCATTTTCAGAAGGTCCAAGAGGCAAGGGCCCAACTAAGTCTTTTAAGCTTAGAAACCCCACCACTCAACCTGACCTCACCCACTCCCCTGCAACCCAGCGTTGCAACCCTCTGTCCCTCAAGTTTCAGACACTGGCCTTGGGCCTGTATATGGAACCAGTCCCACTGCCCAGCTCAGGCTTCACAAGAGCTTCTGCAAGCATTGCTCAGGCCAGTTGAGGATTTATCCATCATTTTGACGGGCAGGAAGCATTGATCCAGCAGAATTGGTTTAATAAAGAATCGCCGGCAAACCATGATAGATTGAGTTTGTGGTTTGGAGTTCATAGCTTGCTGTCATGGGCTGCTTTGGACAGCTACTGTTCCTGGAGGAGGAAGGTTGGGTGTCTTTTCCAAGGACCAGAGTGGGTTGTGCTCTGAGGGACCCGCATATCATATCGGCCATGTCCAATGATAAGCTTTTCTTAGCTGCCTCTGCTTCTCCTCACTCAGCTGCCCCCTTCCCACATGCATACCGTGCCCTGACTTACCCTTGTGGATCCTCCAGGCTTCCAGGGCTTGTCTGGTCTCCCCTTCCCTCCCTTCTTACCCATTCCATCCCCTCCATCTCCCCACTTGCCTTTTGAAATTCGTATTTAAGGTTTGGTAGGGGAATAGGCCAGGACAAACAGCCCCTCAGTGTATTGTCCTCAGCCTCATGCCCAAGGCTGTTTGGGCTCTTGGGTCCTAGGTGGCTCCTTCCTTCCACATCAGCCATGTCCTGGAAGCCAGGGTTGGCAGTAGGAACCTGGAACAGATAAAACATAGTATCTGCATGATCCTATATTCCCTAGAGAAGGGAAAGGGAGAGAAAATGAGTGGGGACCCAAGCGAAGATGTACCTGGTTGTGTTTCCAGAAGCTGGTCAGGCTTTCGAGTGTCAGGCTTAGGTGGAAGGGTGGGGGATGTTGGCCTGGGTGTGTGTATGTCTAGGTGTCTCCCTGAGCAGTGTCTGGGGGCTGTCTGGGTGGGTATGGGGCTGGCAGGGAAGTCTCTATGTGGAATGTCAGCTCTGGGGCTACTCCTGTGCTTCAAACTCTAGCTTGGCCTTGAGAGTGGAGCCAAGCAAACTTGGCCCTTCTCATCTCTCTGCCCCTTCCCTTTCCTAACCTGAGACTTCTGATATTGTGAGGAAGGGAAGGGAAGGAAGGGCCCTAACGGGTCCTCGAGACAGAAACAGCTGGGCTCCAGAAGCATGGAAACTGGGCCGATAGATGAGTAGGTCCCAGGGACAACTTCACACTGACTTCCTGTGCTGGTACGTGGCCCCAGGCACTGTCATTGCCCACCTTACATCGCCTCCTCAGCTCTGTCTGCTATGGGGCCCTGCTTGGGTTATGAGTCAGTTTTCTCATCTAGAAAAAGGAGAATCCTGTTGCCCATCACCATGTCAGACACAAATTGTACAACTGGGGTCACCCGTGGAAGTGAGACATTCCAAGGGTGCTGTCAGAACCAGTGATGCTGCTGTGAACCATACTGCCCCTGCCTGCTCTGCTTCCTTCCTTCAGTCCTGGGTGGACCAGAAGGGTCTCTGTCCTTGGCTCAGACTAGTGGTTCTGAACCTGCATCATGGACCTAACTGGGAACCTGCTGGAAATCAGAGAAGGGTCTCTATCCAGAAAGATATAGAGGAACATCCAGACACACGATATAACACTTTCTATGGACCCCCTAAGTCGAAAACCATCTAGGTTGTGAACTCCACTGTAGCCCATCCCAGAAAGGAGTCCTGGCTTGGTGGGGGCAGGTGCTAGCCTCCTAGAGCTGGCCTTCCTGGGGCCCTCTGTAATCTGAGGCTTGAGCCTCCCATTGCCAGCAGGATGGAATGAAAACAGGAGCACAGTTAGGTGCCTGAAGGAAAGGTGCTCTGCTTGGAGACTAGTTTCTTTTCTGTTTCCTTAGTCTCAGACCCATCTCTCTCCCTTTCAACCTTGGGAAGGACTCTTCACGTAAGAGGTGGTGAGGAGGAAGAAGGCAACAGCCTGGCTCTGGGGCTGAGGGGGTTCTGAGACCCCTCTTTGGGTGGACCCTACTGGGGGGCATTGCCCAGGAATGCAGCTTCTGCTGTCAGTGTAGAAAGCCAAGCTGAAAGGAGCTGCAGGCGGTGGTGCCGGTGGAGGGGGAAGGGTGCCTCGGTACAGAGTGGAATTCCAAGGTGAGCTGCCTGGGCTGTGCCGTCGCTGGCACGGTGGGCAGCAGGAGTCTCTAGTATTGAGGACCTGCTCAGTATTAGAAGAATGGGGCTGGTGGAGAGTGTCCTCAGGCGGAGGCACTCCCTGGGTGCTGATAACGCACAGAAACCCCATGGGGCCAGGACCTGGGTGGGGAGGCCCGAGCTCCAGGGTCATCCTATTGCAAGACTTAGGTCCTAGACTGGCCTCTACATGATGAGGTGGGGACCTCTCCTCTGCCCGACCCTGCCCCATTTGTTCCCTTAGCTGCTGTGAGCCACTGTAGGCGGCCTGCTTCCCACAGTGCTGGGCTGGCAGCCTGCCCATCTGCCCTTCTCGCCCATGTTTTAGGGCTCCCAGATGTTATAGAATGCCCTCTCAGGCCACTGGGGTCACCATTATTCCTCTCCCTCTCCCTGAGCATCTCGTGGCATTTGGATGCAGTGCTTCTCATGCTATATCATTCAGCTCACCTGGGGATCTGGGGAAAATGCAGATTCTGGCTCATTAGGTCTGGGGCAGGTCTGAGAGTCTGCATTTCTGATAAGTGCCCAGGTGATATGATGCGGCTAACACTCAGCCCAGAACCATGCTTGGAGTACTGAGGTTCAGACCATGCGTTTGTCCCATGCCTAGCCTGGACTCCCTGACTGAGTTCCCTGAGGCACTCTGTCTTTTCCCCCTTGGCCTCTAGTGCCCAACATGGCAGGGTGAATTCTGTGAACTGGGCTAAACAGCTCTCAGTCGCAGAGGTTGGCCACAAACTTGGGAATGTCAGATCTATAGCCTTCCTCCCTTCCTGAATGGTTTCTTGGACTCTGCTGGCCCTGGATGCTGGTGGTCGGGTGTGGTGAGCAAGGAGAGGCCAGGCGCCCAGAGAGCCATCACTTATCCATCCTGTCCCATTGCTTTGGCAGCTTTTCTCCCCTTTAAAGAGGGGCGGGCCTGGCTGGAGGAGAATGGCAGGGAGTGCGGTGACTGCTGCTACGGTGAGATTTCCGGGAAGGGACAGATGTTGTCAGTGAGAGTCCAGAGGTGTCAGGGGAGGAGAGCCAGTGCAAAGTGGCCCCAGCTGGCTGCTGGGAGGACAGAGGCATCCACTAAGAGCAGCTGCCCTGGAAACTTAAAGTGTGCGGTGGGGCGGTGTCTGAATCGTAATGCTACCTTCCCCTGCCCAGGCCATGTCTAGCAGCCTCCCCTTATGAGTTGGGCTCACCTGTCACTTCTCTCTGCTTCTCTCCTGCCCTGGAAAACACCAGTCTACATACAGATGATGAGGCTTGCAATTGTCATAGCAGCCTGAGGGGCCCTTGTGCCTGACACAACACTGGTCACCAAAGGGGAGACTTTACCTAAAAAAGAAGGTCCATCCCCAGCCTCTGGGGGCTTGTCACATAACCTAGGAGGCACCAGCTCCAGCACACACACCCCTTGCTCAAGGGCTTTTACAAAGTTGCTACTGCCAGTTGCTAATTAATAGAAGGGCTACTGAGGCTGGCCAGGCAGTCCGGCTTGGGCCCAGGGGATGTTGAAGAATCTACATTTCCGAGCCAGAGCGGGCCTTGGGGAGGGCAGGGGCATTACCTTGGCTTCGGGGAGGATGTTCTCTGCCAGCCAGGCTTTACTGAGAAAGCGTTGCCAGGGCCCTGGAAATCTGTGATCTCAAAGCCTAGGAGGACACTCAGAGACACTCTCTTTCATCAGCATCTGCCCAGAACTAGGGAGGGAGGCAGCACGGAGGTGCTAAGCTCCCTGTCACTGAGGGTGCTCAAGATGAGACAGAAGTACTTAGACCAGAGATTGCTAAAAGACATCCTGTGGACCAGCTACGCTGCCCAGATGTGTTCTGTTTGGCCAGCATAATGTGTCATAACAAATCTGAGACAATATTTTAAAAAGGAAAGATTTAACAAAAATTTGGCTCTCCGGCTTCTCTTGTAAAACAGGAAACTCCGGCAGCTCTGAACTCACATTCTCACTCCGCAACAGAGAGCTGGAATAGCCTAGAGGCTGCCGCCTTTAAATTGGTTTGTGCACTCCGCTTGCCCACAGTTCCCACCTGTCCCTAGGGTCTCTGTCCTATACCCAGCAATGCCACTCATGCACAGTTGTCTGCCTGATCTCTGTAGGTTTCTGAATTAACAACCCTAGACTCAAACCAATAGAGACTAAAATCAGGTGGATTCACAGATCAGTAACCACCATTTATGAACCATCTACCATATGCCAGACTGTGCTAATAGCTTTATATCATTGTATTTCATTTACTCTTTGTAGCAGCCAGAAAAACAAGTTCTGTTGTCCCTAGTTTACAGGTAAGGAAACTGAGGCTCTGATGGGGGAAAAATAAAGACGCCCCAAATCATGTAGCTACGAAGTACCAGGACTGGAATTTGAATCTGCCTGTAGGACTCTATACTCATATTTATCCCTCCTCTCACTTCCTTTCATCGTCTTCCTCCTCCTCCTCCTCCTCCTCCTCCTCCTCCTCCTCCTCCTCCTCCTCCTCTTCCTCCTCCTCCTCCTCCTCTTCTTCTTCTTCTTCTTCTTCTTCTTCTTCTTCTTCTTCTTCTTCTTCTTCTTCTTCTTCTTCTTCTTCTTCTTCTTCTTCTTCTTCTTCTTTGTTAGCTTTACATTACTAAAGTAGTTTGAGACGACATTCTTCTAAGAATGAAAACACTACAGATAATGTTTGATCACACACGATCTGTACAGAGGGGCTGTGAGGGGCTGTGGCTCAGCCAACAAGGGAAATTTAATAGGTCTCAGAATACCAGATCTGGACAGTCCATAGCAAGCTCCTTGCTCAAAGCCTTTATTTTAGAAATGGGGAGCAGAGGACAGGGAAAGCGACTGGCCCAAGGTCACAATAAGTCCTAGTCATAGATGAAACCAGAACCCAAGTGGGCTATGTATCACTTGGCTGCAAAGGTCTTAAAGCCCTGCAGTCTTCCCCAAGATCCCAGCCAGGGAGTGTCCAGGGAAGGCCTTTCCTTCATGCTCTTGTCGCTGGAGGCTTTGTCTCCCCAGCCCCATGCCTGAAGTTTAGAGTGATAGGTATTTTCAGAATCCCATCTTCACTTAAGCTCAACCAATGAGAAGGGAGTCTTTCCTTATCTGAAAATATAGAGTCTAGAGGCAGAGAAATGCCTGTCCTAACCCTCTACTCTGGGGCTGCAACTCCTGGGGATGCTGGATTAGGATGCTTGCCTACCTCCTCCTCCTCCCTAGCAGATCCTTATCGGCATGGAGACCTTTGAGATTTTGGAACCACATCCAATGCCATTGATGTACTTGTTCCTTGATAGAAGTGATTAGGGTTCAGAGGGGAAGGGGACAAGTAGCCAGTCATATCTGTAGTCTCTCCACCAGAGAAACAGGTGGTCATGTGATCCATTCATTACATCCTTCAGAGAAGTGAGGAAGTGGAGTCGGCCTGTGGTTTAGGGCTCAGAGTATATCCAGGGTCAGGGCTCAGTATGTGACCAAGATCAGGACTCGGTATGTGAGGAAGGTTGGGGCTCAGTGTGTGACCAGGGTCAGGACTCAATCTGAGGCCACAGTCTGGACCCAGACTATGACCAGGGTCAGAGCTCAGTCTATGTTTGGGATCAGGGCTCAGCCTGGGACCAAGGTAAGGTCTTGATCTGCTGTTGGGAACTGGAGTCCTTGCACAAAACCTCTGAGCCCAGCCAGCCCCTCCCTGAGACACCAGAGCTTAGGGCATTGTGAGCATGTAGCCCGCCCCTCTCTCGTGGCCCTTCCCCTTTAGGAAGCCCTCCCTTCCCTTAAGCTCCCTGCACTCCTACACCTCTTAGCCTCTCTGGTCCTCTCTGGGAGGTAAAGTATAAATTATAAATAAACAACAGTGCCACCACTGCCGGACACCAGAGCCACCAAATCTCATGTGACCACTCCCTCCCCACTTTCTCATTTTTGGGGCTTGTGTCTGTCTTCCCAGCCAGGCAGCCAGCTCTTGGCTTCTGCAGAGCTATGTGGGGCTGGGCAGAGAGGAGTGCTGGCTTGATAGAGGGATGCCCTGCATCCCACCGCACCCCTGGCTCTGGGCTCCCACAAATTGCAGAGCAAGCAGCAGGGCCTCCAGGTCTGCTCACCGCAGCTGCGGGGGCCTGATAATTGGCTGCTGCTGATTTTGTGTCTGTCTAAGCATTTACCCGTGTGGGTGGACATGTTATGTCTGCATGAACGAGGCTTTCAGAAATTAATATATAACATGGGCCTGGCTAATATAATGTCTTCTGGGCTTGGGAAGGGGCAAGCCAATAGGGGTGATGCCCCTCAGAGATCAAATAGTCCATTCCAAGACTTTTCACCCATGTGGTGGATGGGGGTCACTACCCATCTGGCTAAGAGGAGATAGGAATTCAGCTCCCCTTAGGATCCCCAAGGCTGTTTTAGAAGAGAGCAAATAAGAGGTTTTCCAGTATGGATTGATGATCAGGGAAGGCTTCCTGGAGGAAGCAGATCTGAGCAGGATCTGAAGGAGAAAGAAAACCATTTTGCACACTTCCTTGGCATCAGGTATCAGGCAGCTCGAGCTAAGGGATCACCTGGCTGGATGGGTGTTGGCAGGGATTGAGGGCAGGTTACCCAGAATCTACCTCTTTGGACCTGTACTCCTAAGCTCTGCCCCTCACCTGTGAGGATTTTGGCCCCACTGTCCCTGGTCATGCCGTGATGCTGTGTGTGTGTGTGTGTGTGTGTGTGCGCGCGCGCGCGCGCGCATGTGTGTTTGGGCATCCTTGCAGCCAGGGAGCTCCCCTGGGCCTTGCCCCAGCTGCACAACCTGAGAAGACCCCTTTCTTCTGCCATACTCAGCCTGGAAGGCAGGTGCTGCTGCTGCAATAATATCACTGAGCATGTGGCCTGGAGCCCAGAAGTAATTACCCTGCGGTTCCCCATTGCAGGCTGGAACAGTCCCTGTCAATAATTAACATGAGTCCCAAGACGCATGCAGCCAAAGCCAGCTACAGGCTTCTCCCACCTACAGTTTGCGAGAATACTGACACCATTCCCTTCCCCAGACACCGAAAAGACCCTTAGGCCCACAGGTCTCATCAACACCATTGTCACCTTTTAGAAGAAACCTGGTCCAGCAGGAGTGACTGGGCAGCTGGGGCTTGTCTTGGTACAGCACTGAGGAGACTGGCCCACCCTGGAGCCCTGAGCTTTCTAGCTTTTGGTTGCCCTCCAGACCCTCATCCTGTTCTGCTGTGTGACCTTAGCAAAGCCCTTCCTCTCTGTGTCTAGGGTCAGGGCTCAGTCTGGGGCTGAGAAGAGAGCAAAGCTAATTGGCCAAATAGGTATTGAACCCGTAATCCTGACCCCATTAGTACAAATTGAGCCAGCGGGGCAGGGACAGCTGCCCACAAGTAGAGCTGGTGAGAGCCTCCCTCTCTCCCTCCCTCTTTCTGGAGATGCTGCTGGGCCCAGCCAGACGTGATCCCGGCATTCTGCAGCCCTTGTGCTCCTGGAGCAGGTGGGAATTCCTTCCCTGTGGTCTTCTTTCTGTTGAGGCTCTGCCAGTCCTTGTCCCGGGGGCCAGGATCTCCCTGGCATGTTGTGTGGTATTGATGTGCTTTGTTGAAAAACAGCTCTCCCCCATTAGATCGTGGCCCCTGAGGGAGTGGAGATCAGGCTTTCTTTCCTTTATTCCCTGGGCAAAGGGCCCCAACCACCTTCCCCTCCAAGCCACCTCTCCTCAGGGGCAGCATTCCCTCCTGGAAGCTCAGACCTGGCCTCAAAGAGTTCAGGTCACACTGTACGACTACAGTTGAGGAATCTCAGGGGGCAAGCCAGCAGGGCCATCAGCTTTGGAACTGGCAGAGGAAGGAACATGGTGAGCTAGCTGTTCATCCTGTCCCACCTGCTCTGGGGAGTCATCATCCCTCTGTGTTGCTCTGTAGCTTTTGGGGACAGAGCTGAGGGGCCAGTGTGAATAAGGGGCCAGGTGAAGGCTCGGCCCATCCAGCTTTTTGGGCCAAGGCAAGGCCTTTCCTCCCTGACCTTGATTTTCTCATCTAAAAATGGAACTGGGGAGGGGTTGGGTTTTAACAAGACCCCAAAGCCGAAATTGATGGCTACAAAGTCACCAGGGAGCCTGACTCAATTACAGATGTCTGGGCCTCCCTGGGTGAAGCCTGGGAAGGTATAATTTTGGGGAGCACCCTGGGGATCCTGCCTCCGTTTCCGATAAGCCCCTCCCGCATGAATGGTCTGCAGTTCCCTGACTGCTCAGGGGGGAGGGAATGCTGACTCCCCAGCAAGGCACCGAAGCCCATTCATAGTGGGCCCCTCTCTAGGGAGTGGGTCCCCTTCGCGTCCTCACAGGTTGTTAGCAATCAATCATAAAACTCTGGGCTCAGAGGACCCTGGGGAACACGGCCCTTGCTCAGTATCCTTGTCAGACTGTGTTTTCCTGGAGGGACGGCGACAGAGTCCTCTCTGGCTCACGTTCTCAGTGCCTAGGAAGCCCCGGGGGACCCCTGTCCCAGCAAGAAGGGGGCCCTCCCAGAATCAATATTTAGCTGCCTTCTCTGGGGCAGCCCCCACCCATGGTGTCCTTGTCGTCAGACACCATCGGTGCTGCTCAGCTTAGGGAGTTCTGCCCCGAATCCATCCAGCTTCCTCCTTCGCATTGCTCGCCCTCCCGCAGGAGCAGGTGAGCTCTCCTACCTAATTTCCCCTGAGGTTGCACTCACGTGCTACTCCACAGCAGCATTCTATTTTTGTTCCATTCTCCTGAGTGGGGAGAGCCGTGTCTGAGCCTTCTTTGTTTCCTATAAGCTGTGCAGGGAAGTTCTCCAACTGCTAGTCCTCTCCCCCATTTTCCCCAGATGGTCTTGTCAGCTGGATGGTGCTCAGAGAGGTTAGGCTGCTAGCCTGAGGGAATACAGCATCCTGGCAGCTCAGGGCGCTGTGGAAGGGATGATTCCTGGTGTCTGTCGCGCACAGACCTAAGGTCTCCAGAGGAGGTTTCAGCCCATCAGAGAGGCGGTGGGTTGATGTCTTGGTGTTCCTATGGCCAGGCCTATTGAGAAGATGCAGTCACAATCCCTTCCCCCAGGAACTCTGCAGCCTTCACGGCTCCTCGTGTCCCCAGAAGAGCCCTGACTGCTCAGTCTGGCATTCCAGATGCCCATCTTCTCTTTAGACCAGTATTGGTTGGGGGCAGAGGTGTCAGGGTTCTCTGGGGTATGCACTCCTCCCTCAGCGAGATTTCATCTAGCTAGTTGCCCTTGGCTGGCCTCTTTAGCCTCTGCACTGCAGAGCTTCCCAGGATCGGCATGTCTTTAGAGATCATCTAGCTCCATCCTCTCGTACCAATAGGGAAACTGAAGAAGGGATTGTGAGAGGCGGGGACTTGTTCAAGGGCACACAGCAGATTAGAGATGGGGCTAGGACCAGAACCCAAGACTCTCAGGCCCCTGGCCTAGGTTCTTCTGCCATGTAGCCTGGACCTCTTACTATAACCACAACACTGACCTTCCTGACCATTAGAGACATGCAAGCCCCCTCCTCTTTGGGGCTTTAGTACCCAGCATGCCATGCTGTCCTCTGCTCCTCTGCATCCACGTTTTCAAGCCTGGAAGCATTTCCCCTCTGGCCATCTCCAGCCTGCAGGGCTGCAGAGCCAGACGGTCCCTTACTCCACTCTCCCCTGGCTTCCGGCCCCATCTGCCCATGGAGATAGCCTGGATCATCAGCTCTCCTATGTGGGTGGGTCTTTCTGTTCCCCAGACTAAAGGCTCCACATACCTCAGGATCCCTGTAGCTCTCAGGCCAGGACCTGTAACTCAGTGGGTATAGGAATAATGATGATGACAGCCAGCATGGATTGAGTAGTTACACTGTGTAGCACATTTTAAATATTATTTCATTGAAATCTCACCAAATACTGTAAGGTGTGATTACTGTTCTCACTTTGCACATGAGAAGACAGGCTCAGAGAGGTTAGGTGACTTATCCAACGCCACACAGCCAGATCTTCAAACAGAAGAATTCCTAATCACCGAACCATCTTCTGTAGCCTGGCTACTCAATGTGGTCCCCGGACCAGCAGCCTCCACATCCCCTGGGGCTGTTAGCAATCACCCCGCACCTAGTGAATCTGAGTCTGTGGCTTGGTAAGAGCCCCAGGTGATTTGTGTGCTATGTCATTGAAGGCTCCCAGAAGAAAATGGGAAAATTCAGTCCATTACAACCCTCAGGCAGCTCAGCCTTGCCCTTAGGGAGGGGCCAAGACTCGCCCTTACTGTTTGCTGAGAGTCTGGGGCCTCAGCCCCGGATAGGGAAGGAAGCGGAAGAGGCAGGAGTAAAGCGGCATCTTTGGGTCTGTGAAAGCAAATTTTGTCCCTCAAGTAATTGATAACCATAGAAAAGTTAGAAAATAAAGATACACCCAAATCCAAACCACCCACCCATAAACCAAGCGCTAGACGCCCTTGGCTCTGAATCTGTTTTGGAGGCAGCCCCAGGCGGCCGAGGGAGCAGCTATCTGGGAGCCCTGTGATTCTGAGTCAGAGATTTTGAGGTGGGTTAAAAATAGAGCCCTAGTGGCCAGGCGGGGGTGGGAAGAAGAGAGCAATTCATCTGTTGTAATGGGGGAGACCCTGGGGTCAGGGAGGAGCAGTAGGGGAAGTTGGGTTAGAACTGGGGTGTGGGGGGAAGGATGGGTGTATACCCCTCAGGCCAGGGCTGAGGGCCCAGCCAGGCCCAAGAAGGTTGGGGGAGGCGGATTTCCAGTCTGAGGGGGAGGGGGAAGCAAAAATGCCAGTCCCAGGGGCCCAGGCAGGGAGGACTACTGAGGACCCCACCCCTTACCCCAGGCAGACATCGTCCTTTAGGTACGTGTAGGGTAAGGAGGGAGCCGGGCAGCAGCTCTGCCTCAGAGAATGATAAACAGACAGGAGGATGGACAGGTAGGGTGCAGGGAGGGGTTGATCTGTGCTTCTGAGTAGTTTTTATGGTTGTGAGGAAGGGAAGGCAAGGAAAGTGCCCCACATGTGTGCATCCCTGCATGTGTTGTGGGCAGGCCCAAGGTCTTTGCTGTTATACCTGTCCTTCAAGTGGCTTCTCTCTTGCCTTCATCACTGACCTCCTTCAAAAGCTCTGTTCCTCCTGACCTTCCCCCCTTCTCATGTCACTGGCCTCTTGTGAGGCTTCCCCAAGGACCCCGTGTGTGTCCCTGACATATGTTAGGGGCTCTTCCAGCATGGGACACAGGTCATTGGTTAAATGTGGATTTATTTTTCTAATTATAAAGGTAATACTTGCCCACTTTTTAGAAAATACAGAATTTAGAGACTATAGAAAGGTGTGATGGAGAAAACACAAATTACCAATAATTCTACCACTTAGCAATAGTCAGTGTTAACATTTTAGCATATTCTTTATTTTTCACTCTTTTTCCCCCTGGCAACAGTCTTTACTGCACCCATCCATTGAACTGAGGTACCATGCCCTCTACTCCAGGCCTAGCCCTGTATTTACATCTCAGAAAAGGGAGGGAAGTCTTTTCTGCTCTTGGGGAGCACACAGCAGGGCTGAGGAGGTAAGGCTTATGCTGGGTCTGTGGGCTGGAAGGCAACAGAGGGAGATTCTAGGAGAAAAGTGGCAGTGCTTCCTTCTTTGCCCTTAACCCCAACCCCACCCCCCGCCAACCTCCTAGATCTCTGTGCTAGGCCTACAGGAGAGAAGAGAGAATCCTTACGATCCCCACTGAGGGGGCATGTCCATGGTGAGGGACATAGTGTGTTCTCCACCCTGGGCCTATGCTGGTCAGGCTGGAAACAGAGTTATGGCCTTGGCTGAGGTCTTTGGCTGGAATCTCCCCCTGCCAGCCCCCTCTTTTATACCATTCTGTCAGACCCCCTAACCCCCATGCTCTCCTTGGCCAGTCTCTTGTTCATCTACCTCCCCGCTTCCAGCGCCTCCCCTTCTTTTCTGTGACTTCTCCACCATCATCTCCAGAACCAAGTGGGGGCCATCTGCTGATGAATGTTGCTGGGAGCCTTGGAGTCTTGGGGATTTGGAGGGGATAATTTCATCCCTGATCACCAGGGGCCTGCAAAAGCCTTGTGGGAAGGAGTTGGAGTCTCACAGGGCTGCCTATTTCATGTAGCTTCTGCTGGGCACCTGCCACTCAGCCTGTGCCTCCGTGGCATTCATTTATTCATTCACTCACTCACTCACTCACTCACCTATTCGCATATTTATTAGGACCTGCCATGTAAAAGGTACTGTGCCAAATTTGGAGAGTCAAGTCACCACAAGACAGACAATAAAACACAATTTTATAACAGTGGGATAAATACTGTGCTAGGGGAGCACACATGAGGGACACCTAACCAGATTTTCGAGGGTACAAGGAAGGCTCCCCAGGAGAAGTGATGCCTCCTCTCAGTCAAGGGAGCTGGGGTAAGCAGAGCAGGGAGGAGAGTTCTAGGCAGAGGACCGAATGGAAGAAAGCCAGAACTCAAAGGAAGCACGGTGCATTGGGACACTGAAAGTTGCTGCGTATGTTTGCAGCAGAGTGTACAAGGGGAGGAATGGCGAGAATCAAGGCAGGAAAAGGAGGCAGAGTCCAGATTAGGAAGGGCCTTTGACAGTGAGGAGCTTGGATTTTACCATGACAAAATCCCCTACCCAGGACCTCTGAGGTATATAGGGTCCTGGGAGGGCCGGGAGCCAAGTTAGGAAGCTGCAGGACAGGCCAGGGACGTGTTGATGAGACTCATTGGATCCCATGTGACTGAGTGTTGGTAGGTGAGGGAGATACAGGGTTGAGGATAACTCCCAGGTTGAATGGCTGGTGGTACTGAGTGCTGGGAACACAAGAGTTTCTTGGGAAAACTGTTAAGTTGTAACTGGAGATGCCTAGAATGAAGGTCCTATCAAGGGGTAGATGTGTAGTCAGCAAGTGGACACGTGGGGTGGAGCTCTCGAGAGAGGTCTGGTTTGAAAGCCAGCAGAATAAGGAAGCCCTCAGAGTTGATGAGGTTATCCAGGGAGAGTGTAAGCGGAAGGAGAGGCAAGGGCCCAAAAGAACAAAAGCAGAGAGAATGGTCCAGCAGATGTGGCAGGCATGTAAAGGAGACTTGGAGCAGAATCCAGCAGGTGGGGTGTTTGGCAGAATGGCACAGTGTCAGGTGATGCTGAGGGTCCACAAGGAAATGGACTGGAAAGTGCCCACTGGATTTTGGATCAGGGTGTGCATTGTGATGTTGCTGAGGGGTTGTGAGGAATGTTGGGGATGGAAAGGAAGTGAGTGAGTGTGGACAGGGACCCTCTTTCAGGAAGCTTGATTCTGAGGAGACGAGATATGACAGTATGGAGTTGGGGAGTGATTTCATTTTTTTAAGTGTAGAGAGCTAAAAGAAAAAGATGATGGAAAAGGACCAGAAAAGAGGGAGATTAAAGATACAGATGAAATGGGAGCTAACCTATAGATTAAGGTCCCTGGGGAGGCAAAGGGGAATGGTGTTAAGAGGTGGAAGAGTCCCTTGTGACTGGAGGAAGAGAAGGGGATGAGGGAGAGGCAAGCTAGGGTTCTGATGGCAGGAGGAGGGAGGGGTCATCCTGGCGGCTTGTCTTTCCTCTGTGAAGTAGAAGACTGTTATCTGCTGAGAGAAAGGGGGAAATGTGGTTTTAGAGCTTTGAGAGAGGATATAATTTGGAATAAGCGCCTTGGAGAATGGGAGGGCAAGTTTACTAGAGTCTTCTGGAAGGGCAGGCTGGTGGAAGTGAAGGCACAGAGTTTGGAAGGGAGAAAATACTGTTAGGCAGATTTACATTTCTGTAGAGTGGTTAGAGTGGGTGTCGAATCAGGCCGTTTGAGTCTGCATTCTTGACATGCCATATATAGAGAATTTCTCAACTTCTTGTGCCTCAGTCTCTCTATCTATTAAGGGGATCTAAAGTATCTACCTTATAGGGTTTTTATGAGAATTAAATGAGATAATCCACATAAGGGACTCAGATTTAGTGCCCGACAAACAGTAAGTGCCCGACAAGAGTTGTCACTACCCTCCTCCATTCTCATCATCTTCATCATCACCTTGGGCAGTTTCCTGTGTGGGGCCTGGAAAACCAAGGTATGGATCAGAAATGGAGGGAAATCTCCCAGCTCCCATTTCTTTTTCTTACATAAAGGCTGCTGAATTCTTAGGTTCCATGACTTGTTGGGGACTGGAAGGAGAGTTAGGTGGTACCTGATGATAGTGGCAGGATGTGACGATTGCTAACATAAACACAGCATGGTTAAGCAAATTTCGTGGAGGAGGTCGTAGTTGAGCTGGGCCTTGGATGAGGGAAGCAGTCTCAAAAGATGGGAGCAAAGGAGGCAGGAATGGCTCTCCGGAGGAACCAGGCTGTGGAGGGAGAAGGGGCTGGGGGCTGGGTGTTCAGTTGGCTACTATGAAGGAAGCAGGAGGGAGAAGAGGGAAGGGGGTCAGGGGACGCCAGACCAAGGAGCTCGAACTTTCTTCTGTAGTTATTGGGGGAGGGGGGTCTACCAAAAAAGGTTCAAGCAAAATGAGATATCATCATAATGTTGTTTGGAAATGTAACCCAGAGAGCATGTGAGTTGGAGGAAAGAGTGGAAGCTAGAGACCAGGTAGGCGGTAGGCGCGGGTCTGAGTAAGGAGTGGTGAGGAACTGATCTAGGACAGAACAGTCAGGGACAGGTTCAGGAGACGCCAGACAAGACATGGTCACAGCTTGGGGGGCCTGCGGGGGTGAGTGGGAGGAAAGAGAAAGCAGCTGAGGATGGATTTGAGGTTTTGAGCCCAGGTGATTGAAATGCTCTGCCATTCAGCTTTGAGGAGGAAAAGGCCGAGATCAGCCTTGGACTTGGGTGTAGGAGCCAGCAGGCCCTCCAGGTGGCAGGTGGAAATGCAGGTCTGGTGCTAGGAGTTGTGTCTGAATAGGAGCATCTGCAGAGAGGGAGGGAGTAAAATGATGTCACTCACCTGGGAGGAAGCATGGGGACCCTGGCCTGCAGTCAGCACTACAGGGACACAGGTGTGTATGGGACAAGCCCCTGAGCCCACAGTAATCGCGATCCAAAGCCAGGACCCAGGCTGGGTGGAGGCTCAATTGGTGAGAGTTTGGAGAGGCCCAGAAGAGGTCTCACTTCAGATAAGTCTTGAAGGATGGAAAAGATTTTAATGCACAGACGTTATCTTTCTTCCAGCCGATAGTATTCTCAGTGTCAAAATGTATGCAAATGGGTGTGCAAGAAAGTATGCATGTGTGAAAATGGACATGTGTATGAGGGCAAAAATTAACAGAAGTGCATAGACAGGAATGTGTGAACAAAACTGTATTCATGGGTGTTTTTGTGCATGTGTATATATGTACTTGTGTGCAGGTGTGTAGATGTGTGTGTGTGTGCATGCATGTGCCTGCATGTGTGTGAGTGTATGTGGTTGAAGGCAAGCATGGGCATATGTGGATAAGAGGAGGTTGAAGGAGGTGACCTCTATTCTGGGACCTCCACTTCTGCCCCATTTTTATCACCCTTCACATCCAGGGAAGCCTCCAGGGAGGGAGAGGACCCTTGGTCTGGTCTTCAAGTTCTGACTTCAAAGTCAGAAGTCCCTGTCTTCTCTTCCCTCAGCTGCCTTGAGTCCATAACCTTCCTCTGAGATCAAACCATGAAGTGTTCCAGGTGTCAGTGTAAAGGATATTGGGCTTTTTGCCATCCCCCATTTCTTTTACAAATGAGACCTTCACCTTTAAAGCTGACCTATAGAATACATCCTCCTGCTGAGAGGCAACCTGCTTCCCTGGATGGACTTATTGGTCCACGTAGGAAGTACGGTTCACAACTGATGGAGGATGGGGCTGGGGTCATGGGGCTGAACCTGGGACAAGGCCTTCAGAGCCCATTTGGTGTCTTGCTGGCCAGGACTTCCTCTTGCCTTAGAGAACACTGTGATGGGAGAGGATCATCTGGCTTTGGAGAGACCAAGGCCTCTAATTCAGATACATGCCAACTCCAGAATGTTCAAATGTGGCTGTCCAATGCTTCCCTGCCAGGGCCCAACACCCACCACCACAGATGCGTACCTTGGACTGTGGGATTTATTCATGTATTATCCTAGAAGCAGTGGAGTGCTAGGGATGCATGGGCATCCAGCTTTGGAAATGTTACTGCTCTCTCCTTAATTTTCCCTTCTACAGGATGGGTGCAACTGTGCCTGACTAGCTGATAGCAGATTGTTTTAATACTTGAAAGATATGTCACTTCTCCCACCCTGGAAGTTCCTCAGAAGGCTCTGGCATCACGAGGAAGGGTCTCCTTGAAACTTCTTTGCAACCCTCCCTTTTCCTCCCTTGTCTTTGGGGCAGGGGCTGTACCTTTTGTGGTAGGTCACCTCCCCAGAATGATGCAAAGGTGCTAGAAAGGCTTGTCCACCTCCCCAAATCCTACTGAGGTGCCTGAAATCC
Source organism: Eonycteris spelaea (assembly GCA_003508835.1). Taxonomy (NCBI): domain Eukaryota; kingdom Metazoa; phylum Chordata; class Mammalia; order Chiroptera; family Pteropodidae; genus Eonycteris; species Eonycteris spelaea. Next base: position 3,547,102 of record PUFA01000103.1, on the reverse strand, counting down.
CAAGAGGTCAGGCTCCAGAATTCCACAGACCTCTCTCAATCTTGGGTCTGTTCCTCACTGTCTGTCTTGGGAAGGTAGATACTTACCTCTGAACCTCAGAGTAATAATCTATAAAATACAGACAATAGAAGCCACCTTAGTGCTGGTGTGAGGGTTCAATAAAGTAATGCATGGAAAGTGCAAACTAAGCACTCCATACATGTGAAATGTTTGGGGTCTTTATGGGTAAAGGCTTTCCAGTCACCAAGGCGTCCCCAGTGCAAATCCTCAGGGATATTAAGGCATCACTTAAGGTGCTCTGGTCACTAAGATTGGAGGAGAAGAGCGGCCAGGGAGCTGAGGATGCCGAGGATGCCATTGGGGAGGCTGTGGCCAACTTCTGGCTGGACCAGTGTAGTGGGGTTGGCAGGCATGTCGGGAGCTGTCTGTGGTGCTGAACATATTCTTTTGCTCTGGCCGGGCTGGGCTCAGCTCTCAAATGGGTGTAACCATCTGGCGAAGAGTAAGGAAAGGTAGTCTACGAGGCCAAGCGTGGCTCCCAGAGCCCAACTTCCCTCACCTCCTCCTGGAGCACTTTCTTGTCTCACCCTTATAAGTCACCAGGAACCCACTTTTTCAGATGCCTGGGATGATTTCTTACATCATTTCGCAACTTGTCTTCTAAGCCTTGTCCTCTGACTGGACCATTAGCTCCTGGGGTTAGGGTATCTGTCTGCCAAGGTGAATGGGTTCTATCTTCTGATTCTTCTGGAAATATTGTGATCCTTGACTTCCACTGCTGGCTCTAGTGGGACTATTATGAGTTCCCTTCCACCCCCACCTCCAGTAGATGCTTTGCTTTGGTTCTTCCTTGGAAGATTAAATCCTCCTCTTTTATGTGAATTTGTTGACTTTTGAATTACTTATTTACTCATTTAATAACATAGCTAGGCATGGGTCAGAGCATTTTACAAGTATCAATTCATTTAATTCTTATGATTCTGCTAGCTAGGTACTGTTATTATCCTCATTGATCAGATGAGGGAACTGAGGCATGGAGAGATTAAATGACTTGCTCGTAAATGGTGGAACCAGAAATCAAACCCAGGTTGGCTGGCTCCAAGAGCCTATGCGTCTTTCTTCCCATCACATTATACAGCCTTTTGAGTAGCTCCTCAGTGCTCCAGCATAGTGGTTTCTGGGGAAGAGTGCTCCAGTATTCCGACCCCAGCCCAGATTAGACACCAGAAATATCCCTTAGCATCTGGAAACTCACGATTGAAACAATTAGTCAGAATGTGAGGAAATGGGTGTTTTTGCCTCATGTAATTTGGTTTTATGAAGACCACTAAATGCAAACATTCTCCTGTTAATTACTGTCTTAAATTTGGTCTGTAATTGAGAGAACTGGAGTTGGGAGAGTGTAGAAACTCGCTGGAGTGGCAGGCCTGCCCGAGTCAGCATTCACAGCCGCTTGTGCCTGCTCCGTTAATTTTAGAAACTCCTCCAGCCTGGGTGTATTATTAGCTTTATGTACAGAGGACCACAGGGCCCTCAGTGGCCTCTCTCTGCCACAGGTTTTTTTTGTTTGTTTTTTTTTGTTGTTGTTTTTCCCATGAGATTAAATGAAAAGGAATGATGGCCATGTGTATAGAAGGGTGTTTGCACACTATCTGTGTGAATGGGGATACCTGTGTGTGGTATCCAATGAGTGTCTGAAGCTGTCTTTGAATGATGTGTATGAGGCTGGGTAGAGAGGGCACACAGCTCAAGAGCACTCCTTAGAAGCTGAAACCATTCTCTTGGGGCCCCCGAGTGATTAGGTTGTGCTGTGTTCTGGGTACTGGGTTTGAAGGCTGGGTGGGTTCTCAGGTCTTAGGTTGGTTTCTCCCAAATGGCATTAGAGGGATTGTGTCTGGAAAGCTATGGTGAGTTGTGGAGCAGGGAAGGAGCTAAAGTTGACCTATTGGCATTAGCCTTAGAATGAAAAGCCTTAGCCTAGTGAGTCTCTGACTTGAGGTCCTGTCTTGAGGCCCTGAAGGGCTTGGCTTTCAAAGGAGCTGCCAGAAGTGGCTTTTCCAGAAGCCACCTTTCCCCGAGCTGTGTGATGTGGGGCAGCCACTTTCACCCACTTTCAGTGAAGCAGACTCTGCCCTCTCTTTGACTCAAAGCACCATTTTGACTCTGGCAAAGAAAATAATTTGCTCTGAAGTAATTTTTTTTTCAAACCTGGAACTGCTCATGCAGGAGCACTGAGTTTTATGGTGGGCTCCTCTGAAGACTTGGGGAAACCTGGTCTTTTTGTTTCTCACTCCCTTCCTCCTGGCTTCCCTGAAGTAGGAAATTAAAGATGGCTGAAAGGTTATATCCTTGGGGGAAAGACATGCTTATTTCTGCCCTTATTTCTTTGTTAATTAATAAAGATTAATACCTTTACCTGTCATTGTGTAACTGTCTAAATTAATAACAGAGAGAAATAGCTCTGCAGTTCAAGTTTTTGGTCTTGTAGCCAGCCTTGTGGTGGCTGGTACTTGGGCTGGGTCCCAGGAGTGATTGTTGTTACCTCCTAGATGTGGAGCCTGTGCCTGCCTGTGCTATCTGTACACTCCAGAGGGGCCCCTGCCAGGCTATGTGGGAGACCTGAGAGTTAGCTTTTACCTCCTCATATTGCTTAACCTCTCAGAAGCTTCATCCTGAGGGAACCTCTCAGAGGCTTCGTCCTGAGGGTCCCTCTCTTACCTCCCTAAGGAAGCACTTGCCATTGCTTTGAGGGCTTAGGAGAAATGATGCTAGAAGCCCCAGCTGGTCTCACTTCATTGCATTGAGTGATACCTCACTGGTACTTGAATTCGCCCATTAACACTTCCTGCCTTTGAAGATGTCACTGTCCCGCCTCAATCCCATGTTAAAATACAAACCTCTGGAGGAGACAGATCACCAGATGTTTTCTAACTATAGGGGACAGGCTAAAGGGTACTCCCAGAGAGTGTGGAGGCTCCACCTCTCATTGTAGTAGGAAACTGAGGCCCAGAGTAGGGAGGGCACCTACTTGATGTAACACACACAGCATCAGTGACAAAGCTGGGGCTGGAGCCTGAGCCTCCTGCCTGCTGTGTATCTGGACCTCCCCTGCTCTCCAGTCACAGCCTGTGGCATGTCTGCTGCCAGCCTGTCTCCGGCCACAGCTGCCTTATGGGAAGGGGAGAACAGCCTAGCTTGAACCTGGGGTGGTGCAGAGTAAATTGCTTCTGCTGCTAAAACATCCTATCACTTCTCTCTAGTTGTCATTGTTTGCTTTGCTTTTCAACCTAACTCTCACTGGGGCATAGAAATGGGGATAGGAAGCTTGTCATTAGGGGCAGGCAGAGGGTCCCCTTAGTGAAGGAAGAGCCTCTTTCTATGCCATTGTTTACATTTTGACCTGGGCACTGTGGGCTACCTCTCACCATGTCACAGAACATCCCTCAGTGTTCCAAGACTTCTCTCTCCCACACTTGCTCCCTCAGAGCTTCTCGCTCAGTCTGTGACTTGTTCTCACTCTCTTTCTGGCTACTGACCCCTGTATCTCTTGACAGATTCTACTGGGACCTGACCATGCTGCTGCTGATGGTGGGGAACCTGATCATCATCCCTGTGGGCATCACCTTCTTCAAGGATGAGAACACCACACCCTGGATCGTCTTCAATGTGGTATCAGACACCTTCTTCCTCATCGACTTGGTTCTCAACTTTCGCACAGGGATTGTAGTAGAAGACAATACAGAGATCATCCTGGACCCACAGCGGATTAAGATGAAGTACCTCAAAAGCTGGTTTGTGGTGGATTTCATCTCCTCCATCCCTGTGGACTACATTTTCCTCATTGTGGAGACACGCATCGACTCGGAGGTCTACAAGACAGCTCGGGCCCTGCGCATCGTCCGCTTCACCAAGATCCTCAGCCTCCTGCGCCTCCTGCGTCTTTCCCGCCTCATTCGATATATTCACCAGTGGGAAGAGGTGAGTGCTCAGACCCAAACCTCTTGGAGGAAGGGTGTCTTCCTCCAGGGAGAGTGAAGGGCCAGGAGGTAATCTCAGATAGTTGGATGTGGGCTGTTGGATTTTAACAGGCACGCCTGCTCTGGGAGGACAAATATTAGTAATTTCTTGAATATTGTGTGCTAGATACTGTGCAAATCACTTTACAGGCAGGATCCCTACTAAGTCTCTAAAACCCATAGAGGTTACCATATAGGTACCATTTTTTTACATGAGGAAACCGAGAGACAAAAAAAAAAAATGGAGGGATTTATTAAGATCACAGAATCAGTGATTGGTGAACCTGGACTCCAGAGCCTGCACTGGTAACCACTGTACTATATTGTAGGGGTTGCAAACTCAGAAGCCTGTAGGGACCAGACAGGGAATGTGAATGGTAAAGGGCCAGTTGGAAGGCAATAGGGGTGTGGTAGACTGGGGAAAACTGGAGAATACATCTTCTGTCTGGATCAGGTCATCCCTACTCAGTTCTAGCCACTTGTTGCCAAGTGAGATTTGATGCAGGGTTGCTGGATCTACAGATTTATCATGAGAAGTGGAAATCTGGATTATTGTGCAGATTTTGTTGGCAACTGTCCTTGGCTGGGTTCCCTTGAGAAGACCCTGAGATGAGGATTTGCATGAAAGTAACTTTTTAGGGGGAGATGTTTCCAGGAAAATCTGGTAAGGGTTTGGGGAAGAGACACGGGGAAAGGAAGGGAGCTGATTAAGGGTGGACACCAAGCAAAGTCCCATAGAGGGTGACTTGGGCCCCTTTCCATGGGAGCTCTAGGGACAGTGTACACCACGCTTCAGAGGTGCCCCATTGAAGGCAAAGGAATTAGAATTTTGATATTCTCTTACCTGCCAGCCACTGGTTCAGGGGCCGTCCGTCCCGGGCGTGAGCAGAAAAAGTGGTTCCCAGCAGCCCAGGGCAGGCCCCTGACACAGCGGCAGGTGCTGGCTCTAGGAAGTGAAAGCACCAGGGAGCCTGGAGTTGTGTGTGTACAAACTGTGAAAGGATCCAAGGGGCTCTGGGTGGAGCACAGACTACAGAAACTAATTCAAAATTGTAGGGAAAAAAAACACCTGAGTACGCCAATATCTTACTGAACAAACCTTTCTCATCCATGGGCTGAATGTAGTCATCTGGGGGTGAAGAGAGGATGACTGCTAGCTGGGGCTTGAAAATAGCAGGTGATCTTGTAAGAGCTTCAGTCTGTGTCTGCTACCCAAGTTACACTTCTTGATAGTAAAGGCAAGCAGGCAGGCCAGCCTGGAGGTACTGGGGTTGAGGGGAGAAGTACTTTGTGACATGGCCCTCTAGGGGGTCCATAGTGGGCTGTGATCTGGGGAAGCTTCTGCGGACACGCCTTTCCTGGTGCAGCTCATTGCTGCACTGATGCTCTCCTGGCCTCCAGGACCTCTGCCTGACTGAACGGAAGTTCCCAGCTCAGGATATGGTCTCCAGGCCACCCCCAGTAGCAGCCTGGCTGGCAGCACCCATGCTGGTGGTTGAGGCTCTGGAAGATTGAGGTTAGAAGCGTCATTAGCACCTGTGCCACAGAAAATACCTGTGCCAGCCTGGCAGAATCTCTCCATAACAGAGATTCTCTTTCGCATTATTTCTGCTGACAGTGGAGAGGCAATGACTTTCCCAAGGTCACTCAGCAAACATCTGGCAGAGCTGGAGTAGAACCCACTTAGTGCTTTTGCCTCCCAGCAGTGTGGCAGACCCTGCCTGGAATAGTGCAATGCTTGAAGCTTTGGAGCTGGAATGACACATGTGAAATTTGAGTTAAAAATCCTGGCTCCACACTGACTAGCTGTGTGACCTTGGTGCCACCTTGCTTCTCTGAGCCTCAGTCTCTTATCTGCAAAGCAGTACCTTCCTCATTGGATTGTCATGAAGATTACACACGGTGATGTTTATAAAACCCTTTATGCAAAGCCTGGGGCAGAGAACCATTTCACAGAGGCCCTCCCCACACAGCTGTCTTAGTAACTCCCTATTCTTCTACAGGGCATTTCCCTTTTCCAGATACATTTTACCCATTGTCTCATGGGTTCCTACTCCTAGCCGGCGAAGCGAACTAGGCCGGTGAGGAAATGGGATCAGAGGGCGGCTGCCCCACCAGCAGGGTTTTTGACCCAGGCCTCCAGGCTCCCGATCCCATGCACGTCCACCTTCTCAAGTGTCCGGAAGGGAGGATGACTTTGATTCTGCTATTGTTCCCTCAGTTAGGGACAGCTTCAGCTGGGGTTGGGGTGGCTGGGGCACTCTTTGTGACCGCAGAGGAAGGATGGAGGATTTTTCCCGGAATGCCCTGACAGGCTTGTCTCTTGGCTTCTGTCCCAAGGGGAAACGCAGAACCATGTTGGCTTGCTCAGCCCCGAGAAACCCCAACCATCTGTTTGTCTTGGACCCGGAGCTAGACTGTAATTGAAAGCAAAGAAGTGGCCACTCTTTCCTTCTCCAATATCGGTTCATGTCTCCAGCCCCAGCCCCTGGGGGCCAACCTTGCTCCCCCTTAGCCCAGGCCCTATGGGCTATGATATTTGGAGGAATGGGTAGAGCTGTCAGTGGCAGGTCAGGGTGGGATCTGTGATAGGATCCCCACACCACATATTCTAGGAATGCAGCCAGGCATCCTGTCCTCACTGGCCCCTAGGCCTGGCTGCCCTCTGGGTGATCCAGAACCGGTCAAGTAGGCTCTGGCCCTGGACTTTCCCTGGGGTGGACAGAGGGCCCAGAAGGCCTCAGGTTAAGGCTCTAAACTGGACATCAGTACCCAATGTTATGGACAGGAAGGGAGATCCCAGGAGGCCAGATGGATGACTCCCCCCCCCCCATCACACACACCCTTATCTTGCCTAGCAGCTGGGGAGGAAATTGCTTTGAGTAGTTTCTGCCGGGCATACCGCCCAGCCAAAGGCTTCCACTGGACCCCTGGAATTGGATTGGGGTTTCCTAGCTAGCCGCAGGAACCCTGTCTCTCTAATCTTAATGGCCTGCCCCAGCCCCGGGGCTTCTCCTAGCCTGAACTTGGCTGAAGGCAGCAGCATGGAGACCCCGGAGGCCCCATGTCTGCATGAGGCCTGGGGAGAGAGGTCTTTAGTAGAGAAAAACCTGCCCTATCTCCTCCTCCAGCTCCCTATGTTGACCTCTTTCCTTCTTTGGAACTCCGTCTCTCTTGCTGTCAGACATGCTCTAGAGTTCTCGGAGGTTGGGGCTTAGTCTCCACTCCAGCCATTTTTGGTGAGGATCACATTAGCTGATTCTGAGGACATTGTCATAGCCCTGGGTGGGGTCTGAGGAGTCAGCCTCCCATGAAGAGGAAAAAGCTTGCCCAAGGCCCCCTGGTGAAGCTGCAGAGATGCTGGACACCTGACCCCCAGACTTCAGCTGCCTCCCTTAGCCCAGCCCAGTCCCTCCGTCAGAAAGTTCCCAAGCATTGGCAGATCTTGCAAGTTAGGGTAGGTGGAGGGTCTCGACAGGTATAGGCCGCCATCTCAGAAGACACCAGCCTCTGGCTTCATCCTGGGCGATCTAGGTCAGCATCCTCCCTCTCAGCCAAGCCTCTTTCCTCCCTCTGAGGTGCGAGCTTGTTATAGGCATAGAGGCTATTGTTAGAAACACTGGTCTCCCCCCTTCGGATGTTCCCCTGAAGGGCCAGCACCCCAGCGACCCATCCCAGAAGCCTCTTCGTTCCCTGGGCAGCTTGGATTGGCAGGAGGCCAGGCCAGGGTGGCCGTGCCGCCCCTGGTGAGCCACCTTCCCCTGTGGGCCTCAATTTCTCCACCTCTCTCAGAATCAAGCATTTGAGACGACACAGAGGGGTGGGTCTGGGGCGGGGGCAGAGGCTAGCCCTTTCTGTGAGCCCCAGGAAGGGAGCAGCACGACCCTCAGTTCAGCCACGATACACATGCAACAGCCACTCTCTCAGGCTTGGGATCTCTCTCCACCATGTGGCCGCTTGTTCCTGAGACACAGGGAGAAATTTGTTCTTCCCTGAGGAGAAAAGTCCCCCGGAGGGAGCAAACCCAGGACCAAGATGAGGGTTTGATGGAAATTCCAGTTTCTGGTCTCTCCCAAGACTGAGAAATCAACTCTGTTTTGAGGTCTGGGAAAGAAAGGGAAGGAAAGAACCAACACTGAATATCTACCATGTACCATAGACATCATTCCCCCGATCTCAAGACAGCCCAGGAACTGGCAGTTATTGACCCATTACACAGATGACGAAACTAGAGCTCAGAGCAGAGACTCCTCTGTGCTTTCACTGTGGTCGAGAAGGGCATGAGAGTGGAGCCTCCCTTGAGTGCCATGCGGGGCATAGGCAGCAGGCTGTCCAGACTGCTCGCTCAGCAGGCCTTGCGGGGGCCTGAAAATGAAGCTACTCAACCCCACAGTCAGAACCAACATCCTAGAAGGGGGTTGTAATGAGGTATAAAGAGCAAGACAAATATTTGTACAGTGCAGCTGCCTTGCAGGTGGCCTGTGGCCCCAGCCCACAACCAAGACACACAAGTGTTTAGCAACCTCTCCCAGCAACGTCCAGCCTTGCTCTCAGCAACCTCACCATCTGGGGTACCGTCCCAGCCTGAATGGATGCTCCCCCTGCCCACCTCTTCACAGGAAGCTTGAGCTTTGCCATGTTGGAGTCATTGGTTTTGTAGTGTTTGGGAGTTATCTGCAGTACCCGCTGTTCACCACCCAGACACCCACCATCCCACCCCCCCCCCCACCAGCCTGCCGCCTCCATGGGGCACGGCCAGCGCCTGCATCCTTCTTCAGCCTGATCCCAGGCACTACCACCAGCATGCTGTCTATAGGGTACTTGAGTCTGTGCCCGCCTGCGAAAAAAGGCACCTTCGTTCTTCCTGCAAAGGCAAAGGTAGGTCCCCTGTGGGCTATACCTGCCCAGAGTGGAGTCTTTTTCAAATGTCACTGTCTACACTCATGATGGTCCTGATCACCATCATCCGCATCACTGTGTCACCTTTACTTTCATCACTAAGCACTTCTCAGTTCCTGAGACCCCGCCACATGCTGTACCATATTTGTTGCTGAGATCACAATAAAGGCAAGATTAGGTAAGGACCCGATCTTGGAAGAAAATTAGTTACGAAGAAGAGAAAAGCAGGTAATACACAGAGAAAAGAAGACATTGTATAAAAATGTGCCAACCTTGATACTCTGTCTTCAAGGCTTTGAGTGGTTCACGGAAAGAGGCAGTTACTGTGGACCGCGGCCATCTGAGATGCTTTCTAAAAGTGGTCCGAGGCTTCTAATTCTGATGTAGTGTCCAGCTGAGGCTGTTATAACAAAATAGAACAGACTGGGGGCCTTAAACAACGACCAGTTTTTTCTCACCGTTCTGGAGGATGGAAGGATGAGCTCAGAGCGCCAGTAGTATCGGGTTCTGGTGAAAGCCCGCTTCCTGGTTTGTAGATAATCTCTGTGGTATTCTTCCTAAACGGGCACAAATCCCATTCGTGGGGCCTCCACCTTCATGACCTAATCACTCCCAAAGGCCCCACATTCTAATACCATCATTTTGGGGATTAGGGATTCATAATATGAATTTTGGGGGAGACATAAACATTCAGTCTGTAGCAGCTGGGAAATGAAGGGACATGACCCTACCCATGTATGTGTCCAGGGCCCAGAGCACTTTCTTAACCAGTTTGATTTCTCCAGCAACCTTAAGAAGTGAGGGGCAGATGTCCAGTTTGTCTTAGTTATGGGGACACTGACACGTGGTGGGAAGTGAAGGCAGGTGCTGGCCATCTCAGACTGGGTGGTCCCGTGCCACTCTACCTCCTCATCTCCTCAGAGTGGGTAGTTGGTGGCATCCTAGTCAACTAATTGGAAGGCTAATGACTCACCCAAGGTCATAGAGCTGTTGTGTTCACCCAAGTGCTAAAGAGGCGGAAGTGGGATCTTCCCTGAGCCAGAACTGGGTGCCAGGATCCAGGAGCTGCCATGGGATTGAGAGGAGGGGCTGGGGAGCTTCCCAGGCCAGGATCCAGGCCCTGAGGCATGGCCAGCAGCAGAGGGATGGCCAGAGGCACCAGCATCATGCTGGGATATGCTCTGTGTCCCAAACACAGGCCCCAGTCCCAAACTGATCTCTAATGACCACCAGTCCTTACACTGAGATATGTCAGCTTAGCCTGGAGCTGGCCCACTGATAGCCCAGGGGCCAGTCCTGTGCCCCAGTGGGGCTAGACTGCAGGGCTCACAGCTCTGTCTACAGCATCACATTGTGTACGAGGCTGATGGAGGCCAGATGCTGGGGAGTCCCACCTAGCCCTGGGTTCAACTTGCTGTGTGAATCCGGCCACATCACTTGGCCACTTTGGGTTTAGTTGTTTTATCTGCAAAATGAAATTACCGAGAACCACCCTTCTGAAAACCACCCTTCCTGATCTGCCTCTTCCACTGCCACCATGATTGTGGGTAAGTCTCTTCACTTCTCTGAACCTTGGTATAAAATGGATTAACAATATCTTCAGCAAAGGGCTGTTGTGAGTTTAAATGAGATGATGACTGTGGGACCATGTGCCCACCCGCAGGTGTGATGTTACTGTCCCTTTGTTGCCTGGCCATGGGGGGTGATAGGATGCTGGAACATCCAGAGTCCTGATACCAAGGAGAACGACAGGAGTCGTAATCCTAGGAGTGATGGACACGTTGTATTCATCTTTGGTTTTTCAAAACCTAGACCCAGGCTGAGCCCACATTTAAGGAGGGGACAGTGATGTCACTAGTATCAGAATATCCTGCCACCAGCTACAGAAGACCACTGGACAGGAGCTTGACATATCTAGCATTTGTTTCTTTGGACCTCAGTTTCCCTATCTGAAACAGGCTTAAACTTAGGTCTAAAACTCACAGGCATTGACAAATCTGTGATTTTGGCCCAAAACCTATCTCTAGGAAGATTGCTTTGCCCGGGAATAGTAGGGAGAGACTGGGACTAGGGTGGGAGCACCCACGAAGTCCCTCAGGCCAGAAGCAAGGCCAGAACCTCCAGAGACCTCCCTCGAGACTTCCTTCCATCTCTGTCTCCTCACTGCCCTATCACCATGGTGATTCCTGCTGAAACTGGACCAACAGGCAACATGGGAAGAGGGAGGTGGGATGTGGATGCTGGGATGTGCTGACCCATGGCCCTGCCCAGCCATACCTCAGCCTTTCATTTGGAGCCACAAGGGTAGAAATGGACAAGTAGCAGTGGACTGGTGTTGAGGGTGCCATATTTTATTAACCCATATAGGAAGTGTTACTACTAATGCCTGTTAACTAATCATAAATATTAATTATTAATAACAACGTATCAATGAATAATTGTTTGCAATTTATTGAATACATCTAACCCAGTACTAAGCACTTTATAATTTAATTCTTTTGACAACCCTCTCAGGTAAGAACTTTTATTGCCATTTTCCAGATGAGGAAACATGATCAGAGAGGTTCAGAGACTTTCCCAAGGTCATACAGCTAGGAGTTGGGTAGGAAGTGGGCCTGGGATCAAGGTCTATATGAACTTGGAGGCTGTATGTCCAGGCTGCTTCCTTGCAGTTCCATGGCTACTTTAGGCAGAGCCCACTGCCCCTGGGTGGAGTGGGCTCTCTTGAGAGTCTACTGACCATTTAGAGAAACATCATGCGCCTGGCATGTCTACAGCTGTGGTCCCTACGGAGCCTCAGGCGGGCTGGTTCTTCTCCCCATTGTCCTCAAAGCCTAGGCGAGCCGGTGGGGTGGGTTCTCTGCCCACCTCAGGCCGTGTGGGTCTCCAAGGTGCTCTCCCTCCCCATGTCCAGCCTGGATGGCTAGACTTCCCATGGCAGTCCCCCCACATCTGCACAGATCCCAGGAAGCTTCCCTCTAGGACCCTGCAGCCTGCTTCTTGCTTCTTCTAGGTCCTGGCCTCACGCCTCTGTCCTAGCCACAGCCTGGACTGCATTGAACTAGGCGCCCTGCCAAGAATGTGCAGGGCAGTGCCATAAGCAGCTGCAGGGGCTGGTTGGGAGGTGTGCCCCCTCCCCCTTCCTGGTCACCCAGCTACCTGGGCCTATTTCTTCACTTCTGCTCACAGATCTTCCACATGACCTATGACCTGGCCAGCGCTGTAGTGCGCATCGTGAATCTCATCGGCATGATGCTCCTGCTCTGCCACTGGGACGGCTGCCTGCAGTTCCTGGTCCCCATGCTGCAGGACTTCCCTGACGACTGCTGGGTGTCCATCAACAACATGGTGGTGAGCGCCTAACCGGGCCCTTCCTGTGGCATGGGCGGCGGAGGCCCATGCGGCGCAGAGGGGCAGAGCAGGTCCATAACTTGGAACTCCTGAGTCCCAGCATGTAGGAAGGACCCCAAGGGCACATGACTTTACTCGGTACAGGTCTGTCACAGAGCTTGTGTGCTTTCTTTACAGGCTCACTGCAGTTGGGAGCCTGGGTATTTAGCCCTGATCTCACCCAAGGAGACTAAGACCTGGGCTCCTCGGATTCTCTCAGGTGTTTCAGAGCTGGGCTGGTGCCTCCTGCCCTCCGGCCTCTGCTCCCCAGAGACAGATCCACCCTTAAAAGTTGAGCCCAAGGAAAGAGAACCTTGTGAGGGGCACTGTTGGTAGTAGGCATAGACTTCCAGGTCACACACAGTGGCCACTTTCTGCTCTAGCAGCAGAACTAGGCTGCCCCTTACCCTGTCACCTCCATCCCTGCCCAACATACGCACACATCCTGGTCATAGGTGGGGTCCTGAGTGGGGAGGTAGACCAGATGGAGCCTGATCCCTTCCAACCATGTGGGTGGGTGAGAGAAGTTGGAATTGTGTCTGAAGAAGCCATAGGGCAGAGTCCCCAGCCCCGCATGGACAGGGCAGGCGCTAGGTGGGATGGAGGACCCCCTCTCTCTGTGTCTGGCAAACTCCAGCCTCCTTCATTCTCTCAAGTCAGTTTGGTTTGATCTGTAGGCAAATTCCCAAGGCCCCAGGACCCCAGGGAAGGATAAACAGGCTTTGAAAGAAGTGAAAGAGACCCTGAGGCATCTTTCAGCATCAAACAGGCCTTTACAAAACAGCCTTTTGATGAGCTAAGTGTAAATGAATGGGCCATATGGAATGCATCCCCAGAGGCTCAGCAAGGCCTGAAGCCCTGGTGGAGGCAGCTGTTCCCCCAATGCCCAGGTCCCCTCAACCCCTGGAGGTCAGCTCCACAGACCTCCCACTCTGATGGGACTGAGAGCATCTGACTAGCTTAGCTCTGTCCAGGGTGGTCTGAGTGACCTTGGACATGGCACACAACTCCTGTGCCTTCCTCCAGGTGCCGAGAACAGACCTGTGGCCCTGGAAGTGCTTGAGGCTCTGAGCAGGGATTCTGTGGGCCATGCACTAGGGTGGGTTCCACATTGTTGCTAACACATCCACCATGTGAGAGGGGTGTTTGGGAGGTGGCTGACATTGGAGTTCATCCGGTGGGCCCCTCATCTGGGACAGTTTTCTCCATGTGAAGGTGACAGGCCTGCACCTACACTGAATTCAGGAGATGGCCCTTTGAGCCCAATGCTCCCACACTGAGACGTCCTTGAGACACAAACTAGCTTTGGAGGCAAAAATAGCCAGGAGCCTCACTTCCTTTCTCTCTCTTCCTGCCCCCAAGCATTGTGTGTTCCAGACAGTCTACCTTTCGTGGGGCAACTAGTGGCAGTGGCCCTGGACAGATGCAGGCAGGGTTCATGCAGAGAAGCCAGTCAGCTCAGCAGCGCTTTAACTTCTGCTCACCCAAAAATGAGGACAGTGTTTTTGGCTCAGTGTGAGAGCTTATCCCCCCAGGGGAAGCATATCTGGTTTTATAATTGAGGTCAGTGGGGAAATGGGCTTCACTTGACAGCAGTTTGGGGCAAGGAGGATGCAGCTATTTTAGCAAGCTGAGGATGGCAGGGTGGCTCAGCCTGGAGCCTTTGCTGCTCAGGAGGCCCAGGCTGTCCTGTGGGGGCTGAGAGGTCAGGTGGGGGCCAGGCTGGCTCCCATCCCTTTGTTTGGGCTTCTGGTCTGATCTCTGTCTCCCATTGCAAGGGAAAGGCCTGATATGGGATTCACTCGGTCACCACAGATTGCCAGTATGGGCCTCTCTGCCCCTCTCCCAAGGCTTTCAGCCACCAGCAAGGTGGGAGCCCTGGGCTCAGCCTCTGGGAAAGAGTTGGACTGGGGTGTGGGAGGCAGTGGGGACTTTTCTAGGTGCGGTGAGAAGGCCTACCCTCTCACTGGTGTGAGCTTTCACTGCTACCCTACCATGTGTCTATCCACCTGTGCGCCTGTCCACAGAACAACTCCTGGGGAAAGCAGTATTCCTACGCCCTGTTCAAGGCCATGAGCCACATGCTGTGCATCGGGTACGGACGGCAGGCGCCCGTGGGCATGTCCGACGTCTGGCTCACCATGCTCAGCATGATCGTGGGCGCCACCTGCTACGCCATGTTCATCGGCCACGCCACCGCCCTCATCCAGTCCCTGGATTCCTCCCGGCGCCAATACCAGGAGAAGGTAGGGAAGAAAGCTGTGATCACCTTGGGCTCTCTCAGGAGAACCTGCCAGTTGGTCCCTAGGGCGCACAGGCTCCAGCCAGTTGGGCCCCACCAGGCCTCCATGTGTCCAGCCCGTCCCTGTCATCCAGCTTCGGCTGCTATCTTTTCTGTCATTGTCTTTTTTTTTTTTTTTGACAAATAAACAAAAATAAACTAAACAAAATTTAAAAATAAACAAAAAACCCCTAAAATAAACAAAAATCCCACAATGTTTTTGGGTGTGCTGAATCTCTATCTCAGCCCATTGAATTGAAGTTCACCAAGGCCCTCCGTGTGGCTAAAGCCAGTAGGTCCTTTGGGATCCTCGTCTTGCTTGGCATCTCAGGGCATATAACAGTTATCCCTCTCTTCTTGGCTTTATGCTTGCTTTCTGGGACCACACACTCGGCTTACCTCTTCCTTTCAGCCCATTCTCCTTGTTCTCCTTGGCTGCTTATCTTCTCGGTCATCATACAGCTCTAACTGTTCTGGTTTGTGCCTGGCCCTCTGCTCCTCTGTCTCTCCTGTCTTCCCGGGTGCTACTGGTTTACCACCCCACCCGTGCTCCATGTCCATCACTATGCAGTGGGGCCCAAATGATATCATCAACCCTCACCTCTTTCCACAGCTCCAGACTGTCTTTTGATGCCTCCTTAGACACCTCAATCTCATCATGTCCAAAATGAGAACAAAGACCTTCATGCTCTCTACTCCAAACTCTTGCCTATCCTGTTAGTGGATGCAGTAACACAGTCACCCAGGCCAGAAAACGGGAGCCCTTCTCGACATCCCTTGGTCGTTAATGCCTCCCTCCCTTCCCGTCATCCCAGCTGGCCTCCACTTGAGTCACTGCAGCAGCTTCCTCACCAGAGGGCCTACTGGAGTCAGGCTGGCTGGATTCTAAGCCCGGCTTCTCCATCGACAAGCTCCCCATTGAGCATGGGCATGTCACATCAGGTCTTTGTGTGCTATTTGCTCATCTGTAAAATGGAGAGAGTTCAAAGGATTATATCATAGAGTTTGTGAGGAGTGGCCGTTACGACTATGTTAGCGCAGAGTCTCTGCCACCTTCCGCTGCATTCTCCAGACGGCAGATAGCGCTGGCATTTAAAAAATTTAAATCAGATCATATCACTCTGCTAAAAGCTCTATAGAGCCTTTATGTTACTCCTGGATGTAGATTATCTCCTACGTGTGTTTTCTCAGCCTGACAAGTAAGAACCCTCCCTTCTCCTGCTCAGAGCATGCCACGGGCCCCATAGCCCTCTTCCAGCCTTGCCAGACCTCCCTGTGTGTTCCTTCCTGCCTCAGGGCCTTGGCACAGACTCGAGCCTGGAACTCTCCTCTCTTCACATGACCCATTCTCCACAGCTCAGCCTAAACTTCACCACCTTGATGAAGCCTCCCATGACCCAGTCAGCCCCGACCCATCACATGACTCGTGGCACCCTCTAAGTCTCTACCACACTTTGCGATCCCATCATTATTTCATTATTCGTATGGAGCTGATTTTTTAATATCCATCTTCCCTATCCAGGTCATGGCTTCCTGAGGGCCAGGGCCAGGTCTGCCCTTTCCGCATTGAATCCTAGTGTCCGACTGCCTCAGGTGCTGTCCCCTGGCTGGGTGACTGAAAGATGGCAGCCCAGGTCCTGGGACACCAAGAGGAGAGCACAGTAGAGCCTGCAGAGCCAGGACAGGTTGAGAAGGTCATTTTGGGGAGGCAGAGGAAGAGAAAGTAGAAGAGAATTCTAGGGCAGCCATCATGATGAGCGTGAGCATGAACAACTGTGTGGAGGAGAGTGGTAAATAAATCAGCCTGATTAGAACAAAGCATTCTGGGGTAGGAGTGAGAGGCAAGGGAAGGAAAGAGAGAGGGTTCAGGTTACGAGGGCCAGGGCTTCACCCCGGGCCAAGTGAGGAATCAGTGGAGACCAGCATCAGGGCCCAGTGTGTGATTAAGGTCAGAATTCTGTGCTTGACCAGGGCCAGAGCCCAGTGTGTGACCAGGATTAGGGCTCAGCATGTGACCAGAATGGGTGCTTAGTCTGGGATCATGATCAGGGACAGTTTAGAAAAATTATCTGGGTTTATTGTTGGGCAGAATCAAGCTGCTTGTGGCTTTCTATTTAATTGTCTTTATTTTATCCTTGAGCTAATAGCTCTCCAATATATTATTCACCCATACATCTCTCTTAAACATATTATCTCCCCTTTGTCCTGCTACCATCTCTCACCTGAACCATTTCAACAGCCTTCTAACTCCAGGCCTCGCCTCCCACCCCTGTTGGTTCTCCATGCATGGTTAAACTCTCTTAAATACAGCTCTAACTGTTCTGGCTGCCCCTGTCCCTATAGCCAGCTAGGAAGTCGCTATTCCCTTTGAGCAGACAGAGGCCAGGCCAGCTGGAAGAATAAGAGCATGCCATGGGCCTTATATTGCCCATTGGCATCTCTACAGCAGCACTGTGCCTCTGCCTCTTTGGAGCCCTGATGGAGAACAGCCTCCCTATTCTATTGTTCCTGCGGTAAGGACTATCCTTGCATCCCAGTGTGGGAAGAATCTGTGCTTGCCCAGTCAGTGTTCCCGGTCCCTAGCCGTGTTCCTGAGGACCCCCACTCTCCACCCACACCCCAAGGCCAGCTGGAGCAGTGCCTATCCCTCAGCCCTGGGGAGGACAGGAGCATTTCTTATTTGCTTGAGCCCTGGGCACTTAGGTTCACCCATCTCTTGTCCCGGATGTTTAAGGTCCCTGCTGTACTTGGCCGCTCCCCTGGGCGGGAGCTGCTCTTCCACACAGTGGCTCAGTCTGAGCTGGGGCCACAATTGGATGCATAGCACATGATGGCTCAGACATCCTGGCTTCAGCCTCGGGCCCCTGTAACCCATCGCAGCCCATCCTGCCGCCTCTGCCAGTTTGTCACCACTAGTAGGAAAGAGTCCCTGAGGCAGTGAGGCCTCCCCAGTCCGCAGTGGCATGGAGGAGACTGGTGATCAGAGGGGGAAGCTCGCTGACCTCCTGGTCAGTTGGCCTCTTGTAACCGGGCTTTGGACAGTCCCTGTTGTCCCTGGCCAGCGCCACAGTACTGAACACAGTGAAGATGGCACACTCTGAAGGAGCCCCTCCTACACCCCAGCCGCTGGCAGTCAGGGCCATTGTTTGGGGCACAGTGTGACCACACCTACACTGAGGGCCTCAAACTCAAGGAGCCACATAGGCCCCAGGATCGGCGCCAGCTCTGGTCGGCAGCAGGGCTGGTGGTGCCAGCCAGGCCAGTGGGGCTGGTGAGCCAGGCGGTGACAGCCTCTTCCTCTCTCCGGGACCCAGTACAAGCAGGTGGAGCAGTACATGTCCTTCCACAAGCTCCCGCCCGACACCCGGCAGCGCATCCACGACTACTACGAGCACCGCTACCAGGGCAAGATGTTCGACGAGGAGAGCATCCTGGGCGAGCTGAGCGAGCCCCTGCGGGAGGTGAGCTTGGTGGGGGCGGGCGGGAAGGCAGCCGGGCCTTTCTGCCTGGTGCCTCCCTCACCCTCCTATCCCTCTTCCCCAATCCACCCTTTCTGGGGAGCAGGAGATCATCAACTTTAACTGCCGGAAGCTGGTGGCCTCCATGCCTCTGTTTGCCAATGCGGACCCCAACTTTGTGACGTCCATGCTGACCAAGCTGCGCTTTGAGGTCTTCCAGCCAGGCGACTATATCATCCGCGAAGGCACCATCGGGAAGAAGATGTACTTCATCCAGCACGGCGTGGTCAGCGTGCTCACCAAGGGCAACAAGGAGACCAAGCTGGCAGACGGCTCCTACTTTGGAGGTGAGGCGGCTGGGGGGCCCTGGCAGGACAGGGGAGTAGGCTAGAAGGTGACGTTTCAGGCCCTTTCGTGGCCACGGCCTGGAGGTGGGCATCTGCGAGCCCAGTATGAGGGTATGTCCCAGAGGTGGAGGAGAGAGCCCGCCCGCCCGTCACCTGTCTGGTGCCGGGGAGGTGGCATCCAGGGTGTGCACGGCCTGGGCTGGGGGTCTTGTGAGTACATCTGTTAAGCCTCTGCACCAGACAGTGGGACCCAGGCCAGGGTGGGTGGACACCCCATGGAGCCCAGGCTGACTCCTGCTGTCCTGGCAGAGATCTGCCTGCTGACGCGGGGCCGACGCACAGCCAGCGTGAGGGCCGACACCTACTGCCGTCTGTACTCGCTGAGCGTGGACAACTTCAACGAGGTGCTGGAGGAGTACCCCATGATGCGGCGGGCCTTCGAGACCGTGGCGCTGGACCGCCTGGACCGCATCGGTGAGCGGCTGGCGAGAGGGTGGAAGGCGGCCGGCCGCCCCCTGGCCTCCCGCCGGGGCCTGAGTCCCTGCTTTCCTTCTGTGGTTCAGGCAAGAAGAACTCCATCCTCCTCCACAAAGTCCAACACGATCTCAACTCGGGCGTCTTCAATTACCAGGAGAACGAGATCATCCAGCAGATTGTGCAGCATGACCGTGAGATGGCCCACTGTGCACACCGCGTCCAGGCTGCCGCCTCTGCCACGCCGACACCCACACCGGTCATCTGGACCCCGCTGATCCAGGCGCCGCTGCAGGCTGCGGCCGCCACCACTTCCGTGGCCATAGCCCTCACTCACCACCCCCGCCTGCCCGCTGCCATCTTCCGCCCTCCCCAGGCCCTGGGCTGGGCAGCCTCGGGGCGGGGCAGACGCCCAGGCACCTGAAGCGCCTGCAGTCCCTGATCCCTTCTGCGCTGGGCTCTGCCTCGCCCGCCAGCAGCCCATCCCAGGTGGACACGCCATCTTCCTCCTCCTTCCACATCCAACAGCTGGCTGGATTTTCCGCCCTGCGGGACTGAGCCCTCTTCTGCCTTCCTCCAGCTCTTCCCCACCGCCCAGGGTCTGTGGCTCCTCTCCAGCTCCTACGCCATCCGCCAGCATGGCTGCCACCACCACAGCTGGGTTTGGCCACTTCCACAGAGCCCTGGGAGGCTCCCTGTCCTCCTCCGACTCCCCCCTGCTCACCCCATTGCAGCCAGGTGCCCGCTCCCCACAGGCCAACCAGCCGCCTCCCCCTCTGCCGGGCGCCCGGGGAGGCCTGGGACTCCTGGAGCACTTCCTGCCGCCCCGCCCTCGTCCAGGTCCCCATCGTCTAGCCCAGGGCAGCTGGGCCAGCCTCCCGGGGAGGTGTCCCCAGGTCTGGCCGCCGGCCTGTCTAGTACGCCAGAGACACCCCCACGGCAGCCTGAGCGGCCGTCCGTGGCAGGGGCCTCTGGGGGGGCTTCTCCTCTAGCCGTTACCCCCCGAGGAGGTCTCAGCCCTCCTGGCCACAGCCCAGGCCCCCAAGGACTTTCCCAAGCGCCCCACCCCGGGCCTCTGGTTCCCACGGTTCCTTGCTCCTGCCACCTATATCCAGCCCCCCGCCACCCCAGGTTCCCCAACGCCGGGGTACGCCACCCCTCACCCCAGGCCGTCTCACCCAGGACCTCAAGCTCATCTCAGCCTCTCAGCCGGCCCTACCCCAGGATGGGGCGCAGACTCTCCACAGAGCCTCCCCACACTCCTCTGGGGAGTCTGTGGCTGCCTTCCCGCTCTTCCCCAGAGCCGGTGGGGGCAGCGGGGGCAGCGGTGGCCTCGGTCCGCCTGGGAGGCCCTATGGTGCCATCCCTGGCCAGCACGTCACTCTGCCTCGGAAGACATCCTCAGGTTCTCTGCCACCCCCTCTTTCTTTGTTTGGGGCAAGAGCCGCCTCCTCAGGGGGCCCCCTCTGACTGCTGTTCCCCAGAAGGAACCTGGGGCCAGGTCTGAGCCCGTGCGCTCTAAACTGCCGTCCAATCTATGAGCTGGGACCTTCCCTCCCTCTTCTCTCTTCTTTTTTCTCCTTTCTTCCTTCAGGTTTAACTGTGATTAGGAGTATACCAATATTAATAATAATTATCATTAAAAAAAAACACACACCAGAGAAAAAACAGCAGAAAATAACCAGGTATTCTTAGAGCTATAGATTTTTGGTCACTTGCTTTTATAGACTATTTTAATACTCAGCACTAGGGGGGTGGGGGCGGGGAGGGAAGCAGGCAAGGCCCAAATGCAAAGCCAGAGGAAGGCAGGGCATTGCTGGGGCTTGGCAGGGGTGGGGGGAGACCCATGTTTGGGGTTCCTAGGGCAGATATGTCTTTGTATTCGTTTTAGGGCACCAGCCACCACCAGCCCCTTAGCTGTGAACTTGGGACCCCATTATGCTGAGGGTCATCTTGTTCTCTGGGCAAAGGGCTGCTCTTGGGTGTATCCTGGGAAGCCTCGGTCACCCTGGTCCTTGGAACAAAATGAGGCCAGGGACCTGAGAACCTTGCATTTTTTTTTTTACTGCAAACGTAGCAAGATATGTATATGTATATGTATATGTATGTAAGATGTGTATATGTATAGCTATGTAGCGCTCTGTAGAGCTATGTAGATAGCCATTCACATGTGTGCACACGCACGTGTGTGCAATCTAATTTAACCCCATGTTACCAGGACGCCCAGGTCACCTTACCTCCAGCAGCCCGCCTTGGCCCAAAGGCAGGGCACCGCATGGCCTAGGGGAAGTATTCTTTCCAGTGCTCAAGGAAGAGGACCCCAGGAACTTTTGGTAGGCCCCTCTCTCCCCATTTCTAGTCTCCAGTCCAGTTCCAGCTCAGCCTCTCACCACCGGAAATAGAAGACTCTGGGTTGTGCCTCTCCTTTCCCATAGGTCCTCAAGCACATCCCGTCGCCTCTCTGGCCCCCAGGTCTCCCGTCTGTGCGGTAGGGAGTGAGGGGAGAACTTGTGGTTATTGGTTCTGCTCTGTGCCGAGCACTGGTTTAGCACTTTACACACATTCACTCCTTCATTTTCACAAAGACCGTGAGGTAGGGATTTTGATTCTCCCTGTTTCACAGATGAGCAAACCGAGTTTTGAGTAATTTTTCCAGAATCACGTAACTAGGAGTGGCAAAGCTGGGACTGATCTGAGATTCAAATCCATACCTGCCTGAGGCTGAAGCCTAACTTATTTCTAAAGCTGATGAGAGAGGCTGAGTTAGATAGTCTCTAAGCATGGTGCAGAGGGAAGAGACCAGATTTTGGAGGCAATCAGGCCTGGGTTTGAATTCCAGCCCTGCCACTTAGCTGTGTGACCTTGGGCCAGTTACCTGATTTTTCTGAGTCTGTTACCTCACATGTAAAATGGGAATCATTATGGTGCCTCCTCACAAGGACCAGATGACAAAGTAGTATAGTGAAATGCGCAGCCCAGCGCCTAGCACATGCCATAGCAGGTGCTCAATAAATCATGTTTCTTCTGCCCCTCCTCATGTGCCCAGCCCATTGCTCCAGCAAGCTATGGTAAGAGCCCAGGGAGCTTTGGCTGAGGGCTCCAGGGCTTATGATCTCAGGACATGGGAGGTGGCTGGGCCTCCCGAAGGGCCTAAGGAAGACGTGTGGCGAGTGGTAGGCTTGGCCAGGCCTTGAGATGTGGAAAGAGTTGGAGGGAGGGAAAAGGAAAGGAAAGGGAGAAAGGAGGGAGACAGGGTGGGATGGAGTGCACAGCAGGGACATGACAAAGGTGGATGTGGGGTTGTGGATTCGGAAGCTTTGGGAGGAAGGTGATCCTGAGGCCCAGTGGTCAGAGGGAAAGCCTTGAATGACAGACTAAAGGGCTTGGCCCTGATTCTGCAGGCAACTAGGAGCCAGAAGCAGTTCCAGAGTGGGGGTCAGTGCCTCCTAAGGCCTAATCCTCCCCAGCAAGAATCCTGCCAGAGCCAAGCTCAGTAGTCTGCCTCCTGCCTGTAGGGCAGAAGCAGGTTTGCTGCTAAGACTTGAATGAGGAGGAGGGTTGGTCCCACCTTGCCCATCCAGAACTCTCCTTCACGCTCCAAGCCAGAATGCTCGCAAGGTTAGTTTTTGTCCTGAGCTGTCCTGGGTTGTGGAACAGGCCAGTTTCTCCAATGATGGGCCACAGGGGCTGGGAGGCAATCATCCAAGAGAGAAGGGGCCGAAGTGTCCTGGGGTCCTAGGGAGAGATGAAGAGCCACCTGGCCTCGGCCTCTGGGCAGAAGAAGCCCCCTTAGACCCAGGGAGTTTCACAGCTGGAAGAATTTAAACAGGAGCCTCAACCTGAGTTCTGCACATGCCCTTGCACCCCTAAGGAAGGAAGTAGGACTTACTTGATCCAAACCCACAGTCTGGTCCTGGAGGCAGCAGGGAGGGTCAGGAAGGGACAGGAGGGCGGGTGGGGGGTCCAGGGGCATGAGGAGTGAGGGCAGCCCCCCATTGCCATCAGGGCCTGGCCTCACCACCCTCTTCTCTACACGCACACTTTATAAAAACTGACTTAGCCTAGCCACCCTGTGGAGACTGGAGAAGCCAGAACCAGTCAGTGGGCCCCTCTTATTCCCAATCCCTCACAGGCAGTTTTCAAATCTTCCACTTTTAAAACAGAAAACGGTCAATGCACCGTGTTGTATATTTTATTTAAATAAATAAAAAAAAATGCCAGCAGATGCTGCCTTTTTCTATGGGCCAGGGCTTGGGAGGCGGGGGTGAGGTTAAGAGGGCGTACTGAGGGCTCAGGAGCCAGGCTGCAGAGGTTGGTGGGGCAAGTCCCCTAGAGCACATGTGGACACTTGTGTGCACAAAACTCTGCTGGCTATGGACGCAGGCGTGCATTATTTATGGGCTGTTGAGGGTCAGTAAGGAAGAAGGTGATTGAGAGAGGTCATGTGTCCTTTGTTGACTGGTGGAGGTGCAAGACCCTGACCCAGTTCCTTCCTGCCCCAGCTGCCAGGGCTCCAGAGTCCCTGGGACTCCCTGATGCTCCCTGAAGGGGGAGGGCAGCAATGTGCACGTGTACTCCTGCTGGGTATTGAAGAGGGAAATGCCCTCTCACCCTGATCAGATGGGCCTTCGGAAGCTGGAAAGTGGCTGGGGGGCAGGGGGGGAATGACCAGGTTGAGGGGTTTCGTGGCCAGGGTACAGGCTTGTCTTTCACAGTGGCTGAGGCTGGGCCATAGCCTTGGCTCCTGGGTGTACTGGGATACCTGAGGGCATGTGTGCCATCCATCTGGGCCTTGCTTTTAGGAGGTTGAGGGGTTGCTAGGTCTGGCTCCCAGAACCCCTGTGAAGTCCTCAGACAACTGCCTTTGCCTGCCCTGGCTGCAGAGGGTCACCACAGGCCCTGGGACCTCGTAGGGTAGGGTAGAGGCAGTGATTCACAGCTGGAAAAACGAAGTCCCCAGGGCCTCCAGCGGTGCAGGGAGTGCCGTGTTGCCTGCGTGCCTGCCAGAGAGGAAAGTCCCCAGAAAGGGCAGGGAACCCGGTCCCCACCACTGATTGCTGAGTGGATGTTGTTTCCATGGTAACCAGCCTGGGAGTCCCGTTGTTAAGGAGGCAACTTGGCAGGCCCAGCGTCCCCATGACAACAACCCCCTGCGGCCCAGGCAGCTGTGCTTACTGGGGACCTCTGGGGCTGAGTGCAGGCCAGGCCTCTGTGGCTCTGGGGAGGTCCTTGCAGACAGCGACTCTGGTGAAGTGCTGGGTGGGAGTGGCTGCTGTGGACCCAGCCAAATCCGTGGAGTGGATCTGGGCCAGTACCTGAGGATGCTCACCTTCCCTCCCCGCTGGGTGCCTGAACAGGGCCATGCTCCTAGGGCAAGAGCCAGGTGGTAAGGCAACACCAGTCACTGTCTTCTCTGTTCCCTGAATCCAAAAGGACACTAAGTACCTACTGTGTGCTTGGCTCCTTGTGTTTTTGTATCTCCTTCCATCCTCACCCCATCAGGGTGAGAATTAGCCTCAAGTCCAGTGAGCCAAAGGGCACTGAGGCTCAAGGAAGGTAAGGAATTGGCTCTGGACCAATCAGAATGTGAAGAAGTCGGGATGCACACCCAGATCCTGGAGAGGAACCCTGTCCCCCCACCCTCACTGGTGGCACCAAGGGCCAGGTGGTAGGAGCAGGCAAGACTTCAAAATGACTAAACAAGAATAAAAATGACTAAATGTCGGGTTGACTCCTCTTATCGTCCACCATCGCCATCTACCCGCGGTTCCTAACAAGCCAGTATTAAAGTGCTCCTCCCCACACTGCAGACAGCACCCCGCCCCAATGCCACTGAGTCCCAGGCTTCAGCCCCAATAGACAGACGCCTGCTGTGCTTTTTACAAGATTTAAAGATTTTTAAAAGAACATTTAAAAAGTTTAATAAGATCCCTCCCTTGACTCCATGCCTCTTCCCAGTGGTGGCTCCTCATCTTTTCAGTCAAACTTTTTGAGAGTTATTTCCACTCCTGACCCTCATTTCCCTCCTCTGAGTTACTTGTTCCTCCACTGCAGTCTGGCTCCAGCCTCCACTCCACGAAAGGGCTCTAGACAAAGTCACCATGGCCTCTGCTGTGAAATCCAGGAGCCTTGTCCTGTTGCCCTCCCAGCAGCATGTGACCCTGCTGATCAGACCCCTACCCTAGACACCCCACTCTACCCTTCTGTTCAGCCTCAGCTTGAAAGGGCTTTTCTTTCTCCTGAAGGTCAGTGCTCCTGGGTCTCTGACCTTGGCCTCCATCTTCCCACTGCACGCACACTTCCTGGAATCCTCACCTGTGCCCACAATTCCTCAGCCCAGAGGGGAATGCCTGCCCCTCAGCTCAGGCCCCCACGTCCGCTGGCTGCAGCCTGGGTGGGTGCCTACGGCTGCCGCTGTGGGTTTTCTCATCCTTTCATCGTCAACATTGCACTTTTATTCTTTCCTGAGTTTGCAGCTTCCAAGGCACTGCAGAACACCTCTCCAACCCCCACCCCACACTGGATCCATCCCAGGCCCTGCACGGGCCCTCCCTCCTTCATCGGGGGGCTGGGGCAACACCATTCAACCCCTTGTTGATTTTGCTTCTTCAATTTTCTTCCTCTTGAGGGTGGAATATTTCATACATACAGAAGAAGATGTAAGTAAACCCATAAAAAATACATAAATAAATAACACTTCTTGACTTATGATGGAGTTATGTCCCAATAAAGCCATCATAAGTTGAAAATATCATGAGTTGAAAATGCATTTGATCCACCTAACCTACCGAACATCGTAGCTTAGCCTGGCCTGCTTAAACAGTCAGACACTTCCATTAGCTGACAGCGGGGCCCAGCATGTATTATACTACATACTACTAATGTGGGAAAAGATCAAAATTCAAAATTCGAAGTATAGTTTCTACTGAATGTATATCACTTTCTCACCATTGTAAAGTCAAAAAATCCTTGGTTGAACTGTCATTAAGTTGCAAGCCACCTGTACATTAATGAGATATTAAAATATGATAAACAATCGCTCAGTTTAAAAAGAAGAGCATAAGGAATACCTTTGAAAGCATTTATTCCTGTCCCCAACCGTATTCTTCTCCTTTTAGGGAAAATTACTCATCTGAACTTTAATT
This sequence comes from Eonycteris spelaea, assembly GCA_003508835.1. Classification (NCBI taxonomy): domain Eukaryota; kingdom Metazoa; phylum Chordata; class Mammalia; order Chiroptera; family Pteropodidae; genus Eonycteris; species Eonycteris spelaea. The sequence goes on along the minus strand of PUFA01000103.1, from coordinate 3,521,092 downwards.
TTATCATTTTCTTACTTCTCCTGATACTTTTACTCCAGAAATAAAGTGTCTCTCAACAATGAATGTGTCCGTTTGCATACCAAGATGGGGAGAGGGCGGGGATCGGGAGTGGTTGCCCTTGTGGGGAAGATGAGTTTATATTGTCCAGAATTGCTGATGCACGGTGATAATTTTAAAAACGACTGAGTTTCACTCCCTTTTATTATTGTCTAAATTTCTTCACAAATAATGTACCTTTTCATCACCTGCACCAGAGATGGCCATACTCACTCCACTTTTATATGCCCCTGAATATATTTGTAAAATTTTGAGCTTTATATAAGCAATATTGTGCTGTATGTATTCTTTAGTAATTTGCTTTTTCCATTCGGTCTTGTATTTTTGAGACCCCATTGATGCATGGAGCATAGTTAGCTCATTTTCATTGCCATATAGCATTCCAGTATATGAATATGCCACCATTTACATATATATTCTCCCAGAGATAGATATTTTGGTCAGTTTCTGTTCTTGCTATTGTAAGCACTGCTACTATAAATGTTCTTGTTTGTGGCTCCTGATTAAGATGTGTAAAAGGATCTCTAAACATTGCATCTAGGAGTGGAATAACTGAGTCATAGGGTGAATTGATCTTTACTTTACAAGATAATGCCAAGCTCTTTTAAGTAATCCTAACAATTTACTCTCCCACCTTCAGTGTATGAGAGAGTCACTCTTGCTCAATATTCTTAGCAATAATTGGAATCATCGGATTTTCTTTTTTCCCAATCTAGTGATATCTAATGGTGTTTTAATGTGCAAATCCTTAATTACTGGTTCTGGTCAAGATAGTGGGGTAAATGCTGTGCACACTTTCTCCCATGGCCACATTAAAATTGCAACTAAATTATGAAACAGTCAACCTGGAGAGCAAACTGAAGACTAGCTGAACAGAGCTCCTATAACTACTTTTAGTATAGAGGAGACAACATAGAGACCGGTAGGAGGGGCGGAGATGTGAAATGAGCTGGTCCTACATCCACATGTGGTGGTTGAGCATCGGGAGAGATATCTTGTTGGCCTGATGAGTGAGGGCCCCCAGCCCCACACTGGGGCTCCCCAGCCCATGGCTCCAGGGCTATGAAGAGTCCCTGCAAAATCTGGCTGTAAAAATTAAGATTCTAGCTGACTGGGTGAGAAGGAAGGCATCTGGAAATCTATCTATACATTCCCCTTAAAGGACCCGCACACAGACTTGTTCGCTTGCAGGCATTCACCCAGGGCTCTGGCGGAGGGACAGCAGCTCAGGTGACAGAGTCATACAGAGAAAGGCTGAGTTGTGTCAGGTCCATGGAAGCCTGCCTGGAGGCTTCCCAGTTTGACATCAGAATCTGGACAAGGGCCCACCCTAAAGCCCTGGCGTCACCGCCCTAATCCACCACCACCCTAATTCGGATGCTCAACTGACAATCCCCATTCTATACCCTACCCCCACATAACCCTATAAAAACTACGCCCTCCTGTCCCAGGGCACGACTTCTCTGGCCCCTCTCCTCTCTGGACCAGAGAACCTCGCCTGGGAGCGCTCTCCCAATAAAGGCTTGCTTTTAAAACTTCTCTGGGCATGTCACGCGTTTACCTTACAAGTTGTATGGCTTCAGGGCGAGGGCAGGAGGGACAGCCACCATCTTGCCTGCATTGAGCCCTCCCCGTCACACACATGGCCAAAACCGAATTATATTGGCCTGGTGAGATCTGCTCACTCCACCCCAGTGACTCCCTGAGACCCCACCCACCCAACTCGCAAAATGCCCTGTGGCAATTTCAGATGGTTACTGGGCAACCAGCCCCACCCTTAACTCTCAGCAGGAGGTTCCTTCAGCAGCAACAGGCCTTTGCTCGCACATCTCTGGGGACACTTGGTGGCAAGTACCCAACCCCATGCTTAGCTACAGTATTTCTTCGCTGAGGCAGGCAGCGACTGGCCTCAGTGAGAGCTGAGACTTTTGTGGGTCGCCACATGCTCACCACTCTCAACAAATCTGAATCTGCAATGGCCTGGCAGCACCACTTGCCCAACCCTGGTGACTCCGTGAGACCCCCCTTCATCCAACTCTGGTACCCCTGTGGTTCATTCAGCTGCTGAGTCTTACAGGTAGCCAGCAGGCAGCCTCAGGCCTGGGGGTGCCCTGGGCCTTTTGCTGAGTTGCTCTAGGCTGGTATTGGTGGCAGTCAGCCTCAATTCACCACGGGGCCACTCCCCTGTATCTCCAGGCCCAGCTCAGGCAGCAAACAAACACGGATATTTTTGTAGCTCTTATCAGGTAGCCCTGGACTGGTCACAAGTGGTGGCTGACAATGGCCTGCAGGGAGTCCCTCCCAAGGGGCTCCAAGACAACACACCTAGAGACTGACATTAGACCTCAACAGAGCACCTGATTAGCCCAAAAAGCAACACACCCAAAGAGTGATCTCAGTAGGTACATGAACCCACCGGGGCAAACCCCATTCCATGGGGTCAGCCCCCACACAGCAGCTTATCCATTGTGGGCGTGGCCAATTCGCACAGCCAGTCAGCCTGAGAGCCGATCTCACTCACTGATGTGCCAACAACAATCAGGGCTCAACTAGAAGAGGAGGACACACACAGTCCACACAGGGTCACTGTGGAGCACCAGGTGCAGGTGAGCAGGGAGACTATGCCTCAGGCCATACAGGACATCTACTACAGAAGGCCACCTGGCTAAGACTGGGAGACATAGCAGATCTACCTAATACTTAGAAACAAATACAGAGAGGCAAACTAAATGAAAAAACAAAGAAATATGTCTAAAATGAACTAACAGGAGAAAACTCCCCTCAAAAAGGACTAAATGAAATGGAGGCAAGCAATCTACCAGATACAGAGTTCAAAACACTGGTTGTAAGGATGTTCAATGTGCTTAGGGAAAGAGTAGATGAACTCAGTGAGAACGTCAACAGAGAGATAGTCAGCACAAAAAAAGAACCTAGAAACCATAAAAAAAGAACCAGTCAGAAGTGAAGAATCCACTAGAAGGAGTCAATCAATAGTAGTTTGGGTGAAGCAGAGGATCGAATCTGTGATTTGGAAGAAGGTAGCAGAAAACACCAATGGAAACAGCAAAAAGAACCAAAAAAAAAAAAAGGTTAAAAAAAATGAAGATAGTTTAAGGGACCTCTGAGACAACATCAAGCATATTAACATTCGCATCATAGAGTCATCAGAAAGAGAAGAAAGAGAGTAAGGAGTTGAAAACCTATCTGAGGAAATAGTGACTGAAAACCTCCCTAACCTGGTAAAGGAAATAAACATACAAGTCTAGGAAGCGCAGAGAGTCCCAAACAAGATGAACTCCTAAAGACCCACATAAGACACAGCATCATTAAAATGGCAAAGGTTAAAGAAAAAGAGTTTCCTAAAGGGATCAATCCAGCAAGAGGACATAACCCTAGTAAACATTTATGTACCCAACATATGAGCTCCTAAATATATAAAGCAAATATTGGCAGGCATAAAGGGAGAGATCTACTGTACTACAGTCATAGTAAAAGACTTTTAACACCCCATTGATATCAATGGACAGATTTTCCAGACAGAAGACCAATAAGGAAACAGAGGCCTTAAGTGATACACTAGACCGGATGGATTTAACTGATATTTTTAGAACATTTCACTCCAAAGTAGCAGAATATACATTCTTCTCAAGTACACATGGAACATTTTCCAGGATAGCCCACATGTTAGGCCACAAAACAAGTCTCAGTAAATTTAAGAAGATTGAAATCTCATCAAGCACCTCTGACTACAATGATATAAACTAGAAATCGATTACAAGAAAAAAGACTGAAAAATACACAAACACATGGAGGCTAAATAACATGCTACTAAACAATAAATGGGTTAACAATGAGATCAAGGAAGACATCAAAAGGTACCTAGAGACAGATGAAAATGAAAACACAACCACTCAAAATCTCTGGGACACAGCGAAGGCAGTCCTCAGAGGGAAATTCATAGCAATGCAGGCCTACCTCAAGAAACAAGAAAAAGCTCAAATAAACAATCTAACCTCATACCTAAAAGAACTAGAAAAAGAAGAGCAAACAAAACTCAAGTGGGTAGAAGGAGGGAAATAATAAAGATCAGAGTGGAAATAAATGAAACAGAGTCTGAAAAAAAACAACACAAAAGATCCATGAAACCAAGAGCTGGTTCTTTGAAAATATAAACAAAATTGATAAACCTTTAACCGACTCGTTAAGAAAAAAGAGAAGACCCAAATAAATAAAATCAGAAAGAAAAGAGGAGAAATGACAACTGACTCCACAGAAATATGAAGGAGTGTAAGAAAATACTATGAGCAATTATATGCCAACAAATTGGACAACCTGGAATAGTTGCATTCCTAGACCACAATATTCCAAGACTAAGTCAAGAAGAAACAGAAAATCAGAACTGACCAGTTACTACCAATGAAATCAAATCGGTATCAAAAAGTTCCCCCCAAAGTCCTAGATCAGTTAGCTTTAGAGGTGAATTTTACCAAACATTCAAAGAAGAATTAACACCTGTTCTTCTTAAACTATTCCAAAAAATCAAGAGGAAAGGTTCCCAAGCTCATTTTATGAGGCTACCATTATCTTTATTCTAAAACCAGACAAAGATATTACAAAAAGGGAAATTATTAGGCCAGTATCCCTAATGAACATAGATGCAAAAATTCTCAACAAAATACTAGCAAATTGAATTCATCAATACGTTAAAAAGATCATACACCATGATAAAGCTGGAGTTATTCCTGGGATGCAAGTTTGGTTCAATATCTGCAAATCAATTACTGTGATACCCTACATTAAACAAATTGAAGGATAAATATCATGTGATCATATCAATAGATGCAGAAAAAGTGTTTGACAAAATCCAGCATCCATTTATGATAAAAACTCTCAGCAAAGTGGGAGTAGAGGGAACATACCTCAACGTAATAAAGGCTACATATGACAAACTAAGAGCCAAAAAAACTAAGAGCCTTTCAACATTAAAAAGCTAAAAGCCTTTTTCTTAAGATCAGGAACAAGACAAGGATGTCCACTTTCACCACTTTTATTCAACAGAATTCTGGAATTCCTAGCCACAGCAATCAGAGAAAGAAAAAGAAATAAAAGGCGTCCAAATTGGAAAGGAAGAAGTAAAACTCATTAGCTGTAGATAACATGAGTCTATGTATGAGAAACCTAAAGATTCCACCAAAAAACTGTTAGAACTGGTAAATGAATTCAGTAGCAGGATACAAAATTAATATTTGGAAAACAGTTGCATTTCTATATATCAATAACGAACTATCAGAAAGAGAAATTATGAACATAACCCCATTTACAACTGCATCAGGAAAATAAAATATCTAGGAATAAATTTAACCAAAAAGGTAAAAGATCTGTACTCAGAAAATTATGTCATAGAAGAAAGAAATTGAAGAATAAAAACAATTCAGATAATCAACAAAAGTAAAAATTGTTCTTTGAAAAGATCAACAAAATCAACATATTTTGACAATTTGATAATTTGACCCTGTTGGAGACTATAAGGCAATTGAGCCCATTTCCAAAAGTGACGTAATAAGATTGTAGGCTCTCTCTTTACAAAATGCACAAGTTTTGTGTAAAGTGGATGTACACATTATTACAGCGCTGTCAAAACTCTTAGCTGAGGGCGCATTCTCCCCTCCCCCACCCCCATACTTACAGCTCTGGGATAGAATTACCATTTTGAAACTTTCTAAGTTACAAATTTTTTGATTTCTGTGAATGAACTTGAAGTTGCGGTTTCTTTGGACAATTAAGAACTTTAACAAAGATCTGAATAAGTGTTTCAAGGAAAGTTTTCATATGCAAATGTTGCTATTTTTCTCATTTGGAGTATTAAGTTAACTTAATTCTACGTCAAATAAAATAAACTTGCTACTTGCACGAACAAAACAAGACAACTCAACTGCTAAAAAGTGAAGGTGGTGTGTGGTGGGGAGAAAGAGAGAGAGAGAGAGAGAGAGACAGACAAAGGAGACTCAAAATAGTAACATTAGAAATAAAAGATATCACTACCAACATTTAAGAAATAAAAAGAAATACAAGGGAACGCTATGAACAGTAGTGTGCCAACAAATTAGATAACCTAGATAAAACGGACAAATTCTTAGAAACACACAAGCTACCAAAACCGAATCAAGGAATAGAGAATCTGAGTAGACCTACACCAAGCATAGAGATTAAATTAGTAATAAAACTTCCATAAAGGAAAGCCCAGGAGCAGACGGCGTTGCTGGTGAATAATACTACCAAACGTTTAAAGAACTATTAACACCGACCTTTCACAAATTCTTCTAAAAGGAGGAAGAGGAGGGAACTTTCCTTCGTCCATGAGGCCAGTATAACACTGATACCAAAACTAAATTAAAAAGTACACCAAGAGACAACTACAGACCAACATCTCTTATGAACAGAGACCCAACAATCTTCAACAAATTCTCAAGGGAGATGAGTACTTTTTACTTATTTTTTAAACAGAGCAGTGCCAGTCAGGCTTCCCTTTGGCTTCTTTTCCTGATGGGGAGAGTTCTCCTGGGCCACACTCTCACGAGAGTTTCCCTTTCCCTTTCAGCATTCTGGCTGTGTGCAATGTCAGGTTGGCTCCTTCCATCCCGAGGGGTGGAGGGGTCCCCCACCCCACCACCACTTCCAGGTTTCCGGTATTAAACTTTTTCTCCAGGGAAGTGCCAGCTTCCCTTCTAGCTTGCCACTTGGGTTCAGTTTTCTGGACCTCTTGTTGGGGAATTCTCTTTCTTTCTTTTGATCGAACCATTTAAAAGTATTTCTGGTTAAAAGTAATTTAGCCAGATCTGAAATTTCCCTGCTTTTCAGATCTAGCACAGGCAGTGCTAGAAGAAATTTCACTTTCTTTCTCTGGTGAAAGCCCACCGTTCTCAAAGTTACTTACTCTGGGACCCCCAGACTCTGAAGTTAGGGTTGGAAGTCCCTTTCTTGCTTTACCAGGTCACTTTGTCAGATTTCTTAGCACTTTTCATGCTGGATGGTCATTTCAGTCTGTGAAGTCTCTATATTCTCCTCTAGACTGAACAGATCAACACAGGCTGTCTTACTCGTACATTCTCAGTGCCTGGCACACAGTAGGCCCTCAGGAATATTTTTGAAACCATAAATGATTTCTAGTTTCTTGGGTGAGGAAAACCTTTTTCTGACTGGCCCCAAATACTCCTCTGACCCCACCTTCCCGCACCGAGATCTCTTTCGTTTCAGTTCTAGCTAGTTTCCCTCCTGTGTGTTAGTCTAGAATGTTCGTCACCTGGTTCTCCGGCTGTTTCCTAGGCAACTTTGTCTATAGGAGTCTGATCCATCATTTTTCCTTCAAGAATGGATCCCAGCTCTTCCTGCTCTCTTTCAGAAAGCTGCTCAGAATTCTCTGTGAGGCCTGGTTTTGAGTTTATGAAAAGAACCCACCTTATTCTTAACTCACGAGGCCTCTCCCCCACCTGTGGTAGCTGGCCAACCAAATCCAGCTTGACTGGGTGCAGAGTTGCCCTTTCAGGGTCCCATGGATTTGGGGAGGATAGTGACAGCGCTATCCAATGGCAGGAGGTTGAGCTGAACAGTCCTAAGGCCCCCGGCTCAGCACTGCAGGATGGTTCTCTTCAAGGTGATATGTTGATGGTCATGTGAAGCTGGAAGCTTCCTAGCTCTGCAGTGGCTTCTCCCTCCCTCCAGATGGATAGCCTCACGTTAACTCCTAGACAGCTCAGCCTCATCTCCTCTGCAAAACCCGAATATACGCTCCCAGGAAGACTTTGTCAACTCCCCGCAGCATGGGGCCACGGTGACTTCAAGTTCATCTTCCTCACCAGCCAAGTTCATTAGTGAACACCTACAGTGTCCTAGGCATGGGGATGGAGAATCGAAAACCAAGCCTATTTGTTTTCCTTCAGGAGTTTGCATGTTTTGAAAGGGACAGAAATTCGAACAAGAACAATCAGGGGACTCAATGGATAGGCTGGGTCTTTAAAGATGAGCAGAAATTTACCAGGCAGACAAAGCCAGTAGTGAGGGTAGCAGGTGGGGAGAGAATTGAGGCAAAGGGCATAGTACAGAGGACAGATGTCACACCTTATTCTTTAAGTCCAAATTGCTCTCTATTGCTAGGGCCAAATTTAGGTGAGGGAAGATTAATGGCAAATAAAAGCACAGAGGTAGACAAGGCCACATGAGACTCCATTCTTCAGGGCAGGTGACGGGGTAACCATTGACGGGGTAATGTTGAGCAGGTAGAGAGGTTGGATTGGAGTTAGAAAAATCACTTCCACTGTCTTGTGAGGCTGAGGTGGTGGAGTCAATGAGGAGCTGGCTCAATGGACAAAGAGGAGCCACTTTGGGGGACAGAGCTGCAGGACTTGCTGTGCCATGTGGTGTGGTGTTGAGGGAAGCCTTTAGAATGGCTCCTAGATTGCTCCTTTGGGAGACCAGGTTAACAGAAGGTAGACCCATTAACAAAGAGCGGGCACCCAGCTATATGCCTACGACAGGGTGACGATGCTTTGTTCCAGAACACTGAGATGGAGGGTGTGGACATGTACAAAGATTGCAACCCAGACACCAGCTGAGGTTAGTGAGCCTCTTAAAATTTGGATAAGATTTTAAGAATCTCAATCTGATTGAATTCACATTTCTTCACCTGTGAAAGGTCTCATCCCCTCCCCTCTGCCTCTGGATTTCTACGGATTCTCAGGTTTAGATTCTTTTGGTCACTTCTGGCTCTGAGGGGACTCATTCCATTTATGGTCACCCTCGCCATGCCAGACTCGTCATCTGCCCATCAACAAAGGTTGGTCCGTTGCCCCTTTCGTTATTGAGGAGAAGCCGGTCCCTCGTACAAGGCTTGTGCGCACGGCTGACTTTACACAAGATCTGGGGAGTTGGAGGGGGTTACGTCAGAGAGGTGCAAAGAGCGAACAGCATTAGACTGCCTCTCAGATCTTCTCATTTTAAAAAGTGCTTTGGGTGCCTCAAGGACAGCCATTTCACTGCGGGTACCTTTCCATCTAGCCCTTCATTCTTTCACACCTTGTTGATTATACCTGCTGCCAGTGCTATGTTCCCACCCCCACCCCCACCCCAATTATTTCAGGCAGTTTCAAATTCTTCTTACACTCTATTGCAGCAAGAGCTCCCTCCAACCCTGTCTGAGCTCAGCCCTAGGCCCATCTTTCATTCCCAAAAAAACCATCAAGTTCCTAGCGGGGTAAAAGACCAGATTTAGATGAACATCATCCACTCTGTTTAGAGGGTAATTGTAATTTTAAATATCATTTTTTCAATATTACGTTCTTTTAAAGATTATAAAAAATGAAAATTATTTTTCTCAGTTACTGTCTCCACCTCTGCTCCCAGCCCCACCGGTAAACTTCGCTCTTTCATGGCTAGAAACTCAAGGTGACGAGTTGGCCAACTGCTGTCTGGGGCCCTTTGTGTGGGTAGGGCTGGCCCCTCACGGCTCCCTGCTCTCCATCCCCTGCCCGTGCCCTTTCCCCATCAATCTGATGCTGTCCAGGGCTATTCTCCAGTCTCTCCTGATGAGAACATGCCCCTGACAGGGAGGTGGCTGAAATTAGGAGGGGCTGATGGACTGGGGAGGAGGGCATTTCTTCTTCACAAAGAGCCTTGTTCATAATTTTCATCCTAAACCCATTCTGAAGGACATCCTTGCCCTAGTTCCCAGCACTTGATACTGGCACCAGTATCATTTCTTAAGGCTCTGCTAGACAGATCTTTCTTTCAGGTTCATCCCAGGACACCATGGCTGTGGGAGTGGAAGGGTTCCGGCACCGGTAACACTAGGGACCTATTGGGATCTCTGCGGGGTGAGTGGTGTGGGTGGGGGGGATGCCTTCCCGCATGCTCCATCCAGGCCAAGAGTCCTCCTGTCTATCCATCCACCCATCCAGGAGACCACCTTTGCTGTTGTCAGAAACTGCCTGCCCCTGGCATTTGGCACTCAGAGAGGGGTGAGAAATTAAGTCCCCATTGCGTTTGTAGTCCAGGGCAAAAAGACGCAAACAGATAAATCACTGTAAACTGTGCCAAGAGTGCCATCTACAGATGCAGAGGAGGGCCAGCACGGTGGGGTCTGGCCGTTAGAACAGGAGTGGGAGTGGAGAGTGCATTCTAGGTGCAAAGACTACACGTGTTTCACAAGCAGCTCTCTGTGACTAGGATGCTGGGTGCACAACGTGACATGAGCCTGGACTTAAAGGCTGTGGCAGACTCCCACAGTGCTGGGAGTTCCAATTCCATCCAGAGGCCCATGGGACACCATTAGTGGGAATGATGGGACTTGGGTCTCATAAAGTACACTCGGCAGCAAAGCAGGTAAGTCCTGGGGCCAAGGGGAGCAGTTAGTAGGATACCGGACTCCACATCCAGCCCTCACCCTATTGCAAGTTCATGGAAAGCAAGCCTAAGGCCGTTGTGTTTGTTCACCACTATTCCAAGCCCTGAGAAATCTTAGCGATATGGACTGAATGTTCGGTCTCCCCAAATTTATGTCGAAATCTAATCCCCCATGTGATGGTACATGAGGGTGGGCTTTTCAGAGGTGATGAGGTCGATGGTGGGGGAGCCCTCATGAATGGTATCGGTGCCCTTATAAAAAGACCCCAGAGAGCTCTTCCTTCTGCCACATGGACACAACAAGACATCTCTGAATCTGTGAACCAGGGAGCAGGCCGTCACGACACCAGACCTGCTGGTGCCTTGAGCTTGGACTTCCCAGCCTCCAGAATTCAAGCCCCTCCCCATGGTTATAGCAGCCTGAACGTTGTCAGGGACGTAGCCTGGGACAGGCAGGGCTCCTTGTAAACACCTGCTCCAGGTGTCGCAGGCCGTGAGACGCAGGATTGGGAGGGAGTGGGAAGGCCCAGGCCTGGCTTGGGTGCTGTCTATGTGCCAACAGAACGAGCTGCTGCCGCGGCAGGGCCCCGGCCTTCGCATCATTCAGGAATGGCTGTACTTTTCTGCTGAGCTCACTTGGCTCTTTCTGACAGGCGTCACCTTTGATTCCTCAGGCTCCTTGGTCCCTGAAGGGCAGCAATAGTGGGACAGCCCTGGGACGACTCGCCCTTGGGCCCGGACCTCTACTTGTAGTCTGGCTTACTAGCCACACCTCCCCGGTGACCCTCTGAGCTCCTGCCTTTATGGCTGTGAGGGTGACGGTGAGGTCACTTTGAGGCTGGGAAACAGGGGTCCCCAAGTTCTGTGTTCTTCAGGGAAAAGAAAATAACTCTTTGACCAGACAGCGTTTGATTGGATTAAAAAAAGTGTATTGGATTTCCAATACTAAATAAAAACATGAAAATGTTTTTTAAAAAGCCATAGAGTTACAGCATCAACTACAGAAAAGGCCAAACAAGTGTGTACAGCAGCTCGTCCCCAGCAGCCCTCCAGGCCCTCCAGCAGGCAACAAGGCAGCCGACACATTTGCTCCAAATCCTCCTGGAGGAAGCTGCCGAGCAGCCGCTCAACTTAGGACGTTACAAGACACGCGATGGTTTCATTTCGAAAATCACAGGACATGTAAGAAAATGTATTAAATTGTGAAAAGGTGCAATACAGAATAGCTTTCCTTTTTCTTAATTTAAAAAAATCCCCAACTTTGAGCAGTTACTTTATTTAAAAATAGGCCCCCCACCCGCCCCAGCTCTGTGGCAGTGTCCAGGTACCAAGGCCCTGAGGTAACGGAAGTGTCAGGGTTCGCGGGAGGGAATGCCCTGAACACCGAGCGTGTTTCTTTGGGCGAAAGGTAAGACAGCTTCTGGGGAATCTGGCCCTCCCGGTGTCCAGGGTGCTCGGAGTGCTCTTCTCAGGATCGGTCTAAGTGCGCTGGCTTTCCAGAACCCCGCCTGGCACTGTCCTCTGTGCCCAGCCAGCGCGGCAGCAGGAGTCCCAGCATTGCACTTTTCATTGCCCCAAAATAATAAATACAAAGCGTTCCTCGTCTAGAAAAGCAAACGTGTGAGAAGACTTAAAAAGGGGAAATAACCGATGCACGGAGGCACGTGGGATGCCCGTGGGGCTGGGCCGTGCTCAGGGCAAGTGGGCTGGGGCCCGACCCCACCGCAGACCTCAGCAGCTGGCCTCTTCTCGGCTACAGAATCACAGCCCAACCGGCCTACACTGCTTGCCACACACTCCTCCCGGGGATCTGTCGGGGAGTAGGGGAAGGTGTCTGAGGGTCCTGTATTTTTTCATAATATAGTCTTCGTAATAAAAAGAAAAACACCCCAGCTTCTTACTTTTCTAAGAAAAAGAAAACAACTATTTGCAAAGGCAAAGGCTTCTGTGTGTGGCCAGGCCACTCAGTCTACCTCAGAAACCTCTCGCCGCCCTGCTCGAACCAGCGGTGGCTGAGCTGCTTGGATGGAGGGAGGGGCAGCTGCCTCCTGTGTCCCTCTCCGCTCTTCCCCCTGCTACTTAAACAATGTTCAGAAAGCAGCGGGGAGCCGATGGGTGCTGCAGCCCCTGCCCGGCTCATTCTTGCTAACGCTGTTACTAAGGAAACGTGGAGGTGAGAGCTGGACTGGCTGAGGACAGGAAGTGGGGAGAAGCCAGGAGCCAACTGGAGACAAAGTCCCTTCCTTAACCTTCAACTTCCCCAGAGGGAACACATGCCAACAGCGGGAAAGGGTCTCCGTCTTTTTCTCTGGTTTCCCAGGAACGGGTCAAGCTCCCGCCCTGCTCCGCCTCATTCCTGCAAGTGGAAAGGCAGCACCTGACCGCTCAGCATGACGCTCGTATCAGGACCTGACCAAGGCATCAGGGCAGCTAACTCCTCGAACCCACCTATTGCACAGAAAAAAAATTTAAACTAGATCCAAATGAAACTCCAGTTGCAACTTAACGACAATAGAGATGGACATGCCAGGAAAGTACAATAAAGTAGATGCTTCCATTCTCTGCAGGCTTCTGGAAGAAAATACAATGACTGAAACATTCAGAGGACCTCAGCAGCCCCTCCATTTCCTATTCCCAACCCCCCAGCCCACCCCCACCCCAATACTGAAACTGCACAGAAGCAACAAACAAGTCTTTTCAATGTTACATATCATTCAAATAGATCTGTAATCTCACAGTGATGAGAGGAGAAAGTCAGGCCTTTAATAATTATAATAAAAAAATAATAAAAAAGCTTACAAACAGCAATGCAACATTTCCTCCCCCCTCAAAGTGATGAGTTAACAGCTGGTAGAGGATGCAATGACTCAATTAAAAAATAACAAAAACAAAAAACAAGCCAACCGCCGGACTAACCCACACTGTCATGACTTTCCATATGTAATTCAAACAAGCAGTCAAATGCCAACCACTTGTGGAGAACACCACGGACCTCCTTGGTGTGGATCGTGTTTTTCTTCTGAAGGCAAACAAAACAGGACACCAACGAAACCGTACATAAATGCCGCCGTCTGCACTCCAGAAAGGCGACGCAGGCGCAGCACGGAGACACAGCCTGACCACAGAGTGACGTGCAGGTTGCACTCCTTGCCTCGCCCCTGGACACGAAATTCTGGCCCATGGCGCCCAGTCCCGCAGGTATCAGCAGGCGAAGGGAAGCCGCCTTGGCAAGGGCTTCTTCCAGGCCGACCAGGAGAAGGCAGGTGGCCGTGCCGGAACCGGCCCCGTGCGGGGCCGGCTGGTCTGCGTGCTCACTCTGTGTTCTCAAGTGCTGTCCTCTCGTCCTCTGTACAATTCCTTGCTTTCAAGGCGAAGTCCCAAGACTTCTAGACTCAGGCCTGGAGTCACGTCCTGGTAAAGGGTGTCACGCTGTCGTGATGGCGTTTAGGTCTTTCATCAGTCCTTCCAGGTGGGCCATCTCTTTGGTCAGCTCATCTGGTTCATAGCTCTACAGGACAGAGAACTCTGTTACTGGGTGTGACCTGAGGAGCCGTCCAGAAGGAGAGCCCAGAGAGAGTGTCAGTGGTCAGTGGTCATGAAGAATTTTCACTCAAAAGGCTAACCTTATAATTAGCTCCTTGTTCTGCGTCTGTAGATATGCTTAGGCCGTAGGGCAGGGTGACCTTGAAATTAAATGAAGACTCATCCTCCCTTTTGCTTGTTCTGTCTAAATAACAAATGTAACTGCCTGCCACCCATAGCAACTCTGGAGCTCTGTAACTTCCTGAGGACAAACTAACTAACTGGTCCATGCCAACTAAGCTCTATAAAAGCAAAGTTGCCCTGAGCTTGGGGTCCAGATCTCCAAAGCGCCAGCTCCTCTGGAACCGCTGGGGTAATAAACCTGAGTTCTCCAACTCTCCAAGTGCTGCTTGGTTTCTTGCTGGTCTGATTTCTGCAACGTTTCTTCAACTGTCAAAGTGCCCTGGACTAGACTACCAAAAGCCCGGCTGGCCCAGCAGACTTGGAGATTGCAGGAGGTGCCAAGTCACTATGCTCCCAAGCCAGCGATCACTCATTTCCTACACTGCAATGTGGCTCCTCCAGCACACTCTGCCCGGGGTCACAATGACCTCACAGGCCAGCGGCCCCAATGCTCAGCCTGTCAAGGTCTCTGTCACAGTCAACACAGTTCGTATGTCCCCTGATCTCTGGGCCCCAAGCTTTCCTCCTTAGAGAGTCCTGTACCTGGAGACAGAGAGGCAGAACATGGAGAGGGAAAGATCAAGGGAAGACCCTGTTAATTTTTGGTTTGACGGCAGTCACTCAAGCACCCCTCTCCAGCATCCTGCTTAGAAAAGGTCATGAAGTGGGACTGAGGGGTGAAAGAACATGTGGATGGTTCAAACCAAGGGAAGGGGACCAGAAAGAGAGGGCAGAATGAAAAAGAAGGTGGATGGGGGAAAATCACTAGCTGGGCTGGTGAGACAAGCTATTCCAAGATATACCAGAGTGTGCCCGAGAGAAAGTAGATCAAACCCTTGGCACAGTTCCCAGCTCAGAGGAGATGCTTAGTGCATGTCTGCTAAAAGAGTGACTCTGCTTCACATCTCTGGGCCAGTGCAGAATGTCAGTGCCACCAGGACACTCTGGCCCTGGGACATGCCCCTCGACATCCCGGCGGAGCTGATGGCCCAGTGAACTTACACTCTCGGAGTCTTCCAGCATCCTTGTGGTCTCCTGCACGTCAGGGGCACTGGGGACCACCACCGGCATAGGGGGCCGGCTCCTCCCTAAAGTCCCGATGGAGGCCGTCTTCACCGCGTGGATGTGATGGTTCAGAGCTGAGGGGAAAGGGCACCTTTAGGGATGTGACCGAGCCTGCTCGCCCCAGACCTCGCAAAGGGACCTATGGTCCAAATGCTGCTTCAGGGTGTGGGATACACACAGACTCAGTGCAGTGACCCTACTCCGAAAAGGCACTGGAACAAGATGGAAGGGGGACAAAGTGGGGCATCCGAGAGCCAGAGAAAATATTCTGTTTGGCTTTAAAAAACTGATTTCCTAAGTGGGTCTCAAAAGGTAGTGGTTCATGGACCCCTTGCAGGATGTCTGGGAGGCCAAAATTCTTTTCATAATAACACTGACATGTTGTGCTTTTATACTTATTGTATAAAATGCTGGAGCCTTAGCACAAATTAAGAGAATGGCAACAAATGGTAAAGTCATTCAGTGACACACACTTGCAATTTAAAAAAGTTTAACTTAAGATTATCCTTTATGAAACAGTAAGAATTATTTCATTAAACCTCAACCTTGACTATACATCTTTTAAATATCCTGTAAGAAAATGGAAATTAGGCATGAAGCACTTCTGCTCCGCACCAGCCGGACGGTTATCTGACACACAGCATATGCGAGAGCCCGGCTGTGAGCTGGCTGCATGTTTACCAAGGACACCAGTGTCAGTTCAAAGGCCTTGATGAACCGGTTATTTGGACTTGTGCATTTGGTAACATTTTTTTAGAAAACGAGTAAAGTAAGCCAGTCACTTAAAGGAAAAACAAAGAACAGTACTTTATTGCCAATGATAAAATTTAAGTTTAGAGTGAAAATTAACATTTTGAAAACCTTTTATCTGCCACCATGAGCTTGAGAGCCCCACAGTAAGTGCAGACGTTGATATTAATGTATGTATTTTCAGATACTGTATAATGAAATGTATCTACATAACTCAGCAAACCAGTATTTTCCAAATTACCAATGTATGATGTTTAATACTGTGTATTTAAAGTACAGGATAGATGGATTTTAACGGAAGGAGTATGAATAGTTCATGGATATGGTTTATTACAAACCAATCTCTAAGAAACTACAGCCTGCAAGTTTTGCTGTAATATCAAAAAAGAATATCCAGTTATCTGAAAAAGTTATAAAAATACTTTTCCCTTATCCAACCACATATTTGTGAGGCCAGATATTCTTCTTCTACTTTAACCAAAACAACATATTACAAAAGACTGAATGCAGAGGCAGGTATGAGACTAGAGTTGCCTTCTATTCGGCCAGACATTAAAGAGATTTGCAAAAATAGAAGACAATGTCACTCTTCTCATTGTATTTTTGTTTTTAAAAAAGTTACTTTTCATAAAAAAATATGCTATTAAGCTTAACATGATAGATGTCTTACTATTTTTAACTGAATTGATAAAAGTTTAAAAGTTTCTCGGTTTTAATTTCTAATTCAGTAAATATTGAAGAAATGCTCTTTTGTGGCCTCGATAACTTTTAAGAGTATAAAGGGGTCCTGAGACCAAAGCTTGAAAATATGACTTATTCTGAAACAAACTACCATAAAAATAATAATGTGGAAAAAAGTGGGAGTCAGAGAACTTTTGTTGAGCTGTGTGAGCTCTAAGATCTGCCCTCCCGTCTCCAGGGTTCATTTCCCAAGGTTCCTCCACTTTTTAAGCCTGTAGGAATCCTACGGTGAGAGGCAATTCTGGGAGGCCGAGCAGACTAAATCTTGTCCTCATACCATGACACTGGATTTTACCACCAAGGATTCTGCACCCAAAACACAATTCAAAAAGTCAGGCACTGCTCCCCACCAACTCATTCTCGGGCTTGTACGCATTCCCAAAGGAGGGAAGCCATATCCTCCCAGTAGGGCCAAAGGACACCCTGCTACTCTCCATTGCTGAGATAAGCTCAGAGGATATTTGCCTTGTTATTCTTGAAAGAGGTGACTTTTGCCATAAGCCAGGGACAAAGGGTCCCTCCCGCGGTGCTGCCGCTGTCCCCACTCACCTTGCTGGGACAGTAACGGTGTGCTCGGCAGCGCGGGATCATAGGTGGGAGGGCCTGGGGGTGGGACTGCCGGCACGGCAAAGCTCTTCAGTGGGTGGGAAGGGCGGACGTGGGCTGTAGGAAGACTCTGGCCTGAATCTTCCTCTTGGGAGCTGGCCAGGTAAGAGGAGCTGGTCGCACCTTCAGGATCCTGGTGATCAGTACAGCATGTCTGAGACGAGGAGGCTGGCATGGTGTCAGTGCTGGGGGTATTTCGAACGGATTCTACAGCAGGAAAGCCTGAATGTTAGCATTTTTTAAAAACCATTAAACATATGTGTTTATGTTAAAACACATGAACATCCCAGGGTTCCTGCTGCTTTGAAGGGCCCCTAAAACCAGCTTAGTAAGTACTTAGGACCAGTTCTAGTCAAGGGAACATGGATTAGCACCACTGTCAAGGCTAAGTAAGAACAGACTAATCTAAAAGCGTTCCCAATCTGTCAACCAGCTGCTGGCATTTTTTTACCTACACAGGTTAAGTGGTCATGATTTACAGATTGAAAGTTCTCTTGGTACTCTCTATGGAGCATATATAAAGGTCTGTAAGATTACTGTCTGTTAAGATGTATGACGAAAATTTAAAATTTCACTCACTGATTGACGGTCTTAGTGACTGGCCTTTCATAGATAACAACATGTCAAGTCACCAAGGCTGGCTGGGTACCTGTTAGTACCAGCTCTGCCTGCAAGTCCTGGTGGTGACTGTAGGAGAGGCGAAGCCACAGGCCCTGTCTTCCCTCGGGGGACCGTGCACGGCCTCACCACAGCAGCAGCCCCACAACTCAAGTAAGACCTGGACGACCAAACAGCCCAGAAGTCTGCAAACGGCTTTAAAATTATGCCAGGTGAAGGGCATTTGGGGCCAGAGAAAGAAATAGGGGTAGATCTGCTTGGAGAAAGGGAAGACTAAGGAAGAACGGTAACAATCTCAAAGTACGTAAAGAAGGGTCAGAGCTGTTCTGGAAGGCAGCACTTTGGAGTAGAAAAAGCACTGGATTTGGAGTCAGACTGGCCTGGACTCTAATCTTGGCATACTAGCTGGGTGAACTTGGAAGTCACCGAATCTCTCTGAGTTTCAGTGTCTTCACCTATAAAACGGGGAGAATAACACATAATTCATTGGAGATTGAGAAAATGTGTAAGAAGTGCTGAACACAGGGCTTGAATAGCTGATAAGGTTCCTTTCTTTGTAAATTACTGAGTGCTTACTCTAAGTCAGGGAGTATGGTAAATGCTTTACATTCATTAGCTCATTCAATCCTCATAATACTTCAGAAGGTACAGGAAGGACAGGCACTGCCCAAGGATAGAGTGAGAGCAGGTGGAGCAGGAACCTGAATCTCAAGTCCACACTCTGAACCACCACACACTACACTGCCCTTCCGTGCCCAGTACCACTGTCCCTAGTTCTGCAGGGGCAGAAGTAGCACCAAGACCCTGGGAGACCACGTGTGAGGAAAACGAGAGCTGGTGCAGACCGCCATCCACACGGAGGTGAGGCCTGGAGGACACCACCTCAGGGCAACAGGTGCACAGGTGCACCAGGTGGCCTGAAGGAGGGCCTTCCCTGACTCCTAGCATCCTCACCCTTACAAAGGAAAATAACCATTTAAATACTCGTGCATGAGCAACCTGGAGAAATCTAACCTACTTCCCTGCCTCTGTTGCTGAGGTAGCAATGCATTTGTTTCCCTGTGCTCTTGGGAGACAGGCCATGCCAGGCAGGAGTGCTACCCCTTAGCTTTAAGGTCTTAGGTCCCAGGGACCCTCCTCAAGTGCTGAGAGCATGGCTGTGACAGCTCTACCAAGCCTAGGACACTTCTCATTCTCTCAAGGGGAACACTGAGGATCTCACTTCTTACTCTTGCTGGTCCTGTTCTGTGTGATCTAGGCTGGGTGGAAGCTGGTTAGGGAGGGGCACAGGGACTAAGCGAGAGAGAGCAGGCTCCGGCCCGGACCATGCCAGCCTGCTCTGGCAGATATGCTGGGTTACTCTGGGCGCACAGGCCTCTTGACTGCCTCAACTGCCTTAATATGGTGTATAAGCTTCTGAGGGCCAGAGAGACGGTGGGAAATGTGAAAAAAATGATAGCGCAGCCTACTCAAGTCAGTGCTGTTCCTTGTTGTACAACTCCAGAGGGCACCAGGCATACTATATGCTCTGTGAAGGGTGTACCCTGAAATTGTGCACCCCCACTGGCCTGTGAGGAAAACTGTGCTGCAACAAAAATTTCAGTTGGTAAGGGGCCTACTTCCTGACTCAACCTCTCAAAGGTGTTTAAGATACACAAGGTTCACACCAGCCAAGGACTTGGACGAGTGGAAAGTGTTCTTCCTATGTCAAGTGATGGTCACAGTAACTGTCCAAGGAAAAGACAAGTAAATGTTCCCTAGAGCAGGAACTTAGCTTTCTGGCCACGTTCTGGTCATGCTGAGCCCATAGGTACAGGGTTTGTGGCAACACTGAGCTCTAGAGACACGAGAGAATACAGTATTAAGAGAACTCTGATCACTTCTAGATACATTCTACTTTTCAAATCCATCTGCAGTGACTATCACTACTTTACCTTCTTTTATTCCCTCTGGTCATTTAAAGCAAGGTATCCATTAGTAATGCAAATCATTACTTTTTTCTCTCTTCACTTCTGCCTAAGTCCATACAGAATGGAACTTTCACCAACACCTGATGAGGGCTGGGTGTGAGCTTCCATGCTTGCCAACCTTCACGCACTCTTAGCCCGAGGGGAATAAGGCTAATCTGACTGGGAAGCCTCCATGCACTCAGGCAGGTCTGCATTCTAGTGGTGAGATTCCTTTGCATTACAAATGGAAAAGCAGAGTCAGGACACAAAACTGCTTCTAAAAGCAGCTTTGGAAGGCTGTTTTCCAGTCCCTGTTCTTTCTGAGACTGTCAGAGAACTCTGATTCTCCATCTAGCCTACTGTACACTGTCTTTTCCTAAAGGCAGGACTCCAAACCTGGATTTGGAGGGAGACAGTAGGAAGGCCAATTTCAGACAAGAGTTCAAGCAGCGTTCTCCAAACCACGTGAAGGTTTGAGAGGAAAAAACTTTGGGAGTTCCTGGGCATCCCTTAATAAAGTGATGTTTTGGGTATGTTTATAATTGATCACAATATAAAAGAGCGAGATGTTACTGGTGACCTAAATTTCTAACATGAAGTTTTGAGGTTCTCTTAAAATGGAATTCACTTGAAATTCTCTTATTCCTCAGAACCACTAAAACTTAGTTCTACAAGTAACATTTACTATTAACAAATAACTTTCAAGTGACGGGAAAAGAGTATGCTGTATATGAGATATTCTAGATCTGCTTCTTAAAACTGAGGATGGAAATTAATTTTTCAATTAATGAGGAACAATAGTATCTGTTCTGCTGACTGTCCTCTCACTTTCACTATTTCCTCCTTAAAACTGTTTTGATATGTTGTTTCTTAAGGTTTCAAAACTGGGACATGTTTGTCTGGCAATGTATTTCCTTAAATATGCTGCAGATTGTTAGGCTAATTTCCTGCCTGTGCAGCCCTTATTTATTACAGTAATCCACTAGGCAACCTGAGGTTTATGATATGCACCAACTCGATGTGGCTGTACCGCCCTGGATGCTGTTCTTACTCTGGTCCATGGCAGAAGTATGGAAGACCTAACATAAGAAGTACCTATGGCTGCCCTATGGACCCTCCCGACCGCAGGGTGACAGTAAGGCAAAGCTAACCTCTCGTGCCTGAGAATCACCCAGAATGAGTTTCCTTTCAAACTGGAGGGTTAAAAAAATAAAACTAAAAATATGACTGAATTAAGATGCAAGTTGATGGAACAAGACATGGCTATGTGATTACAGTTGTTGTTGTTGTTATTATTATTATTTACTAAAACAACACCTAAAACTTTGGGAGAAGAGTGGGGTGAATTTTACAGAAACAAATCTGAGGATTGAAATGTTATGATAAATAAATAACACTGACAAAAATTCCAAATCCTTCTAAGCAGGGCAAGTCCTTCCCCATTTCAGCTTGCCAACTCTTTTGGAATGCTTTCCACCTGGGGCTTGATCCTCATCTCTCACCTGTGGAATTGGCCCTGTCTGAAAGGGACAAGGACGTGCCAATGGGCCATGGGCTGCCTGGGTGGTAGAGATGACTGCGAGCTGGAGAAGCGAGGCTGCTGGAGTGGAAATGATGGTGAGGGTTATCGAGGGAATGGATGGGATGGGCACTAATCACAGCTGTGAATGAATACAAGACAGAGAAATGCTTAACATGCTTGCACAGACACACACATTACAGTTCAAGAGCAAGGTCACCCCCCGCCTCCTCCCATACAGTACAACCACTCCCTTGGTTTTTTTTTGGTGGCAGTTGGCTGGATTTGGACGAACACCCATGGACTTTACTTTTTTTTTTTTTCAAAAAATCAACATAATCCTGTACATGCATTTCTATACATAAACAGAAAAAAAAAGTTTGAGGAATATGTAATCTAAAACGTTAATGGTGATTATCTTTTGGAAAAATGTGCTCAGGATTTAAATTTTTAAAAAATTTTGCTTGATCTATATTTCTAAGTCTTCTATAATAAACATGGATTTAATAAATTACTTAAAACATCTATTTTACTATGTTACAAAACATAAATCCATAAGGAAAAAAATGATGATTTAGGTTTCTATTATTTTTTTCTCCTGCTAAAAAGATAAGTCCCTTCTCCCCTGAGTATATTTCTAATTCATCCTACCTTCTCTTACTTGTTGAATGGAGCCTGCAATAGGTACTTAGGCTGAATGAATGAGTAGCTGTTTAATCAGTTTTCTTATCTTAAGATGAATGCAAATGGAACTGAAGTCTTATGGTTCAATCTAGTACTAAAAGCATGAAACTCAGGCCTATGGCACCATCTCTTACAACTTCCAGTCTGGGAGCTCAGCCACATCCATTCACATTTTAAAATATACATGGATCTTTCCTAAATGCCTCTTTCCTTCCCATAATGGCTAAGGAATTCAATTTGCTGCATTTAGCTAACAAATCCAAATTTCCACACAGATATTCCATACACAGCTTTCTACGAAGACAAAGCACTTCCTTCATGAGGCTTCATTACTGATCCCAGAGATGGAAACAAACAAAATCAGAAGCTTTGGAAAGAAACTTTCCTTAGCTACTCCCTTAAGTAGTTGTAGAACCAGAATGCTTAAAATCAAGATAATCTGCTCTAAATCCCCCAAATAGGCAAACAGGTGGGGTTGACTAGGAACACAGGGGAATCTTTTATTCCCCTAAGCAAGGGCTTCATAAACTTTGTGACAAACTTAATCATCCTTCAAAGCCTATGAAAACATCTTCTGTCACCAAGAACCCCCTAGGTCTTTGTGGGGCCACTTGACGTTACTCTGGTGAAGAAGATTCTAGCCCATTAAACAGATGCATTTCTTCTCCAACTCTCTCCTGTGCTGGCCACTGCAAGCAAGCAGGTGGCACAGCCAACCAGGGACCCTTAAGCTTCACTGTCCCTCACCTCCTTAAGGTCTGGGGAACACAACAGGGGCTTTCTCTGCCCTCAAGAACCAGAAGGCTCAGGTGGCCCTTTGGGAAATAAACCAACAAGTTGGAAAAGCTGGCTGAGGAGGATTCTCAGGTAGTTTGGGAGTCAGCGACTCCTCTAGAGGAAGAATGGAAGTTTTCAGGAGCGAGGTACTTCAGAATCAGTGTTTTCCAGAATTAAGGCTAGGATGAGGGAATGATTTTTTACCTAGGAAGTGCAACTTGAAAGCATTCTAGGTATAGAACTCTCTTACACACAAAACCCCAAAATTGAGTTCTCCCTTTTTAAAGGCATTTCTAGTCTTTCCAAATGGTGCAAATAAAACATAAAACAACGTGAAAGTGCCTGCCTAGAATAGAGGTGCCAACCATTAGCTGTTAGCTGACTCAGAACCCGATGCTTCTTTGCAAGGCCTTCCTAGCAGTGCTCAGCCATTTAAGGTCAAAGTAAGTGGCAGGTGAATACAGACACCAAGGCAACCCAATTTCTAAAAAAGGTAGCCATGTGGATATCTTAAAACGTGAAGATCACAGTATTCCAGGTACCCGGTTTCAGATTCTTGAATTAAAAATTCCACTCACCCGCCAATTTGAGGCACAAATTTAAAAAAAAATCGCAAATTTATGCATAATACTCCTACCCCACCACCAAAAAAAAAAAAAAAAAGATATCGACAGGTACAACTTATCTTTTCTCCTTAACATATTTTAAAATCTAGCAAATCTAGAAACAGGAATTGTCAAATTTTATAAGTTTTAAAAATAAGCCAGTCAGGCAAGACCTAAAGTCTCATACAAAAACAAATTAGCTGTCAGACTACCATCTTCTTATAAATCAAAAACAACTGGAATGGGTTAATTTACTCTTTTTGGGCATTTATGTCTTTAATGCTGGGGGTCCTGTTGTAAGAGGAAACCGTGGTTTTCCCCTGCACGCTTCCAAGTGCAGACTCTTCTTTTCATCATGAACCCGAAGCATAAAGTACTTTGTGCAGAAATGACTTATTAATGAAATGGCTCTTACTTTTTCAAAGCTGATTTTTAGAATTATGTGTCTACAATGTTTGTGCACAGTGAGTGTGAGAGAGCATGTGTGTGTGCAGACATTCACACACTCGGGGGTTCCATCAGTCTCCAAGTATAGGGTGCCATGGTGCACCTCCATGCGTGTAAAATATCTGTGATTATTTACATCTCTTTCACTTGTTGACAGATGACTGAGAGTTCTGAAATGGGACATCTTTTAAGAAATGAATAAAAAATTCAAAGCCTCATTTAAATTGAAAATTGATCTTTCCGGATTTGTATCTAGTTATCTCACAGTGCTAAGGCTTACTGGTCTACTGTTCAAGTGAGAGCAACTACTTCAAGATCAGATAGTTTGTAAAACTTGATGTTAATAGGCAGGTAGCTTCTTACCACTGTAAGATGGTACAGGGGACCCTAGACTGGACATCCCAGTGTGCCAGCTAGTCTGAAAGGCTTCCCTACCTTGAAAACAGTTACAAAGGAGAAGACAAAATAGTTTGAAAAAAAGAACAGGTTTGTCCCATTGCTTTTTGGCTTTTAATCATGATATTTAACTTATTTTGAATTTTGAATATTATTATACAGGAAGTTGGACAACTTTTATGCTCATCGAACCGGAGGATGGATCAAATAAAGCTGAAAAACATTGCTTTAAAAACCCCATACTGTCAACTTCAAATTCCTCTAAAATATAAAATCTACTAATTAAAAAAATTCCACAGCACCTGTCAACACTGAGTATGTATCAGGAAGCTAAGGAGCACTCAGATCTGGCCATCCTTACACCGGCTGTGATAAATGCTTCCTCATCTCTCCAGCAAGAGATGTTATAAACTTTTAGGGAGATTGGTCACATCTCTATTCCTGGAAGACTGGGAAATTGGCTTTTAAGTTTCTTTACCCTGTAAAGAAGCTAGTCTCAATAATATTAATTGCAAAATATGGCAACTGTTTGATTCTTCTTCCCTCAAGGTGACAGATCTTTGGTAGGTTATGTTTTATGTTAGGATCAAGTGAAGTCAAAGAGATCATTCGCAGTTGGTCCCCAATATGACAATATATTGGCAGCACTAGAGAAAAGAGCAGCTTTTAACTTACGCTGGGGTGGCTGAGAATCAAAGGGCATCATCATTTTTGGTCTCATTCCTCTCCTTCCGGCCAGTGTAGACATGCTGTCCTCTGATTCATGCCCTAGACATTAAATATAGTGGTTAGTTACAAGCGTGTACCCTAGGCTACTGAGCCACCTCAGCAGTAAAACATTTCTAGTGGGGGATTCAGAACTCACAGACAAGAAAATGGGAAAAGGTGTTTCTGCAGGAAGTGAAATAAAGAGGAAAATGATCATTAGCATATTACTCTCTGTTGAGAGTCAATGAATGTTTCAATGTGGTGTCTGTAAGAGCATCCAGACCAAGAAGATTCTGAACACTACAATGACAGCTGGCCTCCAACTGAAGGACAGAATGAGATGCACACAGATGGTCTAAGTTGTCTCAAATACTTGAGTATCAAGTTGGTAAAGCCTGACGAGAGACCTAAAAGATCTAGAAGGTGTCTCTTCTGGGTACAGAACCTCTCCCCCATAACAAGCTAGCTATCCTTCATCAGATGTTGACCAAATCCCAGAACACACATTTCTTTCAACATAACCTTGTATAGGAATCACCAAATTTAAGGCAACCTGATAAAATGGGAAATGATTTAAACATTTGGAGAAAATCCGCACCTCTGTAAGAATTCCGCCTTTGATGGATGTTGCTGTCCATCGAATTGTCAACAGGTGTGATATCTTGAGAGTTACGAGGAATCGGAGTATCAGTCATGACGGGGTTTGGGTCTGGGGACTTATCGATGGGTTTCAGCTCCAGTCTCTCATGATGGATCCAGAGGTCTGGGGGTTTGACATCTTTGGAGTTCCCTTTGTACTTGTGGGAGCCATTCACTGATTTACAAGCTGCTCGTTTCCTAGGCACGAAATTAACAAATTTTTTTTTTTGGAAGTAACTCTTTTAAACATATTTGTCAAAAGGTTTGAATGATTAAAATTGCCCTTCTGAGCGATAACTTCAAGCAAAGGCAGAAACTAAACGTGAACAAAGAAAAGAAAAACGGATGCAAGAAGCTTATGTCTGGGAACAGTACATGCATCTCCTCTTTGTCCACATATATTTGAAGATATGTACAAAGGCATATTTGAATATTGTACTGTGACTTTTTTTGAGTATCAAGAGATTAGACAGCATTTTAAAATCAAATAATCTCTAGAGCAGAAAGTTCCTCCATAAGCTTCCAATCAATAAAGGACAACAATCACTAGAAATATAACAACAGAGTAGAGTTAGAGTCCATGGCTTATAAAGGAGGGGGGAACAATGTTTTCTTTATTTTTAAATTAAATTTACTGGGGTAACACTGGTTAATAACGTTAAAAAAGTTTCAGGTACAATTTGACATACAACTAGATACTTTATTGTGTGCTCACTGCCTAAAGTCTAGTCTCCTTCTATCATTATATATTAAGTCCCTTTCCCCTCTTCATTTTCCCCCCATTCCCCGTTCCCCTCTGGTAACCATCATTCTGTTGCCTATATCTTTGAGTTCGTTTATTTTGTTTGAACAACATTTTAGGTCATCCAAACTCAGGATATCAACTGAGTAAGTCAAGAATACAGATAAAGTGTCTATTTCTCTGTGCCTTAGTTTCTCCATTAAGCCACTCATCCATTTAACAAGTACCTACTATATGTCAGACTCTGTGCTGGATTGCTGTGCCCTCAGCACTTCTGGTCGCGTGAGGAAGACAAACATTGAACTATTATATTAAAATGCCCTGAGTCTAATGAAATGCCAAGCATTACAGTAACCTCTTAATAATGGCTGGATGTGAAGTAGACAGGAAAAACCAGGAAGTAGTAGTCACATTTAAGCTAACACCTAAAGGGGGCAGGGCAGAAGGAGCATTCCAGGTAGTGAAATCGGCATATGTCAAAGCCCTGCAGTGAAGCACAACGGCCTGGTCTCCCAGACGGACCATATGGTGTTCTGAGTGGTGAGAGCACAGTAACCCATGGGGATGCGGGAAGGGCAGTCAGCGATTAGAACGCAAAGGGCTTTTAGGGCCCTGCCAGGAGTCTGAACTTCCCCGAGTCATGAGAGACTGCTAAATGGTTTTAAGCATGAGAATGAGGAGATCAATTTTGACTTAAAAATTTATACTCGCTGTGGCATGAAGAAGGCATTTCGGGGGTAGGGAACAGAAGAGGAGACCAGCTAGGATGTGCTGCAATAACCTCAGCCATGACTGATTGTGGCCTGGGACAATGGAAATGGAGCAAGGAGGTAGATGTGACTTGCTTAGGAGCCAGAAATGCTAAAACTTGCTGAATAAATGGGTGTGAGGTGGTATAGGAATAAAGAGCAAGAGGAACAAAAAATGATGTTGAGGTTTCTGGCTTAAGTCATTTATTTACATTGGAAACAACATGACAGAAGGAGGTCTGACAGAAAAGATTATAAATTCTGTTTTGGATATGCCTAGCGCCTCTAAGACATACAAAAGGAAATGCATAAGAGGCAATTTTGGTGAAGCCGTAGAGGCAGAATTCAGATTAGAGAGGACTGAAGCATGAGTAGGCAGTGAAAGAATGGATGAGATTGGACAAGTATTCAAGAAATTTTGTGGTGAAGGGAAAGACAAGGATTTGTAGGTAGCTGGTGGTAAGGCTCATGCAGCAGAGGAAGGGTTCTAATTATAATTATTTCTTAACATGGAAGAAATCTGAGAACATTTAAATGCTAAAGGGACAGAGCCAACTGAGAGTAAGAGGTTAGCTGTCTTGGAGAGAGAGACAACAGTCAACAGTAAGTACAAGGTCTGAGAAAGAGAGGAGGCACTGAGATCCAGAGGATCAATGGGGAACTGGCTTCAGACTGGAGGAAGGACACATAGGGAAGGGGGAGATGATTATTCCCAGTGTAGAAAGTTTCTAGATGTAATGGCAGTACGCTGAGGTAGCTCACTGTCGAGAGTGAGGGACTACAGAGGGACGCGCTGAAAAATAGCGAGGGGCTAGATTTCACATGCTCTGTCAACTTTGAGGTTCTGTGAGTCTGTAAACAGCTATAATTGAAAGAGGAGGTACTACAGGTGTTAAAGAGGAGGAACTCACCTGTTTTTCAGGTCAATGGAAAGCAGGTGACTGGGGAAGGAGGAGGGGAAACACCCTCTGTAGACCGATACAATTACTTAAACAAAGGGACCCATGTCTGTAGGCCTTACAGATGCACATACAGAATACGGAGCCTATTACCAACCCATTTTCCTACCTCTGCACCTGAAGACTAAGGACTTTATTGTTTATTTACTTTGAATTTTAAATCTCCCAAAGCACTAAGGAATTTTGTTTTTTTTTAGACTCTTTTAAATAATGATCTCAAGATTTCTAAAACTAGATATAAAATCAAGTTCATAAAGATAAGTAAATGTGAAAGGCTGAAAGAAGCTTGCAGAAAAGTTCAGAAAAAGGCTTTTAAGAGAAATCATTTTCCATAATCAAAAGTAGATAGAGCTGATCAGGAGAACCAGTGATCAGGTGCCTTATAAAAGCAGTCCACATTTTTTTTGGAAAAGTGACACAATGCAAGCTATAGAAAGCTATTTTATTTGGGCAAAAGCAAGATTAAAAACATAGCCTATAGAAAATGACCTAAAGCCATTCCTAGAATCAGTAACAGGGTAGCTTGTAGCTGTCCTCTATATTGAAAACACATGTATTGTTATTAAATACACTCATTCTGGCCTTGGGCAGGCCAAGTCTGATGGATAATCATAGACATAAATTTCTCTTTCTTTTTTATGGAGCAAAACCTCCCATTTTACATTCTTTTAGGATACTGCAATTAAAGCCATTTTATTACCACACTGTGTTTTTGCTATTGGTGTAACTCAGGAATCTCTTTTTTTAATGCTGCCACACTGCCAGATATATGAGGTGAATGTGATCTAGGGTTTAGAAGTCTCTTAAGCTCTGGAGTACATGCTGTTATCAGGCTCCATGTAACTGAATCACCACACTGTCTGCTCTAGACAATGAGCCTCAAGCCTAAATATCCCAGAGGAGTTCAGGGCTAGCAGCCACCTGATCTCTCTGCAAATCTGGTATGCTGATTATAAATGATCCTTTCTTATTCATGAATCCCCTTCCTCCCCCATAGCTCCCATGCATATCAACCTCAACTTCCACACTTGGAAACACTTCTTTAAAAATATTCTTAAAATTAGATTTGGAATAAGAAGCCTACGGTCTTCTTCCATGTCAGCTGGTATTTGTGCCATGAAACAGTCTATGTCTACGAACTCCTGTGCACCTGGTTCACTGTGTGCATAAACAATGCTCCAAAGGGGCTACCAGCAAAACTGGACACTGTCCACTTTCCTCTCCAGATCTCTCCTCTACTTGGCTCTGTGACTCGAGATGTTGAATATGGCAATGCTGCCCTTGGCTTCTAGTTGGGTTTGGCCAGTAGAAGGCACAGGCAAGAGACTGAAGGGTCAGAGGTGTTTTTCCTCTGCAGTTCTCCTTGCTGGGCTACAGGCTCCATTCCTGCCACCACACAGCTCCTGTCAGAAGCCCTCTCCTACTGCTTCAGATCTCTGAAAACAATTCTCTTTTCTTCAGAAAGGATTCTTGCTCTTTCAGGCTGAGGTGACGTCACTGTTACCACTTAAGGTGGCTGATCACTGCTGCTGACCCCTGAACATCGCTGCCTACTTTCTTACCACCCCCTAGGACTTTGCAAGGGACCCTTCATTAAACTCTCTTTCACCCCTTTTAAATGTGCTACCTCCTTCCTGCAGGACCCTGACTGATATACATTTATAAGAGGAACCATTCTGCATTTCCTTTAAAAATATTTATGACATCACTTTTCATTTATGTTTTTAACTCTGTGTGCAACTCCACGCACAGAAGTCACAAAGAAGCAAAAGAATAGATACCAAAAATCTGTGGGCTACATTTGGGGGGGCCTTACTTTTTCTGATGAGAGGTGGTACGTCTGGTACAAAAGACAGCGATGATCACAACCACCACGATGGTGATGACCCCAACTGAGACGATGATGACCAGCAGCATATTACTATCCAGAGGAGAGGTGGGACTTCCATGAGGGCTGTTACTGCCTAGAGAGGGAAGAAAGGTATGTTGGTTACTGTTAGAGAATTATAAAAATGCATACAATCAGGCTGTAGAAGCTTCATGTATAGATACTTCATGTGAGTTTGTTTATAATACTCATTACCAAGCTTTATATAAGTGTCTCAAAAACATGGCTATCTCTAGATTATAAAATCTAAAAAGCTGAGTTTCTGCCTTATGAACATTTCTCAGCACAATGCCTTGTACAAAGGTGGTGTTCAATAAAGGCTCCTGAAATTATACTGAACATTGCACTTGGAAAAACAAAGGGTCTGACCCTCTGGTATCTTACGTTATACATAAATTCACCTTGAAAAGCACCATTTGTAAATCATTTAGTTTTATGACTTTCAAAGCCATTTTTAAAATGTGCATTCATAGAAAGCAAGTTTTACTCCTCAAAATATGTCTGGATGTCTGAGATCACAAAAAATTACTTGAAAAAGTCTCTCTTTTTATAAATATAGTCTATGCAGAGTTAACTCTCAGATTCCATTTCAGGAAAAAGTAGGTATAGACACACACACATGCATTAATTAGCCGTACTGTGTGGTTACTATGTGCCAGACATTGTTCTAGGCCTAAAGATGCAACAGTGAGCAGCAAAGATGTGAAAGTGGGGGTGGGGGCAGACAATCAACAATAAGAAATTATTGGCAGTAATAAGTGCTATGAAAAAATAAAACGAGACGGTCTAATACAGAGATTTGGTGGCTATTTTATATTGAGTGGTGGGGAAAAGCTTCCCATAGAAGATGGCATTTGAGTAGAGATTTGAATGACAAGAGAGATCTCATAATACAAAGGCCTCGAGGAAAAACATTCCAGAGACAGGGAATAGCTAAGAGAAGGATCCTAAAGCAGAAATGATATATTCTAGGGGTGTTCAAGGAAAAAAGTAGCCATTGTTGCTTAAGCCGAGAGATATACAAAGTTAGAGGAAAGGAAGCTGAGCAGATGAGGCTGGATGGTATGCAGAAGCCAGAGCATTTAGGACCTTGAGGAAATTCAGTTCTTATTTCCCCACTGCTTACAGGATGAGGTCCAAGCTTTTGATCAACGTCTTTTGTAATCTAAAAGTTTGCCTTTTTCATTTTCTCAAATATTTCTTTGCTTCCCATGCCATTACAGAAGTTCAAAAACATGTAACCATACAGATGTCACCACCATGGATATCTGACATCTTTCCTTCTAGTTTCTCTCTCTCTCTCACCTTTCTAACAATCAGAGCTGTACATAATGACATAATGGCATGAGCTGCTTTCCAAGTAATGAATGTTTAGTCACTAGAAGTACCTAGGAAGAGTCAACCTACCCAGTCTGGGACGTTGTGAAAGAAATTCCTACCATGAAGGCACAGCCTGTGAATCCGTGTTTTTAGAAAAGCTTCTAGAGTGATACTCATATACTTCCAGGTTTATAAATTAATAATCTAATCTAAATTGTATTTATTGTGGGAATCGCTTCCATAATACAGGATTAGCTGACCTTCCAACTTTTGATTCTGTGATTTTATAGGCTACATCTAAGCACAGTGCAAAATCTGGGCTGATTTAGGAAGGCTTAAGAGCTTATTCTTCTACATTTGGTTCAATCATTTTTATCCTTCTTTTCTTAGAAAAAGGTAAGCAGATAGACAACACAAACTGTATGCAACTGACCTTCAATAATATAACATTTTTATATATGAGAGAGACTACAGAATTAGGGGCCAGTAAAATTAGAACATATCTGGGCTTTACATGAGCGTTTATTAACAACAGTACAGAGCTACTGCTGTTAATAAACTGTACGTAGTGGGGCAGCCACTGCAAATAAGAGGCTGGGGTGTGCTATGGGCTGGGAAGAAAGCAGAGGTGGTGGTGGTGGTTCTCCCCTGCAGTCGACAGGGATAAATCCCCATTTAATTGCATATAACCTCTCACTTCTGAGCTGATCAAAAGCTCCCTTCCAAGTGAGGTCCCAAAGGGCGCATCGACCCTGCTACCTGGGACAATGAGAGGCCATTTCATAAGCCTCACCTGGACTACTGCAATAGCTTCCCAACAATTCTTCTCTGACTTTATGCTTACTTAGTCCCCAAATCATTATTCCCTGTCACCAGAGTAATAATAGTATATACTCAATAAATGGAAGTCGTAGTTCACTAGTTATCAGCCATCGCATATATGTTTTTCACAGGATGAAGCTCATATTTCTTAGCATTTGATAGGCTGGTTCTACCCAATCTTCTCTAACCTGAGACTCTCTATCCTGCCTTAGGCAGTGTGAGGGAGCAGTCTGTTTTATACGATCATGCCTTTGCACATGCTGTTATTGCTTCCTGGAATGTTCAACCCCCTCCTCGACATTTAGCAATCTTCTGCGCATCTTTTAAAATCTGGGTCATATATCGCTTCTTCTACAAAACTTTCTCTTTTCTCTATTAGATAGTTTATTACTTATTCCTCTTGCTCTCATAGCCTATTTCATAGAATCTAAACCCTTAAAAATATGTGCAAATGAACAAATGAAAGAAAAAACGGAAATAATTACTTTCTTCACAGCCTTGAATATTATATTGTGGCCAGCATGTAAATGTAACGTATGCATCCCAAGAGAAAAAAACTATAGAACTCAGAGCCTAAAAATTTCTTGAAGCATGCAAGTTTGTCTGGCTCTCCAAAGAATACGCTGATTTCACTGAAGTCTGGGCACTACCACTTTTTGTTTAAATAAATAACTGGAGATTAAGAAATAATTTTATTTCCACAATTAGAGTAGGAGTTTCCAGAGGATAGGCCTTTCTCTTCCACGTTTCTCTAGCACGGGTGAGGAGACACTAAGAGTTATTTCTAGTTACTACTTGTGTGGATTTTCGCCAATACCAGATTCCCACATCTGGTATGGAACTGTGCCTTTAAGGCTGAGTGAGAGTGGGTAAGGCACAATCAGAAGTCAAAGGCCTGGGTTTTGGTTCTAGGACTTCTATAATTAATACATGGATCCAGGCACATTACTTCTTTACTGAGTCTCCTAATGTATAAAATGGGAATAATGATATCTGTTCTCCTCACATTTGTTATGAGGATCAAATATGATTTCATGTGTGAAAGTAATTTATGAATGGTGAAATCCTACATAAAAGTAGATGTCATCATTTAACTAATTAGGAGACACCAGCTCGTAAGATGATAAGGAGAGTGGGAAGAATTTTTTAGAATTCCCAAACCAAAACACTACAGAAAGTAGTTTGGGGAGAAATTAATGATTCCAAAGCATTTCTTTGGCTTATTTGGGTGATAACTAATTCCATTAGAGGGTTTATTTTTGCAAACAAGATTCTCATTCTTTTCTAGAGGCAGTGGGCAAAAGGAAGACTTGTTTGCTTAGAATTAGTCTTATTTTAAATTGGCTATATGGGGAAACAATTTTATTTATAGATCTTATAAATGAATGGGTTTGCAGTAATTCAACAAACATTGTCAGAAACATGCCTAAAGCTAACCCTATTAAATAAAAGGAAATAGGTAACATGCTACAATGTTACCACACATAAGCTATAAAAGACATTCAAGATGTCCAGCAGAACTGCGCCATGCCCACGGTAGGCCAAAAAAGCCGGGGGAGGGGCTTTACCGCTCATTGGAGGTTTGTAGTCAGATCCTAGGTCTGGAAGCCGGCTTCCTTTTCCTGAAGACCCTGAGGCTGAAGGAGAAAAACATCACATCAGTAGACCCGATCCATTGGTATGACAAGTCCACTCCACAGCTACTAAGACTCTTCTACAAAAAAATATTTTTATTTTATTCTGTTCATAAGAAAATGGAGTAGCACATCAACAACAGGGGGAAATACAGTCTATTTGTGCAAAGCAAACTAAGGTATAGCTTTCTCTGCAATGAGGCATCTGAAAGGCTGACATCCTTCTCCCATGGCTGTATCTAGTGTGTAACCAGACTGCTACTCGCTGTTCATAATGTGGAAACGTACCCATTTCTCTGGCCCAGGAAACAGTTTCTGAAAGGTGGCTCATAGCACTTAATGCAAAGGTAGCTTCTCTGGGAAAAGGAACCAAGGGTATCAGTTTGGTTATCTTCTATAGTAAAGAACCGGACTCTTCTAAGGGCCCTGGCTATGCTGATCTGGCCTAGCACGTATCAGTAATGTTTGGCTTTTTTCCTCAAATTATGAAATTGCCTTTCTAATGTAAGGAAGAAGTAATGAGATCTAAATGTTAAATCAAGCTATATTCAGAGCCTGCAACTACTGCCAGCCCTACTGCCAGACTACAGGGAACCTAGAGAACAAAAGAAGATTCCTTCTGGGATGACTAACAAACCTTTCACTCATACCCAGAAGGGAAAACAGAGTCTTTAGGTTGTGCTCTGTGGTTCATTCCCTAAGGCCAAAACCATGGAACCCATGGAACAAAAGCCAGGGACTGCCAGCAGGCTTTCTCACTATATCCCCATACCTTTCAAGCTACATGCCCTTACCTTTCACACCATATACCCATACCATCAAAGGAAAATAGGTAAACAAAGTCTTTAAACTGTAATTCACAGAAACTAAGAATGACATATAAACTGAATTCCCCAAACACTAAGGGTCTTTGTCTTGGTCTTTGTCTTTCAATGTCTTTTGTTCTCCCAGTTTCTTCTCTTTGTCCCTCTGCTCTCTTCCATTCTCTGCCTCTGAGAGGAGACCACATGCTGACTATGGAGTGTCATTCCTTCTCTAATAAACGTTCCTTTTAACTCTGGCGTGTGCTTGAGTTCTTTCTGAGCTCAGTCAAGAACTCTCCCTCTCTCAGTGCAGGACTTGAATCTCCACTCACCGTAGGGGAATTTGCCCTGTTTGCATAATTTCCAAGTATAAAGTTGCCCTAAGCAGGAGCAGGAAGGCAAGTGAAGGTTCAAATTGGGGTCTCAGTTCCTTCTCAGTCACCTCAATATCCAAAGATGGATAAACAAAGTCTTTCCTCTGCTTGCTCACAAAGGACACTGTCCCCTAATCCATCACTGTGGAACAAAAGTGAGGCTGCTAACCTTAGGCATGGGACCACCTCACAAGCAGACCTAAGAAAACACAAATATCAGTGCTTAGAAATTCCTATTCTTGGTTTTGAATTTTTTTGTTCTTCATGTTTATAGAAGAATCTACTTGGGGAAAGCAAATAAAAGGAGTGTTTTCCCAATAAAGCAAGGATTTGGGGCTAGAAGGAAGTAGTATCAGACTTCTCTTCAAGAGCTCTGAAAGAATTGCAAAGTAAAAGCTGCCCCTCAGGGTTAATACAGCACAGTGCATAAGAGACTGCCTACACTTGAATACTGGCTCCATCAAGTATTAACAGTTTGACTTTTGGCAAGTTACTTCTTTTGGGAATTCATTTCCTCATTGTGAAACAGTGATAATAATGGTATCTACTTCAGAAAACTGTTGTGGGGATTAAATGAAATTTAATCCTATAAAATATTTTGAATACTGC
Organism: Eonycteris spelaea; assembly: GCA_003508835.1. NCBI lineage: Eukaryota > Metazoa > Chordata > Mammalia > Chiroptera > Pteropodidae > Eonycteris > Eonycteris spelaea. The sequence continues at coordinate 3,485,531 of PUFA01000103.1, read as the reverse complement.
CTGACACATAGTAAATGTTCAAGAAATATTAACAACTATTATTATAAGCATAATAAATTTTTAGGAAAGAATATAATTTTTCTCTTTATAGAGATAGAGAGCATAAAGCTTCAGAAAACTTATGAGAATAATTTCTTCAAATAAAACTTGACTAGAAATTCGTAAACTAGTTGTGTGTCTGTAAAACATTAGAGCTAATGTCAAGTACTTCTATAAATTATCAGACTTGGAAGAAATTAAAGAAATTAAAATCTGAAGGTTTTTGTATGTAGTTCATTTAACACAATAAATCTAGAGACGAAATCAATGTTTTCTATGTTTCCAGAAGTTTAAAACCCTGAAAGGTAACAAACATTTTTGGGTATCCAAAAGGGCTTATTCTAGAATTTAATTCACAGTCTCTCTTCAATTGTCCATACTTATTACTCTATTCTCTTACTCCTGATGCCATCGTTCCTCCCAAATGGCACACACCTTATGTCAAGATTCCAGCTGTTCTTTTCACTATGATAAAGTCTAGCTGGTGGAGATAGATGACCCAGTATTTGTAAGACTCTTCATGTCTAAGTGGAGTCATTTGTCAGGCAGCCCACACTTAAGGCAAACTATCCAGAGTATCATATTATGTAGATAATTGCCAAAGAACACACTTTGCTAATAAGCTGGTTGGTTTAACATCTTTACTTCCCAATTATTTTTTCTTTTAAATTTAACCTATGAACAGGAAAGTCCAAGGATTAGCCAAAAACCAAAAAAATTATAAGTGAAGAATTTTAAATGACAGAGGTGTGGTGCAGCCCAGAACTGTTCTCTGGCTTACGGTATGAAGCAAGGGAAGGACAATGAGCATATTCATATTCTGTGCATATACAATATGGTTATTTTTCTTCATGCTTAAATTCAAAGTTTCTACCATGATTAGGGTGCCTTGTGGCACTCCTCCCCCACATACAAAATCATGTTTGCAGTTTCTCCAATGCACAACAAAAGACTCATTGAATGTAAACGCATTTTCAAAGCCCTAAAACTTGAAACCTCACGTTCTGACCTTGATATTAACCAAGAGCCAAAGACTTTGTATTTCTAATGACTACTCTTAAACCATGAAAGCAACCATCAAATTTACTGTTATTGCTCTTTCTTAGTATAGAAAACAGATACCAACGGTAGCTGAATTCCCAGAGATGACAATCACTAAGTACAGTTACCTCTCCACCAAAGCAATTACAGTGAAAAGACCTTGCTAACAGGTAATTTCAAGAATGATGACACTGAGGCCCATGCTTCTTAGGTTTCTACTTAAATATTTAAGGGGAAAAATGGAAAAGGAGCTCTGAATTAAGCTCATGGTAACAGAGTAAACAGCATTAATTTTGTCACAAATAACACAATTCAGCAGGGTAAATTTGTAGATTCTTTGTGTGGGGAGGAAAATAGGGTATTTGCTGAATTTGATTACAACTTTTCATCTAGAGATACTAATAAAATCCTAGATGCTACAAATATGACAAATTGGTATGCTTCTTCTCATCCTGGCACAAATGCCTATTACTGTTATAGAATTTCAATATTTTAGCACAAACGATAATTTTACCAATCTCCTATAGAGGCAGAACTCAGTTTATTTGACTCGATTTTTTTTCTGCCAGTCTATTTAGCTCCTAAGTAGATTCCCAGCTTTTCAGATACCCCAAGTGCCACAAACAAGGACTCAACTCCACTTGGCCAATAAACACATAGTTTTTAACACATGGTACTGATTTTCAGGGGAAAAAAAGAAACAAAACCAACGAAAAGCTAATAAGAGGTCACGAAAGAGAGGAAAGGAAAGAGAGGCCATCTACTCATTTACCTTGATCATTAGGCATTTTATCAGAGGAGTCCGCTAACAGGCCAAGCACAGGGGAAGAAAAAACAAGAGCAAGGATCACAAGCTTTGAAGATGGGACAGGCAGAATTTTTAAAGGAAAAAAATAAAAATAAAACCCCCACAAACTTCCAAATCAATATATTTTTTTAAAGTACTAACAGAAGAGAAATCCATATATGGTTTCTATATTTCCACAGACTCAGTTCCCGACTAAATTTTATTCCTACACTCACTTGGTTTAATACTTTTTTATCTTCACTTTCTTATCTCGAGTTTTCTTTAAAGGGCCCCTTTTAGTCTCTTTCTCTCTACAAAAGTCTAAAATAAGCCTTTCAGGTTAAGAGCCTGCATGTGTTAAAAGAGAATCATCCATCATAATAACATGCTATTACTGGGAACCAAGGGACTCACATCTGATTTGACTGCAATTCACCTGCCTTGAATGGTCTGAAGTCAAAGTTCCCTTCTATGTGATAGGGTTAGGCCAGAAACCTAGGGTGGTCAGTGGTGAGTGAGGGATCATTTTGAGATAAATGTATACACTGTGGCTCATCATGAGGACTTCTCATATTATCCATAATCTCTATACACTAAAGTGGTATGTGCAAGCACAGGCCCACTAAAAAGACATGTGATAACACACTCTGTTTGGGGAAGCCTTACCTTTAGGTGTCCTGAATTGGACAGCTTCTGACATGGGCCCCATGCCCTTTGAGTTCCGAGCCTGGATTTTGAAGTAGTATGGAGTGTCAAGTGTTAACTCTTGTATCTGGTGAGTCAGCCTGTTTCCCACAACAGGCTCAATAACCCAGTCGTGTATCTCTGCATTCACATCTGTGCTATAATATATGATGTAACCTGTCCAAAGTTAATAAGAAATGAAATCTTATTCCTGCTTTTTCTTTTGCAGTCAATAACGATATATGTTATAGCATAAACAAGTAGAGAACCAGTTGCTGATTAAACAGCAATGGTAAAATGCATTCCAAATGCTACACTAAACCTTATATTAAGAAAACACAGTGTGGTTTACACAGTACTGGGCTGTGAGTTATCATCTGTATCACCAGTCGAGGTAACAAAACTAATAAAAAATAAAAAAAATAGAATTAAGTACTCTCAGAACCTAAGAAATCATATAGGAAAAATAATCACTTCAACATCTTAATATTTAAATAATGTACCTTAAAGGGTTTATAATTAAAATAATACTGTTTTAAAAATCAATCTCACTAATGTGATTTCCCAGGAGAAAAACTCCTGGGAGATGGGCAACCACCTTTAAGTTCTCCCAGACTTGGGTGGAAGTCACAGTGAAATGTCACCTGATATCTCCACCAGAGGGCGCTCGATCTCCATGGCTGAGGCAGGAAGAGCCACAACCATAAGCCAACCCAACTCACAAAGTGCAAAAATGCACGGCATTACTGGGTTTTAAAGAAAAAATAAAATGCAAGCCAAGTCAAGAGACAAGTTTAAAAAAACCTAAAAAATGACATAAATACCAGGGATTTATGGAAAGGAGTTTCTACTGAAAGCCAAAGCAGAACAATGCTAAGAAATGTTAAGAAATGCAAGGAACTTCAGAAGGCAAACTACTGTTCCTCAGCGTATACCTACTCGGAGCAGAGACTCCAAGGGGAGAATTTACAGCAAACTCCCAGCAGGCTTTCCTCCTTGATAAGGCTGAGGAAGCCACAATGGTCCCCACTGAGGACGGTTCTCCTCTGGAAGTCCGAGGAAATATTCCAGGTCTCTTCAAAGGCCTAGGCCAAGTCAAACTCTTAACTCTAATTGTAAAAAGCACAGGAAGCTGAAGTAGCAGGCCTGGTGGGCGCAGGGGAGGGTATTAAAAAGCCTAATGGACACTTTTAGCCTTCAGGGTAAAAGATCTGAATCTCTATTCATTGGGAACTATCCTGCAGAATTAGGCAGGTCTTTAACTCCAAAGCAGGTCATATAGTGAGAGGCAGACAGGTTCCACTACAACCAAAGGCGATCTGCCTAGTGCAGCCTGGCCCATCAGCCTCTCATGCAGTGTGAGTCAAAACAACTAGCTGGCGACTCGTTTTTATGTCACTGTGGGCAAAGGGCATCCCTTGGCTCCATTTTTAAAGACCATCATGACTCGCGGCACCTCGTAAAATGATGCAGGCAGCACTCAGACTCTCATTACTCCCAACAAAACAGAACTCTTCTGGGTGCCTATGCCAGGCAGGAATAGGGAAGAGACACACATTTCATGGCATCTTACCTGTAATTTTGCCATTGGCTTCAGAAGGGGGCTGCCAATTTACAATTATGGTCCTAGGTTTTCCTTCTTTACTCACAACTGTCACATCCTTGGGTGGAGAAGTAGGAACTACAAAATAACGATACTTTTAATAATTTGTCATTTCAATTTCTTAACCATTTTCTCAACTTTTTCCATTTATAAGGCAAAATATAGGGTACAAGGCAAAAAAGATAAAGACTCCTGACTTAAAGAACTCACAGTCTGTCTATAACTAGCTCCAATAAAAAGAATATGCAATATATCAAAAAGAGAATAGCATACGATGAGGAAACAGAAGTGGCATTCGGCTGGGGTTCAGGGATATATAGGATAGGCAGGGAAATCAAAAGACATCAGTGGTTACCAAGTACCTACTATATATTTTACAAATAACATTTCTCTTAATATTTATGGCAACCTGAAAGGTAGTTACCACTATCCCTGCTTGAAAGATCAAGACATTGAAAATGTTATGTAATTTTCCCAAGATGACATTCTCTTCTAATTTGGATTATGTTGTTAGGATACTTTTAAATGTAAAATCATTTTCTCTCACACCTAAATCAAATATGATGTCTAAAAACCCTCGGTTCCTTCGAACAACACACGATTTATAAAGTGATGTATTTTAAGTTTGTACTGAAAACACACTGTCAACTATTTGAGGTTACTGCTGTGAAGTGTAAAGGTGCTTATGCAACAGAAAAAAAATAAAAATAAAAAAATGATTACACTTCTTATCCTATGTTATAACTGAAAACTTTTACAGTACTAGTAGGAAAATGAGCAAATTAAGTTCGTCCTTAAATTTGTTCTTCTCTTCCTAAAATACTGGAATTCTCCTATATAAAATGGAAGGAAGCCTAGTGAAGTGCAAACATCCTAAGGGAATACACAATACCACTTATTAGTGAATGGGTTGAAATTAAAGCAAAAAGATATTAAAACTGGCAAAGAAGGCAAACTCAAGGTCTGTTTAAAGCTTCTGTGCACTGTATTTCTAGATCTCCAAAAATCCAACCCCTTTTCTCTGTAGGAAGTCCAACCAACTGCTCAGAAGACAAAAACACATTAGAGCCAAGCCATCTGGGGAGACTTCACAGTTCCACTTTTCATTATTTATATGTAGGAGAGAAAAAAAACCAAGAGGCTGGAATAGACAGAGACTCCCAATGGCTACATATATCCAGAAGCGGAGAAAGAAGGGGTAGAATGGTAGGTCTACAAGTGAGCCAAAAAGAAAACAAAATCCCAAAGCTGGATGGCCTGCTTAATTTGCTCAGTGGACTTTTCTCTTTCATGTTTACTTACAGACAAAAACCCTAAGATACTCCAGTGGCAGATTTTATAAGACATTAACTAACTGGTCTGCACGAAAGCTGCTGGGAAAGTGCTGAGGCTCTAGCGAGCTAGGCATTGCTGCTGCTTGGTGAAGGGCAGGTCACTTCATCTTCTCCGTCTCAATTTACCAGTAAAGCAGGATTAATGAAAATAATCCCATACATCTACACAGTGCTTTATAATTTCCCATGTGCTTTCCCATCTGCTCTTCATTTTACCCTTACGATAATCCTACAAAGTAGGAAAGGCCGAGATTACCACCCCTCTTCTTTAGATGGAGAAAACAGATTCAGAGGCTGGAGGACTTGCTTATGATCATCACACAGTCAGCAGAAGGCTGTCCTGGGATTGAACTCAAGTCTCCTGATTCCTAAAATCTAGCATACTTTGTATTATATCATCCTGTTATTTGCAAATATTCTTGTTATTTGCAAATATAAATGATGAAAAAAACATAATTCAACAGCTGAAAAAGCAAACACTGAACTCCAGCTGTAGTTGCTCACTGTGTTCAGTGACTATGCCAATCTATGCCCTCAGTTCTTTCCTTGGTTAGTAAAGGCAGGTGATGAGAAGTCTCACGACTTGGAATGCGGCACAACGATGACGTGAACTTCCACTGGCTTTCATGTCTTGAAAAGAGAAGAAATGCCACGTGACATAAAGTTCTGACAACACATACCTAATTCAAAGGTGGTCCCATGGGCTGTCATACTCCATGTGCTTGATCTTCGACCTTTGGTCACCATCACAGAGAATTCATAGAGTGTATTTGGTTTTAAACCAGTGACCAAATAACTCAAAGTCGTTGCATTTGCATTCTGGAAACATATGAATCAAGAACTTTAGATTTAGAAAATATCAATCATTAGCTTTTCTTGTGCAGAGCACATGTGCTAGTACCTTGTACTTGGTGTTTGCTGGGATGTTGGTTTTCCATCGGACTGTGTAGTACCGGGAGTCCGTAATCTTCTGGTGTTTGGGCAGTGAGTTGTCTGCCCATGTAATCCGTATGGTGTCGTGACTCAGAATGGAAGCCTGGACCCCCACTGGTGGCATCATGGGAGTGGGATCTGGCACTGGAGTGTATGGAGCATTAATAACAAATAAATCAACTTCAGAAGTGTCTGGGTAAAAAGTAATTAGAAAGGAAGTGGCAATTCAACATAAACAAAAATAAAAGAAAAGGGAAATGTGGAATAATATAATGGAATGAAAGGTGAAAAATAAAGAAAGAGAAAGAGAATCCGGAGTTAATAGACAACCACTATTCATTTGAAAGAATATTTCCACTTGTGTTTTTCAGAGAATATCTAGAGAAACAGTAACTAACTACATTCTCTAATGTATTCTGTGATTTGATTAAAATTTGATAATCTGGTGATTACATTAATATATTAATACTTGAATTTTCCTAAATTACTTGAAAATTCTACTTCCTGCCCAAAAAAGATCACAAAAAGATAAAAATTGCTTTTAAAAACAAGGGTGTAATTTCTGAATGAGCAACACAAAGCACATGATCTGTTCGATATTTCTGTGTCTGTGGCTGAGTTTCTGCGACCCGGCTTATCAATGCAAATCATGGACATGTAAAGGCCCTATTCTCAAGTTGGGCCCTGAATGTCAGCCAGTGGTATTCAGGGTATCTGATGCCCACACAAGGCCCAGTTCAGATCTGCTGCTGTCCTGTTACACGTTCTCCAGTAGAGTCAGAGAACAACCCATTAATGAATCCCAGTAATTTATGGGTCATGTCACAGTTATGGGTGCAAGTGACAAAGTCTTTATGGACTTTAGAAATCAGAACACTGACCTGATAAAAAGAAAAGTCTATACTCATGTGCTGTCCTGTGCCATATGTGCCAGACACATTCTCATCAAAACAGAGGCCACAATGAGCACAAAGGCAGCAAGGACCATGAGCCCACAGCCTAGAGCAGGATCCATTTGGGCTTTCCCGACTCTTGGTCAGGATTTCTAAGTATACACACATTCGTTTATTTTAAGTTAAGGTTTTAAAATGGGTCTCCCACATGGTTATAGTGACTAGCCCTTCCTATAACTCAAAGCCTGAAAAGACATGGGCTTTGTGTATGAATGAATAACTGCCAATCTGAAGTCATAGCCTCCATTTGTGTATTTCCTACACAATGAGAACTTAAAATAAGAGGAACAGCATACATAATAATTAAGGGCTTTGTTCAAAGATCAGAACACATATCACTTAGTTATAGAAAACACCTTCAGGTGCAAAAATCATTAGAGTTCTTTCAGAAAATTTTTTTTTGTGACAAATTTTAGGAAAAAAATAGGTTACATGAGTTAGGAACATTTCCTTGTGCATAGCTAGCAAGAAAGCTGTATTTTTAAGTCACATGAAAAGATTTCGGATGTTTTTTTCTATTGTAGGCTGACTTAAGAAAGTAGTGAACAACTTATTTAACTATTCTGATTTTCATCTTGCTTTTTTTCCTTTATGGAATACCAAAGTTATTTTTAAAAGAACTTAGAAATTTTAAGTACAGAGGAGCAGAAGATGGAACTACCAAACATGTAGTAATGATGTTGGTCTTGTTAAGTAAAAGCATTAAAAAAGGGACAGAGATTATCTTTTTAAAAAGAATGCCAAATCTGTAATATTATGAAAAGTATCCAGAAGACATAGTAGGCAATACAGAGTAACAATTCTGGGAAACAAATGGAAAAGAGATTTGTGAAAATGATAAATTCTTTGATTTTTCAGTACCCACAGAAAAATTTACAACTCTATTAACTTCAATAAACTTTCCCATTCAGATCTAAATTAGACATTCATTAAAGTTATAGAAATTTTACGTTATATATATAATCCTTTAAAGGTATTTTAAATAAACTACAAAGAAAAAAATAATATTTGGTCTTTTATAAATACATGGTTGATCAAGTGGATAGTACATATGACTTTACACTCTTTACATAAAGCTTATGAAAATCACCTGGAAAAATACTTTCTTAACCAAGTCAGATGACTAGCAAAGAAAATACTAGACTCACCAATCATGTGTATTTATTGCTACTATCGGCAATCTATATAATTCCTCCAGAGACATGGAGATACATGTGTTACACAGAATTGTTTACATGACAGGATTGTTAATAATTTCTAAAAAGTGAATCCAGAATTAACAGAACCCGCCATGCTGAAAGCCCATTTTCCTATTTGAAGCTTGTACCCTAAATTGCCATATACTTTTCCTTCCAGTGATACCCAGGGGGCAGGCCTCATGCCAACATTCTACTTAAGCTGCTGGAAAAAATGCTGAAGACCAGAGATGGGCAGGATATCTTACCTGTGTGAGGTCTGGTCACAGCACTCTCATACAGGGGGATGCCTTCACCTACGTTGTTAAATGCTTTCAGGGTAATCACATAGTGAGAACTGGGATCTGAAGGAAAGAAACAAGTCAAAAAACTTAAAAATAAATCTCACTTCAAATTTTAAAACTCAAAGGTAACTGCATGATCTTAATTGCAGGGGAAATCAGAAGGAAAGATTTAAAAAACTTACATGTGGGATTATTTTGGGTGCAGGGAGATGTGAGATATCAGCATTCACAGTATAGTGGTCTCCCCTTATATACAGGGGATATGTTCCAAGACCCCCCCAGAAAATGATTGAAACCACACACGGTACCGAACCCTATACAGACTATGGTTTCTCCTATACATACATATCTATGATAAAGTTTAGTTTATAAATTAGGCACTGTAGCAGATCGAAAACAATAAAAAAATAGATCATAACAATATAACGTATTACAAGTTACATGAATGTGGTCTGTCTCTCTCTCTCTCTCTGATAAGCAATCTGATAACTGAGATGGTTACTAATGACTAATGGGCAGGTAGCATATACAGCATGGACACGCTGGACAAAGAGATGATTCTTATCCCAGGCAGGAGGAACAGAGTGGGATGGCATGATTTCATCACACTACTCAGAACAGTGAGAAATTTAAAATTTATAAATTGTTAATTTCTAGAATTCTCCATTTAATACTTTTGGACCCTGGTTGTCTATGGGTAACTGAAACTGTGGAAAGTGAAGCCATGGATGTTGGGGAGGGGTGACTACTGTATAGAAAACTGTCCAGAATCAACTTCCTAGAGCTAGTCCCAGGAATGAGGCTGATCTTGCTTGAATCCACTCTTGGCCTCAACTAGCTGGTGGTTTACTGATGTTATTGTATAGTGCACAGCTTGGATTAAAGTAAGTAAATAATTTTTCTTATGTTAAAAACCCATAGATGGAGCTAAGAATTAAACAAACCCATTTTCTTTTCAGAAGGAGGGCAGCAATTAGAACAGCCAAGGTAGAGAAGTAGGAGATAAACTGTTAGCTTAGTAACTGTTGAATGTACCTAACTCTCTGGGGGCCTCCAAATCCAGGAACTGCCAAACCTCATCTACCCCTCATGTAGACTTCTCTGTTGGATCAGATATGGCCCAGGATTATAACTGGCTTGGCATTGATGGTGCAGGAAATATAAGTTGAAAAGAAACACTCTCTCCATGTTGCTTTTTAGACTCGATGAAAAGAGTGGCTATTATTAAGTGGAATAGCATCCATTCTTCCATTGGCTGACCCATTTCTGACCCAGGCAAAATTCAGAATGGGTACTTCGAAAGTCCAGAGTCAGAAATGAAGATGTGAGCTCCATTAAAGTGTTGCAGGGAAGGAAGCTGATCCATACCACTCACTTCTGGCAAAGTTGGGCAGTTTTCCAAAGTGGTCACACTTCAAGTGGCCTCACTGCTTCAAAAGCTTAAAATACCTTCTTTCCTAGATGGCCCATTCTTTAGATACTAATGGACAATACATAAAGGCACCTGGTCTTCCAATGTCAGAATTAACAACAAATGGAATCAATAAGACTTAGTATTTTACTGGTGAGGAAAAAGGAAAAGGAAAAAGGTGCTGGTTTGGGCAACATGGTAGATAGTAAGGTTATTCACTGAGACTAGGGACAGACAAAGCAACCATGACATATTTTCAAAACCCCTTCTATTCCCACTTTTCACTCTCTTCCTATGTGCTTGCACTCATTTCCTTAGTTGGATTAGCACTTATGTGCTGTCAAACACAAATACATATCTCTAGTCCAGACCTTTCTTTTGAGCACCGAACCTCCATGTTCAACTGGCATCTTCACTTGGGATATCTCAAATCTCTCTCTCCCCACTTCAGATGTGCCCCAGTGTTCCCTAGTTCATAAATGCACTATTATGTGCCCTGCTGCTCAAGTCAGAAGCCTGGGAGTTATTAAGACCTCTCTCCCTCCTCCCTATATGCAAATGATCAAATCTTATTGATTCAAGTCTTGTTGCCTCTCACCTCTCTGCCCTGTTCTCTACTCTCCATCTCTACCAGCCATCTCTTGGTTCACTGAGGCACTATGCACCTCCTAACAGTGGGCCTTAACATCTGCAGCTGTTTCCCAGGCTAGGGAAACATGCACGCTTTTTCTTTACCAAAACAATGCCTATTCATCTTAAAGGGCTCATCCCAGACTAGATTAGCCTCTCTAGTTACACAGCCTGTAGCACCCACTTTCTTCCTCAGCACCCTAAACAATTTTAATTATGTCAAAATTGTATTATTTCTAATAATTGGGATCATGTCTGGTTGATTCTCTACTGAACTCTAGCATAGTGTGGGATACTGCAGGTGTACATTAAATATTTGCTGATTGATCGAAAGGTTTGTAGAAGATACTAACTTTAATTTTGATTAAATCATGATAGAATATGGGCTATATCAGTGCAGATATTTAGTAAACAGATATTTATATGGATCTGAAGCTCAGGGGAGAGCTCTAATTTGATTAATAAATGAATTCCTCCATTCTGACTTTATTTTGTTCAACATCATATGCATCTTAAATATATCTGTGTTGACTGATATAGCTCAAGCTCATTTTACTTTATGCAGAATTAACTTTTCTTTACTACTTCTCACTGTGATCTGTTTACTCTCTTCACACATGAAGTGCTCCTTCTCATCTCTTGTTTTCAAACACTATTCTGACTCAGTCTTTCAAGTTCAGGTTAAGGTTTTTCCCAGACTGCTCTACAGTGCCTTACTAGCTCTCCCTTCTCCAACCACACTTAGCTTCAACTCATTCCATTGGTTCAAGGACCATGTACTGCTAACACTGCAAGGATTCACCTTTCAGTAGTTTCATAAAGGAAACAGTAAGCAGTGGGTCAGCACAGAGCTATTTTTATCCTACCAACAAAGCTCTTATTTTGCTCTCTCACAGCTGCCTTATAAGAATGTTCATGTGGGGAACATGTCCTAGGTAGCTGTGCTGTTTCTTCTCGAAAGGAAAGAGAAAGGCTACTTTGTTTTTGAAGCATGAAATTGCTGCTTATTTTCTATCAGAAAAGCTACAGGTAATTCATTTCTCAGGCACCTAAAATTGTGCTTAAGAAAGATATTTACAAAGGAGTGATTTTATTAAAAAGTTGGTCCAAGGCAGATTCTGAATTAAAAGATAAGTCTTAGAAAGATGTCTATAATGATAATCCAATTTGGAAAAAGTATTACACCTACCAAAATTAATTCATTTTCTATTATAACATATTATTTATTTTTTGCTTTGTAAATCAACTTTGAGATATAATTAGGACATAGTAAAATATGCCCATTAAGTGTACGGTTTGTTGGGTTTTGAGAAATATATATACCTGTGTAATCACTACTACGATCAATATATAGAATATTTCCAATACTCCAAAAAGTTCTCTTGTGCCCCTTGCAGTCAATTCCCATCATCCCTGTTTTTGGCAACCACTGATCTTCCTTCGTTGCTATAGATTACTGCTGCCTATTCTGTAATTTCATAAAAACAAACCAGCATGTATGTACTTTTTGTGTTTACCTTCCTTTGCTCAGCATTTGTTAGATTGGTTATGCTGTTGTGTGTATCTATAGCCTATTCCTTTTTGTTGCTGAGTAGTACTCTATTGTATGAATATAGTACAACTTACCATTTACCTGTTTACCCCTTTAAGACTATTATAAATAAAGCTTTTATGAACAAGTCTGTGTATATACGTTTTTCTGTCTCTTGGTTAAATATCTGAGTGGAAACATTGCGTTTGATCAACTTCTTAAGAAATCTCCAAACTGTTTTCTAAAGTGGCTGTACTTCAGTAGTGGTTGTAACAAGAGTTCCAGTTCTGCAACCTTGCTGATATCTGGGAGTATCAGTCTATTAAATTTTATCAGTTCTATAGGAAGTGTAGTTGTATTTCACTATGGTTTTATTTGCATTTCTCTGATGATTGATGATGTGGAGAATCTTTTCACATGCTTATTGTCTTCTTATATATTTTCTCTGGTACACTGTCCATTCAAATCTTTTGTCTACTTTTTTTAATGAACTGTCATCTTCTTACTGATTTGTAAGAGTTTTTATATATTCTGGACTCACATTTTTCATCAGATTATTTGAATGATGAGTATTTTCTCCTAGTCCATGGCTCACCTTTTCATTTTACTGGTGTCTTTTCAAAAATAGAAGTTTTAAACTTTGATGACATCAAATTTATTAATTTTTAAAATTTTATAATTTGGGCTCTTTTGCATCCTAAGAGATCCTTGCCGACCCCAAGGTCATAAAGATTTCTTCCTGTTTTCTTCTAGAAGTTTTATAATTTTAGCTCTTGAGTTTACATCTGGTTTTGTATATAGTGTAAAATAAGGGTCAAGAAAGGTTCCTTTTCTTCCTCGAAAAGATATCCAATGATTCCTCTACCTTTTGTTGAAAAGACTATAATTCTCCCACTAAATTTCTTGGTATTTTTGTCAAAAATTAATTGACTATATATAAATGGATCTATTTCTGGACTCTATTCTGTTCCATTAATCCCCTACCTTTACACCAGTACCACCACAATGCTTCAATTATTGTAGCTTCGTAAGAAGCCCTAAAATCAAGTAGTATGGGTCTTCTAAACTTAATTCTTTTTCAAAAATATTTGACTATTCTAGTTCCTCTGATCTTTAATACAAATTTTAGAATAAGTTTATCAATTTTTACAAAAAAGTCTACTGGGATTTTACTTGGGATTGCACTGGGGAGAACTATCATTTTAATAGTACTATCTCCCAATCCATGAACATGGTCTTTCCATTTATTTGTATTCTTTAATTTCTCTCAGGAATAGTTTTCTAGTTTTCAGTGCATAGACCTTGTACATATTTTAAAACTTTATTCCTAAGTATTTCATATTTTTTGATGCTATTGTAAATGAAACTGTTATTTTAATACCAATTTCCAACTTATTGTTATATGGGAATACACCTATTCTTTACATCAACCTTCTATTTTTTGACCTTGCTAACTTCACTTAACAGTTTTAGTGGCCTTTTTTGTAGACTCCTCAGGGTTTTGTACACTAGGAACAATGAGCCAGTCAAGTGCTCAGATACTGGATTCTAATTACCATTTCCCACAAAAGAAACCAGAGTTCATTGGGAAATAGGTGATTCAAGGGCTAAGACTAGGAAATCTGAGATGAGCCTGAAACATCTTACGGTGTCAAAAAGGAAGAAAGATGGGACACATCAAATGGACAGAGGAGCCAGTTATAAAGCCACTGGCCATTCTACTATGAAAAAGGAGGAAAGCTCTCCCTTATTAAAAAATGCTAATAAATGTAGAAGACATAATAGGATTAGAAAATCACCATTTGTGAAACATTACAGTAATAACTTAAGATGCTAAAACTAGTAAGTGAAAGTTGGATAAAAAACAAAATATTTACAAAGACTCACAGTATCTCCCCCATATTAGTTATAAAGAAAATAATAACTTCATGGCAGAGATATCATTAAGTTAACATCCCTGGTGACAGGCTCACCTGCGCCTCCTAATGTGATGCTCTGACGAGAACACAATGCGTCTATGCTATTCCTTCCTAAAGGGCATAAGCTGGATGTATGAGGAAATATCAGACAACTCTAAACTGAGGGACATTCCACAAAATATAAATGATCTATACTTTTCAAAAATGTCATGGTCATTAAAAGTCAAGAAAAAAACAAAGAACTGTTCCAATATCAAAGAAAACTAATGTGACATGATAACAAAATTCACTATAATCCTGGAAAATGTTTTTCTTCTATCATAAGGGACATCAATGAGACAACTAGTAAAACGTGAATAAAGTCTATAGGTATTATCTCAGTGTTAAATTGCTAACTTTGATCACTGCACTGTGGTTAAGTTAGAAAATGTCTTTGTTCTTAGGACATGCACATTACAGTATCAGTGGATAGAGAGGCATCATGTCCATAATGTACTCTCAAATGGTTCAGAGAAAAAATATGTACATATAGGAAAACAGGAATGATAAACCACATGTAAAGTGTTAACATGTAAAGGTTAACTTTGGGGAATCTGAATGAAGGATATACAGGAATTCTTTGTACCATTTTTGAAAGTTTTCTATAAAAATAAAATTATTACACAATAAAAAGGCAAAAAGAAAGAAATCACACATGCAATTACTTCCTCAACTCGGCACACCTACCCAGGTTGTCGATGGTGTAATAGCGCTGTTTATAGTCTACTTTGATAGTCTGGGCGTGCGGGCTGCCAATGCCATAACCAATGGCATAGCCTCTCACCACAATGTTCTGGTTCTCTGGAGGAGTCCAGCTTACTACGATGCTAGTGACAAGTGGGCGGACATGCAGAGAACTAGGCACTTCAGGAACACGAGTTTCTGGGAAAGAAAGGAGAAAAGCAAGATGAGATCCATCTTCCTTTAGAATATTTCACCATCCCTGGGGAATGGTGTTCAGTCTCATGCCAAATGCTGTTTTTTTCATTATGTTTAAGAATTCAAAGGGAAAATGTATGTGCAATAAAGTATGGCCCATGGCTTTAATGCATTCTAAGAGGAAAACAAAAACCAAATGGCCTGAAACACAACGACACTGCAATATTAATTTGGAAGAGAAGACAAAGAGACCCAAGAACCTCTGCCCAAAGGAGAAAAACAAATAAATTGCCTTTCAGTAGTTACCCATTCCTCTTGATCCCACACCTGATTCCCAAACTTATCCGGTGAAAGGGAAAAGGCAGAACATCGATTAATTAGACGCCAATTGTCAACAAGTAATCAAGTATCATGTTACACCATGTGGTATCAATTATGTACTCACCTAAGTAATATGATAAGTCAGAAAATATGCAACTTTAGAACCACAAATGGATTTAAATATTGGGAGACTAAGAGGCTTTTAAACCTCTTTTAAAAGGTGCCATCTTTTTAAAGATGGCAATTTATAGTATCTTTTCAAGCATATTTCAAGGCATAAATTGCTACCTTAATTCAAAAATTAGTAAATCAAGAATTAGAAAAATTTTGTTTCCCAAGTGCAGCACTCGTCTCTGATAAAGGTGTATATACACACCCATATGGAGTCACTCACTGAATAAACAGGTGAGCAAAAGGGCAAGGCGTCCAGGACTAAGGGAAAAGGGAAACTGTAACTGAAATAAAGGCACGATTCATGTGGCTCGACCTTAAATTTCAGATCATCCATCTTCTTAATGGCCTTGGTAAAAAAAGAAAAAGACTTAAAGCACCTGTACATTTTTATTGGTTCTGGTTCTGCTTAAAGGGACAGTTCCCTAACAGTCACAGCAAAACAACAACAAAACAAAACAAAAACAAAAAAACACAGGAAACTTGCAGCATTGCAGGAATGATAGCAGTATAACATGAAAGTTCATGGATTTAAGCCATGTGCACCCCAGTCTGTGGCTTCCCAGTTCAACTCACCTGACAACACAGTTAGTACCTAGCCTGTGCCAACCCTGCCAATTATTGTTCTTACCGTCTAAGTCGCTTTCAAAAGTTTCAGCAGACAGCCAGTCAGTGGCCGGGCCTGTGCCATTGACTGTTATAGCAGCCACTCGAAAATTATATTCGCTCCCCCGATCCAGACCTGAGATCCAAACGATGAAAAAAAAAAACAACAAAAAAAAGATGAAACAAGAGCTTTGAAAAAAATGAAAGATTAATAATATCTCATTAAAGTAAATATCTACCAACTCAGTATATAACTACCATCTTGATAAAGTATTAGGTAAAGTTAATACTAAACAAGCAATGCATAAAATGGCATGACACAGAAGAGCTCACACATCTGAAGTAGAGGCTGAAGCCCACATGATCCAAGAAGAAGAATGAGTAAAACACCTAGATTTCAGATTTTTTTTTTTAAAGTTTGAAGGCAGCTTAGAGATCGTTTAATACAATCTCTTCATTTCGTTACTTAGGAAACTATGGCCAAAAGGAGGCCAAGGATAACAAGAGTTTATAACAAAGGGACAAAGTCAGCTGGTCTCAGAAGACACCAAAGACCAGGAAAAAATGCAAAGATGTAACTCCTACCATATTACTTCTGTTCTCTGAGCCATGCCATAACCACTTTAAACACTTTAAACACCAAACGTGGCCTAGAAATCTATTTCTCAATAGCCTATATGTCCATACATATATATAATAAGTAAAAGTAGAATAAAGCCTTTCTATTACATAACCTTTCACATTCACTATCCATTAATAGAGTGCAGGATTTATTAATGTATCAAAGGCAACAGAGACTCACATGTAAATGTTTACCCTGAAAAGTAGGGCAATGGTCAATAATATGGTCTGCTAGTCATATATTCATAAATCCAATTTTTCTTTTCCTTTTTTATTGTTAAAATACACATAAATTTCCCATTTTAAGCATTTTTAAGTATACAGTTCACGTGCATACATTTTTAGAGTGCTTAAAATACTAGATATTGTGATAGGTCTTATTAGGGTGATGAAAAATTATCCTGCCTCCCCACATCCAAATACTGGAATCTTTGGCTAGCAATATAGTACAGAAATTCCAAAGGAAGAGCTCATGAGAACTTGGTAAGAATCACCTCTGGTCAGTTAATCCTGTTACATGATGTAAGAGGACAGATGGGAGGTTCTGCTCTCTGCAGGCCCATCCTGAACCTGTTTCCCCGCAAGAAGCAAGACAGAAGGAGAAGCAGAATGGCTTGGCCCATGTCAGTTTACCTCCCTGTCTCCTCCCCGCAACACTGACCCAGAGCGAGCCTGAGTGGACTGTCCATGTGTTTAAAACTGTTCAAGGACAGCAATCTGGACTAATAGCAAACGTGGCTCAATTGAGGGTCTGCAAGGTTATCATTCCCGCCCCTTTGGGGAGAGTTAAAACTTAAGAGCAAGTGAGAGGGAAAACAAGCACGTGCACGTGAGAGACCCATGTGTGGAGAGGCTTAGAGCTCCTCCTGCGGTCACCTACAGAGTCCATCCACAAAACCCAGGCGCACAATCAACGTTACAACATATGGGAGAACGTGTTAAGTGCTCTATAAAAAGAAGAAACAATCACTTCTAGCTAAAACTTAAATCATATAATTATTGTCTGGTAGGGGATCCTGGTAATCCACATCATTCTCTAATACTTATCAAGCTTCAAGGTAATGCTTCAAGAGAGCAAAATCTCCATTTTCACCCACCATTATATATATACCAAGTGTAGCACATATTAATAAAGTTCGATAAAGTCTGTGAAACTAATGCATCTAAATATGATTTTAAAATGTAAGAATTTTCTCGATAAAGAACAAGCTATTTTTACCACGCACGTGGTATTTTCCTTACACGGCAAATGTTTCATTGGGAAAATGAAGTCTTCCTCGTGCACAAGGACTGTTATTTATTTTGATGTTTATTAGCAACAACAACAAAACAGTGCCTTATATACAGTAAATATCTACTATTAAATATTCAAAATAAAAGCCTATGGGTGAGAAATGTTATTCATCTGTAGTTGGAGTAAAATCAGAAACTGACTTTTAAGAACACCTGTGGGCAATTATATTGACGCTCCTTTAGTGAGATTCCTCAGCAACACCCGTGGCAGCCATTCACTCACTACAGCTGACAGATGCGGGGTTCTAGTGAAAAATCGGAAGACTGATGCTACCCTTGGAGACACATTCACCTTCTTTACTACTTTAGAAAGAAGTAAGTCCTATCTATGAGGTGAAGAGTTAGGAGAAAAGCTTGTGGGATTACTAGCACAGTGGTTTCACTGTCAGTGGCTCTCTCAAATTTTAGTTCTCCTCTACCAGCTCTGCTAGGAAACCCCAAAGGGTTTCTGAGATGCATCTGTCTCTGTTATTTGTAGGTACAGTTCCAATATCCAAAGGGCAAAAGCACTTCATCTTCCTCCCATGGTTCTCCTGAAAAGCCAATTTGTCCTTGCTAAGCCAACTGTACTTCCCCTATTGAGGAAGGAAGAGGGGATACTCTGTCACCTATAGGGGAACTCCAAGTTAGAGATTAGGATCCATTTTCACCAGGTATGCCACTTACTCTGTTGCACATAAAGAAAAAACCATACATAAGGAGCTATCCTTGACAGAATTTTCTAAAGCATTACTGTCTCCATAAGAAGCAAGAATGATTATTGCATTGCTATAGTGATTTCCAAATGCTGTTTCAGGCTACATATACGAGGTCGGTCAGCATTACAAAAATAATTTTGTAGACTCCGCTATCAACTAGCTTTGCTTATAATAGCTTTTTATCCTTTTTTTTTTTCAGATTATAAAAAAGCAATACATAGGTTCAAAAAAGAAAACATGGAGAATACAGAAAAACACAAGTAAGGAAATAAAACTCAGATACAATCTCACCACTCAGAGATGGGAGAACCTGTAAGAGTGTTTTTCATTAATTTTTATTAAGTCATAAGCAGACTGAACCATTACAAATTCTTTTGAATCATTTTTACTTTGCGTAAGTCAACAGCTCAGAGCAGTCATTTAGACTAGCATTAACTCAATGTCTGAGACAGACACCATCACCTCGCTTTTGCCTGTGTGTAAAGCAGTTTACCTTCAATCAGGTGAGACAGCTGTCCCCCAGTTACCGAGGTTTCAGTTAAATCACTCTTTCGGGAGGCCTTTCGGTAGCGAATCTTGTAGCCAGTAATCTGCCCATTTTGTGTGGCTGGAGGAGGTGGCTGCCAGTGAATCATTACACTCTGGGAAAGACAAGTTTATCAGGAAAAGACAAATATGTGAAAACTTTGGTCCTGTTTTACGTATTGTTATCTGGAATTCACTGTGTAAAGAGGAGGAACAAAAAAGGTGCAAGGTGCTCAGAGTTTTACTAAGTTAATCACTCAAAAATACTTTTTAATTTTAAAACTCCTAATGATCACATTGGAAGATTATATTTGCAGGCAATATACTCTGGACCCTTGATCTTCTGGGTGCTTTGCCAGAACAAAGACACTGGGCAAAAGTCTCAAAATAGTTTTCAAAAGAAAATATAAGGTCAGAGGCACATGGATTAAGAAGTAAACTATTGTTAGGTGTAAGGTTCTCTTTCCATCTCTATTATGGAACCACTGAAATTGGACAATTTCTGTCTAAAACTCTTCAAAAAGCTGGTCATTTATTAACAGCTGGTTGTTTCTTAAAGGAAAAGGATTCTAATAGTACTTTTTGCAAGAACTGAAAATCTCAATGTAGCCCAGAGGGCTGGGGCCTTTGAGGGGCGCACATGCCTTAGCATAGAGTCAACTCGACTAGGATGGATGCTTTCAGCATCTGCAACCATCTGTCAGATTCACACTGGCCTCATTCACAGCACGAAGGGGCTATGGCATCACAAACAACTTATTTCTACATTCTGGTTCTGGACCATTAAAATCTAGAAGATAATGATTTACATAACAATAGGAATGTATTTACAGAAAGGCTAAAGTGATGTGGACATCAAAGAAAGGCAGTAAACAGAATAAACTGGATTTGGTTTCTAAGTCCAGCTTTACTAGCAAATGTAATATCTAGGTTACCTTATTTTCTGCTTCCTTGTTTTGATGTAGACTCTCTCTCTATAAGCCCTTCTGAGACTTAATATTAGTAAAAATGAACAACAGCAATATAAAGTTTTACCTTTGAATTTCTTACTTCTACGGACAGATTCTGAGGAGCAGCACTGGGAACTAGACAGGCAAAAAAACCCAAAAAACAAAAAACAAAAAACAATTTTTCCATCACCCACGTATCATCCATCATATCATTGTTCTTGGCCTGACTTCACACAAATGCACATCTCAAACCTGATTACACAACCTGGAGGTCTAAATGCAGCTGCCAATGCCCTCGTGTTGACAGTAGTGTGCAGATAAGGTGTGGCCATGTTTGATTCATTTAAAAAAATGAGACACCTTCCTATGTATCCACTAGTCCCAAGTCAGGCTGTACTTTGAGAAGTCAGATACTCATCTCAACATGGATGTCACAGTAACTCTAAATTTTTCTAGACCCCAGAGACCTTCTGAACCTTAAATGTATTTTTTTGATTATTCTTGGTTATGGCATATCTGTATTTTTTGGGGGGGGGAAGAGCTGCAAATTTTCTTAAAACAAGTTTAATGAACATGGCAAGTAAATGACCTTGGCTTTCTTGTGGAATTCCAAAACTAACTCCAAAGGCAGTTCCCAAGTAAAGCAAAGAGATATTTAAGGAATGACAGCTCGATAGTGACCATATGGCTCCCCAATGCAACTATACAGCAGGAAACACTTATTAGTAAGAATAATTAGTAAGTAAAACACTATGTAAGAAGTTTGTGACTGTTGTTTGAACAAACAGCTGCATAACTTTAGTTCCTCACATATTAGAACATAAGACTGGGGTATCTCAAAGTTTGTGGCCCACACACCCTCCAGCATCCTGCTCCGTAGTAACTACAGCAAGCAAGGAGAATTTAAGTGATCCTGATTAGTTTCCTTTCCACTCACCGATCACTGACTTTAGCAGCTCTCTCCTAATCCATCCACGGAAACTTCTCTCTCCTTTCCTCTGACATTTGATGACCAGCTATATAACTAAGTGCCCACTATGCTATAGGCTTCTGGAGGACAGAGACTATCTCTTACTCAATGCTGTATCTTGTAAAAAGTGCATCAGGCCTCAACCCAGTCAGGCACAGAGGGTCTGGAGTAGGACTTAGGCACCTCCCTTTGGAAAAAGTACATGAGTGGTTCCAATCACCTCTTTGTTAAGAACCTCAAACTTAACTGCAGAGACATCCAACATAATTGTTGCTGTCTTCTTCATAATCACCACCATGGCTAAGATTTGCAGTGTGCTCCTACATGGCAGGAACTTAATCCTTACAACAGTCCCACAAAGGGCTGAGTTTCCATTTTGTAGATGAGGTTCAGATCTCTTGCCTACGGTATTTGTTTTGTATTTGGCTAACTGCAGGAACCAAGATTCATCTTACACCCAAGTGCAGCCCTTAACTATACACTCGGACACCTTCGGTTCCCTGACAGCAAACTACAGCTGGCATGCCAATCCATTTAGTGCAGTTAAAATTGGCTCATGTGTAGATTTCAAAGCCTACGTTAAACTACTTTTCCCTCAACTTTTCTCAAAAGTCTTGACCAACTGGCTTATGTAGCTGGCTAACCAAACTACGTCTGTATTTATTTTTCAGAACTTTTTATCCTGAAAAATGTCAAGTACACAGAAAAGAGTGGCAAGAATACAATGAATGCCATATATATATATATTCTTTTATTGAATTCACCAATTATTAATGTTCTGCCACGTGCTTTATTTTTCTACTATATTTACACACACACATACACACACATATCTACATACTGTTTCTGAGTAATCTGAGAAATAGCTGTAGTCACCACAATACTTCACTACTAAATTCTACAGTATGTATCTCCTAAGATCAATAAGATCAAAAGCGGTCTCCAACAAAACTATAATACAATGATCACATTCAGAAAATTTAATCTTAACACAAAAATATTACGTAACATACCTAAAACATATCTAATATTTAATACTGCCTAATACTATACCTACTTGATGTTAAGTAAATATATCAAGTGTCCTTTACTATTACTTATTTACTCCCAGATCCAGGAACCAAAGATTAAACCAGCTTTATCTAATTTCATGTGTCTCTTACTCTTCTCTAATCTAGATTCGAGAATTAGTCCCTAAACTTTTTTTTTCATGAAACTAATAATTTTTAAGAATTCAGGTCAGTTTATTTGCAGAATTTCTCTCAATTTGGATACATCTAGTTGTTTCATTATGATCAGATTCAAGTTAAAAATTTTAACAGGATACAACATAGGTGAAATAAGGTAACTGTGTCTTTCCCAGTGCCACACAATAGGGCACACATGATGTCAGTCTGCTCCTTTGTTGCTGATGTTACACTGGACCATTTGCTTAAAGGAGTCAAACTACAGCTTCTAAAGTGTGCCTGTTTATATATAAGGGGTATATACATATACAGCCATTTTTTAAGGAAAAGATATTTTTGTGACACATTGAATTTAGCAGAGTTTCAGGAAATAATATATAAACTTACTAAGTGCAATGACCTCTGTTGTTCTAAAAATATATATTTTTAAATGCTGGCCTTCACCTACTTAATCTCTTTGGAAGCTGTAGATTGAAAAATACTGCTCTGGGTATTGGCTATATGCATGTAAATTAGCTAAGAAAGAAATGAAACTCCCAAAATGCTGAGCTATTAAAAAGACCTGTTTGGCATGCAAAGATGATTGCTAAGTAGAGCAAGGCTAGCCTTCCCACAGCCTTGGACTAGTCCATGTTATGAACAAGCAATGCTATTTACTTACACGAAAGGCTCTACTAAAAAGGAAAACACATCACCAGTCACCACCATATGCTACGCTCCTCACTGAGCAGTTATAACCCAATGAAGTTGGCATTATCTGCATTTTACATTAAGGAAATATGCTCAGAGATGTTAAGTGACTTGTCCAAAGTCACATTAAAAGAAAAGGGTACTGGGATTTGAACAGAATCTTCTTGACATTGACATCAAAGCCCGTGATCTTACTAGTATGCTACCAGGGATCCTAAGAACAGTATTTTGTTTCAAAGGAAGACTCACCATCTGACAAGGTTTGAACGGCCACATCTTGTGTGGAGACTCCAGGACCATGTTTATTGTAGGCCACCACTCGGAAAGTATACTCTGTATATTTTTTCAGCCCATTAATGGTGTGAGAGTGACTTGAAATGTCAACATCCTTGAATAAAATAAAACAACTTATATATACATAACTCACATAAGAAATGCTACAAAGAATTATACAAAATTCTATATCTGACACAATGCAGATTTTATCTCTTTTACAGAATGTTAACAGTCAAAGTAGACTAATGATAAACATGGGCAATTTACTGAGAAATACTGCTTGACGTTTAGTGACCCCTGCTGGTAAAAACTACAGAATAAACTTTGGCACAAAAAAAGTAGACTGTCCACTTTTCATTTCCTATACTTCTTTTCTTCCTCAGATTTCTAGAGACAAGCAAATACTGAGTTTTGGAAATATAGTTCAACGCTACTATTCCAATCAATGAATTGAAAAATGACTTCGTGTAATAACTATGTGTGGTGTCAGATGGGTGCTGGACTTACCAGAGTGATCACTTTGTTAGGTACATAAATATATCTAAACAAACAGCTGAAACTAACATAATGATGTATGTCAATTGTAACTGAAAAATAAATTTTTCTTCATCTTATACCTTTTCTCTATCAGTCCCTTTTTCCATGTAGTACAATTTGTAATTCTGAATTTCCCCATTGCCAGACAATGGTGTTTCCCAGGTGACAGTGATGGAAGTAGGTGAAGTTGCATATGCTCGGATGTTAGGTGCTGGCCCAGGGAGCTGAACTAGAAAGAAAATTTCAAGACAGCAAGATATAAATGAAATTTACTGCACTCCTTAATAACCATTCTCAGCAATAATGTGATAATGACCATGCTTAAAAAACAATGAAAAACTAAGAAAACGATTGAAATGGATTTAGGATAATATATAATTCAACAAATTTCCCTTTTTATGACTTAAATTAAAACCAAAAATTATCTATGAAGTTATCTCAAATTTATTTAAAGAAAAAATGAACACTGTACAATTCTCGTTGTTTATAAAACCTTAGTTTTGCAGTGGGACTGCAGCACATATATACCCACCATCACGAAAAGACAATCTTCCTTTGTCAGGCACTAGGACACGGTGTTGGACACAGTCCCTGCCCATAAAGAACTCCTAGGCCAGAGGGGAGTCAGGTATAGAAACAGTTGCAAATAATGTCCTAAGTGCTAACAGAGTTAGGTAACAGTCATAACCAAAACAGAAAGGAGAGAGCACACACTTCGTTTTGGGAAGGGGTGAGTAAGAAAGGGAAAGATTGGTGAAGACTTCGGGAGCAAGAAAAATGAATAGTTTTCTCAGATACCAGGGGAAAGTTACTCGAGTCAATGGAGAATAACATGTGAGAAGATAGTGTTATGTGTTTCAGGCTGAAACAGAGTGGATTTGGGGGAGAGAATGCTGAAAAGGGTAACAGGAGCCACATAATGAAGGACCTCTGATGCCCTGCTGCGGACTTTGGATTATCCCTTACAGGTGTTAATTACTGAAAAAGTATGAGCAGGAACATGGTATGATGTGATCAGATATGCATTTGGAAAGGACACGTGACACATGCATGGAAGAAAAACAAGGGAACAGAACTAGATAAAAGAAAAATAATTTTAAAAATAGCTTCCATTCCTTGAATGCTTACAATCAGTCCAGCATGAGTGTTTGACTTGTATTTAAATTATAACTATTTAATTTCTGCACTAATTCAAATGAGACAAATACTATTAATGTCCCTATTCACAGATGAGGTTGAGAGGTTAAGAACCATTCCCAAGCAACGGGAAGTCAGTGAGTGGTAGAGCCAGGCACTGAGCACTTTCTGATTCTAAAACGTGAACTCATGAAGACCCAGTTAGGAGATTATCACAATCCCCTCCACAGGACATATGTGATTGGAAGACTTGATGATTGGTTGACTGATTCACTGTCTGGCTCGAACTCTTCTAACAGCTCACATACCCTTTTCACTATATTCTTTTTGTCTGACTGAAGAGTCAAGCCCCAGTTTACAGACAAATCGTGGGTGGATGCCTACTGCTGACACTTAAGATTTAAAAACTTCTCTGGCACTTGTGTTTCTGCAACAGACATCCATTGGATTTAAGAAAAGGGGGAAAACTTAAAATGTAAAACAAACTGGTTGTCTTACAAACAACAGCACCACAGCTTAAGATGAGTTTTGCTACCAAAGTAGAGAAACCTGAATATGGTTATTCTGAGTTATTTACTCTTTCTTAGTCATGAATTGTGTTATTCACTTAATGTTAAGAGCATAGTTTGTGCAGCCTGACAGGTGAGATTTATTACACTTTTGCTGATATGGAAAACTTTCCTCTTACTCGTGAAAGAGGAAAGAAAACAAAACAGTCCTACAATTCCCTTGAACTCACATTCACTGGCTAAACATAAGTAAATACAATTCTAAAAAGGCACTAATAAATTCTTTCATTTCAGCTGTAGAGTGGGACAATAAATGGAAATTTTAAGTTGGTTTTTAAAGCTAAATATGTAAAATATTTTCCAAGGGCTGACGCCAACACTTACGCCTCCCCACAGAAAATTCTTCTCTTTTGCCAAAACATGTTATAGTCAATATTCAGCCCTAAAATATCCTCACCAGAATTTGTTGCCCCTTCCATCTATATTCTTATTTAGCTACTTTGTTTTCTTTTTAGGTTTCACCCCTTTTTTATTCTGAAATTTTATTCCTTAGAGACCGAATTCCGTAGTTTTTTGCTTGTTTTCTACGATTCATAATATAAAATTAATATAATAGAAGGAAATGTGTCCCACTAATTACAATACTTAACACATTTCTCCCCAGAAATATTGTCTTACAAGATAGTTTCTTTCTTTTCTATTTTTTTTTTGGATAAAACATTGTTCCTTTATTTTTAATTATTATTATTATTATTATTATTTTTGGTGACATTGGTTAATGAAATCCAGTAAATTTCAGGTATACAATTTAACAGTAAGGCGTATATATATTGCAGTGTGATCCCCTTCCATAGTTAGATTTCTTTCTGTCAACACATATTTGACCCCCTTTACCCTATTGACCTCTCTCCCCCCCTCTCCTGCACTCTCTGGTAACTACGAGTCTATTGTCAATATCTATGAGTCTCTGTTTGTTTGTCCTGTTCATTTGTTGCTTTTAGGTTTATATCCCATATATAAGTGATATCATGTGGTTTTCAACTTTTTCTGTCTGGCTTATTTCGCTTAGCATGATTATCTCGAGGTCCACCCATGTGGTTGCAAATGGCAGTATTTCATCTCTTCTTATGAATGAGTAATATTCCATCATATACATGTACCACAGCTTCTTCATCTAATCATCTATCATAGGACACTTTGGTTGCTTCCCTGTCCTAGCCACTGTGAATAGTGCTGCTATAAACATCAGTGTGCAAATATCTTTTCGGATATAAGTTTTCAAGTCTTTGGGGTAAATACCCAGGAGAGGGATTGCTGGATCATATGGTAGATCAATTCTTAATTTTAGCTACTTTCTTTTGATCAAACTCCTGAACAAATGATTGTGCTGCTTATTTCCTTTTGATGATAGTACATCACACTATTGTTTATTTACATGTCTCTGGTGCCACCAGACTATCAAGCTCCTTGTGGACAGAAGTCTTATTCATTTTTACATCATGACTGCTTCGTACAGTGACTGGCATTCAATAAATCTATTGTCCTTTACATCTTTTCTTTCGTCTCTAAACTGACAATGACCATTCTCAACAGTTTGACTCTTAAGTTTTGAAATGATGAGAGCCACAGGCTCTTTCCCAAGTAAAATGTGACTACAGATGTACAAATATCGTTGTATATTTTCAGAAGGTCCACAGCCCCAGGATGGAACTCTTGCACTGAATCAAATCCAGTGATCTTTGCCTTTATTTTCATCATCACTCACCTTGCATGTGCAGTTAGATCCTATTTTAGAAATGTGGGTCATACAGTTTCCTCCCCCAGGAATGCCTGCCCTAAGTCAAATGTTTCAAGGCAAACTCAGATCTCATCTTTTCTTAAGAACCTGACTTGATATACCCAACTTTTATAGTAATTGTTCCTTGTTTTGTATCCCAATATCTCTCATGAATGACATCTGTACATGAAAGTTAATAGAGAATAACTGAGCTTGAAATCTGGCTAGTCCTTATCTGAACACAATAACTGTGATATGCAACATTCTTTCCCTGTAATGAGAACATATTCTTTCCTTAAATCAACCTCCTGGCTCTCTTATTCAACCTGATGGTCCTCTTATTCTTGCTTAGGGTTGATTCTTGATCTTTAGGCTTGATCACTGAAATGATCGGTGGCCACCTATCTCAACTGCTCATGCTTTAAGAGGAGAGTGCCTATCTTGTTCATCCCATGCATCTTTAATACCTTGCGTAGTGCTGGTATAGAGGGTACTCAGTAAATGTTTGATGAGTGAATGATTTGCTACAGCATTAGAAAGTGAAGTTTCACAGCTTCTGGGCTTTACTTATTCCACCCATTGGACCAGGTGAAGTATTTAAATTATTTCTAGTTTTGTTAGGTAGCTAGTCGGACAAGGGGACAAAGGAATGGAGGCCCAGCGTAGAGACCACCCAAAGAACAAGCCATGGGTAGTTAGAGAACCCCTTCCGCATCCCCAGGGACAAAGGACAGGAGGGCCAGAACCTATAGCTGGTTTAATCCAGCCACAGACACTTGTGCAGAAGGTACTACCCTAACCTGACCACAACTTCGGCCTCATTATACTATCATTTAATACTGTGTTTGTGCCTACAAGTTCATGAATCTAATTATAACAGACTGAATTCTGGGTAAGTGTATGCACACTAGGCAGAGAGTTATAGAGCAGACAAGTGTCAGTCAAGATTAATAATGACCTCACATGCCATGCACTTAGGAATGCCTTTGTAACCACCCATCATGGCCCAGATATAATACAGACCTTCCCACTTCTGGGTTGTTACAGCTCTCTTAGAAACCGCCCCTCCCTGGGGGTGTACTCTGTCTTTTATTTTTTATCTTTTCACCTCCCAAATTCTACAGGGCTGCAGCCTTCCTTAGTGTGGCCCATCTCCTTCCAAAACATACTATTAGTAAATCTTTTTTCCAATCTCGCTGGCCTGTGATTCTTTGCTGTGTCAGTGGGGATGAACCAAGAAAAAATACTAATTGCACATCTGCAATGTTCCCCCCACTCCTCGTGCTACTGGGGCAACAATGGAGCTCAAATCACCCACAAATGGTAACAGATTTTGGTGCGGGTGACTCGGATTCAGATTTTCCAGTGAGTACCATAGGCTTCAGCTCTCTGCTGGAAGCTCTATGATCTCTCCTCTCACCTCTCATTTTCTCTAGAGGCTGGGGAACGCAGGTGATTCACTTCCAAGCATTTGCCAAGCGAAAACGGCATGGTACCCTCTGCAGTTTGCTAGGTGCTAGTACCCAGGATCTGTACTTTATTTGCCACTTATGCCAAGGGAAGATGGGCCTACAAGCCACCTCAGGTAAACCTTTCTTTGTGCGGCGGGGCTGATAACGTCGCAGAAGTGCAATTAGTGTTTTTCCTCAGTTCTTTCCCACTGACGCGGCAAAGAATCACAGTGAGAGTGGGAAAAAGATTTCTTAAAGGTATATTTTATTTATTATTTTTTTAAATTTATTTTTATTATGGTGACATTGGTTAACGAAATTTGGTAAGTTTCAGGTGTACAACTGAACAGTAAGGCGTATATATATTGCACTATATGTTCCCCTCCCAGAGTTAGATTTATTTCTGTCACCACATATTTAACCCCTTTAACGCCATAGACCTACCCTTTAACCCCTATCCACTACCCTCTAGTAACCACTAGTCTATTGTCCATGTCCATAAGTCCATAAGTCTCTGTTTGTCCTGTTTGTTTTTGCTTTTAGGTTTATATCCCACATAAAAGAAGTGATATCATGTGGTTTTCAACTTTTTCTGACTGGCTTATTTTGCTTTGCATAAGTGGGAAGATCTGTATTATATCTGGGCCATGGTGGGTGGTTACAAAGGCATTCCTAAGTGCATGGCATGTGAGGTCATTATTAATCTTGCTGACACTTGTCTGCTCTATAACTCTCTGCCTAGTGTGCATACACTTACCCAGAATTCAGTCTGTTATAATTAGATTCATGAACTTGTAGGCACAAACACAGTATTAAATGATAGTATAATGAGGCCGAAGTTGTGGTCAGGTTAGGGTAGTACCTTCTGCGCAAGTGTCTGTGGCTGGATTAAACCAGCTATAGGTTCTGGCCCTCCTGTCCTTTGTCCCTGGGGATGCGGGAGGGGTTCTCTAACTACCAGGCTTGTTCTTTGGGTGGTCTCTACGCTGGGCCTCCATTCCTTTGTTCTCAGGTTGCTCACATCTGACTAGTTACCTAACAGTCAATGGCAAATTCATTAAATTTGTTTAGTTCTCTAGTCATTAGCTTTCACGAATGTATCACACATGCCACATTGCTGAAGTAAAATCTCTGTTACTGGAAGTCTGTTAACATGAAAAACCAGTGTAGTTAATAGTAAAAGGAAACTGGAGAAGGCTATGAGGAAAACTGTGGCTTGTGTTAAAAGTAAAAGTCTAAAGAAAGCCTCATGGGAAAAGCAATAATTTTAATTTGATTATTTCTGATAATTTCAGGCCTACAGTTTACAACCAAAATTTAAGACATTCAAGACATTTTTAAAATAAGTCAATCTGACACTCATTTCAGTTGCAGAGACTCTTAAGAAATATAATTGGAAGTAGCACTATTTGGCACAAAAAACCACAGGTCCAAAGTAAAGCCTTAAAGAGATTCCTAAGACTATGGTACAATATAAAAATGAGGACAATCCAGTAGATAACAAATATTAAATACCTACTTCATGGGTAAGACATACATTAGACACTATGAGAAATATAAGGATGACAAAGACTCTGTCTTTACCATAAAATAAATGAGATCTATTTACATAACAATTTAAGGAAGAAAGTGGAGGGAACTGTAGAGATACAATATTAGATAGGATCAAAGGGAAGATTCTAGAAGGCAGCTGAGCTAGGTCTTAAAGGATAAGTAAAATTTGAGAATGTGTCAGCAGTTATATTGTATTATACTATTTGCTACCATTTAAGTGAATTAATTTTATCTCTCCTAATTAATTCATAAAATTCTCAAAGGTGAAGAATCTTTTGCACTAAAATATTGCACGGCTACACACAGAAGATGGATCTTCCAAGGTCTAGCTACAGGTGAGGCTGACAGACAGGTGGAAGACTTACCCTCAGGCTGTGTTTCTACTCGCAGAGGAGCTGAACTCTCCCCGGATCCATGCTTGTTTTGAGCCATAACTCTGAAGATATACACAGTTGCTGGCATTAGGTTTTGAATGGTTACCTGCATTTCTCCTGGATGACTGGTATTCTCAACACGTTCCCTTTGGACAAAGAGGATTTGGAAAGAGACAGAACCAATTAGGAATATTTCTAGGATATAGTTTCATTTTCATTGCAATGCCTACAGACATCACACCACACTGAATCTTGATAATTTAAGAAATTAACTTTCAAGAAAGAAAACTTCTGCAACAATGCAGAGTAGAATATGAAAACTTGCGAAGAGCAATGTCTTATGTGTAATAACTCAATGATGTTCTCGCTTAAATATTACTGATATTGCTGGTCCTAATTACAACATCCTTGCAGAGAAGCACAGACAAGGGTCCTGTCAGTGCCATTTCAAATGTGGCAGCTGTCATCAATTTTGTAGGCTTTAAGAATTACTGAATTTTAAGGGTGATTCTCAAGAAAACAAACAGAAGGTGATTACAGGTTACGACCCAATTTTCACAGTAAATATCAAGGGATGCTATGTACATTTTGGATAACAGACGCTCATAAAAATTAGATTATCACTCTTAAAATTGGGAACATTAAAAATTTAAATGAATACTAAAAGTAACCTACTAATCTACAAAATAAGCTAATCATGACACTGACTTTTATCATTTATTTCTTAAAATGAATACTTCTTGAATGATTTTCAAACTGATTTGAAATATTTGACAAATCACAAACAGTACAATGAATCTAGCAGTCTAGTGTTACTTGATAAAAATATAAAAACAATTTTCTAGGTTCTTAAAAAAAAAAAGCGTCTAGGCTCTATCTTGGAAGAGGGGTCTGTATATCCACACTTGGGTCCATAATTATGCTCAGTGTCTGTTATTATATTATTCAAAAGTTATCAACAATAATGTGAAGGAATTTACTTGTTTTAGACAAGTGCTAAGCTTTAAGAACTGCCAAATACGTGAGGAAAGATCTGTACCCATCTTGAGCAATAAAAGGGCTCTGTGGAAGGAATGATTTGAATTTACCTAATGAATTAAAATATTGATAGTTTTCTCTGAAATTACTGAGAAACTGTTTAGTTCTACACGACCATATGCCAATTTGTCTGATTGTATATGAATATTTGCATTTCATAGATTTAAGTGTTTTTCAATAGTTTTCTCAAGTTCCTTAAACTCTCTTCTTTTAATTAAACAAACAGTGCAAGCATCATTTACAGAGGTTGTTTGTTTGTAATCAAGTCTACTGGAAAAGAGTACTATAGTAACAAAAGTTATTGCTCAGAGAAAGTGGAGATACTTATGGATATTACTTTTTCAGCTAAACCTCTAATTCTAACAAGGTTTAAAAGGACGATGTCAATTGATTTCTTACATTTGAGGTTTCTAATACTTGGTTTGATCACAAGTGCTTGCTGTTTAAAAGAAAGTACCTCACCAAACTAAAAACTCCATGTGAGAGCACAGAGTAGGTCTGTTTTGTTCATACTGCACATAAGAGTTTGAATAAGTTCTCTCTGAGAAAGATGGGGGTACTATTTTACTTTAAAATGAAGTGAGTGTCTCATTCATTTTCACACACTACAGAAGTAGCATCACTTATGTACTGAATAAATGAACGAAAATTTGCCTTCTGATATGCAGACCTTGTATAGTAATGATATCATGTGTATCTTTGGTTTGTTCCTATGAAAGGGAAAAAATGGGAGAAATGAGTGAAGGGAATTAACAACCTAGAAAAAATTTCAATAGAAGCATTATAATAAAAAATCAGTAATACTTATGTGTCCCAGCACCTGAAAAGGCTTCTAAAACTAGATTGGTCTATGGTCCTAGGATCAAGTGTCTGCCTGGAAAAAAAAAAAAAAAAAAAGAAAAAACAATTTCTGACTTCAGGACAAGATCCAGGGTGAATTATAAAGGATAATTTTCATAAATGTGTGAGGGCACAATGGGACTTAGAATGTGTTAGCTAAAAGTAAAAAGCAGAAGGAAAAGGTATACTTTATATTAAGACAGTTTTGGGCTAGATGTGAGGCACTATGATTCTAGTTCTGGCAACACTACTAGCTTGCTAGTGGACCACAGGCAAGTCACTAATTCTTTCTGGGCCTCAGTTTCTTCATGTATTCATTATTCAATAAAAATATTAGATGAGGGTAGCAAGCTTTTTCTTAAAGGGTCTGAGAGTAAATATTTACAGGCCAAGAGGCAAAATGGAAAATATTATGTAGTTACTTACATAACCTATTACAATGTAACCATATGAAAATGTAAAAACTATTCTTAGCTCCTGAGCCATAAAAATAACAAGTCTGATTTGGCCCAGGGTCCATGGTTTGCCATTTCCCAGACTAGACTTACATACACCTAAAGCTTTGTCCATTTCTAAAATGCTATTAATTTCTGGAATAACTTATTCTGAGCTCGCTATTAGAAAAGTAGTGCTGTTTACATTAAAGGCACTAGGTGGGGGGCAGGGGAGATCGCTAGGATTTCATAGCTGAGGATTTCATAGCTAGGATTTGCGCAAGGCAGAGCAAGGACCCTTCAGAATCTTGGGAAATGCGGGAACCCAACACAATTATACACAATTATAGCTCATGACCAAGGCACATAGTGCCACCTTGTGGTTGAATTTTCAAATGCAAGTAGTAGAGGAATTCTTATAAGTAAGTCTGTGAAGAGAAGTCATTACCCTCATTTTTGATAAGAAAATTTAAGTCTACAAAGGTTAAATAAATTTTCTTTATAACAAGTAATCAGGATCTAGACTTTTACTTGTGTTCTTTCTACTCCTTCACTGCTTTCTATGTAGATATTATGAAGCAATGAAGTGACAAAAAAAATTACGGTCTTCAAGAATCTTCCTTTGAAATATTCCGTAGATTTATTCTGTCCACTCTAAGTCACTGCTGTCATCTTCATCCAGGCCATACTTACCACATGCCTCAATTAACATAAACACTACCTGATTTGTCTCCCTGATTCCATTTCTTCTCTCCATGCCAGGGTTTCTCAACCACAGTAGAACTGAGATTACAGGCAGGATAATTCTTTGTTGTAAGGGGCTGTGCTATATACAGTAGGATGCTTACCAGCATCTCTGGCTTCCATTCACTAGATGCAAGTAAGCCTCACCTCCCATCTCAGTTGTGATAACCAAAAATGTCCCCAGATGTTGCCAAAGGTCTACTGAGAGGTAGGGGGCAAAACTGTGCCTGGTTAAGAATCATGGCTCTAGGCATTTACACAATACATATAGAAATATACAGATATAAGCCACTTAAAAATTCCTGTATTGTACTCCATATGGATACATATTTTAATTGTGTGTCCATTCCTCAATCAACAGACATTTACACTGTTTCCTTTTTCATTCTTACAACAATGCTACAATGAACATTCTTATATATATGAGTGCCACATACATATATATCCATATCTACAGGACTGACACTTAAAAGCGTAATTGTTGGACTGAAGGGTATGTGTTTTAAGATACAAAATCCTGCCACCAACAGCCTAGAATACATTTCTTCCCAGAATTTAACTTGCATAACACTGGATATTATTAACTTAAAATTTTTGCTAGCCTTTTTGGTGAAAAACGGTAACTCATTATTTTGTATTTCTGAGATTGTTAGTGATAGTGAAAATCTTTTTTTTAACTTTAATGAGCTTTCCACTAACTTCTGTGAATCATCTACTTGTACCATTTGCCTCTTGGGATCTCTGTGTTGTAGGAGCTCTTTGTATAGCTTGAACATCAATAAATCTTTTGTAACTATTTAAAATTTTTCCCCATTATAACTTGACAGTTTGATTTTGTTTACGTTTTATCACATAGAATTTTACAGTGCTATATAATAAAACTTTGTCAGTCTCCCCTGATATGGCTTCTGGATTTTGTCTTCCTTAAAAAAGCCTTTCATAGTCAAATGATAAATGTAATTTCTATATTTTCTTCTAACACATTTATAGGTTTTAAAATATCTTTTTATCCATCTATAATTGTTATACATGATACAAAACAGAGAACTTTGCTCCTTTCTATCAAATGGAGTAAATTATTTCAACATAATTTCTTGAATAATTATTTCTCCACTGATTGAGATTAATTGATTCTCTTAACAAATATTTATTCAGTGCTCCTATATGTCAGGTCCTGTTCTAGGTGCTGGTAATATTCTATTAATCAAGACAGACACAATAAATACATTAATAAAAAAAATTTTCAGAGTGTTAAATGTTCTAAAAAACACACAAAAGTAAAAAAATAAAAGAGGGTGACGTGATAGTGGTGCTCTGGCAGCTGTTTAACAACTGGCTCTTGGATGCAGCACCGTCACTGTACGTACTCCCACCACGTCCAATTTCAAACTACCAGGTCATGTCATGCGTTTGCAAAATTTCCAGAAAATTTAACAATTGGCTTGAAAACAAGATGGCTTCAGTATACCACAGCATGAGGGTGACTGAGGCGCTAAGCTGGGTGGGTTCGTGGAAGGCGTGAGGTGGTGTTATTTGAGGGTGACAGACAAGGGCCTGACAGTTACTTGCGAGGGAAGTGCTTTTCTGGTAGGAGGAACGGGACAAAGGCCCTGTAGCAGAAGCAAGCTTGCTGTTCTGAGGAACTGCTAAATGCTTTCTTCCACCTGTAAAATACTATGCAATTTGCAATGAGATTTTAAAGTGGATTGGAGACACTAACACAAATGCTGTTTGGTAGTAATGTCTTGCTTTTTTTGTGCCTTTAACGATGTTTCCGTAACTTTGTAATTCCCAAAACCACCAGGGCAGTGTTCAGATAAACATTATCCAATGGGTGGCTCCATCTATCTGCCTTAGTAATGTCACTCAGACTTCTCAAGAGTGTTGAATCAAGGGGTCTTCACTGGATTTGGGTTCCTATACTTGCTGTACTTGCCAGTTTGGTATTAAAGACAATATATGTCAAATGTCAGCACCCTGGTAGAAATATAAGCTGTATTTCATGTGTTAGGTCCCTCATCAAAATAGATATTTTAGCTTTCTTATTTTGGGGTGAAGTAACAGCACAATTAAGAAATCTACTCAGCAATGTCAGGGACACACAGTCAGCATGTGGCACGGCTCCTCGCAATGGCGTTGCAATTGGTTGGGAAAATGACACAAAAATACACATAAAATAATCGAAGAGGAACAACTTATGGCTGTGTAAAATCATGTGTTATCATAATAAAATGCCCATACGAGTGGTACAAACACACATATAAGAGAAACGCTGTATGTGCTGAAAAGGTAGAGAAAGCTTTATGAGGGCATCCCAGGGCCAAGAAGGCTTAACTGAATTTAGCTTTAGATGAGAACGGAGAAAGGGGAACTGAATGCAAAGAATAGACTGGGAAGAAAGGTTACACAGTGACAGGAACTAGACTGGTTTCATGAGAAAGTGAGGTCAACTTGGAGATAAGGAAAATAAGGTTGAACAGATAAAATAAAACTAGGTTGTGGAGTAAAGTAGCCTGAGGATTCTGGATAATCTCGTATAAGCAATGGAGAGGCAATGTGAGGTCCTGAAACGGGAGGAAACGGAGAAGAATTTAATGAAAATGCTGTTTTAAGGAAATAACTCTTAATTACTCATGTCATCAAGAAGATTCCCCGAAGTTCAGCAGCTACATCTGCATAAGGGTGCAGGCAAACATTCATTGAAGATTATTTTAAGAAATTAAGTCTACCTTAATTTCTTCAATCTGAAAGTTCTAAATAAGCCATATCTTATAGACTGAGCTGACTGAATGTAATGGAAAAGGGTAGACCTGGTTACATTTTAATACTCCCACCTAAATAGCTCTAACTACCCTTTCCCTAAGTCATTCCAGAATGGCAAGGAGTACCAGGATTTCGGTCTGTTTGGGAATTTATTTCTAAAATTAGAGAAGATGCATCTCAGTGACTGAAAATTGGTAAAGATCCTGCACAACAAAGAGCAGGTGAACATGACTGGGCTGAGTGCACCAAGATGTAGCCAACCGGCTCCAGACATACAGGCACTTACCTAGCAACCCCCTCCTTGGTGTAGAAGACAGAGTAGGTGAGGTTGTCTCCATGAGGATCTGACGCCGGTGTCCGCCACGTCAGTTTGATGAAGCGGGTAGAGACCAGCGAGGCCACGACATCCCGAGGGGCTGAAGGCAGTGGTCCCGTTGTGGCTGGTGCTAGATGGTCAGTAGTGGCACTGGTCAGTGAAGTGGGAGGTAATGTTGGGATGGCAACATCTTGTCATGTGCAAACATTGGGGAATATGAAGGGCAAACCACGACGGTTTTTAAAAAGAGAACAGAAAAAACAAAAAACAAAAAAGAAATAAACAAAACCACGATGGGAAATAAAACAAAATGAATGAACATAAAGAAGGCCATTAAACTGAAGGCTGACATGCAGGCCAGGGTAACTACTGAAAACTAATGGGCAATACTCAGGACACATTGCTGTGGAGCAAGCAGACTTTCTGGTCACTGTAATGGTTGTGGGCAAGGCACAGGGAGGGTGACGGTTGAGAATAAAATATTTCACAGAAGGACACAGCAGTGCCCAAGTAATTTCCTCTAATCCTGAAAGCAGCATGCAGCATCTGTCAAACTTTGCATGTAAAAGTCTTATATGTGATAAAACTGAAATCTTTTCTTCTACTTTATCAAAATATGGAGTAACTTGTGTAGTATGCATAAGCCTAGTAATATTCGACAGGTTCCGGGCTACCATGACCTCACTGCACAGCTGTGTGTGTCTTCAGCCTTTCCCTGATTCGAGAGGCACACCTTCAACTTTAGTCTAACATGAAACTCTGCTCTCTGTGTTGGCGATACCCATGGAAGTCTGACGACCTTCCTCACTTCACTATAGTTCATTTGTGATGTTATCAATGCATTTTAACTATGACAGTATGAAATCATGAATCAAAAAGTCCAAAGCCACAAAAATACAATACTTAGGTAGCTTCTCTGTTACAGTTCTCACTGCAGTGCATATTACAATGACTTACAGACCTCCAGGACCAGAAGGGATAGATGAAGCAGTGGGAGGACAAAGCTCCACTAGACTAGTTAAAAGCCCTGTTTGTACACCTGTAATCGTGGATAACTTTATAACCTAAGGCAGTCCCTTGGACCCTTCTGATTTTCAAAGTTTTTCCCTAATATTAAACTTAAAATCTCTTTCACCTTGGGGCCAGAAAGTATTAAGTTTAATATCACACTTTTTAACTAAAGGAGTGTACTACAATTGTGTCATCATAACTTTAATGGGAAAGTCAGAAGAGAAGCAGAGAGGAAAACACAGACATTCTCTAGTTTTCAATGAAATGATAGGGCAACAACCTCCTGGAAATATCTGTGAACTATAAGAGACTCCAATGTGGAGCAGTCTAAATAAATATGCCAGAGAGATACATTCGCTAAAAGACAGAAGAAAACCAACCTGAAGTCTCTAGATAGGTGGAGAAGCGGAAAGAGTCATCCAATAGCTACCATTTACTGAACACTTTCTACATGGCACTCTGGCTAAGTCACTAAAACCCTTAGAGGGGAATGATTCAGAGTGGGCTGAACAGTTTTGCTTCCCCGCTTCATTTCTGTGCTGTTCACAAACATACTAGCATGCCTCCAAGTCTGACCCAACTCGCCAAGCTAAATTTTTCTTAGCTATCTGCTGGCCAGAGGGAAAAGGGAGTCTGTAACGACAGGCAGTAGAGCATACTAGAAAAAGCCCAGGAATTCATACACAAGGTAGAAGACATTATGTTCAAATCCTGATCTGCCATTTCCTAATAATGTGAGGCTGGGCTGGTTGCTTAGTCTCCTTGATCTCAGTTTCCTTGTCTATAAACTAGGACAGATAACGCTCCCTATTGACGTCCCAGGCTAATATGAACCAGATGAAAATCAATAAGAAAAGTGCACGTGGAAGTAGTAGGTATATGTTACCATCACGACTAGCTTAAATGGGTGACAAACACAAGAATATTAAGTGTAAAGGCAACTAGGAAGGGAATATAAGCAGTAAAGACTAGGTGATGAAGTATGTAACAGGTGATAACTGAACCACTCAGGGAAAATTCAATCAGCCTACTGAGCTTCTTTAGCACATATCTGTAATTCTTTAATGGCATCAAGCATTTCCCACTTATATTTTTCATGTTCATGCTCTATTACGTACACTAACCTATAAGCCCCCTGAGGATAAAATATGTATCTGCTTCATCTGGGAATCACTCACCACGCCTCTGTATATTTTACATAATCAATAAATGTACATTTATTGAATTAATCAGTGAAAGAAAATTCAGGGAGAATGTCAGTGCAATGAAGACCAATGTTTCTAGACTCTCATTACACAAGGCAATATTTTAATTTTTTTAGCTGATACAAAGTATACACAAATAATATTTATATAATTATGATACGTAAACATTTGCTTTGCAAGTGTATTTTAACAGTTATACATGGAATAAAAGTATAAATAATGCTGGATAACCATTAATGATTCCTAATTAGCCAATGGGAAAAAAATCCACGCCCACTGCAGCGCTCGCGTTCTATACCCGCTGTCCCCAGACCGGTTCTCTTGCTGCTGTCCCACGTTCCGGCTGAGCAGTAAAGGAGAGTCTTACACAGCCCAAGAGGATCGAACGAGCAGGTAAGTTAGCGAGGCCAAGGCATGGTGATACAGACTGGGACTTAAGACTTCCAGCACGATGCCTTGAGGAGGTCAACAAAGTCTCTTCCCTTTTGGGGAACTTTTTGGCAGCTATAAAGCTGGACAAAAAACTCAAAAAACTGGGAACTGTCCCAAGGCATATACCAAATTGAGAGGTATTTATTCATAAAAACTATCATAAATACTAGGGAAAATATGCAGGTCTGTGGTAGTCTTGCTTGGGGTTGCTTCCAGCCCCACCGGGTCTGTTGGCGTGGTCTTCAACCAGCAGAAGGCAGGCCCTGGAAACCAGTGGCTTCACAGCACTGCCAGAGGGAGCTACTTGATGAGGAGCATTGTCAGTTCACGTGGCAAATCTTGGTAGCAGGTGAACAGGAAGGGCTGGTTAGCTCTGCTAGTCTGAGGTTGTGATTTTTGTGAGACAAACAACGGATGGTAGACTACTTGGCGATTTAACAGGGAGTTTAGTGGGTGAAAAAGCGATAAGAAGATTCAGTAAGCTCTTCACTCATCGCAGGTTAACTGAAAGCCATGTGCATGTGCAGCAGAGACAGAGCAGGCCCAAGCCACCCACACGTCCCTGGCCAGTGGAACCTATATGTACATTTGGACGACAACTGAGAGAGTCTGGCAGAAAGCAAAAGTTTGGGCAGACTAAAAATGCCCTGAATTCTTAATTTATTCCCCAAACCACATACAGATCCACAGCTGAGTGGAAGGCTTATTGGCTTGTGGTATTTTAACACAATTTCTGGCTGATATTTGCTAACACTAGTGTATAGACATAGGAGTTACCCCTAGAAAAACAGACTTAAAAATAAAAACAAGAAAATTAAAAACTAAAGCTAAGTAGAAACACCAGTGATTACACACTGTGGGGAAGAAAGACACCGCAGATTTAGCCCAGGCAAAATAGTGCACAAACGAAAAAGAACTGCTGGGAGGGGAGGAGGAGCCAAACCTGTAGGTGCTATGGTATGTTATTCAAAATTATCCGATATTCAACAAGAAAATGACGAGACATGGAAAGAAACAAGGAAGTGTCACACAAGGAAGTGTGACCCATACTTGGGAAGTAAAAAGGGCAGTCAGTACAAAATGTCTCAGAGAGTCCTTGAAAATTAGATTTAACAGACTTCAGAGCAGCTATTAAAATACGTTCAAAGAAATACAAAAACTATCAGGAACTATCTGGAGTCTGAGCTTTCACCTCACTTAAGAGTTAACAAGACAGTTATTACTGCTTCATGGGAACTGGCGAAGGATGGAGCCTTGTGTCAAAGACAAAGCACTTGATTATTCAGGACGACAGCAGTGGCCAGTGCCTCTGGTTTATTTTCATCCTCCCCATGCCCCACAAGTCCCACGAAGACAATGCAAAGGGCTCATGATGGATGCCTGCACAGGTGGTAGGTTGTTACAGGAGTAGAACCCTGGGCTTGAGGGATTCACCACTTTTACAGCAAGCTAAAGCAAGCCCCAGACAAAAAAAAAAAAAAAAAAAAAAAAAAAAACGGGCCTGCTGTGGATATCTAACTTACTTCTGTTGTGGTCAAAGACATACTTTGTATGGTTTCAGTTTTTTAAATTTACTGAGACTTGTTTTGTGTCCCACCATACAGTCTATCCCGCAGATGGTTCCATGTGTGCTTAGAAGAATCTGTATCTGTAACTGTGGCTGGAGATTCTATAGTGTCAGGTGGTTGATAAAATTGTTTAAGTCTTCTACACTCTTTCTATCTTTTACTAATTGTTTTATCAGTTTTTGAAAGCAGGATATTGAAATCTCCAACTATTGTCACTGAATTGTATATTTTTCTTTGAATAAAACAATTAAATGCATATGCATCTAACAGAGCCCCACAATACAAGAATTCAAAGAAATCTGAGAAAACCCCCAATATCTGGAAATCAAACAATCCACTCATAAATAACCCAAGGGTCAAAGAAGAAAGTGCAAGAAAAAAAACTTAAAAAATTTTTAACTGAATGAAAAGAAAAAAAACAACATATTAAAAATTATGAGATTACCTAAAACTGTGTTTAGAAAGATTTAAATACCTTTACCTTTATCAGAAGAGAAGTCTCTACCTTGCCTAAGCTTCCACCTTACTGAACAGTGTCTATCTTAAGCGTTCTCACACACTCAAAAAGGTAACTAAGTGAGGTGATGGATTGTTAATTAACTTGATTGTAGGAATCCTTTCACAATGTATATGTATAGCAAATCATTGTTGTACGCTTTAAATATATTACCATTTATTTGTCAATTATGCTTTGACAAAGCTAGGGAAATTTTTAAAATGTAACCAAGTTCAAAAAAAAGATAGGAGACTGACTAAAAAATTAAGAGATGTTACTAAAATCAAGAATCAAAGAGAGACAACACTACCAATCATATGGATATTAAAAAAATTATAAAAAAGTTTTGCCAATAAAACAGACCACTTAGAGGAGATGGAAAATGTCTCAGAAAGACAAAAATATCACACTACTCAAGAAGAAACACAAAATCTGGATTGAACTATCACAAATAGAGAAATTTAATTAATAATAAAATCTTCCCACAAAAAGTCCAAGCTCCCATGGCTTTACTGGTAAAAGCTTTCAAATATTTAAAAGAAGAAATAATACTAATCTTTCACAACTCTTTCAGAAAATAGAGGAAAAACATTTCTCATTCATTCTATGAGACCTGTATTATTACTGTGATATAAAAACCAGACAAAGATATCTCATGAAAAGAAAACTACAAATCAATATCCATCATGATTGCAAAGAGAAAATCTTTCACATAACATTAGCAAAACAAATTTGGTAACATATTAAAAGGATTATACACCATGATGATGCAGGATTTATCGTAAGAATTCAAGACTAGTTTAATATCCAAATATCAATGTAACATATCATATTAAGGGAAAAAGGAAAAACAGATCATCTAAATATATGCAAAAGAGCATTTGATAAAATCAAACACCTACTTATGATAAAAACTCTTAAAAACTAGGAATAAAAGTAAACT
Organism: Eonycteris spelaea; assembly: GCA_003508835.1. Classification (NCBI taxonomy): domain Eukaryota; kingdom Metazoa; phylum Chordata; class Mammalia; order Chiroptera; family Pteropodidae; genus Eonycteris; species Eonycteris spelaea. Next base: position 3,442,831 of record PUFA01000103.1, on the reverse strand, counting down.
TGCTCAGCTTGAAACACCTACAGCAAACATTATACTTAATGGTGAAAGATTACATGCTTTTTCCCTAGGTTAGAAACAAGATGAGGATGTTAATTTTCACTTCTTATATTAAGCAATGTATTCAAAGTCCTAGCCAGTGCAAGAAGGTAAGAAAAAGAGAAAAAGTCATGAAGATTAGAAATGAAGAAATAATACCATTTTTACTTGTGGATGGCATAGTTACTTGTATAGAAAACCCTAATGAATGTATAAAGGAAAAAAGCTACTAAAACTAGTAAGTTTAGCAAGGTCATAGGATACAAAGTCAATATCTAAAAACCAACTCTATTTCCATACACTAGGAAAGAAGAATCCAAAAATGAAATTAAGAAAACAACTCAATTCACAATAGCATCAAAAAAGCATAAAATACTTAGGAATAAATTTAACAAAAGAAGTGTAAGATTTGTACCTTGAAAACAACACATTGCTGAGAGAAATTAAAGAACACCTAAATAAAAAAATCTAAATGAAAAGAAGATCTAAATAATGTTCACAGATTAGAAGACTTAATGTTTAATGACAAGCTGCTAAGATTTAATAGAAATGCAAAAGACCTAGAATAGCCAAAACATTCTGAAAAAAAAAAAAAAAAGAGAAAAGTTTAAAAGACTTGTGTTACCCAATTTCAAAACTTACTATAAAGCTCCAGGAATCGAGACAGTATAACGCTGGCATATGAACAGGCATATAGTAAAGATCGACTGCAGACAGGCAAGAGGAAATTCTGAATGATGGCAATGTTTGCATCTTACACTGTGATGATGATTGCACAGCTCTAACAATTTACTAAAAGTTACTAAACTGTACACTTACAAGGGGTAAATTTTATAGTATGTAAAATTATACTTCAATAAAACTGTTAAAAAATGAAATGGCTTAGACTAGTTAAAACTATTAAACATACTTTTTTTCCAGTGTGAAATAGTAGTAGTTACAGAGTCTGAGGAATTTCTGTTGCTCCAATCACCTGGGCTTAGGAAAAAAATCAACCTATCTGAAGACTACATAAAATTTAAAATGTCCAGAAATTAATCAAAGATCTTACAAATGTCTGTTAGTTATCAAGGGGCCCAAAGCATAAGTGAATCATACAGATTTCTAGGCCAAACGTAGTAAAGTCTTTGTTTCTTAAAAAAAGACACGTGACTTTATTATAAGTCATACTGGTTTCTTACCCCTCTGTTTCCAAAGTTCACTCCTAAAATTAAAAGATCTGATCACATCGCTCCCTAAAACTACCTACAGAATAAAGTTCAAACACTTCCACAGAGTGTTGAAGGTCCTCCACAGACTGGCCTCATCTAGCTTTCCAGTCTTATTTCTAGGACATGCTGTGCTCTAGGTTTGCCTGGTTACTGAACAAAAATGGACTTTTCGGCTTTTGTATCCATGTTCACACTGCTATTATATTTAGAGCAACGGAAATTTGACTCAAGTCAAAGGCAACTGGCAAATCTGAGAAAAGATATTATTTTCAAAGTCTTAACAATATCAAAAATGCTGTTAGCCTTGACCTGCTGCTTGAATACTTGGCAGCAGCTTCACACTGGCACTTTCTCTGAAACTTAATGGCCTCAGCAGGCTCTTATGTGGAAATAGGGGAAGTCATCTGTGTGAGATCCTGAAGAGGGACTGTTTCTCCTAATCCAACTTTGTTACTTGAGGAAATTATCAGAGCTACTCTTCACTTTCAAAATCCAGTTACACTGAGGTTGATGGTTCTAGTTTTAATGATACATTAGATTTGTGACTGATAAAGTGTCATTTTTAGTACTATATAATTATGACTTTAACCAATACATCTGTGCTTTTAAAACAGTTTCTAGGTAGAGGTCATTAATACTGCGCTGGGCATGTTGCCCTTGGTTAAGTGGATCCGATTATCTTAATTTGACACCCACTCATACCAGTCAAGTGAGTAGGCACATTTAAGTTTTCCTTTGAAACCCAAATTTTGTTTCTTTTTCATAACCTTTCTTTGAAAACAGATTAGACTTAAAATTTCTTTCAAAATCTTCTGAACTCCTTCAAAAGGTAAGAAAGTATCTTGTTGAAATTTCTTTCCCTCCAGCCCTTCTATTCCTTATGTAAAGGAATTTACTAAATCAGTATTTCCCAGGAAGGTTCATAGCAGCCTTATTCAGGTTTCATTGTTCAGAACTGAGTCAGATTTATATGGTGTTCATTACTCTAAACATAATAGCAATGTGAACAAAAGCACAGTTCTGAAGAATATTTCTTTTAGGAGATGTTAAATAAGTTTACCCCTAAAAAAGAACAATCATATTTGGAAAACTGTGGGGATTTTTTTTTTTTTTTACTAGCATGTTAAAGACTCCCAGCAATTCTGTAGGAGAAAAACCTGTTCAGTTTGTTAACCTAGCGTTTCTCCAATGTTAATTAACCATGAAATCTCTTTATCCCCCAAAGTAATTCAGTTTGTGCAATCCTGAACTAAGTGATAACTGAGACAGTGTCTAGCAGAGGGCTTCTTTAAAAGAACTTCTGCCTGACAACCTCCAGTCATGGTTCAACTACTTCTGTAGGCAGTCTATTTCGTACTTATTTCAAAATCCAAATATAATAAGCTTGCTATAAAAGCAATATACAATAAAGAAGTATACAAAGTAAAATGATTAAAGTTCTGATTGTCATCATCTCCAAAATACCACTGTTGAAAGCTCGGTGTACATTCTTCCAAATATTTCCTTTTTCGATAATACACTTACATATATACATAAATATGAGAATAGAATGATACCAAATATAGCAAACTGCTATGTAATGTGTCTTTAACAGCTTCCCACATCAGTTTGTATAAATAAATCTCATTATTTCTGTACTCTCTGTAATATAATTATATCACAATTTATTTAATCATTGATTTATCCTTACTCATATTTAAGCTGTTTCATTTATTTATTTGTTTGTGTGTGTGCTACTACAGGCAATGTTTCTGTAAACTATATGTGTACTTTTGTGCAAATGTGTACATATTTCTGTAAGATGAATTCCTAAAATAAAAATGTTGAGCCAAATGTTTGTGTATTTGAAAGCTTGCAAGATAATACCAAATCATCTTCTGAAAGGCTATTTTGGCTTCAGTTTTAGGACAGAGAACCAAACATACTCTGGGTTCACCACTTTATAAATACCCCCAAACAACAAACAGGATAAGAAATAGGAACACGAACTCCATTTTGGAATAGGCTAAGAGATTCCTGCAATAATAATCCAAAGTAAAGTAAAAAGGTGAATAGAAAAAGAAAAAGTAAAAATCATGGCGCAGTCAGTCTAAGTATCTCCAGAGGGACAGACTGATGAGACTCAAACCAACTGATCTTAAGGAACTCCCAGCACTTCAGGAGACAGTGATGATGTGGGGAATAGAGGAAGCAGGAGCTATTAAACCTCCACTCATCCCTGGACACAGAAGGTGTACACTAAGGAGAGCCAAGTCAGAGAGGTTCTGGGCTCAGAAGTAACCAACAGAGTAGGATTATGACCATATACTAAAATATGAAACTCCTTATCCCCTCTCAACAGGTTACAGAAAGGCTGGCAACCATGCTTACTGACACTAGGCAGGAGACTGAAGCACCCCTATCTAGATAAGCTGAACAGAAAGAAGCAGAGAAGACTTACACACCCTGCCATCTGGTTAGGTCCTAGCAACAATAACAAAAAAGACTGACTACTCAATTGCTCTACAATAAAAGCCAACTAGTTAAAAAGCTTCACCCCAAAGTTTAAAAAAAACAAGATATATCTGCACAGCCTTAAGGTATACTTCCTAAAATATTTATTAATTACAAAGAGAAAAATAGTAACTTTACAAATGGAGAAATCTGGCAGACACCACCTTAACTATATGATCAAGTTGACATTATGGAATGATGTATTGATATCATGTACCCCCGATATGGATGTGTTGTAAAGCGCCCATCAATTCTGTAGTACTTGTCAAAAAAAAATCCATAACTTCAACATAATCATGAGAAAACACCAGACAAGTGCAGAGAACATTATACCAAATACCTGACCAATAAATTTCAAAAGTGTCACGGGTAAAACAGATGAGGAAAGGCTAGTCACAGACTAAAGTAAATCAAAAAGATGTGATAACTAAACACAATGTGGGATCCAAAACTGGATCCTAGAACAGAAAAAGCATTAGTAGAAAAACTAGTGAAATCAGAATAAAGTTTGTATTAGTTAATAGTTCACTGATGTCAATTACGGTTTTGTTTTCTGTATCATGGTTATATAAGATGTTCATATTACATGAAATTGGATGAAGAGTATTCTACAAGACTTCTCTGCATAACCTTTGTAACACTTCTGTAATTCTAAAATTATTTCAAAATAAAGTTTTTAAAAAGACTCATCTATATAATGGAGCTTTCAACACTTCTTTGGAATGCCAAGTCTTATTAAGCATGAATGAATTGCCAAAACCTACTTTCAAGTATTTGAGGGTAGTTCTCTTCCTTTCATCAAACTTTTCCAATTCTTTCTTCTGTTCCCTTTACAATATGGTTTCAAAACCTCTCTATAAACCCTTAAAATGAAGTAGTCAAAACATACATAAGGATGCTATATATTTTTGTGATTGTCATCAAAGAATAATGAAATACTAATAAGAGTATTTCATTATACCATCCTGCACTGATGTAACTGTTGAAAATTATATACAGAGATATATGATTAAGAATGTTTCTACTCGTGTAGAGCTATGATAACAGTGCTTATATTAGCATTAACTTATGTGAACCTTTAGGCATATTTCTTTAAGATAGTTGAAAAAAGAAATTTATACCTGTTAGCATCACTCATTTTCCTTAAGTTTTTTTCTGGCTAACTTTTGCTCTTTCAAAATGTTATTTCAGATATTGTATTTTTCCATATTAGAACTTCCACTTAGTTCTTTTTTATATTTCCATTTCTTTACTGAACTAACATTTGTTCCCTCATTGTGTTCGTGTTTTCCTTTATATCCTTAAACACATTTATAATAGCTGCTTTAAATTCTGTCTGCCGATTTCATGATGTCTGCCATTTCAGGGTTTGTTTCCCACTCATTTGACTTTTCTCCAGGTTATAGCTCAAATTTTCATTTTTACATTTCTTTGCATGCCTACTAATTTTGATTACATGCTAGACATTATGTATGCTACCTGTTGGTTGTTGGACTTTGTTGTATTCCTTAGTAGTGTATTGAACTGTGTTGCAGCAGATCAAAGTGTTCCTTTCATGGTTTAAGCTGTCAGGATGATTCTATAGTAGCCTTGAACCTAGAGCTATATTTGCCTAAAATACAGCCGTTCTATCAGCTCCACTGAATACCTTGGTGTTCAACAAGTTCTCTCTAATCTGATGGGATAGAATGTGAACATTTCTCAACCCTGTGTATGCTCCAGTCATTTTTCAGCTCTAAAGTAATTATTCTTTCCTTAGTAAATGTTCTTTGTCTTAACTTGTGGAGTCTTGCTCTGTGTATGTGCAGCTTAATGTTTAGTAAAAGACTCAAGGGGTACCCTATATAGCTTCCTTAAGCTTTTCTGCACATCTCTTCTCTCCAATAGCCTGCCCCACAAATTCTAACTACCTTTCTAGCCTTAAACTCTGATCTCTGTCTCCTCAGCTCACTAAGTCTGCTCCCTTCTTCCAACCCTGTACTGCAGTCTGGAAAGTGCTCAGAGGCAAAGCTGGGGGTAACTATGGGGCTCATCTCATTTATTTCCATTCTCTTAGGAGTTATGGTCCTGCATATTTTCAAATATCTAAAAACATTTATCTCATATATTTTGCCCAGCTTTCTAACTGTTTACATCAGGAGGGCTAGTCCAGTACTAGTTACTCTATCATGGTCAGTAGTATAATTTCTAAGTACTTTTAAGATATTACAATAATTACTAACACTCTTCCAAAGAGGTACCATTGTAATTTAAAAATCATTAAAAACATTAACCTCTGGTCATTAGGAAACATTTATGTATTTTTACTTTGTTATATTCCTTTGTTTCCTTTTCAGGAACTAAAACCTATTATACAATCAATAAATGTTTGTTCAATGGCTGAATAAAAACTAAGAAAACATTTAAGAACAAAAATATATAATTGTGGGGACATGAAGGACTTTAAAATATAAATTTCTTTATATCATAAAGAAAACTTATGAAGCTAAATTTCTAAAGCCTCATGTCTAAAAAGATATAAAAATAAAGACTTTTAATTACACAAAATTGGACAGCTCTCCCTAACATCCTAAGATAAGGTAGAAGTAATACTCTTATTAGCAAAAAAAGCGAGAATGATGCTTGTATGTACACAGGTAAACATATGCTATTCAACTTTCAAATTAATCTTAAATTATTTTTCTCTAAATTTCACCCAATTTATTTGCCTTTTCAAAGTTACATGCATTTAACACTCAATTTCAAAAGATAAAGTGAGTGTCTTCAAGCTTTCACATTAGTTTTGAATTCATATGAGTCTACATTTCCAACTCCATTACACTATTAACAATCTAGTTCACTCCTGGTTAGGGCCAATGGAGCCCAACCCACCCTGGACTCCTGAGCAAAAGGGAAATTGCTCTATTGTTACAGGAACTACTTCTAGTCCCAGTCAGGTTTCTGGGTCTGGATGCAGGAATAACCAGGTTGAAGAGTACCACTATTTTAAGAGCTAAAACAACAAACAGCTGTCCTGCTGATGTGTGGGATACCAGAATCTTATAAAACCACATTCACAACTTCTCAACTTTTCAACAATTTCTTCTCTACCTCTTATATTGCTTTATGATTAAAAAAACCCAAAAGATTTGGTGAAAGTACCCTGGCATTTCAGATGGCATCTATAAGGTAATATAATGCCACCAGGCCAGAGATAAGCTATTTTTTTTTATAACTGCCACCGGAAACTCAATCAAAATTGCTACAGGTCCCATTCTGAAATAATCATAAAAAATATTTGTATAAACATTCAAGTATCTCAGTAGTAATCCTTAAAATTTCTTTACTGGGTCCTATTCCACAATTCCGAGAGAGAAGTTCATTTTTCCTTACTGTAAATAGCTCAAAAAAGCAATCAAAAAACCTTGAGAAGCATGGAAAAACAGCCAGAGTTCAATAAAACTGTTCTTTCAGATTAAAGACATTTAAATGAAGCATCTATACTCAAAGGGAAAATAACAATTACAGTAGGCTATTAATCACAGCATTTTATTAAAAATAAAAATACTATTAGAATGTGAGAAGAGCTGCAAATTATTTGCTTCTGAGAGTAATCTGTCACATAAAGGAGCCACTGAAAAACATGTAGCAGTTACAATGAGTTCAAGGCTGTACACTGGCTGATCTCAATGTTATCTCTCAACAGACTGGGGATAGCTCATGGAAGTTCGTAAGTGAGAAGCATGAGAAAAAGGCTGATGTCTCCGCCATTTCCCAAACTAATACAATTTACCATTATGTTCAAATTTAAACTATAAAAATATTGAATTAAAGAGAACTAAAGCAGAGGAATAATGCTACACAATGGTGATGATTTAGTTTTAGCATCCTATTACACAGTCACAATCTATTTATAAACATCTGCTTTCCAGAGACTCATACAAAGAAATAGCTATAGCCCCCTGCTTCTGCTCTATCCTCTTCTCCTGGATGCCCCACATTGAAGTTAGTGTTAAAAATCTTAATATTTTTATAGATTCTACAATTTCAAAGTAGAGATACAAAAGATTTTACAGAAAACAGAGGCACTTTTTAGAGTAAGGAATAATTTTTAAACAAAGTTCTTTTTAATAGTAGAAAGGGATGTTCTGTGAAAAAGAACGCTAAATCACCAGAAAATGGTAAGGGTTACTGTAAAGACAATCACTGTATAGCTAAAATTTGTAATGCTAAAATTCTATGATTTTCTGAAACAAAAAATGGTATTTGAATGTCTATTATTATCATTAGGGAGTCTTTAATATATCTCTTGTTTAAAATGGCACAAATCTCATTGTTATGTACTATTAAAAAGAAAGATACTTTATAACCAAATTGCTTTTTGAAATTGTGACATGTATTTTAAGACTTGACAGATGGATGCTATTTTCCTTCTAAATATATATGACAAAAACAATGATTTATTTGATATCTACTTCAAATTTGGGAATCATTTTCCATGTTATGATCCATATTTTTTAACTTCTAGAAGAAATCAAAATATGTACTGAGCATGAAAATGACTCCCAAATATCCTTAAAAGTTTCATGCTAATTCAGATATCTTTATTGATGCCAGTATAATGAGGAGCTGCTAATTAATTTTAAAACTATTTTCCATTTCTTGGATATACATAAATATGAATCCCAACAGCAGGATTAAAACAGATATGCTCAAGATCTCTAATCATATTTAAATGAATTCCATACAAATATTTATAAGTCAACAACCTTGAGTAGAAATTTATTTAAAAGGATGCACTTATAAATTAAAGACAAGAATTAAACTGAACAAATACACATTACTTATTAATAATATTTATTAAAATGGCACATGCCAGGCAATGCTAGGTTAAGATAAATGACAAAAATGATAAAAGTCACAAATCTTTTTCCCAATCAACTTACAGTTTAGTAGAGAAGAAATTGTGAGCATCAAATGACTATTATATAGAAAGCAGTGCTAGAAGAGAGCTAAAATAAATGTAAAATGAGGTCACGTACAAGAGATTTTATTTTCTGCTGAAAGACGGCCAAGAGCCCTGCAGCTGAGGTGGCATTTAAAACTGCCTTGAAAGACATCCAGACCTTGGTCCTAGTAGAAAGGAGTTGAATCTTATGAACAAAGCAACTTAAGGCAAATGAGAAACTGATGTTAATCGAGTTTGGTGGGTAGAAGAAGCAATATATCCACAGTATTACCAGTGTTTAAATGGATCTGTCGGTCAGCCAGACAGGTCAGGGTCATATCCTGGCTCTGACCTATATATTAGCTGTGTGATCCTGGGCAGGTTACTTACTGTTTTTAAACTTCACTTTTTCTTAAGTATACATACAAATAATAACTATCCTAAAGTAGATAATAACAAATAATTATCCACTTTACTGTGCTGATGTAAGGATTAAAAGAGATAGTATATTGAAAGCATTTAGCATGTTCCCTGGCACAGAGTAAGTGTTCAATTACCACTAACTTACTATTAAAAACAGTAATAAATCTTATTTTGTTAACTGAAAGTGAATGAGATTGGATTATGTTAGACTGAACACACGTCTACCTTCTCTTCCAACCAAAATCTTTTGAAACGACAGAAAAAAATACTTGAATAAGTAAAGATGTCATCCCTAAAATTTAAATGTTGAGAAATTCTTAAAAGATATAAAGTGGTTTGAGGAAGATGAAAGAATAGAGAAAATGTAGAGTCAAATCTGGCAGAAGAGAGACTAGGTTTCAAATAAGCAGATAAGAACAAGATTAGATGTCCTACAGAGTGGGGTTCCCAAATCCTGGGCTGCAGACTGGTACTGGCCCATAGCCTATTAGGATCATGGTTGCACAGCAGGAGATGAGTGGCGGGCAAGCAAGCGAAACTTCATCTGTATTTGCAGCTGCTCCCCAGTGCCAGCATGATTGCCTCAGCCCCACCTCAGATCAACAGGCATTAGATTCTCAGAGCAGCACTGGTCCCTGGTGCCAAAAAGGTTGGGGACCACTGCCATAGATTAAAGACATGAGAAAACACATGGGTAATTAAGTAAAGAACTATCCTTAGAATACCTGGGCCAGATATGTTCACCCTTCCACTCATACTAAGCCACATACTACCCTGGTTTCACTTTGACCTGAAACTTTAACAAATCTTTCCCCAAAAAGAGTCCCTAGAGCAAACTTTTATGAATAGACTCTCCATAGGTCAACAATAGGCAAACAGGGATAAAGATAAATATGTATAGAGAATCAAAGCACCTGGTTTAACACAATGAAAGAGAGGTACAAACTCGATAAAGAAATAATCAAGGGACAGACCAAATAAGTGAAAAGGAGAAAACTGTAAAAGATGTTAATGACTTGCACATAAAACAAGAATAAGTCATTTAAAAAACTTTTAGAGATCTTGAAAATTAAAAATAGAGGCAGGAGAGATGTCCAGTTTCAGTCCTAGCATGTAAAGAGCTTGAAAGTCATCATGCCTGTCCTTAAAACAAAAAAATTGGGCAAAGTTAAAATAAATGAAACTTAAATGACTTTCCTTGGATTCATCAGAGAACTGAGATCATAAGCAAAATGCCAACCCAAAATCTGGAGACAGGTACAGCAACCAAGATCCACTTACATGAAGCAAAAGCCACTGGGGACCCATAAACTGGTAGAAATACTTAATGGTAATTTTGATAAATCATTGGAGATTGTGAAACTAACGTGAGAATAAGTTTCTCTGTTCCCTGGGGGCCACGGTCTTAGAGATGACCTATATTTTTGTGGGCTTTCCCCTCTAGGAACTCAGCCAGATTCTTACCATGAAGTTCCAAAAAGATCCCCTCCCTCTTAGGCAGTGGGAGGGAATCAGTAACCACTGTGATACAAGCCCAGCCTTTTCCACCACAAAGGCCTCCTTTCCAGAGGAAAAGACTTTGTTAGAACACAACTCTCAAACCTTATCCTGGCTGGATGAAAAGAAGTCCTATCCGCTGCAACTGCGCTTTCCTGTTCCACCTGAAGGGAAAAGCGGAATACCGCAACCCATGGTCAACACTGGTAGGTCTTCAAGGAAACAGACTGGGGACACTACAGGCAGGGAAGGGAGTAGGACAGCGTGGGGTGCGGGGAGATTTGGGGAGGGGTGTGGAAAGCTATACCAGTGGACAAACACTTATGAAGGTCACAGCCATGATACTCAGGCCCACTTAAAATCTGAGACGTAATCAAAAGATTATAAAACGGTCCTTCTCCACATCTTAATGCCACACAAATGGGGCTGAAGTATAATAGTGGATTACAGGTAAAATAACTCTTTGTGAAGATCAGAACATAGGCAAGTTCCAAAGTCAAGAGTGAAGGCCAAAAAGCCAAGTACATCAGGGTAATTTGAAGCCTCTGGTATCTATAGCTACTACAATAAACAATAAACACAACCCAGCTCCTAATCAGATTAACATAAATCCTCACATGAAAGGCCTGTTTACTTCAGCTCCCATTAGCTGATACAAGACGCCCAACTTTCAACAAGAAATTATAAAGCATGCCAAAAGGCAAGGAAAAATGAAACAAACAACAGAATAAGATATATGACATGGTTGTTGGGATTACCGGATAGTGAATCTGAAGTAGCTATGACTAATACGCTAAGGGCTCTAATGAAAAAAGTGGCTAACATACAAGAATAGATAAGTAAACAGAGTCAGAACTCTTAAGAAAGAATCAAAACAAAATGCTAGAAATAGAAAACATAGTAACTGAAAAGGCTGCCTTTAATGAGCTCATCAGTATACTTGACATGGCTGAAGAAAGAATCAGTCAACTTGAAGATAGGTCACAGATACTTACCAAACTGAAATGAAGAGGAAAAAAAAAAGAAAAAGAAAAAAAACTCAAACCATCCAAAAACTATGGGACAGTATCAAAAATGTAACATATGTGTAACTGAAATGCCAGAAGGAGAAGAAAGAGGGAATGGAGAAGAAATATTTAAAGTAAAAATGTATGAGAACTTTCCAAAATTAATGATAAACAACAAACCACAGATGTAGGAGATTCAGAGAACACCCAAGAAAAAATTTAAAAATTCACCTAATCATATCAAATTCAAATTGCCAAAAACCAAAGAAAAATTTTGAAAGAATTCAGAGGGGAAACAAATCACCTTACCTGTAGAAAAACAATAAAAATTATAATGACCTGCTTGTCAAAATCACCTAAAGAATGAGAGTAGAATGAAATATTTAGCGTTGAAAAAAAAAAAAAACCAACTTGAATAAGTGAAGGAGAAATAAAGACTTTCTCAAATAAAAACAGAGGAAATTCATTGCCAGCTGACCTGCTGTGAAAGAGATGTTAAGTGACATTTTTCAAGCAGAAAAAAATGAAATAGTAAGAAACTTGGATCCACATAAAAAAGGAAGTGTTAGAGAAGGAATAAAGGTAAGATAAAATCTTTTATTTTACTTCTTAATTGATCTAAAAGGCAACTATTTGTTTAAAGCAATCATACAGATAAGTGAAATGAATGACTGTAGTAAACAAAGGGTGGGAAGAAGGAATTGAGAATACTGTTATAAAGTACCTGAAACCTCAAGTGAAGGTTTATTTAAAGACAGACTTAGAGGTCTTAAGATGGCTTCGGGTGGCTAGGCTCTAACCAGTGAGTAGGGCTGACTGTGGGACTGGTGCTGGGAGGGCGGTAGCCTGTGTGGTTGGCCTCAGAGCCTTACGACAGAGCTGCCTAAAGCCTCTGGCCCAGACCCACCGGAGAATCGCTGGGCTGGCTTCGGAAGGGCATCAAGCACCTGGTCCAGCCTACTGGTAAGAGAGCTTCTCTGTCTCCACCTCTGTCAAGTGAAAGGGTTGAGGCTTTCCGTAAGGGAAACCAGACTTGTGTTTACAGCTGCTGTATCCCAGGAAAGAGCTGTAGTTACGGGACTGTCAGCAACTAGACATCCAGTACCAGAACCTTCTGGCGCTTCGTGCTGTGCTCGGAACAGCTGTCCACCCGTCTGGGAACCGGAGTGTGACGGCTGCCAGAAGCCTGCAGAGTTCCCAGTTGTTGCAGCTAAGCAGGGAAAAGTGTAACTTTCTAGAGCCACCCGCTTGCAGTGGCGTGGGCTGCTACTTCCTGGCCTAAATGAAAGTGATGTTGAGTTGAATTCAGAAGATGAAGACACATTAGAGAACTTGACTTAATTTACAGAAAGAGAAAGATGGGACCATTACAAAAACAGAGATCTCAGATTTCCCTACAGATGGACCGAAACCCGAGGCAGAGCGTCCTTCTGGAATTACCTTACACATGTGAAATAAATTTCAGGAATGGCATAAAAAGCACTCCGTAGAAGACCTTAACTTCAAGATTCAAAAGGAAGAAAAAAATCCACCCAGAAAAGGTAGACTGAGGAATGAAGAAGAATCTCAGAGTGAACAGTCCTCAAGTAAAACCCAGTGGAAGGAACTTAGTATTCCGGAGTCAAAGACAGGTTTGAACCCCCTGTTAAATATTTAAAAACTGACAATTTAGGCCTTGAAAAGAACATAGGCCAGCTATGGAAGAGTGGAATATTGAAAAGAATGGAACTCAACAATCAGCTAGCTACCCGAGAGCTTGGTGTAAAAACTGCCAAAGAGACCGCATGTCACAACTCTGTAAAAGCAAAAAAAGAAGCTGAAAACTCACAAGTTGATGGAAAAAAGAAGAAACCTGCATGGGCATTTGAAGCAAAAAAGAGATGGAAAACCAAAAGCAACACGGGATATTTGTAACTTGCCAGAGTTCTTCAAAACATTGCGTCTTTACTTGAGTTTTAATTTGAGTCTTCAATTGCTCAATTTACTAAAAAGGTTTTCCTTATTTCCATATTTACGTTAAATATGTTAGAAAAATTGATAGTAAAAAAATAAAGCATAAAGTTTGGGAGTTGATGATCAAATCTTCTCAGTCTTTTTCTAAATAGTTTAACCTATCGAAGTGAATGGAATTTAGCATTCTGTTCTTTGTACAAAGAATCTAAGCATACATATAGGAAAAAAAATGGATTTTATTTATATAAACTTACAATATAAAATCCATTTTACTTTTCACCCATTTGTTATCCCATAGCCAATGAGCTCCTTGTAGTTTATCTGTATTCAGTGTAACTGTACTTATTTTGGAATTGTGTTTTTAAGATTGGCATTTGTTTATAATGAAATCAGTCATAAGTCCAAGAAAGTCTCAACTGATATCATCTTTACAAATGACTTTACTGTAATGTTATAAAATTATTGTTCTTTATTGGATGCAGTAGAGTTGACACTTTACAATCACATAATAAAAGTAATTGATTAAAAAAAAGGAACTTAGATTAAAAACATACAGTGTAAAATTTAGACAATCACTAAAATATTTTTAAAAGAAGTATATTAATACTCTAAGAAATGAAATGAAATAAAAATACGATGGAAAACAGTATGGCATGAAATAGAATCATATAAAATATTCAAAAATACGACAGAAAACAGTATGGCAGTTCTTCAAAAAAATAAAATAAAAATAGAATTCACATGATCCAGCAATTTCACTTCTGAGTATTCACACAAAAGAATTGAAGCAGGTCTCAAAGAGATATTTGTATACCCATGTTCAAAACAGTATTATTTATAATAACTAAAATATGGAAGCATCCCAAGTGTCTGGTGATAGATGAATGGATAAGCAAAACGTGGTATATTCGTATAAAGGAATATTATTCAGCCTTAAAAGGTAGGAAATTCTGACCCATGCTATAACATGGATGAACCTTGAGACATTATATTAAGTAAATAAGCCAGTCACAAAAAGCACATATTTGAGGTACCTAAAATAGTGAAAATCAGAGACAGAAAGTAAAATAGGGTTGCCAGGAGTAGAGGGGGAGGGAGAATGGGGAGTTATTGTTAAATATGTATAGAGTTTCGGTTTTAAAAGATGAAAAGATTCTGGTGATGGATGGTGGTGATGGTTGCACATCAATATGAATGTACTTAATGCCAATAAACTGCGCATTAAAATGGTTAAGATAGCAAATTGTATGTTACAAATATTACAAAACAAAATTTGGAAAAAATGTATTGGCAGGAGAAGATAACAAGATAGAGAAGAGGACAAGGTTACTAGAACAAGAAACCATGGGCATGAGTAATTCCAGATTACTCATAGGCTAATAGTCAAGGAACAAAGGGCTGTGAATGGGAAGCAGATTACAAATTCTCTTCCTAAATCCTGTTCAAGGAGGCACAAATGAGTTAGCAACACCTTTTTATAACAGATTAGAAAATGCCAAAATTTTGAGTAAGAAGATCCTTTTTCACATAAATATAATTTTTTGAAGCTCTTCATGTTAGTGGTTGTAGTTTAAATATCCTTTATTTAGAAAACTACATGACTGAAAGTTATAATGAATTCAGTGAAACAAAAAAGTAAAGGGATGAATGAAGAATGATATACAATGCTAACACTAATCAAAAGAAAGCTGGAACAGCTAGCTCTATTAATTTTAGACAAAGCAGACTTCGTGACAAAGGAGAGTATCAGGAATAAAGGGAGGTTACATAATAAAAACGTTGCCAATTTTAAAGAGACCACGTAACAATTCCATACATGTGTGCACCCAAAAAGAGCGCCAAAATGCACGAGGCAAAAACTGAGAGAACTGCAAGTGAATAGGTAAATTCACTATTGTAGTTAGAGGGTTCAGACACCCTTCTGTCAGTAAATCATACACCAAATAGGAAGAAAATCTGTAAGGAAATAGAAGACTGGAACAGCATTATCGATCAACTTGATCTAACTGCCATTTATAAAATGTTCCAACTAACAATGGCAGAATGCATATCATTCTTAAACCTACATGGAAAATTCACCAAGAGAAACGACATCTGGGCCATGAAACACTTTTTAACCTAATTTAAAAGGACAGAAACAATATAATGTATGTTCTCTGACCACAATGGAGTTAAACAAGAAGTGACAGAAAATAGATAGAAAATCCCCAAATATTTGGAATTAAATAAAAATCTAAATAATCCATGGGTCAAAGAGCAAGTCACAGAAAACTATAAAATATTCTGAACTCAATGAAAGTAAAAACACAACTAATCAAAATTTGTGGGCTGCAAGAGAAGAAGTGTTGAGAAAAATTTATAACATATATGCATATATTATAAAGGAGAAAAATAAAAAAATCAATAACCTAAGATTCTACCTAAGGAACTAGAGAAAGAAGAATAAATTAAGCCTCAAATAAGTAGAAGGAAATAAAAAAATAAGTGCAACAACCAATGAAAATGAAAACAGGGCAACAGAGAAAATACATTAAGACTTAAAGCTGATTATTTGAAAATACCAATAAATTGATAAAGGTGCCAAGAAAAAAAAGATGCTACAAATTACTGATATCAGATATGAAAGGGGGGGTCATTACTACTGATCTATTAGACAATAAGGAAACAGTACAAACAACTCTGTCCCACATATTTGATAACTTAGATGAAACAGACTAACCCTTTGAAAAACATAAAATATGAAAATGCACACAGGGAGAACTAGATAACCTTAATAGCCCTATGTCTATTAAAGAAGAGTCAATAATTGAAAACCTTCTATAATAAAAGCACCAGGCCCAGAGGGTTTTACTGGCGAATTCTACCAAATACATGATTAATAATACTAATTTAAGAAAACAGAATATAGAGAATACTTACTAAGTCATTTTATAGAGAAAACATTATCCTATTATCAAAACTAGATAGACATTACCAGAAAACTACACCAACATATCTCATGAACACAGATGTAAAGATTCTTAAAAAAAATTAGCAAATAATGAATAAATAAATGAAGGAGAACAGACAAATCTCCTGTGCAGAAGAATTTCAAATAATTTATGTACTCTGCCCACAACGAGGTGGAGCCTAAATCTACAACTTAACTGTATACAGTTACTTCCTTCCAAAGTGTATAGTAAGGAAAAGGAAAAAAGGAGTCACTTCACCGTGGAGACACCTGACAAACACTACCTCAGCCAGGTGGTCAGGGTCAATATCCATGGTGATCAGTAATGTTGATAAGTATATATCCTCGATATGATGTGATGAGAATAGAAATTTACCTCTTTGGTCCTCCTCCAAAAAATCCATATTCCTAGTACAATCATGAGAAAAATATTAAACACATCTTAATTGAGGGGTATTCTACAAAATACTTTACCAGAGCTCCTCATAACTATCAAGGTCATAAAAAACAAAAACAAAAAAAGTCTGAGAAACTGTCCCAGCCAAGAGGAACCTAATGAGCTATAATGACTAAATGTGATGTGGTATTCTGGATAGGATCCTAGAACAGAAAAAGAACATTAAATTAAAAACCAGGGAAATCTGAATAAACTATGGACTCTAGTTATTAAAAAAAATGTATCAACATTTAATTGTGACAAATATATCATACTACTGTAAGCCATTAACAACAGGGGAAACAGTATGGGATATATGGAAACTCTCTGTACTATCTTCATAACTTTTCTATAAATCTAAAACTATTCTAAAACAAAAAGTTTACTGAAAATATAGGCAGAAAAGCAATCTGGACTCAAATGAAATCAGTGGACTGGAAAGTAATTCTAGGGATTTTTCCAGAACAAAACATTAAAGGATAGGAAACAGCACGTAAAGAAAAAGTCCAAGAGGAAATAACAGAATAAGGAGCAAGAACTACAAGTGGTCAAATACATAACATAAAAATTTTCTGGACTTAAACAAAGTTAAGTCTCTGTTTTTAAAGGGACCACTCCATGCTAGACAATACGAATTAGGGGTGGAGGAAGAAAGAAATCCATATCATGAAATAGCAGAATTCAAAGATAAAAATTACAAAAGCTTACAGAGAATAAGAGGCAACTAGTATCTAAAAATGAACAAGAAAAAGATTCCTAACAGTAGGCTCAAAGAAAATTCAACTTAATGTGACAGCAAATAATATATTTTCAGATATGCAATCTTGAAAATTTACTTCTCACACAACCTTTCTGAGAAATTTATTATAAGGAATAATCTAGCAAAATAAATTAAAAACAAGAAAAAGTCAAAGAAAACAGAAATTGTAGTCCAATGAATATACCTGAAGAGAAGGCACAGTATATGAGCAAGAAGGCAGTACAAACATAATGAAGTTTTAAAATTACTTGGTGAGGGGAAAGAGATCATGATTACGTAACTGCTGCTGGGGGGGTGCGGGGCACGGCTAGCAGACTGGAGAAGGGAGGCGGCAGGCAGGGGAGCAGTGCTGCCTGTGGAGATCCGTGCGGGCCGACCAGATTCGCTGGCTGCCATCCCCGCTGTTATGCACTGGGTTAAAAAAGACAACTAACGTCAACCATGAAAGATCCAAGTCGCAGCAATACTAGCCCAAGCACCATCAATGAAGATGAGATTATTAATGGTCATTGTCATGAAGATGAAAATCCATTTGTAGAGTATGTGTGAACAGAAAATGAAGAGGAAATAAATAACAGGAGTTATGGGAAGAAGAAGAATATTGAACGCTGTTTCCAAGAAATGCTGGAAGAGGAAGAACAACATTTTTTCCAGCTTGAGACCTCCCATAAACTATGGACCAAATCCAAGACCAATTTAATGCCCTTGTTATCAATGATGGCTTTCCTCTAGAAGATTGTGTGGTTAAGAGCAACGTGAATCCAAATGCAAAGGAGTTTGTTTCTGGGGTAAAGTACTAAAATATGAGCTAGACGGGGCCCTCTTTTAGTGGATATAGCACAATTTCCACACTGTGAAGGTAGTATTAGAAGACTTCACTGTAAAATCTGTTACTGTCACTCCAAAATTTTGTTAGTCTTGCATTCTTAATAAAGGTGCTGAGATTGTTATTAAGTAAAAAGCTGTCAAACATTACTGAAAATAGAATTGGCCCCATGGCTTGATGTGAAGATAGCAAGGAAAGAAGAACCAGTCAAGTTGTGACAATGCACCAAATTAAATGACCTCTAAATCTTAAAAAAAAAAAGTCTAAACTATGTATGTCATATTTCAAGGGTGACCTTTCAATAGAAACAAATTAAGATTGTCTGGCAGGACCATAAAACAATAGGTGTAAAGTTGTCCATAATTGGTAACCCTCCAAAAAAGGGCATCAAAAGTCTGAAAATAAAACAACAGAAAATACGTATCAGGTAATGCTATTAAAAAAGGAAGCAGATACAGTAATGTCAGTATCAGACAAAACACAATTGAAGGCAACAAGAATTAGGGCAAAACAAATGCATCCTGCTTATAAAAAAATACCATGTTTTCTTAATTCTAAGATGTACTTGTTCACATTTTAACGTCTGTGAAATCAGAATGTGTTTTATAATTCAAGGTGTCTTAGATTCGATGGAACACAGTAATCTACCAGGAAAGTAAGTTATGATTCCTAATGCACTGACAACACAGCTTCTGAATATATGAAGCAGTAAAAGAAACACAAGAATTGAACAAATCTACACTCATACCTTTCTTAGAAATGTTTACCTAGAAACTGGCAGATTAAGTAGACAAAAATTAGATAAGGCTCTAAAGGATTTTATGAACACAGTCAACAAGTCTGATTTAATAGATATTTACAAACAGTAATATACAGCAAACATAACACCTATAGAGCTCTCACCAAAAACTGACCATAAATTATATCACAAAAAGAATCTCAAATCTCAACGAACTGAGAAATGTGGTCATCTGCTGACAGGAAGAGAACTATAAAGAGTATAGTTTGAAGAGTATAAAGGTGTAAAATAACTGCTATACAAGGAAGGAAAAAGGAATAGACTAGAAAAACCTAACAGGATTTCTTAGCAGTCCGAGACCCAATTAAAGCCAGTGCTCATGAATTTAGTATGGGTCTTCTCAGTTGTGAGAGAATAACATACCCCCAAATGAAGTAATTCGAAGCTATCCAAATACCTGTAATGTCCACCAACACCTTTGTTGAACAGCTAGAAGATTGGTTTAGAGGCACAATGCGATGTGAACGTAAACTCACAAAAGTAGTTTGCCAAGGCTACACATTCTGAGTATTCAAACAATTTCAAGGCGAGGGGATAAGAGCTGCATGTGAGTGATCCTGCAGACTTCAGAGCTCCCCTGAGGAACTCAGTCCCAAAAGTAGAGAACTAATCTGATAACAGAGGAATGCATTCTATTGGAGAGTTTTAGTAGGTGTGTGTTCTGATAAGCAGCCCTTGCAGTGAACTGGTGGTTTAAACACAAATGACTTACGTAAACAATTGAAGGAAGTTATAAAATAAAATGAACACAAAATACCCCTCCCATTGTTGTGTGCAGGAGAGATGTTTCACTTTTAAGGAAGTCATCTGACATTTTCCTGACATCAAAAGTACTCATTAAAAAAGGTGTGCCAGATGTTAATGACGCACCTACCACAGCAGTGTGCCTGAAAAAAGACAGTTTTCTCTCCTTTCATCCTAAATCAAAATGATGTCTCCTCAGTAAGATTCCAACCACCCAGAGGGGAGGAAAGACAAAATGTGTACAGGTATTTCTGCTCATTATCCATTTAGACCAATAAAAAAGGAAAACTGACTTTGTTCCAATGTGCTTAATGACTTACATTAACTCTAATCATAACCAATTTTCCAAAACATAGTCATAAGACAACTGCATTAGCATTTTTTTGAGAAACTATCTTTTTATTTTTATTATTTTTTAAAGCCTGCATTTTTAAAAATTTTCTTTAATTATTAGTTTCATGTATTAAGTACACCGGTTAGAAATGTATATAGTTTATGAAACAACCTCCCTGATTACCTTTCCTCTGCCTAACTGCATTCCCTACGCCATGCTCCCCATTCCTGTGACCATTTATCAACTACTAATTTGTACTTCCTTAACCCTTCACTGTGCATTAGCATTTTTTAAGATTCAGATTCAGAAGTCCAAATTGTAGCAGTTTTTATTTCCTTAGATTGTGTAAAGTAAGAGTTCAAATAATACCTAATTCAGATCTTTAACAAAATTATTTTACGAGAAACCAACTATTCAATTTGTAAAGGAGTGTAAACTGAAGAGGATCTTTAAAAATTATGAGACAATCATCACCAAACTGGAATTCAGCTACAAAGTCTCTCATGTTCTTTTTATCATTTGCCTGCAATGCTCAGGTAGACACTGTTTAAGAGGAAACTCAGAGAGTAATTATAGTAAACAAAAGTTACTGTTAACAATATTCATATAGCTAAAATATTAGAATACATAGTTATCAAGCAGTAGTAGCACTTAAAATGCTAATACTGTAGAACAACATCTCTCAAAATGCACATAGTATAATCAAAACTATACTTTTTATTTCTGACGACTGCTTAAGCATACATCACTAGGGATATATTCTCAGCGTCAAAAACACTATAACCTAAAATGAAAAACACACTGATCCAGCATTGAAATTATATGAAATCAAGTCTATAAGCAGCCAGATTGTCAGAGATGTCTTTCAGACCCAAATGAAATTCTGCCAACTATGACATTATTGTATAATTTAGCATCTTTTAAATATAGCTACCAATTAAAAGATTAAGACATACTATCTCCTTCTGGTGTTTTAGCACTGTATAACAGATTCTTTTCTATAACAAAATAATGGCATCAAATTCAAATCGAGCTTGCTCTCAGTTTTGTGTCCTGAAATGTCATGCGCGGAACTTTTATTTAACTGTTAAACTTCAAAAATTATAATTGAGGCATTAAGTTATTACCTGGATCACAAATTACTGTGTTAAGATTTATGACTTTTGGCAAAGATGAAACGTTAAACATTAAACAAATAATCATATTTTCATTATATTTCTACCTCTCCAAAGATATTTAAAATCAGAATGGTCATTATACCCCAACTCAACAGTAATAGGGACTAAACTTTCTTAATCTAAGTAGACTTAGACCACAACCTTACATTTATACAATCTCTCTACTTATAATTAGTATAAAACTTCAATCTTTTCCTCTCCCTTATCTTAAATATCCCCAGAAAAACCACAAATCTCGTCGTATTGTCCTTTGTAGGAACATGTGACATTTAATAAATATTTATCATGTATGAGACACTGAAGGATAAAAGTTCCTCTTTCTACTGTCACCACCTAGTTGACGGTCATTTGGCACACAATTCTTAATCGGTATCACAGATTCCATGTCATCCTCTCAACCCACTCATCACACCTCCAATACACTAATCCTCTTAATGTGCTACTTGTGTCCTCACGTACCTGAAAATTCCTAGGGTCTTCCAGCTACTCAACAAATCCCAACCTTTTGAGTAGGTATTAGATAATCTGGTCTATACACACTCTCCAGGATATATATTCTCAGATTCCCACTTTTCTGAACACTGGTAAATTGAGCTGCTCAATATTCTCCAAGTGCACTTTGAGCCTTCTTACTGATACAGCTGAAATGTCATCATTTTTTTCATCTTTGTGTAACCTAATCAGTCTATAAACTCACTCATCCTTCTAGGCTCAGCTAAAATGCCACATTCGAGACATCTTCTTTCTCTGTCAAACCTAGCGGAAATCATTTCTTCCTATTCAGAATTAAAGTAACACTCTGGCATTTAGCACAGCTTGCATGGCAATTCTTTAGAATCATAATTCAAAACCTCTAACCCAGTACTGTTTATAACTTTTTGGATTCAATAACTTAGTAATACTTGGGGTGACCGTGGAATATACTGTCCATAATCAGGTACCTTTGAGAGTACAAGAGAGCACTTTTCCAATTATGCTGGGACAACAGACTTATAAATCAGGATTGTCTCAGCATACCAGATGCATGATCATCCTTACTAAATGATACACTTGACCAACCTTGTAAGTGTAGCCACAGTAGACTTAAAAGACTGAACTTGAAATTAAGAGAATATAAATTACCTTTGTCTTGAAACATTAAACTTGCTGAAGTAGTACAGTGAATTCTGAAACTGAAAATCTAGGTACCAGCCATGACAGTGTTGCTAACTAGCTAGTAATATAAGGCACTTAACTGAGTCTCCAGCTAGCTATACTAGATGTTTCTATCTCTAAGGTCCATTCTAACTGGACTCTCTGATTTTACATTCTCTCTCCTGATGGCCTACACAGTAAGGTCTCTACCAGGTAACCATGAATCTCTATTTACAAACTATGTATACTCAATAAGATAATTGTTGGTTTAAGAAAACAAAGCTGCTTTTAGTATTTTAATAAATCATACCTAACCACCTTCATTTATATGACATGATTCGCCTTCCAAGAAAAAAATGCTTAAATAGCTAACATTTGAAGATAGTTGCCAAATACTCTTAACAATTTTTTTCTCCCATAGCATTTTGTTTTAAAAAATAAAAACTCAAAAGTATTAAACTATACTGAACAAAGTAAAATCACTATGTATAAACCTGACTGCATTATTTCAAGTTGAATTTCAATTGAGTTTTTATCCTTTCAAAAATTTGTGTGTTTGTCCTCTTCCAGTCTTCAAGTTTTTCAGTCCCACTCCTCAGACATAAACACAATTAACAGAATGTTGTATAGGTTTATAAAGCTTTCTTACACATATAAGCATATAGACAACTATATCCTTCTCACCTCTTCAATAAATGAAATCAGACTACACATTGTCTGCAACTTGCTTTATTAATAACCTGGATATTTTCCCATATCTACCTAATTCACCTTCCATAAACCTAGCTTATTCTTTTTAACAGCTAACTAGTATTACATTGTATTCATGTATTTAATCAGCCCCTTAGTGGTTGTACTGACTGCATTGTTACCAGATTTATGTTAGCCTAATACAAATATCTGTAATATTTGTAACCTGCAAGATTAATTATTATAAGTAGGGTTATTTAATAAGGGAGTATATGAATTCTAATTTATTAAATTACATTTCAAAAAATTTACACTGCCATCAAGAACACAAACACACATACTCTACCTAGTCTAATGAGAATGGGGCAATTAAAAAAAAAAGTAAACCCAGTAAGTATAGACATGTTTATGAAATACTGTTTAGTAAAATCACAGAAAAATATGATTTCATTTCTATGAATAAAATGTGTATATATAAATGTGTATATGTATGTATGAGCATGAAACACAGAGGCCTATCTAATCCTTTGGTCTCAACTTATACATTTCATCAGAAAGGCCCTCTCTGCCCATCCTACTTCAAGTAACTCCCAATATACTCAATTATTCTTTATCAAGGCATTCTTTTTATTTCCTTTAAGTAGACCTAAGAACTATAATTATTTTTATTTATTTACTTGCTTAATGTCTGTCTCTGCTAATAGCACATAAGCACTATGAGGGCAAAAAATCATGTCTGTTTATTAGTTATTTCATCCCATCACTTAGTTACAATGAATACAGAATTTATAAGTATATAGAATTTTTTCAATATTTACTGAATGAATAAACACAGAGGCAATGTTTGTTAACAAAGGCTATCCCTAGAAAGTTAGATTAGGGCAAGGGTTACAAGGTACATTTACATTTATTTGTCAATTATGCATTCCTACTTCTAACAATGAGTATGTGCTACGTTTATTTAAAACCATTTTAGTACGAGATTAGTTTTAACCAGACCATTTTGGATGTCTTGCAATCTGGTCACTTAAGATTTTTTCTTGCTTTGCAAATTTAAATGATCTAACAAATTTTAAATGAATTTTTGTTGTCTGCTTAAAAAATCCTCAACCTTGCTTCATTAACCTTTTTTTTCATTTTATTTAGTTTAATGCTGACTACTGAATTGCCATTCAGTAGCTTTGCCTTTGCATATTTGTTCAAATTACTATTTCCTTAAAGTTACAGAATACTCACAATTTTAAAAAGCCTTAACATATATATTCTATTTGCCCCTCAGAGGTGTGTTGTGCAGAGATTATTGTTTATACTTATCACAGATAAGGAAATGGATGCTCAGAGAGCTTAACTACCTCATCTATAGTGCAGGTAGAACACAATACTTCGGATTTTTAACACAGGGTTTATTCCATTATGGCAGGAAACAAATAACTGGCAATGTCTCAATCTTTCAGCAAATACATTTATTTATTTCATTACTTAAAAAAGTTCTGAAATATATCTAATATTTAATGCATACATTTCTAAAATAACTGCATTTAACAGAGTATCTGAATACTAAGGGACCTAAGAGATCATTTAATTCCTTCACTTTATAGAAAACAAAAATCACAGCATTTTGTTACTTGATCCAGTCACTCAGCAAATTAATGGCAGTCAAAAACTAGAACCCAGGCATTGACATTAGCACTTTCTACATCAGAAAATTCCCAGACATGGAATTCATGATTAAGGACTCAAATTTCATCACAATTGTTTTAAGTTAAAACTTTAATTCTTAAAGTTATAATTACTGCTACAAAAAAAAAGCAAAACAAATAATGAGAATTTAACCTTTGATTAAAATCAACACCAACTATCAAACATCCCAGTTTCAGATTTAAAATATTCCACTAATGACTAATAATTTCCTGCTATCTAGCCAACTTTTAATCATGCCAGGCCATTAGTCACTGATTCCAGAACTTCTATTATTCAATATTTACTTCAGATACTACATGGAATTTTTTTACTAATGTTTGTCAAAAAAAAAAAAAAAAGAAGCTCAATATGTATCCCTTATCTACCATAGCCATAATATCCTAGAAGTCATTTAATGAGTTGGTAAGGTATGAATTTCCTTTACTAAAAACAAGTTCATATTACTCTTTTCACCAACGCATCTTCCCTTACTAGAACTAAAAAACTGCCAATTATCAGACTTGATATGAATGATATACAGAGAAAAATCGTATTTCTGTGTTTTTACATTTCAGTCTTACATAATTTTAGAATCTATTTTTAAATTCAAACTGATAAGAAAGGCTAATAAAAAGTGAATGAACAAAAATACATTTACCTTAATTCTTAATACTCCTAACATGCTTACAATAATATGCCAATACTTTTAAAAAAATCATTCAATAGACAATGATAAGACATAAAAAGTATTTTAGCATAAAATGACAAGTAATATTAACATTTGCATTCTAATGTTTTTATTAAGAAAGTATGTTTTAGGGGATGGCTCCATAGTGTAGTGGTTAGCATGTCTGCTTTACACGCAGAAGATCCTGGTGGAGCCATGGCCATGCACCAGGGGTGCCAAGCCGGGTCGGGGAGGGGTGGGCGGCAGGCCCCGGGTGCGTGCCATGAGCATGTGGGAGGACATGCCCCGCATTCAGAGATCCAGTTCTTAAAGAAAAGGGAGATGGCAACATCCGTAGGTTGGAGAAGGGGGGGGGGGGGAAGGCTGGTAAATAAAAGGTGGGGGGAATAAAAAAAAAATTAAAAAATTTTTTGAAGTATGTTTGACATGGAAGAGAAATAGAGTAGATGGGTGGCTGTCAAGGACTGAAGAGTTGGGGAAAGGGCAGATGTTGGATAAAGGGCACAAACTTCAAGTTATAAGAGGAATAAGTTCCTCCTGGGAATCTAATATAAAGCATGGTGACTACAGTTAACAGTTCTATACTGTATAATGGAAAGTTACTGTAACAGTTCTATAGAATTTTAACGGTTTTACCATAACAATAAAACGGTAATTATGTGTAAAGGATGTGTTAACTAACCTTATTGTGGTAAACATTTCCCAATATATATATGTGTGTGTCAAATCATCACATTGTTACCTTCAACTTACACAACATTAAATATTAATTACATCTCAATAAAGCTGGGGGAAAAAAGAATGTTTCAAATATACTGATTCTCAAATTCTACTTCCCAATTTGATTAGAAATAGTTTTCTAGCATTGCACAATTGCTTTATATATTTTAACTATAATTATAAAATTTCATTTAATCTTCAAAGGTGATAATTAGCTTAAAAACTATGACGTTCAATTATATCACAGGCCCACTGTGTGTACTTCAAAGTATCTTGTTGCAGCCAAGCACTAGCCAGCAGGCTGATGTCTAGTATATATATCCACAGACTTGCGGTAGGAATCAGAAAATCCTTTCTACAAAAATGAGACTTGCATTAAAGATGCTTGAATACTTTCGACATTATTTTTAAACAAGGTACATGAAGATAAGCACCATCACAACAGATCTTTCCACTTTCAGTAATGTACTGCATGCTGTTTCTAAAGCTTAAATGTCTCTCAGATGTCATCATAAAGATGAGCGAGCAGATTCTCTGTAGTTTGCAATTCTCCCACTACAGTTCCTTCTTGAAGTCAGTCACCAAAGCACATCTACTTATTCACACACCAAGTATGCCCTCTTCTCTTATCCTTCTATTCTTCACTCTCCTGACCCTCTTCTGCCCTTTTCCACCAACTCTCACTTTGTCATTTAAACAGTTTTAAATGAAACTGACTTCTATTGATCACAAATAACTCAGAATCAGAAACGATCAGGGCTGAAAGATATGCATCATATAATTCAGCATTTGGCAAACTTTTACTGTAAAGGGCCAGAGAATAAATATTTTGGGCTCTCAGGATCATATCGTCTCTGTCTAAATTACTCTTCTCTGCCATTATAGCGTGCAAACAACTACAGACAGGACACAAGCAATCTATAAATGAATGTGTGTGGCTGGCTGTGTTCCAATAAAATTTTATCTACAAAAGCAGGAGGTTGGTTGGGTTTTGCTGTGGACCACGGTTTTGTTTTATTGTTTTGTTTTGTTTTTTTTTTTTGCCCATCCCCATCTTCCTCTGAATATCCCCTACTCCAATTTTCCCAAATTGCATACTTTATAGTGGGCCTACTTAAAGAAGAGTTCACAGTCAAACAAATTTGAGAAATGCTATATATACACATTCTATTTTACTGTTAGAGATTCAAGTACTAATGAATTGAAAGGGAAAGAGGCTCAAAGTAGACTAGTTTCCATCCTTACTCCTTCAGCCTCATCCTTGCCCTACAAATCAAGAGATATCAGCGAGATCTACCAGAATTTGCTGTATATACCTCTGCAACCTGACCTAACTCTCTTGTGAAGGGAATGGCTGTAATGCTTAACTTCGATATATGAACTTTCTGGCAGAAAATCCTCAAAATTATGTGTTTGTGTCTTTTCTAAATTTCGTTATTGACTGAAATGTGGCTTTAGTATTAAGAAAAAACTTTATGAATTAGAAAGGTAATATACACTTATTTTAGAAAATTGAGAAAATGGTTACCCAAAGTTAACACTGTTAACATTTTGCTGTGAGAATGCCTAAATACATAAGTACAATTTTTAAAACTAAATTCAGAGTATTTGGTATATACAATTTTGTAGTTTACTTTTAAACTTGACATTATATCCTGAGATTTTCCTGATAACATTAAAGTGTTCAAAAACATGGTTTTTAATGGCCAAATAACTTTTCCATCATAATATTGTATTATAATTATTTTAACTACTTCCTCTATTTTGGGACATGTAAGTCATTTCCTATTCTTTTTCTCCTTATCCCTATCTTTTTGTTTTTTAATTACTAATGCTGATATTAATAGTCTTTGTCTAAATCTGATTCCTTCATTAGGAAAACATTCTAAAATAAGAATAGGTCGAGTCAGTGATTTTTACGATATAACTGTCAGAATGAGTTTAGTAAATGATGTAACAATTTACATTTTCACCAAGAGTGAAAGACACAAACCTAATCACACTCTAACCAGCCATTGTAAAGTAATACTCATTAAAAGATATAAATTCTTTATTATTAGGCGAAAATGATGTCACTGATTTGATTTTATCATTGTGAGATAGAACATTTGTCATGTTTAGAAATACCCCTCTCTTGTGAATGTATGTTTATGGTACTTATTTTATCATATTCATTGGTGTATATTCTTTTATATTCAGAATATTAAGTTTTATAATTCTTGAGATATTCTTCCCTAGCTTGTCTTTTCTTTAATTAAGCTATTTCTCATACTTTATATACATAAGATTTAAATTTGTATACCCTACAATACCAAAATTTTCATCTGTATTCTTTTATGTGAAAAAGCAAATGGCAACACTCTTCTATTATCTTTTAATCTCTTTATGAATAAAGTTAAAATTTTAACTCTATATTTTATTTTGATGTAAGTACATAGTTTAATGCTTTCTAAATCACCAACTGTTTATGTACCATGTAATGTGTGATACTTTCAATTCACAATGATTTCTGATTTCACTTTTTCACACATTCATAAACTATAAAGTACTATTTTTGCTATATAAGCTTTTCCCCCAGCTTCTTTTAGGCCATCATATTTTTCAAATGTGCACAGAACTGAGATTTAAAAAAAGATTTTTAAAAATCAGTAGGATAGAACATGTCCTATTAGAAATAATTTAAATAACTAGGATTGTTAAGAAGAAAAACAGTAAGGGAATAAAGGCTATCTTTAAGTAGATAAAATAAGGCATGAAGTATAAGTCCACAGAAAATAGCAGTGGTTTAAGGCAGAAACAAAAAGAATTTCTTGACCATTAAGAAAAAAACACATGACAAAAAATTTATCAAATGATTTCAGTGATATCTATGGAGATCCTCAAGAGGTTATTCAGTGATTACCTTTAGATGAATTAAGGCAGAAATATAAGACTAGATAATACATGATCCCTTATAGCTCCATTTACTAAAGAGGTTATGGAGTTTTAGTTTTTACTAGTGTAAAAGACGACACATGACACTGAGGACATAATATTCCATGCACAATAAAATCAAACGATACTTAATTTATAGCGAGAGGAGAGTTGGTTAAAAATTTTGAAATCTAACAAAACTAAAACTTATTTTCTTCCTCAACCTCTTTCCTGGCCTTCTTATATAAACTGTCTTCTGATTCTAAACATTTTTTTATCTGGTTTCCTATTATAACCCAAACTCAACATGTCTTAGGCTGAAGCTTTACCTCCCTAAACAAACCAACTCTATTATCTTCCTTTTCCAATTTAGTGGTATAAAGTTGTTCTAATATTCCCTTATATCCTCTTAAAGCATATAAGATTTGTAATGATGTCCTCCTTTTCATTCTTGAAATTGGTAATTTGTGTTTTTCTCTGTGTCTGAGTAAATGTATCTTAATTTAATCGATCTAAGAACCAGCTTTTGCTTTCATTTACTTTTTCATTTTATTTATTTCTGCTCTTTATCATTTCCTTCTTCTGAATGATTCAGATTTAATTTTCTCCTTTTAATCTAGCTTTGTAAAGCTTCCTTCAAAACTATCTATACTCTACAAATTTTGATGAGTTGTATTTTCATTCAGTTCAAAATATTTCTAATTTCTTGTGTGACTTTTCTTTGACACATGGACCATTTAGAAGGGTGTTTAATTACCAAATATTTGAGGACTTTCCATGTATCTATTATTGATTTCTAATTTAATGCCATTAATGTCAAAGAATATATTCTGGGTTTTAAATCTGTTTAAATGTATTGACTTGTTCTACAGCCTTGAATCATTTACATTTAATGTAATTATTGATGTGGCTAGATTTATATCTGCCATCTTGCTAGCTGATTTGTATTTGTTCATTCATTCTTTGTTCCTTTTTTCTCCTCCTTCCTTCTTTTAGATTGAGTAGTTTTAAATGGTATTTCCATTATTCATATCTTATGACATTAGTCATATCTCTTTTTCTACTTTTTAGTGGTTCCCTATAAGGTTTATAATATGCATCTTTAATATATCATGGTCTACTTTAAATAATATGACTTAACATATAAGAATCTTACAAGTTTATTTTCAATTCTATTGAACTTTACTATTTTTATCATACATTTT
The DNA here is from genome assembly GCA_003508835.1 of Eonycteris spelaea. NCBI lineage: Eukaryota > Metazoa > Chordata > Mammalia > Chiroptera > Pteropodidae > Eonycteris > Eonycteris spelaea. The sequence continues at coordinate 3,412,227 of PUFA01000103.1, read as the reverse complement.
AATGTTCCATATTATAAATGATTTTTCCTTTAGACTAGAGGTCAGTGAACTAGTACCTGCCATCTGAAACAGCCAAGGTTGTTTGACTTAACTTGATGACACATACAGGGGCAGAACTGAGCACTTGTGACAGACTGTCAGGCCCAAAAGCCCAAAACAGTTAGTCTACCCTTTACAGAAAGCTTGTGGGCCCCTGTACAGAAAGTCAACTATCTCTTAAAACGACGAAAATAAGAAAAAAATAATTTTATATTTACTTTTTTGTTTTTAAACCACTCTGACCTGCTTTGTTTCTTTATGACCCACCAAGTTTCTGTCAGTTATCACACTACTTCTGCCTGAAGAACTTCCTTTAACATTTCTTGGAACAAAGGTCTGCTGACAATGAATTTCTCAACTTTTGTTCTGAAAGGTCTTTATTTCACTTTCGTTTTTGAAAGATATTTTTGCTGACTATAAAATTTGGGTTGACTTTTTCTTCCTTTTAGGACTTTAAAGGTATTGCTCCATTGCCTTCTGGCTTGTACCATCTTTGGCAAAAGTCTGCAATAATTTTTATCTTTATTCCTCTGTAAGTATCTTTTTAAAATCCAGGGTGTCTTCAAGATTTTCTCATTATTTTTGGTTTTCAGTAGTTTAACCATGATATATATATAGGTGTTTTTTACTACCACCACCACCACTGTTGTTGTTTTTAGCCTACTCAGGGCTACTGGAGCTGCTTCTTGGATGTGCGATATAATCTCATTCATTTATTGAAAATTTTTGGCTATTCTCAATTCAAATACTTGTTTTATTCTGTTCTTGTTCTCTTTTTCCCTTGTGAAACTCCAGTTTACTTACATCATCTGATATGGTCTCATCTTAGATGCTCTGGTTCTTCCTCATCTTCTCTTTCAGTTTAAATAATTTATATTGAACTATCTTCAAGTTGATTGACTATTTCCTCAGCTGTGTTCAGTATAATGATCAGCCTGAAAAAATGCTTCATCTGTGATACCATGATTTTTTTTTTATTTTCCTTCCTCTGGTTGTGGAACCCTTTTATCTTCTGGACAAATGCAAGTATTTTCAATCTCTTTTTGGTTTCCATCTTTCTGATGAAATTCCTCATTCATCCGTTCAAATTATCTACCCTTTCCACTAAATCCTTTAACAGTACTAATAATAGTTAAAGTCTCTGTGTGATAGTTACGATATCTGTGTTTCCTGGAGTGGTTCTATTAATTATTTCATTTCTCAACAATTGGGTAGTTTTCCTTTGCTTTTTCAGCTAACATCCAATAGTTTTTGATTGAATGCTGAGCAGAACAGTGTACAGAACAGCAGAAACTGAGATATTTATTATTCACACATGGAAACTGGCATATCTATTCTTCTGTCAAGTACATGCAATTTAGTCAATTTAGACATGCATTGCACTCGGTGTTAATTTTATTGTTGTTACAGTTACCTACAGCACACCATAGGTTTCAAATTATTCTACTGGTAGACTACCACTATCTTGTGCTTAAAGTGAGAGATGAGAGCTAGAGATTTTTCTCAATTGTTTTCCTTTCAGTTTTCAACCATTCCTGCATGCCTCTTCCACAGAGGGATCACTCTCCATGTTCCTGACCTTCCCCAGCAGTAGAAAGCTTTTGTTTGTCATATAGTGGTAGTTCATGGTTGAGTCAGTTGGGATTTTCAGTTGTCCTGGTCCAGCATCAGTATTACATAGGCCTTGTGGCTCTCCTTCCTATGGCAGCCAAAATCTGCTTTGTATTGGCATTGGTCTTGAGTGATACTTTTCAATTTTTCTTCCAACAGTAAAAGATCTCTCTCTAGGTACTGGTGTAGGATCCTGGAGTCCAAAACAGTTTTCTGGACCCCTCTACTCTACCCAGCAGCAGTGGATCTTTGCCTGTGTCCTGGGGACCAGATGGTTTCTCCTCCAGAAAGTTTTTTTCTAATCTCCCTCCAGAAATGTATGAAATAAGGTTTTATGCCCATCCCCACTGGTTTGAGGCTTACAGGATTCTGAGTAAATGGGAGGGGCTTTTCACATATCTCCCAGCAGCCAAGATCATCTCTTTCACCTCTATGCAACTGAGATGACTTTTCTTGAGTCTCTGCCTTGCTCCAAGTTGAATAATGAATATCCAATGGAGCCCCAAGGAAATGTTTTGCAAACAAGTGTGAGCCCCCAGATATTCTAAACTAGTCCATACTTAGTCTTTAATAACAATCAGTAAAAGTTTTAGCTGATTTCTTCTCATCCCCTTTTACAGCAACCATCTGTTTCTCTTCTGTGCTGCTAAAGGTGAAACAATTCATGGCCCATTCTTTGAGGGAGTGGGGTTGCCTGAGTCTTTGGAATTAAGGTTAGTTGCTTTGCATACTCAGGTCTCTGATGGAGTCAGAGAAATTCTGATTTTGTAATCATCCGCCTTCTTATTGTATGTGAGGTGAGAGGTTCTGTGCGCACCCTTTACATCCTGAGTAGAAGTCCTCTTCTACTTCGATTCACCTCCTTTTTCTATTTTTGTAAAGGCATCACTATTCTTACAGTCAGCCAGATAAAACCTTGGAAGTACCTCTGACTTCCCTATAACAATGTTCAATATCTAATCAGTTGATAAATTCTGGATTAGATAAATCACTAACATCTCTGTATTAGGATCCTTCTATTTCTCTATATAAGCTTATCTCACAATGGTCTCTTATAACAATACTCCTTCAACCAGCCTCTTACACTCTGCCATCTTCTAATTAAACCTGACTTTATCATCAGACTGCCTTACTACAGCATTGCTTTGACTGTTTATAATCAAGGCCATGATCAATGTGATCCTATTCTGCTTTCAAAGGCCACCTTCCTAGAGGAACAGGTATGCTATTTGCATCTGACCCAGATCTTACTTTTAACGTCTGGAAACCTATCACTCGAGGTCTATTACAAAGAAGACATTTTCAATTAAAAAAAAAAAAATTCCTAATCACACAGAATTCCTCTCTTCTGAATTGTATGCTGCTTCCTTTATTGTACTATAAAAATAACATTTATTATGGATTGGTATCATATACATCTCTTACATCCTTTACAATACTATAAATTACAGAAAGGCAGAGATCAGAACTTATAAATTGCTATGTTTTCTTTAGCGTTCCCACATATTTATCTTGCAAATTAAAATATCAAAATAAATAACATGACACTTGGTTTCCTTCCTATAATCCATGCATCCTTCATGCACCCCTGACAAGGTCACTAAAAATTTTGCCAGCCCACAAAACACTGTCTACTTTTGAAACATCATCTCAAGAAGGGAAAAACACCCATGCTACAACTATAGTTATTATGCCATCCAAGCATTTTCAGAGGATACAACAGAATTGATTTAGAGACCTCCTAGCATAGCCAACCACTTATATCAGTTAGAGCTAAATCTACGATGGTAATCCCAAACACAAATATACTGAAATCTCTTTATTTACCTCTATGTAAATAACCCCAAGAGAGCCAGGAAGTTTACTAAGGAAAATCACTGCCACTAATAAAAAGAAATAAGCCAGTCTACCTCACTAATTCTGTTTGTGCCTTATTTGGTAATCATACTCAGGCATTTTGCCAAGATGAGAAAGTGACATGCTTCTACTAAATCATTTTTGATGAATAGGAAAAGGTATAATCACAAACAGAAAGGAAAAGAAAGCAGTTATAATATGTTTTGCCTTTTTATAAGAGTACTTTCAAATACATTTTTAAGAAACAGCATATAAAAATCCTATAGTGAAAAGGCAGAGTAGGTGCCATTTGTGCCAATTACCTTCCTTGGCCAGGCTACGTGACTGGGACCACACTGGAACCTGAACTTATTTGATTCAAACACCAGATCAGATGTCTAAAGCGGCACATTTTTCATGCATTTTTTTAATTGCACAAAAAAATGTTTTTATTGTTAAATTATACACCTAACAGGTATCTTTATCAATTTAACACAACTGCTATCCAATAATTCAACTTGTAGTTTATATGAGAAAATCATATAAAGACGTTCAGCATAGCACTGTTCATAATAGTAAAAAATATGTTGATGCAGATATATATTTACTGACATGGAGTACGTCTACAGCGTGTTGTTGCAAGAAAATAGGTAATAAAACCACATACACATCTGTGACTACTCATCTGTAGTACTTCTATGTGGCAAGATATGGAGCATGTGCTAGTTATCAGTTTATTGCCCTTCAGCTCCAAATTTATACTTTATTGCCTGCTTTGTAAAAATGAAACCAGACCCTTTATATATTTTTCCCCCAACACCTCAACCCTTAGGTGGTTTTTGTTGCCTTGAGTGAGACATCGCTTTGTGAGCAGCTTTTCCCAAGCAGAGTAGACATCAGGGTTTCAGCAAGTTTCAACAGTACAGCAAATTCCCTGTCATCCAGTAAACCATGGCTGTCTCCAACACAGTCTGCATCTCGGCTTAAAGGTTCCTCTTCCAGAACTTTCTTTCTCAGACCTAGGAGTTGTGGCTGCTCCTTCTATCTGCCATTCTTATATCTGTTAGAGTTCCCTTTACTTCTAGCCAACCCCTTGTTACTCCAATCCCGTTATAGTTAATAATTTTTTATATTAAAGAATATTTAATTCTTTACATTTTGCTGAAATTACCATGTAGTTTCCCCAGAACTGAGCCTGACTGATACAGGGTGGGGTATTTCCCCTCTTTTTACTTATTGATATTGTCTTAACTATACTAAGCATGTGTGTGTGTGTGTGTGTGTAATCAAAAAAGGTCAGTTCATTTTATTTTGGAAAAACTGAAGAAAAAGTCAATGCAAAATAAACATTATTTTAAATAAAATTTTTCTATTTTAACAGAAGTGTTTTTTTGATTAAAATGAATGACATCTGAAGAACGTTCATTTATGTAAGACTATAATTGTTCAGTTTTTTACTTAAAACCAGTTTCTAACATTATCCAAAATTGTGTTTCTAGGTCATTTTAAACAATAGAAATGATTTAGACTGCTATCATTTTCTCTCAGTTATGCTATATAGTGCCCCTTACAGACAGATTATTAATTAAGGTGTATGCTGGGGTGATGGGTCCTGAGATAAATGCTAGCTTCTCATATACTCAGTCAGCCTCTCTCATCTTACTATTTCAGCTCCTCTTACCATGTTCAAGGATTATCAGTTGTGCTCCAGCTTGTGCATTTCCAACATCATTCTCAGCAATGCACTGATAGAACCCTTCATCTGATTTCACCAGACCCAGGACTTGAAGATTATGTTCCTTCTGAGGAAGAAAAATATAATTAAATGTTATGATTCAACTAAATGAACATTATTTCAAAATCTAAAGGATATACTCTTTCTGGGGAGGAAAATCAAGATACTGAAAATTATCAACCTATATACCTATTAACTCAATTTTATTGACAAGGTACTGACTTACCTGACTAGTACAGAAAACACCATCATTACCAATTAACTTAATACTCATGGAAAGTCATACCCACAGTATTTGCAAACTTACACCTTTGCTTGGAAAACTATCTGGCATGCAATACCATGTTACTATAGTGAAAGTCTGAATTTATGAATTCAAGGCATTTTCTTAAGATTACCTCTGGTATCAACAGTTCTAACAGATTAGACTACAATAAGTTAAATACTAGTCGCATATATATGAGCTTCCTTAAACTATAAAGTATTATATGAAATTCAACTATTGTTATTGATATAGTATAATATGGTTTTAAGATTTTTAAAAACAGTATAAAACGATAAAAGAGTAAAATGCTCATTTAACCATAACACGTTTTTTAAGATTAAATACTTGTGAATTACTTTTTGTAACTTATGAGATCATGCATTTAAAAAATAGAAAGTATATTCCTACTAAGAATGAATTACTTACGAGAAATTCGTGTTGAGACAATGTCTTCAACAACGATAGTTACTTCTGGTTAGTTCTATGAATGTCATGTATTTTAAAGTATGTCATTAATTCTTGTTATTAAAACCTAGATAATTCTATTACTAGGATGTTAGATAATGATAATAGCAGATAATATTATTTACTATATATAAAGTAAAAAGCAATAATAGCTGAATATTCTTAAATATAGTTAACACCGTTTACATTTACTTTTTAAAAGAATCTTCATATCTATTGTCACAATAATTGTTCAACACTAGGTCATATTTATTTTGAAGGGCCTGACATGAATATATGGAGGAGAGATTTCTGCTCCTTGAATAAAGAGCTATGAAGACAACTGGTGCATTTGTGTGTGTGTGTGTGTGCGCGTGTGTGTGGCGCACACACACACACACACTCTCTCTCTCTCTCTCTCTCTCTCTCTCTCTCATTACCCAGAAAATGGTGGCAGCTGTGTTTAAGAGTGCTCATATGCTTGAGTGGGATTACTAGACTTAGTCCTAGTACTAGGTTAGGAAATTTTACTTAAGGCTTTGTTCAACCACTGATTTGCTATGTGATCTTATATAAACTACAAAAATATTTCTCATCAGTCGATGAAAAGGTTACATTCTATGGGAATTTTTCTATCTTTGCTTGCAGGACATAAACTGGTGTATATAACAGGTCTCCTGGTTGATTACATTTAAAGGGTTCAGATATAAGTGTCCTTTAAACTATACTTACTACGATCTTAAAGTAATCACTTGGGATAACCATATCCCCATTCTTGACCCACTTCACAGTTGGAGTTGGTTTCCCAGTCACTTCACATTCAAATACAATATCCATAGATTCATGAGCATATATACTAGTAGGCTGCTTCAGGAATTCAGGATGGGCTTTAAGATAGAAAAAAAATTAAGATGTTAATAAAAATAAAAGTAGGTAGTATCATATTTCAAGCAATTTTGAAATCACAGAATTCACAGAAATTTTTACTTTTTATTTGAGGCTTTCATGTATTTTTACAAAAGCATGTAACAAATATATGTTTAAAATGTTAAGAACACAATATCTTTAAAAACTGATGTTCTAGTATAACCAAAAAGAATAATTATAATTTCTCAGTTTCCCTGCTGAAAAAGATTTATTGACTACATTGAAGAAATTGATAAACCAAATATTCTAAGCTGTTTAAAGATGAATATTAAAGACTACTTCCCTAAGATTTATACCATTTGGACCAGCCAAAATTAAAACTCAAAAAGAGTTGAGAACACTGACATTATTTTCCTTTTCAGTCAACTTGATGAATAACCAAAAAAAAAAAAGTAATACAAATGTGACAATTACAGGCCTTAAGATAGTTCATGCACACAACATACTGCCGTTAGTAATATCCCTCATTATGTGAAGTGGTTTTTAAGGGTGGGAGGAAGAGTGATGGGATGGATCTTAGAGGAAAAGTTAAGTGTATCTGAAAGAGCCTGAATATTCAAGTAACTCTCTTTGGCCTGCCCAAAGTTGTAAATCACTGACTTATGAATAACAGATTCATTAAGATTCTGAACCAGAAGGGTAAAAGTAGATTATCTAGTCCAACTTCCCCCCTAATGCTGTAATTTCCAATGCAACATCCCTGACACCTTGGTGGTGTTGCTGATCTCTGCTTAGAAGTTTCAAAAGACAAGGAACTCCCTACATCACAAAGCATCAAGCTCCACTATTGGCTAGTTTCTATTTAAAAAACAACAGTGATGACAAAAATAGCAAGTTTGTTTTTTTTTTTTTTCCGTTGAGCAAAAAAAATGTGCTTGATCTGCTGAAATTTTGATTGGGATTGTAAATTTGTGTCAAACTGACATCTTAACAGTATTGAGTCTTCCTTTTCATAAATATTCTCTCTCCATTTACTTAGATCTTTGGTTTCTCTCATCAATGTTTTACAGATTTCAATATACAAATCTTAATCATACCTTGTTAGGTGTATGCTTATGTATTTCAATTTTTTTTGATGCTGCTGTAAGGTACTTTACATTTTTTTTAGTTTCCAATTGATCACTGTTATTATGTACAGGTGAAAGTGATTTATGCATATTGATCTTTTATCCTGTAGTCATGCTAAACTCATTAGTTCTAGTAACTTTCTAGAGACAATTTGGGGATTATCTAGATAGATAGATAGATAGATAGATAGATAGATAGATAGATAGATAGATATAAAACATATATTTTATTATTTCCTTTTCAATCTGCTTTCCTTTTTTTCCATTTCTTGCCTAGTGTTAGCTAGCTAGAGTGGGGCAGGTCCTCAGAAAAAGTCCAGAGTAGCTTTATAATGTGGGTAAATGGAGAGTAAGAATATAGAGAGCAGGTAGAACCCCAGGTAAGCAGTGGGAGCCAAGGATGGAAAGAATGTCTGATCTTAAGAATCGAGATACACTCATAGTGGAAGATCAAGAAAACACAAGTCTGTACAATTAGATGAAACCAGGGATATCTATTAATAGTGAATTTGACTACCTTTTCAACACTGATTAGCCATTTGTATTTATTCTTAGCTATACACATATTCTACCATTTTTTCGATTAGAGTACTTATAATTTTCTTATCTGTATATAAGAGCTTTTCACATAATGCCAGTTATCAATTTATGGCTTTTCAGCTCCAAATCCAATCTTCTTTGTAATGGATACAGACCTTTGCCAGCTGGTGCAACATTAGACTTTGTTAGTGGAGGGTGCTGGAGGGACACTGCAAGGCATGGCAGAGGACAGTGCTTATCTTTCAGGTTGGGGGGTTTTCTTCTTGTCTCTATGTTGTGGCAGCTAGAAAGTATGTGGGAGACTCATTGGTGATCACCCTCCTTACAGTTTCTCTGTTTCTAGTAAGTTTCTCCAGTTTACTTCAGCTGGTGGCTTTCTCTGTATCACCTTCTAACCCATAGCACGTCACTGAACAGCGTCCAGCATACCAGCTCTTAACTCGTGGCACCCCACTGGGCAACTTCCTGCTCATCATCAGTCAGGCCCACGACACCACAGCAGGCTGCTATCCACACACTAGCTCAGACCTGTGGCACCCAGCAGGCGATCTCCTGTGGGCCAGCTTGGCCCAATGGCTGTGTCTCCTGGCAGCAACTCTAATCTCTCCAAGGTCTGAATCGCAACCTAGGATATGGGCACCCTCTTTCAAGTTTGTTCCTTTTGGATTCTCTCCCTCAGCTCTATAGTAGTAGCTGATCCTTATATTTACTATTTCTGTATTCTTCAGTCTTATTTTATCCTTTTTAGTAGTTAAAACACCTTTTATAGTTAATAATTCATTGTATTCAATTTTCCTTGTTCAAATTCCTGGTGCAATTTATAGCTCCTAACTAGACCCTGACTAATACAGTAAGATATTAATCCTTTCTCACACATGCTGCCATTATATCTTCTCAGTTTTTTCTTTTGTCTTTTAAGGCATCTGTTGTTATACCAAAGTTTTAAATTTGTATGTGGTAAAATTTATTGCTCTTTTCCTTTATGGCATCTGTATTTTATTATTCTAAACTCCAAAGATTTTCCCTGCTCTCCTACTATAAAAATATTCACTTATACTTTCTTCTAGTATGTCTATGAAATAATACAAACTTCACTAAGTATCTGACTTTATATTTTTCTAAATGGGAACTCCCAGTAGCCCCAAAGAGTAATGGGTTTGAAATAGTTTTAAAATTAAAATCCTATATACTTTTGGAGGGTTTATTTCTGTATACTAAGTGGTTTCACCGATTTAGTCCCAGACCAGAACCACAAACTTACTGATTGCAACTATATAACATCTTTAAATCTGGCAGAACAAGTACTCTTCTTTTATTCATTTTCTCAAAAATTTCCTAGCACGTTCATTAAGTTGTTGAGAATTTTTTCCCAGATGAATTTAGACTTACCTTTGGTTAAGTTTCTCTATTCTTTTTCAAAGAAAACACAAGAGCAATCTAGAGTTTTCATTTGTAATGCAATAAAATTTTGGTGCAGGAAAAATGAACATATTTGCAATCCTGAGTGGTCCTATTTAAGGCCAGATTATTTAAGTTTATTTGTATACTATTCAATGATGACTTATTACAAAGACATTGTAATGACTGAAGTCAAGAGACCTATAATTGAGTTCTAGTTCTACAACTAGACATTTTGCTGACCACAGGTTTTAAATCCGTGGGTTTCAGTTTGCTCCTATATTAAATGAGGAACTCAATTTGACTGTTTCTAAGTACTTCAGATCTCTGACCAACTGTGATTTTGATTTTAGTTTATATCTTTGATGTATGATAATAGCTAACATTCATAAATGGTTTCCACTTATTATCATTTAGTTCCCACAAAATCCTATTATTTAAATATCATTATATTATTTCTATTTTACAGACAAGGACACTTACACACAAAAAGGCTAAGTAGCCCATAAGGTCACATAGCTTAGTCGGTGAGAAATTTAGATTTTGAACCTAGGTAGTTTGACTCAAAACTCTATAATCTTTTTAAAAACTTTCTTTTATAGAAAAGAATAATAAGTCACACTTTACATACCTATTGTATAGCTTCAACAATTATCGACTCATGGCCAATACTGTCTGATCTATACACCAAGTCATCTTACACTCCTCCCCAGATTCTTTTAAAAGCAAATCCCAGGTATTATATTATTTCATGTGTAAATAATTAACTACCTCTACAAGAACTCCCATTTCTAAACAAAACCATGATACCAGCATAATAATTTCTTACAATTTATATAATAATTTCTTAATATCATCAATTACCCAATAAGTATTCACATTTTACTGAATGGCCTAAGAGGCAGTCACTGGTATTAATTTGTTTCTTATGTTTCTTTTAATCTGCAGGTTCCTCCTTTCTCTCTTATCTTTGTAGTTTGTTAAAGAAGTCATTTGTTCTATAAAGTTTCCTGTGGTTTGTCTTTTGCTGCCTGAAATACCATGGTGGTATTTAACATATTTGTCCTATAAATTGGCAGTTAAATGTAGAAGCTTGATTTTAGTCTTTTTTTTTTTTTCAAGACAACTTCATAGGCAGTGCCATGCACTTCCATCAGGAGGGTTCATAGTGTGTGACTTTAACAGTCTATGATAATCATTAGCTATGCAAAAGGGGTTGCCAAATAACAATATTCCTATATTTTATTCCTTCTATTAAAAAAAAATGCCCTCATCAAATATTTGGTTATTCTTAAGTATAGTTCTTACAGAAAGGGCAGGATAACTGCTTCTTTCCCTTTACTTACCAATTTTCAGAACAATGATCTGGTTCTCTAACATTTTCCAAGGTGACTGTAAAGTACCGTTCGATTAAAATATCATGGATTAACATACATTTGGTTTGTTTCAATCTATGTTATTACTCTTGATTCTCAAATTACCTTGACCAATGGAAGAATGAGCCCACTGGAGTTCTTGAGTCCTTTTAACATGGCACTAGTGATTTTACTATCTTCTGTTCACTGTATTTAGGCTCTATTTATGGACAAAGCCAGGAATTATGTACTTTTTAAATATAAATTCATCATGATTTCATTCTAGTATTTCTAATTTAACTGTGAACTATAGGTTTCAACTGAATCTTATTAATTTTACATCTGTAGCTTCTTTCTCTCATGCCCCAAATCAAAGTTCTCAATACCAACTTAATTACTCATGCTTTACCTTACACTCAGTAGTCTCAAAATAACAATACTGACATTTTCACAAACAATAACAGAAACTGCTGAAGATTTCTGCAACTTTTTTGTCCTTCAGAGTATAACCCACTAGGGTGTTTATAGTCTCATTAGTATTTTTTAATTTATTTGAATGGTAACTTTAACTTGCAATTTTAACTTTCTATATGGCTATACTACCAACTAGATACACTTTTGGAGTCATTTTCATTTTACTTACCCTTTTCGGGAATTACTTTGTAAAATTTTAAACCTTCAAAAATAAGGTTATTCAAACAAGTCTTGCTTCTAACCCTGTTTTCCCCACCCTATTCTCTCCCTTTCCCTACAGACAGCCATTTAAAATTTCTCTGAGGTTTACCTTCTTTTTTTCAAACAATAATCAAACACACACAATTTGTCCTCACTCCTCTTCTTTAGATTAAATAACAACATACAAACAATTTTTTCTATCTTCAAAGCCTGCAATCTTAACCACTATGGTACCATGTTTCCGAGTAATTGACATATATTCCTTGAGACTGAAGCTTCCCCTAAGGCAGATTATGTAATTCTGTTAAAGACATCAAAATCCTCTTTAAAAAAAATGTCCAATTAATGTAACTGTAATATGCATTTTTAGTAAAAAGACTTTCAAAAACTATTAGAAAAAAATCATAATAAACAATGGTCAATTCATCATTTACTTCTTTCATGAATTATAAAATAATGCTTTTAAATGTTCTTTGGATTTTAACTTCTCTGTAAATAGTATTTACAGCAATTAAATACAATGTAAGAGCAGATGTTTGTGGTTGAAAAGTTAAATTGATAACCAGAGAGCAAATGAGTCGATTACCATAAGAAAATACATGTTGTAATGGAAGATTATGCATTTCGTTACCAGAGATAATTAAGCTTCAAATTCTCTTTGACAGCTCCCTATGCTTTCTAATGCCATCGTCATTACAAGAATAATTTTAATTGCTAAACGCAGGAGTAGAATTAAATGCTAAAATATATTAGCTCATAAAATTCTGTTACTGGAAACATCATTTAATTCCATCACTGTTCTATAATGCTGGAAATTGCCATTCAATTCAAACAAAACAATATAAGGCCAACACAAATGTTTCAAGGTTGTGTTATCTGGAAGATTATAACAGTTTTCATTTACATTAGCTTTGAATCACTGGAGTTTCTAAGTGATTTTAAAGGTTTAAGCATTGAAATTCTTTAAAAGTTCTCAAAGAAATAAAGCAATTTTGTCCATTTTATGTTAAACTGCACACTTGCTGTTCTTAAAGCGTCTTTTCAATAATTTATAAAATTACATGTGAGTCCTTAAAAAAACAAAAACAAAAACAAATAAAAACCAGGCATTTAACAGCCTGAGATCCCTTTAGGGATGTTGTCTGACAGTCAAATCACAAGTCTTCTCTAAATACTGGCCGAACTAACAAAGCAAAAACGCATTAGAACCTGCCAATATTTCTTGAGAAAGCTTCTCACTCCAAGAAGGTGAATAGGTTGTTCCTTTAATCTCCAGGAGAAACAGATGAAATTATCACTGTAAAGCAATATTATGACAAAGTTGCCACACACAACCTTGCAATCATATTTCTATCCCTCCATCCCTACAATTCCAGCTCCTGTTTCACTGCATTTCCTTAACTCTATCTATCCCTCAACTTAGCTAACAGGTACTCGTCCTTCAAATCTTAACCAAAAAACATTTCCTTAAAGAAGCTTTTCCTGATCCATAGGCTCCATTTTCCTCCCCAGTCCTAGGCCACCACTGCTCTATTTACCATTGAAACCCCAGTGGCCTACATCATAACAGGTACTCAACACATATTTGTGAAAACAAATGGTTACTTGAATTCTAAAGATTCTATTAATCAGCACTATAAGAGAATTCGATGTTTAGGATAAAAAAAAATTTAAAGGATTCTCAAGTTTCTAAATAAGAATTCATATACCTATACTTTGCTATCTGTAAATTTTCTGCGATTTTAAATTTTGCTTTTAAATATTTATAACATAAAATCTTAAGCAGCATGTAATTTTAACACTGACATTTGTGTTTATGTTTACAACTTGGCTCTGCTATTGCTTAATTAAACCCTAATGTAATATTTCTAAAACTTGGGTCATAGGATCCTTAAAGTTCTTAAATTTGAGAAATTTTGCTCTACATTTTATTTTGATTTTAAAGAAGTCACAAAAATCTTTACTAAATATAGGCTCCCCTTCCTTAACAAGACTGAGCATGCTTAATCTTTGCATGATTTCCCAATAGTATCACAATGAGCATTAGCAGTATACTACATTTAGACAGAGAAAGTATAAAGGTGGGTTACTTTCACTTGGCAGTAGAAGTACTTTAGAAATGATCCCTAAGTAGCTCAATTCGACTTGTAGGCTCTCTGTAGCAGCACACAAAGGATTTAGGACAATATTTCTTCAAGTGAGATCCATATACTATGCAGAGACACATGCAAAGATACTTAGAAAAATGTTGAGTGTTGGGCCTCACACCACATGCTTGAGAATTCTAAAAGATGAGAATTCTAAAATATGAATTTTAACAAGCTCTCCCAGATTATTCTCGGTCATGCTGAAGTGTGAGAATGCTGCATTAGGGGTCACTAAAATATATGACTGTGTACATCATAACCATTTCATATACACAGAGAGATCCAACTTCTTGTGCCTTCCAGGACTACAGAATTCATTTATTTGCTCAATCATTAAACATATTTAATGAAAAACTACTAAGCTACAAAGATGTTTTACTGGATGCTATGTATGAGATAGACAGTTAAGGTGTTTACTAAACTGTAAAGTTAGAAAGGTATGACGTTTTAAGAGAAGCTAAAGTGTTACATAGATGGAAATTTGAAAAGGAGAGATGTAACCATTGATGCATAGAGGGATATACAGAAAACTGGTCCAGTGGTTATCTCACAAAAGGATAACTGGGAAACTGGCAAAATAAAGAGAGATAAACAGTTAGTTGTTACCATATACATCTTCCCTTAATTTTTAAAATTGTGATAAAATAAATCTAACATAAAATTTACTATCTTAACCATTTTTAAGTGTATAGTTCAGTGGCATCAAATGCATTCATGGTTGGACAACCATCACCACAATTCATCTCCAGAATTCTTTTCATCTTAAAAAAATTGAAACTCTATACCATTAAACCAGGGATCCCCAACCCCTGGGCCACAGTCTGTTAGGAAACGGGCTGCACACCAGGAGGTGAGCGGCCGGTAAGCTAGCGGAGCTTCATTTGTACTTGTAGCCTTTCCCAGAGCTAGCACCACTGCCTCAGATCATCAGGCATTATATTCTAAAAGGAAGACAGGTTCCTGGTGCCAAAAAGTTGGGCATTAAACAATAACATCGCATTTCCCATCTCCTCCAACTCCTGGCAACCACCCTTCTACTTTCTGTCTTCGTGATTTTGAACATAAATTTTGCTGAGTATCAGCTGTGTCAGGTATCATAACAGGTACTTTATCTATTAAATCTCTTTAAAGTCTCAAAATGTAAAGAATATTTATGTGTTAAATATATTCTGTTATAAAATTGCTGGAAATCAACCGTTATGCTCCCACTACAAAGGGCTGACAATAACAGCTCTGGCCAATGGAGCGACCTGCTTCCGTGTTCTTTTCTCGCTTGAACACACTAGGGCGGTAACTGGTCTAGATTCCGTGGTTCTCCTTGACCTGGACCTCGAGGCCAATGCTTCACAAAAAATTTACCTCACGAGCAGAGAAAGCAAAAATGCACCAGTTTGGGGGAAATGGTGTTCTACAACTGCTGCTGCAGTGATTAGATTTTTTAAAAAATACTCTAATCAAATAAGACTGATTATAGGCCAATTTATTTACAGATATGAAACAATTTATGGAGGCAAACATTATTTGGAATTGATTTATAAATTACTGACATTTCACAGAACTTTGACATCATTCCTTTGCTTCTTCAAGAGAAATTCAAACAGCTATACTGAGAAAACTTTCAAGTCCAATAATAAAACTGCTAAAATTTAAATATTTCTAAAGACATATAAAGCAAAGGCTTAAAATTATATCAATATTTTAATTTTCCTATAGCTCATTTCTTTCAGGCATTGATAAATAGACAATGCCCTAAACACAACACCTTAAGAATTCTCTATATAACTGTATCATCTACATAGGAAATCAACATTGTTCAGAAAATCTAGAAAATACCTCACAAAGGAAGATGCAGGAATGACCACTGCAGATGGTAAAGCATTCAACATACTGACCATCATGAAAATGAAAAATAAATCAATATTGAGATACCAATATACCCTCCAAAATGACTAAAATTAAACAGACAGATAACACAAAATGTTGGCCAAGATGTGGGGCAATGAGAACTCAGATACATTGTGGTAGGAATGTAAACTGGATAACCACTCTGGGAAAAGGTCTGGCATAATGCTCAGGAATAGCACTCAGCAAAATAAAGGGAACAGACTACTGTGTACAACAACATGGATGAATTGTAAAATACACTATGCTTTGTGAAAGAAGCCTTATATAAATATGTGTACATGACATGATTACACTTATATGAAGCTTGAGAATAGGCAAAACTAATATAAAGTGGGAAAAAAACAAGAATAGATGTCTCTAGGGCAGTAAGGACAGTTTGCTGGGACAGACATGGGGGGGGGGGATTTTTGCAGTGATGATAATACTCTACATCTTGGTAGGGGCATTAGTTGTACATGAATAAATACTTACTGGAACACATTAATAGCACATTTAAGATCTGTGAATTTCACTGTATATAAATCTTACCTTAAAGGGGAAAAAATCGCAAACAAAATATTATGCTCTAGCTGAAGTATTTGGGGATCTCTGAAATGTATTAAAAAATTATGATGGATGAGGTGATCGATATATAATACAGTAATAACAGTAAAATGTCAATTATAGACTATAAGTGATGTTTGTTGTAAAATTATTTCAATGTTTTATTATGAAAATTCCCAACCCCTCGAAAATATTTTTAAAAACTGAAAAAGATTTTTCCATAGGAAAAAAATATTCTCTACCACCCATTATTCTTTTACTACAAAATTACTATGATTAAGAGTTTAAAAATGAAAAAAAGTAATACTATTTTGAGAAATAGTTGTGAAAAAATATTACTCAGCCATAAAAAAAGAAATATTGCCATTTGTGACAACATGGATAGACCTAGAGAGTACTATGCTAAGTGAAATAAGTCAGAGAAAAACAAATACCACATGATTTCAACAAACAAAATGGAAATAAGTTCACAAAAAGAGAGAATAAACTGACAGTTGCTGGGGGTGGTGGGGGGTGGGGAAGGGAATAGACAGAAAAGGGGAAGGAGATTAAGAAGTACAAATTTCCAGTTATAAAACAGTCATGAGGATGTAATGTACAACATAGGGAATATAGTCAATAATATGTAATAATTTTGTACACTGACAGATGGTTACTATACTAATTGTAGTGATTACTTCATAAGGTATATAAATGTTGAATCACTAAGTTGAACACTTGAAACTAATATAATATTGTATAATATTGTGTCAATTATAATTTAAAAATATAGAAAAGGAAAATATGAGGACAATAACTAAAATTAAGAGAATGAGACGTTTAAGAGATTACAAGAAACTTACTGACAATATAACTAAAATTACTAAAATTCTTTCTGATATAGATCTCTTCATCAAATCTGATAAATCTGATAGCATCCCCTGAAGAAAAGGAACAAAGTTCAATAAAAGTAAGATAGTATATTCTATATGGAACACACACATTCCTTTAAAAAGACTAAATATATACATATTCAAGAAAGGATAGCTAAAATTAAGAGAGATCTAGAATGGCCTGAACTTGAGATTTCAAGGTCAAGGCACGTAACCAAGGAAGTAATTTCAAGGATGACAGCCAAACCTTCACACTTATTTCTGGGCTGGAAGAGGCATGACTGACCTAATATTGCAATTCTTATGTTCGTTAAATAAAGACTAAAAAATTTTACTAACATTTTATCCAATCTGCTATATTAGACAAGCAGGAGTCCAGCACACACAGACTTAGGTGGGAGCCTAAGAAGTTAGACTGGGCACAAGAGTACAGTGTCACCAGCCTGGCTCATGGACCACAAAACATGAGTCAAGGGGCATCTAATAGTTGGTGGCATGGAACAAAACCAAAATAGAAAGTCATCTGAGATGTCAGTCTAAATTATCCAAAAAGGAAGCAAAATCTGGGTAAACGGGTAAAAAAGAAATCAAAGAAAGTAGAAGAAAGTGAAGAGGGCTTAGATAGAAAGGAAAGATTCTTTGAACCCCAGGGACATGACTGAGGCAGATTTACTAAATGCCTACAATGTACTAGGTACCATATTAGGCATCCTTCTTGCACCAGCACCATAAAGAAGGCATTATCTTTATTTTACAAATTTAAAAAATGAAGCTCAGATAAGGTGATAAATGCAGATCACATGACCAGAGACTGGAAAACAGAGACAGCCCTCTAAAACATACTTCCTTTCATCATACCATATTCCTTCTACTAAGTGCAGGTCTGATCTTTTAGTGGTCTTAGTGAAACCAGAGATCCATTTCTATCCCATCATTCCTACCTCTTCCTTGTGATTAGGGTCATTTGGTAACATAAAATCACAACAGAGTTGAGTTCTTCTTATGATGCATTTTGACTAACACAAAAATAGCAAATAGGTACAATCTTACAGTATGCGAATGACTACTATTCTGCAACATTGTCATGGTTGGAAACCATGCATATGTATTCCACATAAATCCAGGTTCTACTCTTACATCATATTTCATTTTATTTCATGTGGATATTCCTCATCTTTTCTAGATTATCTGTAGGTTCTCTCCTGAAGTGGTTACTTACTATGGAAAAGAGGCTACTGTCGTTCAGAATAAATTTCTATAACAATTTTAAAAATTATTTCGAGCTTGTATAATATGGGAATTATCTGAAAGCCAACATGACCACTGATGCGATACAAATCTGAGAATTGCAAACCAATCCAAAACGATTCAGATCCCATACAGGCACATAGTACCTCAGAGAACATATCGTGGGTTTCGTTCCAGACCACCACAACCAAGTGAGTCACACAAATTTTTTTGTTTCCCGCTGCAAATAAAAATTTTCACATAATACTGTAATCTATTAAGTGTATGACAGCATTATGTCTAAAAGAAACATACAAACCTTAACTAAAAAATATTGCTAAAAAAAAAAATGCTAACCATCATCTTAGCCTTCAGTGAGTCATAATCTTTTTGCTGGTGGAGGGACTTACTTTCAATTTGTAAAACTCATTATCTGTGAAGTACACTAAAGAGAAGCACAGTAAAATGAGGTGTGCCTATACAGGATTATAAAACAACTGTAAAGAATTTGCTAATTTATAGTAATGGTTTCAAAATGTAAAGTTTATAAAGTGAAAATGTGAAATTCTCTAGATACAGTCAGCATACTATAAAAATGTCCAACATCTTATCCATTTGTCAAATATGTAGCATTAGGTGCTATATTCAGTGCTAAGCATCTAAAAGTTGACAAGACCCAGTCCTGTCCTCAAGCAACTCAGCCTGGTAGGAGAGAAAAATACACAAACTGGAAAAAAAAAATGTGACAGGCAAAGAGAGAAATGTGACAGGCAAAATGTGCAGAATTAAAGAGTAACTAATGGAAAGTGGGGAGACAATGGGCACAAGGGATGGGGGTAAGCAGGAGCCAGAGTTTTCAGAGATTTCTAAGGAAAGCCAGGCAAGAGGGTGGGAAGAGGAAAATTCTGGGCAGAAGAGAGCACAAATGAAAAAACTGCATGGAGTTTCTAAGCAGCGCGCTGTTGCCCTTGAAATTAATATACCTGAATCCCAATGGCAATGCTGGACTGATCAGACTCAGACCGCAGTTCTCTCTCGCCTTGGCCTTTAGAAGAAAAATGACCCCTTCCATATAAGTAAACATCTAGTAGTCTGAAAATTACAGGCAGAAGGACTCAAGAGGAAGATATATAAGGCTTCTTGCTAATTAATTTGAGGTAACTTTTAAGTCAAAGGATATGATCCAAATTACACCATAACTATGACACAAATGATATGCCTTACATATTGCTTTGGAACCTTACTGTTCTCTTTTAATATATTCAAAGACATTATATTATATTGCCACTTAACAGTCTTCTAAAACATGATTTTTTTTGGATGCATAGTATTCTGATCTATAGATAGATCATAATTTAACCAATCACCTACTGTTGGCCATTTAAGTGGTTTATAATTTTTCTCCATTAAACATATATCACTCCAATAAATAACACTGCAATTTCCCTGCACAAATCTTTGCATACATATAAGATTATTTAAGACAAATTATTAGAAGTGGAATTTGCTGCTCAAAGGATGTACAAGCTTTAAGGCTTTGGAATATGTTACCAAACTGCTGTCAAAAAAGGTTGTATCAATTTTACTATTACTATTATAAGAAGGATTATTATTTTAAAGCTCTACCTACAGTCCCTCACTCCCACCAAAAAAAAAGCTACTTTAATCTGCATTTCTTCTGCTATTAATGAGGTTGAACTCTTTTCAGGTCAACTGTCCATTTTCATCTCAACTTTGTAAAGAGATTATTTTATCATTTCCTTTTCAACAGAGGTATTCATTTGGTTCTTGTTAATTTTTAAATGTTGCTTGTATCCAATGAAATTACTTTTTCAAGTCTTTAATTTAAGGGATTTGATCCCCTCTGCCACTCTGAAGAATGGATTTTAAGAGGGACTAGGTTAGAACAAGACCATTTAAGATACTACGACAATAGTCTAGGAAAGAGATTAAGTGAATTTGAACTAGGAAAGTAAAAGCAAGGAGGAGAAACTAATGAACTGGATGTGGGAAGAAATAAGGGTAAATGAAATGATCAAGAATGATTCCCAAGTTTCTAGTACAAGTGAATAGGTGGGTAGCAATACCACTGAGATACAGAAAATTAGAGGAGAAACATCTTGAGGGAAGAATGTTCAGTTCAATTTTAGACATGTGAAATTTGAGGTACCAGTAGGACATTCAATTGAAAATGTATGAAGCATAGCAAGAGGTCTGGTTTAGGAATTTGGGAGTTACTGTTATGTAAATTATACCTGAAACTATTTGTATGAAGAGTAGTAGGTTGAAGACAGAACTTTGTAGAACGCTAAAATTTTAATAAGCAAGGTGAAGAAATGATGCCCATGAAAGGAAAATGGGAAGACCAGACAGAGAAATAAAAGGAGAAACAGGATAATACAGTGTTATAAAGTTAAAGTAGTGGGGGCATTTCCAGGGTTGAAAATAAAGATAATGGGATTTGATGCACAATCTTGAACTATAATGGCAAATAAAGATTATAAGAGTTTTTAAGCAGCTGTTTGGAGGAAAGCTCATCTTTAATGAATTCAGTATTTTTTTGAAGTACTATGTTGGCTTATGGAAGGCATCTAAAGGACAAGAATCAGAATTACTGAAGACAATAAAAGCACTGTTTATAAACATATGGGCATAGGAAGGTGGTATTTATGACCTCAATTATATAAGTTAGGGTAATGGTTCTCTTTCTCCAGAATAATCTTTTAGAAGATTTTTATAAAATCCTAATTTCTTTTACACTAGAATTCTTGGCAAAACAAGGTGCAAAGAAAATGAATAAAGTAGTCACAAACATCAAATCATTCTAGTTGTAACATTTCACAATTTCAATAGTCTCATTTATTCACTTAATTTGCTGATAATCTACTATGATAAAAAATCATTAAGACTATTCCATGTTGATAAGGACCCCAGTCTAACAGTAGTAGAAAAAGGCACATGAACTAATTAATCCATGAAAAATACTGCTAGTAAAGAAAAAATTATTTTAAGAGAAATAATAACTGTCTGAGGGTGAAAGGATGGTTATAGAAAGCTTCACAGAAGAGTCATGAGAACTAATTTTGAAGGACTGTGGGGCAATTTTAACTGGAATGAGAGGATACAGGAGAACAGAGCTATTAAATAACAGTACGTTAAGGAAACTATATGCAGTTTGGCAAAGATGACTCCATTTCCATCCCAAGTTCAGGTACAACAGTGCCAAAGTTTATTTAATTAATCCTTATAACAACAGTCACTTACCTGTAAGAGAAACTAAGACATAGGTTAAGTTAAATAAGTTGGCCAAGTTCACATAGCTAAGTAAGTGATGGAAATGAGACTGGAGGCCAGGCATGCTGAGTCCTGAGGCTGCTCTTAACTTCCTTTCTGTGGGGCCTCTCAGTTAACACTGAAAAGGTTGACTTTGTATGAAGGGTCTGGTTGTGTTTTGTACATATGCTACAAGAAGTCTGCTTTTATCCTAAGCTAAGAGAATTGAGAGTTCCAATAATGAGAGCAGAATATTGCAACTAATCATGAAGTAAAGGGAAGTAAAACCATGAAGAATGGCAAAAACTAGAGATCAACGTCTTAATGTACACAGGTATCAGAGCAGAACAGATGAAAAGCAGCAGAATGACATTAGACTGTGACCAGAGAAAAATGGTGGATTTAAAACTTCAGTGGTAGGTTAATTATGAGTACGGACTAAGTCAAGGAGGTGGCCAATTTAGAATTTATCAATTTGTGCCACAAAAATACAAATGGAAATTTTTCTTTTGGGAGGGGGGGCAGGGGAGAGATGTGTATCACAGACTATTATGTTTTACGAGAAAAGGAAAAATTTGTTTTTTAAAAAAAACAACTCATGACCCATTTCGTGTTATCAACAATATGAGATGACAGGAAATACAAGATGAGTTAATTCACGTCACAGCATGTGTAGAAATCCCAGGAGTTAACAATAAAACAATAAATTTGAAATATTTAACAGATGAAACATGAACTTATAACCTTTTCTGCATTAACACTCACTATGGTATTTCCTGTAGCTATAATTTCTTTAAAAATAACAGAAGTCAGACAGGCATGACACTATATATACATACATATATATACACACACACACACATATATAAACTATATAAATAAGTGTGTGTGTGTGTGTGTGTGTGTGTGTGTGTCCAACCGTTTCTTTTAAACTGCTTTTCCCATCAGAAAAAGAAACAAATACTTTTGGTTATGGGATGAGGTTCAAAATAAAAATTTCCAAATTTTTTTTGTACATAATGACTTATCTATAAACAGTAAAAGGAGACCTCATGTGACATACATTAATAGTACAGCGTGAATTATTGTAGATAGCACCATCCAGATTAAGAAACAACATTAACACACCAGAAGCCCCATTGTGCAAAATTCAGGCACAACCTTGCCCTTGTTCAAAAGTAATCACTATCCTGATTTCTAAAACCCTAGGTTGCTTTCGCCTATTTTTAACTTTATAAAAATGGAATCACATAGTATGCTTTTTTGTGTGTTTGCCTGGTTTCTCTCTTTCAATGATGCTTGTAATATTTACTGATGTTGAATGTAGCAATGGTCTGTCAATTTTCATTGCTGATCATATGCCATTGTATGTTTAGAACACTATCCACACTGTTGATGGATGTTTGAATTGCTTCCAGTTTTTACTGTGAATAAAGCTGATGAGAACATCATTGTATGTTTTTTGGTACATATATTTATATATTTCTGATACAGTCCTAGAAATACAACCATTTTATCATAGAATATTATGTGTGTAGTTTTAGATTTGGCCAAACTGTATTCTAAAAAGTGGTTATATCAATGTGTAGTCCTAACAACAGTATATTAAAGTCTTCAGTGTTCCTCATCCTAACCAACCCCTGGTATTGTTATTCTCTTTAATTTTAGCCACACTTGTGTAGTACAGTGGTATCTCATTGTGGCTTTTATTTGCATTTCTCTGAAAACTAAAGTTAACAACCACTTTTTCAAATGTTTAGTGGCCACCTGGAGTTCTATGAGGTAGCTGTTCAAGTCTTGTCCAATTTATGGTGTTTCATCTGTCATTGTTTACATTATTGATCTGTAGTTCTTGAGAGTCTGTATCAGGGGTTGAAAATTTTTCTGAAAAGGACCAGACAGTAAACATTTTAGGCTTTGTGGGCCATGTGGTCTCTGTCACGACTACTCAATTCCTCTGTTGTAGCATGAAAGTAGTCATCGTCAATACATAAATGAATGAGTGGGACTGTGTGCCGATAAAACTTTATGGACAATTAAAATCTGAATTTCATAAAATTTTCAAATATCACTAAATGTTATTCTTCTGATACTTTTCAACCATTTAAAATTGTATAAACTATTCTTAGCTCACAGGCTGTACCCAGTCAGGCAAATGTGGTCCACAAGCTGTAGTTTGTTGACTATTGGTCTAAACAAAATTTGTACAAAGTTATTTATAACTCTTGTAGGGGATTTATCATTGCTGTTATTCTTTACAAAGAACAAGCTTTTCGCTTGGCTTAAACTCTGTTTTGAATGTTTGTTTTCTATTTCATTAATTTTTGCTCATTATTTTCTTTCTTCTATTTTCTTTGGGTTAAATTTGCTTTTTTATTTAGCTGTTTGAGATGGATATTTAAATTGCTGATTTTTCAACCTTTTTTCTGTTCTACTTAAAGTTATAAATTTCCTCTGAGCATCTCTTAAGTTTTGATAGGCCATATCCATTAGTTCAAACTACATTCTCATTTTCATCATTGTTTCTTTTCTGACTCATAGATTATTTCAGTGATTCACTTAATTTCCAAAGACTAGAAGGTTTATAAGTTACCTTCCCTTTAAAGTTACTTTTTTTGTAATTAGTTCCAACCTTCATTCTACAGTAGTCAAATTTACATAATTTCAATTCTCTGAAATGTTAAGATTTGTTCTATAGCTAGTATATGGTATGTTTTTAGTAACTACTTCATAGGCACTTGTAAAAAAAAAAGCAGCCTATTCATGTTTGGCACAGTATCTTATAACTTAATCAGAACGTTTACTGTCTTGTTCAGTTCTTCCATATTATAACTGCTTGTGGTTTTATTTTGTTTGATTTTTTACCTACATATCCTACTTGTTAGTGAAGTGTGATAAAATCTATCAGTATGATTGTGGGTTTGCCTTGTCTACTTGTAGTCCTATCAGTTTTTTAGTTTCACATTTTGAGATTATGTTATAAGGTACATACATATTTATAATGGTTTTATTTTCCTGGCAGATTAACTCTTACTAATATATGAAATGTCCTGCTTTATCTCTAGTAATGTATCTTGCCTTTGCCTGATAACCACACTAGATTTTTTTCCTGTTAGTTTTGGCATGGTTTACCTTTCCCCATCTTTTTAAATACTGAATTTTCTGTAGCCTTATATTTTAAGGTGTCTCTCATACAGCAATATATACATGGGTTTCAATTTCTTTTCAGTCTCACAATTATTGTCTTTTAATTAGTTTAGTAAATTTATAATAACTGATATAATTGGGTTTAAAGCTACCACCTTGATATTTGCTTTCTATTGGTCCATCTTATTCTATGTTCCATTTTCTTTCCTTCCTTTTGGAGTACTTTTTAATTT
The DNA here is from genome assembly GCA_003508835.1 of Eonycteris spelaea. Classification (NCBI taxonomy): domain Eukaryota; kingdom Metazoa; phylum Chordata; class Mammalia; order Chiroptera; family Pteropodidae; genus Eonycteris; species Eonycteris spelaea. Next base: position 3,386,988 of record PUFA01000103.1, on the reverse strand, counting down.
TTTAATTTTCTTCCTCTATTACCTTGCTATAGTCTATTATTCTTTCAAGACTTCCTACAGAGATTACAGGACACGTCCACGCCTTTATTTTTCTATTTTTATTTTCATTAACTTTTTAAAAATTAAGTTTATTGGGGTAACATTGGTTAATACAATTATATAATTTTCAGGTGTACATTATCATTTGACATCTGTATATTATTCTATTGTGAGTTTACCACCCAAAGTCCAGTTTCCTTCATATATTTGACCCCTTTTATCCACTTCACACTCCCTCTACCCCCCTATATTTGGCTCCCTTTACCCCGTCTACCTCCCCACTTCTCCCCGTCCCCTTATCCTCTGGTAACCAGTAGTCTATAGTCCATGTCCATGAGTCTGTTTGTTTGTCCTGTTCATCTGTTGCTTTTAGGTTTATATCCTACATATAAGTGATATCATGTGATTTTCTACATTTTCTGTCTGGCTTATTTTGCTTAGCATGATTTTCTCTAGGTTCATCCATGTTGTCATAAATGGCAGTATTTCACTTCTTCTTATGGCTATTCCACTGTATATATGTACCACAGCTTCTTTAGCCAATCATCTATTTTAGGACACTTTAGTTGCTTCCCTGTCCTGGCCACTGAATAACGCTGCTATGAACATCGGTGTGCAAATATCTTTTTGGATATGAGTTTTCAAGTCTTTGGGGTAAATACCCAGTACAGGGATTGCTGGATCATATGGTAGATAGATTCTTAGTTTTTTGAGGAACCGTCATACTGTTTTCCATAATGGCTGTTCCAATTTGCAGTCCCACCAGCAGTACATGAGGGTTCCTTTTTCTCCACATCCTCTCCAACATTTGTTATTACCTGTCCTGTTGATTATAGCTATTCTAACAGGTGTGAGATGGTATCTCATTGGGGTTTAGATTTGCATTTCCCTAATAGCAAGTGATGTTGAGCATCTTTTCAAATATTTGTTGGCCACTGTATGTCCTCTAGGGACAAGTGTCTATTCAGGTCCTACATCTTTGCCTTTATATCGACCTCTAACACAAAGTAGTACTTTCACCACTTTTCACATTGTAAGAACCTTAGAAGACTAACTTTATTACCTTCGTCCTGACTTACACAATTTTTGTATATTTTAAATCCCATATAATATCATTTTACAGTCAATATTCACTTAGATTTACTCAAGTATTTACCCTTTCTCTTGCTCCTCATTTTTATCACAGAGCTTCCACAAAAAATAACCCTTTATTGGATATGACCAAACCCACTAATGTTTTTGCCACATGACTTCTATATCCAAAGTTTTGTTTAAAATAATCTTTTCCTGTTCCTAAGTGACAAAGTTATTCTCCTACATTTTCTTCTATTAATGTTACAGTTTTACCTTTCAGACTTCAGTTACTATTCAACCAAATGAAGGTCATTTGCATGGTCATTATCACACAGAAATTCAGTTTTCCTCTCCATTATAGGAAGGTACTTTCCCCAAAATTATTTACTAAACAATTAGCCTGTTCATTCTTCCTTCCTTCCATTGGTCTATTTCTCAGTTCTTGTGATAACACAATGCTTTCTTTTTTTTTTTTAAATCACTGTGAATTTTTAATGTTTGACTATCTGGTAGAATGAGATATGTGCCATTTCTAACTCAGCTGTTCAAGGACCTTTATTCTTCCATATGCATTTGAGGGGAAAACTTTCAAGTTCCTCAAAGAATCTATTAAAAATCTTGATTCATATATTTCCAAATTTATACATAAAAGATAAATGACATTTTTAACAAAACAACTCAGCCAAGAGAATGTAATCTCAATCTTGTCATTTATTCAAATTATCTTCTATGCCCTTTACTAGAGTTTTAAATTTTTCCTGACCAAGTTCCCATATTTCTTAGTAAGTTATATTTCTAGATATTTTATAGTTTTTCCTAGTGTGAATTTATCTATTCTTAAATTATTTTCTATCGATAATTACTAGTATAGAGAAATACTTCTGATTTTGATAAATTGATCCCATATAGCAAGGCTGCTATTTATTATATACTTGTGTGCTCATTCCGTTGGTGATTTCAGGTACACAATCAAACCATCTGCCAAAAGAACAATTTTGTCTCTTCTTCCAATTTCAACACTATTATTTTTTTTCCTTTCTTATAGTATTGGCAGAACTATGTTAAGTTAGAGATAATGTGCTTAAACCTAAACCCATCTCTCTTCATTCTATCATTTCCTCAGAGGAGTGTGGTAAAATCTCTAACAATTGTTCATCTATCTATCTATCCATCCATCGATCCACCCACCCACCCACCCACCCATCCATCCATCCATCAATCCGTCCATCTACCTATTTCTCCCAGCTGTTATTTAGTTTTGATATATTTTAGGCTGCATCCTTAGGATCATATGTATTTATGCTGATGATATGTTTTGTGTTTATGTTCTTGATCTACTCTTATAAGTAAATATGTTTCTTCTGCTACTTTTGCCTTTGGATGGTTACCTTAACTTTCTTTTGTTTTGCCTAGTGTATCTTAACTATACTTTTATTTTAAATTTGTCTCATTCAGTTTTGTGTATCTTTGTAAACAAGACATGGGTTGTTTGGTTTTTTTTTTTTTTTTTGTAATTCAATCCGCTGGTTTCTTTTTGATGAGTTTTACCCACTTATATTATTTCAATTACCATTATATTTAATTGCCATTATATTGGGAGTTATTTCTGCATCGTCTTCATACTTTACAGTAGATAATGTTTTCTTCCCCCTTTGTGCTTTCGGTTGGGTAAAGATTTCTTCTGCTATTCAAAAGTTATATGTATGTTCCAGTTGGTTCTTAAGTTCCAAATTCATATATGATATCTTAATATTTATATCTATAGGCATATAAATATTAATATCTCTTTCTGCTAACAACAGATACACTCCCGTCTGCCCCTATTACTTGGTACTGTCAAAAATTTTTGTTCTTAGTTAGCATTGATATACTTTTTCTTTTCTATGATCCTAGCTTTTTAAAATAATCATAATCATAATCATAATCATAAGAATGACGTTGAACTTCTCCAGGTTACTATTACTGCACAGCAAACCACCCCATTTTCTTATGCTTACAGTTCTAGTAGGTCAGGAATTAGGACAGGGTACAATTAGGATGGCTTATCTCTGCTCCACGAAGCCTAGGAAAACTTGAATGTGGGAGGGTGACTCTGAAAGCTGGGGTCTACAGACATATGAAAAGATGTCAACTTCACTAGCTGTTAGGGAAATGCAACTCAAAACCACCTCATACCTGTTATAATGGCTACCATCAACAGGACAAGTAATAACAAGTGCTGGAGAGGTTACGGGGGAAAAAGAACTCTAATACACTGCTGGTAATAATGTAAACTGGTACAGCCACTATGGAAAATAGTATGAAGGCACCTCAAAGAAATTAAGAATAGAATTACCGTATGAATCACCAATCCCTCTCCTGGGTATTTACCCAAAGAATTTGAAAACATTTATCTGTAAACATATATGTATCCTGATGTTCACTGTAGCATTATTCACAGTGGCTAAGACATGAAAACAATCAAAGCACCCTTCGACAGATGACTGGATAAGAAGACGTGGTACTTATAAACAATGAAATATTAGTCAGCCATAAGAGAAGATGAAATACTGCCATTTGTGACAACATGGATAGATCTTGAGGTTACCATGCTAAGGGATATAAGCCAGGCAGAAAAAGATGAGAACTATATAATTTCACTTATACATGGAATATAAAACTGAAAGCAATGAACAAACAAGATTAACAAAAACTTATAGACACAGACAGCAGTTTAGTTGTTACCAGAGGGAAAGAGTGGGGAGGGAGATAAGGGTAAAAGGGGTCAAATACATGGTGACGAAAGGAAATATAAGTTTGAGTGGTGAACACAGAATGCAATATACATATGATATATTATTGAATTGTACACCTGAAACCTATATAAGGGAGGGGAGGGGAGAGAAAAGAAGGGAGGGGAAGGAAAAAAGGAGAGAAAGAGAGATAGAGAGAGAAAGAAAGAGAAAGAAAAGAAAAAGAAAGAAAAAAGAAAGAAAGAAAGAAAGAGAGAGAGAGAGAGAGAGAGAGAGAGAGAGAGAGAGAGAGAGAAAGAACGAAGAAAGGGGGGAGGCAGGGAGGGAGGGAGGGAGGAAGGAAGAAAGAAAGAGAGAGAAAGAGCTAGCTGGGGCTGAAATCAACTGGAGGGAGACTTCTTCATTCACATGCTGGTCCCTTGGTTAGATGACCTGAAAGTTGGACTTGGCTGAAACTGTCTACCAGAGCACCTACGATTTTGTCTTTCCTTGTGGCTTGGGCTTCCCACAGCATTGCAGCTGGGTTCTGAGGAGATCCCAAGAGTAAGGTCTTTCTGGAGATCAGTAATTCCATGAGAACCACAAGAAATTCGCATGGCTTTTAATAAGCCTCAGAAGTCATGTGACATCACTTCTGCTGTTCTCTATTTGTTCAAATGGCTCCAAATGCACTCAGATTCAAGGGTATTGAATCATTAGAAAGACTTTCAAAAATTTGGGAGATATGTTTTTAAAACTCCCTTCTCTTGAGCATCTCCTGAATGTGTCTCTTCTTAGTTATTAATTCCAAAAGGGTTTCCAGTGTGTATCTTTGTGTAGGAAACCTTCTGAGGTCTTATATTAACTGGGAATTTTTATTATGCCTCACAATTTGCTTGCATATAAATTTTATGTGGATTCAACATTCATTTCCTCTAACACTTTAAAAACATTACTATATTGTCCTCTTGATGTCAGATTTTTCGAGATAAACACTAGGTGCAATCTAATTCTTATTCCTTTGTAAGTGATCTGCTCTTTGCCACTGGAAGCTTTTAGAATTTTTTGTCTTTGATATTATCTGTCACTATCAATGGGTCTAATGATGTGTTTCTCTTCCTCTCCCATATTTAGAAGTCTTTAAGGCCTCTCAGGCTAAGATCTTCTGTCAGTTTTTAATTTAGAGAAATTTACCTTAATTACTTCTTCAAATGTTTCCTCCTCCCGAATTACTATTTATCTGGATAGAAGCCTTTCTGCATCTAACTTTCATACCTCTTGGTTTTTATTCTATGTGTTCTCCATCATTTAATGCTGAAATCTCAACGTCATCTTCCAACCCACTAATTTGCTCATTTTGTATGCTTTTGGCCAGTCTACTATTTGCTTTATTTTTACTACATTTTTCATAACTCATATTTCTACTTGGTTCTATGTTTTTATGTTTTCTTGTTCTTACATTATATGGCTAATATCTTTCTTATCTCCTTAAATATATTTAATTCTTTGTCAACCTTTCCTAATAATTCTCCATCAGATGGTATATGTTAATTTAGCTGTCTTTCTTTGAGAGTAATGGTACTATTCAGGTGACTAGTTTGGCTATAAAATATTGTCCTTCTGGGGTTCCAACCACTCTGTATGATTGTAACTTGTATGGTCACCAGACCCTACTTATATCCAACCTGGTGAAATTAACAGGGGAGAATGAGCCCCAGAGTCCCAAGGATCACAAAACTAGTTGTTTACACCAATTTGTTGGGCATTCCACAGGCAACTCCTCTGGTCAGGATTTCACATTTAAACTCTTAGGGAGAAACCAGCCTGGGCCATCGTTGCTCATTTCTGTGGTGAAGGGACAGGTAAAGACAGTCTCAAGGCAACACTAGTGAGAAATAACAATAAAACTTAACAGCCTTCTTCCAACCTATTTTGTCACTGCTACCTCCGGCATTTCTTAGTCCCAGGCTGCAGCTGCCATCCCCATACGTCACACTCCACTTACTCATAACCACATACAGGTTCAAGAGAGCGTCAGTCTCTCTGCACCTCCCTCTCCTTTAGTTTCTTCAGAGTTGATTTGGGGCAAGGGAGTCAACAGCTGGGACTAGTTTGACTTGACAGAAACTGGAAACCAGCCTAGCAACCTTTTTCTTCATCAAAAGTGTAAAGCTTTTGCTCAATTTCAACCACTCCTAATTCAGTTCAAAAATATGAGGCACACTAACGAATTAAAAGTCAATATTTAATATGTTACCACCAGAAAAGTTACCCTGGGCATCTTGTTTAGAGAGTAATGATAATAAGTACTTCTAATTCTGTCATGGATACCTATAACATCTCTAGTTTCTTACCTTTAAAAGCATATTTTATTTATTTTTTCTAACTTTTCATTAACCATGGACTTATAAAGCACTCTACATAACCTTTTGGGTGAAATTTTTAAAAAATTCTCTACAGCTCTTTTGCTCATCAAGATTTTTGACCTCTGTCTTTAAGCGCCACAATTCCCCAGTCCTCTACAAAGGATCAAAGACCATGGCAGGTACTCTCAAACACAAATGTACAACTCTTAGCCTCAAGCTGAACTACAATTTTGCTAGAAATAGATAAGTTAGCAAATAGAAGGCTATTTCAATAGTAAGCAAGAAATGAAAAACCTAACTTAGAACCTTACACATCTTCCCCAAGTAAGACTGAGAGAGTTGATAAACAGTTTATGAGACTTGGTTAGTAAATGAATTTGGTTTGTCCATATAATAAGAACACTAATTCAACCTTAAATTTAATTGAGGAATACAATATCTAATACCAAGGAGGTACCAGACAGAGCGTTTTTGCTCTATTCTGTACTGATAAGATGATATCAATAACTATTTTCAGTTTGAACACCATACCACATGTTCTAGAGGTGAAAATCATTTTAACTTTTTGCCAATATGATGGTTGGGGAAAATGGTGTTTTTAAATTTGTATTTTTCCTACTACTAATAAGGTTGCCTATCTACTGATGTAGAAATTCAAATAGCTAATAAGCTTCTGTGAAGTGTCTGTTCATATTTTTTTTATATCAATTTTCTTCAGGTTATTTCTTTTAAAAACATGTTTCTGAAAGCACTTTTGTTTTTAAAGATTCTGACCCCTTCTCAATTACGTTACAAATATTTTCTCCCAGTTTATCATTTGCATTTACCCTTTACTTAGGATGTTCTATGTAACTTGCTTGACATGCTCTTTTCTGTTTTTCCTAAGACTGTCTTTTCCATCAGAGATAATACAAATACTATCCGACTTTTTTATTCACTTTTTCACATTTAGACTTTGGTTTGAAGTAAAGATCCAACTTTATTTTCTTCCACTTGAAAGTATATTGTACCAATACCTTTCAGTAAATAAAACATTTTCCCCTATGAATTGAATTGCCATTTTGATAATATTTTAAAGACCATAATTACTTATAACAGCTGTATTTTATTCTTTTATTTACCATTCTTGGGCCAACACCATGCTGTTTTGATTAGGGATGGTTTGCTGTAATTTTTAATGTACTGGTTTCCTCGCTCTTATTCTTTTGTTTTCTAGAATGTATTCATTTAAGGGCATTTTGTCTAGCACAGATAATAAGATGGAACTGGGTACAAATTATAAGATGTATTTATTATCTATAACTAAAAAATGCTATTAATACAGTTAACAGGCAGTCTCAATCAGATTCCATGACGCATAAAAACAGAAGAGTAGAAAAGAATCACATGAGCAAATGCAACTGACATATATGCAGACACGACATCTCTCTAATTTGAGGCTTATAACAAGTTACTTTACAATGAAAGAAACTGAGGCATAGGTAGGAAAATGGAAGAGAGTGTTAGGCCAAGAATCTAATTAATAAAAAAAAAAAAAGAGAACATCCACTAATGGAGCACAGAGACCAAATAAGATGGAGTTCACTAATATTTTACTTGTCCAGTCCCATCCACGTAAAGGTAAAAGAAGTAAGCTGGTCCTTCCACAGCTGGTCATAGTCAACCTCCATCTAGCTAAGAATAATGGTTGAGCTCACTGAGGTAATAGTTATGTAAACTCCAACGCCTGCTCTTTTCGCTTTTCAGAGATTACAAATCCACCCACAACTAGCAATAGAGAATATAAACATTCTATGCCTTCACCAACAAAGTGTGCTCCCCAATTCCATCAAAAACACATCTGAGCCTTATTAGAGTAGGAATGTGGCTACTCTACTTCTCATTCTGAAACCAACAAAATGTACCAAAAGAAACTTTCATATGAACTATGAAACAACCCCAAACCACAGATCAAAAGTATTCTATCAAATACAATACAATTTAAGGCAAGATGATGATGACTATCGCAAGTCAATATATACCTCGACATATCCAAACAGTGTTGGATTTCCCCGAAAGTAATGGAGAAGGTCGTAAAGATTTTTATTTGAGACAAAGATAAATGAGGGTGCAGACAAATCACAGGAGAGATAGCAAGTAGTCCTCTGAGGATACATTTCCATGGAGGAAGGGCAAGGGAGATGGGATAAAGAAGAGACTATGTGTATGCCATGTGCATTTTCTGACTTCTAAATCAGAGAACCCGTAAAGGAGAGATGCCGTGACACTCAGCATTAGTTGAACAGAAAGAAATCATCAAACAGATGACCATATTATATTGAGAGGCACAGTGCACTCCCTCTTCCTGAGTGATCTATTCACTTGAAAGGAGGGAACATCAATGTTTACGAGGTCCATGATTCCAGATCAGAGAATAAATAGGAAGTCTCTATGAGAAAGTATTCTAAGATAAGAAAAGTGAACTGAAGTTCAGATCCAGATCGCACCCTTCCTCTACTACTACTACTACAGATAATAACAACTAACTTTGAGCTTACTGTATTTTAGTCATTATCCAGGCAGTTTTACAAATGCTAACTCTTTTAGTCCTTGAAACAACCCCAATCAGGTAAATACTCTTACTACCTCTATTTTACAGATGAGGAAAATGAGGCTCAGAAAAGTTAATTTCCTATCATTATACAGCTAGGAAATATAAGAATTTGAACTCAAGTGGTCTAGTTTAAAGCTCAGGCTGTATTGCCTCTCCCACATTAACGTTAAACAACTGACAAACATAGGATTTTTAATGTATACAGGAAATACATACCTTGTATTGTAATCTCTGCTTGAGCTTCAATTGTCTCATTTCCATTATCGGCTATACAAAAATAAGTCCCAGCATCATACTCAGTGACATCACTGATCTCCAGACTACCGCCTGCCAGCAATACCAATCTTTCGAGCTGCATAAAAAAATATTGGTACATTTCAGAACTAGGAAAATAATACCTGAAAAATTCTCCACATAAAACAGAGAAAACACTTAAGCAGTAGTATGGCTAGAACTGGACAGAGACTATATAAAATCATCAGAATTCAATTGAGAACAATTGGCTTTGTTTATATTTTTCATGACTAAATATCACAAATACAAATCAAAATGTTTTAATAAATTATCTCTTATATTTCTAATTATTCCCAAAGGGATACCACCTTTTGTGACCAATTCCATTCCCACAGTCCACTTCTGCCTCCCTACTCTGCCCATTTTTCTATGGAATATATTTTTTTGCAAATTATGTATTTTTGAAGTCTAGAGTCAATTTAAGAGTCATTCCACCACAATTATGCCACGTTGAGATGACAAAAGATCATCAGAAACAGTAAGTCAGGGGGTGATAATGCCTACTGAAAGTTTCCTATGGCAGCTCGGCTAGGAAAGGGAGGAAAAGAGGAAGGGAAGGGAGAAGGAAGGACGGCTGCCAGAGAGCGCACGCTGGGTGCGGTGGCTGGGCGTGAGTCAGCCATGTCATCATCCGCGAGGATGCTGAGCATCACTGACCCCCCTGTGAAGAGTGAGTCAAGTCCACTTAAAGAGGTAGCAAAATGATCCTGTAACACAGAGCAAGAAACCACAAATCAATATTCTGACTAAATTTTTATAAAGTGAGCAATTTTAGTTAATTTAGAGAGTTTGGAGTTATAATTTCATTTTTATTTTGAGGTTCTACATTTAACTGGTTTACAACAGGCATATTTTTCTCGCAAATCTTAATATTTTACATTTCCTGTCTGTATCTATGCTGAACAAAAAATGTTCTGATTATAATTTGGCTTTTCATATAGAATCTGACAGGGAAAAAAAAATCAGAGGAAATAATCATTCGGTCTGGGCCACATTTATAATTCTCATCCTAAGTAAAGTTCCATTCTGGCTTAAATTTCAGTACACTGTGAGTTTGAGTAATTGGTCTTTCCTAACCTGATAAACAAGACTATGTTTCTGGACAAAGAAGAGGAAAACAGAATTGGGTCTGATAACTTTTCAAAGAAATACCCTGCAAAGTCATTACTAAACTTTATTATATGGCCTTCCTTTTTGAAATATCTTAATGATGCCTTCATATCTCGACATTATGTGACGGAACAGAGAAGCAAGACAACATATAATGGAACAAACAAGAATAACTGGGGTAAATAGGTAAAACAAAATAAGAAAAATTTACAAACGTTAAGATCCTATATTTTACCATTGGGACAAAAACACTACTAAGCTTTGGAAATGGCAAACAATGTCACAAATGGGAAATAAATATATGTATATATATGACACCCAGAGGAAGTAACATAATTTGAAATGCTAGTTGGTATGGTACTTTGTAAATGGAGATACAGTAATTTATATCTAATAATTACACTAAAAATATTCCTAACACTCACTATGCCTTATATTTGCCATAACTGAATGCCAGTAAGAAGTAATTTTTCTTAATAGAGTTGGTTTTACTCCTGTTAAAAGAAACCTGGGAGGAAGAATGTTCACTAGCTTGGCAGAATTAACTTAACTTGTTTACATAACTATATGATGGCTTATAGTAACATGGCAAGCAAGCCTTCAGAACTTCAAATTTCAAATATGCAGGCAAAAGAAATAATGTGTGAAAAAGTAGGCACAGTCAATGGACACAGTTGAGTATGGCTGAACATAAGGGGTGTGTGTGTGTGTGTGCACACACGCACGTGTGCATGCATATGTGTGTCTCTCAGTAACGGGTCAGTCTAGGAGAGCCTGGTTTGCTAAGGAGATCTATTTTTTTGGCCAAAAGAGAAGGCTTTAAGAACATGAAAACATGATCAGATTCAGTGAAGAAACAAGAGGAGTAGGGAAAAGACTAGAAATAGGATGTCTGGTTGTGAAGTTACTATAATGGTGCAGAATTAAAGAGAAAAGATGAACTATAGCAGTAATGATAGGGTAAAGAGAAGGCAAAAAGTACTGACCACTATAAAAAAAGTTGGATGATGAAGGTAAGGGATTTATTCATCTGGTTAACAAATATCTATTGGTGTGCCTTTATGTGTCAGGTAGCAGCTAGGGATGCAGTGGTGAGCAAAAACACTATTAGTGCTGTCCTGCAACTCAGTGGGGAAGAGACATAAATGACAATCCTACAAAGTAGTATATAAAAAGAACATGCCAGGGTATTAGAAGAGAGAGAGATTTCCAGACTGAAGTATCCCATAAATTGAGATTTGAAGATAAGTAGGAGTTAATGAGGGGGAGAAAAAGATTTCAGAAAGAAAGACCAGCCTATGACAAAAACTGTGGCAGGAAGGATCACATTGTATTTGGGGATCTGAAAATAACCAGTGTGACAGGAGAAAGAGAGAGGAAAAAAGACAAGGATGGAGCCAGACCACATAAGGCTTTGAAAGTCATTTTAAGAATTTGCATCTTTAACCTAAAAACACTGGAAATCCATTAAATATTTTTTAAAGTGGGTAGGGCCTAACAGAGATGTGAATATCTGAAAAGAATGGTCTGGCAAGAGTATGAAGATGCATTTAGAATGAGACCAGAGTACACGTGGAAAGAACAATTAGGAGGCTATTGCAATAATTTGGGAACAGCTGACGGTAATTTGGAATAAGATGGTAGCAACATAGATGAATTTCAGAGATATTCAGGAGGTAAAATAACATCTTGTAGATGGATGAACTGAATAGAGAAGCTGAGGAAGAAACATGTCAAATAAGACTCTTCAGGTGGGGCAGTGTGTGTGAAGGAGAAAGCAAAAGGAAAACTGCGGGTCTAAAAGGTTTTCTGTGTGTTGTTATTCGAGTGAGAGAGAGGTAAGCCTTTTTAGAGCCAAAGAGGAGCCAATGGAGAGGGAGACATTTAAAAAGAAGATTCCTAAAAATGCTGAAGAAGATGAACGCAAATAAGATATAGAGCACAAAAGGACTTCTTAGACAACAGCAGGACAGGAAAGGGTCAGTGAATGTTACATCTTACATTATGCTCTGGCACAAAATTTATCCTCATTTTTTTTTCCTTTAAACTTTTCATTCTGAAGTAAGTACAGAGTCACATGAAGTTCTAAGAAATAATGCAGAGAGATCCCACGTGCCCTTCCCCCAGTTTCCCCTAGGGTAACATGCTATAAAACCACAGTACAGTATCATAACCAGGATACTGACATTTCCATCACCACTGCCTCACACCGCCCTTTTACAGCCTCACCCACCTCCCTTTCACTCTCACCTCCTCATCACCCCTAGCAAGCAGTAATCTGTTCTCCATTTCAGTAATTTTGTCATTTCAAGAAGAATGTTATGTAAACAGAATCATGCAGTACGTAAACTTTGGGGAATTTGTCATTTCTATTCAGCATAATTCTATGGAGAGTCATCCAGGTTATCATATATCAGTAATTCATTCTTTTACTACTTACCGGTATTCCACAGTATGGATATACTATAGTTTAACCATTCACTCGTGAAGGTCATCTGAGTTGTTTCTAGTTTGGTGCTATCATGAATAAAGTTACCATAATGGCACATGGACAGGTTTTTGTGTGAACATAAGTTCATTTCTGTGGAATAAATGCATGCCCAAGGGTGTAAATGTTAGGTCATATGGCAGTTGCACATGTTAAGTGTTTTTAAGAAACTGCCAGTTTTTTCAGGGTGTCTATACCATTTCACACCAGTGATCCCGTTTCTCCACAGCCTTGACAGCATTTGGTGTTACCACCCTTTAAAAATTTTAGCTATTCACAGGTATGTAGTGATATCACACTGCAGTTTTAGTCTGCATTTCTCTAATGGCTAATGATGTTACCTTTTATTGTGCTTATTTGCCATCCGTATATCTTTTTCTACTCATGCCTTTTGTCCATGGTCCAATTAGGTTATATGTTTTTTTACTGTTGAGTTTTGAGGTATCTTTACACTTTTTAGATACTAGTCCTTTGTTACAGACAGGTTTGCTAATATTTTCTCCCACAATGTATTTACCTTTTTATCCTCTTAACGGGGTCTTCCATAAAGCATGTATTTTTAATTTTGATGAAATTCAATTTTCAATTTTTACTTTTATGGATTGTGACTTTAGAGTCATCTAAGAACTCTTTGCCTAGCCCTAGATCCTGATTTTCTATATTTCTTTTCTAAAATTCCATTTTGCATTTTATATTTAGGTCCATGTTCCATTTTGAGTTAACTTTTTATATGATGTGAGACTTAGATTGAGGGGTTTTTTTGGTCTATGCTGGGTGTCTAACTGTTCCCAGCATTTGTCTAAAAGGCTATATACTTCTTCCACTGAATAGCTTTTGCATCTTTGTCAAGTTTAGTTGGGCATTTTTGTTTAGGCCTACAAAATGCCCAACTCTTCATTACTGTAACTATACAGTAAGTCTTGAAATCAGGTAAACTGATTCTCTTCACTTAAAAACCTGTTTTAACTATTCTAATTCTTTTACTTTTCCATATAAATTTTAGGATAATCTTGTCTATATGGAAAATCTTGCTGGGATTTTGACAGGAATTGAGTTAATCGGTGTATCAATTTGAAGAGAAATGACATCTTTGCAATGTTGAGTTTTCCAACTCATGGACACAGTATGTCTCTCCATTTAGATCTTGATTTCTTTCATTAGCATTTCACAGTTTTTAACATATAAATCTAACAGGTTTTGTTAGATTTACACCTAAGTATTTCATTTTTGTGTGAGTGAATGTAAATACTATATATTTGTAATTTTAGTGTTCACAAGTTCACTGCTAATATACAGAAATACAACTGTTATTTATTTTATCTTGAAATCTTCATGAACTCATATCTTAGTTCTAAGAGCTTTTTATGGATTCCTTGGGATTTTCTATGTAGACAAACATAGCCTCTGCAAATAGGAACTGTTTTATTTCTCCCTTTCAGATCTGTGTGCCTTTTCTTTTTCTTGCCTTATTGAACTAGTAAGAACTTCCAGCACTGTGAAGTGAACTTCCTAAACTGGTTCCCGATCTTAAGGGGAAAGTCCTGTCTTTCACCATTAGCATAATGTTAACTGTAGGATTCTTTTAAGAAAATGTTTTTAATTATTTTTCTGAGAGCTTTTTTAAAAATAATGAATGAGCATTAAATTTTGTCAAATGCCTTTTCTCTATTAATTAATTTGATCATGAAGGTTTCTTTCTTTAGTTTGTTAAAAGGGTGGATTACATTAATTTTGGAACATTAAGCCAGCCTTGCGATCCCTGGAATAAACCCTACTTGGTCATGGTATACATAACTTTTAATATACTGCTTAATTCTATTTGCTAATATTTTAAGAATTCTGTTTATTGGTTTGGGGACACCAGTCTGTAGTTTTCCGTTTTTTGTACTGTCTTTGTCTAGTTTTGGTATCAGGGTAATACTAGTTTTAATTCCTTCTGTTTTCTAAAGGGACCATATAGGATTGATGTTAAAACTTCTTTAAACATTGGTAGAATTCTCTAGTGAAACTATGTGGACCTTAAGACTTCTTTTGAGGAGTTTTAAAATTACAAATTCAATTTTTTTAAGAGTTAGAAGGCTATTCAAATTATTTCGTATTGGGTTAGAAATGGTAGTTTACATTTTGAAGGAAATGATTTAAATTGTCAAATTTCTATGTTTATAGTATTCCCTTATTATCCTTTTGATGTCGTAGGATCTGTAGTGGCATCCCTATTTTAGTCATAATACTGATCATTTGTGTCTTTTCTTCTGGTTCACTGATTCTTTCCTTTGTCCTACTCAATCTGGTGCTGGGCTCATCCACTGAGCTTTTTTATTTTGGTTCCTGTCTAGGTTCAAATTTTCCATTTTGTTTTTCTTTAAATTTTCTATATGAGGAGACTTTCTATTCTTTGCTGAAATATTCTATTTTTTTTTTCATTTACTTTGAGTGTGCTCATAGGTGCTCACTATAGCATTTTTATAATAATTGCTTTAAAATCATTGTCAAATAATTCTAAAACCTTTCACCTCAATGGTGGCATCTACTGGTTGTCTTTTCTCATGAGATTTTCCTGGTCTTAGTATGATAAGCGATTTTCAATTGAAATCTGGATATCGGGGTATTATGTTGAGACTCTGGATCTCACTAAGCCTTTTGTTTTAGATGGCTTCTTCTGACACCACTCTAGAAGAGGAAAGAGGAGGTACCACCTCATCACTGTCAGGTAGAGGTAGAAGTCCAGGTTCCCTGCTCCGTTAATCCCTAAAGGGGCAGGGTGGGGACTTTCCTCATTACTCCTTAGCAGGGTTGGGAGTTCTGGCTCCCTATTGGGCCTCCAATTATACTGCCCCCTTTCTGGGCGCAGCAAAACTGCCTCATTACTGTTTCCCACATGACATCTACTGATGCTGAGGTGGGGGTGGGAGATCAATACTACAGAGTGGTGAAAGTTCTGACTCTCCACTAGGCCTCCTCTGACACCACCCCAGTAGGGAAGGGAAGAAGTGTCTCTTACTGTAGGGAGGGATAAAAGTCTAGGCTTCCCCATGTGGTCTCCACTGATAATGCCTGGTTGGGATAAAAACTTTGGCTCCCTACTTAGCTTCTGACACCATACAGCAAGGAGGGTGAGATATCTCATTACAACAAAGTGAGGATGGAAGTCTAGGTTTCCCACTTGGTCTCTGCTAGCACGGGGCGGGGGGGGGCGGGGGGGCTGGGGGGAGGCAACTTCTTCTGTGGTGTTTGGCTGGAATAAGACGATTACAGTCTAACCGTTCTTGTCTTGCTAGGCTGCCCCTTTCCCGGTCCTGTGGCTAGAAAGAACACACTTTTGTTAGAGCTTTTTTGTATGTGTCTGTTGGGATTTCCAAGAGGCAAAAAGAAAGCTCAGGGAACTCACCATCATGTCTTCCCTTGGGTGCCAAGGTCCCTAGCCAGTCAATCTTTCTCCATCTTTCAGAGTCTTTCTATGTTTGTTGTATACATAATTTCCATGGTTTCTAGTTGTATTTATCGGGAAGAAGAGGAAAAAGTACATCTACTCCATCTCCCTAGGAAGGAAGTCCTCCTCTTGTTTTTTAAATCTAATTTTTCTACTATTATAATAACACTAAGCATTTTTATAACAATAATCTGTTCTTTTGTGGCTTGATTCTGATCTATCATTCCACTAAAACATAACATTATTTGACTACTAAATCACATTTTGCTGTCAATCGCCTTGCACTTCAGCATTTGGATTTTCTGGATTTTCTCCTTTTAAAATAAAACTACTCAATGAATGGGATACATTTCTACCACCACCACCCTTTCAGCTATGTTTGATATGAATCTGAACAAATGTGATCCAAAGATTAAGTAACTATATTAATTTTTAAGACATTTATAAAAGCTATGGTAATGTTTTAAAATATTCATTTGTAAAGATGTCTTAAAATTAGTAACAAAGAAAGATGTCTAATAATTTAAGATTTTCTACTACAACCAGCCCAGTGCTATCTGGATCTCTAGCTACCTTTTTCTTTCAATTTCTAAATTTCTTTCTAATTTAGAGTCTAAACAATTAACTAAGGTCCATGTACATAGCTCATAAGGCTCTGGCTGATATTTTGAGTAACTATTTATATCTAACTAGAAGTACTTTTGTGTCCCACTTACATTTTCCTATACTACATTCAGGCCTTCAACCAGAATACATGGGTCACCTCCCTTCTACCCCATTACATGCCAAGCACTGTGCTAGGGTCTGGAAAGACCAATGTGAACAGTGCCAACACTGTCCTACTCTTACGTTCTTCTGAATCTTCCTGTGACAGCGCTATATCAAGCAATGCTTCTCAGACTTCTCTACCACATAACCTGAGTATGAAGAAACTTAGAGAAATCAAGGTAGAAAACAGTCTACTCAATCTTAAAAGTCTCTTGATTTATCCTTAATTCAGAGGAATCTTACAAGCCATGATATATATCCACATTTGACTTAATTAAAAAAACATTTTCCCTCAGAAATATCTCTGAATAAAATCAAATATAACAATTTGATGTAACATAAAAGGAAGATATGTAATATTTTACCATAATTTCTATACCCCTACCCAACTAGACTCCCAGCTGAGAATCACTCTACTAAGAGAACAATGCTCTAACACGCTTCATGAAATAGCAATCCCACCTGTACCTCTCCTGGCACCGATGACATACTTTGCTTAATGTTCTTCACGGCACTTAACATAAACTGAAATTTTTTATGTTTATTTGATGACTGATTTCCCCACTAGAATACGAGCCTTTTAAAAAAGCAAAAACTCTATTTAGTTCACTCCTCTATTCCTAGTACCTAGAACAGTACCTAACATAATCAGTATTCAATAAATATTTGTTGAATAATTATTAAATAAACAAATATTATCACAGAAATCCTCACTTTTCTTATATAAGAAAGCAAACTTCTATATTTTATACATTTTCAAAATGTCCTTGCATGATAAAACATTAAAGGTTTTGAAATAATTTATTTCAGCTTTCCTATTCCTGATATTTTGTTCTAACATGTAACCAATAAAAACTTCTTCTCTAAGAGCTTGAAATTTTTATCTCCCATTTTAATGTTCCTTGTGTTTGTTAGCATGTTAAAAAAATTCCCTGTTTTATAAATTCTTTGCATACTTAGCTGGGAAGGAGTGGGAAGAAAGAAAGTAAAATAAAGGTAGAAGAAGTTACTGAATGTGGTGTTGAGAAAGATATTAGGTGATATTGGAAATGATACCATCAGTTTTGCTAATGGAACATGTGAGAAACAATCTGCTTGTATTCTATTTTCCCCATTGATCACTGAAGGTTGATCATCAGGCTAACTAGATATTCCTTTCTATGTTTTGGTTACTAAACAAATTAAGATTGTTTGCTTACTTTGTAAAATTCAATTAAGAAACTCTAGACATGCTCTGTCCTAATGGACAGCCACTAGCCACATGTGGCTACTGACACTTGAAATGTGGCAGAATGACTGAGGAACTGAATTTTTCATTTAATTTTTATTTAAATGTAAAAGCTGAAGCTGCGCTAAACACAAACTTTATTATTTTGAGAGCACTACTTTCACTTTAACTGGTACATTGCATAAATTATTATTGTATTTAGTATTGCGCATGTACTTCTCGCTCTTCTTATGCACCTACAGAAAATTTTAAATTATATATATGGCTTGCATCATATCTTTATTGGACAGCACTGCTTCAGAATAGTGTTTCTCAACTGGGGATGATTTTTCCCCCCAAGAGTCATCTGGCAATTTCTAGAAACATTTTTCGTTGTCACAACTTGGGAGTGCTACTGGCATCGAGTGGGTAGAGGCCAGGGATATACTTAACACCTTACAATGCACAAGACAACCTGTTTTGGAAACACAATATATCTAACCTCTATCACCACCACCTCAGTTCTCTTGTCAGAATACAACTGAGAAAAGTATCCAGACCATAAAGAAGTAATGAGGGAGAGGGGACAGATAACAGAAGAGCTGTTGTGGAAGATGAAGAATTTGTGATCATAGAAGAAGGCTGGTATTATTTTTAAAAAGCAAAAATGAAAGGATGTTTGAGTAAAGAAAAAACTACTATCAACAAAACACATATGAGAGAGTAAGGAGTCTCAGGCTTGTCAGGACCAGAAACTCTTGCAATAAAGTAAGGAAGTCCCAAGCCCTTAAGTTAAGTATAGTGCAGCTCAGAAAGAACAAATGGAATAATTATTCCTCCATATTTTGAGAGCATTTTTTCTTTAAATATCCTAATCACATATAGCATATAAATGTTTTAAGGATGATAAATGATGTTTTAAAAATAAAGTAAATAATCATTTTTTAAAAATTAATTGATAGTCCCAAATAAGATTAGACCAAGTCTCAAGCTAAGGCTGAAAATGGCTTTTGGGCAGACAACATTACCTTTCTGTGTCAAGTGCCTCCTCATTTTTCATCCATCTAATGGTTGGAATAGGAAGTCCCGAAGCAACACACGGCAATACTGCACTCTGACCAATGACTCTAACTAAGGAAGAAGGCTGCTTCAAAAATACCAAGTTTGCTGTGATCTCAGGATCTAAAAAGAAAAAAAAATTTTAAATAAAAGAATGACTAAGAAAGCACTTTACCAGTTTAATGATGAAGAATGGCAAACTCCTACTTGGTCTGTGTGGCTTTACATAATACATATTTTAAGGAAAATGACAAAATAAAATTCCATTTAAATTAGCAAACATTTCCTAAATAATGTCTATGTGCAAAGCATCGTGCTAGGCTCTCTGGGGCCTTAAAGAAAGTGAAGTTATAGCTCCTCTCTTCAATGTGCTTACTAGCTCACTCAGGGAGATTTGACAGGAATTGCCTTCACTTTAAAAGACAGGAAAACGTGGGACAAGTAGAGAAACGACTGAGCCAGCTCTCAGCAGCATCCTCCCCACACAGGGGTATCACAAGAGGGTTTTGTCCTTCCCTATATCTGTGTGTTACTTCTGAAAATCTTTCTGAGTTTCACCTCTTTCATCTGTTCACTTAGTCTGTCAATCCTTTGATTTTAAAATGGTGCAACTATCAGGCTACCACTACATATGTGTTCACTTGGTATAGTTCCCCTTTATAGCCGCATGAAAAAGTCACGCCCTATGGCAAAAGATAGAGTTCTCTTATGTACTGAGGGTGCTATTTCTAGTGTTAGGTTCTGGAGAAGAAAGATGGCTCTCATGTAAAGAGATGTAACTCCAGTCCCCACACTTCTAGGAAAAGAAAGATGTTCTACAGCCATAGTAACCACCACCATAGCTGGCTTTAAACTTGCGTAACCAAAGAGTGACAGTTCTGTAACCACGGTTAACAAGTAAACGCTAGGAGGGTGAGGACAACTCTCTTCAGTGAACATGGCTTTGAAAGCCAATTAAGCAGTGACAGCCTCAGGCTTTAAAAGTCAGCCATTCAGCAACAGAATCACTTGCTTCTAAGGCTAACATGAACCTGTTGTTCCCTCTGTAACCGACCATATAAAACATACTTGTATGGATGACATCAACACACCTGTGCCTTGTAACCAACACACCAAAAACAATGTCTTCCCCAAAATTCCATAGATTGGCAGTTTGTATTATTCAAGACGATTATACTTCATAAGCATAGCTCTCCCTCACTAAGTAAACAAGATATGCAGTACTTTATTTCTGTTGCAGATACTGAGTGACAGCTCATTCTTTGACAGTTTCCCTGGATCTACTTAGAGGATTTGCTTGAATGCTACCTGGGTATAAAGAAGAAATATGACCTCTGTCATGGTGAAGCAAGTCAAGAAGTAGGCTGGAAGACACTGCTATATGGCAATAGTTCAATCTCTCTTTTGTTTTACCCTTGAATTAGTTATCTAGATTTAACTGAATTTTGATAGAAACAAATGTGAACAAATATTTATTGGCCTCTATACGCCAGTTACCACTCTGGCATCAGACAAAATTCCCTGCCTTTGTTGAGCTTACATACTAACAGGGGGAGAAACAGCAAATAAAAGATGTAATGTCAGATGGTGCTATGTTCTAAAGTAAAATGAAGGGTGGGGGGAAGCACCGGGGAGTGGGGAATGGGAAATTATTGTTTTAAACAATGGTCAAGGAAGACTTCACTGATAATCATATTCCAGCAGAAAGACAGTGAGTCAGGCAAATATATGAAGAAGAGGATTCCAGGCAGAAAAATCAGCGAGTAGAAAGGCCCTAAGGCAAGAGCATGTTTGGAGTGTTCTAGAAATATAAGGGGGCCACAATCACAGAGGAAAAGAAAAGTATGAGGTAGAAGGCAGATGCGGGGGGAGGTGGAATTAAGATTATATAAAGCCAAACAAGCCAAAGACCTTAACATCTACTTTGAGATGGGAAACCATTAGGATGTTTTGAGCAAATATATAGCATGATCTGATATACATTTAAAGATAACTGTGGCTGCTGAGCTGAGAATACATTGGGATAGAAATGACAATGGCAAAGATGATGAGGACAAGGAAAAAAACTGTATTAAAAAAATTAGTTCAAGGATCATCAGAAACACTCTCAAGAATCACTGCTCATCATATTGGTCTCACTTTGCAAGCCAATCCATGGGCTAAAAATGAACCTATGTAGTTATCACATATAAAAACTCTACCCACGCAACGTGGGGGTGGTTGAATTATAGTCATAAACTCACATTTAAAATAAGAAATGTGGAATTAGGCACCTAGTAGTGGGAAAAGAAGCTGAAAGGTCATGAAATATCAAGAGGCTGGAGGGATTATGAAGAGCTGCAAGTGAGAGGAAATTATGAGTAAGAAGTTACACATTTAAGAAAAGATACTCAAAACACATTATGAGGAAAGCCATTCGGAGCAGAAAGAGTGAGAACCCAGAAAAAGAAGGAAAGACAGAAAGAAGACCTGAGTTTACATTAAAATTGGGGGCAGAGGTTGTCTTATAAAGATCCAACAACTCTTGCTTACCAGTGTCTTGAGAGCTGCTGTATCAACAGTTACCACTCCGCCTGTCCCTTATATGAACTAGCCTCAGTGAGTCTCAGATTTTTACCAGTAAAAAGACCTACCATAAAAACTATCCTATTACAGGGAAGTAACAGAATGACAATAATTATCCTATTGTGGGGAGGCTTGACAAAAGACACAGAGCTAATGTTTATTTGGCCAGGAAGAATGCTATACATACTGAATAAACTTAAGAGCTTGATAAATTTTTACTGATAAATTCATTCACTGGATCTTTCTGGTATGTTTTCTTTTCCCTTTTTGTAAGAAACAGACTCCTTATGCGGTCATTAATATACCACACCACACTATTTAACAGTATTTATTTTAAAAACTCTAACAGAACAATTTTTACCCATCAATAAACATAAAACCATCAGTTCTGATAATAGATTAATACCTGAAAGAACTTTTAATTCGGCTTCATCACTGTATTTAGGCGGCCCACCACTTTCAACTACGCAGCGATAAAGCCCCCCATCTCCTTCGGTTGTGTTGCTGATAACCAGGGTTCCACTTGGAAGTTTGACGACTCTATCATCCAGAAGGAGAGGCTGCCTGTTTTGTTCCCATCTCACGAATAGGGCCAAATCTGCATTAACCTCACAATTCAGAATTGCACTGTTCCCAGCATAAACTGAAGAAGGTTCTGGTTGGCTGGCAAATCTTGGAAGACCTGGACAATAAAAGGAAAGGAGAAATATATAATTAAATATTACTTCAAAATGTAGTCATGGGGACCAGAAGCAAGTCAGCCCATGTGGCCACATGCATGGTGGAACCAGGGTCAAGAAAGAGGTCCATGAGTTGGAAAATTGATGGCATAGAGGATTACAGATCAAACAAGTAAATGTGCTAGGGACACTTGGGAGTCAGACTCCTCATAGAGAAGAAAGGTACATATAGGAAATAGCAGAAAGATAGAGTAAATCCCGTGGCATTGAATTAGAATAGAGGTATCGGTATAAACTTGTCTAGTTTTATGTAATTACATAATTATAGATATATGGAGACATAAACGCATTTGTGTGAAATATATATACATTTCATACGCAGTGATTACACATATACGTATCCTAGTTCTGTTCAGAAACAGTCCAGAATCAACGCCACTCCAGTGGCAATGAGTACATATGATAACCCAGTCTTGATTTCTAACTACCATTCTACAATGCTCCTTGCAGAAATGGACTCTAGGAATGGAACAGGGAAAGTACAAGATGAGCCTGGAATGTCTTATGACAGAAGTAAGGAAGTACCCAAAGAACAATTTGGATATATCAAAAGGACACAGAAGTCAGTAAACTGAGATTCCTCTGGCTAAATCTGAGTAATAATTTAATGCAGGAAAGAATAATGAATAAATGCTAAAACTAATAGGTGAAAGTTGAATGAGGAATAGGATATTTACAGAGTATTAAATTATCTCTTCCCAAAATTAATAAAAGTACAAAATACTTATTAACTTTACAGTGCAGAAATACAGCATTAACTATCTTAACTAAGTAATGAAATTTAACATCACCAGTAATAACAAAACATCACATGCTTTCTGTTATGATGCATTAAGAACACAGCATCACTTCTGTGATATTCCTCCCCAAAATGTAAAACCTGAATCTATTCTTAGGGGAGAATCAGAAAACCCAAAATGAGACAAGGAAAAGGAAGAACAGTTTGAGAATGAAAGAGTCTAAAGAGATACAATTACTAAGTAAAACATGTACTCCTTGACCAGAAAGGAAAGGAGGTAAGTTTCTGATTTTGTTCTTTTGCTATTAAGAACACTGATATAACCAGTGAAATATGAATGGTATCTATGGATTAAATGGTAGTATTGTATTAAGGTTAATTTCCTAAAATTGATGGATGGTTATCTAGGAGAAGTCTTTGCTTTTAGAAAACATACATGGAAGTTTTTAGGTAGGGGTAACATCTACAAATTAATCTTAATGGTTCAGGATACCATTCAGAAAAAATTATATGGGTATGTGAATATTGTGGGGGAGGGGGTGATAAATCAGATTAGGTAAAATGTTATCAGATAATCTGAATGAAGACTATAATGAGATTCTTAATTCTTGCAATGATTCCATAAATCTGAAATTATTTTAAAATAAAATATTAACCAAAAAATGCGGTCATAAGTTATAGATGCCACCAAACACAGTGGTTGAGAGCATGAGTTCTGGAGTCATGTAATCTGAATCCAAATCGCAGCTCCACAACTTCATGACTGTGACACCAATAAGTTACTTAACCTCTAAGCCTTAATTTCTCCATCAGTAAAATGATAACAGTAACAGGCCTCATAGGGTTGTTCAAAAGGTTTAACACTTAACAAATAATACATATATAGCATTTTGCCTGGCACATAAATACTCAACAAACATAGCTACTATTATTATTAATAATATCTAAAAGTGACTGACATGCTCAGAATACAATAAAATGTTTCTTTAAAGACTAACAAAGGGAGGAAGGGTGAAGGGTTAAAGAAGTACAAAGTAGTTGAGACAGTCTTGGGGATGGGGAGCATGGCATAGGAAATGCAGTCAGCAGTAATATAATGCTGTGTGTAGAGCCAGATTGTGACAGATAATCAGGGGGACTGTTTCATAAACTATATAAACATCTAACCAATGTATTGTATGCCTGAAGCTAATAAAATAAATAAAAGGAAAAAAAAAAGAAGTGAAAAAACAATAAAGACTAACCTCTTAAATTATTAGAAACAATCCAGGTCTTCTGGTTTTATGATGGTTAATTAGTCTATAGTAAGTGATACACATTTACAGTTCATCTAGCTGTGCTACAAATTTTTTGTTATTTTTTGTTTCAAAATGATTTTTGGAGAAAAGAAATAAAGATAAATTAACCAAATATCTACTTTTCAGAAACCAAGAAATGAGAAGAAAGGAAAAAAAGATAAGCACAGAAACTAACAAAGGGGAAAAAAGGAATCTGATATAAAACCAAGAGCTAGTTCTATTTTTTAAAAGTCAAAATATTCTCCCTCCTTAGGTCTTATGAAAATGAGTAATTTAAAAAAAAACATAAATCCACAACAACATACGGGGAACTGGCAGACAAGAACTTTCAAAGCGTTCATCAACAGAGAAAGCAGGTGGAGGAGACAGTCAATGACGGTGACGCAGAAGATGCTGCAACGCCCTGTGCTCAACAAGCAGGCGGCCAGTTTGTCCTGCTGCCTCTGGGGAACTGCAGGAAAAAGGGTGGGAATGGGGCTGCCCAGAAGGAACCGATAATGTCTGTATTCAGACCACCCGGTTCCCCACCGTTGAGCACAAAATACCTATAGTCGAGGCAGTAAAACCATTTTATGCTGTGGAGAAATGAGATCCAGAGAAAAAGACCTCTCACATTTAATTCTATGTGTTCTTTCAAAAATTCCCCTTCTTGCTTGATTGGCCGGAATCAGTTTCTACTGCTTGCAAGCAAAGAACTCCAACCAACAGTGTTTTAGAATGGAAATTTGACAGTACCTTTTTTTAAAAAATAGTGTTATTGACATACCATGTATATACTGTAAAGTTTCCATTTAAAGTACACAATTCAATGGTCTTAGTATATGTAGAGTTGTGCAATCATCCCTATAATCCAATTTTAGAACATCTTCATCATCCCCTAAAAAACCCTGTAGTCACTTGCAGCCATTCCCCATACCTTCCCTCTTCCCACCCCATCCCCATGCTTTTAATCCCTTCATCCTCAGAAAATCACCAATCTAACTTTTTGGTTCTATATATTTGCCTACTCTGGACATTTCATATATATGAAGCCATATGGCATATGGTCTTTTGTGACTGGCTTCTTTCACTTAACATAATGCTTTTAAGGCTTATCCACGCTGCAGTACATATCAGAACTTCACTCCTCTTTATTGCCAAATAATATTCTATGCATGAATATATCACATTTTGGTTATCTGTTCTTCACTTAATGGACGTATACATTGTTTCCACTTTCTGGCTATTATGAACAATGCTGCTATAGACATTCATGTACATATTGTTCTATGAACATATCTTTTCATTTCTCTTGAGTATCAGATACCCAAGAATGGAATTGCTCAATCATGTGGTAACTGTATTGCTGATTAAGATTTTGAAGGAACTGCCAAGCAGTCCAGTGCTATATTTTTAATTTATACAAACACATACAAAGTATACCCTATGGTCCAGAAATTAGTAGAATTACTAAGCCTAGTGATCTATTCTATAGAAATAAAGATTTGCAAAA
This sequence comes from Eonycteris spelaea, assembly GCA_003508835.1. NCBI lineage: Eukaryota > Metazoa > Chordata > Mammalia > Chiroptera > Pteropodidae > Eonycteris > Eonycteris spelaea. The sequence continues at coordinate 3,361,015 of PUFA01000103.1, read as the reverse complement.
AGTTGTTCACTATAGTATTGCCTATAACAGCAAACAAATTTTTATCCATTAATTGTTCATAAAAAAGGAACTCTTTAGATAACTCACAGTGTATCTATGTAATAAATACCATGTAACTATTAAAAATAACTTCTATTCGTCTCTTAGCTTGGACATTATTTCCTCCTGATACGTAGGCCAAGAGCAGGTTAAACAGCTCTCCTATAGAATCTTGCCAAGAATTTATCATCTTGTATTAAAACTGCCTATTTACTTAAATGTTAGGTCGAAAAACAATTCCTATATATATGAAAGCTAATAGGAAGAATGGACAAACCTAGTAGAGGAGAAGAAAGAAAGGAAAGGTGGACAGAATTAACGGGCTCTGGGGAAGCCATGAGCAAAAGCCGGAGGCAGAGAACGAAAGTAGTGATGGAGGCAGGGGGCAGGGTGCAGTGATAAGAAATGAAGCTAGAGAAGTAGAAGCCCGCTCATAACAGGACTCAAGAGGCCTGTTAAAGAGTTTAGACATTAACCTGATGTCGTTACTGGAGAGTCACATAAGGGTGAGAAAGAGAATAGACTGGAGGAGGAGTTACAAGGCTATGGCAAGAGATGACACAGAATAGCCTCAGTAAAGAGAATACGGATCAAGTACAGGGAAATTAGGAAGCAAGAATTCGCTGGATTTGGTGATTGGATGTGGGGACAGCTGAGAGCAAGTAGTCAAAATTCAAGCCCAGTTTAAGTACATATATGATAAACAGAAGCTGACCTAAGTGACATTATAGGGGAAGTCATAAAGCTAACTTATAAATACGTTGGAGAAAGCCTGGCAAATAAATTTTTAAAAGGAGAAAAAAGAGAAAAGGCAAATTGTCAAAAGGACTGATTTATTTCTTCTTTCACTTTCCCAACCTCAGTCTGTGATTAAGGAATAACTACAGTGGCTTTACATCACACACTAATTCAACTTTAAGCATTTGGCTCCAAAGAGAAAAAGAGCCATCATATTCTGAATGAATGAGCACAAGATGGGGAGCATGACCCAGGAGTGGAAATGAAATGAGAAGCTAGCTATACTTTTTTTCACATGTTAACATTTCACCAAGATGAGTATAAAATATTAGACTTAAAGATAATACCATTTTGTACAATGTGAACCTTAACAAAAATTAACTACTTAATCTGGTATTCAAATGTTCAAATGAAGAAACACTGAGGAACACCAGTGTCTACTATAAAACAAATATGACTCAGGAACCAGATCTTACTTCAAGAGCCTTAATTTTTCCTACACTTTCCATCATTCTTCCAATAAGTATGTTCTAAAAGGAAATGAATGTTTCTCTCTTTAAAATGTTTATATATCCTACAGATTTTTAAATAAGTTTTTAAATAAATTATTCAATTAACTGTCATTTCTTTGGTTAAGGTATAAAGGAACCAATTCTGGCTATACTGCGAGTTTTACAAACCCATACTAAACGGTTACACTGGGTAAGAGTTAACAATTGAAGTGACTCAATTTTCCTACACAATGTCCTCTGTCATTTCCAAGTTCAGTACTTCTGATAGCATCCTTAAGCTATCTAAATCATCAGAAAATGGGAAAATGCTTATTTATTCCCTACAATACCAAGCAAGCCCTACATAATACATGCTTAACTGATACTTGTTAAATGGGTGTATCTCTGTTACCAGTTAAATGAAAATTCTAGGATAATGCTGCTTTTATCAAGATTTATAAAACACTGAAAATACAAATAAATAACAAAACTTACCTGCTACTGTAAGTTTGGCTGTTCTGCTGACAATAGTTCCAAGACTTCGACAGTAGCCACACACTGGTAATAACCTTCATCAGGTTTATTGTGTTTGGAATGCACCACATTGCTGATAAATAAAGACCCATCAGGGAGAAGCTGGCGACGATCATCTGATACTAAGTTTAAAAAAGTTCCATCTTTTTTCCATTCAATTTTTGGAGAAGGCTCAGAATACGCTGAACAATTTAATATAACAGAAGAGCCTCTAATTGAGAGTGTATCCACTGGTTCCACCAGGAAATAAATGGAGTGAATGTTCGAATGCTGGGTCCTACAAAAACAATAAAGAAAAAGAACAAAGTTAAGCAAAATTTTATTCTACAATTTATTTAAGAAAATATAATATGTCCAAAAATTATTCATAAATGGTTATGCTTTTTGGGTATGATACATAAATATAGTCATTTCAGTATGATATCTAATAAATAAAAGTTATTTTTACTAGGAAATCAAAATTTGACTGATTTAGAAGAACATTAGGAAAAAAGATGATGCTAGCTGAGAAAATCAACTCTTGTAAGAGGGTAGGAATACCTAATAAAAGCTTTATTTCAAACCCTACAATGGGATTTATTAATATTTAAAATTATTGTATTTAAAGCAAAATATTCTATGAAACATAATGGAGGCAGAAAATTGAAATGATTCTTTGTAATAAGGCATCTTTTCTATGTTTACAAGCTATATTTCATAAATTCACTATATATATAATTTGTCCATTTTTCTAGTGGATTATTCATACTATTGACTTAAAAGCAAACTCTGGGTACAATTATCATGCTTTACAAATATTCTTTTTTACATTTTCACTATTATTTTTGTCATAAGAAAATAAATTTTAACTCCATAAAAATTAAATGTTACACATTAAAAATTCTTATCATAAGGTTATTTAAAAAGTCAGCCTTGTTTTATGCTAGTTCTTTTGTGGTTTCCATTTAGTCTTCTAGAATTCATTCTACGGTAAAGAGCACAACAGGAATCAGTTTAATTTTTCTAAGTACTTGGTTAGTTCTTTGGGCATGGGAAGAACATAATTTAAAGAAAATATTTTATATAAATCTTATATTCTAAGCCAGAGCAAGCTTTCCATCTTAAAGCTTTATCTCTTTTCTTCAAGAAAACTACTGACCAATTCTTGTGAACAACTCGAGTTATAACTGGATTTCTTCATGTGAACAATCAGTGAGGCTTAGGCCAATAAATGAAATACTGTTTTTCAAATATATCTACATTCCTCTATCTTTGTAACTTATTTACATTATGAATTAAAGGATGACACTAATTCTTAATGCATAGTAAAGAATGGTTCTAAATAAATACAAAACACACTGGCAGAAGAAGAAGATAATATTCACTTGTTTTAAGATTTTCAACACTTACAATAAGTAAATTACAAACAGACCAAACATGCTTTCCCAAACACCACAAGGGGGATTTCCATCCCCATTTGATGAATATGAAATTAATTCTTCCAGTTTTAAAACTCCTGAAAATGAGCTTAGAAATTTTTCTGAAGTAACCTGCAGTAACTTGCTTATTACTATAAAATGTTGCATTAATTTACTGGCACTATAGTAAAATAAATCAAAATATAAACTTCATGGCAGAATAAAATGATAGCTAAAATAAGAGAAATCACTTTTTTACTTTTCCTGTAGAAGTATTAAATCTTTGTACACCACCCAGATTTAAATAACTCATAAACTTAAAAGAGATAAATGTATTGAATTGGCAATAAAATATCTGATTAACTTAAAATATTTTATGAAATGTATTAATAGAACGTGTAATTTTAAAATGCAGAAAATTGTTTTTGCCATTTGAAAAAAAATTATACCAATGTAAATGTTTTACAGTTTAACATTCTATTTTGCTTGAGTTAATTTCATTTGAAAAGTCCATATCAATATCAACCAAGTTGAACAAGAGTACATGTGTTCAAAAAATTAAGAAAAAAAATCACTCATAGGCAAATTTACAAATGCCTTTGAAAATCAAGGCATTTCAAAATTTTAGAGAAAACATCTACTCTATATTACTTTGAATACAGTGTTACTTAAATATTTATATATAGTACCTTTGTATTTTATTCCCTCACAGTAAGCAAGCAGTACAGTAAGATATTCTCTCTTCACTTAAAAACCCTCAAAGGCTTGACATTGCCTCTTACAAAACAATCTAAAAGAACTCCTTAACTGAACTTGCAGTCACTGTGACCTGGCCTCTGCCTGCTTGTATCACCCTCACCCTCTAAGGCCTGCTGCCCTCTAAGGTCAGTCCCCCAGAGCTCCTGCCCTCTTCTCACAAGCTATTCCCACCACCTCCCTTCTCCAAGTAACCCTTAGTCTTCAACTTGAAGCTCGGCTTAAACATTACTTTCTCAAAAATGCTGTTTGCCCAGTTGTAAAAAGGCATGGCATACAATATATACGTAGCGCTTCAAATGTTCTTAATGTTTAAATATGTGTAATACTTTGTTAAGGGAGAGAGGTTCTTCAACTTTCTCGGCTCTTAGTGTCCTTATTTTCTCAGTTTTTTTTTCCCCCACAAATTCCCTATGCTAAAATGAATACATAACAGTTCTGTTTAATAGGTTCAAACAAATGATAAATAATTCACATTAACAAGTTAGTACCCTTTTGAAATAATACACATAAATTGAAAAATATTTTAATTTCATTTTTAAATAACCACAAGTAAATTATTATGGTATGTGTGAACCTACTGGGCATTGCACAACTTCTCAAACCTTGAAATCAGATTGGACATTGCCATTCTCATTTCCTGTTCCACAATGATTTTGCATGATACTTTTCATCACAGCGACAATCAAAAACCCAATTTCACAAAGATATCACAGCATCAAAATGAAGGAAGCACAGTCCAATGTTAAAACCATGAACTACCCTGGCCTAGAAGTTTGCATGGTATTCAACAGATGTTGGTATGTTTCCCTAGAAAATCTCAAATATGCCTGGGGAGTTCTCTGAGGTATTTCTGGGTACAGTATGGAAACTACAGACTTACAATCTATCTTTCTACAGTGTTTTTATTCACTATATTCCCAAAGCCCACCTAGCACAGTGAATGGTAGCAATCTTTAAATTATATAACCAGACAACTTCTAAAAACTTCCCCTGCTTAAATTAATGAGACCACAGGTTCCATTCCAAAACCACCCAATATCACTCTCATTCATGATGAAGCTTATTAACGAACACTGTTTTTGTAAATTTTGATGCATTTTTTAAAAACTATATAGAAGAGCAAAGAAAGCCAAGAAGAGCCACAGTAATTTAGAAGAACAAAGTAAAGGGAATGCACACATCGGTATTTAGAAAGCTACAGTAATTAAGCTACTCTGGCTCTGAAACAGGAATAAACAGAGCCACCTAGCAGGCTAGAGAGCCCCAAAACAGAGTTATGTGTATTTGGAAATTTAATATACACAGAAATGGCATTTTACATCAATTGGGTTAAAGAATGAACTACTCAGTAAATGTTAAAAGGACAACTGGTTATCCATATAGGAGAAAAATGAGATGCCTACCCACAACATGAGTTTCATATGTATCCAACACTGAGAGTTCTAAACATTCTCCACATAGCAACCACTGTTATAAGATTGGTACTATTATCATTCCCAGTTAAGAGGAGAAAACTGGAACTTGTCCGGGGGAACAGAGGCAGTAAATGGAACCAGAGTCTGTGATCTTAACCACAGTACACTGATGCTACACACACACACACACACATTTCAGACCTATGAAAAAATTCCATAATAAAAATTTTAGAGAAATAAAGGGATAACCCTGAAGTTAGGCAATCTTTTAAATCAAAATAGAGAACCTCAAAGCTGAAAAAGATATAGGCTTCATTTCATTCCATTTAAATTAATTTTTTTTTTTAAAAAAAAGAAACTTTTATGGCAAAATATAACAAAGCAAAAGACAGATAAGATTGGGGGGAAATAAATTACATAAAACAGATAACGAATTTAAAAGGTCACACTGCTGAATAGAAAAATGGGTGAGGCCATGTTCCAATAAAACTTTATTTACAAAACCAAACTATACATTGTAGTTTACCAATTCCTGCCTTAGGATATTTAGCCAGCAAAAAATGAGTGAACTATGTTTCAATTAGTCTAGATTGGGTTCTGTGAAAAATGAACAATGCAGACAAGTGTAAATTATATAATTTCATAGGCATATGATTGTATGGACATTGAGAAAGGTGAGAAAGTGTGTACTAGGCTGTCACCATGGTAACTGGGAGCGTAAGAATGGGAGGAAGCTGGGGTGAGAGTGAGAAAAGGAGATAAAAAGACCCAAGCACATTTAGAATAATTTTGTGATAAAAATAAGCTTGTGTGTACTCATTTATAAATATCATACATATTTATGTGGTAGATGTGAGTATATGTTTATTTACACTTACGTACATGTATCCTAAAAGGATACATTTAAAAAACTAAGTCACCAAAATGAAAATTATCTCAGGGTTCAGGATTTCAGTTGATCTTTATTTTTTTTCATTCACCTTTGGTATTGTCTGAATATTTCATATAAGAAGTACTACTATTTATTTAAGCAGGAAAAAAAAGCTATTTTGACCTTTATATATAGTTTACACAGAAAGGGGACAATATGAAAAGTCTGGAGTATATTCATATCCTGAGGTTGAAAGATTGTAAAGATATATATGCATGTTATATAAAAATTTTTCAATTTTCAAAGTATGTACTTTATAGTACTGCTTACATTAAAATATATGTGCATACATATATGTGTGTATGCATAAATTTAAATGTAAATACATAGGAAAAAGTGTAGAAGAATAAACACTCAACAGTAAACAGTTTTTTCTCCCAGGGAGAGGAATGGAATTGAGCTGCTAATGTAGAGCATACAGGGAGTCTTTTTTACTCCATGGATTTTTTTATTGTTTACATTTTTTAATAAGAATAATTGCTTATGCATTCTTCTTGTCATCTTTTTCTTTTTAATAACAAAAAATGTTTTGTTGTTATCAGTGAACAATTCCTTGTTGTAAACAAGATTATTTTTTAAAAGATCTATCACCATTTTCTTGAACCACTTTTCCATTGTCACAGTCGAAGAGTCACAGACACTCACTCCTTGGCTGACTTGTATAAAAAACTGTCCTAACATCTTACCAGGGTCCTGATTCTCTATTCACTTTAAGTTTGCTTAATTTTAGTTTACTATGACTATACAAATTATTCTGAAACAGGCTTAACGATCCTGTCCGATCTCTTCTACATTCCCAGATCTCTGCAAATTTCTCACTTCCTAATGGAACAGCTCTCACTTCTTGACAGACTATTCCTCAGGTTTTGATAGACTATTTCACACTTCTTGATAGAACTGCATATTATGAAAGGAAAATAGCCACAAGGAACTTATTTCAGTCGTAATCACCCCACCCTCAAATATCAACAAATCATATCATTCACTGCACAACTCAATTGTGTGGCCAAAAAGAATTCCAAATTTTACTGTACCCAGAGTAAAAAAACAATGTACAGTATTTGAATATTGGCAGTAATAAAATAAAATCTACCTTATTGCCCAAAGAGATTCAAAGTTTGATAGTAGGAGAGATGCAGGACAGAAGAATAAACAAGCATTGTAAACATCTACAAATACTAGCATTCTGTATAATGTCATTCATACTAAGAAAATCATCTCTTCGTTATAAGCTAAGAGACTAATGTCAAAGGACTTCATATTTCTTTTACTCCTTAACAATGTTACTTTTGACCATCTGGTCCCAGCCAGTCTCTAAATCCTACATTTCACTCTTCCTGATCTTTTGGTGTCCACTATCAATCACCACATATCTCAGGCTTTCTTGCTTCAAGTTCTCAATTTATAATGAAAAAGTTTAAAAATTTGAAAGTTAAAATAATTTTACAAAGAGCCCAACAAAATATATTTTTGTTATCAAAAAAGAACAGGCAACACTTAAGGGTTAAAAAATGTTTTCTGTGCTGTTTTGCTACATAACAATTAGCGCTCCCAGCTCCAGAGTGCAAGCCTCTTTCTGCCCTGCACACCTAATTCCTCCAAAAACTGTATCTACTCAGCATGCAGAATTCCTTTCCTGAGGATTTCATACGTGTTAGTTGTTATTATGTGAATTACTTAAATTGCATGATACACATACATGCTTTCAAAAATTTTTATGGTACATATATACCATAAAAACCGCAAATGTCAACTTCTAATCAAACCTGCATGTGACATTCTTTCTCAGGATAATGCCCTAATAGAAAAAATCAATTGTTTGTTCTAATCTACAGCATCTACCTTCCCAAGCACTACCCAAAATGAAAAATATCTGAACTGATTCATTCAATAAGCATTTATTATAAGAGTGCTTTCTTTATCCTCAATTTTCAGCCTTCTCCTTTTCCTCCTTCCCTCCAAAACACAGCTATAGTGAAAAAAAAAAAACAAAAAAACTTGGCAAATGAAGTCAGGAAGACATGGTTTTAAATCCTAACTCTGCTACACTAGTTTATTTCTCTGTGTTTAAATCTTTCTCCCCTATAAAATAGGAAAAATAATGCCTTCCTTTTGAGGGAATTTCTGTGAAGATATGTGTAAAGCACCTGCCTCATTGCTTGGCAGATAACAGGTCCTCAATAAAGAGTAACTACTCATAGTACAAAAGCCTACAATTTTGCCCCCAAACCACTAATATCTAGCATCTTTGTTTTCACCAATCACATTTAGAAATTGTTATGCACAAATGTTTTTTACTTTTAATTACATTTGATAATTACCTGTAAAATAATGTTAAGTGATCTTGAAACCCAAGTATGATCATCTTCTCTAATCTTTCAACAGCTCCCCACTATAGCTAACATAAAATCCAAATTCATGACCACAGCAGTCAAATGGGCTATAGGATCGGGTTCCTATCTCTCCACAACCTAATCTCACATCACACTCCCTCTAACTCAATAAACTCTGGCCACATTTCTCAATGTCTTGAACAAGCCATGTTTTCCCCCATTAAAGTCTGCATTTGCTGTCCCCTCCCCCTCAACACTCACTCTGCACCCACTCTTCCATTACATGGTTAGCTTCTTCTCATCCTTCATGTTTCAACTCAACTGTCGCTTCCACAGAAATCTTCTCTGAAAACCATCTCTGAAAAGCTCCTAGTCTTCTATTCTGCCCTTTATGGGCTCTTCTCAGCAATTAATTTTGTCTGTATTTAAGGCTTATCTTCCCCACTGGAAGGCTAGACTACAAGAGAATATTCAAATGACCCTAGTTTGTCATTGCTACTTGATATTTGTATACTGGTTTGTTTTTGTGTTTTGCTTGTTTATTTTTTGTATCCTTTTCAGGATCCTACAGGTCAGAAAGGTGACTGGGCCAAGATGGAATTAAGTGTTAGTGATTCGTAGAGACTCTGCAGAACATTACATCTCCACGGTTTTTTTGAAGATCAGCCTCAGTCTCAAAAATTTTATATTCAGATGATTTCAGAAATGTCCTTCGTAAAAGTTTTAATATTACTTTTGAAAATGCCATAATTAACATTTTATAATTTCTACATGATCGGCAAGAAAAGTGGTATAATCTGATTAAGCTGCAAACAATATTACCAATGTTCTGAACAGTTAACCTGGAAATTCTCTAAAACAATTCTTAGGAAAAGTATGTTAAAAATAGCCTTGCATACCAGCAATATTAGCAATATTTATATTTCAGCTTAAAATAGGAGGAAATTTGAATCAGTCATTTTTCATTTTGCTAGATGAGAAAAATGTAAGAAATTTCACATTAACTATATAGAAGTTTCATGAAAACATCTTACAAGCAACTTTTTATTTGTGGCCAGAAGACTCTTCTACGAGTAAGACATTTCACCCAATACATGATGCAAAGTATTTTGAATTTCTAAAACAAGAGTATTTTTCAGTTCCACTTTTTTATATTATATGATGAAAATATGGACTCAGTGATAATATAATGTGAAAAAAACCCAGAGGTGCAATCTAAAGATCTGAATCATGCCACTGTTTTACACTGTGATCCAATACTTCTTTGATTGTTAAGTAGTGTCATCTTTTCTATCATAGGCAATACTTTATAGTATTGAGTACAAAATGTTTTATCACAGTAAACTGTCAAGTTCTTTTTAAACAGGGTATCTTCTCTGCAAAACTTCAATACTTCCTTCTTTTCCATTATCTACAGTTACTTTGACCTATATAATATGGATAGTTATTTGAAATATTCTAAATAACTCTGAACTGGACATACTATAAGCATGAATATTCAAGATCACTTCTACTTCATATGTTAATGTTCTGTATTACTGCTACAATTATATATATAGGCTTCTGTGCTTGAGAAGTATTTGCAGGTTTACAAAGATAAAGGCAACAACCCAGTCTACTGTAGCCCTCAATCTTTTGCAATCTTTTGGGGTTTTTAAAATAATAATGATAAATATTTCATTAACTCATTCATATTTGCAAAGCTGTTGGGTTTTCCATTTCATTTCAATGAATTATAGTAACAAAAGAAAAGAAGACTTGATAACAAAACTGTCCCGGAAAATCTAATTCATCTCATTGGTTTATTATGTCACCATAAAGAGGGAAAGCAAGAGACTGAGGATAAGAAACAAGGTATAAAACAAGTGAAGGGCTCCAAGGTCCAGTCCTAGCTTCTCTAACAAAACATAAGAATACTTCTAAGACAGAATGGGAATTATGGGACCAAGTCTTAAGGTATAAAAATAACAGTCAACATTTACCGAACAGTTACTATGTGCCAGACACTGTTCTAGTGCTTTATCTGCATTAATTCTTTTAATCTCCCAGCTCTAGTGGCAGGAATTATTATCCCCATTTCCAATGAGAAAACTGAGCCACAAAGAGAATTAATAATTTTCTCAGAATCATGAAGCTAGCTATGGAGAAGAAAGATTTGAACTAAGTTAGTCTGACTCCCCTGTGCCCAATATCATGATCACTAAATCTGCACTATCCAATACAATAGCCACTTAGAGACATGTGGCTATTGAAAATCTGAAATATGACTCATCTAAAGTAAAATTTGCTTTAAATGTAAAATACACACCAGTTTAGAAGATTTAGTGTACACACGTACATAAACACACACACACACACACACACACACACACACACACACACAGAATAAAAATATCTCATTAACAATTTTTATATTGATTACATGTTTAAATGTTTTGGATATATTCTTTCAAATGAAATATATTATTAAAATTAATTCCACCTGTTTCTTTTTACTTTTCTAACGTAATACATAGAAAATTTTAAATTGTGTATGTGGCTTGCACTTTTATATTTCTATTGGACAGTGCTGCACTAGACCATGAATTCTTTCTTAACAGGCTTTAAAACAAGTTCTTCCTAAAGAAAAAAGGTTTCATTGTTTCTGCAAAGGGTAAAAGATTATGAATCATGACAGCAGATGTGAGGGTCAAAGCAAAGCTCTTTCTGGCTGTCAAATACGAACTGGTCTACCATCTAAATAGTATCAAAGGATTTTAAGCAACTATCAGCACTCTCTCTAACACCTATTCAGAAATGTCTTTTTAGAAAGTTTTAATTAAAATTTGTAGTAATAATCAATTCATTACTAATGAATATTCAAAGCACTGGGAGAAATGTTTCCAAAAAAAGAACAGTCACACAATTCAGTGTATCATCCACAAACTACGTATTAATTACAAAGGAGAAAATGTACCTTCGTAATGGACAGATCTGGTGGCCACCACCTTAACTAAGTAATGAAATTCAGTATTACCAGTAATGCGACAACCTGACATCATGTACATCCTAATGGGCTGCAGTAAGAAGCATTGTAAAACTCTCGCTAAAAGTGTTTAACCTAAATGTAAGAATGAAGAAATTACCCAAATCAAGAATGTAAGACATTCTATAACACAACTGCCCTGAACTCTTCAAGAAGGAGTCAATGTCATGAAAAACAAAGGCAAGAGAAGTGAAAAGAGTCTAAAGAAAGAGAAACAAATGCAATAAGTGAACTTTTGATTGGGTCCTGGCGACAAAAAAAAAAAAAAATTTAGGAAATAATAGGGTAAATTTAGAGTATATTAGATAATATTGAATTAATTTTAATTTTCTTAGATTCAATTAATGGTACTGTTATATAGGATAACGTCCTTATTCCTAGATACTTTAGCAATATTAAAATATTGAGAGAAAAACAATGAATTGGGTTGTTGACTGTCTAAACAATTACAATATAACAGAAACTATGCAACATGTAGCATATACTTAGGTATAAGGATTCAAGAAAATTCAGACAGGTGAAATTAATTATATTCCCCAGAAGTTATAATTTACAGAAAAATAATCTCTTCTGTCTAAACAAAACAGTGGACACTGTTGGTTCTTTAGCTTTTCCATTGATCATTTAAGCTACTCCATATCATTCCAATAAATTCCTTTTTTGCTTAAGTTAAAATTTAAAAAAAAAATTTAAGTTAGTTAAAATTTGTGATGCTTGCAATTAAAAAATAACATTCTGGGTATATAAGATTTTAAAATAGATTTAATAGTACATATTCATATAAAGAGTTAGAAATTAATGAAGTGACAGAGAATTATAAAAGTGTTCCAAATATTCTGCCAATTTGAGATAACTTAACCTATATGTTAGCTATTTGAGAAGAAAATTTTCTAATTTTAGGATCTAGGTCTTGATCTTTATAAAAAAAAATAATGAACATATATATCCTCCTTAACATAACTTATTAATTTATTTTTTTCATTTTTGAAGTTAAGCATCCCTTCTCACTGCTATTTCTAAAGTGTGCCTCTAATAGTCTTGACCACCTTGCCTTTGCTCAGGGAAACTGCATAAAATAAAACTAAGATTAGGCAGAGTGAAAGGCCCTGAATAACAACCTAATTATCACAGATCACTAGGTCTAAAAAGGTACTACATTTTTAGATAGCAGAGTTTCACGAGCATAATTAACAATAACATCAAAAATTTCTAGACTTCATGGGCTCTTTAAAATAAATATTTATACACTGATTCTTTAAAAAATATTCCTAAGAATCTACTATGTATAAGAACAAAAAATTTTCCTTTTGTTATGTGTTTCTCACTCCACCTAACCCACTCCTATCCCCATAATAAAAGTTTGATGAAGCAGGAACCGCTGCTAGCATCATAATGGGTGCCATAAATATCTGTTGAATGAAAGAATGTTAAACGCTTAAGTTACAATAAGACACTAGTACCTACCTTCACATACACAATACAAACATAGCTTACATAAATACAACAAGAACAATGTCGCACAGAAGCCAAAAAAGGGTATGCTAATTCTGCAAGGTGCACAGAGATAACAGAATTGGACTAGAGAGTCAGGGAGGAAATGCATGCAAAATGTGATTACTGACATGAAACCTGAAAGAGGAGTAAGAGCTAGCCAGTGAAGAGCAGAATGTATCCAGTCAAAGGAACAGCATGTGCAAAGGCCTAGAAACAAGGTGGTGGTGGAAGAGGCAAATCAGTAAGCCTTGGAGAAGAGTTAAATGTGGAAGTGAGGCTAAGTGGATGTAAAGTAAGAGTGACGGAGGAGTCAAAAATGACTGACAAGTTTCTGGCTTAGACAATGGCTGGATGGAGGTGCCAGTCACTACGAGGACACAGTGGGGAGATCATGGTGTCTGCTACTGACATGGAGAGTTTAAGATGATTATGGAACACAGATGTGGGGGACACACAAGTCTGGAGCTCAGTAGAGATTCAGGATGGAGATACATGTTGAAACTGAAGTTACTAGAGAAAATGAGATAGACTAAGAATTATCAAATCTGAAGAAAACTGAGGACCAGATTCTGCAGAACACCAACATTTACGATAAAGGCAGAGAAAAGGCCTGCGAAAGTCACAGAGGTCAGAGGACAAGAGAACATGGCATTCCAGGAGCCAAAGGAACATTTCAAGGAGGATTAACTACTGAGAATAAAATATAGACAGACACTCATTCATCTAATATATACTGAGGTCTCTGATGACCTAGGCAAGAAGACATTTAGTGTAGTAGTGAAGACAGGTGCCAGAATACAGTGCACTCAGGAACAAGACGGAACATGAAGAAAGCCTGTAAAATGCAGAACAGCACTTCTCAAACTTTCCTGTGCGTACCAATCACCTGTTTAAATCCTGTTAAAATTCAGATTCTGATTCAATAGTTTCTAGAGTGAGGCCTAGAGTCTACATTTCTAACATATAGACAGGTGATGTTAATTCTGCAAGTCCACAAACAAAATCTGAGAAGCAAGGGTAGAAAGACCATTTTCAAAAAGGTAGAGCAGAGATTGGCAAATAAAGAAGATCTGAGCTTTCTTTTCTTTTACAGTCTTCGTAACAGAAGAGACCTGAACATGTTGAAAGATGGAAAGAACCAGTAGAGAGGGTGAAAGAGAATATTCAAGCAAGAAGAGGGTAAAATTAGGATGCAGGTTTCTGGCCATAATGAAGTAACAGGGACTAGCCTTACCCTCCTGCCTTAGACAACTAGAAAACTGGACAAAATCAATGAAACAATGTTTTTCGGACACTGGACAAGAGGCAGCATACGACTGTGACCCCTGAGAGAAAGGAAACAAACAAGTGAGCCCTAAAATTACCCCATATTATAGCCTGTAAGTATCCCATCTTTCCAGGCCTCAGTATGAGGCAGATGAAAGCAAAGAGAGCTCTGAAATGTGACACAACTGAGAGGCAGAGTGGGGAGACCAAAGTGACCAAAATTTTCAGGGCACAGTACAAAAGAGGAGGGAGCTGAGAGAGACAGACAGACATGGATATACACACAAAGGAACTACGCGTTTGGCGGAAGAGTCCCCTTGAATCTTTGGATGAGTACTCATGTGCACATGAGGGGGCTAAAATTGTACAAAGTATGTTTTCTAACCACAGTGAAATTAAATTAGAAATCAATAACAGATATTTGTAAAGTCCTAAAATAGTTGGAAATGAAGCAACATACTTCTAAAGAACCCACAGATAAAAGAAGAAATCACATGAGAAATTACAAAATATTTTGAACTTAACGAAAATACAGCCTGTCAAATTTGTTCAACATAACTAAAGTAATGCTTAGATAGAAATTTCAAGCATTAAATATCTGTTTTAAAAAAGACAGGTAGGAGGATTAATTTTAGATCAGAGGAAGAACACTTTTGTTGCAACAAGAAGGAAATAAAAATATAGGTAAGCTTGGTGGTATTTTTGGGAGTCATTGTATCGCTTGTATAATCTCTAAAGTATGAAGTGAGTACAAATGTTGATGGTGCAGGTAGGCTAGAGGTGTCGTGAAGGGTCAGAGGTTTGCAGGTTGTAGTAAACATCTGAAATAGCTCCACTGAGTATGGAAAAGAACATTAAAAAGGAAAAATAGGATTACTGGGCTGCACTGCGAGTTAAGTTTGGTATCCGTATTTAAAGAAGTTCAAATGTGAGAACCAGATTATGTGGCTGCACTGAGTTAAGTTTGGCAACTGTATTTAAGGAAGTTCAAATGTGAGAAACTGGATTATATAGAGTTTAAAGGAAGGGAAAGTAAATATTTAAAACTGAATTTTCCTAGGCAGATGAGCAGAAAGTGACAATAAAATTAGAGGAGTAAAGATATCAGCAAATGATTGTCAATGGAATCTAAGACAGGGAAAGAAAGAAACAGGAGTAAACTGAGATGGGTAAAAATGGTGTCTGTATGTGAGAAATCTGGAAGGACAGCAGATTGTGATGAGACTGTGAGACTGTGGAGTGATGACAAGGGGTAGGGTGCAGTTATAGAATTCCACTGGTGCCTGAAGTGGCATGAAAGAGAAGTCACTGGAGGTGATGAAGTTAAAAAACTGAAGATACTAGCAGGTGACTGAAGCAAACATACAAATTATCAAAAACAATGGTAGACATGAAATGGAGAGGAAGATTGTAAAACAAGACCTTAAATTTTCAATGAATGAAAGTAAAAAGTACACAGATAATAGTGAATGAGAGAAACAGAGATAAAATTCAGTGGCCCACATCTTAAAAGTAGCAATTTTTTATAACAGGAAATATTTCACATTTCTGAAAGATATTTTTACATTATTCTTCAGTAATCAGCTATGTTCTAGAAAACTGATGTTGTTCTAAATATCACTGATTGAGTACTTTTCTCATGGAAAACAAGCATTACAGATTTTATTCAAGTATACCACCATATGTTTACAAATTGCTACCAAGTTCAGCTAAAAAAAAAATCCAAGATGCATTAATTCTTGAACACAGAAAACAAACAGTACATGAATAATTTATTGAAAGATTTTGCTGTCAGCTGCTTTAATAACAGAAGCAATATTTATGAAATCTCACAGGATAATCCTAAGAAATATATGCAAAAGAGAACACAAGACTAAGAATCCTTAATAATGAATTTTATAATATCAAAGATATGTTCTACAAAGAATGCTGTGCATGCACAAGCTCTCATTGCAAAACAAACAGATGTTTCCAAAAAAACATGTCAAAGTTTCACAAGGTCTGTAGACCACGTTCTAGAATTCTTCTGTTTAACTGCATTTTTACTGATGGAAACAAATTGAATTTAAAAGTTTGCTAACAACCCTGTATTAGTAAACTGTCACATTAAGTCACAAATTCTTATTTCATTCACTGAGCTCTTAATCTCTTGGCAACACACTTCTGAATGTGAAATAATCTTCAGGAGAGAAGAGAGAGGAGACCTCTAAAATCCGAGAAAGATGTTAATAGCATCAAAAGGATAAGACACGTGCCTCAAAATAATCACAATGAAAGCCATATATATATAACCAAGCAGCCGTAAATACATTTGTGGCAGTAAAATAAGCCATTTCTATACTATAACTGCATACCATTTTCACAAGGATGTAGAATTTAGTTACTAAAATGAAATGCAAATGGTCCTTAATCGTTTTTAAAAGGTGTTCAACTTCATTCATAATAAGAGAAATTCAAATTAAAACTACAAAGAGATACAATTTTCACTTATCATATTGGCAGGAAAAAATTTAACATACTCTGTAGACAAAATACAGGGAAACAAGCTGATGGAAATGCAAAATGGTACCCATAGTAGAGGAAAGTTTGCAACACCTATCACAATTATATATGCATTTGTCCTTTGATTTAGCAATCCCATGTCATGAATCTATCTCAGAATACAGTGGCCAAAATATGAAAAGAGGTACAAGCAAGACTATTCACTTCAGTGCTGTTTGAAGTAACAACTTGGAAGGAACCCTGATGACCATCATTAAGGGACACAATGAACAAACTACAGCACACTGACACAACGGGGTGCTATACAATTATCAGTAGGACTACAGAACTTCAGTCTGCCATGAACTGATCTCTAGAATAAATTAAGGGAAAAAGCAAGGTTTGAGAAAAGTGTGTATTTTTATCTCAGAAAGGTGGGATATTCATACATCACACACACACAACACACAACAAATTTTAAGGAAAGGAAGTATATGTTAAAAGAGACAGTGATTCAAGCTAAATGGCTCTGAATAGAACCTATTCATAGATTTGACTTTGGGACCATGTTAATATTTTACATAATTTAAAAAAGAATTAAAATTTAAAAATCCCTAAAAACTGAAAACAGAAATGAAACAAACCTAAATCTCTAGCTGTCATTATAATCACACAAAGAAGAACCAGTCTAAAAGAATCTAAGAACACAGTAACCAAACTATACATAATAGAATATGCCCTAAAGACCAAAAAAAAATTGCATAAATTTTAAACTTTTAATAACCGTTTTGTTAGAGTTACTATTGGTACTATTATTCTCAGATTGTGTATTGTGGGATAAAGCAAATGAGTCATTTCACTGACATCATACAGAATAGAATTCTCAGTGTGGAAGAAAAAGTAATATAAACATAAAACCAATCAGATTGAATAAAAACCATGTATTTCTCAATCTTAACTGTAAGCACCAATATGAGTTTGTGTTTTATTTATTTAAAAAATATGTATTTCCTAGCTAACTTTACTGAAAAAGCAAAATGATCAACCCAGTAGCAATGAGTACTTTCCATACCATTTCCACACAAAAGAACCTTCCAAAAAACCAAACAAACAAAAAAACTAGCTTGAGTGACATAAACAGCATTGCTCCAAGTCTCTCCCCTTGAAGTTACAAGCTGGACAGCTATAATTCGACAGAAGATTCCCCGCTCAATACGCAAACACGTCTGATAGATCAGGCAAAAACATCTGAAGTGGGGCATTATCTGAGGAAACAGTGGAGACAGGGAGGGAGATGGACAGTGACAGACTGAGGGTATCCCCTTGCTCACCATGGCCCCAGCAGAGGTGATAGAGTGAAGGACTGGGGTGCAGCCCCCACTGGGCAGAGAGAGCAATCAGGTCTTGGTGGCTGGCACACACTAAGGTTGGGCCCAGGGTCAGCGGCAGAGAAACAGCAAAAAAATGGCAGCACTCCCAACTCTGCCAACATCTAACAAATGATTCCATAGACAAGGAATCAGCCCCCACCCCAACCCCCAACTGCCCCCCCCCCCACCACCTGCCACCATGACCCTCTGAGCAGCAAAATCCTCTCTCCACTGATGGCAAAAAGGCTGGGCCTGTACTCATGGTAGCTAAACTAAGAAAAGGAAGAGCAGAACCGCAGACGCACAAAATCCCTCCCCTCCACCCATGCCCCACTCATGGCAGGCACAGCCCATGCGTCAGCTCAGAGCACCTTTGCCCTGGCTTCTGGTTACAGGAAGGCGGTGCCAGGAACACAGAGAAGACTCACAGCCTGTCCCTTCCAATCTAGGGAGAGGTGTTGAGACCAAGGAACCCAAACCAAAAAGGGGACACCCACCTCCTGAGGAATACTGGGTGTTTCCAGAGCCAAGGCCACGCCACCCCACAGAGATGCAGGAAGCATCAGCAGTACAGGCCAGAGAAAATAAAAAACTTGCACTTCAACGCCACATACTGGAAAACAAGAGAAAGACTGTACCTATCAACTGAAATTCTTTTAAAAAGCAGTGTTCAATTACATGCCCAGGCAGAGAAATAATCCAGCAAGCACACTGAATAACCAAGATAACAAGGAATGCAGAAAAAAAAGAAAGAAAGAAAGAAAAATCTCCAGAAAATAAACTTAAAGACATGGCCATATGTGATTTAAATAACAGAGAATTCAATATTGCAGTTCTGAAAATACTCGAAATACAAGAAAACTCAAAAAGGCAAATCAACAAATTCAGAAATAAAATCAATGAACAAAAAGAGTGTGTCATCAAAGACAACAAAACTAAAAAAGAACCAAACAGAAATTCTGGAGCTGAAGAACTCAACAAAAGAGATGAATAATGAACTAGCAAGCTTAGGAAATAGAGCAAACCAGATGGAGGAAAGAATTAATGACAAAGTAGAAATCAAGGAGGAGGAGGGGAAAATGGCATAGATGACAGAGGCTTTGTTCATCCCTCTTGCCACCAAAAAAGTTGACAGAAACATGGAGCAAACAGCAAGCAAAGTCACCTGGGATCTAAATAGTAGCCCTACAACTAGGAAGAGAGAAATCACCCTGCAACAGAAGAAGGGGATGGGTGGCGGGGGACGCAACTGCCTGGTCCCAAGCAGCTAAGTGGGACAGAGGCTGTGGCAGCTACAACCGGCAGCTGCAGATGCCTCTTAAAGGGGCCGTGTATGCAAGTGGACTTAGCTGTGATAGACCTGCTCGCTCTGAGCACCAGCACCAGGTCAGCTGCTCGTGCGGCACCAAGGACTTACAGGGGGACACTGAGTTGTCAAAGCAAGGGCCAGAGACGAGGCTCTCTCCAAAGCAGAATGCTGGGGTATCCACTGTTCCTGTTGAGCCCTCCCTCCTCCCAGTGTGTGGACACAGTGCTGCCACAGCTGAGACATCATCAAACTGGATAAGAGGGAGCTCCACCTGGAGGATTCCCTGAAACTCTCTCTCCCAACTTGCGGCCCCATCCATGCCATATCCAGGTGTGTCCTCAGGGAAACCTGTTGCCAACTCCAAGATTCACAGTGATAGCAGCTGACTGCAGTTTCTGGAGTGGCCTCTTGAGGCAAATATAAGCATAGCATCTGTGATTGCTTGCTGAATCTTAACAGGTGGCTCTGGAGGGGCGCAGACTGGGGATAAACTTGGCCTGCAGCTGAACCCCTCTCTGGACTATGACACCGGACACCTATTACACAAAGCCACACTAATAAGACCGGAAGACTTAGGAGCTTTGATTAGTACATAGAAAGGAAGCCAAATGGGAAGACAAAGAAGCAGAAACCATATGAGAAAACAGAAGAGAGATCCAGGAAGAATGGAGTCAGGCAAGCTAACATATTCAGAGTTCAAAACACTGGTTATAAAGATGCTCAATGAACTTAGGGGAACTACAGATGAACTCAGTGAGAACTTAAACAAAGAGATGAAAAAAATTAATAAAAATGGAAATGGAAATTATAAAAGGGAACCAGTCAGAAATGTGAACACATTATGTGAGATGAAGAGTATATTAGAGAGAATCAACAGAGTAGATAAAGATTGAACCACTGATACAGATGGGAAAGCCAAGGACACTCAATCAGAATGGCAAAAAAAAAAACAAAAAAACAAAAAAAACAAAAAAAAACAAAAAAACAAAAACAAAAAAGCCAAAACTATAAGAATAATTTAAGGAGCCTATGGGACACTATTAAATGTAAAACTATCCGTGTCATAGGGGTACCTGAAGGGAAACGAGAAGCTGAAGAGCTATTTGAAGAAATGATGATGGAAAACTTCCCTAACCTGGTGAAGGAAATAGACATACGACCCCAGGAGTCCAAAAAAACACCAAGCCAGTATTACAGGAAATGTTGGAGGGACTTCTTTAAGAAGAAAAACATGTATCAAAAACGTGACTAAAGAATGGTAACTACATTCCTATCACCGAGTGCCTCAAATGGAAAAAAAATTAAGTGCTCCAACCAAAAGACAGAGTGGCTGAACGGCTGAATGGATAAGAAAACAAGACTCCTACATATGCTGCCTACAAGGGACTCACTTCAGATTAAAAGACACAGACAGACTAAAAGGAAGGAGGTGGAAAAAGATATTGCCTTGATGGACCTAGACGGTATTGCACTGAATGAATTAAGTCAGAGAAAGGTATCACATGATTTCATGTACACATGGAATCTAAAGAACAAAATAACAACAAATCAGAAATAAACTCATAGATACTAAGAGTAGTTTGAGGGCTACTAGATGGGAAAGGGGTAGGGAAAATGGAAAAAAGGCAATGGGATTAAGTATACAAATGGATGGTTACAAAATAGACATGGAGATATAAAGTGTAACAAGGAAAAGAGTTAACAATGTTGCAATAAATACGTAAGGGGAAAGAGGGGTACTAGATTTAGTAATCACTTTGTGAGTTACATAGATCTCTAATCACTATGCTGTACAACTGAAACTAATATATTATTGTATGCCAACTCATTTTAAAAACTCATGGAATTCTACAATGTAAATATGAGCAATTAATTGTCTATTATATTTCAATAAAGCTGGGGAAAAAAGAAATCTAGAAATGACTCTAGTGGAAGAAGACTCAAGAGTAAGAAAAATGAAAGAGCTCTATGAGAACTGTGTGACTTCATTAGGAAAGAACAATATCAGAATAATGGGTACATCAGAAGGTGAAGAACAAAAGAACGGAGAGCCTATTGAAACAAATAACTGATGAAAAATTCTCAAACCTTTGGAAAGAACTGTATCCTTGGATACAAGAAGCTAGCAGAACACCAAATTATCTCAATCCAGAAAGGTCTTCTGCTAGGCACATTATATTAAAACTGTTAAAAATTAACAACAAAGAAAAAATTCTCATAGCAGCCAGGGAAATCCCATTAGATTATCATTGGATTTTAAAGCAGAAACCCTACAAGCTGGGAAAGACTGGAATCAAATATTCAAATTATTGAAGGAGTGAAATCACCAACCAAGAATAACATAGGCAGTAAAGTTATCCTTTGGGTATGAAGGAGAAATAAAGGCTTTTCTAGACATACAAAAGCTAAAGGAATTTACCACCAGAAAAGGTGCATTACAGGAAATACTGGAGGGTGTTCTTGTACCTGAAACAAGACAAAAAGGCACAAAACTATGAGCAAGATGACTAACAGACAGAAGCAAGAAATTGCAACCCTTGTTCAGACTACGATATCAAACACTTAAATATAATATAAAAGTTAAAGGAGGTATAAAAACATTTTTTTCAAAAGATTTGAAACTAATATAAAACGTTGAATGTCAACTATAATTGAAAAGTAAACACAAAGAAGATAATAGCAACAGCAATTAGGAAATGAACTCACAACATAAAAAGGGATAATGTGAGACAACAAAACATAAAAGGAGAGTAATAAAGGACTGCACTCGCACAGGCGAATGGAGAGAAGATCCAATCAGAAGAAAAGGGGCTACTGTATATATGAAACTTTCCTTTGCATAAACCTAATGGTAACCACAAAAAACAAACCCTAGAATTGAAACGCATGATATAAAAAACGAGGAAACAGGGGATAAAAAAATCATAGTATACTACCAAACTAAAACAACAAAGAAAAACACAAAGGAAAAGAAAAATGAAGATACAGAGTACCAGAAAACAAAAGATAAAATAGTAATAGGAAATCCTCATATATCAATAATCACCCTAAATGCAAATGGACTTAATGCACCAATTAAGAGGCCCAAAAATAGCAGGCCTCCAAGCAAATGGCATCCAGAGAAAAGTGGATGCTAATAGCCATACTTATCTCTGACAAAACAAATTTCAAAATGAAAAAAGTAACAAGAGACAAAGAGGGACATAATGGTAAAGGGAATAATACATCAAGAAAACATAACACTTTTCAATTTATATGCACCCAACCCGGAAGCACCAAAATATATATAGCAACTACTGACAGAAGAAAGGGAGAAACTGATGAAAATGCAATTATAGTAGGGGACCTAACTACCCCCACTGAAAGTGATAGCTAGATTAGACCTAAATACCTTCACTGACAGATATATATGAACCAAACAGAAAATCAATAAGAAAATATCAGCCTTAAAGACATATTAAACCAAATGGACATAATCGATATTCAGAGTTTTTCCTCCCAGACCACAAGAATATACATTCTTTTCTAACACACACGGAACATTTTCAAGAACAGACCATATGTTGGGACACAAAACTAACCTCTACAAATTTAAGAAGACTGAAATCATACCAAGCATATTCCCTAACCACAATGGTTTGAAATTGAAAATCAACTGCAAAAAGAACGCTGGAAAAACCAAAAATATGTGGAGATTAAACAATATGCTACTGAACAACAACAGGATCAAAGAAAAAAAAAGAGATCAAAAGACACACAGAGACAAATGAGAATGACAATATGACATATCAAAAATTTTGTGATGCAACGTAAGTGGTAATAAGAGGCAAGTTTATAGCATTATAGGCCTACCTCAAGAAATAAGAATAACCTCAAATAAACAACCTAATATTTCACCTTAAAGAATTAGAAAATGAACAAATGAAGACCAAAGTTGGCAGAAGGAAGGAAATAATAAAAATTAGAAAATTAAATGGAATAGGGAACAAAAGGACAATAAAAAAATAATGCAACAAAGAGCTGGTTCTTTGAAATGATTAATAAAACTGACAAACTTCTGGCTACACTCAAGAAAAAACTCAAAATCAGAAATGTAAGAGAAGTTACAAAGGATACCAGAGAAATACAAAGTACTATACAAGAATTCTATGAAATACTATACAACACCAAATTTAATAACCTAGAACAGACAAGTTATTAGAAATATATAACCTTCCAAAGTGAATCATGAAGAATTACAAATCTAAATAGACTGATAAACAGTAACTTATTTAAAACAGTCATCAAAAACCTACCAAAAATTAAAAGTCCAGGACCAGATAGCTAAACTCGTGAATTCTACCAAACATTCAAAGATTTAACATGTATCCTCAAACTCTTCCAAAAAATTAAAGAGGCAATACTTCCTAACTCACTTTACCCTGGCAAGGATAATTAAAAAGAAATGACAGAACAATATCTCTAATGAATATAAATGCAAAACTCCTAAACAAAATACTAGCAAATTGAACATGATACATTAAAAAGATAATACATCATGTTCAAGTGGGGTTCATTCCAGGGGTGCAAGAATGATTCAACATACCCAAATCAATCAAAATAAAGGGTGAAAATCAAATGATCGTATCAACAGATGCAGAAAAAAGTATTTGAAGAGATACAACATCCATTTATGATTAAAACACTCAATAAAATGGATACAAAAGGAAAGTACCTCAACATAATAAAGGCCATATATGACAAACCCTCTGCTAATAGACTCAATAGTAAAAAACTGAAAGCTTTACCTCTAAGATCAAAAACAAGGAAAGGATGCCCACTCTCACCACTGTTATTCAACATAGTATTTAAAGTCCTAGCCAGAGCAATTAGGCAAGAGAAAGAAATAAAAGGCATCCAAATTGGGAATGAAGAAGTCAAACTATCACTTTTTGCCAATGACATGATTCTTTATATACAAAAACCTAAAGACACCACCAAAAAACTACTGGAAAAATGAAACAAATGCAGTAAAGTTGCAGAATACAAAATCAATGTTCAATGTTCAAAAGTCCATAGTGTGCCTACATAATAATAATGAAATTTCAGAAAAGAAATGAAAAAAATAATTCTATTTGCAATTGCCACAAAAAGAATAAAATACCTAGGAATAAACTTAACAAATGATGTGAAGGACCTATACATTGAAAACTACAAAACGCTGTTTAAAGAAACCAAATAATACACAAAGAAATGGGTTGGGAATATTCATGGGTTAGAAAAATCAACAGTTAAAATGGCCAAATTACCTAAAACAACATACAGATTTAATGCAGTCACCATCGAAATCCCAGTGGCATTTTTCAAAGAAATAGAACAAAAAAGTATATTTGTATAGAACCACAAAAGACCACGAATAGCCAAAGCAATCTTGAGGGCGGGAGTGGGGAGGACAAAGTTGGAGGTATCACACTCCCTGACATCAAATTACACAACAAAGTGACGATAATCATAACAGTATGGTATTGACCAAAAAAAAAAAAAAGGCACAGACCAATGAAACAGAATTGAGAGCCCAGAAATAAACCCAAATGTATATGCATAACTAATTTTGACAAAAGAGTCAAAACCATACAATGGAGAAAAGAAAGCCTCTTCAATAAATGGTGCTCGAAAAATTGAAAAGCCATATGCAAAAGAGTAAAACTAAACTGATAATTGACACTATATATAAAAATTAACTCAAAATGGATCAAAGACCTAAATATAAGATGTGAAACAATAAAATACACAGAAGAAAACACAAATACTAAACTTATGAACCTTCGTCTCAGGATTTTATGAACTTGACCCCAAAGGCAAGGGAAGTAAAAGCAAAAATAAATGAACAGGACTACATCAAACTAAAAAATAGCAAAAGAAATCAACAAAACAAAGACAAAAAGGCAACCAACTGAATGAGAGAATATATTTACAAATAATACCTCTGATAAGGGGCTAATCTCCAAAATATATAAGGAACTCATATAACTCCACAACAAAAACAAAAAACAATCCAATTAAAAAATGAGCAGAAGACCTGAACATTTTTCCCCAGAAGATATACAAATGACCAATAGATATATGAAAAGATGCTCAACTTCACTAGCTATAATGGAAATGCAAATCAAAACCACAATGAGGTACCATTTCACATCCATTAGAAAGGATGTTATCAACAAGACAAGAAATAACAAGCATTGGAAAAGACAACGAGAAAAAGGAACACTGCTGGTGGGAATGTGAATTGATACAACCACTATGGAAAACAGTGTGGAGATTCCTCGAAAAATTAAGAATAGAGCTACCATATGACCCGCAATCTTCTCTTCTGGGTATCTACCTGAAAAACTTGAAAACATTTATCTGTAAAGATATATGTATCTCTATGTTCACTGCAGCTTTATCCATAGTGAAGAAACAACCCAAATGTCCTTCAATGATGACTGGATAAAGATGTGATACATGTATATAATGAAATATTACTCAGCCATAAGAAAAGATGAAATATTGCCATTTGCAACTACATGGATAGATCTTGAGAGTATCATGCTGAGCAAAATTAGTCAGATGGAAAAGGATAAGTCATATGATTTCACTCATATGTGGGATATAAAATAGAAAGCAACAAATGAGCAACAAACAAACAAACAAATAAAAACCTACACTGATACAGACAACAGTGTGATGGTTACCAGGGGGAAGGCTGAAGAGGGTAAAGGAAGTTAAATATATGGTAATGGAAGGAAACTAAATTTGGGGTGATAAGTGCATAAACCAATATATAGATGATGTATTATAATATTGTACAACTAAAACTTATATAATCTTATTAACCAATGTCATCCCAATAAATTCAATTTTAAAAAAATGGCTCATTCCAGGTCTGCAATTGAAACAGATGAATTTGCAACATCTTCGATTACTATCAATGACTACTAGCATCACCCCAAAAAACTCAAGAGGTTCCTTCTGACCAAATATAGAACAGTTAAGCATCAATTACAACAGTAATGCAATAAATTGAAACACTCAAAAATGTTGAATCCCATTACTTTATAATGACCTCAAAAAAAATTAATTAGTCAACTCTGGAGAATGTAAGAATCAATTCATTATTTTGAAAAGTGACATGTAGAGTGAAAGAATTAAGCTTATTTCCTAATCAAACTGTTACTAATGGCAAAAAAATTATTGAAGAAAGTTTCTGTTTATAGAAGTATTCCAACTAATAATGAAGAAATGATACAATATCATCATTTTGCAACCCTAATGAATTAACAGTTCTGAGCATTAATTATCAATGGCTCAAGAGTCAACACCTTTTTCTTTAAATGGGCCAGATGGTAAATATATTAGCTTTGCAGGATACATACAGTTTGTCACATAGTCTTAACTTTTATTTTTAACAACGCTTTAAAAAGTAAAAGCCAACATTAGCTCATGGGATATACGAAAACAGGCCACAGACCAGATGTGACCCACGGGCCACAGTCTGCTGAACCGTGGTAGCCAACAGTAAAAAGAGACCCAATCATACATTATATGCCTCTTGATGAAAGCATATACCACCACCACATATGTGGTAGTCCCATGAAATCCTGAAATGGATCAAGCAAAAGTACCATAAAAATAAATGATATGATTTAGCAAAGAGGGTTCTAAGTTATTTGTTAGATAATCATTCTTTGCTCTTATTTTTAACAGGTATCTAGAAATCCAGCAGGTGAGCTTTAAAACAAAGCTCTTAATTATCTCCCTCAACCCAACTACAGTAGCTGACACTTGCCTAGTGCTTAGGTTCCTCTATTAAAACTGATACTCTCTATATCCTGAAGATAAAAAGCAGTAACTACCACTGATACAGGGAACAAAAGAAGTCAGACAGCTATATAGCAAATGGTACTTTTCTATATAAACCCTGTAATTTTAGCTCATTTCAATATAAGCATGAATGCATGTTCTGAAGGCAAACAAAAGGTTTGAGAATTACCCATAAAATTTCTCCATTTGAACTAATAGTTCAAACTTTATGCACTTTTATTGAGTACTCACAAATCACGTTAACTGTTCATTTCAATAACTTTTCTTGTCTATGGCCATGCTACCCTAAACAAGCCCGATCCTGTCTGATCTCAGAAACTAAGCAGGGTCAGACTTGGTTAGTACTTGGATGGGAGACCACCTAGGAAGACCAAGTGCTGTAGGTGTAAAAAATAAAAAATAAGGGATTGTAAGCTGACAAGGTCCTTGCAATCTGTGAGGTCAACCAAGGGTTGCCTTGCCTAAAAAAGTCTAAAAATAAAATAAATAACTTTCCTTGCAGGTGTCATATGAAAGAATATTCTGCTTTTGTGCTCACTATGCACTTTCTGATTAAGAGAAAAATGTGTTTTCCAGAGGACTACATCTTTAAAATAGTAAACCTCAACTGGGAAAAAATATTATTTAAACAAATTTTCAACTCATATACACAACTTTTCAGGAATGTAATGCATAAGGCAAACTCAAATAATTCTAAACCAATGCCACAGTGTCAAAAAAGGTTCATTCCTGCACAGAGTAGGCACCAGTTTGTTTAATTTAAAACTTTTGAGGTTCAAATTTTAAAGGCTACAAACTAGACAGATATATAACTAGGAAATGGCTAAGTAAATTATGGCATATTGATACAGTCACTAAAAATTATGAAGGGAGGGATGAAGAGTAGTAGATAAGAGCATGAGTTCAAGAGTCAGGCTGCCTGAGTTCAAACACCATTTCCAAACGCATCATTTGCCAATTACGTGGCCTTGGACAAATATCTAGTCTCAGTTTCCTCATCTCTAAAATGGGGATAATAGCCGCTATCTCATAATGCACTTGAAAGGACTCCCCATAGACAATTCTAGTTATTTTCTCTCTATCCTGACAACCAAAGAACAGAAAGAGACTCTACTGATACTTCCAAAGCATTTCTTTACATTTGTGTAAAACCCTCTTCTCCTTTGAGGCTTCTTTAAGGCAGCTTTAAATATAGCTCACTGCCCTGCTTTCTATTGGAATGAGATTCTTCACACTATGCGCTTCCTCTGTCAGCTGATTGGTATCAGGCTCAGCTAAGACAAGCATGCTAAAGGGATGTACCTACTTCTATACATATCGGAGTTCTCTTTGACTCCTCTTAGTAGTGTAGAGCCTTTCACCTGAATAACAATTTTTCAAATTAAAAACTTCCCTGCAGAAGTTACTGGCATGGCTTCTGTCTCCTCATTGGCCTGACTGATAGAGAGCTCAGACCTTTTAGCTCTAACACTTACTGCCTTCTTATTGCTTATCCCACCCACCCCCCTTCTCCTAAATTGTTATTGTCTTTAACTTCATGATTAAAGCCTTTAAATGATACTGACACAACTATGACCTCATAGAAATGTAAAAGTCTGTTCTACGATAAAATTCTCTCCATAAATGCTGGTAAATCACAAGTCTGGTGAACTTCATGAGCTGGTTTTTCAGTTTTTGTCTTTAGTTCAGGGTCCATTCAGTCCTCTTTGAATTGTTTTTATTTGAAATGGACTTTTGGACAGCTTCATCCATCTTTACTATGATGGCAAAAGTATGATGGCCTCATTCAAGCCTTCTGAAAGTGTCAAGTGCTACAATACTAGGTAATTTTATCACTGTTATAGGTTACAGCTCAAATTCTACTTTTTCTATGACACTTTTGCAGATCACCATAGCCATAACTGTTCTCTCTCACCTCTTAAGTAACTCTGAAAAATCACTGCTATAGATGGTGGTGATTTTTTGGCACTTCTCAGTTCAACACTATTATAAACATTTACAAAGTAGTAGGGTCATTTGCAAGAAATACAAATACTGTCTTTGTCCTAGAGTTTACAACCCTGTTTGGAAAATAACATTTGCATGGCTTAGTAAAGGTGGCTTTTGATTACAAACAACAGAATTACAAGCAAATTTACTTAAGAAATACAAATTTTTTTAATAAAGATAGAGGTAGCCTCATAGTATCACATTTCTGGTTCTAACCTGATGCACTTCCCATCCTGAAAGTTCATGAAATGGATGTAAATTGACATGCTGTGCCCCAAAGCATATAGTTGTTCTCCTTTATCACTGAGTAAATTTTCCAAGACTCTCAGGGGATACCTGAAACTGCAGATAGTACCAAACCCTATGTATGCTATATTTTTTTCCCACACATGCGTACCTATCAGAGAGTTGTTACTGATTGGATAAAGATGGCGGACTAGGTAAAAAGCACAGTTCACCTTCTCTCAGGCTCACATTGAAATTACAACCAAATTATAAAACAATCAACATGGATAGTACCTGAAGCATAGCTGATAACACGTATGTCTGGTGATATAAAGAAGGAGTCACATTGAAGCTGGTAGGAGAGGCAAAGTCACGAATGGGGCTGGAACCTGAGCCCATGGGTGGTGAAGGATCACCGGGAGGGAAAGCGAGGCTTGCAGAAGCTCCCTTGAATGAGAGAGGGTCCTAGCCTCATTTAGGGGCTCCACAGCTCAGGATTCCCAGACCAGGGAAGAGGAGTTCCCAAAAATTCTGACTAAAATCAGAGGAGATTCTGGCCATGTGCATGAGACGGAAGGAGACTAAAACTCTAGGTGTGGGTTTTAAAGAACCCATGCACAGGCTCTCTCACCTGTGGACACTCACCAGGCACTGGTGGTGGGTCAGAGGCTCACACAAGATTCATACGGGGAAATACTGCATTACTTGATACCAGGATGAGGGCTGGACAGGCAGCTGCCATTGTGCTTAGTCGGGCCCTCCAAATGGCAATCTACAGATCATGCCAGCTTGCCCTGGCAGATCCCTCCCACACAGCCAATTCAGAAGCGCTGGCCTGAGGAGATCAGCCAGCCACCTAAGCAGCAGACTACCTGGGGCTTTTGTTGCTGGGCGATTGCCATAACTCAACCATTTCTAGGCCAAAACATATGCAGCAGGCAGCCAGTTTGTTGTTAGTGCCCACTGTGATGACAACTGCAGGCAGAATACTGCTACCAGCAGGAACCAGGGCAGACCTGAAGGATATGTGGGGCAGTCCCCAGACAGGCAGCTGGTCTTGCTGTGACTTTTCGTGGGAATGCACGAACAGTTACTGAAGTTGCAGCAAGACTGAGGCTGTACTGACCTGACGGCCATTTTCTCCCTGAGACCCTACCCCATCCCAATCCATGAACTGCCCCAGGCAGCCCAATGACAGACAACAGCCACACCATGCCCCATCCTGAGTCTAGCAATTCGTGGAGGCAACAAACGCTGGCTAGCACAGTGTGGGCACGCGCAGAGTATCAGTTGCTGGCAGACCTTTGCTGTCTGCAAGAGCTGCAGTATGGCGTGGGAGGATCACAGAGGTCTGTGGGACCCCCACACAGCAGCTGGTCTCACTGTGATCTGTGATTACAGCGGGATCACGCAGGTACAGAAGCTGCAGCAAAACTAGGACCGCATTGGCCTGACAGCCCTTGTCTCCAAGATTCTGCTTCACCCAAGGCACAAAGTGCCTATATGCCACCGACAGGCAGCCTCTCCTGCCCTGCTCTTCTCTGGGGTTGCGCAATCTGCGCAGGCAACAGACCTTGGCTAGTGCAGAAAGTGCATTTTGGGGAAAACAGTGTGGGAGACCACTGCTGCCTATACGAGCTGCAGTATCTCTTGGCGGGATCCAAAGGACCTGTAGGACCATCCGAGACAGCAGCTTACCTCCCTGTGATCTGTGACTACTGAGGGAACGCGCAGACACAGAAGTTGCAGATCTCAGAGGTTTTGTGGGCCCAGATGGCAGTAGTTCGCACAGTGATATCTGTGACTTTGGTGGGAGACCGCAGTCCCAGAGCTGGCAGCAAATCTGGTGCTGTACAAAACGCTGACAGCCCCATGCCTCACTAAGACAACACCCCACTTAACCCACAAATTACCTGACGCAAGCCTGCTCCCAGGCGACCCAGTCCCGTTGTGTGCTTTCTCTGGGTCACAAATTCAACAGCTAACAACAGCACTCAGTTCATGTGGCCCATGCAAAGTCGTTTCATCCAGGAGAAGTTTTCGATGACAGACCACCAAAACCTCACACCCACAAGCTTCAGTAACTCTTAAATCGAGCTTTGGTGTTCACAGGCCCAAGGTAGACAGCAGCTGGCCTCACTACGAATGGGAACTTGGGAGCCACAGAGATAGCGCTGGCATGGAAACTGACACTGCAATAGCAGGGGGATATCTGCTCAATGGATCCAGGAGACTCCTGGGGTCCTGCACCACCAAAACACACAAATCCCCAGAGGCTCTTTCCAGTTTCAGAGACTTACAGGCAAACTGACAGGCAGTGTCAGGCCTCGAGAAGCATGGTCTTCTGCTAAACAGCCTAGGCCAGGTACAGAGGATGCTGGCACTGCCTACGTTGTCTCTTCTACTTACCTACAGATCCGGCATTGGCCACAACCATTCTGTAGATTACTGTAGCTGCCTCCAGGTAGCCCTGATAAATCAAAGGCAGCAGCTAACCTTGGTGACTGGGGAGCCCCTCCCAAGGGGCCATAAACCCAACATACCCGAGGCTAGCACTAGGCCACAACAGAGCAACCCTGGCTAGCCCCCATAAGTGGTACACACAAAGGGTGGTCTTAATAGTACACAAGCCTGCTGGGGCAAATCCCACTCAGTGGGATCAGCCCCCACATAGAAACTCTTACCCTGTGGTGCAGCCAATTTTCATAGTTAATCAGCCTGAGTGTTAATCCCATCCACTGATGTACTAACATCAATAAAGCCTTAGAAGATCACACACACCCACAAAGATCATGTCCAGAGTCCCGGCATAGTGATCAGGAGAGTGTGCCACTACACCACACAAGACATCTTCCACATAAGGCCATCTGGCCAAGACTGAGACTAAAACAAATATTCCTAACACATAGAAATGAACACAGAGTGGCTAATAAAAATGAGAAAACGAAAAAAAATGCTACAAATGAAACAACAGGAGAAAATCCAGAAATAAGCTAAATGAAATGAAGGCAAGCAACCTACTAGGACAGAGTTCAAAAGAATGATTATAAGGATGCCCAACGAACTTAGGGGGAGAATGAACTTAATGAGAACTTCAACAGAGATATAGTAGGCATAAAAAAGTACATAGAAACCATAAAAAGAACCAGACAGAAATGAAGACTACAAATAACTGAAATGAAGTATTCACTGGAAAGATTCAACAATAGGTTGGACGAAACAAAACATTCGAACCAGGAACCGGAAGACAAGGAGCAGAATACACCCAATCAAAACAACAAAAGAAAAAAGAATTTTTAAGTAATGAGGACAGTTTAAAGACCTCTGGGACAACATGAAGCATAGCATATCCAGATCACAGGATACCTGAAAGATAAGAGAGAGAGCAAGGGTTGAGAATCTATTTTGAGGAATATTAATGACAGAAAACTTCCCTACCTGGCAAAAGAATTAAACATATAAGTTTAGGAACACAAGAGCCCCAAACAAGAGGAATGCAAACAGCCCCACACCAGACATATCATAATTAAAATCCAAAGGTCAAGACAAAGAAAGATCTTAAAAGCAGCAGAGAAAGGAAGCTAGTTACTTACAAGGGTACCCCATAAGGATGTCTGCATTTTTCTATAGAAACTTTGCAGGCCAGAAGGGACTGGCAAGAAATATTCAAAGTTATGAAAAACAAGAATCTACAACCACAAATACTCCACCCAACAAGGCTTTTCAATGAAAATTGACAGTGAGATAAAGAGCTTCCCAGACAGAGAAAAGCTTAAAAAATTCATCACCAACAAGCCAGTATTACAAGAAATATTAAAGACTTCTAAAAAAAAAAAAGGATTAAAAAATATTAAAAATAATAAAATGGCAGTAACTATGTACTCTAATAATCACTTTAAATGTAAATGGATTAAATGCTCCAATCAAAGACACTGGGTAAGCCAAATGGATAAAAATTTAAACCCATTCATATTGCTGTCTACAAGAGACCCACTTCAGATCAAAATGGCACTCACAGACTGAAAATAAAGGGATGGGAAGATATTTCAACGGCAAATGGAAACAAAAAATAAGCTGGAGTAGCAATACTGATATCAGACAAAACAGACTTCAAAACATAGGCTATAATAAGAAGGGCATTACATAATGAAAGAGATCAATCAGTCAAGAGGACTAATCCTAGTAAATATATACACACCCAACACAGGAGCACCTACATACATAAAGCAATTATTGACTAACATAAAAAGAGAGATCAATAGTAATACACTCATAGTAAGAGACTTTAACACTCCTGACACCAATGGACAGAATCTTCCAAAAAAAAAATCAACGAGGAAACAATAGGCCTAAAAGACATACTAGATCAGATGGTCTAATAGATATCTTACAGAGCAATTTAACTCCAAAGCAGCAAAATATTCATTCTTCTCAAGTGCACATGAACATTTTCCAGATATACCACGTTAGGATGCAAATCAAGTCTCAATAAATTTTAAAAAGACTGAAATCATATTGACCATCTTCTCCAATCACAATAGTCATGAAACTGGAAATCAACTACAAGAAAAAAAACTGGAAAATACACAATCATGTGGAGGCTAAATGACAAGCTACTAAACAATGAAGGGTTAATAATGAGATCAAAGAAGACTTCGAAAGATACCTAGAGACAAATGAAGAATGAAACACAATGATTCAAAATCTATGGGACAAAGCAAAAGCAGTCCTAGGAGAGAAATTCATAGCAATAACAGGCCTATCTCAAGAAACAAGAAAAGCTCAAATAAACAACTTAACCTTACACTTAAAAGAACTAGAAAAAAGAAAAGCAAGCAAA
The DNA here is from genome assembly GCA_003508835.1 of Eonycteris spelaea. NCBI lineage: Eukaryota > Metazoa > Chordata > Mammalia > Chiroptera > Pteropodidae > Eonycteris > Eonycteris spelaea. The sequence continues at coordinate 3,326,537 of PUFA01000103.1, read as the reverse complement.
GCCCAAAGTGAGTAGAAGTAAGGAAATAATAAAGATCAGAGGAGAAATAAATGAATAGAGCCCTAGAAAAACAATACAAAAGATTAATGAAACCAAGAGCTGGTTCTTTTGAAAAGATAAAAATTGGCAAACCCTTAAGCAAGACTCATCAAGGAAAAAAGAGAGGACTCAAATAAAATCAGAAATGAAAAGGGAAGAATAACTATGGACTCCACAGAAATACGAAGGATCATTAGAAATACTGTGAGCAATTATATGAAATAGGTTGGACAATCTGGAAGAAATGGACACATTCTAGAAATATACAAATCTCCCAAGACCAAGTCAAGAAGAAACAGAAAATCTGAAAAGACCAATCACCCACCAATGAAATCGATCAGTAGTCAAAAACCTCCCAAAAAAACAAAAGTCCTGGATAGATGGTTTTATAAACAAATTTTACCAAACATTTCAAAGGTGAATTAACACCTATTTCTCAAACTATTCCAAAATATTCAAGAAGAGAGAAGGCTCCCTAACACCTTTTATGAGGCCATTCATGTTGACTCCAAAATCAGACAAAGATATTACAAAAAAAGAAAACTAAAGACCAATATCTCTTATGAACATTAGTTGCAAAAATCCTCAACAACAAATATTGGCAATCGAAGTCAGCAATACATTAAAAATATCATACACCAGATCAAGCTGAATTTATTTCCTGGGATGCAAGGTTGGTACAATATCCACAAATCAATTACTGTGATACACCACAGTAATAATTGAAAGATAAAAACCATATGATCATTTCAATAGATGCAGAAAAAGCATTCAACAAAATCTAGTATTCGCTATGATAAAAGTTCTGAGCAAAGAACAAACCTCAACATAATAAGAGGCCATATATGACAAACCTACACGCTAATATTATACTCAATAGGGAAGGCTAAAAGTGTTTTCCTTTAGATCAGGAACAAGACAAGGATGCCAGTTTCACCATTCCTTCTTCAATATTTGTATTGAGAAGTCTTAGCCAAAGCAATAAGACAAGAAAGCGAAATAAGAGGTATAGCAAATTGGAAAGGAGAAGTAAAACTCTTCTTTTGCAGAACATACTATGTATAAGAAACCCTAAAGATTCCACACACACACACAAAAAAAAAAACTGTTAGAATTTATCAATGATTTAGTAAAGTAGCAGGATACAAAATTAACATTCAGAAGTCAGTGGCATTTTTATATACCAATGATGGAACTTTTGGAAATTAGAAATTAAGAAAACAATCTCACTTACAATTTGCGTCAAAAAACAATAAAATAACTGGGATCAAATTAACCAAGGTGGTAAAGACTGTTTCAGAAAATATTGTCATTGAAAAAGAGAAACTGAAGAAGATAGAAATAAATGGAAGCATATATGTGCTCATGGGTAGGAAGACTAGACATCATTAAAATGACCAGAGTACCCAAAGCAATGTATAGATTCAATGCGATCCCCATGAAAAATACCAATGGCAACCATAAAAGACCCCAAATAGCCATGGCAATCCTGAGAAGAACAAAAGTTGGAGGTATCACGACAGCTACTTGTTATCAAACTATACTACAAGGCTACAGTATGGTACTGGCATAAAAACAGATACACTGATCAATGGCACAACAGTAGAGGCCCATAAATAAACCCAACACTGTACACTCACTAAATAATATGACAAAGAGGCAAGAAATATACAATTGGGTAAAGAAGTCTCTTCAATAAATGGTGCCTAGGAAAATTGAAACAGATACATGCAAAAACAAAACAAAACAAAACAAACAAAAGAAACTGAATGACCCTCTTACACATATACAAGAATAGACTCAAAATGGATTAAAGAATTAAATATTGGACCCAAAACCATAAAGCTTCTAGAGAAAAACACGACAGTAATCTCTCTGATATTACCACTAGTAATTTGTTTTCAGACTATCTCCTTGGGCAAGGGAATTAAAAGAAAAAATTAAACAAAATGGGACTACATCAAACTAAAAAGTTTTTCACACAAAGAAAACCATCAACAAAACAAAAAGACAACTGATTGGGAGGAGATATTTGCTTATGATACATCTGATAAGAGATTAATATTCAAAATATATAAGGAACTCATACAATCAACAACAACAAACAAAACAATCCCAATTTAACAATGGGCAGAAGACCCAAACAGATATTTCTCCAAAAGAGGAGATAGAGATGGCCAATGGACCTATGAAAAGATGCTCAAGGTCACTAATCATCAGAGTAATGCAAATAAAACCATAATGAGGTATCACCTCACAACCTGTCCAGAAGGCTATGCATCAATAAATAAAGAACAACAGTGTTGGTGAGGATGTGAAGAAAGGGAACTCTCACATACATGCTGGTGGAATGCAAATTGGTACAGCCACTATGGAAAACAGTCTGAGAATTTTCAAAAAATGGATATACCTTTTGACCCAGAAATTGCTTTTCTGGGTTATTTATTCAAAGAGAACCAAAACAGTAATTCGTACGAGATCTATGAACCCTATGTTATGGTAGCATTATTTACAATAGCCAAGATATGGGAAGGCAACCTAAATGTCCTCAAAGATAATTGGATAAGGAAGTTATGGTTCACATTTACAATGGAACATTATCCAGCCATTAAAAAAATGAAATCCTACATTTTCAATGACAATGGATAGACCTAAAGGTTATCATGCTAAATGAAGTAAGTCAAGAAGAAAAGTACCATAGTGATTTCACTTATATGTGGAATCTAAGGAACAAAAAGGTCACACTAATTGAAACAGACTCACAAATATAAAGGACAACGCTGGTGATGGCCAGGAGGGCGAGGAGGGTTGGGAGACAGAGGTGAAGGGTTAAATAAGTACAAATTAGTAGTTGATAGATGGTCACAGGGCTGGGGAGCACAGCACAGGGAATGCAGTTAACACCAATGTAATGGCTAGGTGGAGAACCAGAGGAGAGAAAGAGCAATTAGGGGGATCGTTTTATGAACTATATAAATGTCTACAGTACTGTATACCTGAAACTTATGAAAGTTTGTACTATAATACTGTGTTTGGATTAAATTTAAGCCTACATAAGAAATGCACATAAAATGTGTAAGCAAGTACAACTGCAAAAATGCGCCTAGCTTGATTAAGTTCCAAGCAAGACAATATATTCTGGGTAGGTTCATATATAATTTACACAGGAAACAGTGCATGCCAACACATCACACCAGGATATGAGTTTTAGTACTTATTTTAAGTTCTGTGTACTTATTTGAGTGAACTATATGAGTAGTGCTTAGATGTTTTATGGTTCCAACATAAATATCCTTTTCCATCATACCATAAACATCTACCATATTTCACTATAATTAATATGTTTAATGTTCTGTCTTCTTCACTAGACTGTATGCTCCATAAGGGCAAGGACTGGTGCTAGCCTCATTCAATGCTCATTCCCAGAGCCTAGAATGGAACCTAGTACATAATATGCATAAAATAATGTTAAATATCCTATAGCTTTATATTATGCAAATTTCTTTCTTTTCCTACTTGTCCTGAAATAGAGTGCTCTTTGTATTTAGATTCCTCTTTCCTTCTGCATATCTTGGCAAAATGCTTGTCAAATTAAGCATGGGGTCAAGTTTATTTTCGAGTCTATGGATTCTAACTACACATTACCAAGACTGGTATGGAAATAAAAATCTCTGCTTTTTGCACTACTTAAAGACCTGAACACATGACCTACCGTGGGAGGAAGCAGTAATAGTTGTCCTGCTACTTATCAAAGGAAACTGCATGAAGCTGAATATATACTGAAATGGCAAAATTGAAAACTCCGATGCACAAATACAAAAACCAAATTTTTTTAAAACTGCCACTGAAAAAGGATGGTTGACCAAGGATTACCGTATGTCAAACAATGCTTTTCTTGAGCACACATAATAATTTCCTAATTCCACTAATTTGAAAAGATCCTTAAGTTAAATTTTGTTCAGGCTTTTGACAAGTTTATTCTGGAAAAGCCCAATTTATCATAAATACAGGGTAACTATATAATGTATTATCCAAACCAGGACATTCTGAGAGTGAGAGGGGGCAGTAAAAATGATTACACCTGGAATAACAGGAATAAACTGTCCTAAGCAAACCAGAACTTATGGTAACTAATGTATATGTGGCCTCACTAAAATACATCTAAAAAGATTCCTGGCTACTGCTATTCTGGGAGTCTTGCACACTTTTATATCAAAGGAATCTGTTTCACTAACCTTGTAAATGAAAATGTCTATTTTCACACAAGTGAAATAAATATTTCCTATAAAGATTTAAAGCACATATTTTCGAAGACAATTTCATTAGTTATATAAATTGTACTTGATGATAAACAATCAATAGAGATAAAATTATAGAGATTATGGGATCACAGGTCAAATTGTTATCATGATCAAAATAACTTCCTACTGGCATTTTTTGTACATTGGTATTTAAAAGCTTTAATTTTTATATATCAAACTATCTCCATAAGGGAATATACTTACAAAATATCTTTCACACTAATTTGTAAAACTAACCTTTCAAGAGCAGCATACACCACTCGTTAAAATTTCTTAAACTATATATATAATATATATATATAATGCAGAGACAGTTACATGTTAATATTTTATATGTACTTACATATAAATAAATATGCATATATACACACACAAACACTTTTTAGGGAGTAAAAATTTATTACATCCTTTCCAGAAAGCAATTTGACAATGTGTATGAAGAGCCTTAAATATGTCAAACCTTTCTAGTTCCAGAAATAAATCTCATATTGTCAAAAAAAAAAAACTTATATAAAAGATATTTATTACACTTAAATATTCAATGTTTATAGTAACAATTATGTAAAATTATGACACTTTATGTAGCCATACTGGGTCCGGGTATAAAATGGTATCTGTAACATGATTTTAACTTTTGTTTTAAACACACACACACACACACACACACACACACACACACACTCTTATAGGCAGTTTAAAAATATGTAAGTATATACACAAAAGAAGAAAAACTAGAAAAAAAAAAACACCAAAAGGTTAATCATAATCATTTGAATTGTGAGGTAAGGGATTTTGATTTTCTTTACTTATTTCTGTAATTTCTAAGTTTTAAACAATATTTTCTAAGATTTCTACAATAAAGATGTTATTATTGTTATATTACAGTTTTTATAATTTTTAAAGATCCATTTGGTTTCACTATTGACTTCTACCAAACATTTAAGAAAAAATAATTCAAAACAATCTCTTCCAGAAAAGTGAAAAGGAAGGGACATTTCACAACTAATTTTATGAGGCCAGCATTACCCTGATACTAAAACCAGGCGAAGACAGTACAAGAACACTACAGACCAAAATATATCTTCAACAAAATATTAGCAAATCAAATCCAGCAATATATAAAAAAAGCAAACTAAGTCGAAATCAAGTGAGGGTTTATCCTCAGGGATATAAGACTAGTTCACTATTTAGAAATCAATCAATGTAATCCACTATGATAGACTAAAAAGGAAAACTGCTTGATTTTATCAATAAATGCAGAAAAGCCCTGGACAAAATTCAATCCCCATTCATGATTTTAAAAACAAAACGAACGAACAAACAAAAACAACTCAGCAAACTAGGAATAGAAAGAAACTTCTTAATCTGATAAAAAGCATCTACAAGAAACCTAAAGCTAACATAACTCATTCCCTCTAAGATCAGAAACAAGGCAAAGATGTCTGCACTCACCACTACTATTCAGCACTCTGCCGGAAAGCCTCGTCAGTGTAAGAAGGCAAGGAAAATTAATAGAAGGCATACAGATCAGAAAGAAAGCTGCCACTATTTACAGACATGATTTTCTACTATGAAAATCACAAAGAATCTACATAAAAATCTTGTAGGACTATTAAGGTAAGCAAAGCCATGGACAAGATCGACGTAAAAACAAAATCATGTTTTTATATACTGGCAATCAACAACTGGAAATCAAAATTAGAAAACAAAACCATTGAAACAGCTCCAAAAACATGAAATACTTAGGTATCTGAGAACTACAAAATGCCGATGAAGGAAATCAAAGTGATGTAAATAAGAGACATCGTGTTCGTGGACTGTAACTCTCACAGTTAAAATGTCAATTCTTCCCAAACTGTTCTATGGATTGACTCAATACATATCATAATCCCAGCCAGAATTTCTGTAGGCAAGCCATATGACTAAAGAATTTCAAAAAAGAACAGAGTTGGAGTATTCAAACTACTTTAAGACAACAAAGTTACAACAATTAAGACAATGTGGATTTGGCAAATGCACAGACACAGATCACTAGAACCAAACAGAAAATCCGGACAGACCCACACACTGATTTCCAACACAAGTGCAAATCCAATTCAATACAGGAATGGCCGCCTTTTCAATAAGTAGGGTTGGAACAGCTGGACATCCATATACAAGAGGGAGGGAGGAGAAAACCTCAATGTTATACAAAAATTAACTCAAAATAGACAAATCGAAATATCAAATGTTAAATTCCTAAAAGAAATCAAAGAAAATTTTCTGTAAACTTGGATTCGACAGAGTTCTTAGACAATGCCACTAAAAATATAATTCATGAAGAAAAAAAAATTGATATACTGAACCTAACCAAAATTTAAAATTTTTGCTCTGCAAAAGACATTGAGAATATAAGACAGGCTGGGAGAAAATATTTGCAAACAATTAACAAAGGAAACCATACGAAGAATATATAAAGATCTAAAACAACCATCAGAAAACAAACAATGTAATTTTTTTTAAATGGACAAAAGATTTAAATGGACATCTCATCAATAATGGCAAGTAGGCACAGAAAAAAGATGCTCAACAACATAGAGAAATGCAAATTAAAACAACAAGAAACTACTACATACCTATTAGAGTTGGGGGAAGGGGGGATTGACAGTACAAAGTAAGGATTACTTGTAAGGATTACCTGTTAAGGTTTCCAAGCAACTCTAACTTGCATGAATTGCTGGAGGGACTATAAAAAGGTACAGTCATTCTGAAGAACAGTTTCAAACTTTCTTATAAAATTAAAGTAAACACCACATGGCCCAGCAATCTCACTTTGGGACATTTACCCTAGAGAAATAAAAACATGTCCCCACACACACAAAATGTACATAAATGTTTATAACAGATTATTCATAATCCCACAAACTAAAGACAACCCTGCTGTTTTTCACCATGTGGATGAATAAACTGTGGTACATCCAAACAGTGTGCTACCACTCAACAATGAAAAGGAACAAACTATTGATACATATAAAAATATGGATGTATCTCAAAGGCATTATGTTTAGTTAAAAAGCAAGCCTCAAAAGGCTATATACCGGTGATCTCAGAAACATGGTGGAGTGAGAGACGTCCCCAGATCTCTCCCTTGAAACAAAAATAAACTGAACATCTAAAACGCAACGAAAGACACCCAAACTGCACACCAGCACATCTGAGCGTGGGATCTGTGCGTAAGAGCTATCACAGGTCAGAACCCCGGTGTCGGGCAGTGGACTGGAAGAAAGAGAAAAGCTGCCACTTCCAGCCGGAGCTCCCTGTAGGAAGAAGGGAGAGGGGAGAAGGTGCAGCGAGTTCCCTGAACAGCCCTGCCGAGGAGAGCTGTGAGCTCCACGCAGATGGCATCAGTGCCCAAGGATCAAGAAGAAAGCAGAGAAGGGGGAACTACAGAGAAACAACAGTTGATTTTTACCAGCCACGGATGCAAAAAAGCGAGGCTGAGCCACAGCTCCCACCAACCCCCAACCCAGAGGGCCCGTTCCCCCATATCCTCCAAGACCGAACACCACGAAGCCCCAGGGGAATCTGAGCAAATGCTACTGAAACTGTCACTAACACTGACAGGGACTGAGACTGAAAGTAGACAGTGATTAAACACCTTTGGGGGAAAAAAAAGGCATTATTAAGGCTTTATATAAAGCAGGTATCCAAGAGGCTTATATATCACCTACTGGAAACCAAAAGAAAAATGCCTTCTTCCCATCAGGCTAGAGAATTTTATATAATAAATGTTTCCGGAATAAAAAAAAAAAAGGGGGGGCAGAATACACTTCTATTAATGCCCAGGCAGAGAAACAGTTCATTAAACATCATGAACAATCAAAGTAACAAGACGGCTCAGCAAGAAAGAGAAAAATCTCCAGAAAATAAGCTTACAGACATAGAAATATGTGACTTAAATAACAGAGAATTCGGAATGGTACTTCTGAAAAAACTCAGTGATATCCGAAACATATCATATCAATAATTTCACAAATTGAAAAAAACGACTAGAAGAGCAGAATGAGTTCTTTAGCAGGGAGACTGAAACCCTCAAAAAAAAAACAAATAGAACTTAGGGCGATAAAGAACACACTGCAAGAGTTGAAAAATTAAATGCCAAGCTTGGGAAATAAGAGTCGACCAAATGCAGGAAAGCATCAGTGATATCAAAGACACAATCTAGAGATAAATCAGAAAGGAAGAAGAGAGAAATTGAAGAATGAAAAATAATTGAACAAGAAATACAAGAAGCAGCTGATACCATGAGGACAGAAAACATAGGAATAATGAGCATTTCTCAAAAGAGGAAAAGAAGCAGGGACTACAAAGCATTTTCAGACAAATAGTCAACAAGAATTTCCCAAAACTAAGGAATGAGCTAGAGCTTGGAATTCAAAACATTTAATTATCTCAACCCGAAAAGGCCTTCACCAAAACACATTAGATTAAAATTATCAAAATCAATGACAAAGACAGAATTCTCAGGGCAGCCAGGGAAAGAAGATGGTAACCTATAAAGGAAAACTCATTAGACTACCGTCAGACTTCTTAGCACAAACCTTACAAGCTAGAAAGGAGACGAATCAAATATTCAAATAAATGAAAGGAACTACCCGTCAAGAATAATGTATCCAGCTAAGCTCTCTTTTAGATATGAAGGAGAAATAAAGACCTTTCCAGACATACAAAAATTGAGGGAATTTCTCTACTACGAGGCCTGCACTACAGGAAATACTGAAAGGGGTCAGCTTACCTAAAACAAAATGACAACAACAAAATACATAATTAGGAGTAAGGTGAGGCAGGCTATAGAAGCAGAGGAGTGCAACTCTTACTAAGAACATGGCATTATGAGAGTAAATAATAAGAAATAGAATTGCTATAGCCAATAGTAATGAATGTTCAGCATACACAGGGACAAACTGAGATAACAATGACTGAAAAGGAGACTATTCAAAGATCCAAATTCGTAAAAGGGAACGGAGAAAGGCACACACACAGAAGAAAATGGAGATACACACACACACACACACACACGTAATATATACATAATATATACTCCCCTTTACATATTCATAATGATAGAGATTCAGAACTGAAGTATATAACATAAAACAAAAAGAAACAGAGGCAAAATCCATAAAAGCCAACCAAAATAAAGAAAACAGAAACACAAGAACAAGGAAGCTATAGAAACACCAAGTGACCAGAAAGCAAAAGATAAAATGCCTATAAGACCTCATATTTCAATAATCACACTAAATATAAATGGGCTGAACTCACCAATAAAAAAGGACAGAGTTACAGATTGGTTCAAAAAACCAAACCCAACCATATACTGCCTCCAGGAGACACATCTCAGCTCCAAAGACAAATACGGACTCAAAGTGAAAGGGTGGAAAATGATATTTCAAGCAAATGGCATTCAGAGAAAAGCAAGAGTAGCGGCAACTAATAACAGATGAAAAGGCTTCAACATAAAAAAGGTAAAGAAAGATACTGAGGGACATTTCATAATGATAAAGGGAATCATGCACCAAGAAGACATAACACATTATATCTATGCTCCCCAATCAGGGAGCCCTGAAATATGTAAAGCAATTACTAACAGAACTAAAGGGAAAAACAGACTAAAACACTATCATAGTAGGGGACCTAAATCCCCATTGTCGAATATGGATGGATCATCTTAACAAAATCAATAAGGAAATAACATCTTTAAGGACCCATTAGACCAATGGGAAATAACTGACATTTACAGAACCTTCCATCCCAAAACTGCTGCTTATACGTTCTTCTCTAGTGCACATGGAACATTCTCAATGATTGACCACATACTGGGACACAGAGATAGCCTCGACAAAATTTTAGAGGGTTGAAATCATACTAACCACATTCTCTGATCATAATGCTTTGAAACTGCAGAAAGAAATCAGAAGAACCACAAATACTGAAGATTAAACAATATACTATTGAAGAATAACTGGGTCAGAGAAGAAATAAAAAGAGATCAAGAAAACACATAGAAATGAATGATAATGTAATACAACATATCAAAACTTTTGGGACCTGGCAAAAGCAGTCATAAGAGGAAAGTTCATCATTACAGGCCTATCCAAAAACAAGAATGAGCCCAAATAAACAACCTAACGCTTCATCTTTAAAAAACTAGAAAAGGAAGAACAAATGAGGCCTAAAATCAGGAAGAAAAGAAATAACCAAAATTAGAGCAGAAATAAATGAAAGTGAAAACAAACAAAAAGAATAAGAAAATAAATGCAACAAGAGCTGGTTCTTTGAGAAAAGTAATAAAATTGATAAACCCCCTGCTAGACTCACTCCAGAAAGATAAAGGACACAAACAAAATCAGGGATGAAAGAGGGGAAATTATGACTGACACTGCTAGAAATAAAAGGATCATACAAGAATACTATGAAAAAGTATATAACACCAAATTTAATAACCTAGAAGAAATGGATCAGTACTTAGAAAGATACAACCTTCCTAGACTGATTGAGAAGAACTGGAAAATCTAAGTAGACTGATCGGCAGTATGGAAGTTGAAAAACTCATCAAAAACCTACCGAAAAGTAAAAGTTGAGACCAGATGGCTTCACCAGTCAATTCTACCAAACATTCAAAGAAGATTAATACCTATTTTCCTCAAACTCTTCCAAAAAATCAAAGAGGAGGCAATACTTCCTAACTCATTACCCTGACACCAAAACCTGATAAAGATAACAACGCACAAAAAAAACTATAGACCAACATCTCTCATGAACACAGATGCAAAAATCCTAAATAAGATACTAGCAAACCAAATACAGTAACATATTAAAAAGATTATATACCACAATCAAGTGGGCTCCATCCCAAGGGCACAGGGATGGTTCGATAATACGCAAATTGATTAATGTATGGACCACATAAAAAATTTAAAAATAAGAATCATGTGATCATATCAACAGATGCAGAAAAACCTTTAACAAGATATAGCATCTATTTATAATCAAAACACTTAACAAAATCAGTATAAAAGGAAAGTACCTTAACATAATGAATGCATATTAGAACAAACCCTCAGCCAACATTATACTTAATGGTGAAAAAACTGAAAACCTTCCCTCTAAGATCAGGAACAAGGCAAGGCTGTCCACTATCACCACTGTTATTCAATATAACATTGTAGGTCCTAGTGAGTGGAATCAGGCAAGAGAAAGATATAAAAAGGCATCCAAATAGGAAATGAAGAAGTCAAACTGTTACTATTTGCAGATGACATAATGCTCTATATAGAAAACTCAAAAACTCCACAAGAACACTACTAGAAACAATAAACAAATACAATAAAGTTTCTGGATACAAAATCAATGTTCAAAAATCCATAGCGTTCCTATACTCTAATAATGAGTGTATAAAAAAGAAGTGGAAAAAATAATTCCTTTTGATTGCAACAAAAATAAAATACCTAGGAATAAATTTAATGAAATATGTGAAGGACTATATAATGAAAACTATAAGACCCTATTAAAAGAAATTGAAGAAGATACAAAGAAATGAAAGAGATTCCATGTTCTTAGATAGGAAGAATCAACATAGTTAAAATGACCTTATTACCTAATAGCATTATGCAATTTAATGTAATTCCATCAAAATCCCATCGGCATTTTTTAGGAATAGAACAAAAAATCATCAGATTTGTATGGAAGCACAAAAATACCCAAATTGCCAAAGCCATCCTGAGAAAAAAGAACGAGGCTGGGCATCACTCTGCCTGATTTCAAATTATATACGACAATGTGACAATACTCAAAACAGCACAGTATTGGCAGTAAAAAAGACACATGGACCAGTGGGACAGAATCAAGAGTTCAGAAGTAAACCCATATTTATATGAACAAATAATTTTTTACAAAAAAAGCCAAAAACATGCAGTGGAGAAAGGAAAGTCTCTTCAGGAAACTGTGCTGGGAAAACTGGAAAGCCACCTGCAAAAAAATAAACTAGACTGTTGTCTATCATCACACACCAAAATTAACTCAAAATGGTTTAAGGACCTGCATATAAGACCTTAAACAATAAAATACACAGAAGAAAACATAGGAACTAAACTCAAGGACCGTGGACTTAAAGAGGATTTTATGATCTTGACCTCAAAGGCAAGGGAAGTAAAAGCAAAAATAAACGAATGGGACTACATCAAACTAAAAAGCTTCTGCTCAGCAAAAGAAACCGTCAACAAGGTAAAGAGACAGGCATTCAAATGGAAAAATATATTTGCAAGCAATGCCTCCAATAAGGGCCTAATATCCAAAATACACAAAGAACTCATACGACTCAGTAACAACCAAAAAACAAATGATCCTATCAAAAAATGGGCAGAGGACCTGAACAAACACTTCTCCATAGAGGACACAGAAATGGCCAACAAATATATAAAAAGATGCTCAACATCGCTAGTAATTAGGAAAATGCAAATCAAAACAATGAGACACTATCTCATAACTTTTAAAATAGCTATAATCAACAGGACAAGTAATAACAAATGCTGAAGAGGATGTGGAGAAATAGGAACCTTCATACACTGCTGGTAGGACTGCAAATTGGTACGAACACTAAGGAGGGTCCTCAAAAACTAAGAATTGATCTACCAAATGATCCAGAAATCCCTCTACTGGGTATTTACCTCAAAGACTTGAAAACTCATACCCGAAGATATTTGCACACCAATGTTCATAGCAGCATAATTCACGGTGGCCAGGACCAGAAGCAACTGAAGTGTCCTACAAAAGATGATTGGCTAAAGAAGCTGTGGTACATATATACCATGGAATATTACTCATCCATAAGAAGAGATGAAATACTGCCATTTGCAACAACATGGATGGACCCTGAAATAATCATACTAAGCGAAATAAGACAGACAGAAAAAGTTGAAAATCACATGATGTCACTTAATAGGGAAGTAAACCTAAAGGTAACAAGTGAACAGGAGAAACAGAGATATATGGACGAGGGACTAGTGGTTACCAGAGGGGAGAGGGGAGGGAGAAGCAGATGGGGGGTGGGAATTTAAATCATTCCTTCAGTTAAAAAAGTAAATTAATTAAAAATTTTTAGAATAATTAAAAATCTTCTCAAAAGCTCATGTCTCTTTCAAACTTAAGGGGAGTAGTAACACATTCTCAAAGTCCTCAGAGTTGATTTCAACTCAGTCATATACAAATTTCATAAACCAGGAAGAGTCCTCTACAATACCGTAGACAGAAATACATTAGTCAACATATTCTTCTATCACATTTAAGTAATATTTTATCAATTAAAAAAACTTTGGGCAAGATAATGTCATATATCTGAAGAGCCAAAGTAGACTCTAAATTTAAATATGGCACCTACAAAAGCAAGAATCCACTACTAAATTCTTATCAAATACTTAATATTTGCTGTTAATATTTCACCACCAGGTGGCAGTTCCATACAACTTTCTAGAAATGCTCTTATCAGCCCTGAAAGTTAGTCCAACTAGAAGGAACTTTAGGAAAAGTTAAACAATTTTAAGCATATTTGAACCAGAGCCAGTTTACCACAGGCTAAATACAACTGCTTCTCAGAATATTACACATCTATTTAACTGTAAAACTGTCTCCAGGCCATGCAGAGCACACAATTATCTTTTTTAAAAAAGCAGAACACTAAAATACAATTTTAAAATGTGGTTATCCACAGTCCAGTCATTCAAAATCCTCAGAAGTGTAAGAATCCAAAAGTAAAGAAAATAAGAAATGAAAAGAAAGTATGGAAAAAGAAGGATCTAAAGAAGAAATACCTATCAAACCAAGAAGCTATCAAACCCCGAGTTACAACAACCCAAAAGAAACAGTGATATTTCTGTTTATCAGCAAAATATTCTCATCAGTAAAGACTTTAATCTCGTCAACCACAGTTAAGAAACTGACTTTTCACATTTTTCTATAACATGATTTTAAAATTCTAAAAATGTATTATTAAATGTCAAGGTGAAATATATTATCTTGGGATGACTCCAGTTATTTTAAAATGCTATCAGAAACACTATTTGCAAAAGCATCCTTTCAATCTAAGGAGAACATCCTCATCTGCTCACCACCCTGGCTGTGGCACACACTCCCCTCTAACACTCCTCCTCCAGACCTTCTTCAGCTTCTCCTGCCTCCTTCTGGCCCATGTTTGCAGGAGAAGCAGCCACAGTTCCTGACACTCAGAAAGAGACCTTTGGCACTACAAACTCCAGACAATAGCTCGGCTTCCTAACTTATATTTCCTTCCTAGTATCCACCAAAATTACCTCAGTCACAATTAGAAATCAACAGCCAACCCACCTCATGAACCAGGCTGATCTGAGTTTTGTGGGGTTTGAAGAATAATTGATTTTGGGGCCTTTTTTAAAAGGTTGGGAGGAAAATCTCAATTTTGCAGTTTTACAGGAATATATAAGTACTGGACATATTGCTAGAGCCCCTCTCAGGCCAAAGAAGGGATCCCTGCAAGTGAGGGGACCCAGAACTAATCAGTTTAGGGATAAATCGTCCCTGCCGTGAGTACATGTTGAGGAAAAAAATAAGCCTCTAAACCCCATTTGTTAAATAAAACAACTGGTACACCAATTCCAGTCAGTAAAAGTTAAAATAGTACCTAGAGAGTTACAGGGTTCACAGTTACTTTAGAACTAAGTGTCTAAAATTAAGGACAGAGATAAGCGGTCTAATAATGACATAAGAGCAAAGCTTAAGGGGGAAAAAAACTGTTAGCAGAACCAAGGCTGGGGGAGGGGATGTATACTCATCCATTGCTTGTACACTCCTAAATCACCCTGCCACAGGGCTTCCCCAGAAACAGTTTTATACCATTGGGTTCACATTTCCATAACCCAGCTTCACAAAGCTCTCACTTTTCTTCTCTGACAGAAACAAAGAGAGAAAAAACAATTCTCAAATAACTCTGCTTTGGGAAATTTTCTTTCAATTATGCATCATAAGTCTAAAGTCCCTCACACCATTAGAAGAAAGTTGCCAAATCTTTTTCCTTCCTCTACTATACACTGTTTTGATAAACACAAAGGTCTCAGCAGCTTATCTGAGTGAACAAGAGCACAAGTTCTCATTTCCTAATAACTTTCCTGAATATTTTATTATCGTTTCCTCCCAGGAAATTTATTCACTTTATGTAGCTCCAACACTAACAGTCCATTTCTAAAGGGAAACTATTCAAGTATACCACGAGGTCATATAAAAGATTACCTCCACCAAGTTATTGTTTGACAACATACCTGAGTAAAGAAAATGAGTTGAAAATACATATGAAATTTTATGACAAATACACAGAAAACAAAGGGAGAGAATTATCTAAAATCATAATATACTTTCCATACCAATTAAGAAACTGCAAAATAAATCAAATTATGTATTTGTCACAACTGACTGAATAGTACGCTTAAGATCGAGCTCTACATTTCAACTATATCTACATTTCAATTACACCTCAGTAAGAAATTAAAATTTAAGAAGTCTAAGAGAAAACTGGGTGATTTTACCCATTAACAAGAAAAATTAATGGTACTCTTTTCTAACTCTTATTTCAAAGAAAAAGATTTACAGAAATTACCTTATATGTTTTAATGCCAGGATATGTTTAATACATCATTTATATTCCTGGGGTCACAATTTTGGGCCTACTGCATGGCATTAACAGCATACATACATGCCAAACTTTTCACAGTGAAATCTCCGCTCTTCTCAGCAAAGGATTTGGGGCAGTAAATAACTAGTAACATTAAGACTCTAATAAAACAAAATCTCTTTGGCTATTCTCTTTGCCATACACACTTCTGAACAATTTAAAAAGAGTTTCTTTTCTTTCTCTTTGGAAGAGGGGAAGTAGGTTTGACTAAACAAAAGGATGGGAATAAGTGCACATTAGAAAGAAAAAAGCCAGCATTCCAGGAGGGAAAAACCACACTGTTTAGTATATTGTAGTATAGCCAGCTGGTTAATAGCCTGGCCTAGTTTCAAATTTCCACTTATTACTTATGAGGTATATAACCACAGATTAAATGATTTATTACGTGTAACACACTTTTAAAAAGTCTCTGGCACATAGTGCTTTTCACATGAAAAAACAGCGGCAAAGAGAGATTAACCAATTTACCTAAGGTCTCCCAAAAATCTTGGCAGCACTCAGCACTGTCAGTGTGTAGGCATGGGAAAGAGATTTGCAGAAAGACACAGGAAAATATAGGCAACTCTATCTTAAGGCAAAAGAAAAATAGGGCATCTGCTGCCTGTGCCATGCCCTACACTATAGTGTCCCTAAAACCTTTTCAGAACCTTTAGTGTGGAAAGGACCTCTTAGTAGGAAGCACTGCCACTACCTACATTAAACAGAGCCCTCCAGGGAGTGAGGAGAGGGCGTGAAAGGAGCCCAACCTCCTACACTGCTGCTTTTCAGTCATCCTTGAAGACATCAACATAAAAAATGCAACAAATTTCAAATGAAAATTTACAGTATATTGGAATATTCACTATTTTTAATACAGCAACACAAGTGCATACAGTATATCACAGCAATCATTCTAAAATACCAGTATCATCTCCCTCTCCTGCAGGGATTCTCTAACTTACTTGAATAAGAACACTTTTTTCCCATGATAAAACTATTGATTCCTAGACTAGAGGAACAATGGTTCACAAAATGACAATTTTTGGAAAGCAGCCTAGATTCAACCCATTCTTCCAATTCACACTATACCCCATTGTCAGATCAAGTACCCTACTTTTCCATCCCTATCTTCGGCCACTTCACATTAGCACTCTAAACCTCAAAGCAAATGACTTTCTGTCATCCATATCACCAATACTTTCCTACTCATAGATATCTGCTCAGTGTATTTCCTCTCCCCCTTCCCATCTCCACAGGTCCACATCCTCTATTCAGCCAGCATCCTGTACAACAGCCCATGCTGCCAATGCAGGAACCACTTATTCAGCCTTCACTACCCAGCCTAAATTCTACCACCCCATAAAGTTGACCCTGAGTTACTGTGTCTGGAAGTAAGTGCTCTATTTATAGAGCTCCCAAAGCATTCTGCACCCCTTTTAACGTAAACATCACTTTCTACACAACATTATGATTACTTTTATACATGATATGTCCTTTATTAGACTGATAATTCTTCTCTCTCCCATCTTCCAATACCTAGCACATTGAACGAATGAGTCTGAGTCTATTTCCCATTGGAGAATCACAATTAGTTTTCACTAAACACAGCTAAATAGACTGGACTTCTCCCACAGAGAACACAAACCAGATGAAGGTGCCAAGAGCTACATCTTAAATCAGAGAAAGTCACCGAGCTTTACAGCAGAACTTCATTCACACAAGCTTCCTTGTACTTACTTGTTTACGTGTTCTTCTCTGTGAAACAGACCTTTATACTGCTAAAATTGAGGAGGGTGGAGAGCATAACTAGTTTGTGTTTTAAAAATGCAGCCAATTAAAATGTAGTTATGACAACCTGAAAAGGTGGCTCAAAACTGCTATGTTAATATATCACTTATCCTACACAATTTTCCCCTTATAGACCACAGAATATATTTCCGAACTTTTTCTGAAAACTCAGGTCTTTCCCAGATAGTGCCTCACCTCATCTTCAAGGGAAGCAGAAACGAGGACCTAAGAAAATACAATCACCAAACATAATCCTTCTAAATCCTAAGAAATAAGCAGCAATGATTTGGGGGAAAAAGGAAGAGTGAAGGCCAAAGCAGTGGCAAAATAAAAGTATGAGAAGTCAGGCTTGCTTCTAAAGGAAAAAATCAGTTCTCAAAAGGGACTGCTTCAAGATAGGGGGTGGTAGTAGGCAAGTGCTGAGGTCAGAAGGAATAAGAAACACAAAATCCGATGGAATGAAGTGACTTACTCTGCACTGTACAAGATCCCAGGTGTTCTCAAAACTGCCAGAGCCCGCGGAGGCCCCCTATGCTTACTATCAGTACCTTCTATTTATCCATCCAACCAATACTTACTGAAAAGCAATTATGTGCCTGACACTGTTCTAGACACTGGGAACATAGTAATGAACATTCATTTGGCACAAAGGACAAGATACATGGGATTGTTATTTAACTTCTTTGGGTCTTTCATTCCCAAACTGTAAACCCAAGCAGTATCTCTCAACTAGATTACAAACACACTGACAGCACGGTAACTATTATATACTAAATGTCACTATCTTCATGGCTTCTTGTATCTAGATACATCATAGGATTTATTCATACCCCTATGTTGCTACTAATAAAAAGTTCTCAGTTTTATGTACTTCTGCTAAATTTACTAGATGCAACATTACCCCATTTCCCTCCCCAGATTTCTACCCTCCCTTCCACACTGAACTATTCCCCAAGTTGGTACAAATATGAGACATTCATTTCATACCTGGAGAACTTTTTTCTGCTAAATTTACCAAGGAAGGAAATTTAACAGAAAAATAGCTAGAACTTGTAAGACAAAGAGCCACAGTGCCAGTTACAGCTCAAGTAACGTACAATCTAATCAAGTGATGCAACCTCTCTGGACCATAGAGTAAGGAACAGGTGAAGCAGATGATCTTGAAGGTCCCCTTCCAATTAAAAAAAAAAAATTCTAGAATTCATGATTTCTCACATGATGCACACATATGTGGATAAAATAATTTTATAATAAATCAGCACTATTCAACTTAATTGAATGAGCTGAATCCCTTAGCTAGTGTGAGAAGACATCGTATGACACAAAAGAAGCCATCAACTGGCTCCATTTCCACATTTACAGTTTACACTGAGAAAAACCCTTCCACTATCCCTACCAAGTAGACAATAATCACCAATAGGTATTTCCAGACATAAAGTTCTCCCAACTCAAATATGTCCCCACTTCTAGAAATGCAACTGTAAATGCATGTCTTCCTGATGATAAAATAGCATATTTTTCATTTTATAAAGCTGGTATATATCAAGGTGTACCACTCATTTGGCATTAATCATTAACTGTAAATTGCTCTGAAATATATTCTCATGTTGTCTCATGCTACATTAGACAAGTTCCTTAAGGGCAAAAGCTGTCATATGCAACTCTGTATCTGCCGTAACACAGTATCTAACAAATAAAGGCAGCAAAACAATATAAAAGAATACCACCAGCACCACATTCCACCCCCTCTCCCCGCCAAAAAACAAACAAACAAACCCTACTCTACTAAATAAATGATGGCTTGACTTTCTATTTAACTTGAGATTCCTAGGAGCCTGGGGATGTATATTATATTCACTTATCTCTCTGTAAAGTCTAAAGTATAATGAGCCATGTCTCAAGAACATAAATAGCCACTACTAAATCTAAGTTTCACTTTTCTCATCTATAAAAACAGAAAGATAAATAATTCATCCTATGACTCTAATTTTAAAATACTCCTTTCAAAAATAAAATATTTCTGAAGACATATTGTATGTCAGGGATCATATAAGGCCCTAAGGATCCAGAGATAAAAGTTATGGTCACTACCTAGAGGGCATGGTCTAGTGATCATAATATAAATTCCTCCATCTGGCCTCTGTGCCCTGACTGACCTTGGTCACCCGATGCCAGCATTTCATATTCTTGCAAAGCAATCAGTGTAAGCAATGAAGGAGAAGGAAGAGGCTGGGGATGCCTGAGGCATTGGGTAAGACAGGAAGAGAACAGCCGCACTGGAGAGGGGTGTGAAGGTGGACACAAGAAAAAGGCTGCCCTTCGCCCACAAAGGTCCATATGCCTATACCACTTCAAACGTAAACTTCTACCTGCCTGGAACTATTACTGCCTCTATACTCTAAAATAACTTAGAGTTTTACACGCACTGAAAACCCATTTTATTACACTGAATATTACAGTCACTTCTGACAGCTTCTAATGAACCACAGAAATAAGGTGCATGCACACAGATGCACGCGCACACACACCCCCCACACAAACTAAGCAGCAAAAGAGCACTTCATTTTAGCCATTAATTTATGAACATTCTCTGCTGCTTTTCTTCTCCTTATCTTACTCAGGAGCTTAGAGTAACAAAACGCCCAAACAGAGGGATATGTTAGAAGAGAGTCAGAAAGGAGATTGCCTAATCTTGAGACAAACTATACAATTAAATTCTGAATAACTGAGAATTGGTTATAAAAGTCCCCACTTTTAGATACAACAGGTTTTTAGAGATGGATGTTTGAAGTAAATTGCCCAGAGGTGAAATCTGATTGCATTCATAATATATTTTAACTATGCCTGAGCTGTTACCTTTATCCATTTAGACATGGATTGAGTCCTCAAAAGAGCGAAATCTACTGTGTAAATCAGGTACTTAATTAAAGAGAAAAGCTTAGTAGGCTGCAGGGAGAGACTGTTGAAATGGTGAATTAAACACTGTTATAGGAAGAGGCTCCCTTCACATTAATTCTCTCATTAGTCTACAAAAATCTAAGTCAGTCAAGAGCAATTACTGTTTATGCATTTTTCTTTTAAGACTCTAGGTTAGGGTAAATATTTACTGGGAACCTACTATCTCCAACATGCTCATGGACCCCTGGCACATGAGGGGGAAAGGCATACAAACCAATGCTTGTCCCCACAGAATTTAAAATCTTGTTAAATATTCTAGTATGGTATACTCTAATATTAGTATTTTTAAAAGGATTAATAATCCTACCTCTCCAGTTTACTGACTCCCCAACTCCTCTGAAAGCTATGTTTTGTTTATGAAACTTCTTCATGTACAGCAGAAGGCCTAACTTCCTTATTAAGAGTATTCACCTATTCTTAGGCTTCTTCCCTCCAGTTAAAGAGCAGCCTTACCTCTCCTTCTCTCTGATCGGATACAAATCTTTCCTCTTGTGCTCAGAATCAACCCCATATTCCCCCAACCTTCCCAGGAAATTTACACTATTATTTCATTTTCCTTCTATATTCAAACTATCTCAAGTCGTTTCCACTGCCTTTAAAATATGCTCTTGCCCATTGAAAACACACACACACACACACCACACACACACACACACCTCTTCTTAGACCCCAACCACTATATTCAGTCATCTCCATTCTCAGTTAAATTTCTGAAACTTGTCAGTCTTCATTCCTCCTTCCTACCTGCTTCAACCTGCTTCCAAATTCCACTTAAAGCTCTCAGTAAGGTCACCAATGACTCATAGATGGCTAAGCACAAAATATATTCTTCACTTCTCACCATAACTAATCTGCCAGTAAAATCTGATACTTCCATCTTTACTTCTATGATACAAAACCCTCTTCTGATTTTCCTACTTCTCTACTCAATTCTTTGTCCTGTAACAGCCCATCCTTCTCAACTCATCCATGTTCTAAGCATATCTCACAAATCTAAAGTCCATATCTTCCACTACACTACAGATTATAACTAACTGCCCCTAAATAACGCAAAGGCATATCAAATTCATTACATCCAAAATCAAAACCATGTTCTTCTTGTCCCCCCCAAATTTATTTCTTTCCCACCAAAAAAGACACCGCCATCCATCCTACTATACAAATCTTGACGCAGCTTAGGAATCATCTTGGCTACGTCTCTCCCCTCACTGTCCAACTCATCACCAAATTCTATTTCATCACCTAATACTCCACAGACGCTTTCCGCCTCCATCATCTGAATCCAAGAGCACTGTCGACTGCCTCAACTACTGCAACAGCCCAACTATGAGACAGCGCTACTGCTGCCACCACATCCACATGTGCATACACTTTGTTTTCCCTCTCACGTATTATGATGGTGAGGTTATGTAACTGCTTTTTACAGTTTCCAATTCTTTAAAGTTAGGCAAAGCACAAATCACTTGTTTATATGTATTCCTTCCCTATCTCATTCTCACTAGAGTGTGAACTTTACTAGGACAGTGTTTTAAGTTTTAATCATCCTCATGGGCCCAACACAGAGCTTGGCATTTACTCAATAAAGGTTTACTGAAGGAATTAGTCTGAAATTCACTGTTTTGAAGGAAGAAGTTTAGAAAGTTTATATACATAAGACTTCTGGTTTAACTTTTTACTTATGTTCCTGATTCCAAAAGTTGAAGCAGTTAATAAAGCAAAACTAAAACTTTTTAAAAATGTATTCTAATTTTGAATCTTCAGATGTTACTGGAATACAGTCCAAATTCTAATAACATTTCACAGTTGAAAAACCATTAAAAACCATTAGATATAATGTGATTATTTCCATGGATATATATTATTCCATGGAAAAACAACTTAAATAAAAGACTTTCAGAGAAATGGCAATTCTTTTGAATAGTCCAGATGTTTACAGCTATAAAATAACATTTCTCACACACAAATGAATAAATAGCAACTACCCAATCATATGCATTATATTCTCCCTTGGAGAGGAAGTTCACTCTAAACATTACTCCTTTTAAATTCAGGAACAATATTCTAGGGTTTTTTCAGTCAACATTTAAAAAATATTTCTCAAGTTTTGTGAATAAGAAACCTCTCATATGTTTCTTAAAATGAAGATTCCCAGGACCCTGGATCATAGATTTTATTCTCAGTAGATAGACGTATAATGATGCCCCAAAAGTGGTGACTACACTTACAAACCATTTAGTGGGCTGCCAATGGCTACAGCAACCAATCCCTGTGAAGATCTCAAACTAATCTTAAAAGATAATATAAACCATTGATGTTAAAAAAAAATTCAACTTCTATTTTCTTCTACCTCGTCCATGATTCATTTTCATCATGAAATTATCCTATGTTGTGGTACGAAACAAATGCTAATTAAATATTTCTTGAAATGAACTACCGAGTTGAATTGCATTCGTATAAGTTATATGTACAGCTCATAAAATTATATTTAATTTGTTTAATGTAATTAAAAGTACTAATCGTTCACAATGTCTCACAAAGCACACCACTACTTCCAGATGCTCTAACACCTGAAAAGTGTGAAAGACACTGCATTAAAAACTGGAAACCTGGCAGCAAGTGTACTTTGTCATATCAAGTTTATAACATTACATAACGTATTTAACCTGAGGTGAACAATATATAAAGAAAATTCACTTATATCATTACAAAGCACTAGTCAGGAAGACTCAATTGAATAGCTTTCCCTAAATTGTACTTTTCTTGTTGGATGTAAAATAAACACAGCCAACTCTCTTTACAGAGTATTTTATGTCTATAACAGAAATATCCTTGTTCTTCCCAAACCAGCCTATGAAGTTAGCCATTTTCTTTCCAATCTACCCTTTGACCCCAGCTGCCTACTTTTCCTAATTTCTTCTACTATATCCAATCTGTCAAACCATTTCCAAAGCATGATTTCCAGACTAGAAAACTCTAGATTTTCAGGCTAAAGCAGATTCCTAATTCCTCTTCCCATAAGTAAAAAGCTGCATAATGAATAATGCTTCTACTTTTCTGTTTCATGCCCTACCTCTGAATTCCTTATTTAAAAAAAAAAAAAAAAGCCATGCCAATCTACTTTCCATATATCTGTTGTAACATATGAGTAAATTCAATCATATGTATAATATAAACACTTATCTGATATGATCACCTGGTCAGAAAATAAACTGAAATTTACTATATTACATTATTATAAAATGGGTCATACAACCAAAGTTATAAGATTTTAATTGAAACATTTTCTACATACATAAAAACAACTATCAACATCTTTATAAATATTCATTTATACTTGACAGTGTAACTGATGGGTTAAAAAATTAGTTATAAGTGAACACTGATGCTTTCAATCTCCCAAAGAAAAGTTTCTCAGTCTTGGGGAAAGATATCTCTGCCTCAAGAATAGGTATATAAGATTAGGAGACTTGCCCATGTCTGTAATCCCAAAACCGAGCACAGCCCTGAAAACATAATCAGCATGCACAAAAAATGTCTGTGGAATAAAAAAAAAAAAAAAAATGCCCCATTCTATCAAAGGGATCCTAGCAAGCAAGAGTTAATTTTAATTAGCCTATTAGAGTACTTTGGTAATAGCATAATTCTAATCTACATGTACATGAAAGTAAATAGAAAATAATTTTAAAAACTATTCTTTTTTAATTGGGTCAGACACCACCAACTAAACCAACTGAAAAAAATACATATACACAGTGTAGATTATCAGTTCAAGATGGCAAAACTGAGCTTGCACATTTAACTATAAATATTCCACCCCAAATCCACTGAAACAACCAAAGGAATAAATTTAAACACACACACACACACACACACACCACACACACACAAAAGTACAAAATATCTGAGGAAAAAATGTGTCGCCTGCTGAAAACCGCAGAAGAGTGCCAACCGTATGTGCACCTAGGGAGCCTCCAAGAAAAAATGCTGGCAGAGCATCTGGCCGCAGCAGTCATGCTGCAGATAATGTGCTAAGTTTAGAGACAAGAGGCCAACAGAGAAGAGGCTACTACTCTAAGTCCACAACCAATTGCCAGTATTTGAATTGTGAATTGTTAAATTTGAGCACTGAAACCTGTTGCATAGTAGTCTGACTATACCTTGCCCCTTCTCTCAGCAAACTACCAACCAATGACCTAGCAAAGACTACTGTGAATCTAAAATTTTCTCTCTTTTGAATCTAGACCAGAAATATCAGAACAGGAACCCACATAAGTTCAAAACAACCTTATCTCAACCAACAATACTGAGCACACACACCATCCCATCATCACAATTATCTCCCCAATAAATAATTTAAATAACCCAGAAGCAAAAGGAGTGATTGTTCTATCAAATAAAGCAAATTTTTCTCCTACAAAATTTACTGTGAGAGAGAACAACTTTTAATATTGTTAAAATTCCCAACTGCACAAATTTCAACTGTAGAAATCCTGAAAAAAATGAAGAGAATACCATAAATATGAAATGAATAATCTGAAACAAGGGAAGACTGCTTTCAGCCATAAAATAACAATAATTTTTCAAAGAAATACAGTAGAGGTAATAAATTGCAGACTACACATGACGAAAAGAGAAACCAGCTTGAAAATTTCTCGTAGGACGCAAATAAGAGAAAAGATGACGAGGGCACTGTGACAGTACAGCTTCCAGGAATGGCAGAGTAAGTGGTTCATACCAACCCTTCCAATAAGAAGGGCTAAAGAATCTAGACAAAGTACAAAACATCTGTGTGAAGGCAATCAAGGTGAAAATGAATTAAGGAACCAAGATCCATAAAATGAGAAAATCCTAAGAGACAAATTTGGTATTTGGAGCTGCAGATTTCAAAGGCCACTACTGCTGAAGAGGCTGAGAAGCTGAGCATAGCTTTTAACAGACTCGAGCCCTGAAGGGACAAAATTGGTATGAAGGTGTGTCAAGGAAGAGGGTAAACCTATTAAGCTGTGGATTAGGACCTCAAAGGGCTACATCCAACAAGTAAAGGTAAACCCAATATATGGTCTGAAGCCCAATTTTAAATCATCTCAATCCCTAAATGTATTAAAGTGATCTGAGATTGTTAGTGTTTCTAGAATAACTACAGCCAAGAAGAAAAGCAAAGGTAAATGTTTTCTGGAGACAGTATCAATTCAGATTATCTCCATAATTTTTCATACATAATACCTGGCACAATACACAACAAATTAAGCACATAAAAGACAAGACAACCCCAAAATCAGGAGAAATAAACAGACATAAAAACAAACCCTCATGGGGACATATATGATGGAATGGGTTAAAGCATAAAGATACAAGATGGAGAATTTTGTCAGAGGCCTAAACACTGTAAAAGAAAACAATGAAAATTCTAGAACTGAAAATCAATGGAATTAAGAGATCAACATTTGTAGTGCTCCCTTTGGTTAGACTGTAGAAAGTCACAAGAGCCTGTTGCTCTTATCCTAACAACCAAAAAAGGGTAGACAAACTACAAATATAGTTTTTCCAAACCCATCAGAGTGATGAGAATCAAAGACCTAAGTGAACTAAACTCTAATAGCAAAGAAGAAATATGTGAAGAAATAGTAGCCAAGACTTTCCAAAACTGATGAAAGTCATCATCCACCAGATATTAATAAACTCAACAAGCAGGATAAATACAAAGAAAAGCACAACTAGGCGCATCACAGTCAGAGTTCTGAAAAAAGATAAAGGAAAAATCTGAAAAGTGAACAATGGGGGAAAGAGGAAGGGGAAAATAAAATTTATGGCTGACTTGTCATCAGAAATGATGGAATTCGCTAGAAAACAGAATGACGTACTTAAAGGGCTGAGAGGAAAAACATCTGTCTACCTAAAATTACACACACTAGTCAAAAAAAAGTGAAAATGAATGTGAAATAAAGAGGACTTCAGACAGAAAGAAGCTGAGTAAATTCATCTCCAGGAGACATAACTAAATACTGAAGGATATTCTCCAAGCAGAAGGAAATGATCCCAGACAAAAGCTCAGAGATGCAGAAAGAAATGAAGAGCAAATATATGGGTAAATATAAATGGATAATGGATCAGAGGGAAAGGAAACATGGCAGAGTGAGAAATGTCTCCAAATCTCTCCCCATGAACAACAATAAAGTAAACATCTAAAACTCAACAAAAAACACCCAAACTGCACACAAGCACGTCTGAACATGAGATCTGCACATAAGAGCTACCACAGGTCAGAAGCCAGGGTGTCTAGAGGTGGACTGGGAGAAACAAAGAAGCGGTCTCTAGCAGCCAGAGCTCCCTGTAAGGAGGGTGAGAGGAAAGGTGCAGAGACTTCTCTGAAGCCCTGCCTGGGAGAGTTTATGAGTTCCATGCAGCCAGCAGCAGGGCCCAGTCATCAAGTCAGAAAGCAGAGAAGCACACAGCAGAGAAACAATAGTTGATTTTTACCAACCACAGTAGCAAAACCGAAGCTGAGCTACAGCTCCCAAGCCCTAACCCAGAGGGTCCCTCCCCCCATACCCTCCAAGACTGTTCACCACGAAGCTCCAGGGGAATCTAGCAAACATTACCGAAAACTGTTGCTAACACTAACAGGGAATGAAACTGAGGGTAGCGAGTGTGATTAAATATCTACAAGAAAATAAAAGCATTCTATAAAGACATTATGAAGGCTTTATATAAAGCAGGGATTCAAGAGACTAAGACACCACCTACTGGAATCCAAAAGAAAAGAGCATTCTTAGCAACAGGCTAAAGAGAGACCTTTATATAATAAAAATCTCTTCTTGGAAAAAAAACAAAATACATTTCCATTAATGCCCAGGTGAAGAAACAGTCCATTAAACACCATGAACCACCAAGGTGGCAAAGTAGCTCAGAAAGAAAGAGAAAAATCTCCAGAAAATAAAACTTACAGACATAGGAATATGCAACTTAAATGACGGGATTCAGGATGGTTCTTTCTGAAAACACTCAGTGAGTTCCGAAACAAGTCATATCAACAATTTCTGGTTTTGGAAAAAAGAACTAGCAAGGAGACTGAAACCCTCAATGAGAACCAAACAGAACTTCTGAGATGAAGAACACGCTGCAAGAGTTGAAAAATGAAACAGCAAGCTTGGGAAATAGAGTCGACCAAATGGAGGAAAGAATCAGTGATATCAAAGATAGAAATCTAGAAATAAATCAGAAAGAAGAAGAAAGAAACCAAAGAATGAAAAACAATTGAAAAAGAAATACAAGAACTAGCTGATACCATCAGGAGAGGAAACATAAGATTAATGGGCATTATTGAAAGTGAGGAAAAGGAGCAGGGACTAGAAAGCATTTTCAGACAAATAATCAACAAGAATTTCCCAAATCTAAGTAATGAGCTGGAGCCTGGAATTCAAGAAGTCAACAGAATACCCAATTACATCAACCCAAAAAGGCCTTCCCCTAGACACATTGTATTAAAATTATCAAAAATCAAAAACAAAGACAAAATTCTCAGGGCAGCCAGGGAAAAGAAAAACGGTAACTTATAAAGGAAAATCCATTAGATTATCCTCGGACTTCTGAGCTCAGACCTTACAAACCAGAAAGGAATGGAATCAAATATTCAAATATTAACTGAAAGGAACTATACCAGCCTAGAATAATATATCCGGCTAAACTCTCCTTTAGATGTGAAGGAGAAATTAAGACCTTTCCATACATACAAAAATTGAAGGAATTCTCCACTACGAGGCCTGCACTACAGGAAATACTGAAAGGGGTCAGCAAACCTAAAACAAAATGACCAAAAAAAAAAAAAAAACCCAAAAACATAATTAGGAGTAAAGTGACTATCAAGCAAATAGAAGCAGAGGAATACAACTTACTGAGAACAGGACATTCTAAGCTTAAATACTAAGAGATTACTATAGCAAGATAGTAATGAACATTCAGCATACATAAACACAAACTGAGACAATGACTGAAAAGGGGACTATTCAAGGATCCAAATTCACAAAGGGGAATGGAGATAAGGCACGCACAGGAGAAAATGGATGACTGTATGTAGGTGTGTGGATGTGTGTGTATATATGTATATATTTATATATATAAAACACTATATAACTTTACATATATAACATTATATAACTATACATACACACACCCACACATATATATAACCATCCTTTACATATTCATAATGGTAACTGCATGCCAAAGATTCAGAACTGAAGTATATAACATAAAACAAGAAGGACCAGAGGCAAAACCCACAAAAGCCAACGAAAATAAAACAGAAACACAAGAACAAGGAAGCTATAGAAACATCAAGTGACCAGAAAGCAAAAGATAAAATGCCTATAAGACCTCATATTTCAATAATCACACTAAATATAAATGGGCTGAACTCACCAATAAAAAAGGACAGAGTTACAGATTGGTTCAAAAAACCAAACCCAACCATATACTGCCTCCAGGAGACACATCTCAGCTCCAAAGACAAATACGGACTCAAAAGTGAAAGGGTGGAAAATGATATTTCAAGCAAATGGCATTCAGAGAAAAGCAGAGTAGCGGCAATAATATCAGATGAAATAGACTTCAAAAAAAAAAAGGTAAAGAAAGATACTGAGGAACATTTCAAATGATAAAGGGAATCATGCACCAAGAAGACATAACACATTAATATCTATGCTCCCAATCAGGGAGCCCGAAATATGTAAAGCAATTACTAACAGAACTAAAGGGAGAAACAGACTAAAACACTATCATAGCAGGGGACCTAAATACCCCATTGTCGAATATGGACAGATCATCTAAACAAAATTAATAAGGAAATAACATCTTTAAAAGACCCATTAGACCAATGGAAATAACTGACATTTACAGAACCTTCCATCCCAAAACAGCTGCTTATACGTTCTTCTCTAGTGCACATGGAATATTCTCAATGATTGACCACATACTGGGACACAGAGATAGCCTCAACAAATTTAGAGGGTTGAAATCATACTAACCACATTCTCTGATCATAATGCTTTGAAACTGCAGAAAGAAATCAGAAGAACCACAAATACATGAAGATTAAACAATATACTATTGAAGAATAACTGGGTCAGAGAAGAAATAAAATGAGAGACCAAAGGATACATAGCAACAAATGATAATGATAGTACAACACAGCAAAACTTTTAGGCAAAAGCGGTCATGAAAGGAAAGTTCATATCATTCCAGGCCTATCTCCAGAAACAAGAACAAGCCCAAACAACTTGATGCTTCATCTTACAAAACTAGAAAAAGAAAATCAAATGAAGCCTAAATCAGCTGAAGAAAAGAAATAACCAAAATTAGAGCAGAAATAAAAACTGAAAACAAACAAAAAAATAGAAAAAATAAATGCAACAAAGAGCTGGTCCTTTGAGAAGGTTAATAAAATTGACAAAACCCTGGCTAGACTCACTAAAGAAAAAAGAGAAAGGACACAAATAAAATCAGGGATGAAAGAGGGAAAATTATAACTGACATCAAAGAAATACAAAGGATCATACAAGAATACTATGAAAAAGTATATAAACTCCGAATTTAATAACCTAGAAGAAATAGACCGGCACTTAAAAAATACAACCTTCCTAGATTGAATCAAGAAGAACTGGAAAATCTAAATAGACCGATTAGCAGTATGGAAATTGAAACAATCATCAAAAATGTAAGCAAGCAAATAAATAAATAAACAGATAGATAGATAGATAGATAGATAGATAAATAAATAAATAAATAAATAAATAAATAAATAAATAAGACTTGTGAATTAATGTCTTGTGGATCTCAAATGTGAGAACTAAAATATATAATAAACAACAAAAGTTAGGAAAGAAGTACAAATGGAATTAAAGTATTCTAAAGGCCTTGCATGTCCAATAAATGATAAAAGCAGTAAGTAAAATGCATTTAGGAGCCACTAAACGAATAGTAAAAGAACTCCTAAGTTAAAAGAGAAAGCAAAACTACATAACTGAACATAATCAAAAGGCAAGAACAAAAAGGGAACACAGAATAGGCAGAGCAAACAGAAGTAAATAATAAAATGGAAGATTTAAAACCATATACATATCAGCCATTACATTAAATATAAATAGACAAAAATTTTCAGACTAAAAAAGAAAACCTAACAATATGCTAGATATCTGACGTAAATATGACTACAAAAAAGGGTGAAATAAAAGGACAGAAATGCTACACACTCACCAAAAGACACCTGATATAGCTATATTAATATCAGAAAAAGTAGACTTTAAAGTGAATAACACTACTAGATATAGTAAGAGTCCATTCACCAGAAAGAGAAGAATTATAAATCTTCATGCACCTAATAATACAGTTTCAAAATACATAAAAGCAAAAATTGACACACTGACCCACACAAGGAGGAAAAATCAGGTGTCATGGAGGAAAGAAACAAGAGTGCAAAATACTTACCTCTAGAAACTCCAGAAAGAAATAACAAAATATAGGTAATAAAGAGTAAAGAAAATTTCCCTACCCTGAAATAGATGTAGGTGTTAAGAGCAAAAAGACTCACTAAATAAAGAAGTCACATTATACACACAATTTAACTTTAATAATTCAACCAGTCATGAGAATATGAAATATTTTAAATAGAACAAGCCATTCCATCTGCTATTCAGCATGTGAATGCAACGATATAGGAACTTGTTCTCCCAGTTGAAGCCAGCTCCAGTGTGCCTCTTGTGTGAACATCTCATCACAGTACAATTCTAGCTTTAAAAAATTTTTTTGAGTAATATAAATTCAAGTCTTCTTCATTTGATAGTCAACAAAATGAATAATTCATTCCAACACTAAGGGAAAAAACTATCTATGCCCAACTTATTGAAAAATGAAGTATCAGCTTCTGATGTGGGGCTTTGCTAAAGTACATTAAAGGGCAATATGATAGTATGCAGTTTTCACATAACTTGCTGCATTTAAATTTAATGCCTAACTAAAATTCAACTCCACTGTACCAGGTTTAAAAAAAAAAATCAATGAATAAACTCCTATCTAATCAAATCCTGGTGAAATTTCTAAGTCTCAAAGTCCACACACACACAAGTCCACAAACATATAGATTAAAAAACAAAAAGATGAGAGTACCTAGGAAACATTATGTACAACAACATTAATGGTAGTGGGGAGAACTGTCTAGTGAGTTCTGAAAGAAAATTCAAAGCCGATTTATTATGCGTATTCAGAGACAAATTTTGAAACCTAATTTGAATTGAGCAAAGTGGAACTACCAACTTTGTACCACAACGTTATCTAATATTTCTTACCCATAAATTTTAATGACTGATAAATAAGGCTGATTCTGAAACTGCAAAATCTCTATTTAACTATGGCAACTCTGAAGAAGGAAGTTCACTCTTCCACAAAGCAAGTATTTCTTTACAAAGTAGCAAAAACTAACTCCTCAGAACTTCCCAATACATCGTATCCTGAATTTTATTTCTATGTCTTTGAATAAACTCCAGAAAAATCAACATTTCATAAAAGATGCCTACAACATCTAACAGGAAAAAAGGAAGTTTTAAAAGGCAAATATGTAATGATAAGGTTAATTTTCAGGCATTAAAAATTGGAACAAGTACTATGTCCAGCTTCTTTTCTAGCATCACAAGCTTTAAAAGATTATCTGGCCTATGATTTCATCATCTAATAATCACCTCTCCATTTCAAAACAAATGATAAATTTAAGAATAAAAAATATAAACCGTGTTCTCCCCTGTACCCTTCTTGCCAAAAAAATCTGCCCATCTAAAAAGCCTACTCATGACTTCAAAACCAGCTCAAATTCTATCTCCTCTAAGAAAATTAACTAAATACTCCAAACTAAAGTAATTCTTATCCTTCTCAGCATAAGCTCACTCATTTAACAATCTAATTATACACAGCCATCAGATAAAAATATAAATGAGATTATACAAGCATTATCTTATTTTCATGTATCTTAGGCTAGCTTCTCCATCTAGTTTATAATAGTAATAAAAACAACAATTTACATTTAATGAGTGATTAAGATAAACCAGGCTCTGTTCTAAGCATGGACGGAAACACGGACACACATTACCTCATTCATTGTTTACCTGAGTCCAGTACGGTGGTAAGTTACTATGTTATTTAAAGTAATAATTATTCAGAATTGTCTTTGTAAGCCTCTCCTCTCTCTGTGTAGCGCTCTAACCCATCGCCACACATATATGTAGGGGAAAGGAAAAAGAACCAATAGTTCTTTAGCCTTATTCATACAGATGTTCCTGAATAAGATATCCATAGGCCAAATGAATTTTATCATTTTACATAGCTCTGATTCTAGGTACTTCTCTATCTTCTGTAGACAGAGTAATGTTTCCTTCCTTTGGACACCCAACTATGGTTGTACATTCGAGTCTTTGTCCTAGGTTTTTTTTTTCTTTCCTCAGTGATATGATCAATTCCCATGACTTGAACTATCACCTCTATCAAATAATTTCTGAACTAAGTTTCTAGCAACGGGTGTGGACAGACCTCTTATCTAATTTTGTAGTACCTTTCCAGAGATGTTCAGCTGGCATCTCAGGATCAAGGTATCCAAAATGAAATCATATCCTGCCTCTCCAACTTGTCTCTTGCTGCATTCTTAATCCGTTTTCCATTTTGAACCTCCTCAGTACCTTGAGCCAAATCAGCATTCAAGTATTTGATTAAAAAACTTAACTGTAAACCAAAATTGTTAACCCTGTCTTCAAAGCATGTTTCAATTACTATTTTTCACTCAAATCAATGAATAAAATATTTTACTTTCTTTTCTTCAAAACAGAACAGTTTGAAAGTTTATATATCCATATCAAGTGAACGTAAGCAGTGGTGAGCGTAAGTCAGATAAGCAGACTGACTCAATTACTCAGTTCACTTCTTATTAAGCTAAAAACCAAAGCAGCCATGAACCTTCGACAGTTAGAAAGCTTTAAATTGTTCCTATCCTTATTTATGTATTGTTTATATTAACAAACCATTGATTTAAGCAAGGTTATATATAGCAATGTGAACAAAAAACACAAATAGACAATTCTCAGAAACAATATAAACCATCAATAAAAATCTGAAGATGTTCAACTCCATCAATTTTAAAATATAAAATTTAAAGATATACTTTTTTCATATCAAACTGGCAAAAACTAAAAAGTTTGAAAATAACTAGTATGTTGGCACTCTCTTTTGCTGTTGATAGAGTAAATCAACTTTTTGGAGAACAATTTAGAAATAACTGTCAAAAATTTTAATACATATACTCTTTTACCCAACAATTCCACAGTTACAATCTTATTCTATAGTATATTTGAACATGCACAAAGACACTTGTAAAAAGTGGCTTTATTGTTTATGTTTGCAATTAAAAATTTGGGAGCATCAAAAAGGAATTGGTTAAATAAATTATAATACACCTATAAAATACCATATGGTTATCTAAACAGCTGTGATAAAACAAAGTTCATAGCTACTAAAAGTGATTATCTCTGGGGAGAGGATTAGAGTATATGATCTCACTTTTTTACAAATTGTTTGAAATTTTATGTTTTTAGTTTTTAAAAAAGTCAAACCAACAATTACCTTTACCCCAAAAATAAAAATTCAAATACAAATCAGGATCAGAGATCTGCTAATAAAGATAATTCCATGGCAAAGGGGCAGGGACCAGCAAAGAAGGAACTCTGGCCACCTCACCTCCAGAGCTTTCTATTCATATTTCCTTTCTCCCACTTCAGGTTTCAACCTGGACCCAAACTAATTTGAGGCAAGGTTTGACTCCAGAATATCTGAAAGAAAATCTATCTTCTAGATAGCAATTTTATTACAGTATGAGGGAGAAAAGAAAGAGCCAGGGGCAAGCAATATCCATTAGCAGTGATGGAGAGCGAAACTCCTCAACGTGGCTGAGACAATTATTTCTAACAGAAGATCTTTGTGTTTCTTATGTTTATTTTAAATTTTCTTTCTTACAAAGGTCACCACTTGTTCTTTACTTCAAACATTTAAGTATTTTTAAATAAATTTTTTTAAATAAAATGATTTAATGATAATGTGGCAACAGAGGAAAATAGCGTAATGTGTATATGAAGTTGTACATACACCACGATTACAATGTAAAATTGATGTGCCATATTGATAGCGACTGGAAAGAAATATACCAAAATTACACCAGTGATCTAAATGAATTTTTGTCTCTACTCCCAAGAATTTTGGCCAAAAAACTTTTCCTTCTAAATGAATCCAAAATTTGGGTGATATTTTATTATCTTCTTTCACTGGCTTGTGTTCCATGACAAAGTCAATATTTTAAAATCATAAGCACAAGACTGTTCCTCACCTCATTTAGTTTTCCAGTCAATACGATCTTAACCTATAGTTATTTCCCTTGACTGTTCTCCTATTGTTGATGCAATTTTACCTAGAAGCCAAAACACCTCCCAACCACCACAGAAGTCAGTAATGAAACAAGTGTCTGGGAATAAAAACTGTTAAATAGATAATTAAAGCCTCCATATAATGAGATTAATGTTACCTCAATATTTTTATTAGCATAGAAAAAACTCACAAAGAAACCAACCGTGATCAATTAAGCCAACAGAAAATATATATATATATATATATACTTTCAAAAAATTAATAGAATAACATTTTTTTGAGTTCATAAATGTCAATACCATTTGACATAGGTACTGTACTTTACAGTTTATAAGCGAGTTTACATTTCAGTCTTCTGGTAAGCAATGTATTATTCTTGCCTGCCTATTAGCCCCCAATAGATACTATGGGAAGGTATAGAACCATAAGTTATATCCCAAATCCTCTACCTCTGTAAGACTTTTTTCACTACCCTACATCACATTATTAATTTTCATACGGTTTACTAAGAGCAACCACTTTTCTTATCTCCTTTGAGCTTTCATCCTGGAAATCTATGAACTCTCTTAAATTTCTCATCCTGTGAAGCAGGGAAAGCAGGATATCAGTCCCTGTTTATAGACAACTTAGTAAGATCATTGATCTTTCCAAAGATGACAAAACTAATAAACACTAAAATTATAGCATATCCCAAGTAGGATAACCAAATTCACAATGGGTCAGAAAACTAAGTTATGTGAAAACTGGCTAAAAAGAATTAAGGATGATGAATTTAGAAAGAAGGGGAGAGTAACATACTCTCATCAGACACATAAAGGGCCATTATATAAAGGAATCAGATGTGCTGTATGGCCCAAGTGGTTAAAATACAAAGGCAATTCAACAAACATTAACTGGTTATCAACTCTGTGTCAGATGCTTATGCTCCACCAGTCATACAAAGGTGAATAATAATGTCAAATCCTCAAGAA
This sequence comes from Eonycteris spelaea, assembly GCA_003508835.1. Taxonomy (NCBI): domain Eukaryota; kingdom Metazoa; phylum Chordata; class Mammalia; order Chiroptera; family Pteropodidae; genus Eonycteris; species Eonycteris spelaea. Next base: position 3,290,316 of record PUFA01000103.1, on the reverse strand, counting down.
GTTCAAGCTAGTAGAGGAGATGAAAAAGCAACACAAGATAAAAAGCACTCAGAAAGCAATGGGAACACAGAGAATGATGACTATAACTCTCTTTGGGGGAGGGGGATAGTAGAGAAAAATTCACTCGATAGTTAAGTAGAAATTTAGATGTGGACAAGGTGGGAAGTGGCATTAATGGGAAGAAAAAGCAGTATGTGGAAAGGCACGCAGACATGAAGCTCTGCGGTTAATCTGGAGTAGTGGAACAGCAGGTACATATTAGAGGTGTCTAGAGATGAGGCTTTAAATTGGGAGTGAGGAAGGCCAGTGGTAAAGAACACAAAGGGCTTCACAATCTCTACGCCAAGAGGCTTAGACTCGAACACTCAAGTTATGGAACACTAAAAAGAGATTTTAAGTAGCAGTGGCATCCTCAGAGAAATATAAGAACGCTCATTCCAGCAGAAGGACAGACTTCTAGAGTCTAACAGTGGAGATTAATTACTGAGCCAATACTGTTAGTCTAGGTGGGAATGATGAAAACATATGGACTGAGATCAAGAAACATCTAGGAGGTAAAAATCAAACAGAACTATTGGCTATGGAATGTGGCAAAAGGGAGAGTCCAGGATGACTTCTAGATTTTAACTTGGTTGAATGGTGAACGGCGATGTTCAACACAAGTAACAAAGGAAGACAAGTCCATCCAATCATTTAAGCAATGTTAAGTACCCTGGGCCAAGAATTGGTTTGTTATAGTTTGGAGAAAGGGAATGAAGGAAGCAGGAGGAAGGGGAGCAAAGATGAGTCATGTGTAATGTAAGGTGACTATTCAGTGAAGCTACTGAGTGTCACATGAAGAATAGTGGACTAGGATAGTTATTAGCTCAAAGGGAGTAACTGAAGACCGAGTATTCAATGAGATCAATGTTAGATACCAATATTTAATGAGGAATGAGAAAAAAGTCTGAAAAACAAGGGAAGAAGCAATCAGAGAACTAAGAAATGAATCAGGAGATTGATGCCAAAAAGGGCAAAAGAAAAAATTCAAGGGTGGGGAGAGCAAAAATTAAATATACTGCATAAAGCAAGTTTGCTAACGGTAACGAGTCACATCATCAAGTAAATATTAAGGCAGTTAGAGTCATCTATGCAGAATGATGATAACAGAATTCTTACCTTAAATGAAAAGTGTAGCTACTTGAACTCTGCAGTACACCTCTGAAGCCCAGGACAAGGCTAGCCTCAACACCATTATGACATTTGTCAAATATTCTTTTGCAATCTGACCAACGAATGGGATATTTGGTTATTCTAATAAAAGTTAAAGAAAAAGCAATTCCACGTATTTCATGTAACTCATAAGCGACCAACACATTAAATTTTTCACTAATTCTGCTCTTGGGGTACAAAACGTTGCTGGAGAAAGTGTGGAAATAGCTGATCTAGTCTTTACTTTAAGTTCAGATTTCAATGAACTCTCAACACTGTCTTCCTTCTCTATTCCAGCATCCCAATTCCACCTCATTACTATTCCTTAATCCCTTCACTCATTAGAGAAGACCTCATAGCATGGGATGCTCTGTCATGTCATCTTTCCCAAAGTTGCTAAATAACTTTTTAGTAATCTGCTCCCCCTTCCTTTGCAAACCAGATCGTGTGCCTAATCATTTCCAGCCCTCCACCACTGCTGACCATTTTCCATTACCAGTCCTTCCCTCTTTTTCCTCCACCTCTTCATGTCTAAAAATTCTACCTTAAAGTCGAAAAAACACTCCATTTACTGTTGTCCCACACCCTGTTTTTCCTTTTACTACGAAATAGCTCCATTCACCTACTCACTATAATCCCCTACAGAAAGGTTTCTGAGTCTAACCCTCTACAAAAAAATAAATAAATAAATAAATAAATAAATAAAAGAAAATAAAAGAAAATATTAAACCCACTGACGAATGACATCTGATTTGCTGACAAGCTTGTTCCAGTTTCCTTACTCAGTTCTCAATTCCTTCCATACTTCTGCAACTTACAAGAGAACTGACCAGCCGCCTCCATACTGCAGTTACTCCTTTCCCATTTGTAATGAGGCAGGATGGTTTGTGGAAAGCACTCTGAGAATCAAATCTGTGTTCTAGACCCCACTATCCCATTAATCAGCTGTGAGCCTCCCCACTTCCACACCAACTCCTCAGATCTCACTTTTGAAACACCCTGACACCCAGACTAGGTTAGGTCCCGCAGTTTAAACTTTCTCAAAGCCTATTCTTCTTTGCAGTTCTTATCACAACTACTTAATTGTATAATTAGTAGCTGAATGGCTATCTTTCCTACCCACCCCCAGACAGTAAGCTACATGAAGGCAGAATGCACATTTCAGCAATGGCTTGCACCTCATCAATGCACACTAAAAGCCCATCAATTGAATTAACCGTGAAAGAGATATTAAGGCCACTTCCTAAGGGACTGATTATTCTTATTAACCTAATAAAATTACTAGCACTTTCTTTACTTACAAAATTACTGACAAAACTTTAAACAGAAACTCTAATTATCTAGAACATACATAATATTATGAACTATGTATAAAATTTTACATATGAAATTAAGAGTAAGAGAGAACTTGTATTCCAAGACAGTGACATTTTTCTTGCCAATCCACAAGAAAAGAAAGGATTGGATCAGTAACCTACATTTTAGGACCAAAATGTGTATTCTAAACCATGTTTACGCTGAATGTGCAAGTGTGAGTCCAATACTAAAACATTATTGTTTACGTAGCTGTTTAGATAACACCCATCGGTATTTTAAGTTTAAAGCTTTTAACATTTGGCGAAAAGCCAGGAGCTATATTATACAGTGAAGAAAATCAAAGAAAGTTTAGCAGCCAAGTTCACGGTGGTGTGATTTTAAATATTTTATATAAATCAGGGAAAAACAAGTAATGGTTTAGTGATTAGAAGCTGCCACTGTGCCTGATCAGATGACTTTCAAATGCAAAATTTCAGATCTGAAGCAAGTAGGTGAAAGTTTGTCAAGTTTAATGATACACCACCTTGGTTAAACAATTTAAACAGATTGCATGCTAATTTGCCCTTCAACTGCTGGTGCGTTCTATTCCTTAACTACACTGTAAGGTCTTACAGGCAAGTCAGCGTTCTGTTAATTGGTCCCTTAAATAAATAGAAATGCAGGTGATTTCAATAACCTGTGATATTTTTAAACCCTGAAAACGATTTTTGAGGCTAAACATTTATATACTGCACTTGAAAGCAACGTACAAGTACTAAAAATCCAATGCTTAGACAATTCCCTAGGTTAAGAGAAGTTAACAGGCTGTAAATATAGTTGTAATCCCAGTAAAAGAAGCAGCATTTATAACGGAAACACTAACAGATATGTAATCACTTGGAGTCTTTCTCCGAGGCGCCCTCATCGTTAAATCAACACCACTGGCTGTGAAGGAGCAATTGTGCCCCCTCTGACACCTCTCTTCAGCAGCCCTGAGGCTACAATCCCCGCACGAAGAGCCCCTAGAGATCAGCCAGCGCTTCCCTGGGACTTCAACTGGGAAATCCCTGGCCATGGAAGGCGGAGTTCAGGCCCCGCTCTCTCTTCCTTTCCTGAAAATTAATGAATTGGCCGTACGATGTTTATTTAATGAGGTGTGTAGTGGCCTCTACTGGTGCCTGTGTGAGCACAAGAATGTCCCACTCTTACAAAGTGGGATGAGCCTGGGGGAGGGGGGGAGGCAAGGGGGTGAACCTGCCTCCGGGTACAAAGCGCAGAACTAGACCAGGGAGCCCCCAACGGGTCCCCGCGGCCGCCCCTCCCCCGGCGGCGCCCCCCGCCCGCTACTCACTCTCCACCCTGAGCGACCCCCTTCCTCATCGGCAAGCCGAGACCAGGCTGAGAAGTTACTGCACGTTTCCTCCTGGATCCTAAACAAAAACACCGCAGCTGCAGCCGGTGCCGGTACGGCGCCCCCGCCCCACCCGTGCCTGCCGAGCCGCGCCCCGCGACCGCCGCTTACCTGGGGACTGCGGCGGGAGCCGCTCCTGGCGGCCGCGGCGCCCGCGCCCGGCGCCCGGCAGCAGCAAGCAGCAGAGCCAGAAGGAGGAGGTGCTGAGGAGTCGCCGGGCTCCCCGCTCCGCCGCCATCTCTTGCCCGCGAGCGGCGGCGGCGCGCCGCGGAGCCCTCGTCTCCTTCCCTCCCGCGCGCCCCAGCCGGTCCTTCGCTGCAGGCTCGGCTCCGGCGGCCGCCGCCGCTGCTCCGGCCCGGCCCGGCCCGCACGGCCCCTCTCGCGGGAGGAGACTCGGGGCGCCTCCTCTCCTGCAGGGGGCAGAGGAGGAGGAGGAGAGCGGAGGGGGGGTCAGTGCATTCGGGCCGGGGTTTGGGGGGTCCGTGTTCAGGTTCCAGGCGCCGCCACCCGCCGCGACTTCCGGCTCCACACACCAGCGCGAGGGGGGCGGAGACGGCGGGGGTGGGGGCGGGGACCAGGGGCGCGCACCCCCCGCGCACGCGCACGCGCGCCTCCCTCGCCCGCACACCCTCGGCTCCGCGCGCGGCCCCCCTCCGCTCCAATCCCGGCGGCCGCCTGGCGGGCTGCGGCGGCGGGCCCGCTCCCCTCCCCCTTCTCCCTGGAGCCGCGGACGGGCGCGGGGCGCGCGCCGGGCGCTGCTGCTGGCGTCAGGGAAACCCCGGAGAAGCCGAGCCTCCGCCTCTCCGCGTCTGCCCGCTTGGCGCAGCCCCTCGGCCCCGGGGAGAAATTACCCTCGCTCACCTCCCGGATGCCTCCGGCAGCAGAGACCTGAGGGCGAGAGGCGCTCCGAGCCCGGGGCTTGTCTGGGAGGCCAGCGCGGACGCGCACGTCTCTGCAGCCCGGGCCCAGGGCCTCTATATAGGGCCTCAGAGGAAACTGAATGGCCTCCGGGAGGAAACCTGGGTGCGCGAGGGTCGGCGGCGGGGATTTATGTGCTCGCCAAAAACAATAGCGATCCGCCCGGCCCCAGCTGGGACCTGGCGCGGCTCCCGTGGGAGGGGGCCCCGCGCCGCCGCTGACCTCCGGCTTCCCGGTCGGGCGCCCTTGCGCGCTTCCCCCGGACAGTGCCGGGACCCGCCCGCACCGTGGGGCCCGCGTCCCACCCAGGTCACTCGACCGCGGTCCCGGGAAGCCGGGCACAGACAAAGGTGCCCCCGCTGTCCATTCCTCCAGCTGCTGCGGGTACCCGGGGCGAGCCCCGTGTCTCCCGGGGCTGAACCTCTGTAACTGAAACCCTTCACCTCTTCCTCTACCGGGCACTTGAAGTTTTCGTACCTGAAAATCACGTCTTTCACCAGGAAACCGGGAGCAAGAGGGATGTGATTTTAAACCACTTGGTAATCGTGAGGCGGCACCCAGGCCACTCAAAGTTAGGAGAAAGCAGCTTGTAGTTACACTGCAGATGAGAACAGTGATAATTTTATAAGCTGCACCCAGGGAAAATATTTAATAAAATTTATTTGTATGATTATACACCTGGAGAATCATGTTTTGATTATTAATGAGTTAGATTTTTATTCACTGTGTGGTCAATAACCAAAACATGTAGCCCCAAAAGATGGTTATTTCTGACTTCCTCTTCCCTCTGCGCCTTCTCGTAATTACTTTCTACAGATATTTTATTCTGAAGTGCCAAGATACGCAATATAAGGCTTGCGTTAACCTGGGAGAGAAGAGCTCAGAGTCCTCGTCGAACTTCTTAAATCATCAAAAGGGTGGAATTAGGAACCCTCATCCCAGTTCTTTGAAACAATTGGCTCAAAAGGGCAAACACACGCTTATTGCTTTCCACTAGGAAAACAATTTAAATATCTTTGTTTTGGTTAGAGTTGTTAACCAGCAGAAATATTTCCTAAATACCCCTGATTGACCTGTTAAATTAGGAATAGATTACCTCCCAATTACTTCACAAGCATTTGCTTAATTAACCTTTAATAATCACATCATTATTCAGCTTTCTGAGATAATTAATGAGAAAAGCTCTTTGGAAACTATAAATTACCTCCCAAATGTTAATCTAAGTCTAGAAATTTTTCATCATATTAAAACTCTAAAATACATAATGTGACTTCTAAAAGGAAGCTTACCTTTATCTTCAGGCTTGAAAAATATATGTGTGATGGCTAATAAGATAATCAGGTTGATTTTCATATACAACTTTTGTGAACTGTCTCATTAATTTATCAGCCCACTGTGTATATCAGGGTTAAATCAAAAGTTATAAAGCACTTTCTGTAAAATAAACTGACTAAATCATATATTTATGATGTAATTAAATCACAATTTTAATCAAACCCACTATAATAAACCACTAGTAGGTGGAGCCCCAGATTAAAATCACTGTTTTTGCAGCAGTTCAGGAGTAAAGTGGAAAAATAACGCAGGCACACACTTGAATTCAGATACCTCACCTTTTTTCAATGTAACTGACATTGCAGACATTTCCTTTAAAAATAATCATTTGGAGTCATTAATCTCTCCTCTCTTTGGTAAGACATCTCAGAAAAGATTTTCTTAGCCATCCTATTTTATCATTTTCATTCTCCCGACAAGATTTTCAACTAATGCCTAAGTCCACATTTATACTGCTAATCAACATATTTTCATGTAGTCTAAACTTTAATCTATGAAGAGATATTAAACTATTCATGAAATTAACATAAGTAAAGTTAGACCATGAGGTCCATGCTCTAGGAATAGTGCACAAAGAAACTTTTAGATCAAAGAAAACAGCCTGGCCATTGTATATTGGTATATATACATTATCAAAGTGCAGGCCAGAAATAACTAGACCAACTATTTTTGTAAAATTTATTCTGAGTGCACTTTGATATAAAAATTAAATGAAAAATTAATGAAGCCTATGAATATAAAATGGTAAGAGTCTTATTCTCTATAGTTTATTCTAATTAATATTATTCTTATTTTCTATATTCTTATTAATATTATTCTCTAAAAACTTATTTTCCAACTTTAGAGATGCAGTATAGTTCAGTGTTTAATTGCTGGCAGTAATTAGATTCTGCAGCTGATTCCTGGCTGAATCCCAGTATCTTATCAGGTAGATAAGAAGAAAGCCAGTAGATCCCAGTATAGAACACTTTCTAACCACAGCAAATTTTAACTAGCATTTACCCATGTCACAAGAACATGATTTTCTTCTGCACAAATGTAGACATTTTTACATTTGCCCTTTACATTCCACTAGGTAAAAATTTTTATTTCTTTTTTTCTCTTGCCAAAAGCCACATGTTCTAGGGAGCCATCTCTGATGAAGCCTAATTAAGAAAGATATGTGCTCCTTAAGGACAAAGCCTATACAGTATTAATTTTGCTTATTACATGTTGCTTAATCTCTTATCCTTAGTTCAACAACAATCTTTTAATTCAACAAATATTATTGAAGGCCTCTTATTTGCCAGATATTATGCTGGGTGCTGGGATAACAAAATTATTGGTTCATTCATTTAATTTTTATAAAGTACTTACTATGTCTCAGATCCTGCCCTATGTCAGGAGAATGCAATGGTGAGCCAGATAGACAGCTTCCCAGTCCAGCAGGAAAGATAAACAATTATAACAAAGAAGTGTGAAGAGTGTTAGGATAAGGAAAGATAAGGAGTGTGGGAAAACATCCAAAGAGCATCTAACCTGACTAAATTGTGGGGGTGGGGAGGAGGAATGGGGAATTGGAGAAGCAGCTTTGGTCTCTAAACTGAGACAAATCAGCATTTTAGAAGGATCACTCAGGTTGCTTCCTGGGGTGTAGGTTGAAAGGAGACAAGAGAAAGAAAACCAGTTTAGATTTTGTTAACAGTAGTCTGGAGAGGAGCTACTGGTGGCCTGGAGTAAAGCAGGGAAGGTTAAGAGAAATGGGTAGATAAGAGAGAAATTTAGGAGATAGAAACAATGAGGGTGTGTGGAAGAGAGGAGACATAGGTGACTGAGATTTCAGCTGGGCCACTGACTAAAGGTGGTGACATTCACTGGGAAGAGTACAAGGAAGAGGAGCAGATGGGAGGCAATGTGAGTCTAACTTTGGACAAGTTTAAAGTGCCTATGGGACATTTGAGTAGAAATATCAGCAAACTTCATTATTGGGGTCTGGAGTTTAGTAGGGGAAACTGGGCTGGAGAGATGTGTCATCAGTTTATCCCATATATGTCTGAATATAAGGTACCTCTGAATATAGTATAAGCCCCATTTTCCCAGGTAAAACCCACCCCCCCATAAAACTTTGGGGCCAATTTGAGTTTATAAATGTTTAGAGATATAGATGAAATAATCAAGGATCAACTTATAATGTTTAATTTATTAACTTAATTATACTTACTTTAAATTACATGTAATATAAAATGTAATTTTAAAATATAATTTTATTGAAACATACCACAGTGATTTTTATCACCACCAGAGTCACATTTTGATTCTCTGACATGGTTTCGCAGGATATATCACCTTCACTACCACCCAAATTTTGACTCTATATATGATCTCACTGGGAATTTTATTCCAGGCCACTGTGTCTAATCACACTACATATTCATCCTATACACATATTCACTTATCCTATTGCTTTTTATAATGACTTTTAAGGCCTGTTTACAAGGAGATTCAACACTTGCAAATGTGAAGGTAATTCCCTAGAAGTAATTTCTAAATATGTGTTAAAAAATTTCTTTGTTTTCTTTCTTACCAATTCTGTTGTGTGGCTTCTATATGAACATTGAATGAGATCATTTCCTACTAATGTATATTCCCCCAAAGAGCGTTTCATTGCTCAAAATAATTGAGAAAATATCAGTAACACGAAGGACTTTTTAAAGGTCAGAATGTAAGGTGACTCCCTCTTTTTAAGGGATAATTGGGGAAGGGGGTTGTCTCATATTTGGGTAAATATGACAATATGCCAAGAAAGTGGTTAAGATTGCCCCAGGAAAGTTTGGGAGTGAAGAGGAGGATTGAGGACAAGGACCAAACACCGACATGTTTAAGATTATAGAACACAAAAAGAACTTGTAAAAAACAAGCAGACATGTAAAAAGAAAAGCAGAAGCATGTTGTATCACAGAAGCCAAGGAAAGAAAATGTTTCAGGAATGCGGGAATGGTCAATACTGTCATGTGCTCCTGAGAGGTCAAGTAAGGTAAAAACCGAAAAACATCCATTAGATTTAGTGATAAGGTGGTCATGGACAACTTTAGTAAGTACAGTTACAACCGCAAGTAAGGCTTCTACCTGATTGCTATGGCTTGTCACTGAGCACGAACAATTTCCTCAAGTTTACTTGTAACAGGAAGAAAGAGTATAGAAGTCTAGAATGGATTTCACATAGAAATGAGTAGGCTTGAGGGTTGATATATGGAGCCAATAGCGAGGGAAGTGTTAAAGATTCCAGAGAGAAAAGATAATTGATAGCTTTAGAAACAGTAGTAGTAGTAGTAGTAGATAATTTGGCAGCTGTAATTCAGCAAGGCCCATGATTATCTGACCTCAGTAGTCTCAGGCAACTGGCAATAGGCAAAAAGGACTTCACAGAACAGAGTTACACCCTAGCACTGTGGTTTCTATGAAGCTTTCAGCTGTATTTGAACATGTTCCATTCTCGTAACACCTTAATGAAAACTGAAAATAAGAAAAACATCCTGATATTTGCTATCCAGTTTTCTGTCCTCAAAGGACACATAGCTGGTTCTCAATAGACAATAATCACAAAACAAGGTAGTCCAGCTTTCCAGAAAGAATCAGAGGACCTTGCTTTTGAGAGAAAGCCAACACTATCTTAAGCAGAAAGAAATTTTACTGGAAAGACCCTGGAATCTCAAGACCAGGATGCAGCCAGACCTCAAGAGTAGAGCTAGAGACTGGAGCACCTTAAAGAACCCAGAAAGTCCTCTTTAAAGAGTCTCTTGTATATTTTGGAAAACTTAGGAGTTTCCTTTTCATTGCTCTAGACTCAGCACTATCCAATTGCCTGCCATTAAATTTGCATTTAACACACCACACACACACACACACACACACACACACACACAACACACCCTGAGCTGCATCCCACAAAGGAATTAAAGTGGTCAAAAAAAAAAAAAAGAGATTACCAGAGGACAGACTCCTTGTTCCACATTACAACTCCTTCCACACACACGCAGTCTGGTCTCCAACACTAAGGAGCTGAATTAGACAACATAAAACCTTAAGAAGCTCATTTATTCCTTTAGCTTATGTCCTATACAAGAGTTATCTGCATTTTTGTCCTTTTCTCTTAGCCATGCTGAGCTATCCTGAGCTGAAAAACTCCCAAGCAGAATGCATCCCCAACCTTACCACTAACTGGGAAACAAAATAGAGAGCTGCTTCTCTCCAGATTCTTCTATAAAATGAATCAAAGGGAATACTGTTGTATATTGACCTTTTCCTGTTCTGTATGTTGTCATGCAATCTCCTCGTAGGTGCTGAAGGTGGAGGGAGAAGGAGGAGAGGGAGTGTGGCTAAGAGATGGCCAATGAAGTCACCCACGATGACAGGAATGGAGGGCTGGAGTAAAGAGAAAGAATGTAAGCCACTTTACTCAAGATATCTGAGAAATTATTCAGAAGTTAGCTCTTAGATGACAAAAAAAAAATGACAATGAGCTGAATGCTATAATTCTCAAACTCTAACAGAATTCTTGTTTTGCTTGGGATTTTTTGTTTTTGCCTTAAAATGGAAGTGAATTGGTGGGAAATGGCAGTGGGGACCCAGGTGAATATTAACACCACCTAACGGTCACCTGAGATCTGAACCAATGAGGTCTGCAGAAGAAGTGGCCTCAGGAGAGAGTCAGACTTCGAATAAAGCAGGATTTAGAGAGAGTGCTTGTGCAGAGACTGGGGAAATGGAGGTGTTTGTCTATAACCCAAGGAAACAGAGGAGATGGTTGGGAAGGAAGTTTACCTCTAAGCTTACATCAATGGGGAAGAAGCACAGAATATTTTAGAATGAGCCTACAGGAATAAGACCACTAGAATAAGGGGTTCTGAATCAGTGGTGACACTAAGCCAATGTATCATGTTGAGGGCCATGAGGAGCCCAGCCTATCCTTACACAGCCTTTGGTAGAGACCCAAGGTCCAGAAGGAAGGCCAGTCTGTTGGCTCCTCACATGAGGGTTCTAGATTCTGCATGCACACTCTCAGGTGGACAGCCAAGAACTGCAGCAGCTGGGCAACACTGGAGGAACAGTAGTGACCCCAAAAGTTGAAGCGTGTTGCTCCCAGCAGGGAAAGCCTCCTTACCATTTAGTCAAGGGATTCCCAAACTAAGAATCACCCAGGGACTATGTTTCAAACACAGACAGATTCCTTGGGTTCATTCCAATCCTTTTGAATTGGAAACTCCCAGGGAGAGGCCCCAGGAATCTGTATTTCTGAGGTCACTTGATGGCTTCAGAATTTCTATATATGAGGAACTAAAAGGTGGTAATATAATTGGAAAACAGAAGCAGGTGACTTAAGGATAACCAGCTTTATAGATTTACATAGTCTTAAGCCAAAATTTATCTAATTATACCAAATAAACCAAAGCATTAACTTGTAATTCCAAATTTTTAGTACTTTTTCTATTCCTCCTCTCTTTTTCCTTTCCTCCTCTTTTTCTCCTACTAGCCATTAGTTTGAAAGCATTGAATTGAAATCATCGATAATTTTAAAAACTGTCCCTTTTGATGTTGTACTTATCAAATTTTCCAATATTAAAGAAATGCATGCTTTGGAACACCTGGAAAATGCCAAAAAGTAAATACAAGAGGAAAATTGCCTGTATTCCCTCTTCCCACATCATTTTTAAGGTTTAGCTATATCTCCTTCCATTTTTATTTCTCACTACAAAGTTTCTTTTTTTATATATTTGTAATCCTAATACATAGGGAAAAAGAAACTTTTTAGTCTTTATATGTATTTCTAACAGTGAGAAACTAGTGTGAGAAAATTTGTAATCATAATATGTAGGTAAAAATATACTCTGCTTTCTAAACTTATTTCATCATAAATACTTCCTCGTGTTATAAATTGTTATTCTGAAAAATACATGTAATACTAAACAATGAATGGATTATTAATGAGATCAAGGAAGAAATCAAGATACCTAGAGACAAATGAAAATGAAAATACAATGACTCAAAATTTATGGGACACAGTGAAAGCAGTCCTAAGAGGGAAATTCATAGTAATGAAGGCCTACTTCAAGAAACAAGAAAAAGCTCAAATAAACAATCTAATCTTACAATTAAAAGAACTAGAAAAAGAACAGCAAACAAAGCCCAAAGTGAGTGGAAGGAAAGAAATAATAAAGATCAGAGCAGAAATAAATGAAATAGTCTAGAAAAACAATACAAAAGATTAATGAAACCAAGAGCTGGTTCTTTGAAAGGATAAACAAAATTGACAGACCTTTAGCCAGACTTATCACGGAAAAAAGAGAGAAGACAAATAAATAAAATCAGAAATGAAAGAGGAGCAATAACCACGGACTCCAGAGAAATACAATGGATCATAAGAAAATACTATGAGCAATTATATGCCAAAAATTGGACAATCTGAAGAAATGGACACATTCCTAGAAACATACGATCTCCCAAGACTGAGTCAAGAGAAACAAAAAATCTGAACCAACCGATTATCACCAACGAAATAGAATCAGTAATCAAAAACCTCCCCAAAACAAAAGTCTTGGATCAGATGGCTTCATAGGCAAATTTTATCAAACATTCAAAGAAGAATTACCTATTCTTCTCAAACTATTCCAAAAAATTCAAGAAGAGGGAAGGCTCCCTAACTCCTTTTATGAAGCCACCATTACCTTGATTCTAAAACAAGGCAATGACATTTTAAAAAAGAAAACTGTAAGCCTATATCTCTTGATGAATATTGATGCATAAATCCTCAGCAAAATATTAGCAAACCAAATTCAGCAATACATTAAAAATATACACCATGATCAAGTTGGACTTATTCCTGGGATGCAAGGCTGGTTCAATATCTACAATCAATTGATATGATACACCACATTAACAAATGAAAGATAAAAACCATATGATCATATCAATAGATACAGAAAAAACATTTGACAAAATCCAGCATCCATTTATGATAAAAAGCTCTCAGCAAAGTGGGAATAGAGGAAACATACCTCCACATAATAAAGTCCATATATGACAAACCTAGCTAACATCATACTCAATGAGGAAAGCTAAAAGCATTTTCCTTAAGATAGGAACAAGACAAAGATGCCCACTTTCACTACTTCTCTTCAACATTGTATTGGAAGTCTTAGCCACAGCAATAAACAAGAAAGAGAAATAAAAGGCTCCAAATTGGAAAGGAAGAAGTAAAACTCTCGTTATTTGCCAATGACGTGATACTATATAGAGACAACCCAAAAGATTTCACAAAAAAACTGTTAGAATTGATAAATGAATTCAGTAAAGTAGCAGGTTACAAAATGAATATTCAAAAGTCAGTGGCATTTTTATACACCAATGATGAACTTTTAGAAAGAGAAATTAAGAAAACAATCCCATTTACGATTGCGTTGAAAACTATTAAATACCTGGGAATCAAATTAACCAAGAAGGTAGAAGACCTGTTTTCAGAAAATTATAAGTCATTGAAAAAAAAAATTGAAGAAGATACAAATAAATGAAGCACATACCCTATTCATGGATAGGAGGAATCAACATGTTAAAATGACCATACTACTCAAAGCAATCTATAGATCCAATGCAATCGCTATCAAAATACCAATGGCATTTTTTCAGAGAGCTAGAACAAAAAATCCTAAAATTTATATGGAGCCATAAAAAACCCAAATAGCCATGGCAGTCTTGAGAAAGAAGAACAAAGTTGGAGATATCACACTATCTGATATTAATCTATCCTACAAGGCTACAGTAATCAAAACAGCATAAAATGAGATGCATTGATCAATGGAACAGAATAGAGAGCCCAGAAATAAATCAACACCTAAACACTCACTTAACATATGACAAAGGAGGTAAGAATATACAATAGGGTGAAGACAGTCTCCTCAATAAATGGTGTTGGGAAAATTGGACAGATACATGCAAAAAAAAGAAGCTGGACCATCTTCTTACACTGCATACAAGAATAGACTCAAAATGTATTAAACACTTAAATATAACCCTAAAACTTTTAGAAGAAAACATAGACAGTACAAAACATAGGAAACCAAAGAAAAGATAAACAAATGGGACTGCATCAAACTAAAAAGTTTTTGTACAGCAAAGGAAGCCATCAACAAAACGAAAAGACAACCAACTGGGAGAAAATATTCGCTTATGATACGTCTGATAAGGAGCTAATATTCAAAATTTATAAAGAACTCATATAACTCAACAACAACAAAAAACAAACAATCCATTTTAAAAATGGGCAGAAGACCTGGACAGATACTTCTCCAAAGAGGAAATACAGATGGCTAACAGACCTATGAAAAGATGCTCAAGGTTGCTAATCATCAGAATTAAAACCACAATGAGATATCACCCCACACCCGTCAGAATACCTATCATCAATAAATCAAAAAACAGCAAGTTCTGGCAAGGATGCGGAGAAAAGGGAACCTCATGCATTGTTGGTGGGACTGCAAATTGGTACAGCTGCTACGGAAAACAGTATGGAGGTTTCTCAAAAAATTAAAATGGATATACCTTTTGACCCAGCAATTGCACTTCTGGGTATTTATCCAAAAAAACCCAAAATAATAATTCATAAAGATCTGTGCACTCCAATATTCAGGGCAGCACTATTTACAATAGCCACAATATGGAAGTAATCTTAATGCTCATCAACAAACAATTGGATAAAGAAATTATGGTTCATATACAATGGAATAAGACTCGGCCATTAAAAAAATGAAAACCTACCATTTGCAATGAAATGGATGGACCTAGAGGTTATTATGCTAAGTGAAATAAGTCAGACAGAGAAAGAAATAGCATGTGATTTCACTTATATGCGGTGTCAAAGGAACAAAAAACAAACTAATCAAAAGCAGACTTACAAATATAGTGGACAATTTGGTAACAGACAGAGGGGAGGAGGTTGGGGGCTGGGAGAATGGGGTGAAGGGTTAAAGAAGTACATTCTAGTAGTTGACAGCTGGGCACAGGGATGGGGACCACGGCAGAGGGAATGCAGTTAGCATTACTATGATGGCTGAGTGGAGGGCCAGGAGAGAGAGGGGGGATTTGGGGGGATCATTTTATGAACAATATAGATGTCTAACCAATGTAGTATATACTTGAAACTAATTTAAATAAATGAATTTAAAAAAAATACTTGTAATAGCTTCACAATATTATATTGAATACATAAACCATAATTGTCTAAAACCACTTCTTATTGTTGGATTTCTAGAGTCATTTTCTCATGCCACAAATATTTATCAACTTTGTACTACATGCTGTTCATGGTTCTGTGGCCTGGAAATAACAGAGGTGAAGAAAGCAGGGAAGTTCTTACGGGGCTTACATTCGGGGGAGGAGAGGGCGAAGATTGACAATAAACAAATGTCAGGTGATAATAAGTGCCTAATAAAAGAAAAATAACAGGGAAAGGGGGATAGAAGATGACAGGGCTGCTATTTTACAGAGCATGACTAACACAAAAAGTGCTGCAATGAGTAGGTTTGTTCATAATACTTTTAATTTTTTAAAATTATTTTGTCGAGACAGTTGCCCAAAGAAAGAATTACTGAGTCAAGAAATGTAAACATTTTTCATATTCTTATCAAGAAATTATGTACATTTAATTACATTTCAAAGAATTGTATCCATTTGTATTCCCACCTCTGAGGCGGGATTGTTCAGTATTTATACTAGTTTGTAATCTTTGCTTGTTTGAATTATTTACTTGAATGAGCTTTTAAAGAATAGAGAAATTAATTTTCATCATATTTACCACAGATAACTTTTCCAGGTTCTTGATCAACTCTTAATTGTACTAGGGTGCTGCTTTCTCTTTCCATAACCACCAGTTGTCCCAACACTCTGTGCTGAATGATTTTTTTCCTTATACATTGGTTTATGCAGTTACATTTGTCGTATATTAACATTTTAAGCATATCAGGATGTGTTTCCAGGTTATTTATCTTATTTATTTAATTATCTATTTTACATTAATACCACACCATTTTAGTTATTCAAGTATAAAACATTCCAATATCGAGCAGGGCTAATTCTCCCTAATTATGCTCACTATTAACCTATATTCTTTTGTTATTCTTTATAGTTTAATATTCTAAATAAATTTTTACTACTTTAATCAATATTTATCCCAGTTTGCTCTCTATCATTTTTGTATTTTTGATGCTATTAGGAATGAAATTTTTTTTCGTCATATTTTAAATACATTATTGCTGTTGTACAGGCTAGCTATTTGTTTTGTATATCCAATCCTACCATTTTGCTGAACTCTTTTTATCAATTAAAATAGTTTTTAAAGGAATTTCTTTAGTTTTACAGATATACAATTCATTTTCCTTATATTTCTAAAGGGTTTTACTCTGTTTTAGATATGTTACCTGATGTTTTAGGATGTATTACTGTGTTTTTTATTTTGAAATACTCCTCTTATCAAAATAAAATTACTCTTTGCTGAATGGCTTAGGCCTTGAGTTTTACCTTCTTTATGTTTATTTGTGCCTAATATGTCTTTGCTTTTATTTTTAGCAATTTCCATTTAGTTTTAGCTGTCACGGATACCTGTAGTCTAAACTTTAATCTATGAAGAGATATTAAATTGTTCAAGTCTTTTATTCACCTCTTCTCTTCCAAACTCTCGGTTACCATTGGAGATACAGTGTGACCCTCATCTCCTAACCACCGTTGATCGGGCTTGGTATGAACCCTCAAACTGAGATTGGCCAATCGTGGTACCCTAAACAACTGGACACACTCAATTGGTTCACATATGGGTGCCTGACCTAGACTGAGCTCAAAAAAGACTCTTTGACCTGGAATATTGCTCAGAAAACAAGACCAGCTTCTTCCTGGTGGTTTACGATCTAAAATTTTAAAATCAGAAACTGTCCAAGGTCTTGTTTTATGGCATGTGAAGAAAACTAATGTCCAACAAAAGAGAGTGAGGCTAACATAGAGAATCTCAGCAATTAACGAGATAGTATTCAAATGCTATCTAAGTCCTCAGTTTCTGATGTTCCTGAGATGCAGCTGCATCTCAGCATCTACAGTTGTTCAGCTTTACTTTGGATTTTGTGAAATTCCTCAAAAAATGTCTCAGTCCTGATGCAATCAATCTTCTTTTTTGCTCAGGTTAATTTGAATTGGTTTTCTATAGCTTGCCACCATAAAGTTCCTAGATAATATAATGCATATCTTTGTAACTAGCTGAAATTTACTCTTGAGGCAGGAATGCAAGTGAGATAGCTTTGTTATTTCTAGAAATGATAAATTATTTTTTGATGTTATAAAGATCAGCTCAATTCAGCAGGGAATTAAGAAAGGGGAGAATACAATATATTTGTTTGGGCTATCTTGGTTCCATTCTCCTCATCTCATTTTGATAATGCAAGCCACCATTTCTCTCACTGGAGTGAGGTCCTAAGTCATCCCACTCACTTTGTACCACTTTTCTAGAGCATGACTCTAACCAGCAGAAGATTGGATTCATGGTCTCTGGATGAAGTAAGGGGAAAGAGATCAGATATACAGACTTTGAGAAAAACATGCTCCCTTTCTAAAACAATACCCTTCAAGGCTATCAGCCTCATAGTTTTTGCCAGCTAAAGGCAGGAAGAAAAAGAATCACTTCAGGGAAACTGACTTTCCAAAAGGAATATTTGTCTGTAACCTCCTAGTATCCTCAGGGAACTGATGGTCAAAGTCAGACTCTCCAGCCATGTGACAGTGAGGGACAGTGACCCCAGATGAAAACCGTATCAAAGACCACCACATTTCCCTGACAGCTATGCTGCCAAGAAGGTCAGGAGCTGTATATCTGCTTTCAGGACATAGAGTTACTGTTTGGGATGATTTTTAGTCCTTTACTAGCAGCTTAAGAAATAAAATTACTCTGCTGAGTGCTAGAGGCCCTAGCTCATCGACTAAACCACTAAATCAGACTAATTGAAGTAACAAATATTCCTGAATAGTGCTTCCTTGTGAAAATGCAACCCTCAGAAGACATGACATTTACTTCTGACATGGCTGGATGTATTGACAACCAGTCATTTCTGAGACTGCTTTTGATTTGTATTGATTTAAAAAAATATATGGGAAGAATTTTAAGAGTCCAAAGGTATCTTTGCCCTTATTCAAACATAAGCAGAAACACCAAATGGAAACTAGTAAGTAGAATGCAAATCTAGCCCAAGTCACAATCATGGAGAGCTTTTATCTCTTGACAGCAGATTTCAGACCCATGTGAAATGATTTGAGGGATTTGGTGCAGTTCATAATGGGCCAAGTGTCAATGTCACAAATGGCTTCCAGAAATTATTACAGTTGTTTGGCTACTGTGTTGGCAGTCTCAGCAGGACAACTAAGAAGTATAATGTTACAACAGCATGTGTTCCTTTCTTAGTCCTAGAAGTGGTACTTTGAAGACCAAAAACATGAGGTGAGGACATATAACTTTTACTATTCCTGCCAATTTGACAGATACCTACAGAACATTCCGTTTCGCTCTTTTAATCACAATGAAAGAAACACCAAGGGAAAAAAATCAGAAGATTCCTTTAATAATTGGATTATAAAGTTAATGGCAAGAAGAAAATATTGTAATGCAATATGATACAATGCAAAGAGAATCCACCAGAAGTGCGTAATGGCACAGAGAAAAGAGATATTTCTGAAGACTGCCATGCACCATGCTGATTCATTAGCAGGCTGATATTTTAATCATTGCTTAAGACCCTAAATAAAATAAGCTTAAAAGATATTGAGATTTTATTTTAATTATTCATAGACCAAATAGCAAATTAAAAAGAATATTATTGCATTATCCTTTTTCACCAACACAAAAACTCTAAAGTGAAAGGTTAACTATGGTTTACCTTTGCAAATAAGGTACTTCAGGGATAACTGAAAATAATTGGATTTTTTGTTTCTAGCTTTACTACTCACTCACTAGTTTACTTTCATAGATTATTGAAAATCCCTGTGTCTACCTGCACAAAATTCCAGAGGTAGTTCAGCAGCTATGAATAGTACTGTGGACCTAATCAACGAAGAACATAACCTAGGAAACACACAGTTCATTTTTCTTCTTCTGACTTCAATACTGAAAGATATTTTAAGAGCGATCATGATTATCTTTTAGGAATTCAGCCTTAAATCTTCTCAGCTTCCTTGATTGGCCTTTATGAACTATTTACCCATTTTTTTTATACCGGAGAGAGTAATTCTCCTAAAGCATAGCTCTGAGAGGCAGCACGATTTAATTAGAGGAGCAAGACAACTGGAGTCAGAAGACCAAAGCTTGGCTCCCAGCTCTGCTCTAGTTGAGCTTGTTTAGTATTACTTCATCTGTTTCCAACACAAGTAGACTCCGAGTGCCACTGAGGCGAAGAGTTTACAGGTCAAGCTCAGCTACTGATTTCTTCAGTCCTTGGATTGGCTGTGTGGCCATGAGCCGACTCAATTGTATTCTCAACCCCAGTAGGCTATAAAAATATCAGTTTCTATGAGATCCATGATATTGAAAAAACACAGTGTTGAAAACATTGACATTTCTCAGTCTAGAAATACAAAGGCTGAAATAGGATCAAAGCTTTTAAAAGGCACCTTGTAATACAGTTGCCTTCTTCTTGGGTTTCCTGTCTTGTGCTTACTCACCTCCTACCATTTTCCTTATAGCCATCATAGAGAGGATTCTAAACATACCCTCCTGCAATCCCACTACTGAGGCCTTTGTCTACAGAAAAATGTCTAAAGATGGCCCATAATATCCATCTTATTCTAGTCTGTGTCTCCTTTTCCATCTCATCTCTAAAACTGCCACACAAAACCCAGCAGCAATATCACCACAGCTTCTAACTCCTTGGACACTCCATGCTTTTTCATGCTTCCATGCCTTTGTCAAGCTGTGCCCTGTGATTAGAATGCACATGCCTGCTGAATCTCAACTCCTCTTTCATATATCGACTCTTCCAGGAAGGTTTCCTAACCCAGAACCCCATACCCCTGCAAACCCACCCTGGTATAGTCACCTGTCTCTTCTTTTTGGTTACCTGTCTGCCTGGAACACACTTCTGTGATTGTACTTATTGCCACAGTGTGACTGGCAGGTCTGCCTTTTCCACTAGGACAGAGGCCATGCCTTATTTGTCTTGGTAATTCTAAGGGCTGGCACTGTAGGCACTGGGGTAAGATTTGTTGGGCAGATGGACACACCAACAGATGGCTGAATGGATGAATGAATTCAAATTAATGTGGTCTTGTTCACCAAATCTCAAAACTTTGGTACAAGAACTGTATGAATGAAAGAGATACCATTTTACATTATGTACACTCATTTGGCACTTAGCACATCACAATTTATCCTTTTATATTAATCTCCTATTTCTCCTAAGAGACCATAAATTACTGACACACATACTAGTGAGGCATACTTAATGTAGCATGGGACTTGATTCTTCTAAGACAGTCTATTGCAAGTGTCTGGTCTCTAAGACAAGTCCTCCTGGGAGCAGCATTATTTAATGGGTGGCTAGTTAGAATTATTTGGAGCTTAAGATTTTCTGCCAAAGCCAAAGAACTATCATCCTTCCAATCTCTGGAGGCATTCATGTGGATTAGTAAGAACTCTTCTTTATCTTTACTTCTGAACCCAGAGCTTGGCTGAATAAAGCAAATAGAGGTAGGATCACGTGGCTGAGTTTCCTCTCTAATTCAAAGCACCCATTCTGAATAGAATAATGGAGTTAAGTTAGAGATTTGGATTTTTTTAAGTGATTGCAAAAAACAAAAACAAAAAAGTGGTTGCTACAGCAAAGAAAAATATCAGAACAAAATAAGACTCAAACTGAGCAAGATTTGTCTTTCTAATTCATTGTCTTCCCCTCAGTCCTGAGATGCAAGAATCATGACGATTATGTGGGTCTTTTTCTACTGCTAGTCTTCTCATCTAACTCAGGGGCCCAATCATGGAGATGTAACTGGCTAGTGAAACGGGACTTTCTGACACTGAGTAAAGCCCCACTAACACTCCTATAAGAAAGCCATTGGCTTTTTGTACTCATCAGCCCTTGCAATGTCATGTTTTGAGAAACCTTGGACTCTTCTAAGCTCCTGCTTCCTGCTTCAGGAGGCAATTTTTTACTGCATAACCAGAAGAATGTCTTTTTGAGTTTGGACTTGTTAACCTTGAGAAGGAGTTGACGTGCTACTTCACTGAGTGTGAAATGAGCAGATGGTGTTGCTTCACTCCAATTTGTTTTGCATGGACTGGGAAGAAGGCTATGGGGGAAGGGATAAATGTGTTTTATCCCTGATTGCTAAACACAGCTTATTGGCATCAAAAAAAGCCATTTCACTGACACCGGAACAACTACTTCTTAATAAGGACTGTTGCTTTACTGGAAGTTATCATCACCATGTTTGCCTCTTTATCAAGAAAGGATTATATTCTCATTGCAGCAAAAAACACTATATTTGGATGGCCCAAGCTGATAATTGAAGGAGCCTACTGTGTGTGAGCCCTTTGAAGTAATGAAAGTCAGCCAATGCATACTTTTAAAACACTAATTGCCCCTCTCCAGGATGTTCACCTCATTTTCAACTCTACACTCTGCTCACCAGTAAATCAAAACAAGGAGCCTGAATAGTTTCATGGAAAAGTTGCTAAATTCCCAGTGACCTTCAGCTAGCTCTCTATCTGGACTACTAAGAGAGATACAGGTCAGAAAAGTGGTTGTGAGACCTCATCTTCCATCTTGTGCATTTGGACCTTCTACCTGGGAAGCAGCATCCAATCTCCTCCAAGAAACAGGGATCAGAGGACTAAGAGGGGCTATCTGTTATGTCCGCTGCCACCATGTGTGTGCTCTACTTCCGGCATACATGGCTTTCATACAACTGCAGCATCTTTTTATGCCCCCCCCCAATCCATTAGCACAAAAGCACCAGTAATTAATACTTTGCTGAAGATCTCAGTGGGTGGAGTTGGGGAATGGAGAGAGTTAACATCCATACCAGACAGAAAACCCTATAGACATTATCATCTACATGAGTTCATGTTTCTCTCATTAGCAGTTCTCTACTACCCTTCATCCATATGATTCTAAATTCAGTTCTGCTCAAATGTGCATAGTCACCTCAGTAAAAACTTTACAGTAATGGACCTATCACCCTCTGTAGAATGCTAGTTAGTAGACTATTATTATATAAGCCCACTCTGGGGGGCAGTCTCACAGCCACCCCAAGAGACACTGAACAACAACCAATATTCTCCCCCAGAGGTAATCTTGTTAGAATCTTTCACTTCCTTGTACCAGCTCTAGCTCAGTCTCCAGAATTCACTGAGGCCACTTCCTACTTTGCTAATTTAACCTGCTACTCCCTACTCTTGTGTTCTATTTCTTTGACCTCCTTTGTTCTCTGCCTTTTGATAATTGAGACTCATCTTAGCTTCCTCTTGCTTTGGCAACCTGTTTTGGACACCTTTCTTCAACTAGGCCCAACCTCTTCCTAGTACAAGGACCTATGCACTGCTGCCTCTTTAGGTAAGAGAACTTGCAGCTCCCATCCTGCCTGGACCACTCGCTGGGAGTGGTGGATCGGCAATACCAAATCACTGTCCTTAAGTAGATCTTAACATAGCATCTAAGGAAAGGTCACAGATGTGTTCATCTTTCACCAAAACCTTTAACTCTGAGGGATGGGCCACTAGTGGCCTCAGAGACTGATCATAAGCCAGAGATGGCTGGTCACAGCTCAGCTCTGGAATTCTTCTTGGTCTGTGCTCAGTCTGCTCCCTGCTGAATTTAAAGCTTGTGACTGCCTTACCAGTTTGACAGCTATCCATCTGGACCTGGTGTTGCCTTTGGAATGCTGACCCTCAGAACTATAACCTAGCCTCTGCTCTCACTGTCAGGTTTGCTGCTGTTTTGGGGCTTTCCTCTTTAGGCTTTGGTGGCTTGGCTTACCACAGCTGCAGGATAAGTTACTTGAGTCAATTTTTACGTTATCCACTCTTCCTCCTGAGCCTCACCCCAAATGTAGTTTTGGCATTTTTATAGAAGAAAACCTAGAAACCTAAATTATTATTGTTGAATGCTAAGCCTCCTCCCTTTTAAATTAAAAATTTACAGTAATTTGCTCCGTGATTTTTAAAGACAAAATATATATGTTAGGGAGATATATAGATAGCAGAACTAAGTATTTAATCAACTATTTAGAAATATTTTCAAATGCTTTGTTTTCAACAGAATGCAAAATGTGGTCTCTCTGGAATTTGTCTCCTAATCTTAAGAGTGCGGATGGGTTCCAAAGGACATTTAATCATGATTTTTCAATCCTTTCCACTTATTAATATAGTTTTAGAGTGCTATTTGATATCTAAGAGAACCTCATGAATTCTTTTAGTAATTTCCTCTGTTTCAAACTAAGAAGCATTTTTTGCCAAAAAAAAAAAAAAAGAGCTGGAAACTACAAAGCTTTGGGACTATATTAAACTGTACCGGTTTTTCATTTTTTGAAGGCTTGCCAGAAAATTATATTCTCTAGTTTATAATTTTCCCCCCTCACCTACCAATTGAATAAAAGTTAAAAGGTCACATCTTTCTCATCCTATCACCGAAATAAACATTTCTCCAATTACTCATAAAAGGCAGATGTTTCCAACGAATTATTTATTATTTATTAACAAAAAGGCAAATGCTATAAGAGAGGCCTCTGTGTCATGCATATGAGTTCTTAGCAACAGCATTTAAGTATTCCTAAGTCTAGAAAGAAAATCATGCCACATTGAATATATTTCTAAGAATTTGTTAACCGGCTGCCTGCTAATATGCATTGTGGATCTGAAGAATTGCTTCTTATAGGTATTATTTTTACAATTCATTTGTTTCACAAATGTTTATTTCCTGGCACTCTTTTAGACACCAGGTATATACCAGTAAACAAAATAGAGAAAAATCCCCGCACTTTACAGCTGTGAGGAGAACGCCTTAGTTTCTTTGACAGTGCCAGCTTATTAAAAGTAAATGTAGTACATAAAAGATTACTAGAATACAAAGAAATCCAGGCTTCTACAACCAGACTGTCCATTTCTTTCTGGGAAGTACCCTCCTACAAGGAAGGACTGAGACTCATTCATCTCACACTTCTCCTCTGCCCAGATCAGTGTTGGTTAAACCTGTCAATAATTAGTTGTAACCATGGATTGTCCTATTCTGGACAAAGAAACTCTGGGTCCTTAGAATTATTTCTTTATATAAATGACCAATCTTTCAGGTTTACCTGATTGTCTACATGCAACAACCATTCTTTAAACTTCTCTGGCATTAAAAAAAAAAAAGTAGCTTTAGTAATTGCAATTTAATCAAGTAAGTAAATATTCTCATATTATTGAGTCTGCATCAGTCTTGTAAGTACAATGTTGTAGAATGACATGTATTATGGAGCAAACTGGGAGAAACCCAGGGAAGTCCCATCGACCCATATTCCTTTCTCCTACCCTCAATTTATCTTTTCTACCCAGATGTCTTGCTGCAGGAAAAAATCCATCATTGGACTAGTTATTACTCTGTACTGAATTGTCTTCTCTAGGTATCATTTTTAAAAAACGCAGACATTTCTAAGAGGATTATCGTACTCTGCCAACAGTCGTTGCTTCCAGAAGATTGAAGGGAACTAACACTTAAAGGGTTCAAACTGCATGTTAGGCACTTTACATGTCACATTAGTTAATTGCTACAATGATCTCTAAAAGTAAGTTTTCTCATCTTATTGATGAGGAATCTGGGGTTCAGATAGGTTAAATGACAAACTCCCAGATCACACAGTCCTCAATGCTGGAGCCAATAGTCAAACGTGACCTTTCTCTTCTTTAGTCTGAACTCATTTGTCAAATTCCTTTTCTCTGTGGTACATGAAACCTAAGGGTAGCCTTGAAAGTGATGACTGCCTGGTAAGAGGGTCGAAAGTGAGGAGAAAGAACTGAGAAATGAAATGAGAGACAAAAAGGAAACATTTTGCTGACTTCAGTTTTCTCTGAGGTCAGATTCAGCACAGGGCTGTATTCTTGCTGCTTTGATAAAGTTCCTGATTCTCAGAAATACTGACTTGGCAGGACCTCAGAGGTCACATAGCCCAACCCACCATTAAAAGCTTTATTCAGTCATTAACTCACTTTATTACTGTTGGTGATCTGGGAAGGAGTGTCATTGACTTGGCAAATGAGAACATTACTCTGAACCATAATTTTCCACTCTCTCATCGTGAACTTGTCTAGGAAGATTTGACTTTAAATAATATGAATTCTTTATATCTATTTAGCTTTTCACAGTTGTTAAAATGCCTTCGTATATACTATGCCCTTTAAACTCTCACGTCTGTGACACAGGGAGGGGAGTTGTTTTACAATGGCAAGAGTCCAGACCTGGACCAGCTTGATCTGGGTTCAAATTCCCATGTGAACTTGGGGAGAACATTTAATCTTGTTAAGCTTCCTCAGGATAGTTGCCTTTTTCTCTAAATGGGGACAATAATGCACCTCCATAAGGTTGAACTTAAATGAAGCTGCTTTTGTAAAGTGTTAGCTCATGGCAGGTCCCAGGGTTGGTTGCTTTTCTCTTTCCCTTTCTTCTTTTCACTGCTGAGGAACCACTGGTGGAAAGAGGTAATGTAACATTCCTAAGCTAAAACAGGCAGCAATTGGTAAACAGAGGTCAAGCTCTAGTCTTCTTTGTACTGTACCATCCTGCTGGAATCACTTTCTCTTCCTTCTCTGTCCTTTTGGTTTGTACACACCTTGCCTTTTTACCTAACTCCTGATTTCTTTGTACTGCAAACTCTTCTGCTCCCTTTCTCTACACTAGGCCTTCTGCCTTGCTGTTTCTGCTCCTTGCATTGCTGTCTTCCTGCTAGTTTCTGTATATACAGCCTCTTGCTAATTTCCTGTGTTTTATATGCTCTTTGGAAGTGTAGGACAATTGGACAGAGTGCTTTCAGCCATGTCCCTCAAATGTGAAATCTAAGACAGAGCAGCTGTGGTAGCATCCAGGCAGATGGACTCCGAGTCCCCTGGTTTCTGATGCCTGAGTGGGACGTGCTGCCTTCTGGATTCCAGGAGGTGGTGTTTTTAAAGAGGTCATTCTTTCAAAGCTAAACAGAAATACATGCAAGTCTTAAAAACTCTTTATTTAGGTCTTTTGAAATGCATGGTCACACTGTTGCACTGAAGTGAAAAATAAATGTGTAGGCAAGCAGATTTATAACATAGCATGCATACATACTTGTCATTCATTTTCTTGATCATAAATTCAAATAGTACAATTGGAATATTACCCAACCCAGAGGAATACTATCATAGATCTGAGAGAATTCTAAAGAGATCATCTGTCCACCTACCTATCTCTCTCTCTGTAAGAGGAAGGAATGTCTAAACTAATCGCACTTGAGAGTTAATGTGTCCTTACTGAAGGTCTCTATTCTGTTATGAAGCCTATTTACATATCTAAAAGTGTTATTTGTTTGTTTGTTTTACCACTAAACAAACAATCGCTTGGGAATTCCCACAAGAAGGATTATATTTTTGTCTTTGCCAAGGAAGGCTCTAGGGACATAATCTTAGAAAACTTATCAAGGAACACAATGTCATACACGCCAGGATTTCACAGGCAACTCTGCTCCCTGCAGGCCTCCCCTCTCCCTGCCCTGAAGTGTTCTCAGGTACTTGCCCACCTTGGCCCAACCTGTGCAAGTCTGATTGCTTACTGGATGCTTCTTGTCCGTGGGACCACTGGCAATTTCTAGAGAGCTTAGTTTTCTGGGAGGGAAGAACAAAAATAAATTTAGCTGTTGGTAAGAGTTCCATGCTGTTCTGGGCCCATATAAGAACTCAGACTCTCACAGTCCATCATGAGCCAGCTTCACTTTTACATTTTATTGTTCACCTCCCCAGAGCAGTGGCCAATCCCTCAAGGAATAAGAGAAGAGAAGGGGAAGGACAAACTGTACAGGGATTGATGGAGTGTGTCCTCTGGATTCCCGGTGTTCGGTCCAGCATGCCCCTCCCCACATCCTCTGCTGTTCTTCACACTGGTCCCTCCTCACGCTGAGCAAAGCAAGAAAATCAAATCAAGTCAGAGGAGAGCAAAGCAAGACCACAGATGATGTAGTAGAGCCTGGAGGACACAAGAAGGCTTTTTTTGCATCCTTCCTGGTGGTCCACCATGCTCTTAAACTTCTTTACACAGTGAAACTCATGTGAAGGGGCAGCTGGAGTTCATCTTCCTTCCCCTGGATTCCCATCTCTCTAGAAAAATTCACAGTTTTGTGAAGTAACAAAATGTCAATATTCCCCCAAACAGTTTTAAATATGCTTATAAACAACATCGTAGGAAAGAGGAAAAAACAGGTATGCACAAATAGCCAGCTTATCAATCTTGTGAGTCAATTATAGAAAAAGAAATTTAATTTAATTTTTCCTGCGAGAAGAAAGGGAAAGTAAATAGGTGATATCCAGCCTTAAGAATTGGAATCTACAACTCTACTGGGACAAGCTCTGTCCTCACCAGGAACTGTTCACCTCTATCCGATTTAGCATTCTACCCTAGAAACTCAGACCCGCCGCTGGTAGAGTGCTGATTTTGGACACGTGTGTTTGCTCCTAGTCTATAAGTCTAGTTAGAGCCCCATTAACACCTTAGTGTTTTTTATAAACATGAATGTACATTTTCAGTCTTTCACCTTCTCTTATTTCTGTATCATAGAGTGCCCCATCTTCCAGGTCAGGGCCTGGGATTTTATCAGCTTCTGCCTGGCCTAGCCTAGCTCTGCACAGCCCCGCCCAGGTGAGGTGCTCACATGAAGCCCATTAACCTGCATTCTTGGCCTTGCACCTCAGAAGCTTTCTGTTTATTAACCTAGCTCCATAAGGTTTTAAGCAAGAGACTAGCACACCTGATCTTTGATGATGATTGATTGCCAGCAGAGTTACGAATGTGAGGTTATAACAGACATTGTCTTTTCAGCTGGACTCTGTCTAGATTCCAGTACTTCCAATGGGACGATGAGTGACCCTAAACTTGCATGTAGTTTTTCCGACAGAGAAAATTGAATTGGGTGTACATTAGTGGACAAGGGCTACCATAACAAAATACCACAGAATGGATGGCTTAAAAAAAAAAGGACTTTATTTCCTCACAGATCTGGAAGCTAAAAGTCCAAGATCAAGGTGTCAATAGGTTTGGTTTCTTCTGAAACCTCTCTCCTTGGCTTGCAGACACCACCTCTCATTGTGTCCTCATGTGGCCTTTCTTTAGTGTGCACCCCCATGGCATCTCTGCGTGTATCCAGATTTCCTCATCTTATAAGAACACAGATCAGATTGGATTAGGGCCCATTCTAACTGCCTCATTTTAACTTGATCACCTCTTTAAAGGGTTTGTCTTCAAATACGGTCACATTCTGAGACACTAGGGGTTAATGCATCAACATATGAATTGAGGGGTGGTGACACAGTTCAGCCTATAATACGTGGGTTTGCCACCTCCTGATATGAAGCACTCTCACTGGGCAGATTTCATGCCGTGCTGCGTCAGCGGCAGTGGCCATGTCTGGCTCATGGATGGCTGCCTTTGGCTGGCATCAGTACCTGCTGCAGCCACGTATGGTGAGGGCACTGAATCGGTTTCACTCAAAACATGGCATAAGCAATAGCAACTGACACAGGAAAGAACCGGTTTGGGCCACCTTCCTTAAAAGGTAACTTCAGGTGTGGCAGGTGTTCTTGGACTCCTGCAGCACAGGCTAGGAATCCATGTGGCTGCCAGCTGCTGGTAGTACACCAGGTGTTCCCTCTCTCCCTTCTGCCGAGGTCAGCCTCTGGGATCTGAAACCAGGATTGTGTCCTCGCTTCCCAGCCTCACCTGGGTCCTCTCCATCTTGGAACCATTTTCTACATCACTGTCTCACATGGTTTGACTCTACTGAACACACACACACACACACGCATGCACGCACGCACGCCCTGGCAAAATGGCAGCTTTCTCTAGTTTCTTCGTTACTCGCCCCCAGACTCATCTTCTGTTAATGTCTCCTTATAACCCTGTAGTTCTTCTAGTTTCTGATTTCTGTTCAATTCCCTCATTACTGCTTTCAAATTTTCTTCTCTTAGCTTGTGAACAACTTGCTTTTCAGGTCACACTTGGCTTGGCCCTCATTACCTCTCTACCCATGTGCTCCCCTGAGGTAACCCCTACTTGATCATTTTATGACATAGACACAGTCTGCACACAGCACCTTGAGCATGAAGGTGTGACAAACTTGGTTAGCACAGAGAAGAGGTTTTAGTTTGGGGGGAATGCAGTGGTATAGCTTCTGACACAGCTAGAAGACTTACAACCCTAAGTAGTTTGCAATTCTCAGAAGAACGGAGAGAATGCTGTATTAGTCAGAGTTCTCCAGAGAAACAGAACTATATATATGTATATTATATATATATATACACATATTATATAATATATTATATATATATATGATATAAATATCAGAACGAATATACAGTTGACCCTTGAACAACACAGGTTTGAACTGAGCAGTTCTACTTATACGCAAATTTTTTTCAGTAAGTATCCTCAGGTTTCACACCTGCAGAATCAACCAACTGTGGATGAAAGACAGTAGTTTTAAACTTCGCCCAGAAATTCACGTATGCAGAGGGCTGACTAAAATGATATGTGGATTTTCTACTGTGTCAGTCCCCCTAACCCCTGCATTGTTCACGAGTCAACTGTGTGTGTGTGTGTGTGTGTGTGTGTGTGTGTGTGTGTGTGTGTGTTGTATAAAAATAAGAAAATGGCTCATGTGATTATGGAGGCTGAGAAGTTCCATGGTCTGCCATCTGCAATCTGGAGACCAAGAAAAGCTGGTGGTGTAATTCAGTGTAAGTCCAAAGGCCTGAGAACCAGGGGAGCCGTGGTGTACATCCAAGTCCAAGGACGGGAGAAGATGAGATGAGATGTCCCAGCTCAAGCAGTAAGGCAAGATAAAAGGGGCAAATTCCCTCTTCCTCTATCTCCTGTTGTATCCAGGTCCTCAATGGCCTGGGTGATGCTCGCTCACAATGGGAAGGGCAATCTACTTTACTGAGTCCATTGATTCAAATGCTAATCTCTACCAGAAACACCTTCACAAATATACCTACAAATAATGTTTAGTCTGGGCACCCCATTATTACTCAAATTGGCCATAAAATTAACAATCACAGTGGTCTTTCTGGATTTCCACCTGTCTGGGGAGGATAAGAATGTATCATTCTAATGTGCAACTAGATAACGCCTACGTTATCTATGTAGGTATAGATCCTTTATTTGGCAATCTGCTCCCTTACGCATAACAAGAGTTAGTCAGACCCTTGCTGGGGAGGGAGGTAAATGGACAAAAGAGACTCTTTCTAGAAGCACCTCTGGCTACTGATCAGTAGCTAGTTATGGCTAGGTAGAGAAGCCTGAGCCAGAAAGACCTGGACTAGTGCCATAGTAACCTGCACTAGGGCAGGTAGCTGCCTTCTTTCTAAGGGGACCCTCTAGCTAGCTCCCCTCCTGATGCTCAGATGACCCAGGAGCACACATTCTGCCCTTAGGGAGTAGAAAACCAAGGAGCTGTCCCCTCCCTTGATTTACATTAAAGCCTCCCACCAGGCCCCGCATGCCCGGGCACCTTGTGGCCTAAACTTAGCTACTTCTGCTAGGGTTCTGGTACTATTTGAAAGGAAAAAACAAGTGAGCTGAGTTCCCACCTGCTGACCAGTCCTGAATGCAGCATTTTCTAAGAGATGATACCTCTCACTCATCCATTTGGCAAAGGGGGCCAGCATTCTCAAAACTGAATCTTTGAGGGGAGAAGCCAGGCCTACAGAATCATGTTCATTCACGGAGGAAGGGGAGAAGGCATCTCCCAGAGAAATTTGGTCCTGTGGGTCCCACTGTCCAGCAGAGGACATTAAGTTTACCCTTTAGGAGTCAGTGGTAGTGAGGATATTTTGGTATTTAGGCTGGCTCTGAGAAAACCTGGAAAACCATCTGATGACATATCCCCGGTCTCCTCAATCTATTAGGGTGACCCAAATTTTATAGTGATGTTCCTTTGAACTTGCAAAGCCACCACCACTTTTTCATAAATTTCTGAAGAAGTAAAGTTGCACCTGGTCTTCAAACTAGGAAGTCCAAAAATTCTTTTCAAGTTGTTTTGTTTGGATCATGTTTTTTGTCTGCCAGGCACCGTTCCCTCTGGAGAAATGCCCCTCCCTCACGCTACATGGTTCTGGGGGAAGCTACAAATCACAGGGCCTTGCTCCTTTGATCACAGTCCCCAATCCGACCCTCTCTCTCAGGTATTTAATCTGGAGTGGGAACACAGAGTCACTGGGCTTTCCCCAAAACCTGTCACACTGGAGGACAGCAGTGCCTCCCTTGTGTTACAAATGTGGAAACTGAGACTCAGAAGATTAGATACCTTATTCAAGGTCCCTCACTAATAAATTGAGAGACCAGATCTGAACCCAGGTCTGTGCAACCCCAAAGCCCACGATCATTCCGCTCACCAAAAATAGTCTCTGTGTACAAAGTATGGATTTCCTTTATACGATGGAGAAATTAGGGGAATTGGCTCTAGTGCTTGCCCACTTCATTCCGTGAATCAGACACAGAGCACATATGAGATTCAGTTGTCTCATTTATATGTATGGTATCGTGGCTTTCATCTCCCCACCTCGCTGCAGTTCCCCGCGTCAGCTCATCACGTTTCTTCACATATCCTCCTATTAGCCAATGAAGGGTTTTCAGCCTTTTCCAATGGACACTGTTCTCAGATTTCAGGTCTGCCCTCATCTTCACCTCAATTAAACAGGCACTGTCCTATGCATGTCTCAATTCTCCTGCATTTTTCTTTTCTCAGCCAATTACTATGTCCTCCAGAATCCCTTCACCCCACCCCAACTGCCTGTAAAAGCAAGCTGGAAGCCAGAGTGTCCCTGTAAATACTGAAACTGTTCCTTGCATTTTGTCATTAGACGTCATGCTTTAACCAAATAAAGCATGTCTGCTAGGGCACTGGAACCTCTTCAGAGATGGTTTGTTTTCATACAACCTGCGAGCTTCTTTCTTCCTGATAAATCAGCACTGCCTCTTTGCTCTCAATGCTCCAGCAGTAACAAGGCACAAAGACAGCCCACAAATGGCTCTAAATGCACCTATTATTCCACTGTTTTTCCAGCTGATTTCTCTTGAGTGCAATACTCTAGTTCTAGGCAGTTGTATTCATCAGTATATCTTGCTGAAAGCTAACAGGATTCAAAAAAGCATTTCATTTCTTGGGTGTGCTGCACACTTTGGGAAAACCAAACCAAACCAAACAAACAATTCTTATTTGAAAATCATATTCGTTTCATAATCCTCAAAGGGAAAACTTAAATGTAGTGTCGACCTTATCCAATTAGCCCAGAAGCACATGTCAGACTGTTTCTGTGAAGATAAACTCCAGAGGAAAAGACCTGCTCGACATACCTCTTGGACCTGAAAAACACTTGCAGTGCTGTGTAGCCACCTGCCTTGATGTACTTAGAAGCAATGGAAGGTGCACTGTAATTTAACATAACTTCAGCATAATAATTTCCTCTTTGTGGTCTAAGTGTCATGACCAGACGTGCTTGATTTAATTCTTGCTGTCACTTCTCTGCTTCTACTATGGGCTCCATCAACTTCCCCTACCCCCTACCCCTTTCTTTAAGTGCCTGCCTTTCTAGGCACTGTGGGAGGGAGACACAAGAAATAGCTAAATAGATCCCTTTCAAGGGCCTCTCAATACCAGTAATGTAAGCAGATTGTATCACTGGTGGCTGGACCCTAAAGAGAATTTCAATTCTAGCAGAAGCAGACGGAAATAGGCTTTTAAAATCCTTTCTCGCCAGATTCTAACCTGCTTGGAAGCTGGCTGCCCACTTTTGCTTGTCTCCTAGCAACCGAGCCCCTTCTTCCACAGGCACTGCTGCTGTCCACTGGGCCAGGCTCTCCCCAGCGCAGGGAAAGGATGTCATCCAGGGAACGGGTGTGAGAGCTTGGAGAAATTGCTCAATGGTCTGTAAGTTCACAGTAAGGATGGCAATCTAAATGGGGCCACCTCTCACACATTTTTCGGGGGATCTTGGGATTTAAATTCATCCTTCTGCTTCCTTCCAATAATAGCTTGCATGCATGGAATGCTTTGAATTTTACAAAACACATTTGTACCCATTACCTCATACAGTTCCCCACAAGAGCCTTGAAAGACCTCTGTAGTGGAAAAAAGCATGGGGAAATTTTATAAGTTCACTTTTAGATGCGTTTAAAGGACCCAAGAAGAAACTCCAGGTCATTCAATTAGTAGGGTTAAAAAAAAAAAAGTGGGGAAAATTCCAAATCCAAGTTATTATCACTATTATTATTTTGTCAGTAAGTTAGAGGTCTGGCCAACTAAACTTTGCCTTTGTGCCTCGGAGTTTGACTAGAGCCCAAAAAAGGTAATGGATTCTCTTTCTCCCTGCTGCTCAAGAATTCTCCTCCCTTCCTCAGCAGCCACTATTGAGATTAAAATTGTTGGAAGTCTCTTTGTTTATAATGGCCTGATTCTGAGTTTTACCTATAACACTCTTCCCCTCTGGTGAGAATAGGAAAAGCAGAATGGAGAAAAAGCTCTATATTAGTCTTCTAACAAAATACCATGACTGGGTGGCTTAACCAACGAAATTTGTTTTTCACAGTTCTGGCAGCTGGGAAGTTCCAGATCAAGGTCCAGCTGGGTCAGGTTCTGGTGAGGCGTCTCTTCCTCGCTCATAGATGGCTGCCTTAGCACTGTGTCCTCACATGGTAGAGAAAGAGCTCTGGTGTCTCTTCCTCTTATTATAAGGGCACCAGTTCTGTCAGATCAGGGCTCCACCCTAATGACTTCACTTAACAAAAATGACCTGAAGGGCCCATCTCCAATACAGTCACATGGGGATTAGGGTTTCAGCATCTGAATTGGGGGCAGGGGGCAAGGAAAGCCCATTGCAAACTTCTTTACTTTCCTGCAAGATAAAGGGAAGAGAAGCAAAATCTTCTCACCTACTCAGAAAACCCAGAAAGTCTCCCTTAGCTGGAAATGGAGGCCAGTCTTTAAACTGTGGGTCTAGAAAATTAGCCCAGGGATAAAAATTCGTTTGTGTTTCCTTCTCTCATTTGTGCATTGGAACCCTTTGAAAGAAGTTATTGATTCTCTGTGGTTTATAGCATCTTAATCATTTTAATAGTATTCAAACAACTAGCATGATTGTTCTAAAAAACTAAAAATGCCATTGAGGAAGATGCTTCTGCCATCTCACTCATCACAGTACCGTTACCAGCAGAGTCTATGCTCATTGAGAGAGATGGTGGCACCTGGAGATCACCATCTTGGAAAGCAGCAGCTGCAGCTGTGGTGATACCCCCAGTTCCCCAGTAGCCAGGAAGACCAGATATGGTTGTCTTCTGGGAAACACACCTTCATTCAGGCTGTTGATGTTATCTTCTCGCCACGTTTCTAGTTGTTAGACTGAGAAGGGAAATGAGGACTCTGTTTCCCAGCAGCAATAGCAGGTTTTTCACTTTATTGTGCAAGGCTCTGGGTAAAGAAAACCAGGCTACACAAAGTCTTAACGTTACTAGTTCATAATCTTGAAAAGAGAAAACACAAATAATTTTTTTAAATAAATTTTAAATTTTGAAATAATTTTAGATTTACAGAAAAGATGCAAACATAGTACAGAGTGTTCAGTGTACCCATCAGCCAGCTTGTGTCCCCTTAATGGTGTCTCACATTATTAAGATTTATTTATCAACTTAAGAAACCAACATTAGTGAATCACTTTTAACTATATTCTAACTTTATTTAGATTCCATCAGGTTTTCCATTAATGCCCTTTTCATCTCCAGGATCCAGGTCCTATATTGCATTTAATTGTCATGTCCCCCTAGTCTTTTAAAATCTGTTATGGTCCCTTAGTCTTTTCCTGTCTTTCATGCCCTTGACATTTTGAAAAAAATACTGGTCAGGTATTTTATTGAATGTTTCCCCATTTGGGTTTGTCTGATGTATTTCCTTATGATTAGACTGGAGTCTTTTTTTCCCCTAAGAATACCACTGAGGTCAGGTCCCCTTCTCATCACACCACGTCAAAGGGTACCTGATGGCCATACAACCTCATTGATGATGTAAATCTTGATTGTTTGATTAAGGTGGTGTTAGCCAGATTTCTCTGCTGCAATCATGTTTCCTTTTTCATAGTCTATTCTTTGGGAGTCACTAAAACAGCTAGTTCTGGGTAGTGAGGGATAAGAGGAGAACATGTATAGGTATGTTATTTGGGAAGATTTGTCTCTTTCCCCACATTTATTTATAAAATATGAATTTAAGAAAATAACAATACATTCTGGAGGTGCAATGTTTCTGGTCTGAAACAGAGTCAAGAACTCTTAGACGAGAGTACCAAAAAGAGAATTAAAAAATGGCCCACTTAGATCCTATTTCAAAATCATAAAATTTTGAATTGATAATGGAGTCTTTTATTTGAAAAACTGCTATAAAATACACCATACCACAGAAGAACAGATCCTTTAACTGCTTTGTAATATATACAATAAATCCTCACTTAATGCCATCAATAGTTTATGCAACTTTAAGTACAGTGATTTAGCTAATTTTGCTATAGTCTAATTGATATAAATAAGAGTTAAGTTCCTACAGCATCTTACAATGTTATAACAAAACAATGTTGAACAGAATGATGTTATTTGAGGATTTATTGTACTCATTATCAGAAAGGATGTTGAACCACAAGATGTCTATTGCAAAAGACCTGGCTAAGGATTGGGGATTATCACTGAATTGAAGCCATTGGAGGGAATTTTCAGGGCAAAAAAAAAAAAAAAGATATTGTACCTTGTGAAATGTCAATGCTAATTTTCTGGGTTAAAAAAGAAAAGAAAGAAAGAAATGAAAAGGGAGAGTACAAGTTCTTTCACAAACCAGAGTGCAGAATCCCTACAGGGTACTGCAAGCAAGAGAGAACTCCTTTCCTTGACTGGATTTGCAGAAACCAGTTGTCCTTTGGAAAAGTCCAATAAGCAAAGAAATGAGCAATGGAGAACCTGAGGCTTCCCAGGACAGAGCAGAATCAGTGCAGAGGCCTAACGTTAATTTGAAAACAATAACCAAACCAAAAAAACCCATAAAACAAAAAACAAACAAACAAAACAAAAAGACATTTTTAAACATATTTTCTTTTATACTTTAGAATAAAAATGTAGCAAAAATTAATACAGTCAAAACTGTATATAATGAAAAGGAAGTCTCTTTTTCTGAAACTCTGGGCCCATTCTCTTACATTTTCAAAGATGCCCACGGTGGCATTATTTGTAATCACAAAACGGCTAGATGTCAGCAAAGTGCTTATTGGTTGTGAGCTAGTAAAATAAATGATGGTTCATCCAACAATGGATGCTATGTAGATATTACAAAGAATGAATTCATTACAAGTGCTTGTGTGGGAAAGTCCGCAGAATATATTATTAAGTGAAAAAAACAAGGTATATAGAACAAGACTTGTCTTTCTGATTTAGGTCACAGGAGCCTCATTCAAAAGTAAATTGCCCAGCATTACTTAGGGTTAGTCTTATCAGAAATGCATGGAGAGAAGTCACAGACTTGGCACCAGCACATTGGAGAAGACCATACCTACTAAAATGATGTTGCTACTGCATTGTTTGAATCTTGAGTGCTACTAGAAATTTTGCCCTTGACATTAACATGGCACTTCCTGATATAACCCCAGGAACACTGATAACTTGTTATGAATATTGTGCTTCATTGGTTCTAAAATACCCTTTTTGTCATATTTTAACAACTCTGAAATCAGTAGATATCTTAAAATCTCTTAGCCAGGTAGCAGTTGGTGGGGCACTGTCATTGTCTGCACATACACAACAAAATTTGGCAAGGGCTTGGAAGAAAATCCAGGAAATATTAGTGGATAACTTTTCAAAAAATGTTACATCAGCAAGGGTGTGTGTGTATGTGCACGTGTAAAGAGGAGAAAGGAGCAGTCGTTAATAACTCTAATCAAAAAATGATTTAGAAGAGCCAAACTTTGAACATGAAAAAGTTTTAAGAATACTGTAACCAATTTATTTTGCTTAAATTTTCTTTTTATGTACATACAAGAGGAATGTAGGATAAAAGTCTATGTCTAAATAAGTTTAAAGAGTTCTTTCAATAAGTCTAAAAAATTCTAAGTGATAAAACAGCAGGATATCAGAGTTTAATTGGCAGCCTTTATTATTTCTTAGCAGAACATAAAACAATGGCACGTCTTCCAAATAATGGTGTTTTAGATGCAGTGAGATACAGAGAGTGTTTCTTATTTAAGAAAAAGGACAGCCTGCTGAGGAACTCAGAATACACAGCTCCTATTTCTGGTGGACACTACTCTTAAATAAATTGACTGATTTTCAGGCATCCTTTTGCACTATGAAAGGAAAGGCTTGGATCTGAATAACTCTTATTTGGGAAAGGACAAGAGAGATGTGTTTGGTGAAAGTGTTCCTTGTTTACCTATAAATTACCTTTTTCATTATGTGTTAACAATCATTTATTTGTTAATTCATTTCTTTGCAGCATAGGTTGCCTGATGTTATTCTAGTCTGTGGTTATATAGGAGGTCACTTTGATGACAATAATCTGTATTTTGCTAATTTGACCCAGATGCAATCTCAGAACCCAGCCACAAAGTTGCTCTCCAATTAGTAAGCATTTCTGAGTTTACCTGGGGTGTTGCTCATGCATTCTGAGTAAGTATGAGTCTGTTGTTCTTTTCCCCTTTAGTCTGACTCCTTCCATTGGGAATGCTCAAATCCATCCAGCACTAGCATTTAGCTAGGCACCAATGCTGCTTCCTCTGGCTGCTGCTGTTAGTATGTGATTGTCCCTATGTTCTGTTGCAAACCGGGGGAAATAACTACCTCTCTTTTGGGCTTACCCTGTTGCGATGCTTTCAGTCCTTCTTACTGGCTAGGAATGGGCAACTGGCCTAAACTCAGCCAATCATGGCTCTTCCCTGGATTTTTTAACATAGGGAGATCTGATCTCTAGAGCAGTAAATCTAAGGTGAACTCGGGAGTTGCTCGAAGCTATATTTCAGAACTGGTTTGAGACAAGAAAGCCAGCATGCAGAGAGCAGAAGAAATCTGGATTTCGGGCTCAGCTGTATATTCACCCTTCCTATAGTTTGGTTTCATAAGTTTAATTTGCTGAAGCAAATTTTATT
The DNA here is from genome assembly GCA_003508835.1 of Eonycteris spelaea. Classification (NCBI taxonomy): domain Eukaryota; kingdom Metazoa; phylum Chordata; class Mammalia; order Chiroptera; family Pteropodidae; genus Eonycteris; species Eonycteris spelaea. The sequence goes on along the minus strand of PUFA01000103.1, from coordinate 3,251,740 downwards.
TGGGTTCCTGTCACTCGTAAACCAAAGTACATTCACTACACTTTGACACTTCTCTTTCAGTACTTACACCCACCCTTCTTCAAACTTGAGTTCATGGTGGGCTGTGATGGAAGATGAACCCAGGTGATAGATAGACACTACACTGAGTCATCACTTATCGTCTCCATTGGCCAAAGCTGTGGTCTTGGGCTAAGCTTGCCTATGCTCTTTCCTAGGGCAATTTCTTGCCTGATCATTTATGTCTTTATAACTTGGTGCTTCCTCTCCCTTACTCAAAGCCTACCTTTCCCCTACTTCCCAAAACCTCCTCTTTTCCTCTGAAACTTCCATTTCTTCATTACCAAACTCCTCTGCGTCTCCAACATTTTTTTGAATATTTCCTCCACCTTCAGTCTTAACTGGTACCAAGCTTTCTCCCAGGGGCATTATTTCTTCTGCGCCTTCTTAAATAGAGGCTGCTCATTTTTGTATGCTTCATATATGTTCCTTACTCTGTTATGAAACTAAAAGCCTTATTTTTTTAGCCCTACTAGCCTCTCCTTACCTCAACACTGCCTTTTACTGCCCTTCGGTTATCTTCCTCTCATTCATTGATGACATTTTCCCCTGACTGACAGGCTTCCCTTTACATGCCAACTCAGGCCATCAGCCTGTGGGATTTGAAGGTCCACCTCAACCACCACCCCAAAGCTCTGTCTCTGGATCATTGATTCTCTCATTGCCAAAGGCCTTCCCTCCCACACCGCCCCAGCCATCTCCTCCCATTATCTCATCTTGGATCCTATCATTTTTCAGAAACTGTACTAATAACCATGCCACTGGTTTTGGCATGCTGCTATACAACCACAACCTCTCATTCTTCCATCGTGCTCATCGAATGACTTTCATTATATCTGTCCTTGAACACTACTGGGCAACTATTTTGACCTTTCTTTCTCCTTATCTACCAGCTCCTTTAACAAAAACAACATTCTGTTTCCAGAGACGTTAGTGTCAGAAGTGGAAGTGGTGTCTGGTGCTAGAAGTGGCATGGTGCCATGTCCAGCAGAGAAGGCAGCAGAGCTATATTTGATTTCCCCACATCCTAATACCACTAGGGAGTGTTAAAAATATGTTCCCTCACTGATTATTTAATTCCCCTCTGATTACTAATAAAGCTGAACATCTTTTTGTGTGGTTGTTGGTCATCTGTATTCTTCTGTGAAGTGTCTGGTAATGTCCTTTTCCTTTTCCTATACAGATGCTCCTCTACTTTTAATGGGGTTACATCCTGATAAATCCACTGTAAGTTGAACATGTCATAAGTCAAAATGCTTTTTTTTTTTCCTTAGGCAAGGCAACCCTCAGTTGACCTCACAGATTGCAAAGATCTTGTCATCTTACGATCCCTTATTTTTTACTTTTTTATGCCTACAGCACCTGGTCTTCCCAGGTGGTCTCCCATCCAAGTACTAACCAAGTACCAACCCTGCTTAGCTTCCGAGATCAGATGGGATTGGGCTTGTCAAAATGCATTTAAATCGCCTAACCTATTGAACATCATAGCAAGAAATAGCTTGTCTTAAACATGCTCAGAACACTTATATTAGCCTACAGTTGGGCAAAATCATCTAACGCAAATTCTTTTTTATATTAAAGTGTTGACTATCTCATGTAACTTATTGAACACTGTACTGAAAGTAAAAACAGAACAGTCATTTGGGTTCTCACTGTTGACATACACAGCTGAAAGCACACTGGACTTGAAGAATGTTTGAAGCATTGAACTAAAACAAAAAGCAAACAAGTAAAAAAAGATTGAGAAAACGCTGGCAACATAGCGCACTGTAGAGTATCAGTTGTTTACCCTGGTGTCACATGGCTGACTGGGAGCTGCGGCTCGCCGCTGCTGCCCAGCATCACCAAGGAGTACTGTACTGCATATCATTAGCCCGGGAAAAAGATCAAAATTCAAAATTTGAAGTACAGTTTCCACTAAATGCATATCACTTTGCACTGTCATAAAGTTGAAAATCATAAGGTGAACCGTTGTAAGTTGGGGACCATCTGTATTTATATTTGGGTGCTCATCTTTTCCTATCAATTCATAAGAACTCTATGTATTAAAGATACTAGTTCCTGGTTATATATGTTGCAAACACATATTTGTCTTTAAATTTTGATTATGGAGTATATTCTCCTCTGTAGAAATTTTTAATTTTAAGATATTTACTCTAGTAGTTTTCTCTTTATGGTTCCTACCTTTGGTAACAAGTTTCAAAAAGGACTTCCCATTTGTTCTCTAGATGTCTTTATGATTCAAGTTTTTACATTCTTAATTCATAATCTCCCATGAATTGACTTTGATATAAACAAGCGCAGTGTGAACCCAGCTTTCCCTGCCACCAAAGGGCCAGCAAGATGTCTTGATATTATTGTCATCTGACTTCCGCTAATTTGAATTCTATTCCATTGATCTGTCTTTCCTTACACCAGAACCAGACTAGTTTAATTTCTATAGCTTTATAAAATGTTTTACTGTTTCCTAGAGTTTCTCTCATCAGCAAGATAGCTTGATTCTCCATTAGGCATTTTCCTGTAACCCCTAAGTACAGTTTTTCTGTTTCTTTACAGAAAGTAAATATATAAATTTATTTATGTTTTTTGTTGAAGAGATTGTTTTTATCAACTATTTTGTTTTCTGCTTTTTGTGTTTTCTAAGCATTTCCTTTGTTTTCTATATTTTATTCTATATTCTATGTTGTATTAAAAATGATAGAAATGTTTTATTTGCTTGAATTCTGTGTTAATTTAGAATTCAGAAATTCCATTTTTAATTTTTCTACTAATGTCTTTAGGCTTAGAAAAATAGTCCTTAAGTCTTTGTTTCTTTATCAATGGCAAGAATATAAACCTTTTTATAAACCTCATGTTATTTTTTTTTTCTGTTTACTCATCAGTGAATGAAGTAAATAGATTCAGACTCAAGGTTGGCCAACAGATATTTGGAGTTTGCTTGACCCTTTTAGCTCAAAACCCATAGATTGGGTTGATAGAGGAGCCCCTAGCAGACATTTGTTGATATTTTTCTACTGGACCCAGAGATATACTCCAGTCATTCAATCAACCTGCAATCCATTCCAACCTATAAATTTCCTAAGACAGTCAAATGCAGTTGATAGCTTTCCTCTAAATAGTATCAAACATGAAGTCCACATACCTCCAACAATCTTCCTACTTTCATCCATGCTGTCCAGGAAGTGGTGCTTCTCAGCTTGCTTCCTGTCACTTTCTGTTCTATTGCATGATGGGAGGTTACAGTCTCCAAATTACTGTGGAGAGTGATACTGATAGAGTGATGGGAAGCTGAGCCCAGCTCATTCAGTACATGGATCCAGCACAGTTAGGAAATGGCAGTTTGTTTTTCTAGATTGTCTGGTCTGCACCTGAATTATATATAAATGATGAAGGGAGATTCTCAGTAATTCCTTCCTTCTCTAGGCCCACCTGCCCTATTCTCCTTCAGAGGATGGAGCATGCAGGAGGCAAATCTAATAATATGTTTTTAATCCTTTTTATTGTCTGCCCTGCAGGCCTACAATATTGTCTTATTTATAATTTTCAGTGCTGTCACTAGTTTTGTATTTTGATCATGGCATTTTAATGGGAAGGCATACTAACCCAGAAGCCATCTATATATTTTTTTCAAAGTAAATGATGTAACTTAAACCGCACTCAATTCAGGAAATGCAAAATTTGCAGTTCTTGTGGGAATATTATATCACTGTCTTTGCATTCACTTAAGGTATTTCATTTAAGAGTCAGAGTAGTAATCTACTCCCTACTTTACATGTATTAATGCAATAGTCATAGGTTAATATTTCATTAGGATTGAATTAAGCATTTGCAGATGTGCATGCTAAGGGTGACTATCTTAATATTATTCTGGTTGGGGAAGGTTGACAAACCCATCCATGTCAAAATGATTCATACTAACCATATGATATCCAAGTAAAGGGGGAATAAATGTGCGAAGAAAGAGGATGCCCACCTCATTATAAGAAGCTAAGTATTGTATTGGTACATTTCTCCTATTGGGACAATGGAGACTTCTTTTAAGAAGTCCTTCATAGTGCCTACAAATGTGAAAGAAGTTTTTTTCAAAGCTTTGGGTTGGGGAAGGGGTGAGTAGATAAGATACGGAAACAACAAAGAGAAAAAAGGAGAAAATTAAATTTTAATTTTTTCTTAACTTTTTTTTTTTTGCCCCAAACTGATCATTCTTTGCTATGAAGTACAGCAGCTCTATCCTTTGTTATTTTAGCATTCATTTTTATAATTCTGCTGTACTAACTGTACAAAGCTGAGCGAGCCCTGTACCTGAGTTCTGTAAGTTGTAGAGTGCAATAGGGAGGTGTATGTACATGCAGTAAAGGAAGTGGGTTACATGCCAGAGGTGTAGCAAAGAGCCTGAGCTGGGAGTTTCAGTGAACCATGGGGTCTTGGAGGTAGGAGTGAGAAGCAAACATTTATTAATCTCTGTTAATAGACTCTGACATAAGACACCTGTAATCCAGATCCTGCTGGACCCAGTGCTAGGGGTCCGTAACTGAGGCATGGTGCTCACATCCAGTTACCTCATTTTCAAAGAGACGGTGCTCTGATAGAATGAAATATGCCTGGGAAAGAGTATCAGGTGGCATAAATGAAAGAAAGAAAGAAAAAGGAAGAAAGAAAGAAAGAAAGAAAGAAAGAAAGAAAGAAAGAAAAAAGAAAGAAAGAAAGAAAGAAAGAAAGAAAGAAAGACACCCACAGCATGAATTGGAGAAGAAAAGGTTAAGAGGCAGAATATTTTAGAATTAGAATATTCGAAAGTGGCACTATAGAGGACAGATGTTACAATTTGCCTCTGTAGCTCCAGGGGACAGGACCAGGAATGATGCCTGGAAGTCTCAGGGGGACAAATCTGACTCAGTAGAAGGTAGGATTTTCTGACCATGGGGGTCGTTAGCTATGAGAGAGGCTGCCTGCTGAGTCGCTGCACTTCTTAGTACTTAGCGTTTATATATTAAGTCACAGGCTAGAGAGACACAGTCAGGATTCCTATTTGGAGGGAACAAATAATTAGGTGACCTCTAATGTTCCTTCTAACTGTAAGATTTCTATTCCACTTTCCTATTATAGTATGAGACCTAAAACTGAAACATTATACTGTTCAAATTTATGCAATACTTTTACATAGAACCAGACCATGCTGTAATAGAAATGTGTATCATGGAATAATCTAAATTACAAGGAAATCTCAAAGAGGCTATCATTTTTACAGAATTTCGTAGCTGAATTTTTTGTGACCCAATCTTTGGCCAGTTTTTTTTTTTTTAAAAAATCCTAGTTCTTTTTCCATGTATAATAGTATTTTCAGAATATCTCTCAATTAGGTTAACTTATTAAGTCTCTCTCCTGCCCCTATTTGTTCTTAAGGCTTAGCCAAAAGGCTGAGTAAAGGGGGAATAAATGTACAAAGGAAGTGGATGCCCACCTTTTCTGGCCCAGGTTACTGAGCCAGAATCCCGGGCAAATAGGCAGGGGAAGTAAAAGAAACACCTCGTCCTCTGGCCTAGGACACTGAAGGGAAGAAGGGAAAGAAAAGCAAACCAGAGAGTGTGCCCAGACTTCTTGATGGAGGCCTCAGCTCTTAGTGGGGAGGAATGTTAGATAGGTTACAGGGAATACTGCAGGGGGCAGATGTTTGTTTTGGTTCACTCTGCAAGGAGGAGCTCATCTCAAAGGCTATGCTATCCTGGCTTGTGTGGGCCACATCAGAGTAAACTCGGTGGAGCAGCAGGATTTGCTGAGGAGGAACTGGAGTTCAGTTTTCCTGAGTAGCTGCTGTTTCTGGTGTGGGGTTGATGGGACCTAGAATTTTCCACAGGTGCTTGAGTGATACATGTTCAGGATGTAGCTGAGCTGAGATGGTGGGCCCGTCCTGGGCCTGTGATGGTGAGGGGTAAAGAGTCAGACCTGCCCAGGGTTTGGGTGGAAGACAAGGCAGAGTTTCAGAGGTGTCTATGGTGCCCACAACAGCTGAGGGCCAGTCAGCCAGGGAGCACCACTGTGGCTTGGTGGGGCTGAGAGACCAAGTCATAGACAACAGCAGGCTCACAGAGCTAACATAGTTGTCAGAGACACCATTGCCACAAAGGACGGCAAGGACCCAGAAAGCTACACAGGAGCACAGATCTGGATCTAAGACTTCCCAAGGTCACTGAGCCTACCCCTTCCTCACACACCCAAGGGTGCTTTGTGGAGCAGGGAGGCTGGATATCTCAGAGGTGGAGCATTTTTACCTAAAAAGATTAAGTGTTTTCTTAAGAACACTGTTTAAATGATTACACCACCACACTAGGTTATAAGATTGGACTAAAACTCAGGAGTTTTTTCTGGCCTTCCAGAAGGTGGATCTCATGAAAAAGATTTGTTATGGACAACCTAAAGAAGCAACATTCTATTTACATGTCTGAGTTTAAGGATGAATACATTTTTGACTCCATTACAAATGTTAATAGCATAAAAATTGTAACATTGAGCTTGGGAACAGACACTTGTATTTCCAGTGCCAAGGGTGGTGCCTGCCAAATAATAATTTGCTAAGTTAATAAATTAATTACAGCCAATTTTCAGTGATAGGTAGGACATTTTTACAAACTCAGATATATTACTGTGGAAATATCAGTCACTTCCTTGGTTCAATACAGGATCCCTGGGGAATCTATATAATTCAGTCTCCATCTGAAACAGGACCAGCAAGATAAGGTATCTCATCAGGGAGAAATTGAAAAGATGAAATGGAGTAGGCGGGACTAGCATCAAAAGGACTGTGTAATAAAGGTCACTAAGAGGAAATGGAAGGGAAAAAATCAATGAAAAGCTGCAAAAGAAAGAAAAAAATTGCAATAGCCAAAGTTAATTTAAGGCAATGACAAATTGAGTTGGGTTTGGGTTATGTATATGAGGCCCAACTTGTATAGTCCATTTTATTTTTATGCAATATCTTTAATACTCCATGTCATAAAGCACTTAACATAAAACACTCAATAAGGGAATCAATTACATACTGGAAAAGACATAAAAATAATTTAAAATTTTTTCCACATTGCGTTTTCATACCAACTAATTTTAAAGTGAGTTGCTGGGTTGTCGATTTGCATATTCACTATTGAACACAAGTCTCTTCTTTGTACCTGCGTAGCCCCGCAAATGGCGCAGAGTCAAAGCCCCTGGAGATAATACTTTCACAATACACTTAACGATAGAATTTCTGCAAGTCTTTCTACTCATCCTAAACACCGTTTTCTTTCTTCACCCACCTCTTTCGATTCTTTTTTATTTTACCAATACAATGTATGTCAGATCTGCCCCAGCTCAGACTCTCAACACCTCTTGTCTGAACCAGGTATAGAAGATGCATTTAACACCTGTGCCAATTTCAGCGGACTGGGGTGGGGTACTGTATTGAAAAGGATTCTAAGGCATCATCATCCAGACATACAGGAAAAGAACATCAAGATTGTTTAATGATGTCTACTGTGGATGTGGGAGAAGGAGGGCCAGTATGTCAACCACATATGTACTATTCCTGGCCCAGATAGTTCACCACCTCCTGGCTATCTCCTCACTTTCAGTTTCCTGCCTGTTTAATACAATCTTCCTCAAATTATGAATATACACTTCCTCCTCATTTAGCTGTTGTGGCTCCTTCTTTCTTAATCAAGGAAGCCGTGTCTCTTTAGCATGGTGTTCAGAGCCTTCACAGTCTGGCTTTATCTTTCAGCATTGAATTCTGCTGTAGCCTTACATTTCTTTACTGATTGCCCCACTTTCCAGCCACTCTGGACTATTTAGATAGATTTCAGGAGCATGCCTACACTCAGGTTTTCCCTTTTCTTTGAAATACCCTTCACTTCCCCATACATATATCATCCACATCTTTCATGCTTCATTTCAAAAGTTCTCCCCTTTGGAAAACCTTCTCAGATTCCTCCCAGCCAGTCAGATTCAATTGATGATTTCTGTAATGTATTATGCACCCAGATGAAAATGAGCTTGGCTAAGCATTCTGAACAAGAAGCTGCTTACCGTATTTTGTCAACTCTGGGTCCCAGGACCTTATGGTAATAGAGTAGTGGCCTGTTATCCAGAAATATATGTACTGTAACACCTGGAAGGATTTTATAAAAGAAACTAAGGAGTTAATTGAGAATCAATGAACCCATATTCTGAAATAGATTATATACTATTTTTTTTAAGCCTGAATGTATTTGGTGGGTTTTGAAATTTAAGTTCTTGTTCCTTATCACAAATGAACTAATAGAAATCTCACCCAGACTGTTCTGACCCAATAGTAATGAACGTAAATGAGATTAAATTGCCCATTAAAAGTAAAAAGACTTCCACTGTTTTTTTGGTTTGTTTTTTGTTTTATTTTGTTTTGTTTTTGATATTATATATATCATCTATTTGTGACACTTTTAAAACATAGCAACTCTGAAAAATGGAAAATACAAAGATGGGAAAAGATGTACTAGGAACATAAACAAAAAGAAACAGAGATTGAGCTATTATTATCAGATAAGATTGAACTCAAGAAATGCTAAACAGAAAATATCTATTCATTATGAAATACAACAGTAATGAATTTTTTTTTACCAACTGACATAGTATCAGAATTAATCACTGTGCTAAGCTAGTGAGAATGAATGAAAATAGGTGTTTTTCTGGGAAGGCTGTACACAGAAGGGGCCAAGGTACTTTTACGAGATCCAACCTTTACTGAATGCCAAGCTACTTCCTGAACATCTTCATTGGATCTCTAATAGGCATCTTAAACTTAAATGTTCAAAACCAAATTTTCATTCATCCTCAAACCTGTCTGGCATTCTTTTATCTCGGTAAATACAATTCTTTCAATTGCTCAGGCCAAAAACCTTGAAGTTTTTTTTGACTCCTTTTATTCTTCTATACCTCACATCTATTCTTTCAGCAAATTCTGCTTTAATTTAAAACTATGGCCCAAATCTGATCACTTTGTGTCACCTTTTCAATTGATACCCTGATCCAAGCCATCATCACCTTTTATCTAAATTATTGCAATACCTTTACAGCCGGTCTCTCTTGCCCTTGCTAGAAGAGTCAGTATGGTGTCTTTAAAACCCAAGACTGTCACCAGTCTGCTCAAAGCTCTTCACTGCCTTCCAGCTACTCAAAACAAAAGCCAAAGTTCTTATGATGGTCTGCAAGGCCCTACATAATCTGGCCCTTGCCTATCATTTTATCTCCTTTCACTTTCTCTCCTTTTCACCCATCTAACTTTGTTCTAGACACACTGGCCTCCATGCTGCTCATAAAAAAAGCTAGGTGTGTCCCTGTCCTTGGGCCTCTGCCCTAGCTGTTCCTTCTGACTGGAACACTCTTGCCTGGAAAACAGCATGATTCACTTCCTTGTTTCCTTCAGGTTTCTGCACAGGAGGTACCTATCAAAGGAGGTTTTTCCTGATCGCCCTCATTGAAATTGCAATTCCCTTTTTCTTCTACTTCCCTACTTGCTTCCCATCCTTCTTACCTGCTCTATTTTTCTACATAGTGCTTATCACCATCTGACTGACCTATGATACATGCTTTTTATTCTAATCGTTTGTCTGATTTCTGCAGCTCCTTCTTCTCCTCTAGAATGTAATTCCCATGTGGGCCCATGCAAGGATTTTTTGTGTGAGGGGGGATTGTTTGTTGCTCTAGCCCCGGACTCTGCAACAATGCTTGGCTTTTTGCACAAGTTCAATATGTATTTGTTGAAAAGGCTGAACAATTGTGCCAGTTGCCCAGCCACCATCAGGTACCCTTGAAACTCAGGAAGAATCCATAAATGCCAGGGAGAAGTAAAGGTGAATGGACAAGCTTGCCTAGACTGACCCTTTAATGAGGACCCTTGGCTCTTGACAGACCACCTCAGTCAGAGGAGCAGACGTTGTGGGTCTATGCCTTATTGACATGACCTCTATTTTGTCTCTCTCAGCCTTTCTTACCTTCACTTCCCTCCCTTTCCTCTCACTACCATCACCATCACCATGGTCAAAAAGCCTTTATGAAGGCTTTAGGAAGTACTTGCTAATTCTAGGGCATCTGCCATAAGCAGCTGTGGGGCCCCAGGGTGTGGACTGCCAGATATTTTTAGGCAAAGAGAGTGTTTAGCAATGAGCTCACCCACATGAGCTGGAAGAGAATAGGGTTGAACCACCAGCCCCTGCTACTGCTGTATAATTGATGCCTCCAGGTGCTGTTAGCAGGCTTGATTCAATTAGTTCTTGTAACTGAAGGCCAAATGTAATTAGTTAATTAATGCAGAGGTTAACTAGTGTGGACTTTGACAGACCTGAATTCAAGCTCTGCCACTTAGGAGCTCTGAGACTTTGGGAAAGTCACCTAAACTATCTAGGTTTCAGTTTCCTCATTCATGAAATGGACATAATAATAACACTTGCTTCAGAGAACTGCTGTTAGGGTTGAATGAAACCTGAAGTCAAACATTTAGCATGTTAGCCCAGTGCTTGGCCCACGGCAAGGACTCACTACGGCCAGACGCTGCTGTTACAATGGTTGGCATTTCTACCCAGATTACATAATAAAGCTCATGTTCCATGATAGATTCCTGACAAGAGGAAAATTACTTAACTCTCATCCTGCCCAAATTCTTAGTAGAGACCATTTGGACTGTGAATTTTTAGTGACTTGTTGTATCCTTAAAGTTGTTCAGTGGCTAAAACTGGGGAGAGTCTGTGGGGCAGAGCTGAAGAATTTATCAAGACACAAAGTAAATGTTTACCTGTATGTTATGTGCTTGGTTCGTTAAATAGCTCTGTTTTCATTGACTTGGCCCAAATTGATCAGTGATTCACAGACCTTAACTATGCACTTCTATATATAAAGTGGATTTAGCTGTTTGGTTTTTTTAAGCCGCTTTGGCATTTTTGAAATATGAGTATACTTTATCATTATTCTTAACTGAAAAGTAGTGTGCCTTGCTCAAATATGGATTTCGAATCATAAGACCAATACTGAAGGAAATGTGATCAGACTTGTGTTTGTGTGTATCATGGGCTCACTGCAGGAGGACACTTGTTTCTCTTTTGCTTGATGTATGTCTTTGTAGTTTTTGTACACTTCTTAACCTGGAAACCTTTTGAGATAAAAAAAAAGGACAACAACTGAGATTTCACTGTCTTTTGCCCTACTTCACAAAACGGGGTTGTGGTCCATACAATACGAGATCTTAAACAGGGGTAAATAGTTGAATGCCTTAGCAGTAGGTTCCTGACTCATACCTGCATTCTGTTATCTCAGCTTTCTGGAATCGCAAATGGCCTCTCTCTTCAATCCCTTAGGACTCATTCCTTCATGTCCTTAGATTCACAGGTCTCTGGTTAACATGCATTTGTGTGTGTGTGCATGTGTGTGTACATGTATATGGAAGTGAATGAGTATGTGTGTGTGTGTATGTGTTGTGTGTGTGTGTGTAAGAGAGAGACCTGACCTGGGCCTGACATGGACTTCAAACCTATCCAGGAATGACTGATGAATGAAGGATAGATCCACAAGGAGGAGTTGATTTATATGAAGGTTTAGTATGAAAGACGAGGCACTTGTTGAAGCTTATGAAGGAGCAGCCTGGTGTCAGTCTGGAAATTTGTTTCACAGCTTCTCTCTCAAGGATAGGCTTGAGGTCTGTGGAGAGAGGGACTGGAAGAAGAAACCATTTCCACAGGGGCTTGTGATACCCAGAGATCATTGGGTGGCTCAGAAGGACATGGTAACCAACTCTGATGATAAGGGCCTACTTTGGTGAATTCAGGAACACAAGGAGAGAGGACTTATGCATTCTCACAGAGGATTCAGTAAAGGGGGCAAAAATGAGACACCCCCTCTAGCAGCTTCTTAGATAATACACATCACCTACTGTAATGGGTGGGAACACATCAACATAATTATCTTCTTTGTTGACATTGAGTGTGCCCATGTGCCAGGCGCAGTGCAAGGCACATCTAATCCCATATTACAGAATGAGATAGTAAATTGCCCTCAATCACAAACACAGTATGTAATATATTTAATTTTAATCTAGGCAGTTTGATTCCAAATCTCTTCCTCTTAATTACCTCTTAATACATCTCCAGGGTTGTATGAAATAGAATAGAGTGAAATAGACTCAAATACATGTAAGTGTTTTATATATGATAAAGGGTATATCTTTTTAAAGTGCAAGTAAAATGGATATATTAATAAATGGTATTGGAACAAGAAAGATAAAGTCGGATCCTACCTACCTCACATCATACACTAAGACAAACTCCATCTGTATCAAATATATGTTTCGATGTGAACATAATACCATACATATACTAGATAAAAACAAGGACAAATTCCTTTACCACATTGGGGTAGGAAAAGCCTTTCTAATGATGACTCAAAAGTCGTAAATGAACACTATGATATTATATAGTAAAAAAGACAAAAGACAAATAATAAAAATGGAAAAAAAGTTGAATTCATATCAGAAAAGGACTAATCTCCAATTATATAAAGAGGCTTAAAAATTAATAAGAAAAAACAATTACTCAATAGAAAATTAAGAGGACATGAACTGTTGACAGAGAAAAATTCAAGTGATTGTTAAATATATAAAAAGATTCTCTTCCTAACTCATAAAAAGAGAAATGCAGTGAGATGCCACTTGAAATGATGCTGAGATATAATTTTCCACATATCTAATTAGCAAAAAGCCAAACATTTGACAACATACTCTGTTGGTGAGGCTATGGGAAAACAGGCCTTCTCTCCACACACTGTTGGTGGGAGTTGACAATGCTACAGCCCTGTGGAGGCAATTGGACAATATTTATTCAAATATAAATGCACTGACCTGCTAACCCACCATGTCCATTTCTGGGACTTCATCGTACAGATCCACCTGGATGTGCACAAAATGACAGATGCCTACAATAAGTCATTGCAGCATTGTTTGTCTTGGCAGACTGGAAATAACCTGAGTATCCATAATTTGGGATCTGATTAAACTAGTAAAATAAGAAGAAAAACACATAGGGAACTCTTATACATTGATTCGTTAAAATATACAGGGTGTATTGCCAAATGAAAGAAGCAAGGCACACAAGAAGGTATGTGATTGGTTACCTTTTATGTGAGAAAGGGAGAAAATAAAAAAATATATACACATTAGTATAAAAAACTGGAGGAAAATGTGAAATAATTAAAGTGATTGTTTCTTGAGGCAGAGGAGTACAGAACGAAGTAGATTTGGGATGGGAGGAAAATCTTTCACTCTATACCTTTTTATACTGTTTTGATTTTTAACCACGGGAATGTATTATCTAATAAAGTAGATAGAAAGAACTTCATTGTCTATATGTTTATGTTTGTCAGCTGCTTTCCTCAACATCATGTCCTGATTTTAGCCTTGTATGAGACTGACCTAGTTTTGGTCTATCTTCAAAAAGTGAACCATTCCCAAAGTTATCAGCTGTGCAAATTAGAACAAGGTCAGTTGTATTTGATCCAAAGCGCAGGCAGTAGAGGCTGAGCAGGACAGTTTCTTAAAGATTTTGTAGAAACCTTACAATTGAGTATTACTAGGCCAAAGAATGATGACTCCAATTTAAAGTTGTTAAGTGGCCTATTCCAAAAGAAATGCAGTTCTCCAGACTATTCCAGAATCGAGATTCAGGTCAAAGCCAACCTGGGACTCTATGTCTGCTCTGTGGCATTTTGGAGCCCTCTGAATGTCTAATCCATTTGACAAGTGGAAAGTAAGTCTCACGACTGGAGGTGATGCCAGGGATGAGGAGGGTTGGTGCATACCTTTAGCCTCCATCATTCTTTGAAAGATAATAGAGGGAATTGATATTGAAAAAAGACATAATTAAATGAAGAGGAAGTTACCTGATCAAGAATGTTAAATATGGGAGAGAAGAAAGGAGAAGGAAACTAATAGTTCTTGAGTGCCCACTGTTTGTTAGTATTTTGTATTCAAATCCTCCAGCTCTGTGAGGTAGCTTTTGTAAGACACATTTTAAAGATGTATGTTTATACCTCAGAGGAAATTGAGACTCAAGTAGTTTAACTAAGCAAAGCTCAGGAAGGTTGTAAGCTATGAGGTCAGAGTTCTTTGCTGCCACAGTCCATGCTTCTTGTATTGTAACTTTCAGGTTCAGATTTAGCAACAGGCTCTTCTAGTCATTGTCACCCTTTTCCAAATAGCCTTCATTTCTCCTGGTGCCCCCTGCTGCAGCTTCCACCAACAGAGAAAGTGTTGAAGTCTTCCAAGACCTGCCCGTAGACTGCTAGAGCTCTCAGGTTATACATTCTCTTGCATTTTTCCTGCTGGTCTTGATCTCTCTCTGCCCTGGCCCAAGTCATACATGTAGTCAGTGTTACAACTCTTACAGAGGCCTCTTGGAAAGTCGACCATACTCTCTCAGGTTTTGTTTTGTTCTTTAAAGCTTTTTTCTCTTAAGGTACTTATTCTGGGACTGTTACTTCCCAGTTCAAATGTCACCATCTTCTGTTAAAATTCAAGTTGTCCTTTTCACTAGCATCACAGGTGGAGTCTAGGCATGCATACTCATTCCGCTCCTGCCGGCTGGTCTCTTGCTTCCTGCTTCAGGAAACTCTGTTGTGCTATGAAGAAGCTGGGCCTTCTCTTTGAATTGGAGGCTTTATCTTGAGATAGAAGGTCTTTCTGCTTCATCTTTTCTTTACTGAGTCACAGGTCTTGATGCTGACGCCTTAAGGTGCCAGGTTGAATGGCCAGATTTGGTCTAGAGCCTTGGAATTTCTATGTCCAGATGAGCTAGCAGACATACGCTGGTGACTAATTCAACCATTTCCCTCCAGGCCAAGCGCTTCCGCACCCACAGAGACAGTACATCCTTTACTCATTTGCAACCCACATACTGGTTTCTGCCTGCCTAGCGCTCCTTTAATATACCGCAATTTTCTAAAATCATAAATCTCAAATACACTCAATTTTATACCAGTTTATTTGACGAGCATAAACACACATGTATGTACATTACATGTTGATGCTTACCCAAGTTAATATGCTGCCATCCTGAGGCATTTTGCACCGTGTTTTTCCTCACGACTCTCTCAGTGACAGCCCAGTGACCTTTTGTCTGAAACAAGGGTCCGTATCTGTGAAGTTACTTCTACTGCTCTGCTGCTCACATATTGACTTGTAAGCCATAAAGGGACATCCACAAGCCCTGACTCTTTATGAGATAAATTTAACACATACATGTGATGAATATCATCCCGGTGCGGCGCGCTCAGATTAGAGGCCTTTGGAAGAGACACAATGTTCAATATTATATTCTCTCATAGCTGGAAACGCATTAAGGCAGCTTACTTTGTTATTGATGAGCCTGGAGCCCGTAGGCCAGAGAGCTCAGTCTCCTGCTGGTTAACTCCTCCAGCCAGCTCCTTTGGGGAGCCTATGAGAGCTATTTCCCATCTTGGAACACCTAAGAGGCTCTGTGTAGAAACATCTCAAAGAGATAGATACCACTGGCAGTTACAGTGCCTCCTGCTTGAACCCTGGGAAACAACCACCCACTTTCCACACTGTTGCAATTTACTACAAGTTTTAGCACGAACAGTCCGCTGTTTTAGACTGGCACCCAAATGTCTGGGGTTTGGAAATTTATAATTGGTACTTGAAAGAGTCACCAAAACTTCTTGGCAAAAAAGGTTGGAAGACTTTGTTGCAACATCGGTACTTACACAAGCCAGGTAATTTATGATGACAATCCTCCTGCGCTCTCCTGTCTGTGTAAGAATGAGCACCCAGGTTTCTCCGGAGGACATCTGCGCGCTCTCACACCTGATGCAATCGCCGGCTTTTTACGGCTCAGATTCTCTCCTCTTGAAAGTTGAAGAGGAACAACGGAAGGTTCAGATGGGACTACAGCAGACCCAAATATATTCTGTTAGCCGTAAGCTCACGTTCCTGTTTGCATACAAATATCCCCTAAGATTTAAAAATGTTGACGTGAGAAGTGTGAGTCAAATGATTTTCTACCTTCTTCATTAAGGCTCAGTGCTGGAAAATGACAGAAAAAACGTTCTTAGCTTAAGCAGATGACTCGATCAGCATACTTAAATGTATGCCCACATCTCTAATACTCAAGAAGTCTAAGCGTTCCACTTTTAAATAGTTGTTAAATAAGGTTATTTTTATATTATGAAAATTATAAAGTATTTCTGTAAAATTTTTGAAAAACCAGAAAAGAAAGGGGAAAATTCCAATCATCATCCTATCATTCAGAATTAAGGGCTGTAACATTTTGTTTTCTTTCTTCCAGGCTTTTTTAAAACTTTGGCTTTTTAAGATTTTGCTCTTAAAAAAAAATTTGATTCTTTTGCCAATATTTACCTCACCAAACACAAAGCAGATCTTATGAGACGACTCAAAGGGCGTGTTAAAGGAAACACAATATTTCTCATTCACCACCGGGCCATGTAGACAGCTCTGGGCCTCTGTCTCCCACGGCCCTTTCAAAAAGACAGGGCTGAACCTCCCCACAACTTGGGAAGTACCTTCCCCTCTCTCCTTTGGAACCTATAAATTAAGGTTTTGGGGGAGTGGACCCTGGTTTCTTTTTATGTAATTCTCTGGTGATTCAGCAAACAAACTCCACCTCCCCTCCCTTGGGTCAAGGATTATTACATGCACACCCCCTTCTAGGAAGCATTATTTAACACTCAGTCTGTCCTCTAAGATCAGTCCTGGGAATTAGCAGCGTTCCCTCCAAAGGAGACAGATGTCCCTAATATAAGCACCCTCAGTGAGCAGGAAAGACAGCAAGGCCTGAAAGCCCATGGCCAGGATATTTCTGGGGTCAGTTCCATTTTAGAGGAGCTAAGCTGAAACTTGACAAGATTAGTAGGCATGTTAAAGAAACCAAAACAAAGGCTAGAGAAGGGCCACAAAAATCACTAGCTCATGAACACACATGAGTCTTTTCTTTATCTGCTCCCTCTGTACCATCAGATTCTGGATGTATTTGATTTTGTTCAAAGTTAGATGAGAATGCCATAGGAAGATGGGTCTAGGGTATCTGTAGGAACATGCACAAGTCTGTAGGGCATAGTACAAAATAAAAATGCCTACCCCATGTCCAAAATTACTAAGAATGTTGCAGTGGTGACAGCAGAGCATTAGACCAAGCAAGGTAGGCTCTGTCTGACCACGGGGCCCTGTGGGACAGCATAGGCCACATGCCTGTGAACACCGCGTGTATGATTCATCTTGTAAGTGTGTATCTGTGTGCCTGTCTGGTGTTAGGGATCTGCTTTGCATGCAGAGAACTCTACTTTCTTTAAAAAGAGGTGTAGAGATGGCCTATAGTGGAAAAAGCCAATTAAGATACTCATGGACCCCTGCCTCTAATAAACTCAGCTATTAATAATTAATTCAGGTCAGGAATTAAAGCAGCAAGTAACTTCTTAAGAGAAGAAAAATATTGACGTTTTATGTGTTGTCAGTTAAGAAAAGATGAGTAGCTTTATTTCTTCCCCTAATTTTCTCAATTACACTCTTTTCCTGTAAGTTATCACACATTTTATACAAAAGATTCAGATAAATCCTTGGGGACAGGGTCCGGTTTGGTTTCACTTCTCACTCCTCCAAGGCACTTAGCACAGTGCTTGGCATTCAACTGATGCTGTTGACGGAATCAATTCAGGAATGGCCAGAATGTTAGGTGTCAGAGACCAAGTGACCTAATGCCTTTATTTAAAAAAGAGAGAGAGACAGACAGAACAGACAGACAGACAGACAAAAAGAAGAAGGAAGGAAGGAAGGAAGGAAGGAAGGAAGGAAGGAAGGAAGGAAGGAAGGAAGGAAGGAGGAAGGAAGGAAGGAAGGAAGAAAAGAAAGAAAGAAGAAAGAAAGAAGAAAGAAAGAAAAGAAGAAGAAGAAAGAAAGAAAGAAAGAAAGAAAAGAAAGAAAAGAAGAAAGAAGAAGAAGAAGAAAGAAAGAAAGAAAGAAGAAAGAAAGAAAGAAAGAAGAAAGAAAGAAGAAGAAGTTGAAAATACAGGAAATGTTTCTTCACTGTGCCCAGGGAAGAGCAAAGAGAGAGACACAGTTGAACTGTGTTCCAGCTTCGGTGGAGAAGAGTAAACAAGGGAAAGATTATACATAATTATAGACAATCATGTTTCAGGGGATAAACAGCAATCAAAAGCAAGGAGGTGCCAGAGCCTGGCCCCTTTCCAGCTGTAGCCAGGACTCAGCAATAGAGAAAAAGCCCTGAACACACTCTCCAAAGAATTGTTTCGGTTAGTTAAGGGATGGCTTGTCGAGTTGTTTTGTGCTGTTTGGATTCACTTTTTCTGCCCAGGGGTGGGGTGGCAGTTATGGAGTTGCTTTGGCTGTTTCTTTGGCACTTTGGAGTTGAATTTTTTTTTTGTTTGTTTGGCCTAAAGCACTACCAAAAAATAAATCAACTCTCCAAAGGAACACTGAACTCAAAGCCAAATCATTTCAAATGCTTTGCCAGTAGAGAGGAAAAAAGGAATTTCTGAACCAAAATCTATTTGTTTAACACATCATAGCATAGCCATTAAAATGTATTATTTGCAAAAACAAACACTTAGAGACCAAGTTTCTGCAAGAGCCAAAATAAGAAACCAATGAAATTTTGATTACTCAGGCCCCAAAAATATATTTGGAGAGAAAAAACTACATTTCCTTTGGCACATTTTGTGGTCAAGTTATCCAAATAATTACACCTAGATCTCTGTTGGGTGTTATCTACAAGGACTCAGCTATCTTTCTGAGCTTATGCAAACTGGCAGCGTCAAGATTTAATTGGATGCTATAAAGACTGACTTGGGAATTGGGAAAGCCCAAATCTTGAGCATCCTACAGGCACCAGATGGCTATGGCATAAACCTAGGAAGAAACGGCTCCCATGCTTTGCTCAAAATCTGCTCTGTACACCCTTAGGCCCCTGAGCATCATCAGGGTAATCTTTGCCCCTGTGCTTAAATTAAATGCGTATTTCACACATAATTATAGGGTTCTATGGGACTTCCAAGATGGTATCCACCTGAATTAATCATGTTAAGCTTCTACACAGGTAATTAACTAGGTAGAAATAGCCTGGGGCATTGAAATAACCAAAACTGCTTCAATGTTGGGACATTGAAACATCTTCAGAGGCCTAGCAAGGGTGAGCCACTGGAGAAAGTACAGACATACCTTGGCGATATCGCGGGTTCGAATCCAGACCACCGCAATAAAGCGAGTATCACAATAAGTGAGTAGTAATTATTTTGCTGATGGAGGGTCTTGTTTTCAATTCGTTTATTAAAAAAATGCAACACCTGTGAAGCACAATAAAGTGAAGCTCAATAAAATGAGGTAAGCCTGTAGTTCTTAAGGTAGACACGCATTATCATCACCTGGGAAGCTTGCAGAAAATGCAGAATCCAGGCTTCCCCTCTGAGAGTCTGATTCGGTAGATTAGGTGGGGTCCATGAATCTGCCTGTTATCAAGCCAAGTGATTCTGATGAAGGAGGTCAGAGGCTCATGCTTGGAGAAGAATTCTGTAGATTTTCAAACTTAAGCAAGCATCAGAGTCACTAGAAAGGGCTGTTAATACACCCCCTGAGTTTCTCATTCAGGAGAAATTCATGGAGAACCTGTATTTTGAACAAATTCCCAAGTGATACAGCTGCTGTTGGTCTGGACGTCACACTGTGTCACCCTCTGCTTTAGACCCTTAATAGTCAAAACTTGGTTCTCAAAACCAGATGCATTAGCGTCACATGGACTCTTGTTAGAAATGCAGAATCTCAAGCTCCATGCCACACTTTATGAATCAGGATCTGCTCTTTACTAAGATCCCCATCACATAAAAGTTTGAGAAGTGTTGATTCAGATTACACCAGCAGTTTGCTCCTTAAGTACGCACTGGAATCACCTGGGAAAGTACTAATACCTGGGACCCAGCTCTAGAGATTTCTGGTTTCATTGCTCTGGGTGCAGGCCAGGCATCAGGAGTTTTACAAGCTCCCCAGGTGATTCTAATATGCAGCCAAGATGGAGAACCCCTGCTAAAGAAGATGCTGGATAAGTATTTGTTGAGTGATTGTTAACAGACATTTCCAGCAATGCTGGGAAGATATCTTCACTTCAGCTAGAGTCTTATTCCTGCAGAGTGGGTATTTGCATACAGGGTTCCCTGCCACCTCCAGCATTCTCAGCCCTGATACCTCTGGCCAATACAGAAGAAAAGTGCTCTGGGCACGCAGAGAAACTAATACAGATTAAAGAAGAGAACTTGAAAAGAAAAACACCTCTAATTAGTATTCTCAGTGAGATTTGAGAGGACTTTGCAGGGCTAAAATAGAAAAAAAAAGAAACGATAATGTAAAAGGAGTAATTTGAGAACAATGAAAAGTTCTTAGAGATAAAAAGAATTGTTAAAATAAATAGCAGAATGAATATTATAGAACAAGGAATTAGTGAATTTTAGAAGTGGTTTCCAAATTCAGCCCCACTAGCTGAATTAAAGTCACCAATCGTTCAGTGCACTTTAATTTAAGGGGAAAAAAGTCCTTGGTCCCAACTCTAGATTTGTAGAGTCAGAATCATCAGGTGGGGGCTAGGAATCTATGCCTCTAACAAGTGCCTAATAACAAGGTGATCACCTGATCAACTAATAACAAGGTGATTTTCATGGGCTACCAGATTTTGGAACCATTCAATTAGAAGACAAGCCTAAGAGATTCTCCCGAAACTCCTACAAAAGAGACAGGGAAATTTCAAGGAACAGTAATGAGAGGCACAGAAAGGTACATAATGTCGCAAAACTGCTGGGACAGGGGCTGGAATGAGAAGTGGGTTGCTGGTGCGTCTTTCACCACATGTGAGTGGCGGCATCTGGGTTGTGAAGGGAAGATAGATGTTGGAACTACAGTAAGTCCTCACTTAACGTCGTGGATGGGTTCTGAGACGTTAAGTGAAATGATGTATAGTGAAACCGATATTATATAGGCTAATTGATATAAACAAAACTTAAGTTCTTATGGCTTCTCATCAATGTTAAAATGAAATGATGCTATTTGAGGGCTTGCTGTATACTATATGTAACAGAAATTCCATAACTAGATAAATGAACAAATGCAGATGAAACAATGTTTTTTTAATTGTCTTTAGGTCAAAAGGAACACCAAATGAAAGGCTAGCCCTTTTTTTTAGCAGCTTTATTAAGATAGAATTACTTATCATACAAGTAACTCATTTAAAGTGTACAATTCAATGGTTTTTATTATATTCACAGAGTTTTGCAGCTATCTAATTATAGAACATTTTCTTCATCTCACAAAGAAACCCCATGCTTATTCCATTCCATTCCCAGACTTAAGCAACCATTGATCTACTTTTTACCTTTATATATTTGCCTATTCTGGACCTTCCATATAAATAAAATCATACGATATCAGCCTTTCATGACTGGGTTCTTTCATTTAGCATGTTTTCAGTGTAAGGTCGATTCATGTTGTATTAATGTTTCATGTCTTTTTATGGCTGAATAATATTCCATTGTATAGATATACTACATTTTATCAATCCATTCATTACTTGATGAAAATTTAGGTTGTTTCTATTTTTGACTATTATGAATAATGCTGCTAAGAACATTTGTGTACAGGTTTTTGTGTAGACATGTTTTCATTTTTCTTGGGCACATACCTGGGAGTGCAATTGCTGGGTCACATGGTAACTCTATGTTTAGCATTTTGAGGAACTGCCCCACTGTTTTCCGAGGTGGCACCATTTTACACTCCCACCAGCAATTCATGAGCATTTCAATTGCTGCACATTTGCATCAACACTTGTTATTACCTAACTTTTGATTTTAACCATCTTAGTAGGTGTAAAACGATATCACATTGTGGTTTTGACTTGGATTTCCTTGATGGTTAATGATGTTCAGCATTTTTTTTTCATGGGCTTATTGGGCATTTGTATATCTTCTTTGAAGAAATGTTTATTCAAGTCCTTTGTCTATTTTTTTTAAATTGGGTTGTTTGGTTTTTTATTGTTGTCTTGTGAAAGTTCCTTATATATTCTAGATACTACACCCTTCTCAGGTATGTGATTTGCAAATATTTTCTTTCATTCTGTGGGTTGCCTTTTAATTTTCTTGATAGTGTCCTTTGAAGCACAAAAGTTTCAGCTTAAGTCCAATTTACTTATTTTTTCTCTTATCATTTGTACTTTTTGTATCATACCCAGGAAGGCTTTGTCCAACTTAAGGTCACAAGGTGACCTTGTTTTCCTTAAAGAGTTTTAGCTATTTCGTTTAGTCCTATTATCCATTTCGACTTAATATTTGTGTATATAATATGAGATAGGAGTCTAACTTTATGTTTTACGTGTGGATATCTAGTTGTCCCAGCACTATTTATTGTAAAGACTAATCTTTCCTTCATTCAATTGTCTTGGTGCTCTTTTTGAAAATCAATTGACTACAAATGTAGGAATTTATTTCTAGATTCTCATTTCTGTTTCATTGTTTTATATGATTGCCCCTACACTAGTACCATGTTGTCTTGGTTACTGTAGCTTTGTAGTAAGTTTTGATTGAGAAGTGTGAGTCTTCCAACTTTCTTCTTTTTTCTCAAGGTTGTTTTGGCATTCTGGGCCTCTTGCATTTCCACATACATTTTAGGATCAGCTTGTCAATTTCTGCAACAAAAAAAGAGAGATGAGATTTTGATAGGTATTGCATTGAATTTGTAGATGAATTTAAAGAGTATTGCCATCTTCACACTATTAAGTTTAAGGATCCAAGAACATTTATTTAGGTCATCCTTAATTTCTTTCAAAAATGTTTTCTGGTCTTCAGAGTATAAGTTTTGCACTTCTTTTATTAAATTCATTCCTATGTATTTTATTCTTTTGTGATTCTGTTGTGAACAAAATTGTCTTCTTAATTTTATTTTCTGGTTTTTCATTGCTAGTGTATAGTAATATAATTGACTTTCAGATAGTGACTCTGTATCCTGAAACTTTGCTGAACTTGTTTATTAGTTCAAGTAACATTCAATGGATTATTTATGATTGCCTATCTATAAGAACATGTCATCTAAAAATAAAGATAGTTGTATTTTTTTACTTTTCCATCTGAATACCTTTTATTTCTTTTTATTGGCTATATGCCCTGGCTATAACCACCAGTATAATGTACATAAGAGCAGACATCCTTGTCTTGTTTCTGATCTTAGGGGGAAAACATCCAGTCTTTCACCTTTAAGTATGATATTAGCTAAGTTTCCCCCTGCCCCCTGCCATCCCAGATGCCTTTTATGAAGCTGAAGAAATTACCTTCTATGGTAGGCAGATGCCCACATCCCTGGAACTCTTTTGACTACGTGTAGGTTACATGGCAAAGAGGAATTAAGTTAGCAGATGCAATTAATGTTGCTACTTAGCTGGCATTAAGATAGGGAGATTAGTCTGGATTATCCAGGTGGTCCCAATATAATCACAAAAGTCCTTAAATGTGGAAGAGGAGGGCAGAAGAGTAAGAGAGATATAACAATGGAAGCAGAGTCAGAGAAATGCTATGTTGCTGACTTTGAAGATGGAGGAAGCCAAGAAATGCGGGTAGTTTCTGGAAGCTAGAAAATACAAGGCAACAAATCCTCCCTTGGAGCCTCTAGAAGGAACACAGCACTGCTTATACCTTGATTTTATCCTAGAAGCCCACAGGTGTCAGACTTCTGACCTCAGAATTGTAAGATAATACATCTGTGTTGTCTAAGCTACTAAATCTGTGCTAATTTGTTACAGCAGCAATAGAAAATGAATACACCTTCTATTCCTACTTCGTCGAGTGTTCTTATCAAAATGGGTTGATTTTTTTTTAAAGCATTATACCTTATGAATTCCAAGGAACAAAGAGAACGTTCTAAAATCATCTAGTTAGGAAACAATGCATTTCCTACCATGAAAAGTGAAACAGATTGATGCTGAACTTTTCTTTTGTGATATTAAATGTCGAGAGATAACCAGGCAATGTTAACAGACATCTGAGGGAAGAGAGCTGTGCCTGTTGATTCTATGCCAAGCCAACAATTATTTATGTGTAAGAACTAGAGGAAAACATACTCGATGTGCAGAGACTTGGACAGGATTCTTCTCATGTATCCTTTCTGAAAATTTTCTCAAAGAAGAATTTCATACAAATGAAAAATAAATATGAATAAAGTAATCAAGAAAAGGTGAAGGAATATGAAAAACTGAAAAATAGTGTTAAATCTTAAATGCTGATACTGCGGTTATAAATCATAGTGCAAATGTCTTTAATAGTTTCTTTAAGGAGAAAGATATATGATGTCAAATTATGGCTAGTACTCTGGAATTCTTATGCAAGTTTACAAAGTAGCAGAGGAGGGAAAAATTGATAGCTACCAACAGTCTAGCAGGGATTCTTATAGAAATATGTGCTGATATATTTTTGTTACAAATTGTAAAGTAAAGGTAACCAAAGATAAATCAGAAATAGAATATGTAGCCTTCAAATTCTATTAAAAAAAAGGAAAAGAAAAGAAAAGGAAATAAAGCCATTACAAGTGTCAGGGGTGACAGAAGAGGAAAGCAAACAAAAACAATCAGTCATACATTAAGTAAAAAGGCAATACAATACACAAGAGGACCGAATCTCTCTATTAAAAGATAAAGACCGAGATTATTTTTAAAGTTGGAACGATTTATAAACTATATTCTAGAGCTCTACCTAAAACAAAATGATATAGCTAGTTTGAAAATAGTAGGACAGACAAATTTATTCCAGGTTGAAATAAACAACAACAAGCTGGGTTCCAAAATTAACTTCAAACAAAGAAGAATTTGGGATTAAAAGAACAAAGCAATCAGAGAGCAGACAGTTGGTTAGATAATTTAACAATGATTGTCACCCCTTCATCTTTTCTTTCCTCAAATACAGAATCTAGAAAAGTTAAACATTCAATTCACCTTCATGACTTCCCTTGAACCTATGAATGGGCAAGTGACCGGGTTGCCAGATTTAACCAATATAAACACAGGATACCCAGTTAAATTTGTATTTCAGATAAACAACAAATGATTTTTAGTGTAAGTATGTCCTAGCCAATATTTGGCACATAATTATGTTAAAAACGATTTATTTGGCAACGCTGCATGTGACCAGCTCTGGTCAATGAGACATAAGTGGAGGTGGTAGCATCTGTTAAGCTGGTGTTTTGTTTTATTTGTTTATTATTATTATTGTGGTAAAATATACATAACATAAAATTTACCATTTTAACCATTCTTACATGTACAGTTCAATGGGACTAAGTACATTCACATTGTTATGCAACCATCACCACTACCCATCGCCATAACTCTTTTCATCTTATAAAACTGAAACTATATTCATTAAACAATAACTCCCCATTTCCCCATTCCCCTCAGTTCCCAGCAACAACCATTCTACTTTCTGTCATTATGAATTTGATTACTCTATGTACCACATATAAGTGGAATTACACAATATTTTTCTTTTTGTGACAGGCTTATTTCACTTAGCATAATGTTCAAGTTTATCCGTGTCATAACATGTGTCATAATTTCCTTTATAAGGCTGAGAAATAATTCATTGTATGTATATACCACATTTTGTTTATCCATTCATCCATCAATGGATACTCATGTTGCTTCTACCTTTGTCTGTTGTGAGTAATGCTGCTATGAACATGGGTGTACAAATATCTGTAAGAGTCCTTGCTTTCAATCCTTTTGGATGGAATTGCTGAATCATATGACATCACTATTTTTAATTTTCTGAGGAACAATCATTCTGTTTTCTATAGCAGTTGCACCATTTTATATTCCCACCAGCAAGGCACAGAAGTCCCAATAGAGCTGGGCTTTTCTGTTTCTCGAGGCAACCCTAATGGAAGTATCATTTCCATGGATCCAGGGAGAGACCGGCATAGATCTAAGTCAAGCCAGTCAGATTCTTCTTTGGAGCTTTCATGCTAGAGTTATTTGACCAGACCTGCTCTTTTAGTTGAGGTTTCTGTTAGGGTGTAAGTCAGCCACATGTAACAGAAAACCCAAATAACAATGAAATAAATAAGGTAGGGGGCTTACTGTCTCATGTAAAAGAGGTTTGAGATAGTCCAGAATAGTACAGCAGTTCCACATTATCATCAATTACCTACAATCCTTCTGTCTTTCTGCTTTAACTTTCTTATCATGTAGCTTGCCTTCCAAAAGCTACCTCATGGTCACAATGTGGCTGCTGCAACTCCAGCAAACGTGTTCATGTGCCAAGTAGAAAAAAGGAGGCAAAGGGAAAAGGCATAAGGATGTATGCTGAGTCAACACCCTTTAAAAAGCTTTGCCTGTAGCCCCATCTTATGACTTTTATTTTTGGTCAGAATTGCATCCTACCTGCAATGGAGTCTCAGAAATCTAGTTTTTACCTCCTGGACACATTGATTCCCAAAATAAAATTGGGGTTCTATGAGAGTATGAGGTAGACTAATAGTAGTCTCTGCCACAGAATGTTAAGCCTATAAAAAGTGATTCCAAACAGCTAGTAGGCATCGTGCTCAGCATATGGAGACAGCCTAACAAGAGCTGGAGAGACAGAAGTCTGATATCACTTGACTCCTTGTTGCAGCTGTGCTTTAACCTCCCAGTTCTACCAAAACACTGTTTTGCTTCTTACAAGCTAGTTTGAGTTGGGTTTTTGTCATTTGCAATAGAAAGAGTTTGGAGTAATGAAAGGATCCTCAGAAAATGGTTGGTTAAATAAATTATGGTACATCCTTAGAAGAAA
The DNA here is from genome assembly GCA_003508835.1 of Eonycteris spelaea. Taxonomy (NCBI): domain Eukaryota; kingdom Metazoa; phylum Chordata; class Mammalia; order Chiroptera; family Pteropodidae; genus Eonycteris; species Eonycteris spelaea. Next base: position 3,224,800 of record PUFA01000103.1, on the reverse strand, counting down.
ACACATGCATCTATTAAAATGAAATGTGTATAATGATACAGATATACTTATTTCTGTCTATGTCATCTCTAAAGAAATCTTTTAAAATATACCTAAGTGTTCCTGGTGATTTTTCTGGTGGTGAGACTTTCAATTATATTTGGTTTCTCCTTTACATCTTTCTGAATGTTGTATGATAAATATGTATCACTTTTGGGGTTCGCAGTAGTTGTTCTGGGCGATATGTCTTCTGGTAGTCTTTATTACATTATTTTATATTTCTGGGTTGTCTAAATATTTTGCATAAGCTATCTATTTACAGTGTGTGATGGTCAGCTTTACATGTCAATTTGGCTAGGCTCTAGTCTCCAAGTATTCAATCAAATGCCGATATAGGTGTTTGTAGATGTGATTAAAGTTCATAATCAGTTGACTTTAAGTAAAAGAGATTATTCAAGACAACTTGGGTGGGCCTGACTCAACCAGTTGAAAAGTGTTAAGCAGAGCTGAGGCTTCCCTGAGAAGATCCCCTGTGGACTACAGCTTCAGCTTGTGCCCAAGAATCCCAGCCTGCCTGTTCTGACTGCCTGCCCTGTGGACTTCAGACTTGCCCAGTCAGCATTCACGATTATATAAGCCAATTCCTTGAACTGACTCTCTCTCTCTCTCTCTCTCTCTCTCTCTCTCTCTCTCTCTCCCCCCTCCCTCACCCATGTGTGTGTGTGTGTGTGTGTGTGTGTGTGTGTGTGTGTGTGTTATTGTGTGTTATAACTGGTTCTGTTTCTCTGCTCTCCGGCTGGTACAGATTTTGGTACCTGGAAGTACTGCAGAAACAAATATCTAAAAGTATGGAAGTAGTTTTGGAATTAGGTAACTGGTAGAGGCTGGTAGGATTTGGGGGCACATGATAGGAAAAGCCTAGATTGCTTTGAACAGACCACTGGTAGAAATATAGGTATTAATGACTCTGCCAGCAAGGGCTCAGGAGAAAATGAAGAGCATGATAGGGAAAGCCTATATCATCTTCAAATATGCACATACCATCATAAATAGAATGTTTGGAGAAACAAGAATGAGAGCTTTGAAGGAAATGAGGAACATGTTATTGGAACATGGAGGAGGGGGAGCCTTCTTATACACTGGCAGAAAGCCCAGTTGAACTGTGTCTCAGTTATGTGGAAAGCTGAACTTATATGCAATGGATTTGGACGTTTAGCTGAAGAAATTTCTAAGCCAAGTGTTGAAGATGCAGCTTGGTTTCTTCTTCTTGCTTATGTAAAATGTGAGAGGAAAGACACAGATTAAGGAAAGAATTGTTAAGAAAAAAGGAACCAGCACTGATGGTTTAGGAAATTCTGAGCCTATCCAGATTGTGGGTGGGTGGGGGGGCTACAATTAAGAGATTCAGTCTCAGAAAATTGTGCTCTGGAGAGAAAGCCAAAGTTGTGGCTGAACAATTTTTTACTAGTGTTGAAGAAATTAAAGGTGTGACTCAGGGATCCACTCAATCATCTCAACAGAAGCCGGGAATAAACATGGAATTATCCACGATCTGTGCAGGCCCCTCTTGTCTAATGGCATGAGTCCCTGCAAAATATATGGGAGACTTACAAAGTTTCTGAGCATTTTATGTCAGCAGAAATATTGTTAACTTGGACTGAAAATGACAGGAAGAGATGAAATAAAGGAAGGCTGTCAGACTCCCAAAATTCTATAGACAGGAAAATTACTCAGCTGCAAACATAAAAGAAGAAAAACCATTCAGATGGCAGAGCCCAGGACCTAGAAGATAGGAGTGTAACCGGAGGGCAACCGAGTCCTGGGCTTGTGCTGCCTGTGAGGCTCAGCCAATAGACCCACACAGGAGTGGGAGTATTTAGAATAAGCATCTATTGTCAGGGTGATCTGAGAAGGAAACAGGTTAACACCTTCATAAACTGCCTTGCCTAATCAGTCAGGATTAGGGTATTTAAGGGAAAATCTAGGCATTATACCAGAGGCTGCATGATAGTTCGGGGGTCTGTTGTACTTTACGGAGCCATCCTTCTGGCAATGTGATCTTCCAGCGGTGTTAGCAACCCAGGAAAATAGATGGGAGTAGTCTGGAAAGAATGCTAAAGATTGTGATCAATCAACATAAAGGCATTAATCATAAATTTCAGAGCAACTTTTTATGGCAAGGGATGTTCCAAGTTCTAAGACTGAAGAGGAATTTTCTAGATAAGAGATGTATTGCCTTTGCTTGCTAAGCCCTATTAAAGTAAGATTACCCCTGAGCTCAGGACCCAGATCTTCAGAGCACTAGCTCCTCTGGGACCACCAGTCTAATAAACCTGAGTTCTCCAACTCTCCGAGTGGTGCTTGGTTTCTTGCTTGTCTTGTTTCACAACATTTCTGCAACAAGTCAAGTAACAGGGGACAATCTGTTGTTAAAATATAGGGTAAGAAAAGGTGAGGCTGTGGATGCTATGAGGCCTCTACTATAGGGGTTCCAACCAGACCCTCCTTCAGGAGGGTATAGGAGCTGGGGTAGGCAAAAAGTTCGGGAGGTCTAGGAGTTGGGAGGCCTAGGAGATAAGTGGGGGCTAGGAGTTAGAGGGACCTAAAAGTTAGGGGGGCTAGGAGTTAGGGTTGCATAGGAGCTACAGGGGGCCTAGAACTTTAAGTACCATAGGTTAAAAGGCACAAGCCAGAGCCCAGGGCCCAGAGGGCAATTGTTTGCTCCAGGCCCTGAGATCTAATGGACTATGCTCTGCTGGGTTTTGAAATTGCTTGGGAGCATTGACCTTACTTCTCCCACTTTCTCCTATTGGAATGGGAATATCTACAATTATCATACCATGCCTGTACTACCATTGTATTTGGGAACAAAGAACTTGTTTTCTAGTTTCTTAAGTACACAAATAGCAAAAAATTTTGCCTCAGGATGGATTATACCAAGAGTCTCATCCATACCAGATATGGATGATGAGACTTTAGACTTTTGAACTGATAAGATTTTGGACTTGAGTTGATGCTATAATGAGTCGAAACTTTGGGGATGTTGAGATGAGGAGATTGTATTTTGCATGTGTGACAGACATGAATGTTATGGCCAAAGGGCAGACTGTGGTAGGCTGGACAATGCTCCCCTCAAAGATATCTGTATCCTAATTTACTAAATATGGTGGGGGGAAGGAGAGGTCTTTGTAGGTGTGATTAAGTTAAGAATCTTGATCTGTGAGGATTATCCCAGATAATTCAGATGGGTCCTAATGCAATCACATGTGTTTTTATAAAGGGAGGGAGTTTTTACACATAGAGAAGAGAAAACACAATATGATGACCTCAGCAGAGGGAGAAAAAATTTGAATATACTTTGGTTTTTGAAGATGGAGAAAGAGACATGAACCAAAGAATAAAGGCAGAAATTAGAAGCTGAAAAAGGCAAGGAATGCGCTCTAGAAGTTGGAAAAGGCAAGGAAATGGATTCTCTCCTAGAATCTTTGAAAGAAGCACAGTCCTTCAGACATTTTGGTTTTGGCCCAGTGAAACTAATGCAGGCTTCTGGCCTCCCAAATTGTATGAGAATAAATTTGCGTGTTTTTAATTCACCAAGTCTATGACAATTTGTTACAGAAGCAATAGAAAACAAATGCACTATATACTCAGAATCATAATAAAGTAATATTAATTTGATACAGATGCTGTATATAAATATCACTGAGGCTGAGTTCTTTTATTTGGAAAGTTTTTATCTGTATTCCTAAGAAGCTTGGTCTGTACTTTTCACTTATGTATATCTTTGTCAGGAGGTGCTAATCTAGTTCGAAAACAACTTAAATAGCAGTGGAAGCAGTAAAATTCTGCTTCCAATGTTCTGATGAGGGAGGGATAGCTCTTTGCTTATGGTGGCTGAAAAATTGACTCTTACTAGAAATTACTGTTTGACTATCACTATGGGCATGTAGGCCTAGAACATAACATTCTAAACAAGCTTTCTGCTTCTGTACCCCACTTACGCACCTGACCTGTGAGTTGACAGGTAGTGAATAGAAGAAAGATAGACTTTGTGTTTAGACAGAATGAAGAATGGGATTTGGGGCTTAAAACCCTGTACCTCTACATTTCAGGGCTGCTTAATTTGGGGTCTGCAGACCCAGCTGGCTGAATAAAGAGTTTTTCTTTAACTCACTGAGTTCTGGTGGTTTGTGTGTCTTTCGGGGCTGGTGGCTACAACATGCTAACTTTCTTAATTTCTTCCATGGTCTTTTAAAATTTTAATAATCACAGCAGTGCATCAGACAAAGCTGTTTACATATATCTCCTTTAATCTCTTTTAAGCCCCACACTATATTCCCATGGGGTAGATTCTATTGTTTGGGCCATTATATAGATAGGAAAACTGAGACTAAGAGAGATAAAGTAATGTGATAAGGTTATATAGCTATAGGCAGAGCTCAGACTGAAAAGAGGAGTCTCTAGCTCCAAACTCCATTCGTTTTACCTTTGCTTTAATAATGTCTCCTGGTTTTTTTATTTCTTGTATACTTTTAGTAATTTATGTTTTAGAAGATCTCTCATTTCATTTAGATTACCAAATGTGTAACATTGTATGAAAGTATTCTCTTACAATTTTGTAACCCATATTTGTGGCTGCATCTCCTTTCTTATTCCAAATTTTGTGTAGTTATGTTTTCTTTTTTTATCCTCGAATTGACTACTTGGTGAATAATCTATTTTATTTCCCTCTCCTTCCCTGTCCAGCTATCTGGTTTAATTTTTCTGTTTTCAAACTAGTAATTAAGGTTTTTAAATGTTTTCCTTCATCCTAGTTCTCTAAGTTTGTTTTGTTGTTTTTTTCTCTAGTTTCTTTACTCACTAAATGTTTATTGGTTACTTAATATGTGCCAGACATATTCAATCAATTACCTAATTCATTGCTAATTTCTATCCTTTCTAATTTGGTAATTAGGGTGTTTAAGTCTATACATTTCCTTCCAGGTACAGCTTTGGCTTCATCCTAAAAGTTTCAAAATGTAGTATTCACAATGTTAATATTTACCAAACATTCCGTAATTGCTATTTTTGTTCCAAGTAGTTAAAAGTTTTTGGTTATTTTCCCATTATCTATTTATAGCAGCACCGAATTATAATAAAAAAAATATTGTGTATTTTATTTGTATATCTTAGAATGTCTCATAGACTAAGAGATGAAGTTTGGTAAATATTCCATGAACATGAAAAGATCATATATTCTCTAGCCGCCAGATACGGAAATTAATATTCGTATTAACATTAATCAATGTTAAATCATCTTTATTCAATTATTCAGCTCCTTCGGATTTTCTATTTTTGCTAGTTTAACTGTCACATGTTAGTACATGTTGTATACATGTCAGTTTAACAGCGATGGTGTAGGCTGTGGCCAGGATGTAAAAACAGGGTGTCATGAGGCTGGTGTGTCCTGCAGAATGTTTTCCCAGTAGAATCCCTCTGGGTTCTTAATACCTACACTTTATTAAACATATGTATTTGTCAACACAGTTCAGCTGACATTTACATGAAAAAAAAATTGTATTTACATACCAAAACCTCAACACAACATTTTAACAAAACATGTAGAAAAGTCTTCACTTACTTTCTAAGCGCAAATGGTATATTATCAGAATCATGTGCAAAGTTTTGAAAAACATGTTGCGTGTCCACAAAGGTCATGGAAACTACATATGCTACGGCATGCAAAGCAACTGGCCTTTGTTTCGTTGCTGTTTTTATTGAGATATAATTTATATACAGTAAACTATGCTTTGTAAAAAGAGTATATAGTTCTGCTGTTTTGGCAAATAATAACTACCACCGATTATGAGTAGAATATTTCTGTCACCCCCAAAATCCCTCTGTGCCCCACTTGTAGTCAACTCTTCCCCCTACCCCAGTCCCTGGCAACCTCTAATCTGTTTTCTGTCCTAGACAAATAAATGGAACCGTACAGTAGATAGACTTTTGAGTCTGGCTCTTTTACTTAGCATAATGCACTTGAGATTTATTTGTGTTGATGTGTGTACATAGTTTGTCCCTTTTTGTCACTAATAACATCCCATTGTATGGCGAAGCCATGGTTCATTTATTCATCACTCAGCTGAGGATCATTGAATTTTTCCAGATTTTGATTCTGATGAATAAAGCCTCTATAAATAGTCACATACAGGTTTGTGTGTAAACATAACATAAATTTACATTTCTTTTGGATATATATATATATATATATATATATATGTAATTGCTAGGTAATGTGATTATTGTATATTTAACTTTATAATAGACTATCAAACTGTCTTCCAAAGAGCTGTGCCACTTAAATCAGCAATGAATGAGAATTTCTATTGCTCCACATCCTCATCAGCACTTGGTATTTGTCAGCTTTTTTTTTTATGTTAGCTATTCTAATAGGCATATAGTGCATTTCTCTAATGACTTATGAAGATGAGCATCTTTTCATGTGCTTATTTGTCATCCATATATCTTCTTGGATGAAGTCTGTGTTTAAATCTTTTGCCCATTTTTTAATTGGTTAAATTTTTTCCATTGCTGAATCCTAAATATCTATAGATATTCCTGAATCAAGCCCTTTGTCAGATGTGTAACTTGAAAATATTTTCTCCCTATCTGTGGCTAGTCTTTTCATAATAGTGTCTTTGGAAGAGTAGAAGTTTTAAATTCTTATGAAGCCCAATTTAGTAATCTTTTTTTCTTTTGTATATTGTGTTTTTGGTGTCATATCTGAGAAATCCTTACCTAATTCAAGTCTCAAATATTTTTTTCTAGAAGTCTTATAGGTTTAGATTTTTCATTTCAGTGTTAGATACATTTTGAATTAAACTTCATAATTTTAATGATCACAGAGTAGTGTTTTAAGTATTTTATAAGCAAAGATGATAGTTATTACATATACAAACATTGTGCCATGTTTCAATAATATTTTAGGAAATTATCTTAGAGTTTGGGGTTGTTGTGACTGATTATCCCCATTTAAAATAATGATCAGCATTTGTTGGCAGAATTTCTGTTTTTCGGTTACTGAAGTTAAGTGAGATATGCTTGCTTTTTGTTAAGATGGAATTTTAACCCTCTAGCTCTCATTTAAAATATTGTTTTGTGACACTACAAACTCTAATTCTTTTTGTAATTGTTATTCAATAGCAGGATCAAAATAAATATGAATAGGTGAAATTATATCAGGTCACTAAAATATGAGTTTGCTTTATTTTAGTCCCACTGAACATCCTTGCTTACAAAATCGTGCTACTTCTCTAAAAAAAAAAAAATTGAGTGAAATGAGTGAAATTTTAACAAGCCAGAGGAAGCAGGTGTCCACGGGAGGATGGATCTTCTGCACTGTCAGAAAACCCTTCTGCCAGCACACCGCACAAGTAAAACATGCACGTCCAAGGCATGAAAAGAATCAGCCAACTAAGGAGAATCACATAAGATTGTGTTTGCACCTGACAAAACTGCGAGTGGTCAAAGCATTACATTCTTTTTTGTATTCATTTGCTGTTTTATTTGAATTTTCTACTGTTAGCAGCTCAGCTTGATGTGTTTCTTGCTGGAGATTTTTAATAAGTCATCAAGAACTACATACATAATAGATAATTCCTCATGACAGTTGTTCACTCATTCATTCTTCCATTTACCTAATATTTATTGATGTCTACCGCATGCTCAGCATATAACAGTGAATAAGGAAGACACAGTGAACTGGTTCAAAGGCTCTTAGTGATTTGAGAGTGATGGGCAACAGACAGAAGAATCAAACTTGGAGGATCTTGAAGAATATCTACCATAATCAGTCCAGGAATTGGGGTCTATGCACCAGGCATATAGTCAGTTGCTGGGGCTCCAGGTGCTCCATTCAGTATAGGTCATGCTGCCACTCTGGCAAGTTGAGGGGGTGGTCAGGAGTAGGAGTAAGCTTTCCATTGCATGTCAGTTGCCGCTGTAATAAATAGGTACATGTTCAGTTGCTTAAAACAACACATGCACATTATCTTACAGTTCTGGAGGTCAGAAGTCTGAAATGTGTCTCACCAAGCTAAAATCAAAGTGTTGGCAGGACTGCATTCCTTCTGGAGGCTCTGGGGGAGACTCAGTTTCCTTGTCTTTCCCAGTTTCTAGAAGCCACCTGCATTCCATGACACATCATCTTTCCTCATCTTCAAAGCCAGCAGCATAGCATTTTCAAAGCTCTCTCTGATTCTGGCACTCCTGCCTCTCCCTTTCACTTATAAGGATACTTGTGGTACTTGTGATTACATTGGGTCTACCCAGATAATCTAGGATAATCTCCCTATCTCAAGATCCCTCATTTGATCACATCTGTAGAGTCCCTTTGGTCACATAAGGTAACACATTCACAGGCCCTGGGATGAAGATATGGACATCTTTGGGGGATGGGAGGTGCTATTATTCTGCCTACTATACCTTGGGCTTCCCAGGGTTTCCATCTGGCTCCTACAGATAGTTCAGTGTGTCATAAGAGATACAAGGCCTCAGAAGCCTAGGGCACTAATCTGGGTTTCTGGAGGGATCCAGGCCAGGAGGTTTGTGGATATGCCACTAAAATGGATAATTACTCCTGGCCCAAGTAATTATCACATAGAGCTTACATCAGACCCTGGAACTTCAAGAAGGCTATCTAGTCCTAAGACCACCCTAGAGACCCGCTTTGCCCTAAGCATGTCCGATCTGTATATCAGTCGGAATAGTCTAGGTTATGTTGTGATAACAAACAACCCTCAAACCTTGTAACAACCAAGGTTTATCGGGTAATGCTACACATCCATCCTGGATTAGCAGGGCTCTCAGACCTCTGTTCTGAGACCCAGGCTGATGGAGCAAAGCAACCACCATTTCAAACATTGCCGGTTGTCATAGCAAAGGGACAGCGAGAGATCATGGTGGGGATAGGGTGTCTTGCCTAGCAATTAAATACTTGGTTAAATTAAAAAATAAAAGGTGACGTATATTACTTTTGCTCAGAATTCATTGGTCAAAGCCAGTCAAATGGTCACACTCAAACACAATGGGATCAATAAAGTGACCTTGTCATGTGTCCAGAAGGCAGACAACCAAAAACATTTGGTGAATAGCGTTAATGACTACTACATTTAGTGTTTTCTACTGGTTCCTGATATGAATGAGGCTATGCTCCTGGGAGGGCCACTTTTGTGAATCTGAGGAATGATCTGAATTGATCCAAAAGATGATGTCAAGTAAAAGCAAATGTCAGCCCCATGTCATCACCACAGTAACTCCTAGCAGGCCTGGTTCATGCTGAGCTTCCCTCTGCAAAGAAAGCCCCAGGGTGTGGTAAGGATCTGATGTGCTTTTGAGCTCCTGCAGACCTGGGTATGAGGCTCTGAAAGCCAGGCCTTTCACTTTGCAATGTCTATCCCAGTGCAGCTCAGAGTTTGTAAATTTGCTCGGTTTTTATCCAGATGGGCTATGAAGGGTATTCACATGGTCTGTTGATACCAAGACACCAGAGTGAAACTGGCAGGGCCACGGGATTGATGCCAGGTACATTTGATTATTAGCAGGATATAAAAACATGAGCATAAGATGAGCAACAATACTAACCTCTCCTGTGTCCTTCCCACCTCAAACTCCACAGGTAAGACTCAAAGCATCTCATAGGTGAGAGGGTCCACTCTCACTCATTCTGCCCCTGTTGTGGGTGTTCAGCATATATGACCTCCTGGATTGGGGCCAGCTTGCACCAAGTGGTTTATGGGGCCTATTGAACAAGAGTCCAGCTCACAAATTTGGAATGAATGGATTTTAACCAAAATCTCTACATTTTGGTGAGAAGCCAGAACACTCATTGGGCCAGAGAGGAACGTGAAATGGTAGGTGAAGGCTCAAACAGAGATGGTTAATTCCTCTTCCCACATTCTTTGTAGATGGACACAGGGCCCACCCAACTGGGTCCCCAAGCACAAAATTCACTGTGGTAGTGAGGATGGATGGTACCCAGTTCTATATCCTCATTGCATTCTGTCTGCTTGGGACTAAGAATAGAGAACCTGCTGTTCTCCTGCCATTGCTTCTCCTCACACCCTCAGTGAAGTAAGCCTGGTCCCAGCAGGGGCTGGATAGCAGCTACGGCTAGTGGCCAGTGGGGCTTCAAACCCATGGCTGCAGTCCAGGTCAGTTCACTACAGCTTGCTCCTCAGAGGTCTTATTGGTACAGTTGGATGGCCTGGCCCCAACAAAAGGCCCTCGGTCCTGAATGTTAGGTTCTTGGGTGGGTTTCTTGGGAATCTGAGAGCCCTTGGTGGGCTACTGAGGCTTGTGTGGAAAGACCCCTTCTCGGTTTCCCCATCAGATGTGGACAGGCAAACCTCTATTGGGGTGATCTGATGGAAAACCACCCAGCTGCAGCCTATAAGTCTCCATAGTTGCCAAAAAACCTGGGTAGCAAGACTGTCAGTCCAAAGCACATGCGAGTGGCAGGGTCTCTGAGATTAGAGCCATGGTCAGTGGCCAGGCTGGTAGCATGAGGTAAGCAGCTGGCCCCTGGCCTCAGTCGGTGAAGTCCTCTCTACATGGAGGAGTTTATGCTTTTCTCCTCAGACCCAAGACTGTGTACCTTCAAAACTGAGACAAGATCTTCCTTACCATGTAGCCAACAGGCAGGACAGCTCTGCAAGGGTGGGTTCATGGTTTGAACATCATTTATGGTGGGCCACACTACACTGAGGCCCAGCTTTGAACTCTGAAACTGGAAAAACTAAGTAAAGAGATCCCCCGTCAGCACCACCACCAAACAATTGAAACTAACCTATATTTTCTCATTGGTAAATGCAGAATTTATAGATTGAAGCAGGGCCAAACTCTTTGCTAGCAAATGAATTTTGAAATATCTTTTTTAAAAATGGGTGTAGGTGGCCCAGGAAAAAGTCTATTTCATGTTGTGGTATCTACCCCAAAGTCTGGGGGACACTGGCTGAAAAGTAGTTTCATTTTCTGGCTGTGTAACCTAAAATTTCCAAGGGATGAGGGTGACCTCTTGGTTACTGTAGGGAATTTCTCTTTATAACAGCATTCTAGCTAATAAATAAAGATAGAATGACAGGATTAGAATGTCATCATTCGGCAACTCTTAATGAAATAGTGGGTCTAGATGATGACACAGCAGTGGCTGTTAATAGCACAAAAAGAGATTTAAAAAGAAAAGAGAATTATGCGCTCCTGATAGAACACAAGAGCACTTATAAAGTATTCTTAAAGAGAAAAAAAAATCAAACTTGAACTAAATGAAGTTCTTTATCTAACTACCAATTTAAGAAAATACAAGGGACAGAGGAACATGCTAACAATACCACGGGGATACAATAAGCAAAATCCAGTGGGAAACTCAGCAGTTTAAACAGCTCACATTCTTCAGTAAATGAGGGGAGGAGAAGGGGAGGGAGAGAGAATGAGAAATAGAATTACATGAAAAAAAGACTTACAAGCCATATAAATGAATTATAGTACATGAACCTTATTTGGATACCGACTTTAACAAATGTAAAAATAATTGAGACATTGGGGAAATTTTAATGCAAGATATTTGGAGACATGAGAAATTACTGTTATTATTGTTAGGTGTAATAATGGAATTATTTTTATGTCCAAAAAGAGTCTTTATCTTTGGAGATATATACGAAACTATTTACAAATTAAATGATATTTCAAATTTGCTTCAAAATCATTCTAGTAAAATGAGAGGTGAAGAGAAGTTGGTGAAAGTGAGTGGTCATGTAATTGAAAAAATGACCACAAGTTGATAACTGTTGAAGCTGGGTGACAGGCTTCTGATACATGGAAATAATTCTACTGTTCTATTTTTGTATATGTTTGAAATGTCCCAGGAGATGAAGAAAGAGGAGGATAGGATAGGGGGAGAGAATGAATCAGATAGCAATGCTGGGTGTTAAGCAGAGGAGACTGGCTGCTGGGATATAGGGAGGCGTGAACTGGTGAGAGGATCATGAGGTGAGACTCCTGAGGTCAGTGTCTGTGGCCTTCCATGCTGGCTGGGCGGTACAAGGAAGACGCTCTCCTGTCTTCCCCAAGACTCCACCCCATTAACAATGTGACTCTGAGTCTCTGTGAATAGTAAGAGCCTGCCATCTATACTTCCAATTCCAAATGAGAAATTACCAACATGATTCTCTCATGTAGGGAATGTCTGGTTCTTCCTTTGGCCAAGGGCAGAATTCCCAGCACTGTGTTCTCCAAGCGCAGATCATAAATCCAGAAAGATTCTCAATAGGACTGAGGGCTGAGGGCTGAGGGCAAGTCAGCGCTGCTTGATAAAAATTATTTGAAAAACAGAACTGAGAGAAGGAAAATCAAAGCTTGAGACTGAACCAGCAATTAGACCAGCTCCTGGAATATATTTAAGTCAAATCAATCCATGAGGGAATTTCAGTCACGGCTCACTTTCTCTCTCTCACAGCCCACCGCTGGAACCCTAACCCTTCCTTCAGTCAGAGCTCACCAGAAATACAACAACATCTATCTTCTCAAATGCTTTATCACAGTTTTGCAAAGTCCTAGAACACTCCCCCACCATCACCCCCCAACCCCTCCACCCCCGGCCTTGTGGATTTATTTACATATTGATTGATTTATTCTTCTCTACATCAGCAGGCCTCTTGAGATTATTCTATTTATTTACAAAGACATTAGGGTCATGCAGCTGGACAAAGGAGTCAGTGAGAATGCCATCCTTGGATGTGCTGAGCCACACAGATGAGCCTTGTCAAAAACAAAACTAGGCAGGGAGTGTGAGCAGGCAGCCTCAGGCCTGATGACTCTCTTGGTCATCTTGCAACCAAAGGAAGGGGCTTGTGTTGGAGGGAAGCTCAAGAAAAAGGCAATGGAAATGAAACAGCGCGAAGGTGATAGAAAAAGCAGCAAGGAGTCTGGGTATGACCTTGACAAGACCCCATCTGGCTGAAGAGTGGTGTCTCCCTACTCCACCGCAATGGTCTAGTGTCTCCATCAGCAGGGAGCCAGCCTCCTCTGTTTCCAGAGCCTGCACAGGCAGGCCCTTCTGGCTCCCTGCAGATTGCTTCCCAGACAGAGAGGGCTCAGTTAAAAAGGGAAAGAAAGAAGAAAGGAAGAAAGAAAAAAGGAGAACACACAAGGAAAGGGCCTGGAAAAAACTGAGATGAGAGAGAGAAATCTGTCCCCTGGCAAAGGCCCCAGGCTGCAAAAAAAAAAGCCTTCTAGCACTTTTTATAGATTCCTTTTTTTTTTTTTCTTGCAAAACTAACCACCGGAAAACTCCCTTCATTCTGATTAGCATTCTTATCACTCTGTATTTCCCCTCTCTTCTCTCTCAGTCAGTCTCCTGACCACTTTTATTTTTAAAGGTGGGATTAGCTGAGACAGAGACGACATCTTCCCAGTGATCATAAAGAATTCTGGCTGGCATTGTGTTGGGCAAACCCAGCCTGCTGCAGAAGCCACTACCTCTGGCCAACTGACTGGTCAGACTGAAGAAGCCAGGGGTGCCTGAAACTTGGCTTTCAATTTCCTTTTCAGGGTGGAGGCTCTGAAACTTCAATGTATAAAAGGAGCTGTTTGTGTTTCCGTGGGATGGGTTTGAAGAGGACTGTCAACTCTAGGCTGGGGCAGCTTTCTGGGCAGGACATGTGTATTCAAATTGCAGCTTGAACTTCCAACTGAGATTTGGAGTTGGAACCAGAATTTGTCCTCCTCTTAAAGGGCCAGTGCTCATGCAGCACCAGGGGGTCAGACTGATGAACTCAACTGTCTTGGCTGAAGGCTCTGAGACTAAAAGCTCCCCCCAGAAGGCTGCATTCTTGAACCTACTGCCTCAGAGGTTTAAAGAAAAAGCAGCAAAACAAGCCTTGTCCGGGAAAAGTTCAAGCTAATACATCTTGGCAAACATAATGAAAAACACAGACAGTTGCTTTAAGAGAGGAGCCCAGAAAGAGGTCAAGTTCTGCTGAGAGAGGCAGAGCGGCAATTAGATGGAAGCTTATGTTGCAGCATGGCGACAGAGGGGTCAAAGAAAGGGTAGGGCATTCTGCATCCGATTTCAGGAAGGGAGCTCCACACCACAGCCTTGCTGAGCGGGGTTTGAGGGAGCAAATCTAGAGACGTGGGGGTGGAAGGGCTGAGGTGCCTAGGGCTAGAGAAGCCCTAAGCAGGGCTGGATTTATGAGAGCATGTTAAAGGCTCAGTGCAGTTGGTGTTGCTTGGCTAGGCAGAGAGTGGATGTTTTATGCAAACGACAGGCCCAGCCTCAGGTACACAGTGTAGTCAGCGGGGATGGAGGGGAGTTATTTACTCTAATTTGAGGTTTTGGAATTGAGTTCTTATTGAAATGCTTAAAATAAAATTTCCAGCCAAAGAGAAAAATAAATGACACCAAATCACATCAGTGGAATATTTTTTTCTGAGGGGAGCATTGGAAAAATCACATTATGAGATATTTCAATTATAGAGGGGAGATCAGCCCAGATTCAAAAATTACATAACCAAGACCTGCTGAGGCAAAATAGCTATGGTTTATCTTAGATTAAGTATGAACCAAGAAGAGAAGGAATCTGAGGAATAGAGGGGTTGAGATCACAGGTGTGATCTAAGCCATCTGGGCAATGGCCGTATTCTCCAGCCCCCCAATTCCTCCCCAGGCTAATGCTAAGACAATTACCGGGGCCAGGCCTTGAAGGAAAATTCTTCTACAACCTTTGCTTTGACTCTAGTATTTAAAATAGATTGCTATTGTGCTCGCTTCCGCAGCACATATACTGAAATAGGTCGCTATTTACCAATAACATTTTTTTTGCAAATTGATTATTAAAGGGAAAGAAGTATACATATTTTGTCTTTCCACTAGGAGCTATAATCCAGGGTAACCAAATAGCCCCAGTTGACAAGCAAAGCTGTTTTAGAGAAGAATGCAGGCTCATAAACGAAGAAGGAATGATAGAATTGGAAAATTACCATTTTGCAACCCCTATTGGGATAATTGATTCAGGTAAGGATCATCAGTGAATGTTAAAACAATCTAGCTGAAAGGTTGATAGTGAAATACATATTTGCAAGATACCAATTATCACCCCACAGTTTACTTGCTAGTTCCAAGAGGGAAAACCCTTACTTTGCAATGAAGGGATCAAGTCATTACCGCTCTAACCCAGTGATCAATCTCAGCATCGCTAATAGTAGGCCATCCTGACATTATGTGCCTCCTGGTGTGATGCAGTGCTGAGTGCATGGCATCATCTATGAGGTTTTCTGGATAAAAATGTTTAACCTGAATCATATCTAGACTTTAGATTTAGCTTCTATCTTAGGAGAAATGCAGGGGAGACAGGAACATGTTAGGTGTCACCTCAATGAAGCAATCGGGCAACTGTAAAAGATGAAATAGTCTACAGTGTCTTCAATAAGTCAGTCTCATAGAAAACAGAAAAGTGGGGATGCTAGATTAAAAGAGACTTCAAAGAGTTAGTTCCTGAATGTAATTTTGATACTTTATTTGATCCTAGTGTGATGGGATCAGCTGTAAAGAATATTTTGGAGAGTAACTGAAGAAATCTGAACATGGGTGAGGTATTATATGATATTTAGGAATTATTGTCAATCTTGTTGGGGCCAGATGATAGAGGAAATGACTGTTGCTTGTGATAATGTATCATGGTTATGGAGGAAAATGTCCTTACTTTTTAGAGATGCATATACTAATATCTAAGGGTGAAGTGTTATGATGTCTATAATTTATTATAAAACATTTGAGTGAAAAAAAAAGAGAAGAAGCAAGTCAAATAAAATTTTTTGCTGCTGAGCATAGGGGACAATGAGAAGAAGTAATTCTTCCCTACAAATACTCGTTAAACCTCTGCCACATGCCAGGTTTGCTGTATACTGAGTATACTAGTAGTGAACGTGATGGGCACGTGGGTCCTACTCGCATGAAACAGATTTTAGAGAAAAAGGTCAAGAAAACTCATTAATAATAACAATAACCACCATTATTTAGCATTTGCTATGTGCTGAGACAGGAATGTTTAAATGCATGACCTTATTTAACCCTCCCAATAGTCCTATGAATGAGCATTCTTATGCTTCAGCAATTGAAGCTCAGGAAGGGATGCCCCCGGTCCCAAGTCACAGAGCTGGGGAGTGGCTGAGCCCAGACCTAAGACTTAGCTTTGTGTGCTGGTCCTGGCTCCTCCCCAGGTGTGGGGCAGCAGGTCCACGTGGCTCCGCAATGTCTTAGTGTGGGTTAACCCTGCCTTTTTTTCCCTCTTGTTCCTCCCTCCTCTTTTTTCTTATAATTGTTGTAAAATGGCCTCGATCTTGGCTATCAACCAAAAATGAAATGCTGTTTCATTTATAAAAAGAATACAAAAAGTGAGAAAATAAAAACCCAGTGCCTCTCACCTCCATATGCCTTGAAGGTGCCTAGATTCCTCCATAGTCTCTGCTAGAACCTACATTTTTCAACTTCCTCTAGTTAAACCTGCTTTCTTCTCAACAAACACATTAAGATAAATATAACTCAAGACTAATTATTCTTAATGCTATAGATGGTCTGTTATTTTAATTGCTGGTGTTAAGCTAAATTGTTTTCTATATTTAAAAAAAATGCAGCTTTTGGCTACATTGGTTCAATATGCTTCTAAGGGCTGGAACTGGACCTTGACCTTCATCTGGTTGTCACTTGTCATCAAACATTCATGAAGTATGTATTACGTACCATGTACTGTGCTGTATTCATAACATGGTTTTCCTGGTGCTCCAGGTTCCTTGGGATTGCTTTATAGACAAGGTTTAGGATCCTGGGTCATTTGCAAGTTAGGAAAGGCGTGAACACTAACCATGTATGCCCTTAGGGCTAGCATTCAATGTCCACAGGGAAGTCGGGTTTTATGAGCCTGTCACCACTGCATGATGCATTGCCAAGAACAGACAGGTTTATGGCATTATGGTAAATAGTTCCTGCAACAGAGGCTCCTTCTATCAGGAGCAGCTGTTGATCCCAGGCTGTTCCACCTGCCTGTGTAGAAAACTCTGTCATTCCCTGGGCGCCTACCAGAGGGCTGTGTCACAACCAGAGGGCTATGACGTGAGACCCTGGGGAGACCCCCAGCCAGGGTCTGGAGACAGACATGTGGTGTCCTCATCCCACTGGACTGGGCATCTGTCTAATGCCACCTTATTTGTGGCTTTTATTCTCTTTTTCCTTTGCCCTTAGGTGTCCTATTGATGTTAGTGGATATCCATATCTGAGAGGGACTTAAGGAGCTCCAGAAGTTAATGGACTTGTTCCTTGTAACCCAGGAAGTCCGAGGCAGAACCAGAAAGGCACAGCTCAGGGCTCCTGCTGCCCATGAGAGTCTGTCTTATTTACGATTGGAGGACTCCAAATTCCCATGTGCCATTAAAGGCAATCCTCAGGGGGGCTGCACAGGCTTTGGCATGTGTGAAATTTCACACCTCAGAGATAGCACTCTGTGTGTGTCCAGGCTGTTTTCTTGCATGTTAGGTTTTTAAAAAGTGTGAGTTATTCTATAACAAGACTTTATCATGTTATTTAATTTCTTTTCTAGAAAAGCATTTCTCTATGTTGTTAATCACCTAGTTAGTCATAGAAGTGATTGCTGAGTCTATTTCAAAAAGCACATTTTTCCCCCCTCTGATTACAAAAGTATTACATGTTTATTGCAAAAAATAAAGTCAGAAAAGCATAGAGAAAAAAGTGTAAACTACCTCTAATTCCACCACTCAGATATAAATACCATTGACTTTTTATGGAATTTACTTTTAATCTTTTCTGTATACATTTATTTATATATAACTTAAAACAAAATTTATACTTCCTATAATTTATGCAGTTTGAATTCTATCTTATTTGTAGAGAACATCATATCATGAGCAAACTCGTGTACAGTCAAGTATTTTCAAAAACGTCATTTTTAATGGTTGCACGGTGTTTCAGCAAGTGAATTAACCATAATCTATTTAACGAACCTCTGAACATTTATGTTGTGTTCAGTATTTTACTGTCATAAAACATACTTTGTTGAACATCCCCAATATGAACTTTTTTTCCTTGACAAGGATTATTCCCTTGGAATACATTTCTAGGGTGCAATTGCGCCATCAAAGGGCATGAAAAGTCCTTTATCTTCCAGAAGGCTTGGTTAACTAATCTTTGGTGAAAAGTATGAGTGTCCATTTGGTGATACTTGACCATCTTACAAATATTTTTTAAAAAACTTTCCCAATTTAATAGCATAAAATAGTATCGCTGTATCATTTTAAGACTATTTGATTATTGCTGAGACTATGCTTTCTCATACCATAAGTTTCTGGTCAGAAAAAAGAATCCTTGCAAATATTGGTTCCATTTTATGGTTTGGATTTATTCTGAGGTTTAACTATCCAGAAGTTTCCTGTTATAAAAATAAGGGACTTGTTCAGCAATGATTACTTAGAGTATTAATTGTGGAGGTTTTCAATGCTGCTAATTATTGCAGACAGGCCTAACTTTATTCACTGACAATTTTCACAGATAGGGGAAATGTCTACAATCTTTTTGCAAAGACTGTTACAGTTTGGTTTTGAAAACATGCTCCTCAAAGACTCCTTTAGTGCCTATTTTGCTTCAGGTGTTTCAATACATGTTTTCCCCAAGCTTCTGCACTCAGTCCTCTCCTGAAATTAAATTTCAGTCAGTAAGGTGTATCTACCTGCTGCTTTGTGCTTCACCCAAACAGAAGAAGGCATGGTCCTTAGCTCATACAGTTTTACAACTTAGACAGATGCCTATTTCCATAACTAGATTAAAATACCTACAATGCCAAGTATTCTTAGGGGTATAAACCGCTAGAAGGCTACTAAAGAGTGAGAGTTGCACCAACCATGAGATTTGGGGAGGCTTATGCTGGGTTTTAGAAGGGAAGGCAGACTTTTTCCTCTATAGAATGATGAAAAAAAAAATCCTGGTCTCACAGTAGAACCTTTGCACTTGCCCATCAAGAGATGAAATCTATATTCCCTCACCTTAAAACCGTGTGGACTTTTATGACTGCTTTGAGGAGTAGGATGTAGCAGAAATAATGCTGCATGACTTCTGAAGCAAGATCATAAAAAGTGATGTGGCTTCCTCTCAGCTATCTCTCACTTGAGAAAGGAACCTTTGGAGCCACCACGTGTGAAGTCGGCTACCCTGAACACCTGAGCCACTGTGCTAGAGAGAAACCAGAGAGAGGGAAAGAAAGAGAAGCCTGAGGAGCCTCAACTGTTTCAGTCCTCATCTGTTAGATTCTTCCCAGCCTAGGCTCTCTGCACATGAGAGAGGAGACTTTAGATTAGTTTAACCCTAATCACAGTCTATTACAACTACTTGAGACATCCTGAGAAAGAACCACCCAACTAAACATAGTTAACCACAAAGTTAACTATAACATGACTTTGTTTTAAGCTACTAAAACTTGAGGTTGTTTAATACCCGACAATAGATCATTGAAGCCCTAGACATAGTCTTAGCATTTTTCCCTTTAAGGTTAATTTGTTTTATTTTCAACTGTCTTTTCTATGCCGGGGACTCCTATAGCTGTAACTACAATCCTCCCTTCTCTGAAACTAATGTGCAATATTCCCAACTGCTTATTACACAGCTCTATCTAGATATCCTATCCAAACCACAAACTCAGTATATTACAAAATGAACTCAAATATATTTCCTGAGTTCAATATTTTGTTAATGGCACCATCACAGTCCCATTCACCCAGGCTGTTCATTTGGTGTTTTCATTGATGTTTCCCTCTCCCCAAACTTGACATCCAATTCCTTCCTACACCTTGCAATTCTACTTCCATAGTATTTTGTATCTGCTGTACCACCACCATCACCATGTTTCTATACCCACTTTCTACGCAAGTTTAGATCCCTCGCATGGCCTAGATCAGCCGCCCCACACTGACCTCCAGTTACCTCCATTCTGTACTGCCACAATAGTTTTATCACAGAGCAACTCTGATTGGGTCATTTTTTGTTCAACAGCATCCACTAGCTGGTTTATGCACCTCTCCTTCTACTTCTTACCAATGTATGGGTAAAATAAGAAAAAAACAAACAAACAAGGACATGAGATGTCTAATTTGAGCAGATTATGAAATGATACTAAGTTGGAGAGTAAGGAAAGCAGATACAAAAGTAGAAGGCATTCTATATTTTAGGTCAGTCTCTACTCACCCCAACATTGTATCAGTAAGTATCCTATATTCCAGGGATTCGTCACCTGCCTAGACCGTATTCCTCCTAGTCACCCAGTCACTCCTTCTTCCATCTGCGTGGCCAGTCCGGGTGGGACTCGAAAGGGGCTCTGTGGAGAACATGGAACAAGCCTAGCCTTGAATGGTGGCTGAAAGCTAGGGACCAGGAAATGGTCAGCAATGTAAACCCAAGGGTCTAGCCCAGCCATTGAAATAAGATCAGTGCCAGGGAGACATAGCAGAGAATGAGGCATAAGATCCATAGAAAAACAGCTTGACCTGAGGCCAAGGACAGTGTAATCAGAGAGGAAAATTAGAGACACAGAGTAGTTGCCTGGGATGGAACAGAGGGTATGGTAGGGGTGGGTAGGGAGTCAATGATATTCCCTGAAGCAGTGAGGTTGGATAAGATTCGCTGCTTGGCTTTCTCCAGGGAATCTTTACATGATCTTTCTCCCCTCCTTTTTTTTAAACAGTAGAAGCTACAAAGCACCTGATCCCATCCTTATTCTTTCTTGGATCATAGGACTGAGTCACATCAGCAGAGCAGGGCAAAGAGCATCAAACAGGTGGAATGGCAGCAAAATGCCAGGAGAACTGACTAGAAGGATGGCCAAGTATTGCAACCTCCAAAATTGGTCATCGGTCCCACAGTTCTAATGTCCTTGACAATTTGAAGAAATGGCAAGAAATCTGCCCCCTTTGGTGGAGTAAGTCCTAGGGAGTTCCCATATGGAATGCCACTACATATTATGAGTGGGTCGTATTATGTGAGTCAGGGGAAACTTGAAAAAGGCCCTCTGTACGGATCATGACAAAGGCTGTTTCTGAAAAATGGGGAGACTGAGGTTGGCAATGACTACACAGATAGTATTTCAACCATTTAGTATTCATCAACAGCTTTTATTAGCTGAGTCCTGTTACATTACATCTTACACCAGGCTAGGGAAATAATAGAGGGAAAGCACAGTTCTTAGCCTCGAGGAATTCATTTTATTAGGAGAGACATACCAATAAAAGGTGATTGTAGTACAGTAGGAAAGCACGAGGTAGGCTACCTAATTCTTCTGGATATCAATGAAAACTTCCTGGAGAGAATCTTGATAATTTGTTGAAAATAGGAAACCATCTGTGTTCCCCAAACCCAGGCCAGAAAGATCTCACATAGAAATTTGGCACAAAAAGTCTGTATGGTCCTCTGAATCTCAGGAATTTAGAATGTCTTAACATTTCAGGGAACAGCTCACCCCAGCATTACAGACCTCCTGTCTATGCCATTGCAGGTCTCTGGCTGAGTGTCTCTCTCTGGGTGATGAGTTCATCCACTGGCAGGTATAGTCATTAAAACTCACAGTAGCTAAATACCAGGTTTTCAAGAAACTGGACTCACAAGCCTGTGGGTCAATAAGTATCCATAAACTCCATCCACAGAAATCTAAGGGCAGCCACCAGTTGAGACCAGAAATTGATTAAGGCAAGCCCTAGTGAAACACCCTATTGTCCATTCTTCACACACCAGCACAGACTCTTTCTAACTTCTAGCAACTCCCTTGTCCAAAGGAAGAACATTTCTAACCTGACAGGTCAGAGTCCTAGATATTCATTGACCCACATTTTATTGTTGAGCAGGGTTACTGTACTTTAAAGACACCCACCTGGAGTTCCATTCTCTCTCTTTTCCTTTCTGTCTTTGGGGCCTACTGTACTTGTGCTTCCTGCTTGTATGTGGTGGGCAGCATGTACTAGGCCATGTCTTTTTCTTCTTGAATGTGTGGTTAATTGAGTTAGATTGGGCCTGTTCAGTCTTTGGCACATGTACTTGAATTTGCTCCTCCTAGATTTAGATTCAAGAGAAGGGGAAGTGAGGGATCTTGCTTAGACCTCAGCCATCTGATATAATCATCCTTCCATCATCTTCTTCATTTGTGTGTCAGCCACTAACAAGGCTAATAAAAAATGTCATTTGTCATTCTCATCCTGCTACTCTTCCATATGGGATCCCAAGGTTGATTGGCAGGACAGTATTTTAGCCTTCCTGTGTCCCTGGATGTAATACTGTTATGAGATTTATAATTCCTCTGAAACCTTAACCCCAGCCTTTAATGGTCTCTGTAAAGGGAAAGTAGAGCTTTCTACTTGTGGGCACTTTGGTCTAAAGCTTAAAGCCTTTGGTATCCTCCCAGGAATAGGCTCAGCTTGAGAAGACAGCAGCAAGCAGATAGACTGGGCAGCTGAGAGCCCGGGGTGAAGTTCCAGCCTTGTCCCTAGCTCTCCAGAGGCAGTAGGCTATGCCAGGTACTAAACTTCTCCTTGAGCATGATGCATCATGGTATGAATTTGGCAGGATTTTAGCTGGGAGGTCTAGGCCACTGGTCCCAGGGAGGTGGGTGTTTGTGGAGAGGGGGACAGAGAGGCAAGAATCATGTAAATCTTCCTTAGACCAATTTCTGAATCTTATTCCTAGATGAATTCTGGCCAAAAAGATCATGGTAGGCCTAATAATGGTTCCCCAAAGATGTCTATACTTCATCTGTGAATATGTCAAGTTACTTGGCAAAAGGAAATCTACAGATAAAAGTAAGGTTATGAATCTTAAAATGGGAAGATCATCCTGGATTATCAATGTAATCACATAAGTCCTTAAAATAGAAGAAACTTTCCTAACTAAAGAGAGAGAGATGTGGCAGAAGGAAAAGCAAAAAAGATAAGGACTTGAACATCTGTTACTGGCTTTAAAATGAAGGGAGCATGAGTCAAGGAACGTGTGTGGCTTCTAAAAACTAAGACTGACCCTTGGCCAACAGCCATGAAGGAAACACAGACCTCATTTTGACAACTACATGCAACTGGATTCCTCCAATAAGCTGTACAAGCCCGGAAGTAATCCTCCCCAGAGCCTGTGGTGAGGAGCACAGTCCCATTGACACCTTGATTTTAGTCTGGTGATACCCATGTCAAACTCCAGACCTCCAAACCAGCAGATAATAAGTGGTTGTTGTCTTAAGTCCCCATATTTGTGGTAATTTGTCGTGACGGTAAAAGAAAACAAACACTGTGAGGTATTTTACTAAGTCAGTCCATGACCTTGATCCTAGAGTGTACTTGGCCACCTACACTTTCTTAAAGTACTGGTAGATGGGAGTGCTAAAACACTGTTCTCACAGGACTGCTCCACCAGCCTCTCGGGGCTCTGGTTCAGAACAGAGAACTGTGCCTTTTGCTTACAAACCGTGATCGTGGATGACATCTGGGTCCTCCTGTGGCAGTCCTGGTCCTGTTCACCTGCTAATAGATGGCTTTCTGAATGAGGGGACCCCTGAATGAGGCCTTCCAAGGAGAAAAAGTGGTCCATGGGCAGAGATTCTATGTCTAGTGTGGCCAGGGACAATGTACTCTGTGCCACAGAAGGAGAGCTATGGAGGCCAAGGGTAGCATCTTGTCTTTAAGGGTGTGGTTCTAGACCCTGAGGACACAGACTTCAGCTAAAAGTTGTCAAGTTCTCTTGGAGACTGGGTCAGGTAAAATTATGTCAATCCTGAGCTGTGGGATTAGCCAAGCACAGGCCTAATCCTTCCAGGGGACAGTACTTGAACCTCAGTGAGCTAGAAGCCGACCTTTCTCAGATAAGATCCTATTAGCCAGGAGGATGTTGGTACAGCTGGGTTTTTACCTGTGTTTGTCTCAATGAGTTCACTCTCCTTATTAAAGAGGAGCAGATTCATCTGATGAATCATGGGGCATGACTCACCCAACTTCTCATCAAAGTGGCCAGCCTCTCCAACCCAAACTCCCTCAACTTGACCAAGTAATCAGGTGGTGAGAGTGATGACAATTTCAGAGAGAAATCAGTCTCTATTCCTCCACCAAATCCTTCTGGCGAATGAATAAATTAGGAGGAAAATCATGATTAATCTCTAGCCTTTCAAGTCAAATCCTAAAAGAAGATCCAAATGGTAATCAAAACAACAGGGAATGGAACCAAGGGGATTTCACTCATACTACTTTTAAGCAAATGGTAAACCCTAACAGAATTGCCCTCAATTAAAGAGAAGTAAGCAGAAAAAACTCAGCATGGAACCTATGCAAAAAAGCACCTACAAAAAAGACCACAGTAGACAAAAGATGAATGAAGAGGATTCTTCTGAAATTTCACTCTAGGGAACAGAAGAACGACAAAACCTTGGACTGGTGAGGGCATGGAGTTCAGCCCTTTCATGCTCTGCTGGTGATGACATAAATTGGACAAGCATTTCTGGAGTGCACGAGGATGGGAGGAAGACATGTTTTAAATGAGTGTTCCTTTGACCCAGCAACCCCATATCTTGTAATTTTCTCCAAGACAATCACTGCCAGAGCATACAGTGATCTGAAGGCAAGGATTTCCATCTCGGCTTTGTTCGTAGTAGTGAAAAATGGATACTTTTCACTACTGACTGTAATTACTAAATATTTATTAAAATATTCATCAACAGAATTAAGTCATTGGTTAAAAAAATTATGGCACTTTCATATAGATAAATCCAAATAATGATGTAGATCTTTATTTGATGACATGGAAATTTGCCTATGACACGTGTAACTGAGTGCAAAAGGGGGATAACAGAACAGCATGATCCTATTTATGTAATATTTAATAAGCGCCATGGAGGGATGTCTGGAAGGAGGTTCACCCTAACAGTTGTATTTTACTTTATTCTTTGTATATTTCAATATTTATAATGAGCATGGATTTTAACAGAATAAAGCTCTTTTCAAAATAAAGAACAAATGTGGTAGAAGTCTACTTAACCTACCAGATATGATGAGATCCTTGGTTGACTAGTTGGAAAATGTCAGTTACTGTGGTTAATTGTAAAGAACAACATAGACATATGTCAACATTTTATTTTAATTTGTAGCATATAAATGAACACCTGTTCACTGTTTTTGATATAAGAATAAGACATTTTATTTTTTATATGTCATAAAATTACAAGCTGATTACAGAATTCTTCCAGATTTTTTTCCCATAATATTTGCCTGTATTTAATTTATTGATTTTTTTAAAACTCACCTTTGTCAAGTCAATACCTATTCCCATTACTCCTCTTTCTTGCTTGCTTCTGCATTAAGAACAGAAAAGTTGAAAACTTGCTTTTTCAACTTATCTTAGCAGGGGTGACCATGTATCAAAATTCTGGTCAGTGTGGCATCAGCAGACTACTGAGGGTTTCTGGGACAGCTTGAACTTTCAGCTTTGCACCTAGTTGTCCAGTCAGTTACCAACATTTTGTTCTTTTATTCCGTTCTGGTGTTTTTACTCCTATCCTTATACCACGGACTTGCTGCACCCACTGGGCATTGCTGATTGTGCCGGACGTAACTGCAGATTCTGTAAGACTCTTTCACGCCACTGCATTAGTTGGAAACTGGCATTGCATCTGCTGGGCACTGCTGTAGCTTGCATGCATGACTGCTGCTGCTACTGGAGGGTGCTACCTTTGCCATGCATCGCTGCCACATCATCGATACCACTGCCAATATCCCAGGCCCCGGTGTCAAAGCTGTACAGTGGTCTATAGTAAAATGGAGAGAGAGAGCTTCTATCCCTTGACATATCACACTCTTTCAGAGGATCCCTGGGTGAGGGCTGCTTATACCCCTCTGTCTCCCTAAGTATTCAGAGAAAGAGATGTTTCCATTTTAATTCACACTCCCTGCTGTGACTTGAGCCACAGGCTGAGGCAGGTCTGAGTGATGAGTCCCCAGCTATATTTGGAATTTCCACTCCTCCCTGAAACCTCCCTGGAAACCATGAGCCAACCAGGTGTACTTGATTCCTGTGCTGAGAGTTCTGTCCTAGCAGGCTATCCAACCCCTCATCTCTAGACATGTTGAGATTTTATTGGTAAGTAAATTTGAACTCTTAAGCTGAGTTTTCCTTTGCAGATTTGTTTTGGGGTGGGAATGGGAAAAGCAAGTAAAAGTTCTTAAATCTTTTTACTTTTAAGCAAATCTTATTTAATAATAAATTGATAATGCTCTTTATGAAGAGAAATGTAAAATACATAAAGAAAAAAGGCAATGAAGAAAAGATTCACCTATAATCTCACTACTTAGAAATAATCACAAATAATGTTTTGAAAGTTTTTATTTCTTCATTGTTTTACATTATTAAGATTACATTGTTTACGTAGTTTTATAGGCTGCTTTTTTTAATGGCATAAGCATTCATCCTTGACACTAAAAATTATTTATAAGCAAACTAAAATGGTTAATAATAACCAATATTGTGTGCATTAATTAGGAGTCTTTTGATTGAATGTCACAGAAACCTACTCAAGCAAATATAAAATTTTTTTAAAATAAAAACCATTTGTTATGGGGATCAGGACTAGACCTCAGCTGAGTTTGTGAACAGAGGTTGGACTAGAGAATAGGGAAGCCAAGAAGCTCCTCCCTCCAACTTACATCTGTCTTTCTCTGTACTTCTTCAGTTTCCTCTGTTTTAGTACATCAACTTTTGCAGAAAAAAATAGCCACTGACCACTCCTGACTTTACCTGATCAGGAACTCCAGAGAGAAACTGATCTCTCTCAGCTATATTGTCGAATCTGGGGGGAGAAGTCCTAATTGGCCCAGTTCTGATAAGGTGCTGAATTCTGGTCCTGTCAACAGTGGGGGTAAGGGACCAGGGCCATTGGTAGGAACCTGCTGCTTCTATTGAAATATGAACGTGAAGAGCGAATACTAAAGAAGAGAGTGCTCCTAGAATTCTGGGACAGGCGGAGTCTGTCGGACAACCTATGTCAACATTCCACAGTTCACCAAACCATTTCCCTGTCATGTTAAACAGCACATGCAAGTAGATACTGAGTTGGGAGTGAGTATTGATGTGTTATCTCACTCCACTCCCCAAGCTCCCAGATCTTGCTTGGCCAAGACACCAGTTTACACTTACAGATGATTATTAATGGACTTAACAGAACTCTTCTAGGTTAGCAAAGGCTGTCGCTGGACATTGCCAGACCCAAATAGGGGGCATTCTGTGTGCAGCTCTGCCCTCCTGGAAAAGCTTCAACTTGTCCATAATATGAGAACCCTCTCATTCAGTAGAGTTAATGACTGGTAAGTTTTAACAAAGGAAAGGAAATACATCTTTCCATCGTGAATAACCAGTCTGCTGCAGGGGGTGATTGTGTCGGAAATAGGACTTAGATTTTTGAAGGAGTTGGATGGTTTTATGATCATTAATGGCATTCACCGTTATGCATGTGCGATTTCATATTTCATGGTATGAGCTGACTCCCTGGAGCGGTCAGGAAGGCATATTTTCTAGGATTACATGAATGAGTAGGTCCATTATCAAAGACTTTTACTTTCTTCAAGCATTAATTGTTGGTCACTGATGTGATGAAATGATCAGAAATGAAATAAACAAAGCCCTGTGCTCCTCTCAGGCTTGTCCCCAAGATCTCACTGACTTACCAAGACCCTTGGAGGATGCTCTGATTCAGTCCTGGATCAAGACTAGGAGGAGGTGGGCACTGGAATTAAAGCTGCTGCTTCCATTCTGATTTTCACAGATTGGGAAGGGAATTTCCTGCCCACACAGGAAGGAACCTTTCACAGACCACACCCTCACCCCCACCCCCACCACTCGAACTCCTTTCAGGCTCCAGTAACAAATACTGGTCCTGTACTGATTGATTCCCTTGGCACACGGAAGCTGGAAAATGTGGCTCTCAGCTTCCCTCCTTGACACCTCCTGTACTGGGAGGCTGGCTTGGCCAGTAAGAAAGTGCCGCTGTTGGGTGTGCCACATCCCAGTATACACAAAGCCTGATGCTAGGCTTCATGGTGAGACTCAAAACAAGTGCAGGCCACAGTTTCTACCCTCAAGGAGCTCAGTGTTAGTGAAATAAAACCAAAATAATGGCAGTGACTCTGAGTCAGAAATGAAATAAAATGATGGAGAGACTACTACGCTGGAATAGTCTGAACAGACTTTTGAAAGTACTGGAAACAGAGCAGGAGCCTTGAATGGATCATGGATTCTAAAGGTGGAGGGCAGTCCACGCTGGGGGAGCACTCACGGGCTAAGATGATAAAGCAAGGAGACAAGACCATAGCACACACAGGTCACCATGGGTGGAGGCACCCTGGCTGAGTGGAAGGGGCTCCCTGGACCAGCCCAGAAAGAGGCTGTCTCCAGAGTTACTCCAGCGTTACTCCAGTTCTCAAGGCCCTGAAAGGTAGGCAGAGAATTTGTACTGAGTGTGGAGGTATTCATGACGCACTGAAGGTTCTTGAACAAAAGGGCCCGTTGGGCAAAGGCAGGGCTTCCTTAGGAAAATGAATCTATTAGTATATGGTATAGGGTGAGAGGAGAGAGAGCCTTTGAAAGGGCTGTTGCAACAGCCCAGGTACAAGCTGGGCGAGAAATGCCTGTGCATGTCCCAGAACTTCAAGACCTGAGTTCCAGGTGAGAAACATGGTTTCTGGTTGAGGTGAGGGGTAAGAAACTTAGCAAGGGACTGATGGGCTGGCTGGTTATTCATGAAGCCTGAGCCTGGGAGGATCAGCCTTTGCGAGGAGCTGAGGGAAACCCCAAGATGCATCCTCAACACCATGACAGTTCTAAGGAGCTAGAGAAATCTGTAGCTCAGAAAGAGAAAGAGATCCTGGGTACTGAGGACAGCCTTAGGCTGGCAGCAGAGAGATCCTTACCCTGCTCAGAACCCAGGGTCCTTGAGGTAGACTTGATATGACATCTTCCTGAATCATCCAAGGAGATTCTGCTGAGGGAGTAAATCGGGCCTGGCTGACCATCAAACCAGGGTAGTGGCCTTGGAATCTGGAAGAAAGGGCAAATCCAGGGGCACCTTGAGACTCTCCCCTTCTGGACAGATATTAGGGCAGAGCACAGACATGCAGCCTCTCAAAAGGAAATCATTCATTGGACATTGAAGTGGACCCTGCAACAATCTCACGGAAAGGAGCTGGGGGGCAAGCAGGTTATACAGACCAGACACAGGCACAGAGAGCAGGGGAACTTGTCAAAAATCACAGGTGAATCCCACCTCCCATCCCAGGTTAGGAGGACTGACGGGCAACCACCTAGAAAGCAATGAGTCTCCCTGCCCTCTTTCCAGCGCTTACCTACCAGCATGGAGGCTGGAAGGGTGAGCCTGTGTTTGCCAGTTCAGACCCCACTCTGCCAAAAAACTCGTCAGTCCCAGTAAGTTAAGCAACTGGCTCTCTTCCCCAGGAAACTCCATTTGCTCTGGGCAGGATTGCCCCCTCTCCCTCAGGGGACACCACCTTCTTCTCCCACTAGGCATCCAGCCCAGACTCTAACCTGGGGCAGCCAGTATCCGGCCCACCTGAGCTCACAAGGGTATGAGTTGCACTAAGAAGGCCACAGCTGTGCTGAGAGGGTGGTGACTAGGTCCTGGCCTATGAGCCCTTTGGAATGTTGTTCCTCCCTTCAAGGAGCTAAGCCTGGTTCTTGGCACTAAGTTGAACTATGAATGTCCAGAGATTTCCCTGGGGGTCCAGGTGACCTACCCTTAGCTCAGCATTTGGGAGGAAAGGCTCTTAGGTACACCCCTTGGGTACACAGCTCACAACACTCAGAACTGCTGGGCTGGAACTTGGTATAATCAATGTATTCATAAATCACAGGTTTTAATAAGACCAGGAAATTGGAACTGGCTCTCACCTCTGACTGCACACTGTAATCACCTGGTAAGTTTTTTAAAATTCTGATGCCTAGACCCCACCACCAGAGTTTCTGATTTCCCTGATCTAGGATGTGACCTGAACATCAGGATTTTTCAGACAATGTGCAGCCAAGAGTGAGAATCCCTGATTCAGAGAGATTGAGAGAAATTCGTTTTATGTTGCAGGGAGTCAAAACATGCCCTCTCATCATTCCACTTTTTATAGGTGCATACAGGTTCATCTGCTGGTTTTCCTTTACCTTCTGGTAATAGCATAGTAACTTTCTTTTAGGGAACCACCCTTCCCATTTCTCTCGACTCTCTCCCAATCCCCCCAGCTTCTGGGGTAGGTAAATGGCCCAGATAGATTCAGCCAGGATCAATGAGCCAGTGAGCTGCAAACGTTCGGCTGTCTCTGAAGTTATCAGGAAAGAAAAAGTCTCCTTTTCTTCCTGAACTAGAAGCTAGTACCTGTGGGCTTGGAGTTCCTGGGGCCACCACGAACAGAGGTTGGGCCTGGAAATACAGCCAACACAGAAGAGCAGAAATAAAGAAAAGGCACAGCACTAGTGACATCATCGAAGCACCTGGATCCAGCCTGTTTGAAGACAGATACCCTTGGATTTCACTATTATTGAGCAAATAAATTGTAGGTATTGTTCAATCTAATTTGACTTGAGTTTGTCAGTTACATCTATAAGAATCTAAGAATGTTTCTCAAAACCTTAAAAATAAGTTCTGATGGGCATAAAGTTTTCTTCTTTCCTTTGTGTTAGTTCTGCCTAAATAGGTTATGATCAGAGCAAGGCAATATTTTGGACTTAAATATCTGGCTCTTAGACACCTACTCACAGGTTTGCTGTGAGGATCACATAAGATAAAACGTAAGTAACAAGTGGTCCAACGGGTGTCTTACCATAATTTTATGGTTTTTTTTTTGTTCATATATTTTGATTCTTTGGAGAATGTCAGCTGCATCTTAGCCTGGGTGAGAGCAGGCTTCACTTTATCTACCCTCTTAGTTATGCAAATTATCAGGCCAGCCCTGGGGAAAAGGTACAGCTGGATTTTTATTTGATGTGGCAAAGCCAGATGATGCCCCCCACACCCCCGACTCCTCCTGATGATGCAGAACTTTCTGGGGCAGGAGAATCAATTTGCAGAAAGCATCCAGAGATTCTTCTAGGAGGAAAGAACTTATAGTCCAGCTTCTCTCTAAAAATTGAGACTGGTCGCTGACCAAGCCCAGTGTCAGGGAAGGGCAAGAAAACCCTGAAACAAAGGTACCATGAGAACAGAAAGAGACCAATAGGCTGATCTGCAAGAGTCCTAAAGAAGAAATAGGAGAGAACGGTTCTGGATGTAGGACACAAGTCATGCTAGAGCCTGCCGTATTGACCCCTCCTACTGGAGACCTCCACCTTAAGAAGCAGCTGTGTATGAAGGAACAAGTCACTCCCCGCCATGGTAGCAGCCAGACATCTGTAGTAATAGCAGCAATAATCGTTATCAGTCATAGCTGATGGTTATTAAAGCATTATGCTAAGCACATTTACATCATTATCTCCTTCAATAATCCCATCAGTCTTAGGAACTTGGTACCATTATTATCCCAGTTTACAGTTGACAAAGCTAAGGTAGGAAAAATTAAGCACTTTGTCCGGGGAAGTCTGACTCCAGAGGCCACTCCTGCTACCCCTTGGCCATTGCCCCACAGACAGGTTGACAAACTGCTTCTTGCCCTCTACCTAGGACTTCCTAGGTAGGCAGGCAGTCTCACTGGGACAGATCCTCACCCCAGCAAGGCTAGGGGAAGAAATGGGCGGCACTATGACTCTGAGGGCCTTGGCCATTTTGGGGTGGAGCAATAATACTGGAGAAGTAGAATCACCTATATACCAAAGAGCCTAGCCTATTCCATGATAGAAGCCAGAGAGGACCAGTCATTCTGTTTGGAAACAGGTCTATTGCCCCAGGGAGTTTCTTCACACCAGCTAAAACTCCTCTCCTGCCAGGACAACACAGTAGATCATGGCAAAGACCGAGTTTTTTCTGCCTGCATCCCTTCTTCCTTTCTCCCTTTTAGTAACCATAAGGCCCTACCAAGTGTTAGCAGGGCATGTGGCTGCCCAGCTAGTCACTACATCTCCCAGCTTCCCTTGCAGCTATGTATAATCACAGTTAAGTGTTTGACCAATGAGATGTGAGCAGAAATGACGTATGCCACCTTTAGTTCTTAGCTTTAAAGGATTGGGTTTCCCTTTCCCAATGCCTTCTAGTTCCCATTTTGGATGGGAAAGAGTGACAACTGAGTCAGATGCCTCAGGCCTAGACATGGAAGCCACATATTCAGGGTGTACCTCACCAACCCTGTATTGCTGTCATCCAGACTTTTATGTATAAGAGAAATAAGCATCTGAAACTTCAATCTTATTTAAGTCACCATATTTTTTTTATCCGTTTGTCTACATTCTAACTAATATAAAGCTCAAACTAACTGGAAATTCCAACCCCCTAAGAAAAATGAACCCCAAACACTTATAGCACATGGAAATCCCTAGACAAAAAAGATTTTGTTAGGGGTGGGGGTCCTGAGCGAGGTGCACTGGGCTTCCTGATAATACAAGCCTGTAGTTGGCCACTAACTAACTGTAGGGAGGGTTATTAGGATAGACTAGATTATGCTGTGTTGATAAGCAACGCCAAACGCCCTGTGGCTTATTTCTTATTCATGCTTTTCCACCATGGGTCCAGGTGATTCTTCAGGGCAACCATCCCTCACGTGGTGACCCAGTGACCTGAGCTTCTTCCACCTTTCGGCCCAGTCATCTTCACACAGGTGTTCTCCAAGGTCACTGCAGCAGAGAAAGAGAGCATTGGAAGTCTCACACCATCAATTAAATGCTTCAGTCTAGAAGTGACGCATGTCACTTCCATCCACAGCCAGTGAGTTATTGGTCATGTGGCTCTAACTGCTGGGGGGCAGAGAAGCATCATTCTCCCGGTGCCAAGAGAAGAGCACCCCCGGGTGTGGTGAGTATTGGAAGTCTCTCCCACAGTGGCCTCTCCAATTACACACGCAATGTGCTCAGCACAGGGTCTCAGTGCTCAATAAATAGGGCAAAGTGGGGGGAGGCAAAAAGCCTAGAGCAGGGAGGAGGAGAGAAGAGAAGAAAGAGGAGAGAAGCATGGAGAAAATGCATAGAAAGAATTTAGATCCAGAACCCAAAGCAAGAAGGCCCCAGGGCCAGGCCAGTGGTGTGCTAAAACCTGCGTGTACTTGCTCATGAGAGTCAATTGCTGGATTTTCAGGAATTTTGCAAGCCACAATTAAATATAGTAACTAGTAAAAATTAAAGTATATAAGCTCACAATTAAATAAGTTATATCAATGATAAAAGTAATAAATACTCAAAATACAAAACACTCCTACTTCTCTGACTACATTTTATGATTATCTATGCCCTTGGGGTTTTCCCATCTGTGATAGCACAGTGTGCTACAAAATATCTCTTCCCAGCTCTGTCCAGAGGCATGATTTGGAGGCTGGTGGGAGTATTTACTCAGTGCAAATCAGCAATTGCTACAAACGAGGGCTTTTGTCCCCTAGAGAGCTGGTTGTTAAACATTTATCAGCCTGGGTCTGGCCTTCCTGTTCCAGTACATGTAAACTGGGAGTTTCAGGGAAGCCAGTGAGTCTGCTCTGACCTCCCCAGAGCAGTACTGGAGCAGAAAGTTTCCATTTGTCACCAGCAGTGCCTGGAGCCTGGTTGAGAGAAGGACTTAAGGGAGCACTGATAGGTGAGCATTTCCATTTGGAGTTCCTATGGGAATGGGCTGCAGGGTCAGCGACTCTAAATCACAGTATTTTGCGAGTACAGACATTCCCTTCCATGACCGCAAAGCGTGGCCCTCACTCAGAAGCCTAAACCATTGTTCCGTTCCCAAGAACCAAAGGCTGGTGCTGAATAGTAATAATCACCTGCCAGGAGCCTATTGACCAGGAGGACTGCCTGCTGCCTGTAACTCCTGGTAACAGGGAGCCCCTCTGAGAGCCATGCTTGCACTGGCTCCACAAGAGGTGGTGGCTCTCTCTCCAAGCCTTTTTACTGGGTCTCTAAGACAGTAGCTGCCAGAACTGAGCCAAGGCCGGCAAATCGAACCACAAGAGGCCTGGGATAATTTGGCCAACTCAGAATCTAGCCACGAGTGTATGGGGCTTGTTTTTATAGCTGCTGTAAAAATTCTCCTTACACTTGCTATTTTACTTTCCCCTGAAGCCCCAGCCCTCTCTCCTCTTCCTCTGTACCCAGCTCAGCCATTACTGGCCACTTACCCTCCAGTGTTCAGGCCCCTTTGAAAGTACTATTAGATGTCTGGATGGTTTATGGATCTCTAGGCTTCTGGATCCATGCACTGCATCACTCCAAAAGCTGGACCATCAGATGCAGTTGCAAAGGGGAAAGTTGGAGGGGGCTCACTTTTTAATGCATGAATGTATTGCACCAAATGGATAGAAATGCTTTGCTGGCAATTTTTACTTCTTTATAGGGTTTTGATTTTTAAAAATCAATTAGCATGTTTTTACTAGCATGTTTAACTCACATAGCCTCAAGATTCCCGTCATTTGGAATCGCCACTCTTCTAGCGGCCAATAAAACGTGCTCAAGCCTCCATCTCTTGTACCGTGGAAGATTTACTGCCCTTCCCATGACTTCGGAGGAATCCCAAGAGGTTTAAAATTCAAATTCTTGATCCTTCTTAATTCCTGATCTCCTCTTGTTGCCTGTCATTGAGTTACCATATCATGTCCTCTTTTATTTTCTAAAGCTCCACTAACAGAAGGTTTTACATGTAACAGACTTTTTCTAAAGGTCTGGGAATTACTAAGGGGTCCACAGGACAGTACAAGGCAGGAAGCAACCTACAGCAGAGTTTTAGAACTCCGGGATCTTACAAGCCTGGACCATACCCACCACGTCTCAGTGGCAGGCCTTTTCCTTGGCTCTGGCACCTGCCATTCCTTGGGCCTGCTCACTCTCTTATTATCTCCTGTCTAGATCTTTCCTCCCATTCCAGGGCCTTGGAGATTTTCTCTGCCTGGTTGCCCAGACAAAACAGTAATCTCACCCTCCTTCGTTTCAATTTTCTTCTATTCAGACTATACTGTTGAGAGTGAGAGAGGCTGATGAGGAGAACCTGATCAACAGAGCCATCCACTGTGGCCAGCCATCCTGAGCTGACATTCCTAGCAACCCAGAACAAGGAGAAGTTCTGAAATGCTCAGTTTTTAAAAATTTACCTAAGAAGAAGCTGAAAACGTCCTTGCTGTGAAAAATTCAAACCACACAGACCAGCCACACTTTCCCACTGCCTCCCGGAATTCTCGTCCTCCTGGGAGGCGACCACTGTTGGTTTCAGGCGCTGCCTTCCAGGACCTTCTCTGTGTGTTTACATACATATGGAATTATATGGAGTGGTGTGCAAAATGCACTTATAAATTAATGACGCATGTGTTGTTCTACAGTTGCTTTCCCATTGATAACAACTCTTCTTTTGTATGTTTCCAGGCCAGCATCATTTGGAAACAGCAAAGTCGAGTTAGGAAACCACTTACACGCCCATCGGTAGGGAGATGGTAAATTGTGCTTCATGAGTGCGTGGAACCTCTGCCGAAGGGAGTCACCCCACAGTCAGCTGGTAGGTCTGAGAGAGGGAGGTAGGAACGGGTGGCAGAACCCCCTCCCCCACCCTGGTTTCTTGCGCTGAGCCCCAGTGTCCTCAGACCCAGACCTGGCCCCTCGAGCTTAGCTCTGGAATAAAGTCCAGCCCCACTGACACTGAAAACAAGCCTAAGAGCCCTTTGGATTAAAGAGTTTCGCGCTGCTCTCTCTGGAGACCCGATCTGGAACTGAAACTCCCAGCGTGGGCAAACGCTCCTGGTCCCTGGTCAGCATCGCTGACTTCCTCTGGGATTAGCGACTCCCGGGGCAGGGTTTTCCCCCACCCTGACTGCACAGCTTCTCTTCATGGTCAGGCCCTGTGGTCAGCACAAAGGTTCAAGTTTGTGGGATTGAGCCATCCAGGGTCCCTCAGGTCAGCCCAGCCCCAGAATGATGACTTCGGTCTGTTTGTTCAGGGCCCTTGGAGCTCTAACCTGAACTGACTGGTGTAAATCCCAGCGGGATGCTGGGCAGGAAACAGGAGCAGAAGCCCAGTGTGTGGCCAGCCAGGCTGGGAGGCCTGATTTTGTTGAGTGTGGAAGGCTCAGGACTTCTTCCTGAGACAGGGAGGACACTTCAGCCTTTTCCCTCTGGAAAATACCAGGTGAGCATGCCCCACTGACAACAACTCCAGAGTGGTAGGTGGGGGACAGGCCTCCCAGAGCAGGTCAAATTTGGTGGTGCATTCACCACGGCTGAGTAATTGTCAAGTAGAGCCACGGTGATTGCTGGGACATTGAAGTCTGAAGATGGCTGAAGATAAACAGGAGTGATGCAGCTTCCCTGGGAAGCTGCCTTCATACCCTTCCCCCTCGCTGCCCCTGCCCTGCTGGGCCCTCACTTCACCTGCATTTAGTGCACTGGATTATGGCTGTCTGTGTGGATAATTTTCCACGTCGAGACTTCCTCCCTCACTAGACTGCAGTGATAAGTGGGTAGAGAACTGTGGTTCAGTGCTAAGGCCACGCATGGTCGGCATTGCTGCTCTTTCCACAAGGACTGCATGAGATGGGCCCGAAGAACCCACTGGCTGCTAAGGTCAGCGGACTTCATGCACAGCATAGGCTTGGCCACACAACAGGGTGCTGGCTAACCTACAGGGCATCAGTGGCATCAGAGTCTGCAGCCAAGGAAAGAGGGAGTTGCAGTTCCTCTCCGTCCCACTGTGGGTGGTGGGATGTAGGATGAAAACACGCCTCCTTGCCTTCCTGGCCACAGACCCAGACACTTGAGCACTCTCGCTTTGTGCCCAATGCATGACCCCTTGAGACTGGCTCTGTGTTACCTTGAGGTTACATACATGTCACCAGGAGGTCCCAAGCCCCATAAGCACATTCTCAGACCTTTTTGATGAATCTAAATAACATTTAGCTGACCTCCTTGCTAATCTAGGTTATATAAACCTATTTTATTATTTCCTATTACTTAGAACCACTTGAAATGATTGATTGATATGTTCAGTGGGTGTGTCCCTAGCTATGAGACAAACCCCATGGGGATAGGGAATCTGCCTGTCTTATGTCCTCTTGTAATCCAGAGCCCAGCACATACTATGTGGGTGAGAAAGTGAGGCGTGGAAGAGTGACCAAGTAACATCCACTCCCGTACCCAAGCATAGGAGTCAATTCTCCCCACTGAGTTCTGGTCGGATCTGGGACACAACCTCTCACCAAGGCCCTTTTTAAAAGTAATATTGAGTCATCTGCTAGAGCTACAAGTATACATACTAACTCAAAGGGAGAGGAAAAGTTGGGAAACGAAGATAGGCTATTATAATGAATCATCAGAATTCATGTTGTCTTTCACGCACCCACGACAAACACACACGTATTTTGAAAACCAGCATTCACTGTGCTCTTGTTCTCCCCTTCACTGGCCTCGGCATTGGTGATATCAGCCTCACCTTGACTGGAAGCAGAACCCCAGGTGGGCCTGGTCCAACTGATGAATTCTTCAATTCAGGAGCGGGGTAGACAGGG
Source organism: Eonycteris spelaea (assembly GCA_003508835.1). NCBI lineage: Eukaryota > Metazoa > Chordata > Mammalia > Chiroptera > Pteropodidae > Eonycteris > Eonycteris spelaea. The sequence goes on along the minus strand of PUFA01000103.1, from coordinate 3,187,117 downwards.
GAACCTAGGGAATTTCCTGCAGACTCCTAGGATTTTTTTTTTTTTAAATAAAAAGTCACAAAAACTAAAGGAGAAATTCACTGTCTTTTCCTTCCTCAAGTCCCCACCTTCTGAGGTCATTTCTGCTACATTGTAAGGTGCCCAGCAGGGGCAGCCCAGAAGACACAGGAAGGCACACGCCCTCTGCTAACAGAGGGGAATTGCAGTTCCTCTCCTTCTCTGATTTTACCAGGCCTTCCTTTCCAGGGACAGTCCCCTCCAGGGACTCTTGAGGAGGGGGAGCTGCTCTATAAAAAGCAAGATTGTGTTTCTGTTTCTAATTGAAGGTTGGCATTCAACCCAAAGGAAAGAGATATTAATCACCGCAAATGGATGGATTGCCCCTCCGAGCTTTGTAAATTCCACACCACCTCTTGTTTCCCTGCTGTGGGCCTCAGTTTACGGCGTGCCCTGCCAGAAATGAAAAGCTTTCATCAGCGGAGAAGCAGAACCTGGCTGCTGCTGTATTTGGGCTGCAGAACTGAAGTGAAAAGTGTTCTTTTAGGGTGTTGCCAAGAGTGAGCGCTATGATTTGTGCAGCAAACGCAATCACACTCACCTATTTACTTTATGAAAATAAAAAATAACAGTTTAGGCCATGTTCTATCCTGTTGGTGATTTATTATTTATTTGGGTCAGGAGAGGTAATTTAAGTTAGATTCATACAGTGGACTTTGAGTTATAGGAAGAAGAAAAACAAACTTTTTGTGACCAGGGGCTTTTGTGTGCAAACATACACATAGAGAGATGCACACACAGTTGCACACATACCACACACATAACTACAAGTCTCATAGAGACACGTAACTAGTCATGTAGGATGAAAACTCACTCTGTAAGCTAAGTGAGAAAGTTACTTAAAATAAGAGAAATAGAAGCAATTTAAATATACACTTTCAAGTCTTTTCGCACAAGATAAAATCAAAGTATAACAAAGTGGTGCTATATGTGGCGAGAACATCTGGAAACTTCACCTTTTCCTCAACAGTTTGTTTATGAGGACCGACTGTGTGCCAGGTCCTATGTCGGCGCTGTTTCTGCTGAGAGGTGAAAATGATGGATCCGAAATGACTTAGCTTAAATCCCAGGACAGGACAAGAAAATGCATTGGATATTGCATGAGAGGCTGACAGTAGGAGGAAACGAGCTAAGGAAAAACTTGTCAGGAGAATGACCAGAAATTGCACAGAGCTGGAGAGAAAACAGATGTCAATAAGGTATCATCAACTGATGAGAAAAATTAAAATGTTAAAAAACGAACATTTGGCGAATGAATGATGATGAATGAATGAACAAAGCCAGACCCTAAATGGTAGACTGCAGCACCCATCTAATGTCTTGGCCTGCTGGGATAGGCCTTTTTTTGAGACAAAGGCAGGGCCATCAGCTCACAAATAACACGACTTCTCGGAAAGATCCCATGTAGATCTGTGACTCCGGGACATTTCTCTAACTACTCGTAAATGTGTTCTTTCCAGCCATTAAAAGAAATATAGAAAATTGGGGGTTGGAGGCTTAAATATGGAAAGCTGAGCTTAGAAATCTTTTGGATGGAGCAATCGCATATATAAACAAAATGTCACAGGCTAGCAACTACATGCCATATCGTGTATGCAAAAGAGAAATAATATTCCTCAAAAGCAAAGCTGTGGACAAAGTCTGAGTTGTAGGAATTCATTTCTTGCATCTAATAAATGCTTTAGACTTAAGTTATGTGGACAGTCTCCTCTGATCTGAAAACTTAGCTTGTTGCCATCTGAAAGAAATAGGCTGACCTTTCAAGTTTATTATCTGGTCCTTTCTCTTCTGTGATGTTTGCTCATAGTCAATTGGCAAAACATAGATGCCATGTTAGTTTCCTATAGTGGCTCAAACAAAGTACCACAAACGTGGTGGCTTAAAACAACAGTGATTTATTCCCTCACAGTCTGGAGGTGAGACGTCCAAAACCGAGGTGTCAGCAGGACCACACTCCCTCTGGAGGCTCTAGGAGAGAAACCATTCCCTGCCTTTTCTAGTTTCTGGTAGCTGCCCAGCAATCGTTGGTGTTCCTTGCTTTGCAGCCACAATACTCCAATCTCTGCCTCTGTTTTCACAGCACCTCCTCTTTATCTATCTCTCTCCTCTAGGTATATGTGATAAGGACACTTGTCATTGGATTTGGGGCCTACCCAGATAGTCTGGGATGATCTCCTCATCTCAAGATTCTTAAGAACATCTGCAAAGACCCTTTCCCAAATAAGGTCATATTCACAGGTTCTGGGGATTCAAACATGGACATATCTGGGGACCACCTTACGCCATCGCAGAATTGTCTATGGCGCTGGTAACCTTTCAAAGAAGCTGACTTTGAGGGCAGTCTGTAAGAAACTGGAAGGAACACAATGCAGCAAGGTCCTCTGCAGATGGAAGGAGGACAATGGTTCCGAACTGGAGCACGAAGCAGGGCCACACTTTCAAGTGCATCCCGGCATTTCTCTCAGGCTTCCTCCATCACTCTTTTAACACTTCAAGTGTCTGTGTGCTAAAAATCAGAGCTATCGCAGCTAAACTGAAACCCATAGTTAGTCGAAACCATTTCAACTCCGCCTGTGCAAAACTTCCTTCCTCCCGCCCTCCCCACTCCCATTCCCCTGAGGAAAGGATCTAGCAGCTCATGTGTTTTTTAAACGTCTGAAGCTTCCTTTTTCTCAAGAACAGGTGTGTAGTTGGCAGTGAGCGAAGACACTTCATACAGCATTAGGCATTGTACACTAAAGAGAAACTGATAGGAGAAGAATTAATTACAGTTTAACAATAATAATAAAAAGCAAAACAAGAGATTTAAATAAAATAGCTAAGGGAACAAATGGGTTTCCCAGAAGAATGGTGTCTATTCACCGTGGAAAATTTATATGTAGAATAAATGCTGGGAATCAGAACACAGAAGAGGCAATCAAAGGCCTGAGGAGGCTCCGGCAAGCTGGGGCTGCTTTTCATTGAATTGTCTCATTAGCTGGCTGGAGGTATAAATAAATTCCTTCAGTGTCTTTGTTGTCTGACAAGATGGAAAGCAGAATGAGTCTTGATGGGCCAGGGGTGGGGGTTCGGGGAGAGGGAGGGTGACCCCGATGGCCCCGGGGACCGAGGAAAGGGCTGGGAAAAGAAGAGCCAGCGATGGAGTTGTCTGTTTCCTTTCACAGCAGAGGCAATCGGCGTGTGGGCTGCACTGAGGGCCGGGGAGGGGCTGGGGTTCCCAGAGCCCAGAGGCTTTGTTCTGAGGCCAGACGCATGGCTTTATTATGGCAAACCCCAGTTTATATCACCACAGCTTATACCGGGAGCAACACTCTGGAGCCACAAAGCCTTCCTCGGGGTGCCCTCAGCCACCAGCTTCACTGCAGTGCCCTAGATTGTCTGCAAGGCGTTTTGCATGAAACGTGTTACAATGAATAGAAGCACAACATTTGTGAATAATTAATATTTAACAAAAATAAGAGGATTCTGGGAAGCTGGCCGTTGCGGCAGCACAGTTGCTTTTTAAACAACAGCTTTATTGAGCTATAATTCACATACTATACCATATAATTCAATGGTTTTGAGTATATCCACAGAGTTGTGCAACCATGACCACAATCAATTTAGAACACTTTCATACCCCAAAATGAAACCCTGTACTCATTAGCAGTCACCCTCCATTCCTCCTCACACTCCCTAGTCCTAGGCAACCACTAATATACTTTCTGTCTCTAGAGATGTGTCTATTCATATAAGTGGAATCATACAGTATCTGTCCTTTTGAGGTTTGGGTTATTAAACTTAGCATAATATCTTCCAGGTTCATCCATGCTGTAGACATGTGTCAGAAATTCTTTCATTTTTAAGGCTAAATAATACTCCATTGTATGGATAAACCACATTTTGTTGACCCAGTCATCTGTTGATGGACATTTGGGCTGTTTTGACCTTTTGGCTATTGTGACTAATGCTACTATAAACATTCATGTACAAGTTTTTTGTGTAGACATATGTTTTCATTTCTCTTGGGTATACCCAGGAGCAGAATCGGTAGGTCATATGATGACTCTAGGTTTAACATTTTGAGGAACTGATAGATTGTTTTCCAAAGTGTCAGCAGAATAATTTTTGAACTTCCCAATTTACTCCATAAAAATAGACAAAACAGTGAGGGTACCAAAAGGAAAAGCTAATAAATGTCAATAACAACGTTTCTGAAAGTGAACTCTCCAAACCAGAAGTACCTGTATCACCTGAGAACTTGTTGAAAAAAACAGACCTCAGGGCTTACACTAGACTTCTGAATCTATATGTATCTGGTTTTTTTGTTGTTGTGTTTTTGGTTTGTGTGTTTGTTTGTTTGTCTTACACCTACAGCACCTGGTCTTCCTAGGTGACCTTCCATCCAAGTACTAACCAGGCCCGACCCTGCTTAGCTTCTGACATCAGACAGGATCAGGCATAGTTTAGTACTATGGCTGTAGACTGAATCTGTATTTTAACAAGCTGTTCAGATGATTCTGGTGATGCTGATTCTAAAGTTTGAGAACCATTGATCTACAATGAAACTAGGTGACTAAAACAAGCTCTAAAGTGTGAGCAGATGGGTACAAACTACTTACAGCTTCAAGACTGTGTGATTTTGACAATTATGTGGGAGTAAGAGAGGAATGAAAATGGGCTCCAGTAGCCCTGAGAACCAGAGAACCCACAAATGGCCTTGGGAATCTTGATGGTACAATCTGAGAACATCACCCAAAAGCTGGAGGAAGTTTCATAGGCTCCAATTTGCACACGTGCGTGAAAGGGGATCCCAAGAGATGCAAGGTGCTGAAACACTCTGGGCTTTCTGAACATTTTAAATGAACAAATCAAACTTTGTTCTAGGATCATGCTCTGTGCAGAAAATATCTTCTGGGATCAAAACTTCAGCTGAGAGTCACGGGGGATGGTGGGGAGAGAGAGAGTGGAGGGGATTTGGATAAGAGGAGAGAGAAAAGCAGTGGTGATACAGCTAAGAAAACACCTGGAGATACCTATCTACCTATATAGATAGGTCTCTCTCTCTCTCTCTCTCTCTCTCTCTCTCCTCTATATATATAGATTATATATATATATAAAATCATTTTCTGAAAATAGTAGAAGGAAAACCTCCAGAGTAATAGTGTTTTTAGGAAAGTTATCCTAGCTTACCTTTTCCTCCTAAAAGTACAAAAAGAATTCTCTCATTAAAATGAGCAACAGAAAATGATCATGAGAAAACCCACACAAAGTCACTCTAAGAGAAAATAAGTTACAGAATAGTATCTCTAGAGATAGCAAAGGCAGGCTTGAAAGACATGTCCATAAAATAGATACAACATGTAGCCTAATATATTAAATGAACTAAAATAAAGAAAAATGATGTTATAACAGAACAACCCTAACAGGATTACATCCTAATACGCTTAGAAAAACTTAGAATGAGGTAACTGAGAAAAGGAATAATATTTAAAAAGAGAAGTGACAGAACTCAGAAAAGAATAAGAAATTAAAAAAATCATAATTTTATAAGTGAAGATTAAAACAGAAGGGATATGTTGCAACTATCTACTGCAATATAATGAATTACGCCAAAATTTAGTGGACTAAAACAATGATTGTACGAGGCTCATGGATTCTGGCCTTAGCTGTGGACTGAGACAGCTGGGGGTAGAAGGTCTACTTCCAAGATGGCTTCTTCAATTATGTGTCTGGCACTTGCCCTGGATGGCTGGAGGGCAGGTTCAGCTAGGACTGGTGACTGGAATGATGACAGGTGGCCTATCCAGCATAGCGTTCTCGGGCAGTCCAGCTTTATACATAATGGCTCAAGTTTCTAAGAGTGAGTGTTCCAAAGACCAAGGCATACCAACTTGGCTTTTTCTGACCTAGCTGTGGAAGTCGTGTAACACCACTTTCACTGTGCTCTGTTAGTCAAATCTATCACAGGCACATACAAATTTAAAGGGAGGAGACGTCGACTCTATCTCTTGTTAGAAGGTGTGTCAAAGAATTTTTGTCTATTATCTCAGCTTTATTAAAGTATAATTTGCATACAATAAAATTTATCCATTATAATTATGCAGTTTGATGACTTTGGGTGATTAGATACAGTCTTATAACCATCAGCAGTCTAGATATAGAATAATTCCTTCCCCTTCAAGTGTTTTTATATGCCTTTTTGTAGCCATGTGTTAAAACCACCACAGAACCTAAATATGAATGGACACCAGTTTCAAAGGATAAATAACTTTTAAACAAAAAAGAAATGAAGAAAGTGAAAAATTATTCAAGAGGAAATAGCTCTCTCTCTCTCTCTCTCTCTCTCTCTCTCTCTCTCTCTCTCTCTTTCACACACACACAGAGACACACACACATATATATACACACATTAGGCAAAGACAGCCCAACATATGTGGAATAGAAATCCTGAAGATGAAAATCAAACACCATAAAACATACGAAAATATTTAAATTAAGAAAAATTTCTAAAATAAAAGACTTTAAGCATCATAGTGAAAGGTATATCTCATATCTAGGAAAAAGCAATCTACAACAATCAACATTCAAGTAAAACTACTGGACTTCAAAGGAAAAAAAATTGCAAAAAAGACAAAGTCACTTATAAGGGAAAAAAGTCAGATTGCCAGCAGACTTTGAACACAACACTTTATGCCAGATGATAACGAAGTCACATATTTAAACTACTCAAGGAAAGAAACTGTGAGATAAGGGTTTTATACAACCAAACTGACCTTCAAATAAAAAGGCACAGATACACTGTTATGAACATGCAAAAACTCAGGGAATATTTTCCCATGAGTCTTTCCTGAAGTGTATATTAGAGAATGAATTTCAAAAACAACAATAACAAAATGATTAGAGAGGTACCAGCATAAAGACTGGGTGAGCATTAAAGATATATTTTCCTGTAGAGCTAAGATTAAAGGATGGTTCTTAGGAAGAGAAACCAACATGAATGACTTTATGTTCTGACAATGTAAATAGAATACCACTATCAAAAACGGGGAGAGAATGGAGAACATACATAAACAGTTAAACAGACTTGCAAATTGCCCTGTAGGTTTAAACTGTAGGTTTAAAGTAAAAGACTACCACTTCAAATTAGACACTGAGGAGCTGGTGTGGAGGAGGAAGAGGAAGTTACTAGATAATTTTAATATTGCACATGGGAAGAGGGAACCAAAGGACAATATATCCTCAAAAAGAAGAGACTAAGAGTGTAAGTTTTAGAATTAGTATAAAGGTAACCATTGGAACAAACATATGAACTTACCTAAATTCAAAAAACATACCTCTCAATACAAAAGAGATCAAATAAAATAAGCCATAATATAGACAAATATTTATTTCTAAAAGACATACTTAAAATATGAAACGTGATAAAACTTTTGAGGTCGGCATATCAACAGTGTTGACAGGAATAAGGTGATAGCTTATCATGGTTTTGATTTGCATTTCCCTGACGATGAACCATGTTGAGCACTTTTTCAAGTACCTGAGGCCATCTGTATGTCCTCTTTGGGAAAATATATATTCAAGTCCTCTGCTCACTTTGTAATCAAACTGTTTTTTGCTATTGAGTTGTATGAGTTCTTTATATGTTTTATATTACACCCTTAACAGATATGTAAACATTTTCTCCCGTTCAGTAGGTTGTCTTTTCATTTTGTTGATGATTTCCTTTGCTGTGCAGAAACTTTTTAGTTTGATGTAGTCTCACTCTATTTTTATTTAGGTTTGAAATTTTTCGTAATAAAAAGTAAGTGTGTTTGTGTGTGTGTAAGTGTGCACGCATGTGTAAAATAAAATAGAGTGGATTAAAGTTCTTCATAATAGTATTCAATCTGTTTTCTTGGGTGAAAAAAAGTGTCCCCAAGATTATGCATGACATACAGCTACACCATGCATGTGAAAGCCATCTGTTGTATGTAAGATATCTCTGCTCTTTTGCCGTCTGATTTTCTCCCCACTTAACATGATATATTGTGGACGTGTTTTCATTTCTGTACGTAGATAGCTACCTCCCAATTTTAACGGCTACATCGCCCTACATTGTATGGAAGTGTCATAATTGTTTTAATTGCACCCCTATTGATTGATATTTGGGCTGTTTCCAAATACTCATTAATATAAACATGGATTGTGATAAACGCGCTTCCTCATACAACCCTTCACATTATGTGGTCATTTCCTTAGGATAAGTTCCAAGAAGTAGGACTGCTGGGTGAAAGAGTCATTAAAGATTTTTAAAGCAGACCTTTGAAAAGCAGATCTGTGAAAAGATGAGGCCCACTGTGCCATTCCTGGCTGAGTGCCTAAGAGTCCTGTGATGGCTGCAGGCCCTAGGGATTTGGTCCTGTGGCCACTGAATGCTGAGCTCTCTAATTCTAGACAGAAAAGACCCTACTCCAGGTTCTGACTCAGGAGGTCTGCACTGGAGTCCAGGAACGTGAATTTTTTAACAAACTTCTGGCCGATTCTGATACATGTGGTCCAAGGTCACATTGGTAAATGAACACTTATCAGTTCTGTCTCCTCATCAGCCTCTCCTGAAACACTCTGAAAAATATTCAAGCTAGCGTAATTCTTTTTCAGCAGATCCGAGATAGGGCCAGTACATGAATATACTAATATGTAGATGAATGCATGAGATCATATATCATAATACATACTGATTTTCTTTAGTGCAGCCTTAAATTTGTTCCTCATTCTATGTTTTCTTGCCTCCTTCCTTTTCCTTTCTTCCCCATCTCCACTCATCCCCATCCCAGGCAACCTGTGTTCACGACTGTTGTTAAACTTCTTGTTAATATGGTTTTCTCCGTGCTAATTTAACATATGCAAAAATACTATGCATTACATATGCATGTCAGCCAGAGTTCTCAGCGAGTAGAAGAAACCAAATCTGGCTGATTTAAGCAGAAAGGAAGTCTCTTAAAAAAGATACTGAGTAGTTCACAGATTCCATGGGTGGGTTAGAGAAACAGCCGGAAGGCCACACCCCAGATCCTGTGTGTACATATTGCTGCAGCCGGGCACCGAGGCGCTATCTCGGGAAGCAAATGCTTCTCCCGCCACAGCAGGATGGCAGCCTTCCAGGAGGACAGCAGGGTATTAGGGCTCTTCTTTACCTCCCAGTCACAGTTGGTTACAAATTCGAGTATGTTCTGACTCTTGACTTTCTTAATGCTAGCTGGTCCCCTCAAAGGTGCTATGATTGCCCTGGTCCCATTTTGGCTTCTCTCTCTCTCCCTTTCTCACGTTGTGCTGACTCTGTGACCCCCAGACTATTTAAGGCCAGAGTTCTGAGGATGACTGAGAGGGCCATCTTCTACCCACTCTGTGGGCCTCCTGAGATGTGGCACTTGTCTGCTACAGGTTCTGCAAGAGACTGGTGTGCTCTGCAGAGTGCCAGAGGGAACCTGAGCAATAGGTACTGAGCAGAGCAAATCTGCTTATCAGGAGCTACCTGATCTAGGAAGAGTTGGCAAGGCTTGAAGGCGGCAAAACTCATAGTGCACCTGGCTCCAAAGTCTCAGCACCTATGGCATTAGTCACATTTTTCTATGGTAACTTCATGCACTGCTTTGAGGCATGTAAGGATGCATAATTGTCAGAGCTGCATTTTTGTTAGCCGGCTTTTCTCATCCTAGAAGTCATACAACTTGTAGTTACTGACCTGGCCACTGTCAGCCTTTCTGAATCAATACCAGGAGTTGAGAAGTGGACTTTTAAAAAGCAAATTTTAGGCAACAACAATCAGAAGAGGAAAACCCAGGTAGAAAAAGGCATTTTATTTTGTCTGTGAGACCACCTGGGTCATCTGGGATAATAATTCCTTGCAGGTCATAGGGAGGGGGTATTTCTGTGTAAAGAATATAACAACCAAGTCCAAGTTTCTTATATCATGTTCAGGAACACAGAGGCATAGCATTAGGTCCTCCAGGAAGCGGACAGTGATAAAGTTAGAAGTGTAAGAGATTAGTTACAGGCGTGATGCCTGTAAAGAACAAAGGTAGAGAGGAAGCAAGAGGAGGCGGGGAGAACTTCAGATTGGCATGCAGGTCTGACACCCATGGGAGGAGAGGGATGAGGAAGGCCTGGCTATCAAGAAACTTTGAGAAGCTGTCAGTCCAAAGGGGAGCTCCAGCACCAAGAGCACCCCAGAGGAATTCCACATAGGGCAGGAAAGGCGGGAATCAGTACCCCCTCCATGCTCAGTCATTTTGTGTGGGGAGGCGCCCAGGAAGAGCACCAGCTTGGCGCTAACACTGTGGAGCACCCCGTAGGTGCTACAGCCAGAGGCTGTCAGCGCACTGCTCTCACAGCCAAATCTAGTTCTTTCTTGAAGGGAGATCCAAGTGGCATACCTCCATGGCTGCTATAACAGGTTTTAGCAACGTTTGCATCAACAGATGTTATAATTTTTTAATTAAACCCATACACTATTTCATAATCATTATAAACATGTAGAAAATATAAAAAGAAAAGGAATTGCTTTTATCCCACTAGAGATTTTCTAATAAATATATTATTTTTATTTAAAATAAGATCATGCTCTATGTACGTTTTAAACATTTTTTGCTGAAAATGTATTATGAACATATTCATATTCCCTTTAATTTACATAAATCTATATATTTTCTAATGGCTGCATAGTGCTCCTTCGTATCTGTTCACGTGGTTTCCTATGGACAAACACTTTAGATATTTCACATTCTTTGTAACTATAGACATCACTGCGGTGACAATACTGATACGTGTGTCCTATTCTTCGAGGGCTCCAGGGATTGAAGAGCCTTTCTCTGTGACTTTCTCTCATGCTGCATTGTCTTGATAGTTAAGATATTGTCCTCCCTGGGGCTCCCTTGAAATGTTGCCAAGAATGCAGGAGTTCGAAAAGGAGAACCCAAAAGAAAAGCAACTCTGCCAGGTGGCTCTGAGGGCGCTTGAGGGACAAAGAGCTGGGCTGGACTTCATGGCTCAGGGAAACCAGATTCCTTTCCTCCTGGTGCCTTCCTGCCGGGGATCATGGTCCCATGGAGCCGTTTATTATGTTTTGTTGTCTTGTTTTTATGCCCACCTGCTGCTTTCTGAGATTTTGTCCCCCAGTTCCAAAGAGGAGAATTAAGGGAAAAAATCCTCAGAGATAGAAGGCCATAGGCAGAGTTGCAGCATGGTAAAAGATGGCTTTCCTTAGCCTTCATCTGGGAACAGCCTCCATCTAAGTCCAGTGCGAATATTCAGTTTCCATGGTGATTTGCAGGCAAGCTCCCATGGCGGAGCCCCAAGAATTGCAGTTCTGTCCCTCAAAACCTCTCAGGCACCAGGACAGAACCTGGCCCAGGCACCAGCAAAGGGGCTGGTGATAGGGTGCACCTGAGGTTGGAGATCTGAAGCCAAAGGGCGCTGGAAAGTGAATACAAAACTAGACTCTGCTGTCTCTGTTTTCTTACAAATGAACTTAATTTCTGTATCAAGTGCCATTCTACTGCTTTTATAGTTTTCCTTGCAATGATTTCAGGTGTTTTCCCTTCCCCTTCTCCCTGGGGTTGGAACTAAGTTCTTGGACTTACATAGCATCAGGTGGAAAGTTCTTACTGGTTCTCAGTCTTTGTTCTATGTCCACCCAACATCTGCTGAGCTGAAAAGTCACCCCTGCTGACCCTGCACAGATGTCCACCGAGACTTGTACATTCCCCATCTGCCAGGCAGGCCACCATCAGTGCTGGCCACTGTATCCTTCTTGCTTTCCTGGGTTTTCTATGTTTTCTGCTTTAAATATATGCTGCTTTTGAAATTAGAAACAAAAATGTTATCAAAATATCATCTTTAAATGTGTTTTTAGTATTGCTGTTGTGACTTTTTTGTCTTAAAAGTGTGATTCTGGGGTGGGAAATGGGCAGGATTTGGAACAAGCTCAGGATAAAGGTTATCAGTTGTAAGCAAAATTAGGATATTTTAATCTGTAATAGATGCAAAGCAAATCCTCAAGATGTGTTTATCAACTTGTTGCTGCAGAGTCTTGGGAGATGCTCTGGCTCCACAGAGGAGCCCTGAATTTATGTGCAGGAAGGTGTGATCAAAATGTGATTGAGAAGAAAGCTACCCTGCCCCGTGGCTTCCTACCCCACCATGCTGAAGCAGGGCTGCATTATAGGGCAATACATCAAATGCAGGCTGGATCAGAGAGCATACTGCCTTCCAGGAGACCCTGACTACAAATATGCAAATATACAAATGTACTTTCTCCTTCCACTCCATCTAAATGGGTTCCTAGTTTGAGATTATGGTTACGGGAGCCAAAACCACTTTTTTGTGTGTTTCTGACATTGTCCAGGGACAGGATGACCTGGCTAGTCCGCATAAATATTTTGGTTCTCTGAGCTGGCCTTAGTGAGGAAATGGGTCTTTAACTGATGGCATTTGATGATGACACTGTCCATTAAGATAAACCCACCTATCACAAACCTGTCTAGAAAGCGGTATGGCACTTTGTATCAAGTCTTTAAAAATTCCATACCTGTTTTTAAAAACATATAATAGACAATTAGTTGCTCATATATACATTGTACCATTCAATGAGTTTTTTCAATTATAGTTGGCAAACAATAGCTTACCAGTTTCAGTTGTATAGCATAGTGATCAGAGATCCACATAACTCACAAAATGATCATTCCACTAAATCTAGTATCCCTCTTCCTCCTTACATATTTACGACATTATTAACCATCTGCCCCATGCTACACTCTACATCTCTGCAACTATCCATTTGTACTCCTTAATCCTTTGCCTTTTTTCGCCATCCCCACATCTCTTTCCATCTAGTAGCCCTCAAAATATTCTCCATATCTATGAGTTTGTTTCTGCTTTTGTTGCTGTTGTTGTTTATCTTGTTCTCTAAATTTCTCATGTACGTGGAATTGTGTGATATTTGTCTTTCTCTATCCAACTCATTTCATTCAGTGCAATATCCATCAAGGCAATATCTTTTTCCATCCCCTTCCTTTTAGTCTATGTCTGTCTTTTAATCTGAGGTGAGTCTCTTGTGAGCAGCATATGTAGGGGTCTTGTTTTTACCCATTCAGCATCTCTATCTTTTGGTTGGAGCACTTAATTCTTTTCCATTTGATGTACTAGTTGATAGAATATTGTTGTTACCATTCTTTATTCCTGTTTTTGATACATATTTTTTCTTCTTAAAGAAGTTTCTCTAACATTTCCTGTAATACTGGCTTGGTGCTGATAAATTCCCTTAGCTCATTTTTGTTTGGGAAGTTCTTTATCTGTCCTTCGACTCTAAATGATAGCTTTCCTGGATAAAGTATTCTTGGTTGTAGGTCTTGGGTTTTCATCATATTGAATTTTTGTGCCAAGAGCTTTTGGCCTAATAATTTCTTTTGAGAAATCAGCTGCCAGTCTATGGTGTTTCCTTGTAGGTAACTAATTGCTTTTCTCTTGCTGCTTTAAGATTCTCTCTTTTGTATTTAACCTTGGGCATTTTAATTATGATGCATCTTGGTGTGGGTCTCTTTGGGTGTCTCTTTCTTGGGATACTCCGAGCTTCCTGGAGTTGTGTGTCTATTTCCTTCACCAGGTTAGGGAAATTTTTCATTATTATTTTTTCAAATAAAACTCTTCAACTTCTTGTTTCCCTTCAGGTACCACTATGACCCAGATAGTTTTACATTTAGTTGTGTCCCATAGGCTCCTTAAATCATTATTATAATCTAGGCTTCTTTTTCCTTGACATTCTTACTGAGCGTCCTTGGCTTCCCCGTACTCTATATCAGTGGTTCAGTTCTCTTTATCCACTCTGTTGATTCCCTCTAACATACACTTCACCTCAGATAATGCGTTCTTCATTTCTGACTGGTTCCCTTTTATAATTTCCATTTCCATTTTTATGTTTTTTATCTCTTTGTTAAAGTTCTTATTGAATTCATCTAACTTCCTCCAAGTTCCTTGAGCATCTTTATAACCTGTGTTTTGAACTCTTCATCTGTTAGATTGCTTGACTTCATTATTCCTGGACCTCTGTTCTGTTCTCTCATATGGTTTCTGCTTCTTTGTCTTCCCGTTTTGGCTGCCTTTCTGTGTCTGTTTCTATGTATTAAGCCAAGCTCCTAAGTCTCCTGGTTTATTAGCGCAGCTTTGTGAAGTAGGTGTCCAATGTCACAGTCCTGAGAGGGTTCAACTACAGGCCAAGTTTAGCCCCAGCCTGTGCCACTCCAAGGCCACCTATTAAGATTCAACAAGCAATCCACAGATGCTGTGCTTATAGTTGCCTCAAGAGACCACACCAGAAACCGAGGTCAGCCCACCAGTGTGAGTCTTAAAGCTGCTCGGCAAGTTTCACAGGACTCAGGAGGACACACCTGAATGTGGCTTGGGTGAGGCCACAAGTTGGAGGAGGTGGAGTTTCATAGAATCCTCTGGGCGGGGCGACCTCTGTTATCCAGTTTGATGATGTCTGAACTATGGTAGCGCTAAGTCCGCACACTGGGAGGTGGGGGGGCTCAACAGAGGAACAATGGATACTGCTGCACTTCTGCCTGGGAGAAGCCTTCCTTCCGGGCCTCACTCCAAGAACTCAGTTGTCCCCCTGTAAATCCTTGGTGCCCCCTGTGCAGCTGACCTGGCACTGGTGCTCAGAGCAAGCAGGTCTGTCACCCAAAAGTCAGCTCGCAGACACAGCCCCTTTCAGACACATCTACAGCTGCCTGCAGCCACGACCTCGGCCTCTGTCCCACTCAGCGCGAGGGACCAGGCAGCCTTGCGTCTTCGCCCCTCCTTCCTCCTGCCATTGCAGGTTGATTCGTTTTTTCCTTCTCTAGTTGCAGTACTTCTTTCATCTAGATCCCTGACTTCCCTTGCTGTTTGCTCTGTGTTTCTGTCACAATTTTGATTTAGTTGCAAGAGGGATGAACAAAATCTCTATCGATTACGCCATTTTTCCCCATCTCTTCAAAAAGTCCATACCTTTTGATCCAATAACTCCTCTTCTAATAGCTGCTGAAAATTCAAATACAATTGTATGCACAATAGTGTACATTATGATTTTACCTGAAATAATAAAAAATGGAAACAACCCAATGTTTGATAAGTGAAGGAGGTTAAATAAGTCATGGTGTACCCACACATTGGCCTAGAATGAAGCCATTAAAAATGATCAAAGATGATATTGTATTGTCTATGGGAAATGTGCACAGTTTAAGAATCAATTCAGACCTGTATATACAGTATATTAATTTTATAAAATTATTACATGTATATTCTTAAGTAAAATATTAAAAAGTAATATATCAAATCTTTAGGTGTTCAGAGCTGGTAATTGTTATTTTCTTCTTTGTATCTCTCACCAGAGAGACAGCTTTTTTGTTTATTTGTTTGTACAAATAATCGAATCTATTATTTACCAAGCTTACCAATTTGTCTCATGACAATAGCTTGGAATTCAGAGATATTGTAGAAGAATATGCCAAGCTAGCTACAGACCTTAGACAAGTTACCTCAGCCTTTATACCCAAGTTTACTCATTTATATAATGAGAATAATATTTATCTCCCATGGCTATTGTGAATATTTAAGATAATGAATAGAAAGTGCTGAGCAAGTAGTAAGTAAATGTTCAATAAACATTAGATTCTTTCTCCCGTTTCCCCCCTCCCACTTCTATTTTAGTTTTACCATTAGGAATTAATAAGAAGAATATGAGTATTTAGATCTATACACCATTATATCATTTATTATAAATTAATTGGATGGCCTGATGGTTTTGGTTTTTAAAAGCACGTGTTTCAAAAAGAAGGAAAATCCTTGTGCTTGAGGAAGGTGGTATATAATGAGGGAGGTTTCAGAGAGAATGCAGACATTCTTAACTACTGTTTTCATCTATCTCCCTATCAAGAAGAAATGCCATCAAACCAGAATGGAGAACATTGAAGGTCGAGATAGGATAGCAGATAGTGGAAAACTACATTAACCAAATGTACAACCTCCCTTTTGGCTGCAACATGAAGGGAAAGTTACATTCCACCCGAGGCCACTGTTCAAGTGTTACATAAATGGTAAACTTTACTGCAATTAGTAGTAAGGTACAGAATTTCATGCAAATGAGGCGTGCTTGCAATGTGATCATTTAAAGGTATTTAAACAAAAACAACAACAAAAGGACAAATGTACAAACTTGCTGCTGCTTAGATCACTGAAGCTTCTAGGACCCCATTTCTCTTACTGATTTAAAAACGAAAATAAAAACAAAAATTTAAAAAATATTGCATAAGTGTGTTTGAACTGCTGAAATTCTCTTGAACCCTTAAGTCACAATGAGAACACTGAGGGTCAGGGCTGTGGAGCTAGGGAAAGATTTGGGAGAAAGAGGTCTTTAGAGAGAATGGTTTGTGTGCTGTGGGTGCTCTCCCTGCACCCGAGAGAGAGGAGAGAGAGAGAGAGAGAGAGAGAGAGAGAGAGAGAGAGAGAGAGAGGCCTCAAAGGAGGGCAGTTTGGAAGCTGAGGCGGAAGACGGGGCAGAGGACACCGGGTCTGGTTCCTGCCTGAAAAATCTAAGGAATGAGAAGGCTTTGAACTCTTGCCAGGCCCAGAGAGTGAAGAGCCATTTTATAAAATACCAAGTTTTTCTACTCCCAAGAACTCTCAACACCACTTCATCTCAGTGAAGTTGGAATTCCAGGTTTTACAAGCTAGGAGGGAAAGGTAGGAGGGAAAGGTAAAAAAAAAAAAAAAAGAAAGAAAGAAAGAAAGAAAGAAAGAAAGAAAGAAAGAAAGAAAGAAAGAAAGAAAAGACACTCAACACACACCTTCACTAGCTGTGAGCTTCCTGCCTGCTGCAGGCCCTGGCTGATGAGGAAGACTTCATGTTAACAAAGCTTACAATTTTGTTTGTTACATAGAAGTGGATTTCAAATATCTAACTGGAGACTGTGTTTGGTGACTTAAGGTGATTAGAGAACTTTTATTTATCATGAGTGATCAGGAAAAGTCATGGGACTGATGAATTTTCATCCACAGACAGCAGAAAGAATCTTCACTAAATTAATTTTTAAGGACAAATGGAGACAAAATAAAGTTTCTCTCTGCTTATACCCCAGGAGTTCACTAATGCTAAATACACTGCCTAACTTGTTTGAATGAGTTTAAGTCAGCTGGTCCAGACAAATGACCTCCCAAATGACCACAAGACTCACCTGTAAAATCCTTGAGATATCCTAGAAAATCAGAGAGAGTAGCCAAAAGGATGAAAATAGAAAATATTGTCCTGATTTTAAAACGAGGGGGTAGATGAAACTTACAATTTGATTGATGAGTACCACCAGTGCCAAAAACAATCTAGATGAGATTATTAAACAGATGGTTTTTCTGAGTACAAAGAAAGTGATGTTTGCCAGTAACTAGTGTGGACTCACTAAAAACGAGTCTAACTTCATTTCTTTTTTGTCTGAATTATTAGATTAGATTAGCAGATCAGGAGGACATCATAGACTCAGTGTCTTATTTCCGTGAGGCCTTTTTCTGAATCCTTCATGATTCTCTGTGCAAAGAAAAAAAACATCAATGGGACTAGAAAGTAGATTTATAGTTGGTTGGACAATTGTTCCCTGGGAGTGTTGATTAATGAGTTTCTGTCACCCTGGAGGTAAGTCTCTGGTGACATTCCAGTGGGCTTTGTTCTGGTTCTGTCCAGGTTAATATTTTTATTAATAATTTGAAAATGACACTGAAGCCAATTTTATCGAAAAGTGTAGAAGACACAGAGGAGAAGAGATAGTGAATACATGTGAATAACTACACATTTTTTAGATTTTTGCAGTCGTATCTGCTGATACATTTTGGCAATAAAGGTTGAAATATCTGCTATCAGAACGAGGACTACTTAAGTTGGACTGAAGCATCGTCTTTCACCCTCAGATAAATGCCAGCTTACACAGCCCACTGACACTGCTCTGAGGTGATATAGTTCTCTATGCCACCATCTCCAGGGCCAGCCTTATTCTCCTCATTCACTGTAATGACACCTCAGCTCCTCCCATGACAGATCCCAATACTGCCAGGCAAACCCCACTATGGCTGTCAAGCTCCTTAAGACCTTCTGGGCTTAGGCTCCTGCCCTGGCTCATGGTTTTAAATCCCCAGGCATCTTGCCAGCTCAGGGCCCGTTATCAGTGCCATCAGAGCTCTGCGAACAAGGCTGGAATTCCTTTCCCTCTTTCTGCCAAGTGTCTACTTGTTCCAACATCCTAATCCCATATGTCCATGTACATAAATATATGTGTGCTTCCCACCAGTACAAAATCTCACAGGGATGAATGTCAAGTCTGCATTGTTTTAAGGGGTTTCTACTTTTATTTCACATGTCTGTAAGTTACTTTTAAACTAACACTTATCATTTGGCAGATTTTAATAAAGTTCTATGCCTAGGGAACTGCCCTAGAGAAACTAGTATATTTTTACACAAATATGAACAAAAAAGTTCAGTCCAGTTTTATTCATAACCAAATACTGGAAATAACACAAATGTTCATCAATGGGTGAATAAACAAATTTGTTATATTCGTACAATGGATTACTCCTCAACAATAGATAGGAATTAACTACTGACATATTCAACAATAGGAATTAATCTCATAAATATTACATTGAGCAAGAAGCCAGGGAATGCATACGTATGATTCCCCTTATAAGAAGCTCAAGAAGAAGCAAGATTTAAAATATGGTGAAGGAATTGTTACAGTTCTTATCCAGGAGTAGCGACTAGTTGGGAAGGAGCATAAAGGAACTTTCTCATGGTAAGGAAATGTTCTGTATCTTGATCTGGGGAGTGGCACATATGCAAAAAGTCATCAAGCTCCGCTCAAGATCTGTGCATTTTATTGTATGTAAATTAACTTCCCACTAAATAATGTTGAAAATTTTTTGTATTTTACATGTTTCCACTCAAAAACACACTAAGTTTAAATATTTTTATCTCGGTTTATAGTTCAGTTAAGTTTTATAACCTTTCTGAGAACGATTTGAATTTTGAAGGAAAATTAGCACAGTGCAGATTGGTACCTATTTGGGAGCTCATGTCACTTGGCTATTAGAAGTATGCTGTATCTCTCATCATATTCAACTCCATTACAGCTAAATTTTCATAACATCTAATTGGAAAGTTCATGCTAGGCGATGACTCTGAAACGTACACACATCAGTACATAGTGTTCTGAGTTCAAGTAATTGTGGATATTTGCATCTGGGCTTGAACCACAAGCAATTTCTCCAGATTTTCCTCAGTCTCCATGCCCTTGCCAAAGTAGACAGCTCTCACCCACCCACATCCCATGTTGATCTTAATGGATGGTTGGCAGGCAGCAGCCAGTGTCCTGTTCACTTGGAGCAACCCCAGCCCATTGGGTGGGCTTTGAGTAACTATAACTGCCTTGAAGTTGCCATGGTAATGTAGTGGTTGAATCTCTTGCATCATCTCTCAGGTTGGCTTGATTTGCTACCTGGCTTGGTGTGGTCAGGGAGCAGGCTCTGTAGACCCACCTGGCTGTCCATTCCGGTCACCAAACTTCTCCCAGAAGGAAAAATACCTTGGATAAGCAGCAGCCCTGTCCCCAGTCCTCCCTTCTTAACCATAATGCCAATTACAGCCCACGTGTAAGTAAAATCAGAATATTCCTCTGTGAATATTCACTTGAAGCTTTGTTAACACATGTGTAGTGTTGCTATAGGTAATGCTTAGTAAAATCCTCAAATGAAGCCTGGAACCCCAGTTCTGGATATGTTATAGTTTTTACCTACTTCGAGGAGGAGAAAATATTAATAGAGTACGCCCATTTTTCTCAGGCAAATTAGGCTGAGTCTGTAAGATATTTGTCTGGGATCCCTGAGGAAAATGAGCATTAGCCACTAATCCCTTGGTTAGAGACCCTTTGGTTAAGAAACCTTGTTTCCTTGTTCTTTTGCTTCATAAATATATTCAGGAAAATTGTGCTGCTTTGTGTCTTAAATAAGGCTAAATATAGATATAAACAGATTGCACCCTGGGACATAATATTTGTTCTAGAGAGAGGAATGAGAGAAATAGGAATCGCTCTCCCTTTTCTGGAAGAGTTGCTCAGCTCAGTCAGAGAATAAAAAGCAGTATGGAGAATACCCTTATTATTACCTTTCTTTTTGCTTTTTCGTTCTTTTCTTTCTTTCTTTTTTCTTTTTATTTTTTATAAGGTACATTTGGTAGAGATTAAAGGATTTTTGCCAGTTTCTCAAAGCTCAGCTTGTCTTCAAGAAAGAAAGCCCCCAAGTTTGTCTCCTGCATTTTGGCTAATAAACCGGGCAAGTGAGATGACGTGTCATAAAGGTTAGAAGCACAGTCTCTGGAGCCAGATCCACCAAGGGTTGAACCCTGACAGCTGTTTTACCTTTTTAGGCCTCAGTTTTCTCATCCATAAGCTAGTTAATAACTACTTTACCAGGTCATTATAGGAGCTGAATGAGATGATTCGTGTAAAGCCCCTGATACATAGTAGTCTTAATGTTACTATTACTCACAGGAGCCTCGCTGCATCCAGTTGTGCGAGTTTGGAGATTTCAGAGGAAATGTAAAGTGGGAAATAGTCAATAACAAAATGTCAGGACATGGAGGGACCTGGAAATTTTGAAATATGAGGAATAATTGAAGAAACTGAGGGTGTTTTACCTGGAAGAAAAAGAATTATCAAATATTTCAAGAGCTACGTCATATTCCAATAAAGGCTACTAAGCCACTTGACAGGGATGTCCTGTGCTGGGTGGTACCTTTCAACTCTAAATAAAATTCTAGACTCCAAAAGGGCTCTGCCCTGAAGGCAGCAGAGATTGGAGGGTAAAGGCCATGGTGCTGGGCTGGCAGCTGATGACATCCACGAGCCCTTGTTGGAGAATGCTGAGCAGACAAAAGCCTGGCCCTCTGAGCCAGAAGGACAAGGGACCCAGAACAGCTGAGGGAAGGAAGCAGATAGTGGTTTATCCCAATTGGACAATAAGAGGCCTTTTGGACAGATCCTAATGCTATTCCTAGTCATTTGTCCACTTTGGGAAGAGGCCACCTCAGGTCACAAAAGCCCTCCTCCTGGGTGGAGTGGAATTTGTTTCTTTGTGGTCTGGCCAGGAAGCGCCAAGCCGGGTGGCCGAGAGGCTGGCTGCCTTGGCTGGGAGGCTGAATGATTGGCCAACTGCTGCGTCTCCAGAGAGCAGACTGACCGCCTCGACAGGCCAGTTCTCTGGCCGCTGGTGCTGCCTGCACAGCATCCCCCACCAGCCAGCTGATTTTCTCATTGCTAGGATCGTAAAAGGCATGATTTATGACTGTGCTCATCCATGCTGGCCCCCGGGTATACATGCTTTCCCTTCCAGGCTGGAAAGTGAATAATGAATTAATCACCCTGCCTTGGGTTCAATACAGAGCTGAGTGTTTTCAGATCTTTATTGTACTGGGCAAGCCAAGTCGAACCGCTCAATTTACACTCTTAATCCATTTGAGTTTGTGCACTTCTGCCTGTTTCTGGGGAGCTGCAGCCTCGTGGCTTCTTAGTCTCTGAGGAAGCCTTACTTCCCCCTCCTTCTCTCCTCTCCTGCTAAGAGTGAATGCCAAAGACTTCTGAGTACTCAGAGAAGCCAAGCCACTTCCTCAGAGACTGCTCTCTGGGATGTCTCTTGTCTTGAATGGAGCTGTTTAAAGCATTTCTCAGCATCAAAAAAAAAAAAAATGCTGAACTGCCTGATGCCAGCTGATGTGCATGGCGCAGAGAAGGCAAAGGGAAAACATTTGTTGCATGAATGACCCTGGCCCCACAGACATAGATCTTTATCAAAACTACTGATTTGCAGTCACGACTGTAGTGGTTGCTCTTTCCCCTTGTTCTGGTTCTGCAGGGCTTTGGGAAAAGAGTTTTTACTAGGTCTCAGCTCTGATGAGATCTGAGCGATGAGATGGAGCAAATTCTTTCTCAAATTCACTGGGAAGCAGTGGAAGGTGAAGTCTGCAGTTGAAAATTTGAAACTTTCCCATCTTGGCCACTTTTCTTTACCTCCCAGAAACAAAAGCTATAAGCAGTTGCCATTTACCCAATGCCGGAATATGAAAAGCAGTGGACCTCAGGGCTCTAGACAGAGAAGGCTGACCCGGGCTTCGTCCTGATGGGCTCCAAGAAGGGGACACACCTAGTCTGGGGCATGTTTTTTAAACCCAATAGATGAGATGTTGCTTTGTCCACCTCATCATCCAGCCACCCCACTGCACGCCCATGGGTCTGCAGCCTAGCAGGACTCTCATGCCTGAGCCTCTCTTTCATGGAGCTTTTCTTCACATTGTTCTGTTCTCTGAGATCTTAATTCCTGTCTTGTTGCTTGCTGGGGTACCTTCTCCCCCGACTTCCTAGTACTTGCCTCTAAAGCTGTCTCCCCACGAAACCTTTCGAGGCCTCTTCACATCAGTGTGGTCGTCCTTTCTTTTTGGCCTCAGCCACATGTTGCTTGTCCTTCGTTTAACCATTCTCTTACTTAGACCCATTTCCTCATCTCCTGGACACCTGAGCACAGCTTCTGCATTCTCACTCTTGTCACTGGTAAAAACGTAAGGACAAAAAAGAGCTGAGGGCAGACCTCACGCCAACCATCAGTCGCCTCTTTACAGACAAGTGACAACTGCTGCCTTTTATTCTCTAAACAAAAGCATTTAATAGAGCCCCTATTCTGCCTAGGCAATGGGGTTGCAACATGACTTCACCTCTTCTTGTTTCTCCCTTTACGCTATAGCCATGTCAACTTTCTATAGTGCCCTCAAGCCCATCATGATCCCTCGTGCCCCAGTGTCTTGGTACATGTTCTTCTCTACTCCTGGAACATCAATAATTCTTCTTTTCTGGTCTATTTATTCTAATCTTTCAGAGCTCAACTTAAACACCAATTCTTCAAGGACAGCTATTCCGGAACCCTTACCAACACCATTGCCCCTATCCCTTGACCCTTGGGCTGGACGTTTTCCCTGAAACCCTAAACACAATTATAAGTATGATGATTAATTATATAGTCAGTTGTTTAGTATTCACCCCACCCCAACTGGGGATGTAAACTCTCTGAAGAAGGGGCTGTGTCTGTCTTGCTCACTGCTCTATTTTCATTGCCTAGAACAGGACCTTACTTGGCTTCTATCTCCCATAGTAAATGGTTTTCTCAAATGTTCAGTGATCCTTATCTATCTGCCAAGGGAGACAGAGGCCAAGGGAAACAAACAGAAGAGATAAGCTAAAGAAAAAAAAATTGTGTTTTGGACAAGAAAAATATTTTTTTAAGTGAAAACTTACCACTAATACCTCGAAGATAGTTTTCTTCAAAAAATGACATTCCATCTACAAAACAAGAAGGGTGTTGTAGTTTTAAAAAACATTCAGAGAACAACAACAACAAAAAGCAATCTTGTAAATTAAAAATGCAAAAAATTTTAACCAACTAGAAATGTTGAAAGATCATTAAAAAAAAAAATCTCCCAGAAAGTGAGAGAGGGAAGGGAAAAAATAGAAAAGAGATGGAAAATAGAAAAGAAAATTAAGACTCAATTTGAGGCCCAAGATGTGAATTATATGAGTTCCACAAAGAGAGCAGAAAGAAAACAGAGAGAAAAAAATCATCAAAGAAATAATTTAAGAAAATTTTCCCAAACTAGAGAATAGGTTTCCAGATCAAGAGTCCATTGAGTATCTAGTGGATGAAAATAGACCCACATCAAGACATGTCACAGTGAATTTCAGAAATTACATAACAATTAAGAAACAGAATTGCTTTAAGCTTCTTGATTACAACATTAGAAGTTAAAAAAAACAAAAAAAAAAAAACAAAAAACAGGAAATAATTCTTTCAGAATTCTGAGGGAAAATTATATCTGACACAGAATTCTAAATCAAGTCAAATTATCAGTTAATAGTGAGATTATAATAAAGATGTTTTCAGAAGTGCAAATTCTCAAAAAATGTACCTCCCGTGTGTTTGTGTGTTTTTCAGAAACTACTAATGGTTGTTATTCATCAAAACAAAAGACTAAATATTGAAAGAGATGGGAATGAAGGACCAGGGATCCAAGAAAGACAGGAGGAAACTCCCCAAAATGATGGTGAAGGGAAACCAAGATCAGATTAGCATCACAAGCACCCCAAACTGGAGCAGGTCAGAGGGCTACATGGGCAGATACTTCCAGAAAATGAACTTGAATGCATATCTGATGTATCTAAAGATATTGTGAGCAGATTTAGAGAAGTGACAGAAGATTCAGGGTTGAATTAGCAAAAATAATACAAAAAACAGCAAATAGAAAACTTTATACAACTAATTCTACAACAAATAAAACCTGCAGGAAAGGAAAGTGATCTTAATCATAAATCACTGATAGTTCAGCTATGAATGGCATTTACATTGTCATAATAACATTGAACATTGATGTAACAAAATTTATGATATATGTAAATTGAGCACATAAGGAGAAATATACAGGCTTGTGAAAAATCTAGAAGTAGAAGTTACTACCTAGTAATCAGAGAGGTAAATAGAATTTGTCAAAGAGCTGAAAGTAGTTGCCTCTGGGAAGCAGAAAACTAGAAAATGGGGTGATGAGTTTACAAATTCTGTAATAAGTCTTGCGAAACTTAAAACTAAGCACACAACACCTAGATCATTGGAGAAATGGCTGATTTCAGGGCTAGGACAGGGTGGGTACAGCTTGTTATGCCAGAAGGTAAAAAAGTGCTCAAAGAATGCTGGGGCATGTCACGAAAACATAGGAACCAGCTTGAGGGAGCTCCCACTGGCCAATGCTAGGACAATCTGAACACTAAAATACTTAAGTGCAGTAATGTGCTATAAAACATAGAAGAAAATAAGAGTTGGTGCATCTATACTGAAAATTGGTAAATAAATCCTAGATAAATACATAAATGAGTGAGGAAGAAGGGAGATCTCTTGAAGAATGCCAAAGGCCAACTGGTGAATGTGAAAGAAGTCCTAGAGTTAGAAAATCATCATTTATAATCATCATTATAAAGTTTGGATCAGGCAAGAATGATTAGTGGATACTAATTCTAGGCAACATTTTGATGAGAAGTGGGATTTTTATAAGATCTTAAGGTGTCTATCTACAGGCTACTTATTAGTTACAAGGGTGGAAAGGAACTAATTCTATAGTGGGAGGAACAGAATGACACCTTGATAGGGTGATTAAAATTAACAACAGCCGTGAGGGACAGATGACCAGTATGTGCTTCCAAACGTGAGACCCTGAAAAGAACACAGTGTCTCCGATACAGTCTTCTGGGCTCGAAGGCATAACCACAATTTAATCAAAAGAAAGAAACATTGATTAAATGAAGAACATTCTAGTTAAAAAGATAGATGGGGAAACTATATTCTTAAAAAGTGTCAATGTCATAAAATTCAAAGAGAAGCTGTGGAAATATTCTAGATTAAAAGAGCCTGAAGAGATATTACAACCTAGACTGGATTCTCTGTTGGGAGGGACAAATGGCATAAAGAATATTATTAGGTCAATTGATAACATTAGAACATGGACAGTAGATTAAATTATTGCAGCAGTGTCAGTTGTAAATGTTTGAAGTTGATAACTGTACTGTAGTTATATAAGAGAGTATCTCTATTCTTAGGAAATACCAAAGCATTTAGGTGTAAAGAACCATGGTGTGTATAGCTTACCATCAAATGGTTTAGGAAAAAATTATACAGAGAGAGAAACAGAGAACATGATAAAGCAAATGGGTTTAAATTGTTAAGAAGTCTGTGTATATGTGTACTGCTTATTCTATTTTTATAAATTTGAAATGATTACCAGATAAAAAGTTTTTAAAAAGGCTAAATACATTTTGATGCCCCTCCCAAATTTAAATTAAAAAAAAAAACACAACAAATACTATATATATCCACCCTAAGAAATACACTACTAGTGATATAGTTAAAAAATCATATTGAGCAACCTAAGTTTTAAATGTTATTTAGAAAGACTAATAAACCACTGTTTCCACAGAAATAAATATAGATAAAAGATAGATTGATAAATGCAAAAAAATTGAAAATGAACTACCTTGTTACACCCTATACAAGAATAAACTCAAAATGGATTGAAGACTTAAATGTATTTTTCTGATATATCTCCTTGGACAAGGGAAACAAAATAAAAAATAAACAAATGGGACTATATCAAACTAAAAAGTTTTTGCACAGTAAAGGAAACCATCAACAAAACAAAAAGACAACCTACTGAATGAGAGAAGATATTTCTTATGATACTTCTGACAAGGGTTTAATATCTAAAATTTACAAAGAACTCATACAACTTAACACCAAAAAACAAAAATCCAATTAAAAAATGGGCAGAAGACTTAAATAGGTATTTCTCCAAAGAGGACATACAGATGACCAAGAGACATACAAAAAGGTGCTCAAGGTCACTAAATATCAGAGAAATGCAAATTACACCACAAAAAGATATCACTTCACAACTGTCAGATTAGCTACCTTCAATTTAAAAAAAAAATGTTGGCAAGGATGTAGAGAAAAGGGAACCATTTTACACTGATGGTGGGACTGCAAATTGGTGTAGCCACTATGAAACAGTTTGGAGTTTCCTCAAATATAGAGTAATTGGGGAATCATTTCATAAACTATGTAAATGTCTAACCAATGCACTGTAATACTTAAAACTAATAACAAAATAAAATGCTAAAATAAATACATAAATTTTTAAAAATTAAAAATAGAACTACCTTTGACCCAGAAATTGCACTTCTTAGTATTTATCCAAAGAAAACCAAAGTACTAGTTTGTAAAGATCTATGCACCTCTATGTTCACAGCAGTGCTATTCATAATAACCAACATATGGAAGCAACCTAAGTGCTCATCAACAGCTGATTGAATAAAGAAGTTATGATACACACACACACACACACACACACACACACACAATGGAATATTACTCAGCCATTAAATAACTGAAATCCTACCATTTGCAATGACATGGATGGACCTAGAGGGTATTAGGCTGAGTGAAATAAGTCAGACAGAGAAAGATAAATACTGTATGTTTCTCTTACATGTGGAATCTAAGGAACAAAAGAAATGAACGAACCAAGTGAAAACAGACTCACAGATACAGAGAACAAACTGGTGATTGCCAGAGGGGAGAGGAGTTAGGAGGATGGGTGAAAAAGGCGAGGGGATGAATAAATACCGATTAGTAGTTACAAAACAGTCACAGGGATGTAGAATACAGCATAGGAAATATAGTCAATATTATTGTAATGGTTGTGTATAGAGCCAGGTGGGTGCTGGAGTAATCGGGGTGGCGGGGTGGGGGGACCACCTCATAAATTATATAAATGTCTAACCATTGTACTGTATATCTGAAACTAATATAAAATAATAAAATAAATTTTAAAAAATATAGATCCAATATATATGTAGATATAGTTCTATGTTCTTTATATCATCTTCCATCTAGAGCCTATTAATATGTGTTCACAATGCTTAAAGGTCAGTAAATACTATATAGTCCCAGTGGTGTAAAAAACAAAAAAGTAGAGTTACACATATTATATTATTACTATAAGGAATATATAAAGCTGAATTTTCTTTTCCACTTCATAAATTTATGTATTGTCCAAACTTTCTCTAATGAGCATTTATTATCAAAATAGATGCAATTTTTAAAATTAGCCTATATAATGTTGCATGTATCTTATGATCACAATCAGTAAAATTATAGACAACAAAAGAATGAAAGGAAATGTACCAAAAATTATTCTTTCTGGGTGACAAGAACATGTTTTTTTTTCTTTCAACCCTTTCATATTTTTCTAACTACTGACAATAATAAAACACCAATTTTCTGTTTTCATCAATGAAAGAGTCACAGATTATTATTTAAATGAGGTCCTCGCCTCACTCTATGTACCAAAATTAATTCCAGGGATTTTAAAGAGTTAATTTTTCAAATTGTACAAAAATCAAAGAATATGAAATTGAACTTTTTGAAGTGGGTAGTTTTCTAAATTTAGGGATACTAAGAAAAATGGCAAAGAAAAAGATTGCTATGTAAAAATTCTGTAAAGCACAAAGTCAGACTAATAACTCAAGTCCCAAGGATATAACTACGTATTCTGAAAGAAATGCTAACGTGTGGCTCCTTAACCCTTCAGCCATTTTGACTTAATCTCCCTCTAGTGCCCTCTCCTTGGTGGCTCGATTGGGCCCTGGTTATTCATTTCCATTCCCACTTCTCCTGTAAGACAACCTGAAGTGTTCTAGTACAATAGGCACCATTCTTGACCTTGGCATAAAGCAATTACAGTTCTTAACATTCTCCATCCATCCATCTTCGCTGTCTGACTCTCCCAGAAATGAAAGCTAGAGAATGGCAGTATCCTTCCTTTATCCCACTTTCTGGCAGAAGGCGAGAGGCTTTTCTTCCCAGCTTGGCCAAGGACTCCTGTAGAAGGGCCAGAGTGGCTGTTCTCTCTCCAGGATGGCGTCTTTGTCTAAGATTGCCATTCCATCTCTGGAAGCGAGGCAGACCATCTGCTGATGCCTACCACCAGCTGCCATCTCGTTTTAGCTTTCTCTTCTCCCCCGAGAGTTCCCTGACTTTCAGGCACATGGTTTTCTCTCCTGCCCTTGCTCAGCCTGGGTCCTTATCTTTAGGGAGCTTTTACAATCTCTCCCCTTCACTTAGCATCACCCTGGTTTGCCCTTGGGAACTGAGGCCGTAGCCCTCCCTGAATGAGTTCCCTACTGTCATATATGCCATCACATAGGACTATAGAAAAAGGAGTGCATCCTAGAAGGTATTTGAGAGAGCTCACTAGGGACATACAGCTTCCAGCCAGGAGGAAAACAGATCCTGGGGCTCTAAGTCTTAGGGGATCTTAGTTTCGATTTCCCATATGGAGTCTCAAACTTCGATGTGAATCACACCGAAGGTTGAAATTTTACTTTGGTATAGATTCATGCAGAAAATAAATAAACAAATACGTACGTGCCATCTCCTTCAGAGAGCCTTCTCAGATCTTCGAGATGAATATAACCATTCCTCCTTCTCAAATCCCCTAGTCCTGTCTTCATACATTTCCTGGGCAGAACAGATGCTGCCCATGCCCTGCTGTGATGCCTGTCCCCTCCCATTCTCAGCCTGCTGCTGAGGCCTCAGCATACGCAGGCCCAGCTTGGTCAAATTATAGCATGAACTCAATTGACCAGAGTGAAGCTGCTTACAGGCCCAGAGCCCTCACACTAATAATTCTCTGTGAATGACTGCTGGCTGGATGAATAAAACTCCTACCCAGACCAGAGTTCTGTTTCCCAGGGCTCTCTGATGCCCTGCACTTCTGCTCCTCCATCATAACCTGGTCTATGCCAGGTCCTGGACATGTGAGCCCAGCATGGTTCTTATAACACGAATGCGTTACTCACACAGCTCAGTTTTCTTCTTCCCCTCATTTTGGGTCAGGTCCCAAGAAGCGGAGCCTGAGATGGGGATTCTTGGGCAAGTGATGTATTGAGGAAGTGCTCTGAAGAGAAACCTGTAGAGTGGCAGAAGCAGGTGAGGGCTGGGGAAGAAGCTCAGCAAGATGTCAGGGCAAATGTAGCAACAACCTAATCAGCAGGGAGCCCTAGGGCAACAGTGCCCAGAGGCAATGGGGCTGGGCTGTTAGACTCCCCCACTGGGTCAACCATTAGCCAAGATACTCCCTGAGGGGTCAGGACTTGTAACCTCCCACACCTCCAGCTTCCAGCAGCCAAGGGCACACCTCCAGGCATGAGTACAGGTGTGAGCTATTAGCAGCCAACACCCACAACACCTAGGAGATGGGTGCACCATCCTGTAAAGGGGATCTGGGTGAGGTACCAACAACAACATCTGTTACACTGGCTATGGACTGAATGTTTGTGTCCCCATCCTCAAAATTGTATGTTATCAACTTAATCTCCAAGGTGGTGGTGTTTGGAGTTGGAGCCTTTGAGAGGTAATTGCGTTTGGGTGAGGTCATGGGGGTAGAGCTCCCATGATGAGACTGGTGCCCTTATAAGGAAATAAAGAGACCAGAGCTCTCTTTGGCCATATGAGAATACAGCAAGAAGACAGCTGTCTACAAGCCAAGAAGCAGACCCTGAGCATCACCCACATGCAGGCATCTGGATCTTCGACTTCCAGCCTCCAGAACTGAGAAGTAGATGTTTCTTGTTGAAGCCATCTAGTCTATGATGTCTTGTTACAGCAGCCCTAACTGCCTAGGATATTCCCCCTTTACTCTTTTTCTATCACACATTTTTTTTGGACAGGTCCTTCACTTTCACTATTTAAAAAACTTTCAGAATTGAGTATGAACGCAATCAACTAATTCAAATTTTAATCAACATTATTGAATCCCCCGACTATTTGCTTCCATGATTAAACGAGGGGTAATTTTCAATTTTCATCACAGAATTTTAGAGACATGGTACTGCTGTTTCTTCATTTTATAGATGAGAAAACTAAGGCACAGATAGGATTTACTTTGTCCAGCAAATTTTGTAGCAGAACCAAGCCTAAGGCTGCCGTATCCCTATTCCCCCTCATTGCATTATAACTATTTTGCTAAGATTTTCTAATTAATCGTTATTGGAAGTGACCATTAAATTCAGTGCTTGAGAAAAAGTTGCATGCCTGAAATAGTATTCCCTCCTGTGGTTTATGTCTTAGATGAGGACATGGAGTTAAGCCAGATATAGAACCTACTTAAAACCTTACAGAGTTTTAAACCAAACTTGAACCTTCTGGAGTTCATTTATTTATTCTTGGCAACTTGCAGCTTCCTGGTTCTTGGAAAGTTGCTGGCTCATTTAGAAGAAAAACTCATGAGACTCCTTGTGCATTGAGTAGCTCTTACAAAATAATCTTTTGAAGTGTAAAGTGTAAATGAATAAGAAACAGAAGACTGAAGTTCTCCTAAAATACACATGGATGTAATCATTAAGGGAACAGGAACACTAGGCAAAATGCATAATTGTTTCTTATGCCCTAAACACTGTGGAAATAGTCTTGTGCTCAGCAAATCTCAAACATGCTAGAGTTTTCCCTTTGTCTGAGACTTTCCTTAACTATGCAGTGACTTAGATTAGTGGCAAAGGGCACCAGAGGGAACATGGACAAAGCTAAACCCGTTCCACAATGTTTCTCAAGCATTTCTCTTGCCATATGCTCGATGAGTAAAGGTGTTTTTGTTTTGTTTTGTTTTGTTTTGTTTCTGCCTTCTAATCCAAACTGGTCAGAATAACCCATCATCGAACCAGAGTCTTTAGGCTAAAAGACTCATGACCATCAGGGACCAATTAGGAAGACTGCTTTTCTATATTTAAAGGTATAATACTCTGAAGATTGAATGCCATGGAAGAGGGGTCTCCTTAGAAAACAAATGATTTCTTTTGACACAGATAAAACATTTTTGCTTTTTATTTGGTCCTCAGTCATCTAGAAGGTCAACTGGTCTCAACCCTGGTCCACACTTCAGCTCTATCCTAACCCACATTCAGCTCAAGTCTTGTTAAGATTTCTTAACAAGTTCCTCTGTGCTGTATAGTAAAAAAGATAGCCCTCTTCCTTAATATCTGGTCTACTTGTTGAAGCAAAGAAGAAATATATGCAATTGTCTAATGCCTGGAAACTCAGTTTTGGTCATTCCAACCAACTTTTTCCCAATTCACCATTTCACATTTCATTTGTCTTCAGCATGACCCAAGTAGGTATTTTAAATTCGCCCTCCACTACAGTCCTCCCACACAATTACAACAAATTTTCAAGATGATTTTCAATTCTGTTTTCAAGCTTTTAAACATTCTGGTCTCCCTACTATTTTGCAAGATGGCAGATACAGCATAGCTGAATTGATAGAGCACAGACTTTGGAGTCATCTGACCCAGGTTTCAACCCTGGTTCTGGTTCTGCTCCTCATTAGCTTTGTGGCCTTGGGTTTCCTCATCTGTATACCAGACTAACACTGGTTAGCTTGCTGGGTAGTCATGAAGGTCAACTGAGTTAATGTTCAAAAATGGTCAGCTCATAGTAGGTGCTCAAAAACTAATTACTCTTATTACTATTTTAATGGCATCTGCCCTTTATTGCAGATGTGCAAGAGCACCCATATCTTCCTGAAGGCCTTCTACTGAGAGCTGGGGCCCACCTCAGAACTGTTCCTCTGAGCTGGTACCATAGGACTTTTGCTGCACTTTCTCTCCTCCTGCCCCCTCAACCCCAGCTGCAAGAAGGAGAGTGTGGACTCATGAGGGACTAAATGACTTTCTCAAGAATTCTCGAAGTGGGGCAGTCCCTCCTGAGTAAAGAGACACTGGAATTAACACTTCTTGTTATTTCTCCAGGTTTTGAGTTATTCTAACCAATTAGAGATGGGAGAGGATTTTGAAACATCAGCTCTTTTCCCTC
This sequence comes from Eonycteris spelaea, assembly GCA_003508835.1. Taxonomy (NCBI): domain Eukaryota; kingdom Metazoa; phylum Chordata; class Mammalia; order Chiroptera; family Pteropodidae; genus Eonycteris; species Eonycteris spelaea. The sequence goes on along the minus strand of PUFA01000103.1, from coordinate 3,154,519 downwards.
TCTCGACATGTCTCTACCTCTGCCTTAAATATATATATGTATATATATATACATATATATACATATATATATATTTATAATATGTCTTAAATATATATATATATATTTATTTATTTATTTATATTTATATTTATGATTAGCCATTGGCTGCTGCATGATCTAGCTCCCACAAGGGGCTAGTCAAATATCTATGCATTTCCAGTTTGTATATTAGGCACCTCAAAATGTGGGGCTGGAGTTTGGAAAAGGGATAAAAGATGGAGACCTGAATTTAGACATTGTCTTGGTCAGTTCAAACTGCTATAACAAAAAATGCCATAGACTGGGTGGCTTAAACAGTGAACTTTTGTTTCTCAGTTCTGGAAGCTGAGAAACCCGAGCTCAAGGAACTGGCATATCTGGTGTCAGGTGAGAGTCACTTCCTGACTTGTAGACAGCTGTCTTCTCCCTATATCCTTACATGGCAGAGAGAAAGAAGGCTAGCTCTCTTTCTCTTCTTATAAGGACACTAATCCCATCACGGGCTCCACCTCATGGCTTAATTACCTTCCAAAGGCCCCACCTCCTAATAATCACATTAGGGCTTCACCATATGCATTTGGGTGACACAAACAATACATAGGAGACCGTACTCTATCTGAGTTGTCAATTGAAACCTTGGAGGTACATATAGTCTCTAAGATGCTAATAGAGCCAATAAGTCATATGTTATATACATATGACCTATTATGTAGTAGCCAAGGAAACTTCAAAAAAGAAAAATAATGAGGAAAAACTCACCTTAGAAGATATTAGAACATACTTAAAACTAATTTTAAAAAAAATCTAGTACAGTGCCTAATAGAACAAAATATGCAGTCCAAGCTATAGTATAGATGTAACAACTTCATATGTGATTAAAAAAAAAATGCTGCCAGGTCATGTAATTGGTTAGTTATTTGAAAAATTGAATTAGATCTTGAGGCAAAAGCAGTTAGTGCTTACCAAATATTCTATGGGATCCTCCTTTGAAAACAAAAGACTGAGATGGTGGAATTGCAGGCAGAAGCAGCCTTGGTCCCCGAGTCACTGCTTGGAGGTGCACCGCCTGTCACTGAGCTTGACATCAGTGAGAATTGAAGCTTCATTGTGTTAAGGTACTGAGATTTCAGGGTTTGATAGTTGTAGCAGCTAGTGTTAATTATCTCAAATACAACACCGTCTCACCTTACATCAAAATCAAAATAAATTTTAGTTAGAATAAGAAATAAAATGTTAAAACCTGAAAGAAAATAAATATAAATGTTTATTCAATTGCCGGATGGGCTTTTCCTAACCTAACAGCAGTAGAAGAAATCACAAAAGAAAAAGTCTATAGTGAAAATTTTTTGATTCTGTTTAAAACATATTTGAATGAAATAACAAATGGGAAGGGTATACTCGCAGCAACTATGACAAAGGGTTAATATCCTTACTATTTAAAGAGCTCATAAAAATGGAGTCCAGGGGAGAGAAAAGGGATTATCTGAAGCAAAGCTGGCTTGTCCTGATACCCAAAATGTTTCCGAGTCCCCTACTTCTGCCAATTGATTTGCGATCTGTACGTGCAAACTGTATTTAACATTGGCTCAAACCCAACCTCATTAGTAAAGACAATCTGCCACAAAGAAAAGATCATCATAATGCTTCATGCAGCCAAATGTCTGTGGTGTTTCTAGAATGTGCTATCAGAATTTCTCCACATGACTGCCCCCCTCTGGGGGTGCAAGAAATTTAGAGCTGGTCATACCCCTCTTTCTTGGGAGCTCAAGAATAATGGTAGGATTGTCCCTAGGAACAGAGCTGGAGCAGACAATGAAGAGATTTGAGACCACTTTAAAATTAATCCTGTTTGTATTTATTTGGTTATGTAGTCATTGAATTACATTTTTGAGCTCATTAGGGGGTGCTAGTCACCTTCTATGCATTACCTTATTTAAACAACAAATTTATACCTAGATGCCATTTTTCCTCTTTCTCAAATAAGAAAACCGAGGCAAGTTAGTGAAATAATTTGGCCAACATTACACAAGGAACTGGCAGAGCCAAGATCTGAACCACAGTATGTATGACTCCAAGGGCATGTACCTAATTCCTGCCCACATTGCCTCCTGCTGACCTAAAGGAAGATTCTCCCTTGATGACAATTATTGGCAATAGCAGAGTTTGAGGGGTCATAGAAAGGAATGGGAGAATGAATAATGACTGAGGCAAGGGTATGATTTCTGCTGCCAACTATGTTCTAGCCTAAGGAAAAAGACAGGAAAAAAAATATATTAAACAGTAGTTTTCAAGATATTAGATATCAGAAAGAGAAGACAATGATCCTTGCGAGATTAGAAACAAGTCCTATGGTTATCCCCACGTAAATGCCCAGAGTGATCCCAGGCCACATTGCAGGCCAGGGGAACCCAGGCAGAGCCCAGCAGTCTCCTGAGTTGAGGAGATGAAGGTGGGATGCCAAGATGGCTAAAATTAACAGGCCAGAGACTGGAAAATAGAGGGCTGCACATAGAGAGCTCTGGAGATCTGAAGAAAGTCCTCTTTGAGTCTCCAGCTAAGTTCTGATCAGTATAGACATGTAAAGAAACAATCCAAGACCAAAGAAAGAGAAAAGATTAGAGAAAAAAAATTCTGAAGCTCACACAAGGCTGAAAATGTTTTTTGTCTTCAACGACCAGATTATAAAACCCCAGAATTCATTAGTCCTTGGGTAAAGTATCAGGAAAGGTTATGCCTAATTTGTGAGACAGAATTAGCCCCATAGTAAATTCTGTTCTGATTCAGCCTAAGAAAGCTTCAAAGTAAGACCTGAAAAAAACCAACTGTTTCAAAGTAACTTAGCTGCATCTCAGAATAAAGTTCAAGAATTTCAAGAATAATAAAAAAATTATATTCAGCATCCAACAAGGTAAAATTCACAATGTCTGACATCTAATAAAAAATTAAGTATAGAAACTTGTAGCAGAAAAAGATGCATAATGAGGAGAAAACCAATCAATTGGAACTAGCCCAGAAATGACACAGATGATGGAATTAATAGACAAGGCTATTAAACAGTTATTATAACAGCATTCCATATGTTCACATAGCTAAAGGAAAGATTGAGCATGTTTAGTAGAAACAAGGACAATATTTTAAAAGACCCAAATCATATATCTAGAGATTTAAAAAACTACAATGTCTGATATAAAAAAACCCTGTATAGGATCAGTCTCCACAAAGAAAAAAATAGTGAACTTGAAGACATGGCAATAGAAACTCTCCAAAAGAAAATGCTAAGAGAAATAAGACTGAAATAAATATAAACAGAACATCTGTGAGATGTGGGACAACTTCAAGAAGCCTAACACACAGGTAATTGAAATCTCTAAAAAAAGGGAAGAATAAAAAAACTTTTAAAGAAATAATGGCTAGAAATTTTCCAAACTTGATGAATTATATACTCACATAGCCAAAAAGGTCAATAAACTCTAAATGCAAAAAAGAAAAAGAAAAATACACTAAGATACACTATAATCAATTGCTTAAAACAGTATAGCTAATAATTCTACAACAGACATAAGATTAAAGAATAAAAATACATAATTAATTTAAAAGAAGGCAAAAAGAGAATATGGAAAACAAATAGCAAGTATTAGACAACCATATTTTTAAAATCACATTAAATGTATATGCTCTACATTCCTCCAAAAAAAGATATAGATTATTAGATTGGATAAATAAAGCAAACTCCAACTATTGGTTGCCAATAAGAAACCCATCTTAAATACAAAGACACAAATAGATTAAAAAGGAAAGGGATGGGAAGAGACCTAAGGCTTCTTATAGGGTTGCCATAACAAATTACCACAAACTTGGTGACTAGAAACAACATAAATTTATTTTCTCACAATTTTGGAGCTAGAAGTCTGAAATCAAAGTGTTAGCAGAGCCATGAGCTCTCTGAAGGCTCTAATTAAGAATTCTTTGTTGCTCATCCAGGTTTTGGTGGCTCCTGGTGCTCCTTGGCTTGTGCAGCATCACTCCAGTAGCCACCTCAAACCTCACATGGCCTCCTCCCTGTGTCTCTGTGTGTCCTTTACTATTTCTATTTTTATGATTTAATTTTATTATTAGTTTCAAGCATACAGTACCTTGATTTCTCATTGGCTTTAGTGCCCACTCTAATCCAGTATGATCACATCTTGATACCTACCATAATTATATCTGCAAAGACCTTATTTTCAAACAAGTTGACATTCCGAGGTCTCAAGTAGACATGAGTTGGAATGGCAGGGAGGTGACGCTATTCAACCTACTACACATGCTAACACTAATCAAAAGAAACCTGAGATAGCTATATTGATACCAGACAAAGTAAATTTCAGAGCAACAAATACATCCAGGATAAATAATATTTCATATTGATAACAGGGTCAATTAATCAAGATACATATTTCTAAATATTTATGTACCTAATAGCAGAATGTCAAAATACATGAAGCAAACCTGATAGAACTACAGTGATCAGTAGACAAATTCACAATTATAGCTGGAGATTTCAACACCCCGTCTCAATAATTGAGAGAATGAGTAGGAAAATAATCCATATAATATAGAAGCCCTGGAAAGTACTCGAAAAACTTGATTAATTGATATTTATAGAACAGTTCACCCAACGATAGCAGCATGTCTATTCTTCTCAAGTGTACATGGAACATTTACAAAGATAGTCAGTTCAAAGTATGTTCACTGATCATAATAGATTAAATTAGAAATCAATAACAAATATCTCTGAAAAAAATCTCCAATTATTCAAACTAAATAACACACTTTTGAATAGCCCACAGGGCAAAGAAGAGATTAAAGGAAATTAGAAAGTATTTCGAATTGAACAAAAATTAAAATACAACATATCAAAATTTGAGAAATGCAATTAAAGCAATAATTAGAGAGAGATTTATAACACTAAATGCCTATACTAGAAAAAAAAAAAGGATCTCATGTCAGTGACCCAAACAACTAGAGAAATTAGCACCTTAAGAAACTAGAAAAAGAACAAAATGAAACCAAAGAAAGCAGAAGTCAATGAATCAATCACAGAAAAAATAGTAGAGAAAAATCAGTGAATTCAAATGCTCACTATTAAAAAGATCAGTAAAATTGATAACCCCCTAGCTAGACTGATCAGGAAAAAAAAAGAGACCAAATTGTCAATATCAGGAATGGGAGAGACACATCACTACAGATTCTACAGAAATGAAAAGAATAAAAGACAATTAATCTGGGTAGCTCAATAACTATTGAAGAAATTTAATTTGTAGTTAAAAAGATTGCTTCATACATGAAACAAATCCAGGCCTAGAAAACTTTACTGCCAAATTCTGTCAAACTTAAATAATAACAATAATAACACCAATTCTACACAAAATTCCACAGTATAGAAGAGGAGGGACTAATTTCCAACTCTTTCTCTGTGGAAGGCATTATTACACTGATACCAAAATCAGAGGAAGGCATTAGAAAAAAGAATTATCAACCCAAATCCCTAATAAATATCATCAAATAAAATTATAGAAAACAAAATTTAGCAATATGTAAAAAGTATAACATATCACAATGCAGTGGGGTTTATTATTGGTTGAACATTTTAAAAATCACTGAATGAGGCATGTCAGTTCTGTAGATTCAGAAAAAATATATGGCAAAATTCAACATCTATTCCTGATAAAACCTTACAGAAAACTAGTAATAGAAGCTTCTCAACCCAATAAAGGATATCAATTAAAACCTATAGGCAACATCATTCTTAATGGTGAAAGACTGAATGTTTTCCTCTTAAAATCAGAAAAAGCTAATAATGGCTCTCATCACTTATACCCAACATTGTACTGGAGAGTATAGCCATAAAAAAATAAATAAAAGGCATACAAATTGAAAAGGAAGAGATAAAATTCTCTTTATTTGGAGACAACATGGTCATCTATATAGAAAATCCTATGCAATCTACAAAAGTTACTAGGACAAACAAATTAATTTAGTAATGTTGCAGAACAAAAGTCAGTAAATAAAAATCAATCTATTCCTTTAGAATAGCAATGAAGAACTGGAAATTGAAATGTAAAGACCTATACCATTCCCATTGAATTAAAAAAATATCAATTACTGGAATAAATCTGATAAAAGACATATAGTATCCATACATTGAAAATTATAAAATTCTAAAGAAAAAAATAAAGATAACCTAAATAAATTAATAATTGCTCACGACTTGGATAATATTGTTAAGGTATCAATATTCCTTAAACAGATCTATAGATTCAACACAATCTCAGTCAGAATCACAGAAGGACTTTTTGTAGAAATTGGTATGCTGATTTTAAAATTCTTGTAAGTCATATTGGGGTGAACACTTGGTAAGTTATATAAATGTCTAATCACTATGTTGCATACCTGAAACTAATACAATATTGTATGTCAACTGTAATTGAAAAATTATTTAAAAGTTTTTAAAATTTGTTTGTCAAAGGACCTAGAATAGCTAAAACAACTTTAAAAAAGAACAAAGTTGTAGAACTTACATGACCAAATTTCAAAGACTTCTAAAGCTACAATAATCAAGAAGGTATACCATTGGTGTTAAGACAGATAGACCAATGGAGCAAAATAGAGTCCAGAAATAAACCCATGATATATATGATCAATCAATTTTTTAAAAAGTTTCAAAGGCAATTCAGTGTGGAAAAGATAGCCTTTTTAACAACTGATGCTCAAATAATTGAATATCATATGACAAAACAAAAACACTTCAATCCTTACGTCACACTATCTAAAAGAATGAACTCAAATGTACCATAAATCTAAATGTAAACTTAAAACTATAAAACTTCTAGAATAATACTCAGGAAAAAATCTTTGTGAATTTGGTTTAAGCAAAGACTTCTTTGATGCAACACAAAAAGCATAGTCCATAAATGACAAAATTGATAAATTAAACTTCATCAAAACTAAGAATTTCTGTTCTTTGATAGACATTGTTAAGAGAAGGAAAACCAAGCCACAGACTTGGAAAAAATTGTCAAAGAAACATATCAGATAAGTAATGGAGTAAAACAATTGGCAGTCTCATTCTGCTAGTGGTTCCAGCAAGCACTTTGGAGAACAGTCCAGCAGTTCCCTAAAATGTTAAACTTATACCTACCTTATGACCTATCTGCTCTATTCCTATATGTTTAACCAAAAATAACTGAAAGCATATGTTCAGATAAAGACTATGAATGTTGTTCATAGAAATTTTATTCAAACTAGCCCCAAACTGGAAACAACCCAAATGTACATCAATAGGTGAATGGGTAAACAAATTATGATATTGTATATCTGTGCTACAGAAAAGTTCTCAGCAATAAAAAGCAATGAACTATTGATAACATGCAATGACATGGATGAATCTCAAAATAACTCTGCTAAGTGAGATAATCCAGACTATAAAAATACATACTGTGTGATTCTATGTACATAAAATTCTACAGAATACAAACTGCATTACAGTGACAAGAGACAATCAGTGGTTGTCTGAGGAGTGGGGGCAGAGGATGCAGGGCAGAGAGGAGCGGAGGAGGAAGGATTGCCCAGGGGAGCTTCTGGCCTGATGGGTATTTTCATCACCTTAATTGTAGGAACGGTTTTCTGAATGTGGATATATGTTAAGATATGTCAAATTGTACACTTTGATATAAAGTCAATTATACTTCAACAAAACTGCGAAGACAGACAGACAGTCAGACAGACAGAACTAGAAAAGGAGGGCCCAAGATGTTTGGGGGAATGTCTCTGGAGATCCCAAACTCTTGAAGTTGATGGACCCAACCGATAATTATTTTTTTATCATTATTAATATTGCTAATGTTTATTGTCTGCTTACTTTCTTACACATAGGCAAGCTGAAGCTCAGAGAAGCTAAGCAACTTGCTCAAGGTCAGAGCTAGTAAGTGGTGGATTAGGGTTTGGAACCAGAGCCCACACACTTAATTAGATCACAAGGGGACTTCGAAAGCAGACCTCTGAGAGCCCTGGGTTTCCCTCAGCGTTAGGGAGGTGCTGGTGCAAGTCCAATCACAACGGTTCCCAGCCCTCCTGACTCTGCTGGCCATGTGGACTCAAAGCTGTGCAGCCCCCAAAAGCCCTTCCCCTCCTGTTTCTGCTCCCGATGCTTGGAGGCCAGGCAGGCAAAGCCATCCCTGACAAGTTTCAGTTCTGGCAGCACTGGTCTCATGAATTCCAAGCCAGCAGGCTGGGAGCCTGTGATCCAAGAGACATTTGAGACGAAAGCTGAGGACAAGTGACGATGAAAGCATGCCTGGAATATCGCAGGTTTAGCCGTTTCTCCGAATCCTCCTGGGTGGGGAGCGGCGGCCACGTGGGCCAATCATGACAGGTGTTCCACAATGTCTCATTAAGCCTGGGAGGGCCTTAGAAGAACCAGGAGAGAAGCACATACAGTAAAGCCTGAAGGTCCTTTGACAGGGGAACCGGAAGCCGCAGAGAGCTGAGGTTTCATTAGGTCAGCGTATCTGGCAGAGCCAGACCTTCCTCCAAAGCTGGCTCTTAGGTTGTGAGAGGAGGACCCGTGCACCCTTACATTTGGCAGCCACAAGCCAGGACATGGCCATTCCCAGCCTGGAACCCCACGGGATTCGCCCGCAATGAAAAAGTCTGAGCCAGTCGCACTCCAGGGATGTCAGGAAGGGGGTCCTGTCAGTTTTCTTGACTATAGAACTGTGGGTCAGGGGATTCTTGTCTCTGTGTCACCTTCTTCTGCTGCTGACAGTAACTCAGGCCTGTATTTCATCAATAATCCCCCTTAGGGTAGCTGCATTGGAAAAATGGAAGGGAATTCCTTCCACCTTCCCTTTGCGATCTCCCCCTACCCCACTGTGGTAGTTTCATATGGCCGCTATAACAAATTACCACAAGCCTAGTGACTTACAAATTTTATTATCTTACAGTCTGAGGTCAAAAGTTTGAAATGGCTCTCACCGGGCTAAAATCAAGGTGTTGGCAGGGCTGCTTTCCTTTCTGGAGGCTCTAGGGGCAAATATATTTTCTGGCCTTTTCCAACTTACAGAGGCCACCCACATTCCTTGGCTCATGCCCCTTCCATCTTCAAAGCCAGCCTTTGTCCAAAAGAAAAATCTCTCATGTCATATCACTCTGATGCTGACTCTCCTGCCTCCCTTTTCTCTTACAAGGACCCGTATGATTGCATTGACCCCCACCTGAATGATACGTCATACTCTTCCTATTTAAAGGTCAACTAATAAGCATCTTTAATTTCATCTGTAACATTAATTCTCTTCCTCCATATCATTCAACATGTTCATGGGTTTCAGGGATTAGGACAGAGACATCTTTGGGAAGCCATTATTCTGCCTACCACCCCCTCACATGCACATACACACACACACAAAACCCCCACATGGCTGGATAATTCTAAGGATCAAACAAATATTATGTTTTCATTAATTTTTTTAAAGGTACGACATGGGAGCTTCCCCAGATTTGATTTGGGAAAGAAAATTGGTGAACAGGAGAAATGTTGCTTTAATTCTTGGCATAAAACATCGCCAGCAACACCCCACAGTTTCTCTCTGCTGAAAAGATCTTGGAAGCTACTCAGGTAAATGCTTGTTTTTATATAGGTACTTGTAAGCCTCCAAATTCATAAAGGGAATGATGCCAAGGCCCCAGGATTTACCCAGTCAGTCAGAATAAGCAGCTAAGGGATTTTAGGAAATTCTTCCCAGCCAGAGAGACTGTCCTTTCTTAATCCTGAAAGGTTGCCCACTTTAGGCAGCCATTTGGTTCCTGTTCACAAACACACATCTATTATGGCTGTGGTTTTCTCTGTGTTAAACAACTCGAAGCTGGACCTGGAATCAAACACTCATTAGAGCCCCTCTCTGGATTCCAATAACATGTGTTCCAGTCATAGAGCCATGCTAGATCTGGCCTATGCACCTGAGGATTTGTATTAGTAACCTGTGGCTGCCATAAAAATTTATCACCAACTGGGTGGCTTTAAAAAACAAACATTTATCTTCTCACATTTCTGAAGTCCAGAAGTCTAAAATCATGATGTCAGCAGGGCTGGTTCCCTCTGGAGGTTCTGGAGGAGAATTTGTTCCATGCCTACCTTCTAGCTTCTGATGGCTGTTAGTAATCCTTGGAGTGCCTGGGCTTGTGGCTGCATAGCTTCAATCTTTGCCTCCATCTCTACATGGCCTTCTCTTTTGTGTTTCTTCTTTGTGTCTCTCTTCTTCTTATAAGGACACCTGCGATTGGATTCGGGGCCCACTCAATTAATCCAGGATGATCTCATCCCTACATCTTTAACTCCATTACATCTATAAAGACTCTTTTTCCAAATAAGACCATATTCACAGGTAGGATGAGTTAGGATTTGGACACCTTTAGGCGGGGGTGGGGGGGCATAAGTAACCCTACAGAGTAGAATCTGTCCCCAAATAGCACTGGGTGGAATCCAGCCCCTGAGCCCAAACTCTAATCCTTGAGGTGCCATGAACTATTCAAGGCTACTACCACGACCTTACTACATTTCACTCCCTTCGCCAATGCATAGTCATTCTAGCTAGGAATGTGCTCTCACATGCCAGGAAAAACCTCCTAGTTGTCCTTCAAATCCATCTCAAGAACCCCTTCTTATAAGATCATCCTTGACCCTACTCCACAAATAATATGATCAAACCGCCTTGATGTTTCTCTTTCTCCAGAATCTTGAATTGTCCTCTATTACACACCTATCCAAATTATCACTTCACATGTCCGTTTCTTCTATGAGGTCATGAACAGCCTAAGGATTCAAAGATCCTCGTGCTCACATGCATCCATTCATTCAGCAAGTATTTACTGAGAGCCTGCTATCCATCAGGCACATAATAGAAGCTAAGGAGAAGTACATACAACTAAGACATCTTACAATGTAGGAACCCAACCTAACCTAGGTCTGGGAGACCAGAGAAACTTCCTGAGGAGTGCTCTCCTTTGAGCTGAGGGCTGAAGAATATAGTAAAATTTAACTGGAAAGAGGAGAGGAAAGTATTCCAAACAGATGGTATACCATGGGCAAAGACCTAGTGGTGAAAGTGAGTTTAAGAAGTTCAAGGTCCTAAAAGAAGTCAAGTATAGCTGGTGCAGGACAGGGAGTTCCTATGGTTGCCAAATGAGCCTGGAGGTACAGGCAAGGGTCAGAGCAGACAGGACTTGTAGCACACAGCACACAGGGCTTGTCAAGGTATTCATCATTATTCATCTTTATGTCCCTGCTGAATCAATGTCAAATGAATGAACAAAAATTGACCATCAGTAGTTGCCAGATGGGAGGGGGGTTGAGGGGATGGGTGAAAAAGGGGAAAGGATTAAGATATACAGATTGCCAGTTATAAAAACAGTCATGAGGATTAAAGTCTAGCATAAGGAATACAGTCAGTAATATTGTAAAACCTTTGTATGGTGTTAGGTGGGTACTAGACTCATTGAGGGTATCATTTTGTAAGGTACATAGATGTCTAACCACTATGCTGTCTACCTAAAACTAATATAATATTGTATGTCAACTGTAATTGAAAAACAAAAATTATATTAAATTATATTAAGAAATAAATAACAACCTAGAATAATTGTACTACACAATAAATACAATGATTAAATAGATTTTTTAAAAAGAAGAAAATTGACCATCAACCACAGATCCCACTGGAGCACTTTTGCTTTTGCCATGTGGGCACAACCAAATAAAAATATATTTATCCTTTCAAACTGATTTGTATCCAATAGTGACTTGATTCAGAGTTGAAAGTCTAATTTCAAACAAAAATAAACGAGGTTGTAATTACTTACTAAAAATATTAGTAGACTAAGATCTATACCAAATACTGGATTGGATTTGGTCCAAATCAAAGACACTTCTGACTTACAAATAAAAGAGACGAAAACAAAATTAACAAAGAGCTTAAAAATACCCACTCCAAGAAAAGAAGTCAGTTTGCAGCACTAATTAATCACCCAGGTCTCAGACAGTGACAGTTACCTGGGAAGTTGTTAAAAATACAGTTCGTTAAAGATAATGAAGTTCAAACCCCACCCCAAACCCAGATCAGAATTTCCAGGGGTGAGGCTCAGGCTGCCAGCAGGTTTTTGCAAGCAATATTCCCAAGCACACCAAATTTGAAGATAACTAGTACAGTGATTTTTTTTACTATGGCAAAAATATATCTAGTGATTTTTTATAGTGGCATTACTCATAGTGAAGCTAGGAAAAGGATGAGAAGTAGGACAGATGCAGTAAGGACAGCGGTGGATACTGGAAAGGTCAATAGTGAAAAGAGGAGTGGAGAATGGAGTGAAGGTTAGATTCCTGAAATAAACAACCCTGAAAGGACTCATTAGTACTTTTTAATCACCAAGTCTCCCCTGGTGGTAGAGAAGATGTTTAAGTGACTGTTATTACTTGAGGCTCTTATTCTCCTAGTTCTGTACCTAGCAAGACCACCTTGACATTTCTTTTTGGTCATTAAGTGTGCTCACACCACTGAGAGCCTGTGAGGAGGGCCAAGAACAGGGGAAGAAGCCGACCAGCAGCCAGAGCTGCCCCAGCCCTCCAAGTGGCTGGGTAGAAGCAGCAGTCAGTGGACAAACACCAGTTCTCCTGGGACACATGCTGTCTATGACTAGGAATTTGGTCCCTTATAGTATCCACAGATTGCTCTGCATACCTACAGGTTTGCCATCTGGCAGAGGAGACCGATAGACCCTTCCAGAGAGCAAGAGGTCAATGGGACCTGAATGCCGAGTAGGTGCAGGGGGAGGTGCACGGAAGCAGCCCCAGAGTGGTCCCTGCAGTGCCCCCTGGTTCTCAGCCAGCCCCAGTGGAAAGATTTCGTATTTCTGAACAGCTCCCAGAATTATATTTTTAACATATGCAAAACTTTAATGAACAAATGTAAATGCTTTCTTAGAGCCTGGTTGTCTGGCCTGGGCTCCCTGGCAAGTGGGAAGAGAATCTATGGAACAACGCTTGTTTCATTGTTGCCAGGAAGTGGAGAAGCCTTTGGGCAAAGCTTTAAGGGACAGGGCAAGGAAGAAAAGCTCAGGGATGGCAGACAGGCCAACTCTTCCTCACCCTTTCCTACCCTCAAATTAAGGTCAGATCATAAGTGGGATTCCAGCTCACAGACCAGCCTCCCTCGGAGACATAATGCAGACAACTGCAGACAAGGGCCGCCTGAACCTGTATGCCGAGAGATCTGGCTTTTCTCTTGAGCCCAGTGCTTCTGCTTCACCCAAAGTTTGTGAGGGAAAGGGAAAGAGGATGTTGAGACAAAGCTCCTAGGTCACACCTGTGGTAGGACGAATAGTGACCCCAGAACCTGTGAATATGTTGCATTATGTGGCAAAAGTGTCTTTGCAGGTGTGATTAAAGTTACAAATCTTGAGATGTGAAACTAATCTGGATTATCCAGGTGGCCCTAATCTAATCACAAGAGCCCTTAAAAGCTGAGAACATTTCCGGGCTGAATCAGAGCAATGCAATGGAAGAAGGAGCAGGAGAAATGTAAAGTGAACTTAACGAGTGGACTCAACCCACTGGTGCTGGTAACGATGGAGAAAGGGGCCGTAGGCCAAGGAATAGGGGCAGCCTCTAGACACTGAGAACGCCTCTCAGATGACAGCCAACAAAAAAACAGAGACCTCACTTTGACAATGGCAAGGAACTGAATTCTGCCAACGACGTGAATGAGCAAAGAAATGGATTCTCTCCTACAGCCTCCAGAGAGGAATGCAGCCTGCAGACAACTCGATTTTGACCCAATGAGATGGGTACTAAATTTCTGCCCTACAAAACTGTGAGATAATAACCAGGTGTTTTTTAAGCAGCCAAACTTGAAGTAATTTGGCCTTTTGAGCCACTCTTCTCTTGCTCAGCCCCTCTCCCACATCTGGACATGTACTTTCCCTTCTAATAAAGCTTTCCTTTTCTACTGTAAAAAAATAAAAAACTAAACTTGTAGTAGTAATTTGTTACAGCAACAATAGAAAACTGATACATCTCCTTCCACAGCTCTAACAGAGAGCAGGAAGTCCATAGGTGCTGGGAACTCAGCAGGAGCCAGCCTGGGCCTCATGGGTTCATAGCTGACTAGAAGAGGTTGAAGGCAGATTGACACCCATGAAGGGGTTGGCTCTAGGCTCTAGCAGATGGGGATTTGGACAAGGTCAGAGAAAATTCAAAGGAAGACCACCACCTTAACATTCTGTCCCAGAGTAAAAGGGGTTCAGGAAAATACTCCCTGATTCCAGGTGCCCTTTCTCTCTGACAGCTTGAGTGCAGCCAGGTCTGCTGACAGCACCATCTGCATCCTTAAGTATGTGCTTAAGGGCCTGAGGGAGAAGGGTTTTCCTGGGAGATACCAGGGGCCTTGGCCAAGCTCTCAGGAGCCCATGAGTCCCTGTTCCGAGGGGCAACCTAGTACCTGGAGTGCACACACTCCCAGAGCCAGCTCAGATTCCCATGCCTCCCCCAGAGTTGCCAGCACTATGCAGCTACTTACTGAAGAGGTGAAGGGGCAGCACAAACACCTGAGACCATCTGGGGACGTCTGCAAAGATAAGACTTGACCCTTTTCTCAGCTTTTACTCTGTTCCCAACTTCACTCCCAGACATTCTCCTGTCACTGCCCTGCTATGTGCAATCACTTCCACCAATGTACCATGCACACTTAGGCCTCTCTGACTTTGCTTAACCAGACCTTTGTCTAGAATTCTCTTCTCTGTCTTGTCAAAATAAATTCAGTCTCAAAGTCTTGTCCAACCGTCATCCTCTCTGGGAGCCCTCTCCAACTTCCCTTCATTTCCTATTCTAACTTGAGCAGGATAGTTTCTTTGCCATTACGAGTATTTATATCACTTGGCGCAGACCTCTCTATGTGCACTTGTTGCAGGGTAATGGTTTGAAATATTAACCATTGAATTCTACTCATTTCTTCGTACTTCAGCAGGGATTCCTTTCACCATCTGAACTGAGTCATCATTCATTGCCTTAGAGAAAGGCTGACAGAGCAAAAGATGGGTTGATTCTCAGCCTTTGAGTTCTCAGCCTTTGAATTTCAAAGGCCTCATCACAAAAGCTTATGGAAACAATCTGATTGCTGGAGAGATTTAAGAGAATTCACAATTCACAGAATTCAAACTTTCAACCTTCCCTCTATGCACTCCCTTCAGAGATTAGACCAGAGCTAGGACCAGTGCAGCAGCCTAACAATATAGTCTATGAACATGATGTGCCATTGAGTTGTGCAACACATAACCTGCGTGACAATGCACAGTGAGTGGCCTTAGCACCAGGCTCTTTCCCTATCTCCACTCACTCTCCTTAATGTGGAGGCCATTGTCTCATCCGTGCTTCATCATAGTTGCAGGACAGCTGCTGTACCCGAGGCTTCTCATGCATGTTCAGGTAGAAAAAAAAAAGGCCCTTAGTGAGAACTATTATTTGCTTTGTACGTACGCACTTCTGCCTTGATCTCATTGACCAGAACTGGGTATGTCCTCTACCTACAGGGAAGGCTGGGAAACAGTCTTGTTGTTTTCCAAATTCCATGATAAGAAGGCAAGTGAGATGGTTCTCAGGCAATTTCTATTGTCTCCACAGTGGAGAACATTTCAGGCCAGAGCCACAGAATGTGCAAAGGCTCTAAAGCAAAAGCAGCCCTTCTATATTTCCAGGGCCTACAAGAGTGCTGGGGAACAGTGAG
This sequence comes from Eonycteris spelaea, assembly GCA_003508835.1. NCBI lineage: Eukaryota > Metazoa > Chordata > Mammalia > Chiroptera > Pteropodidae > Eonycteris > Eonycteris spelaea. The sequence continues at coordinate 3,138,689 of PUFA01000103.1, read as the reverse complement.
CACTTGCCGCACACTTGCTGGATGAACAAAGGGAGATATGAGACATTCCAATGGCTGTATTTAGCATGTGAGAGAGGAGGCATGAAGGTAAGTGGCAAGAGGATTACTACATAGGAGCCAGAGCATGCAGGGCCTTGTGTTTGGATCGTTATCCTAAGATCAGTGAAGAACCTTTGCAGACTTGTCTGCAGAGGTATAACTTGGGTAGGTTTTGTTTCAGGAAGATCATGTTGGCTGCAGGGAGGGGCGTATTTTGGAGGTAGATAAGAAAAAAGATAAAGAGCCCCATTGGAAACTATTGCAATATCCAAGCTAGAAAAAATGGTGGCCTGGAAGAGTACTGTGGTAATGGGAATAGAAAGAAGTGGTCAGAATCTAGAGATATTTTGGAAGCAAAACTGACCACTTGGTAATGGATTCAAAGAGAAAAGTAAAGGACAACTCTAAAGTTTCTGGGTCAGGTTACTGGGTCCATGGTGCTACCACTCATTAAATCAGGAAGCACAAAAATAGTAGGTTTGGGTTTCAAGTAGGGGTTATGATGAACTCAGTCTGAACATTACACCAGACTCTGTTATGCATATACCCAAGATATGCTCATCTCCACCTACCCGCCCCCGAGGCCTTAGTCACCTGTTCAGTAAAGGATCCCCAGCTGCAATCACTAGTTTCCACTTGCCTCATCCCACGTGAGATGGTCTTGGACAAGTCTCTTTAGCAATTTGAACTGCTTCTCATGCAGCCATAGCAAGGGCAGTGGCTTGTCATGGAGAAGACAGGTGGTGGACTTGGGTAGCTGGGCCCCCAGTAACTTCTTCACATGTTCAATTGGCAGCTGTCACAAGTGGTTAATTATCCCGCCCCAGGCCCTGCAGCTTGCCCAGCAGGTACCCAAGTGAAGTTCTATTTCTAATTCTTTGAACATCATGATTCACTACACCTTCTCTGCCTCATGCCACTCTGTCTACACCAATAGCTCCTTAAAGCTCCAGCCTCCTTGGACTTGGCTAGACCCATTGGAGACTATGACTTCTCTAATTTTAAGCTCAACTGAAGCACCAAACTGGAAGCCTGTGGTCTGACTTCTCCATTGGATGCCTGGAAGGGCCTGTTCACACAATCTGGAAATGCATGAGAGTTAACACTCATGAAGCAGACCTGACCAAGGAGGTTCAGAAGAAAGGAAGAAGCCACCAGATAAATCTTTCTCCCTATGCCTCTTGCTGCAAAGGGGTGTTCCAAGACATGATTCTTTTCTAGGTCCCATCTAGATGACATCTACGTGCCCAAGCAACTGGCTGAATTTTTCAATGAAGCTGCAGCTAGTTTGGTTAGTGGTTCCCTAGGCCTGTAACAAAGTACCACAAACTGGTGGCTTAAAACAACGGAAATTTATTCTCTCACGGTTCTGGAGAGCAGAAGTCTGAAATCGAGGTACTGTCAGAGCTCTGCTACCTCTAAAGTCTCTAGGGGGAGGTCCTTCCTTGCTTCTTCCAGCATCTGGTGGCCCTAGGTGTTTCTTGGCTTGTGGCTACATCACTCCTCTTCTTCTTTCTTCACGTGGCTTTCTCTGCACTGTGTCTGTGTCTCTGTGTGTCCTTTCCTCTTCTTATAAGGACCCTAAACATATTGAATTTAAGGCCCGTCCCAATCTAGTAAAACTTAATCTTAACTAGTTACATCTGCAAAGTCCCTATTTCCAAATAAGGTCACAATTGCAGGTGCTGGGGCCTGGGACTTCAGGACTTCTTTCAGAGGGACATAGTTCAACCCACAGCACCTAGCAGCACAACACCTTGTATTTGTTTCCTTCCCTCCCTGCTCATTACCTTTTTCCTTTCACTCTTTGCTACCCAAGAATTATGCCTCCTAATAAAACCTTATCGTATACATTCTGACTCAGAATGTGTTTTCTAGGATATCCATGCAAAGAAAAATTTGTTGCTTTTGGGACATCCAAGTGGAGTTAAAACTGAAGCACATGGGAATGGTGTGGACTGGAAAAATAAACAATAGTGAATATCTCTTTTATTCATTCTGTATTCCTTGCTCTTCTTCTGATAATTACCTCACTTTTCCTTTAGAATGCTATCCTTCCACAATTCATTGCAGTCCTGGGAGTTGGAATTACAGACCACCACTACCACCAAAAACTCATTGGGTATTCTATTGAGTAGGCATGTGACTACAGTTGGATTTATCAGAGCCCTTTCCTGGGACTGAAACAATGATAACAGAAGAGAGATCTTTCTTCCGGTGTGGTTATCTAGGGTGATTAAAACCTTGAGATATCTATAACCACTCCTCTGCCTCCACCTTCACTGCATGAGGAAGACCGTCTGAAACGGAAGAGAATGAGGCCAACACAGACAAGAGAAACAGATTCATAGAAGAAAATGAAGGAAGAAAGAGGCCTGACAATATCATCTGAGTCCCCAGATCCAGAAATACTCAAGGTCAATGCCTCCTCTAACCTAGCCTGTTATACTGGCCAAAAACGTCCCTTTATTTTTGCTTAAGCTATTGTGAATTGAGCTTCTATATTTTGAAAGTGAAATTAGATACTATATAAATGTCATCATGATTAGATACTAGAACAGATTAGATGTGAAAGTATGTAACCTGACAAGAGCAGAGGAACTAAGGCAGAGCTCCACAGAGCAGGAACATTTGAGCGACAGTTAGAGAAAGCAGTAAAGGAGACTGAGGAATAGTGGCCAGAGAAATAGGAAAAAAAAAAAAACAAAGAAGTGAGGTCATGGACAACAAAGGAAATAAGACTTGTACGAAGGGGGTCACCAACAGTGTCAAGTGCTGCTTGAGATGGAACAAAAAATAAATGGAAAATGTCCTTTGATGTCCTAGTGATCTCATTGAAAGCAGCCTCAGTAGGCAAGAGGGGGCAGAAGTTTGATGACCAAGGATTGAGGAGTAAGCAAGGGAGAAAGTGGACACGATGAGCGTAGTAAATGCTCGAGAAATTTGGTTGTGAAATGGAGAAAAGAGATGAGATGACAGCTGGCAAGCACATAAGAGGTGTTAATGAAGATTGTTTATTTATTTTTTGTTTTGTTTTGTTTAAGATAATGAAGAACTGAGCATATTTAAATATTATTGGGAAGAGGCCAATAGAAAGTAAAGATTGCAACTATAAGCAAGGGAGGGAAACGAATGGTCCCTGGGAAGGTAAAGGGGCTAAAATCTAGAGCATAAGCCTCCATGGTAATAGGAAAGTAGGAGGGAAATATACGTGCAAGATCACACAGGTTTGAGGTTTGATGGCAGGAGGTTAGGGGAATTTTATCCGTAAAGTAGCAGCAAGGTTATTGCTGATGATGGCAGGGGGCTAAGAAGGATAAGGCAGGGGAATGGTGGGGTTGGAGGTGTGAGGAGGATTGGGATGGCCTGTATGGAGGAGAGGAAACATACGCCCTTAAGGAAACATAAAGGAATTACTAGACATGTGCAGGGACCAGTTGACTACAGACCACATATACTGGCCCTACGGCATGTAACTGTACAAAACTTTGGAGCAGTGCTCAGCAGTATCAGTAAGGGTATGAAGGAAAATGGTTGAGGCCAAACTAGGTTGATATTTTCCATGTCTATAGGACAGTGGAATAGGGACTCTTGGAAAGCTGGGTAAGGAGGGGATGGAAGACAGGAGGAGGCTGAGAGAGAAGCTCAAAGTGGAAGGTCTAGGACCTGGAAGCCCTTGGGTGGCTGAAGGACAGATATAGAGGGCATGTGTCTGGGCACAAATCACTCATGCAGCCCCTATCCAATACCAACCAGAGACCACCGCCTGCCCCACTGCCACCCATTTGTTAATTTGGTGTCCTTAACTAGAGTATGAGTTCCTTGATATGCAGGGCTACTTGACCATTGATGATACACAGATTATGATAGAAAGGTATACAGATGATAGATGATTGATAGACAGAGTTATACAGAGATAGATGATAGATGATAGATAGATGATAGATAGATATAGATAGATAGATAGATAGATAGATAGATAGATAGGTAGATAGGTAGATAGATAGAAGATAGATTTGCATGAGGGAAAATTTTCAATTCTTTTACCCATGGGAACTTTCCAGATGGGAGTCCTTACTTTTATCACCGTTAGGGACAAGCACACACAGACACAGGGGTACACAGTGTACAGGATGCAGGCTCTGGGGACACATGGACCAAAACCAGTGCAAAGGTTTACCATTATCAATTCTAAAGCCATCTCAACCTTGTTTTCAACCAGACTTCAGCACCACCTCGCTCCTCTTTCTAGTCAGTGCCTATGACTGCTAGTGACAGTAGCCTCTCAGACAAGAGACTGCTGCCCACACTCTGGGAACTGAAGCAGCAGACTCCACAAGGTGAAAGGCAAGGTCAACAGCTGAGCCTGCAGCACTGGACCTGAGGAATGCCAGCTGGCCTTGCCATAGCTTGAGGACTAAGCTAAGCAGAGGGGCCCCTAAAGGTCCATGTAGACAGTCCATCTAAACTATTCAGTTCTTCAACCTGCCTGAACTGCTCATTTTCCCTGACACAAGAGCTACCATTTCCCCATATTTGGCCCAAAGAAGCAGAGCTAAAGAGAGAATAAGTTCTGAGAAAGCAAGAAGCGAATACCTAGGCCAGAGCAAGGCAGGTGCCTCTGAGTCGATGGTAAGATGGTAGGCAGAAAGGAGCAGGAAACACAGGCTTTCTGAACCTCCTCTTGCCAACCAGTAAAGAATACTCATGCTGTCACCAGCAAATATACTTGGATTAGAGGTCTCTGAAAATCAGCTTCTCTCAGCACCAGAAACATGAGCTTCTTCTGTTACAGTTTCAAAGAGAGATCCTACTTAAAGAAACAACTCCCGGAGTAAGATTTTGTGAGCCTTGGACTTTTCCTGCAGGGCCTCAGGAAGGCTGGGACCGAGCAAGTGAGGAGAAAGGGGATTTCCTGTTTGCCATGTACTTGCTGCCTAGCCAGCTGCCACCTGGGAGGGAGTGTGTGCTGCCGCTGCCCACTGCTGCCCAGCGGAGGCTCCAGGCTGACAACGGTTCTCTTTAATTCCCTCCATGGCCTGCCCCTGAAAGCAGAACAGGGGCTGAGCTGCTACAGGAGCACAAGGAGGCCTTGTGAGGTGGGTGCCTGCGGGGAGCTCAAAGAACAGCTTCCCCGGCAATTGCCCATTCCTCAGGCTGGGCCAGCCTCAGCCATCACATGAAGCCTCTCTCACATGACTGCTGGGCAATTGGTAACTTTGGCCTCATTGGTGATGCAGAACTGGGCAAGGAGTCTATAAGGATGAAGGGCTCAGCAGCAGGGCCAAGGGGTGGTTTTCGGGTGGGTCTGGTATCTCACCTGACACAGTGGAGCTATTGGGTAGATGTCCACTTGAATGAAGTTGTAAGATAGCAAGAGTAGAGAAAGGGAGAGCGCTTCTCAGGGCTCTGAGGGTGTGTGTGTGTGTGTGTGTGTGTGTGTGAGTGCGCGCCGCGTGCACGCGAACACTGCGCATGTGTAGTAAATAAGGTCTGAGTTATGTAGAAGGGAAGCTCTGAAGAGAGCATGCTGTTGATTTTGTGTTTCTCAGTCATCCACGCGTTTTATTAGTTATCTGTTATCTATTAGTTATCTATTGCTGCATAATAGGACCCCAAAACTTAGTGGTTTAAATGAACAACATTCATCATCTCACAGTTTGCGTGGGTCAGAAATCTGGGCACAGTTTAGCTGGGTCCTCCAGCTTGAGTATCTCACAAAGTGACAATCAAGATGTCAGCATGGTCTGCAGCATCTCAATGTGCATGGCTGTTGGCAGGAGTCAGTTCTTCACTAGGTGGTGAACTAAGGGCTTCAATTCCTCACTAGCTGTCACCTGGATGCCACTCTCAGTTGCTCACTGTATGGGCCTCTCCGTAGGGCAGCTAGCAACATGGCAGCTGGCTTTATCAGAACAAGCAAGTCAAGGAGAGAGAGAGAAAAAGAAAAAGACTTGAGTTACAATCCTTTACAACCTAATCTCAGAGTGCCATTCATCACTTCTGCCATATTCTATTCATTAGAGATGAGTCATTGTGTCCAGCCCACACAAAAGGAGGGGTTTACACATGTCGACAACTACCAGAAAGTGGGGATCACTGAGATCTGTTTTGGAAGCGGCCTACCACAACCATTATTTCATTCAGCAATTATTTAGTGAGGGCCCACTCACTAAATAGTCAACATGCTGAGTATGGAGGGTAGAACAAAACTGTCTCTGTTACTGGAGGATTACGGTTGGTAGGTGAGGCACATATATTGATAAAAGAAACACACAAATAAATGTCAAATGTCAAAACTTCAGAAAATGCCAAAAAAAAAATGGGGGAGACACATGGCTATGAGAACATTTCACTAGGAAACCAGGCGGGGAGGTTCCCTGAGGAAAGGATGATTGAAAAGTAAGCCAGCATGTGAGGACAGACCAGGCATCAGCTGGGTGACGAGAAGACCTGGAATGGCAGGGGGAGCACAGCAAGCCAGAGGAATGGCATCCTCTACGTACCATGGTGGTGAGTGTGAGCAAAGAGCATGTGTGTGCGTGTTGGTGTGTGTTCTGTACCTGGATAAACCTGTGTGTTTATACTGTATGAGTGGATGTGCTAGGCACACCGCACTATGGGTGAACTCAAAGACTCCGAGGAACAGGAAGGTGGCAGAGAGGACAGAATCTGAGCAGCATTCTCTGAACTGTCAGAATGATGCTTCTTCACTCTTCTCCCCGCTCTCTCACCCTCCCGATACCCCTCTCTGTAAGGTTTCTTTGGGGAGTCGTATATATCCTCATAAAAAGCAAAAATCTGCTGATGTAGTCTAATGCATCATCTGGAAAAGCAAAGTTGTCTGCAGGGGCTAGCTCTGGCTCTGCCCCTGCCCCAGCCTGGGTGGCTCCATTCTGCAAACCAGCGGCTCCCTTGCTAAAGAGATGTTCTATTGATTGAAGCCAAAGTGACTTTTTATGGGTCCAGAGACAGGAAGGCAAGGTCCTTGGTGGAGGGAAGTCCTGCGGCCAGCTGGAAGGATAAAGTGGGGATGGGAAGAGAGCTGTGAGGGACTCTCTGGGGGTCAAGGGAGCCAAGTGTGCAGGGGGCTGGAGCTGAGGCAGGATGCAGCATGACACGTGGTCCAGCCCCACACCCTTGTCCCAGGCTAACGAATCTCATGCACTGCCTAGTCCATGGAGACAAGCCCAGACCTATGCAAATTGGCAAAACTGAGCAAAAGCACGTGTGGTCCCTGTGCTCAAGACACCCAAGCAGGAGGACTTCCCTCCTTCCAGCAGCACCTTAGTGGGTTATCCAAGCCGACCCAGTGTCTGGAATCTCATCCCAACCCCTCTACCCAGGACTAAGAGCATGACTCCTACTCATTCATATCTTCATCAATAAATCTCCACTCCTATGTGCCAGACACTGTATTAGACTCTGAGAGCAACACAGGTGTGATTTCTACCTTCATAAACTATACAGTTTAAAAAGCAAATAATCCATGAATGATTATTCACAGCACCAAGTAATGATAATTGTGAGAGTGACATGAAGGAAAAGCACAAGAGCTAGAAATGAGACAAAAGCTTCTCTACCTTTACATCCCCAAACCTATCCATGGCCCAAACTACGATATGGAGACTAAGGTACCAACCCCCACCATACTCTAACTGTCTGTGTCTCTTGCTCCTTCTGCATCAAATTTCACTTTCTTCCCTGTTCAACACTCAAGCCTCTGAGCTCAGAATCTTCAGAGCCCACAAATGCTTTTGTCTTCACCACAAAGCTGACTTTCACAAATCAAAATCCTGCTCTTTTGACCATTATAATTTCCGTCATTGTAAAACAGATCCTTGCCTGCACTTTGTAGGGACCTGAAAAATTCCCATTCCGGGAACTTCTAATTTAATTGGTCTGGGGTTGAGCCTGGGCAGCAGGATTCTTAAAGCTCCCAGATGATTCTTGTGTGCAGCCAGGGTCAAGAAACATTGCTTTAAAAAGTCTCATTTATTAATATCAATGACTTCTTTTGTCTCAGCTAATCCTACCCATCCCGTGAAGAAATCTAAACCTCATCATCATTCACTGATTCAACACATTAGTTGAGCCCCTTCTACATGCACTGTTCTAAGTGCTTAGGACACAGCAGTGAACTAAACAGATCAAAGTTCCTGCTCTTGGGGGGCTTACATTCTAATAGGGAAAGAAAGGCAAGACACTGTAACAATAGTATGTAGTAAATGTCATAAAACATTTGCAAATCTAAGTGCAAAGAGAAAAGAGAAAAAAACAGGGTAAAGGGATTAGGAATGGAGAAGGGCATCAAGCTAGACCTTGTGGAGAAGGTGGCATTTGAGAAAAGACTTGAAGGAGATGAAAGAGTGAGTCAACGTAGTCTTAAAATAAGAACCACAGTGGATATTACACAATATTATTCTGCTATATGTATTTAGGAAGGAAAAATGATAGGAGTTGGCCATTGGTTGTTGGGAGCAGAAAGGAGTGAGGAAAAAAATGATCAATCGGGGCTGACTTTCAGATTCCTTGCACAAGTGTCTTTTATTGATCTGTGGGGACACTAAGATCTGGAGGTGGAAGTCCAGAGTTACATGTGCACATGCTGGTGTGAGATGTCTGTGAGACGTCCAAGTGAACCAACATGTAGACCAGGGGGCAACCAACTACAGCCCATCAACCCCATTTGGCTTACCATCTGGTTTTCATATTGTTTTAATGATTGGAAAAATCACAGGAGAATCATATTTCCTAACACATGAGAATTATATAGAATTCTAATTTTGGTGTCCATAAACAAAGTTATATAGGTACAGAGCCATGCCCATTTGTTGTCATTATCTGTGGTTGATTCTGCACTATAATGGCAGGTTGAATTGTTGAAACAGACAACAGTTAGCCCACAAACTCAAAAATATTACTATCTGGCCTGTCACACAAAAATATTTTGCTGAGTCCTTACATAGACAATTGGATCCATGGATCTGGAGCTAAAGAAGGTTGTCTGGCTGAGAATTTAAAAGTGGGCATCATTAGCAACCAGAGGTGCTTAAACCACGGAAGTCAGTGAGATTGGAAAACAAGTATAGAGTGAGAAGGGAAGAGGCTGAGCCCAGGCCCTGGAAAACTTGGATGTTTGAAAGTTGGCTGGAGTAAAAGGAGCCTGAAAAAAGATGGAGAAACAGTATCCAAGAGGTTAGAGGAAAATGTAGAGAATATGTTGTCATGGAAAAAAAAAAGAAAAAGAAGATAATAAGAGAGACTGAGAGGTCAGAAGGTCAAAGCTTCTGAAAAGTCAAATAATATGATTAAAAAAATGGACAGTAACTAATGAATACAGCGACAAGGTAATTAATGGCCATTGGGAAATTTCAGCAGAACAGTGGGAGAGGGGCCAGATTGCAATGAGATGAAGAGAAGATGATGAGGAAGCAGGGACGTTTTCGAGGAGCTCAGATGAGACAGGGAATACATCAGTCTATACAGATAAAATTGCGGCTAGAAGCAAAAGAGGGTCAAGGAGCTTTCAATTTTTTGTCATCTGTTTTAACATCAGATTGATTGGAGGATGTTTAATTGGCAAACAGAAAACTTAAGACACAGTGAGAGAATAGCCAAGGATAGAACTAGGTGGCCTGGCCCTGGAGAAGCTCATTGGAAGATGCTGAAGACCCCCAGGTCCTGCCTGAGCCCCTCCTCTACTGCCGTAAGCCCTTAAAAGTTGGGGAAACAAGCCCTAGCAAGGGAGCCTCCATCTTACCTTTCTCTTACAGCAGGTGAATGGAAAAGGGAGCCCTCTAGAACTAGCCTGTAGCTTAAAATCCTGAATCTGCCTCTTATTAACTGGATAACCTTAGCAAGTGATTGCTCAGGGTCTCAGTTTTCTTATCTGTAACGTGGGGCTAAGCTTCCCTAGTTCACGAGACTGATGAGGATCAAATGCAATGATGTGCAGACACCAGCCACCATCTCTGACATATCAGACACTCGACTATGTTAGAGTCCCTCCTCCCTGTCCCAAACCACTCCTAGCCCAGCTACTGTCCAGACTTCGTCTTGGAAAAAAAGAGGGAAAAAAAACCTTGGACACAAACTTGACCTACATTCAGTGCCAAGTCTCTTGTCTTTCAGGAAGAGAAGAGAGGCAGTTCCAATGATGCACTCAGCCAGCTGGCCCAGACTTAGCCAGATGTGTTGTTTCAGAAGCTCCCAGCTAAGGAAGGACCCCAAGGTCCTTTCTTCCAATCAGATGTTGACATGAACCCTCTGGCCACCTGAACTCTGGAAGCTTCTGTCAAAACAGCAATTCCTAGCCTGTTATATCAGAGTTCTAGTATAGTAAGGGCCTGGATGTAATGTTATGGTGTTCTGGGGTTGTCTGGGATTTTCACCAGGCCACCAACACTTCGCCTGTGGAGACCTGGCTGGAGACAGGGCCAGCAGGAGAAGATGGTTTCTCTTCTGACTGCCGAGAGCCCACAGAGATTGACAGGGTCCAGCCCAAAATGGTGTGGCCCAGACCAGGAGACATGGCCAATCTGTGGGTGGGAGATTGAGTCAGGTCTCACCATTGACACACTTGTGGGGCCATCTGCACAGAACACCTGCCTCCTCCAGCCAGCCTCTCAGGCTGTGATTGAGAGCATCCTGTTCTAAGCATCATCTCTTCAACCTATTGTTTAAAAGAATGAAATGAATCTATTTCCTTGGCATTTCCTTTTCAAAGCTGGCAAAGCAGCTGCAATCCCTGCTTTATACTCAGTCAGGAAAGCATTTCATCATTTTCTAGGACAAAAATCCTGTGAAAGGAACAGCCCAGGTTGGTCTTTCATCATGAGAGATCAGATCAGCAGGCCAGGGATGGAGAGAAGCCATTTGTTCTGGGAAGTGAATCAAAGTATCAAAGCTGCCTCCTGCAATTATTTAAATTAAATATTATGTTTCATGGAATGCAAGATATATAATTAATAAAGGTCCTCCACCTTTTTTATAGTTTTACTGAGCTGCAAAGAGATCATTACCAGAACAAACCTGTCCCACAGTGCCACAGATGATGGGTGTGTGCTCATGAGTTGATACGTGCATTATATGTGTGCATGTGTGAGTGAGTGAGAAGGTGTGCCTAAGTGTTTCTGAGGACTTGTGCCTTAGGAGCCATTTGACTATGAAAAGCCCACCCAAGCCAACTTAAGTAAAAGGGAAGTTGTCATAAGGATTTGGGAACATCTCACTGAAACAAATAAGTTGGTCAGTTTCCCAACCCTGTCAGTGTCTGCACCTTCCAGTCAGACCAAAATGTCCCCGTCATTGACAGCCACAGCCCTTAGGACCAAAACATCTGATCCATGCTGCATCTCACTCCCAGAAATTTGGGATTGGGACACATACTGTGAATTAGTCATCAGTGGTGGTTAGCCAGAAGGCAAGTCTCAAAGATGAGTAGTGCCAGAATTATGTAACACTGTAGCATAGTGGTTCTCAAACTCCTGCATGCCACAGGACAGCCTGGGCATTTGTGACAAATATGGCTTCCTTGGCTCCATCCCCAGAGATCCAGGGCTCTGAATTGTTAATAAATACTCCAGATAGATGGACTGCAGGATTTTAGCAAGAGGGAAAAGAGAAGCAGATAAGAGATGAAAGACCTTCACTAGCCCAGAGAGAAAAAGAAAGAAGGAAAGCTGCTGCCCTGGTTACAGATGGCTTCCGTCTTCAATTCCAGGCCCCAGAAGCCCCTTCAGCCTTTCCTGTCCTTGTGTTATATGGAGGCCTTTGATACCCAGGATATCTTAAGTTGGCTTTTGTTTCTCACCACCAAACCCCTAAAAGCATTTGTGTTTATGGAACCCAAGGTCCAATTAGCTATAGCTGGAGGGAGAGGGTGGCAAAGCCACCTGCTACAAACACAGCCTCTTTGACCCACATCTTCCGCAGGTCCAATGGCAGGTCCTTTCTCAGTCGGGGTGTTGTCTGGGAAGACACTCCAAATGTATCTACTACATCTGAGAGGGCGTGAAGACCTGTGGGCATTTGTGTGCCTGTTTGTGCCCAATGTGCACAACTCCGGTCTGCTGCCTGTGAGGCCTGGGTATGGTATTTTCTCAGAGATAGGAGCATAGTTGTGAGTGGGTGTGTTACTGAATCAGTCTGTGCATGTGAGTATGAGAGAACTAAGCCAAGCTTATTCTAAGTTATAATTGTCCACATTAGAGATTCATTAACTGTATCACTATATCTACCCATAATACACCAGAATTATATTTAGAAATGAGCTTCTTAAAGAGATATACCAGAGAGCCCTGTTATTTGGAGCATGGTGGGGAAAAGATACTATTTGGAAAGGTAAAAGGTGGTAACGGTTGCACCCAGAGTACCTGGGGGCTGGGCAGACAGACATCCCAGGCCTCTTCAGGGTCTACTCTGAGCAAGCAGTTGGTTCAGTCTCTGGTGTCGGAATGTAGCTCCACAGCCAGGAGATAACAAGGACACAATGTGTCTGGTGCAAAGTCACCAGTGAGTTGACAGCCCATTCCGTAATTAGAAAAGTCTGGTACTGTCTCAATGGGATGATTTTTTTCTGCCTTCATGGGACTCCTGCAGCATCCTAAAGGCACACGACATCTCTGATAGTCACTACAACATTATTCACCTTGCAACATAGAGAAGAGAAGAACAGCTCTCCTTTTCATAACCCCACCTAGCACTTTGTCTCTCTGATGTCATGTATTACTTTCTATCTCATGCCATATCATGTGCATGTCCAAGGGAGATGTCCATCATCACCTCCCCACCCACATGTCCTTGGAGGACACCTCAGTCCCCTACTCAGATCCCCTTTCACAGTGCTGTGTGTCCACCCTCAGCTTCTGTGTGCTGTGATACTAATTGTTTGCAGATTTGACCTTAGAGGCTTGCTCTTGGGCTCCTGGAGCTGCCACACACACATCCACATATCCAGAGTTACAGGTTCAGGAGCGCCTGCGAGTGAGTTTACTCCATATCCCCTCCCCACCCTCCAGAAATGGCTGGCTGGTACAAGGCTAAAAAGCTCATCTCCAAATACCATCACATTGGAAGTGAGGGCTTCAACATATTAATTTTAGAGAACACAATTCATGTGCCAATAAGCACATGAAAAAATGCTTAGCATCATTAATCATTAGGTAAATGCAAATCAAAACCACAAGATACTACCTTACACCCACTAGAATGGCCAGTAGATATCAAAAAGACAGACACTAACAAATGTCATCAAAGATGTGGAGAAACTAGAATGCTTATACATTGTTGGTGGGAATGTAAATAGTACAGCCACTTTGGAAAACATTTGACAGTTCCTCAAAATGTTAAACATAGAGTTACCATGTGATTCGGTAATTCCCTCCTAGGTACATATCCAAGAGAAAAAAACATAATCTACACAAAATATGTGCATGAATTTTTATAGCAGCATTATTTACAGTAGCCCCAAAGTAGAAATAACCAAGCGTCTATCAACAGATGACTAGATAGACTGAATGGGGGTATATCCACACAATGTAATATTATTTGGCAATAAAAAAAATGAAGTATCTAAGGAACAAAAAGAAGAAGCTAATCAAAAACTGACTCACAAATATAGAGGATAGTTTGGTGACTGACAGAGGGAACGGGGGATTGGGAGTCTGGGAGAATGGGGTAAAGGGTTAAAGAAGTACAAATTAGTAGTTGATTAATTGATTGTCATGGGGATGGGGAGCACAGCATAGGGGATGCAGTTAGCATTAATATATTGTCTAGGTGAAAAACTGGAAGAGAAAAGAATCAATTAAGAGGATAATTTTGTAAACTATATAAACGTCTAACCAATGTATTATATACTTGAAACTAATAAAAAATTTCAAAAAAAATATTAAAACACCATAAAATACATTAAAGCTATTAATAATCGCAAAAAAAAAAAGAGTCAAGTGCTGATAACAGGCTATGACCTGGATGAAACTTGAACACGTTGTGTTAAGTGAAGGAAGCCATACATAAAATGTTACATATCATATGACTTTATTTATGTAAAATGTCCAGAAGAGACAGAGACAAAGGGTAGATTAGTGGTTGCCTGGCAGTGTTGAATGGGGAAAAGGATGTGGTAATGGGGCATGACTGCTAACGTGTCCAGGATCTCCTTTTGGGTGTTGAGAATGTTTTAAATTAGATCATAATGGTGATTGTTCAACTCTGAATAGACTAAAAACCACTGAACTTGAAATATGTGAACTTTGTAGTATGTGAAATATATTTCAATAAAGCTATTTTTAAAGATTCCTGAGTTGAATTCGCTTTGTATCTTTTAAATAAACTGGCTTTATAAGAAAACACTTTTGTGTTTCTCCCCTACTACTTTCACACTACTACCACACTCACAACACTTGTGACAGCAAATATGAAGGGCTCACCAAAGGTTATAGGCTCAGTCCCGCAAGACTGCCTCTGCCCTCCTCAGACCCCAATCTCAAGTCTAGGTCGTCACCTGTGCTTCTGACCAACCAGCTATAAATCAAAGGTTCCCATGACTCCCTCCTTGGGTTTGATAGTTTGCTAGATAGTCTCACAGAACTCAGGGAAACACATTTACCAATTTCTTTTATAATAAAGGATACGATAAAGGATACAGATTAAAAGCCAGATGAAGAGATAATAGAGGAGGTCCAGAAGTGTCCCAAGCACAGGAGCCTCTGAACCCACAGAGCTGGGGTGCATCACCTTCCTGGCACATGGATGTGTTCACCAACCTGGAAGCTTACCAAACCCTATACTTCTAGGGTTTTAGGGAGGGCTTCATCAAGTAGACATGAGAGATCATTAACTCAACATCCAGACCATCTCTCATTCTTGGAGGATGGTAGGTGGGGCAGAAAGTTCTAAGCTTCTAATCATGGCTTTGTCTTTCTGATGACCAGTGCCCATCCAGGAGCCCGCCAAGTGTTGCCTCATTAGAAGTGACAGTCCTACCACCCAGGAAACTCCAAGCGTTTTAGGAGAGCTGTGCCAGGAACCAGAAGCAGAGATCGATATATATTCTTTATGCTATTTCACACTGGCCTTTAACTTAAACTTCTTAGTAGGTTTCTACATCTTGAAGCCAAGTATTCCTGAAGACAGCATGTCTCAGCTCCCTATTAGAGTGTGACTTTCTGAAGGACAGGATGTGCACATAATTCATATATGTTGCTCCAGATGTCTTGTACTCTCTTGCTCTCAACCTCAGAGGAAGAGCTGACCTTCCCCATCTCCAAATAAATCTATACATCTGTCATTGCCCTCACACCATCCTATCCCTCCAGGGCTTCCTTTTATCAACTATCCTTGTCCTCGTTTCATCAAAGTCTCTCTCAAGACTTTAAAACAATCTCTGGTCATCCTTGGACCCAGATTCCTCAAGCTATCTTTATATTTTTTCCATCCTTCACAGCCAAACTTCTCTGAAAACTTCTATTCTTCCTCATCCCATTTCCTCATCTCCTTTGTCCACTACAGCCTGGCTTCCACACCATCCCTCTCCTGGACACAGCTGTCACCAAGATAACCCATGAATCCCTCATGGCCGAAGTCAATAGACTCATTTGATATTTGTATTAATCAGGGTACCAGCAGGAAAGATGGGACCACTCTTTTTAAAATAGCTTTCTCCAGGGTCTCCTCCAGCTTCTCTGACTCTTCCTTCTCAGAATATTTCTTGCCTCTATTTCCTCTGTTGCCCCTTAAAGCTTGGTCTTTCCCAGGGATCCACCTTCTCTCATAATGCTTCCTTGCCCATTACGGTTCACGTAGACTTATTCTCAAGGTTTAACCAACCTTCCAAAAATTCCCAAGTTGACACCTTCAGAGTAGACCTGTTTCCCAAGATGCCAGCTCAAACATTCAAACACTTCCCAGACATCTAAACCTTGATATTCCATAAGAATCTTAAATTTGGCATGCCTGAAATATAGCTACCCTCTCCCACCCCAACCTTCATAACCACCACCACCCTACGGTGCCGGTAGGTCCCTATCATCGCCACGATTAATGACCCCACCATCCTCTCCAATTCTTAAGCAGAAAGTTAAAAGTATCCTCAGATTCTCCATCTTCTTTACTCCACATAAAATCTTTTCACAGGTTATTTTCTTTTACTTTTTTACTTTACATATAATAAATTTAATATTTTCACACCTAAGGCTGCAGCCACACAAAATCATTTGTAGTTCCCAAGATATACCATGATTTTCCCCCACTTTTGGGCTTTAATACACATTCTTACCTCTTCTTGGATTGCCCTCTCCTACCTCACTCACCTAAGGAGCTCATCCTCATCCTCTAAAACCCAACCTAAGTATAGTCTTTCCTGGGAAACATCTTTAGTCATCCCCAGCAGAATTGCTGCTTCTTTGAAATACTGGACACCAACCCTGAACTCTGACCCACATGTTTACTTTATCCAGCTTCCCCAGCTCTCCGTGGCCTCAGGCCCAGGATACAGAGGGAGGAAAGAACACAAACCTAAAATACTGTCTACCTTTCCTTCTCTTGTGTACTTGTCCGCACTTTTCCCCTCAACTTTCTCCTCCTCTGCTGGGCTATGTTTCCCAGGCTCATGTGTCATCTGCTTCTGATGGTGTTACGCCCCTGGGAGCATTGGCAGGAATTGGTTGGGAGTGGGAGGATACAGGCTATTTCTCCCTCTGCCTCTGCTCTAATTGCATCTCTGGCAGTTGCTGTGTATTTTCCATCTCTCCTGCTCCTGCTAGACAAACCCACTGTTGTTAAAATTTTTACTTGGGCAACCCTCCAGCTTAGGAGGTAACATGCTTCTTGCTGCTGCTTGATCTTTGAGTTGTCTCACTGCCCTCTGTTTGACTTCTTGCCCCTTCTATCACTTCCTTAACAGATTCCCTTCAGCAAAGTCCTTCATTTTAAATATTCAAGTGATTTTCTGGGGGTCTCACTCTCCTAACCTAGTTGCTCTCCTTTGGACATGCTCTCAGTTAGCAGTATTCCTTTAAGACAGGCTTCCTGGGGTGAGGCACAGGTTTCTAGATGCCATCTCACCTTTCTCACTGCAGACAATAAACCTTTACCAATGCATCCAAAACTGAATTCCCTTTTGGAAACTACTGATTCCAAATCTACTGGAGAAAGAATGAGTCTTCCATTGGAGCTAAACTTGCTCATTTCTGTCTGTGGTAGTTGGTTGAATAACTCAACATGTATTCCAATCTCTTTCTCCTTGCCCACCTCCACTCTAGAAGCTGGAAAAATCAGGTATTTTCTTCCTCAGCTTTCTCTGAAGCTGGAAATGAGAGGTACATAATCTAGTTCTGGCTGATTAAATATAAGTACGAATCTGTTGAGGGTCTCTGAGAAAGTTATCACCTTCCTAATAAAAGGGATAGATGTCTCTGGAGCCATATTTTCCTGATCTTACCTACCTTTAACACAGTGTAATGTGACTCTAAGGGAAATGCTTAGAGAACCTCAAATAGGTTGCCCCTCATATTCTTGGGCCACTGAGCCAATGCTGACAACCATCCATCCCTGGACTTCTTGTTGTGTCAGAAAAAAAGGCTGAACCAAAACACTGGGGAAAAATATTTTTAATTTATAATATAATACAGAGAGTTAATATCCCTAATATTTTTTTAAAGTTTGTAAGATAGAGAGGGCCACAATTACATAGAGAAGTAAGCAAGAGATATTAACAGATCTAACAGAGAAGAAATGCAAATGTCTCTTAACTAAATGAAAAAATACTCAGCCTTGCTCATAATAAGAGAAATGCAAACTGAGATTTCATTTTCCCCTATTAGACTGGCGAAAATTCAAAACTTCAACAACATACTCTGTTAATGAAGTTTTGGGAAATAGACACTTTCATAATTTAGTAGTGGGGATGCAAAATTGCACAATCCCTATGGAAAGGAATTTCACAAATTACTTATGCATTCACTCTTTGACCCAGCTGTCTCTAAGTGCAACAGGTCCCACTCACCCCAAAATCAGAGACTGTCAAATAGACCACAGTGTCGCTAGACAATGGAATTACATGCGGTTGTAAAAGGAAATGAGAACCATTTCTACATACTGCTAAAGAGAGGTTTCCTAACATCGTTAAATGAATAAAGAAAGATGGTAAAAGTGTGTATAATATGCTACCAC
Organism: Eonycteris spelaea; assembly: GCA_003508835.1. Classification (NCBI taxonomy): domain Eukaryota; kingdom Metazoa; phylum Chordata; class Mammalia; order Chiroptera; family Pteropodidae; genus Eonycteris; species Eonycteris spelaea. Next base: position 3,120,473 of record PUFA01000103.1, on the reverse strand, counting down.
TTATCTATAAAGTGGTGGGAAACAATTATATTTTTAATGAAGAGATAAATCATAACTTTTTAAAAAAAGGATTACCTAGAAGGGAGGGAGGAAAAGTAGTAGAGAGAACAAGGATAAAAACTGGACTTTGCATGTACCTTGTTCTGTAGATTTAACTTCAAAACCATTTAAATATTTTCCATAACTATAAGATAAAATTTTATTTTAAAATTAATCTCTAAAAGTTCAAATTAAATGAAACAAGTAAAACAAAAATGTACCTCTTTTTGCCTCATTAAAAAGATTTCTAATATTAAGCCAATCTTGCATTCTTGGAATAAATGCAATTTTATAATGATGCGTTATCTTTTTTACCTTTTGTGAGATTCTATTTAAAACTGTTTTGTTTAGGATTTCAACTTTGGCCTATAATTTTCCTTTTTCATACTGTCCTGAGTTTTTTTCTTAAGGTTATATGAGTCACGTTAACAAACAAACCAAAATATGATCACCTCAATAGATGCAGAAAATGCATTTGACAGAATCCAATACCCTTTCGTGATTAAAAAACAAATCTCTCAGCAAAGTAGGATGAGAAGAGAGTTCTCCAGCTTGGTAAGGAAAATCTTTAAAAAACCAATAGCTAAAATCATCTAATGGTTATAGACAGAATGCTTTCCCCCTAAGATTGGGAACAAGGCAAGGATGACTGCTCTTACTACTTCAATTCAACATTAAATTTCATGTCTTAGCCAGTGGAATTAGGTAAGGAAAAAAAGGAAAGGTATCCAGTCTTTATTTGCAGATGACATAATCGCCTATGTAGAAAATCTAATAGAATTTACAAAAAAGCTACCAGAATTAATAAGTTTGCATAATTGCAGGATACAAGATCAATATATAAAAATCAGTTATAATTCTAGATAATGGCAATGAACAATCAAAAGTTGAAACTTTTAAAAATATTTACAATAGCATGAACAAATACGAAATACTTAGGGATAAATTTGACAAAAGATGTGAAAGACCTGAACACTAAAAACTACAAAACACTGTTAAGAAAAATTAAAGAAGATCTAATAAATGGAGAAGCATACTGTGTTTATGTGTTGGAAGATTCAGTAAAATGTTATTTCTCCCCAAAGTGATGTATAGATTCAAAGCAATTTCAATCAAAATGCCAGGAGGATTTTTTGTAGTAATCAACAAGCTGATTCCAGAATTCATATTGAAATATGAAAGACCTAGAAGAGCCTAACAAAGTTGTAAAAGAAGAAAAAAGTGGGAGAACTAACACTCCCTGATTTTATAACTTATCGGAAACCTATAGTTATCAAGATAAGTATTGCTGTGAAGAAAAACAAGTAAATCAATGAAACAAAAAATAGAATCAGAAATAGATCCACACGTTCACAGACAATCGATTTTCAACAATGGTGCAAACCAAGTCAATGGAGAAAAGTTACAAATAATACGGGAACAATTGGCTTCCCATGTGCAAGAAAAACTAACTTTCACTCATATTTCATACTATTTATAAAAATTAACTCAAAATGAATCATAAATCTAAATGTAAGCACTAAAACTATAAAACTTTTAGAAGAAAACAGGAGAAAATCTTTATGATCTTAGGTTAGAAAAAGAGTTCTTAAATATAATACCAAAAGTACAAACTATAAAAGAAAAATTGATAAATTGGACTTCATTGAAATTAAAATTTTTTTCTCTTTGAAAGACACTGAAAAGAGTAATAAAACAAGCAACAGTCTGAAAGAAAATATTTATAAATCATTTACCTTCTAAAGGATATGTATCCAGAATATACAAAGTATTCTCAAAATTAAATAATAAGAAAACAACTTAATTAAAAATAGGTGAAATATTTTTAAAAACACTTCACCAAAGAATATGTATGAATAGCAAATAAACACATGAATATTTTAAACTTCATTAATTATTAGGGAAATGAGAATTAAATTTACAATGAGCTATTACTACAGACCCATTTAAATAGCTAAAATAAAAAAGACTGACCATACCAAGTATTGGCAAGGATGTGGAGAAACTGAAACTCTCATACACTGTTAATGGGAATGAGTTTGTCATTTTTTTAAAGGTAAATATGTACCTAGTATATGTTCTAGGCTTCCACTTTTGAATATTTACCCAAGAGAATGAATTCACATATTCATATAAAGATTTATAGATGAATGTTCACAGCAAATTTATTTGTAACAGCCAAAAACTGTAAATGACTCAAATGTCCATTAACAGGTAAATGGATAAACAAATTACAGTACAATCACACAAGGGAATATTACTCAGCAATAAAAAGAGTGAACTATTGATAAATGCAGCATAAGTGAATCTCAAAATTATTAAGCTGAATGAAAGAGGATAGACAAAAAGAATACATTCTGTATGATTCCGTTTATATAAAATTCTAGAAATTACAAACTAATCTATAGTCACAGACAGTATATCAATGTTTGCTTGGTGTGATAGGCAACCTCTAAAATGGCTCCTTATGATTGCCATCTCCTGGTATCCACACTCTTTGTAATTCCTTCCCCCTTGAGATTGTGCTGGACATAGTTACTCATGCATAATGAACAGAATATGGCCAAAACGATGAGATTTCACATTTGAGATTAGGTTATAAAGAAATGATGACTTCCCTCTGCCTCTCTGTCTCTACCTCTCTCCCTCTCTCCCTCTCTCTCTGATGAAATCGGCTGCCATATTTTAGCTGCCCAAAAGAGAAGCCCACATGGCAAGAAATTAAATAAGGGCTTCAGCCAATAGCTAATAAGAAACTAAAGTCCTTGTTTCAACAGCTTGTGAAGAACTGAATCCTGCCAACAATCATTTGAGTCTGGATGCAGATCTTCTCCTAGCCAAGCCGTAAGATGAGACCACAGCCCTAGCCAACAACTTGGTTACAACCTTGGGAGAGACCTTGAGGCAGAGGCTCCCAAGTAAGTTTTGCCAAGATTCCTGACCCACACAAAATGAGAGATGATACATTTCTTTTGTTCTAAGCTGATAAGTTTGGGGGTTGTTACACAGCAATAGACAATACATCTGTAGTTTTGAGGTTTGGGCAGGTGTGAGAGGCAAGAGAGAGGGATTGCAAATGGGCATCAAGAAACTTTGGGGGTAATGAGTATGTTCATTATCTTGATTGTTGTGATGGTTTAATGGGTGTATACCTGTATCAAAACTTATTCATGTACGCAATTTAAATATATGCAGTTCACTGTGTGTAAATTGTATCTCGATAAATTTTTTTTAAGTTGCCGCGAAGTCAAATGAAAAGAAGACTTCATCAATGGACTCAGCAACATGGAAGTCATCAATCTAGGATGACTAACTGTCTGGATTTGCTCAGGACTGATGTGGTCCCTGGAATTGAAGACTTTCCATTTTAAAACTATGTTGGCATGAGCTGGTCACCCTACTGATGACAATAACAAAATGACAAGAGTATCTATCGTGGAAGTGAATAGCAACTTTGTCAAAAGCTGTTTCAGTGGAATGGTGGGGATAAAAGCCTTTTAGGATAAAAAGTTCAACAAGGCGGGAGAAGAATTGGGGACATTGAACACAGACAACTGTTTGGAGGAATCTTGTTGCAGCAGGAAGAAGAGCATTGCGGTGGTAGCTGGAGGGGATGTGAAGTCAAGGACGTAAGTTTTAAGATGGGAGTCATTTCAGTCTGCTCGTGTGCTGATGGAAATAATCTAGTGGAGAGAAAATGTTTTATGATACTGAGAAAGGATACTTAAGGATGAAAAGCCTCCAGTAGGTGAGATCTACTTCTCAAAGCAGTCTCAACAAGGGGCCAGAGGATCCCTGCCAGAACACAGAGGCTCCCCTAACGGGTCATGAGGATCCAAAAGTACATGTTCTTTCTTCGGGTTTTACAGTCAAGTGATTCATGCATCTATAGACTCTCATATTTTAGGACAACTCAGGGTCACTCACTAGCAATCTAATAAATAAGTCACAAAAGTTTACTAAAATATGCTATTCATAAACTAAAATGACCCAGGACTCTGATTGTTCCCTTTGCTAAGAAATCTGGCTGCCACACAACACTTAGCAATGTTTTCAAACTCCTACCCTGCATGCACACTGCAGATGGTGAGAATTTCACAATTTGGGGGAAGGACACATGGTCAGGATTTCATCATTGTTACCCTGAAAAGGCTGTGGTGGCCTTGCTATTCTTATTTTAAAAATCTCTTCTAGTCTATCTTCAACATTATCCATTTAACTTTTTGTGGATTATTAGGTTAATTTCACAGTCTATAGTGATCCAAGTTTGTATCAATATTTTTTAACCTATAATTTTCCTATACTATAGACTTCGAAACAATGTAAGTTTGGTGCTCAGCTATGAGTCACTCAAATCCCAATTGCCTGTGGGGGAACATGTTATATGTGCTGAACTGCTTCTGAATATTGGTTACTTTAATAAGTAAAATAAAATTATTGAATGACTTTTAAGTTTTTAGGGAAATGTTTTATAATGCAAAAATCTATTGGTTATGTTTATATTCTTTTACAGTAACTAATAAGCGAATCATAGTGCTGGCAACATGATAAATCTAGCTTGTTTTATTTCTTCCCTTTCTTTACAATCCTTGCGTTTTTCCCCTAGAGAAAACTTGAGGGCAGGGGAGAACACAAAGCCTTATATCCTGCCTGTGGGTGCCACAGTCGAAAGGTTCAGGAGCTTCTATTGCAGAAGGGCTTTTTCTGGGGCCTCTCAGGACAAGGCTTTGTGCCAGCACAGGCAGAGTTTACAGCTCCCAAACCCCGTCAACCACAGTTTTCCTAATTCCAGGCTGGCCATACAAGCACACACGGGCCATCCTTTCTTCTTAAGGCCCAGCCCAGAGGAAGCTGGGGCTGTGCTGCAACAAGTAACATCCCATTTTCTGGGCCGCGTCTTTCCTCTTTTTTCTTTTCTCCTTTGGTTTCTCTCTTTTCTGTGCCAAAAGATGTACTGTTCTAACTATAGTTTCTGACAGGTGTGCGGCCATGGCAGGGACGCCACAGTCCAGCTGTCCCCAGACACGTGGATTCTCTCCAACCGTCTTGCGGAAATCATGGGGCTGAGTGGGGACAGCCCTCCCAGTCATGGCAGGGGGGAGGGGCAAAGGCAGGGGTAGCTTCTCATTCCCAAAGCAAAGCAGAGCCCAGGAGAGTGTGCAAGAAATCCCCAGATCTGGGAGGACTGCTCTGGTTCAACAAGGAATCAGGAATTAGTTCCTATTTTCTCATTTGCGGCAGAGACTGCCAGATGTCTCCTCAAAATCCATCCCTTCCTCCTTTGTTCTCATTAATATAGCCCTGGTATGAGCCTCACCTGGCTCAGATCAAGTACTCGCTACAAGTGAGCTACTGCTGTATCATTTAATCCTTGCAACAACTCATTGTATAGGAGAGTTCATACTTACGCCCACTGATATACCCGAGATCTCACAGCCAACAGGTGGCGGAGATGAGATTCAAATCCAGGTCTGTCTGAATCAGAGATGGATCCCCTTCCCTTTCTACCTCCTGTCTTCCAAAAAAAAAAAAAAGAAGAAGAAGAAGAAAGAAAGGAAGGAAGAAAGGAAGGAGGAAGAAGGAAGGAAGGAAGGAAGGAAGAAGAAGAAGGAAGGAAGGAAGAAGAAGAAGGAAGAAGGAAAGGAAGAATTCACATGCAGAGGTGGAACCTTAGAAAGAACCTGTGAGACCCCAGCTTATCTCTAGGGATCAGATCACCCCACAGAGCAGGTGGCAGCTTCTCCCCAGGCCCCTGAACTTTCACTCCTCTTTCTTAGCACATGGTCCCAAGCTGGGTGCCTAGTACGGGCTCAAGAGGAAGGAAGAAATGGAGAGGAAAGGCAAAGGGAAGAAAAGGGAGAGGAAGGAAAGAAGACACCAAACAGGCATGTCCCCAGCTACCCATCCAGCCCTGGGTAAAGGGTAGTTTACCAACGAGCAACTACATCCAGTTGAGAATAACAGAGGTGACACTTAAACACGCGAGGGTGTTTTTGTTTTTCCCACACACGAGAGAGAGGTAGTGGTGTTGTATGAGTGGTTCAAAAATGTCAGGTCTGCATCTCTGCTTCTCTTGGCCTTTTATTCATGGTTACAAGACAGCTGCTGCCTCTCTATTATGATCCATGCAGAAAAAAAGAAAGCAAATAATGCTTAAAACTTTTTAATTTATGTCTTATTGGCCAGACCTGTCGAGGAAATATAAAGTTTTAGTTTTATCATCATCATCATCATCATCATCATCATCATCATCATTATTTATTGAGTTAACATTGGTTAATAACATTATATAATTTTCACATGTACAAGATTATAATTCAATGTCTGTGTATTCTATTGCATGCCCACCACCCAAAGTCTAATTTCCTTTCATTACTATATATTTGATACCCTCCCCCCACCCTCTTTCCCCTCTAGTAATCACCATTCTGTTGTCTGTACCTGCGGTTGCTTTTGTTTGTTTTGTTAGTTTGTTCGTTACTTTTGTTTTATTTTTAGCAAGGCTTATTTGTTCTGTCACTCCCTTCCCTGCTTCCGTCTGCACTTTCCAGTCCCAGGAAATGATCTCTGAAGTACGAAGGAGGCTCCCCTCGAACATGTAACCTCAGGAGAAAGGAGATGCATGTCCTGCTGAAATTATGAAGAATTTCAGAAAATGGATCCCAATCGCAGAAGTTTCAGACTTGACTTCTAGAGCACAGCTCTGTCCCAACGTGGTCCACTGGGCTTTCTGTAGCTAGATGGTTCCTGTGGGAGAACCCTGGTCCCTAGGACATACAGAGAAGGTAGGAATTGACTATAGCTGTCAGGGAACAACTAGGATGTTTTTAGCTACAAGTCACAGAAAGTCACAGCTCAAAGTATCTTTAACATATGAGGGAGTTTATTATCTCACACATCAGGAGGCCCAGAGATGGGAAGAGAGGACTCCAGACAGAGTACTTCAGCTCTCCAACTTTTCTCTCTGTGGTTTTCTGAGAACTGCCCCACTCTTTGTGTTGGCTGGTAGAAAGATGGTCATAGAAGTTTCCAGGCATTACAGCTGGGTGAGAAAAGAGACCATCTCTTCCTGGGGTTATTTATTAGAAGTGACAAAACCTTTCCCATAAGCCCCCCTGCAGACTTCCCCTCATGTCTCCTGTGGCCCTCCACATGGCCTGGGCTTCATCACACCATGAGGCAGGGTTCTAATGCCAAGGAGGGGGAGAGGGAGAGAAAGAGAGAGAGAGAGAGAGAGAGAGAGAGAGAGAGAGAGAGAGAGAGAGAGAGAGAGAGAGAGAGGGAGGGAGGGAGGGAGAGATAGGGAGAGAGGGGAGGGAGGAAAGGAGGGAGGGAGAGGAAGGGAGAAAGAGAGGGAGGGAGGGAGTGAGAGAGAGGGAGAGAGAACACCAGATGGAAGCTGTGTCTCTTCTCATGGCCTAGCCTCAGAAGTATGCAGTACCACAACTACTGCATTCTATTCCTGGAGGCAGTCTCAGAGTCCCAACAGCTTCAAGGAGAGGGGAATTGGAATCTAACTCTTGATGAGGCGATGGCAAATTCTGGCAAGCACATGAGAACCAATGGATTATGGCAACTATCAGAAAATGCAACCTACTGCATGAGAAGATCCAGTGGCCCTTTGCACAGCACCCCCATCCCCACCTTCCACATACACACTGCTCACTTGCATATACAGGTCTTACCTGCCAGGATCTGCAGAACTCTACAGCAAAGGAGTCTGGAAAACATTTCTAGTTCTCTTTCAGACTTTACAGCACATGAAGATAAACTGGAAGGGGGTTGTAATGAATGGTGAATGAAACAGCTTCCTCTGCCACAGCTAAGCAAGAAAGAAGAGAAGTTAAATAAATGACTGAGACGTAGCCAGCAGGGTCAAGATCCTTACCTTTTCTACTGCTAACTCTTTCCTGTACATTCGACAAATATTTGTTGAGCATCTCCCATATTCCAGGCAAGCCAGACTTTAAACAAGATAGATAGGGATTTTAGAATCTATGGAAGGGAGTCTGAAGCCAAGAATTATTATAACTAAACATGCATTTACAATTTTTATGAGGACTTTAAAAAGAAGTGGATATTCCGTACTTCCTCTTTTCACATATATATCTTGTTAGCCAGCCTGATAGGAAACTTCAGGCATTAGAGATAGCACTGAGCCTTCCTTCAGAAATCCTCTATAATCATTATAGGACAAAATTCATCTCGGTCCTCAGATGTTACTCACAGTATTAACTACCTAAAGTTAAGCAGCAAAGATTAGTAAAGGTAAATAAATGTTTAAATGAATGTAAAATCCCAAACCAGACTGAGATTGTCAGAATCTGGACAACCTTGGCACTAACCGAAGCAAAACAGAGGCTTTGGCTTCCAAGATGAAAAAAAGCTCAATTCCAGATACACCCCGGATACTAACAGGAGTAGGCAGTGGGCTCTAGCTCAGGACAGAAGTGTGAAATCACAGTGCCACAGCTTGCATTAGCCTCTTGTTTCAGGAGATGAAAACGGTAGAGTTCTTCAGCATCATCCATGGCTGGAACTTCAGCTCCCAAGGAAAACTTACCATCCATTCCAGGGAAATGAAGGTGCTGACAAGGGGAGGAGGTAACCGTGATCGTGATCGGATTGTGTGTCTGGAAACAATTAACACCCATATGATCGACACTGAAGTTACTTCATTGATGCTTTACGGTTCAGTGACCCCAGTCAGGTTTTTGTTTTAGCCATGTTATACATAGACTCCCATTATGGGCTCACCTCATAAGGCTCTTCGGTAACTAAGGCAAGTAGCAGCTGCGTTGACGAAAATTGTAATATACATTAAATCGTATGTTATTTCCTCAATTAACTGAACAAAGTTAAGGAATAAACAGTACAGCTCACACCCCTTCTTTTCCTCTCTGATGTTTTCTTCTAAAGAAACAAACACACAGCTTCATTACCAACAGCTTAGAATAAATTAATAGGAGCTGAAATCCGTGAAATTAGATTCGCTTTTCTAATTAGCTGGAGAGTTCACAGATAGGGGGGCGGTCTTTCTCACAGGTCTCTTCTTTTCTGGAAGAGGATGGCCATTTGTGATCTCAGAAAATTAAACCCTCCCTCCTTCATTCTACAAAGAAATTTCTGATTGAAGTGTAAATGTGAATTTCCTTTGGCCACCTGGAAGATCATTTTGAAGTTGCAAATCTTGAGCAAATTCCTCATTAATTCCACCCTGTGGTTGGGAGATTGTGTGATCCAGCAATTTCAATTTTCAAAGAAATTTTTGGATTTTTTTTTCTTTACTAATAACATCCTCAGCTTAGTTGGCACCCTCCTCCGTGGAGTTCAAAGTGATTTTAAGACTTTTTTGTCTTTAATTCTCACATCCTAGACAGAAGAGATAGGGGCCAGGAGAGAAAACAACTGCTTTCCTGACAAACAGGCAAATGAAGCTGAGGTCAGAAGCGAGAGGCCAGGGAGGCATGGAGCAAAGTTCTTAAGATGACCCAAAAGGTCAGCGGCAGCCCTAGGGCATCCCAACTGTTATTTCATTCTTTACTTCCAGCTAGCTGACCATCACACTTACCTCCAAAAGTCTAAAATTGTCAAGCAGACCCCGGGGGCTCTCTCTAAGTGAGGACGCTGGATACCTGACACTCTATTCTAATGATTCACTAAGTGATTAAACAGGAAAAATTTGTCCAGAGAAGAACAAGCTCCCTGTCCACAGCAAGCTAGATGCCCAGTTCCAGAAATTTCTTCATTCACGTGCACATTCAATTATCTGACAAATGTTTATTGAGCAAAGCACCTACTATATACCAGATAGTATTCTGGGTGCTGGTGGATACAGAATTGAATAAAATAAACAACATTGTTGCTTTCACAAGTTATTCTAGTGGGGAAGAGAAAACAATAAACAAGATAAATAAACAAAATATAAGGTGTGTTAAGTGGTGATAATGCTAGATAGAATATGAAGAAGGGGTGTGGGATTTAAAATGTCAGGGTGTGTGAGAGTTTGAATTTTTTGGCGAGACCACAGAACATGGTATTGAAGAAGCCCAGAAAGAAATGGAAGAGCACCATAGATGCTGTGGAAGAAACACAGCCATGGGTGGAACATGAGACTAGATATTTCCTGTAGTCTCCTGGGGTAAATTTCTGCTTATACATTTGTGAACTTGGCCAACATCTACCCTTCAGATGGTTGTGAGAGTTAAGAAAATATCTGTACTGAATTGATTGGTGTCCCCCAAATTATGCTCACCTAGAACCTCAGAATATGACCTCATTAGAAACAGGATCTTCGCATATACAATTAGTTAAAATAAGGTCATTTCAGATTAGGGTGGGCCCTATACTCAGTGACCGGTGTCCTTATAAGAAGGCTACTCAGAGACACAAAGTACCCACATGGAGAAGACAGCATGTGAAGATGGAGGCAGAAATTGAAGTGATAGAGCTACAAGCTAAAGAAGACTAAGGATTGTGAGCAACCTCCAGAAGCTACGAGAGAGGCATGGAACAAATTCTCCCTAAGAGGCTTCAGAAGGAACCGTTTCTGCCTGCATCTTGGTTTTGGACTTCTGGACTTCTGAACTGTGGGATAATAAATTTCTGTTGTTTTAAGCCACCCAGTTTGCGGTAATTTGTTACGAAAGTCCTAGGAAACCAATACAGATTCTGGTACCCGGAAGTGATGCTGCTGTAACAAATACCTAAGGTGCGAAAAGGTTTTGGAATTAGGTAATAGGTAGAGGCTGGAAGAATGCTGAGGTGAATGATAGAAAAAGCCTAGATTGCCTCAAAGAGATTATTGGTAGAAATATGGATGTTAAAGGAGATTCTGATGAGAGCTCAGAAGGAAGTTAGGAGGATAATAGAGAAAGTTTCTATCATCTTGAGGAAAACATATATAGTCATGAAAAGAAATTGATAGAAATATGAACATTAAGGTGTGTCTGATTAGATCTCAGAAGAAAGTGAGAAGCGTGTTATTGGAAACTGGAAGGAAGGTGATCCTTACCATAAAGTGGCAGAAAACTGTGATGAATTGTGTTCTACTGTTGGGTGGAAAGTAGGATTTGTAAGAGATGAGCTTACAAGTTTAGCTGAGATTTCCAAGCAGAATAAGAAAAGTGTAGCCTGGTTTCTCCTCATACTTATAGTAAAATGTGAGAGGAAATATATGAATTGAGAAGCAACTATTAAGCAAACAGAAACATGACTTGATGATTTGGATTTGGAAAATTCTCAGCCTCGCCATATCATAAAAAGATGCTTAAGGAATGGGTGTGGCTGACCACCTTCTACTCAAGAATTAGGAATGTAATTTATGAATCCAGCAGAATCCAGGAATAGAATGGGGTTACCCAAGGGGGTTCTATAAAGAACTCTCATTTCATGACATGGATCCTCTGACATTTCAGAAGACCCACAAGGATTTTGAGAATGGTGCAACACTAAAACACTACCAACTTGGAATGAAGGAAACAGAGATGGGACAAAATGAAGGTCACCAATTTCTGGGATTTTTCAGGCAGGAAACCAGTCAATAGCACTACTACTCGCTGTGAATGTGGGTTATCTTTCAAGAAAAGAGATGAATGACTTTGAGGGAAGCGGGAGCTCAAGGCCAGTGGGGCTGCCTGTTGGTTCCCCTAAAGAAAGTGGCAACCAAATAAAGAGAAAGCGAACAAGTTAGACCAAGGCAGGAACAGATGAAAGAAAATGCCATTCATCATATAATTGGAAGAAAATATATAATAGGCTACACAGGCTGGGAATTTATAGAATTTAAGTGAAATAAATGTGATTTAAAGATAACCTTTCATTTTAGATCTTATTAAAGAACTTTCTAAAATGTGGCAAAAAGAAAAAGAAAATGGCACCCAATACACAAGGGCCCCTGAGTAGCAATTCTTGTTCTCCACATGTAGCACAGAAGCAAAGGAACATTAGGAGACCACAGATATACAGAGGCCAAGGGCTTAATAATCAACAGTAATCATGACAGATTGGCCAGAGAGTCACCTGAAGAATAGCTGAACAGAAGTCCTATAACTAAGGACATACAGAAGAACTACATCGAGACTGGTAGGTGGGGCAGAGACAACACAGAGGCTGGTCCCACACCAATGCATGGTAGTTAAAAAATCAGGAGGGTTATCCCGGCTGCAGAGGTCCCCTCTGAAAGTGAGGGGTCCCAGCCCCAAACAAGGGTCCCCAACCCAGAGTTCCAGTGCCAGGAAGAGAAGTCTCCACAAATTCTGCTGTGAGAAGCAGCAGAGATTGTGGCTAAGGGAGATGCAGGGTGGCTGGAGTTGCAGATATTCCTCTTAAGGGTTCCATGCACGTACTTATTTGCTGACAGATTCACTTGCTCTGAGCTTCAGACTGGGGCAGTGCCTTGAAAGGCACCAGGGAGAAACTGAATTGTCTGGCTTCTGGGTGAGTTCTGGAGGGGCAACTCTCTCCCAGACAGAAGTGCTGGCAGAAGCCATTGTTCTTCTGTTGAGCCCTGCCCCCACCCAGTGTGCAGACACAGGCAGCACCAATGTGAGATCCCATCAACCTGGATAACACCATTTGCCCCTCCCTGGTGATTCCCTGAGACCTAACCCCCCAACTTATGGAACCCAACTAAGCCACTTCCACTGACATTTCCATTAAAAATGGTTCTCTCTTGACTTATGCTGTGGACTATCCTAAATCTCCCAAATGTTTACAGACTCCACAAGCAGCATCTGGCCTCAGTATGCCTCATTCCTCTTGCTAAGCAGCCCCAAGCCAGCACTACCAGTAGCCAGCCTCAGTTTTGCAGCTTATCCTCTCCTAGGCACTCCAAGCCCAGCAATCACCTGCAGATGCAACAGAACCTACCAGAAAACCCAGAACCAACACACTTGGTGGCTGCTTCAGACCATATGAGAGCACCACCCAAGCACCTCCACAAATGACACACTCAAAGGGCAGACTGGGGGCAGTGTGAGAGCCAGCTAAAACAAAGCCTGCTCCATGAAGTCAGCCCCTGTATGACAGCTCCTCCACTGTAGTCTTGGCCAGTCTTCATAACCAATCAGCCTGAGAGTCAGTCCTTCCTGCTGATGTGCCAGTAGCAATAGAAGCTAACTACAAAAAAGGGCACACCCAACTGACACAAGGGACACACCTGGAGCCCCTGGGCTCAAGTGACCAGAAATCGATACACCACTGTATCCCATAGGACACCTACTATGTAAGGCCACCCTACTAAGACTGGGAGACATAGCAGCTCTACCTAATACATAGAAACAAACACAGAAGGTACCCAAGATGGTGAGACAAAGAAACATGTCCCAAATGAAAGACAGAACAAAGCTCCAGAAAAAGAACTAATAAATGAAGACAGCAGTCTACCAGACACAGAGTTCAAAACACTGGTTGTAAGGATGCTCGAACAACCTCAGTGAGAACTTCATCAAAGAGATAGGAAATAAAAATTGAGATAGAAACTTAAAAAGCAACCAGTCAGAAATGGATAATATAAAACTGAAATAGAGAATGCGTTAGAAGGAATCAACAATGGATTAGATAAAGCAAAGAAATAATCAGTCATTTGGAAAATAAGGTAGAAGAAAACACCCTCAGAACAGCAAAAAGAAAAAAAAGTTCAAAAATATGAGGATAGTTTAAGGTGCCTCTGGGACAACATGACGTACACCAACATTTGAATCATAGGTGTACAGAAGGAGAAGAGAGAAAGGATTGAAACCCTTTGAAGACATGATGACAGAAACCTTCCTAACTGGTGAAAGAAAATAGACATACAACTAGGAAGTGAAGAGAATCACAAACAAGATGAACCCAAAGAGGCCCACACCAAGACACATTATATTTAAAATACCAAAGGTTAAAGACAAAGAGAGAATCTTAAAGTGACAAGAGAAAAGCAGTTAGTTACCTACAAAGGAGCTCCATAGACTGTCAGCTGATTTTCTCAACAGAAACTTTTCAAGACAAAAAGGAATGGCACAAAATATTCGAAGTGATGAAAAGCATGGACCTACAACCAAGATTACTCTACCTAGCAAAACAATCATTTAAAATCAAAGGACAGATAAAGAGCTTCTGAACAAGAAAAGCTGAAGGAATTCATCACACTAAATCAGTATTACACGGAAATGTTAAAGGGATATTTAAGAAGAAGAAGAAAATCAAGGATATGAATAATGAAATAGCAATAACTACATATATACCAACAATTACTATAAATATAGGTGGATAAAATGCTCCAATCAAAGACAGTGTGGCTAAATTGAAGAAAACAGAACCCCTACATATACTGCCCACAGACACTTCAAATTGAAAAGACCACATATAGGCTGAAAGTAAAGGGATGGAAAAGATACTTTTATGAAAATGGAAATGAAAAAAGTTAGGGAGCAATACTTACACCAGACAAAGAATAAGCTTTAACAAAGGCTATAGCAAGAGATAAAGAAGAACCCAGTTATCTCACTTCTGGTATTTTACCAAAGGAACCCAAACATGCTTCAAAGAGACATGTTCATTATAGCACTATTTACAATAGCTAAGATATGGAGGCAACTCTGAGTGTCCATCAATGGCTAAAGGATAAGGAGAGTGGTGCGTATATACAATGAATATTACTCAGCAATAAAAAGAACGAAAATCTTTCCATCTGCAGCAACACAGATGGACCACATGATTTCACTTATATGTGGTCTAAAGAACAAAATAAGCCAAACAAAACAGAAACAAACTAAGATACAGACATTTTTAACATTTTGATGGTTGCCAGATGAAGGGAATTTGGGTAGGTGAAAAGGGGGAAGAGATTAAGAAGTAGTTACAAAAATAGTCATGGGATGTAAAACTATTATATACAAGGAATATAGTTAATAATATGGTAATAACTATGTGTTGATGTCAGATGGGTACTGAATTATCGAGGTGATCACCTTGTAATTATATACATGCCAATCACTGTTGTACACTAATATAATATTGTTGCCAACTGTAAGTGAAAAAGAAAAAACTAAATAAATTTATTTAAAGAAAAATTTGGTGAGACAGGGCTTGGCTAGCCCCCAAAAGCCACCTTCATTTAAAAGCGGTGTAAATGGGAGGCCACAGTAGTCACCGTTCCACTGCAATTTTGAAACCTAGCTGAGCACATGTCAGCAGTTCCCCCCAACTTTAGGGGCCAAGAGTGTTCCTTGATTAAGGTTATTTTCTACTTCCTTGTGAGTGATTCTCCAATCACTATTCTTGGTCCACATTCTGGGCTCCAGTCTCCACCATTTTTAGTCACCTTTCTTTTTCAATAATTAATGGGAAGTTTGAAAGATACGTAGCAGAGTGAGAGACATCCCCAGATCTCCTCTTGAAACAATAATAAGCTGAAAATCTGAAACTCAACAAAAACACCCAACTACACACTAGCATGGTCTGAGCGTGGGATCTGCACATAAGAGCTATCACAAGTCAGAACCCTGGGTGTCAGGCGTTGGACTGGAGAAATAAAAGAAGCTGCCTCTCGCAGCCATGAAGCAATCTGTAGGGGGAGGGGGAGGGGCGAAGGGGCAATGACTTCCCTGAAGCCCTGCCTGGGAGAGTTTGTGAGTTCGACGCAGCCCCCAGCAGGGCCCAGTCATCAGGGCAGAAAGCAGAGAAGCGGATGGCAGAGAAACAACAGTTGATTTTTACTGGCCATGGTTGCAAAAACCAGGGTGAGCCACATTCCCCAACCCCTAACCCAGAGGCCCCTCCCGCCATTACCCTCCAAGACCAATCACCATGGAGTCCAGAGGAATCTGGCAAATGCTACCAAAACTGTTGCTGAAACTGACAGGTACTGAAACTGAGAGTAAGCAACCTTGATTAAATATCTACAAGAAAAAAAGGCATTACATTAAAGGCATTATTTAGGTTTATATATAGCAGAGATCCGAGGAGGCTTAGACGCCCACTACTAGAAACCAAAAGAAAACCGCCCTCTTTGCAGCAGGTTAGAGACCTCTAATAATAAATCTTCTTTCTGGAAAAAAGCAGAATACACTTCCATTAATGCCTAGGCAGAGAATAGTTTGGTTAAAACCAGGACAACCAAGGTGACAAGGCACTCAAAAAGAAAAGAGAAAAATCTCCAGAAATAAGCTTACAGACATAGGAATATGCAACTTAAATGACAGAATTCAGATGCTCCTTCTGAAAAAATTCAGTGAGTTCTGAAACGAGTCATATCAACAATTTCAGGAATTGAAAAAAAGAACTACATGAGCAGAGCAAGGAGATTGAAACCTTCAAAAAGAACAGAATAGACCTTCTGGAGATGAAGAACACACTGTAAGAGTTGAAAAAATGAAATAGCAAGCTTGGAAATAGAGTTGACCAAATAGAGAAAAGAATCAGTGATATCAAAGACAGAAATCTAGAAATAAATCAGAAGGAAGAAGAGAGAAACTGAAGAATGAAAAAATAATGAAAGAGAAATTCAAGAACTAGCTGGTACCATCAGGAATCATGCACCAAGAATAATGGGCATTATCAAAGGCAAGGAAAAAGAACAAGGACTAGAAAGCATTTTTCAGACAAATAGTTGATTGAGAATTTCCCAAATCTAAGGAATGAGCTAGAACTTGAAATTCAAGAAGTCAACAGAACACTAAATTATCTTAACCCAAAAAGGCCTTCACCAAGACACATTGGATTAAAGTTATAAAACATCAATGACAAAGACAGAATTTCAGGGTAGCCAGGGAGAGAAAACAGTAACTTATAAAGGAAAACCTATTAGATTTTCTTCAGACTTCTCAGTGCAAACTGTACAAGTCAGAAAGTAATGGAATCAAACATTTTAAACTATTAAGTGAAAGGAACTACCAGCCTAGAATAAGCTCTCCTTTAGATATGAAGGAGAAATGAAGACCTTTTCAGACATACAAAAATTGAGGTGAGACTCCACTACGAGGCCTGCACTATAGGAAACACTGAAAGGGGTCAGCTCACCTAAAACAAAATGACAACAAAATACATAATTAGGAGTAAAGTAACTATCAGGCAAATAGAAGCAGAGGAGTGCAATCCTCACTAAGAACAGGGTATTATAAGCTTAAATAACGAGAAGAGAATTGCCATAGCAAGATAATAATTAACGTTCACATATATAGGAAAAAAACTGAGACCACAATGACTGAAATGAGAAAAGTCTAAGATCCAAATCCACAAAGAAGAATGGGATGAAGCACATGCAGAAGAAAGGGACGACTGTATATGTATAACCATCCTTACATATTCATGATGGTAGCCACACACCAAAGAATCAGAACCAAAGTAATAACATAAAACAAGAAGAACCAGAGGGAAAACCCACAAAAACCAACCAAAATAAAGAAAACAAAACACAAGGACAAGGAAGCAATGGAAACACCGAGCTACCAGAAAGCAAAAGATAAAATGGCTATAAGAAGACCTCATATTTCAATAATCACCCTAAATGTAAATGGACTGAACTCACCAATAAAAGGCACAGAGTTGCAGATGGATCAAAAAACAAAACCCAACCATATGCTGCCTCCAGAGACACATTCAGCTCCAAAGACAAATATAACTCAAAGTGAAAGGTAGAAAATGATATTTCAAGCAAATGGCATTCAGAGAAAAGCAGAGTAGTGGTACTAATATCATATGAAATAGACTTCAAAATAAAAAGGTAAAGAAAGATACTGAGGGACACTTCATAATGATAAAGGGAATCATGCACCAAGAAGACATAACACTTATTAATATCTATGCTCCAATCAGGGAGCCCTGAAATATGTAAAGCAATTACTAACAGAACTAAAGGGAGAAACAGACCAAAACACTATCATAGTAAGGGGACCTAAATACCCCACTATCAGATATGGACAGATCATCCAAACAGAAATCAATAAGGAAATAACATTTAAATGAACATTAGACCAACTGGACATAATTGACATTTACAGAGCCTTCCATCCCAAACAGCTGCTTATACATTCTTCTCTAGTGCACATGAACATTCTCAAGAATTGACCACATACTGGGACACAGAGATAGCCTCAACAAATATAAGGGGTTGAAAATCATACCAACCATATTCTCAGATCATAATGCTTTGAAACTAGAGAGCAAACTGCAAAAAGAAATCAGAAAGAACACAAAACATGGAGATTAAACAATATGCTATTGAAAAGAATAACTGGGTCAGAGAAAAAATAAATAGAGAGATGAAGAGACACATAGAAATGAATGAAATGATAGCACAAAATATCAACTTTGGGACACGGCAAAAGCAGCCATTAAAGGAAAGTTCATTTCATTACAGGCCTATCTTGAAAAACAAGAATGAGCCCAAATAAACAACCTAATGCTTCATCTTAAACTAGAAAAGGAAGAAAACGAAGCCTAAAGTCAGCAGAAGGAAAGATAATCAAAATTAGAGCAGAAACAAATGAAATTGAAAACAAACCAAAACAATAGAAAAAATAAATGCAACAAAGAGCTGGTTCTTTGAGAAGGTTAATAAAATTGACAAACCCTGGCTAGACTCACTAAAAAAAAGAGAAAGGACACAAATAAAAAAATCAAGAATGAAAGGGGGGAATTTAATGACTGACATCACAGATAATACAAGATCATCAAGAAATACTATGAAAAAGTTATAACACAAATTAATAACCTAGAAGAAATGACCAGTACTTAGAAAAGTACAAACCTTCCTAGACTGAATCAAGAAGATCTAGAAAATCTAAATAGACTGATCAGCAGTATGGAAATTGAAACAATCATCAAAAACCTACCAAAAAGTAAAAGTCCAGGACCAGATGCTTCACCAGTTAATTCTACCCAAATACTCAATGAAGACTTAATCCTATTCTCCTCAGACTCTTCAAAAAAATCAAAGAGAAGGCAATACTTCCCAACTCATTTATGAGGCCAATATCACTCTAATACCAAAACCTGTTAAAGATAAGACAAAGAAAACTACAGACCAATATCTCTCATGAACACAGATGCAAAAATCCTAAATTAGATACTTGCGAACTGAATACTGCAACATATTAAAAAGATTATATATCACGATCAAGCGGGCTTCATCCCAGGGGCATTGGAATGGTTCAACATATGCAGATCGATTAATGTGATATACCACATAAATAAATTAAAAAATAAGAATCATAGGATCGTATCAATAGATGCAGAAAAGGCCTTCAGCAAGATACAGCATTTACGATCAAACACTTTAAAAAATCGGTCTAGGAGGAAAGTACCTTAACATAATAAAGGCCATATATGACAAACCCTCAACAAACATACTTAATGGTGAGAAACTAAAAACCTTCCCTCTAAGATCAGGAACAAGGCAAGGCTGTCCACTATCGCCACTGTTAGTTACTATAACGTTGGAGGTCCTAGTAGTGCAATCAGACAAGAGAAAGATACAAAAAGCATCCAAATAGGAAACAAAGAAGCCAAACTGTCATTGCGGATGACATGAGTCTCTCTATAGAAAACCCTAAAGACTCCAGAAGAACACTACTAGAAACAATGAGCAAATACAGTAAAGTTTCTGGATACAAAATCAACATTCAAAAAATCCATAGTGTTCCTACTTTAAAATAATGAAATGTCAGAAAAAGAAGTGGAAAAAATAATCCTTTTGCAAGTGCAACAAAAAGAATAAAATACCTAAGAATAAATCTAATGAAAAATGAGAAGGACCCTTATAATGAAAACTATAAGACTTTATTAAAATAAATCAAAGAAGATACAAAGAAATGGAAAGATATTCCGTTCTTAGAGTGGAAGAATCAACATAGTTAAAATGACCTTATTCCTAAAGCATTATACAGATTTAATGCAATCCCCATCAAAATCCCATTGGCACTTTTTAAAGGAATGGAAAAAAAAATCATCAGATTTGTATGGAAGCACAAAGACACCAGATTGCCAAAGCCATCCTGAGAGAAAAAATGAGGCTGGAGGCATCACTCTGCCCAACTTCAAATTATACTAAAAAGCGACAGTAATCAAAACAGCATTGGCAGCAAAACAGACACACGAACCAGTGGAACACAATTGAGAGTCCAGAAGTAAACCCATATTTATATGGGCAAATAATTTTTGACAAAAAGCCAAAAACATACAGTGGAGAAAGGAAAGCCTCTTCAATAAATGGTGCTAAAAACTGGAAAGCCACCTGCAAAAGAATGAAACTAGCTGTTGTCTATCACACACACCAAACTCAAAATGGATTAAGGACCTGAATATAAGACCTGAAACAATAAAATGCATAGAAGAAAACATAGAACTAAACTCAAGGACCTTGGACTTAAAGAGGATTTTATGACTTTGACCTCAAAGGCAAGGGAAGTAAAAGGTAAAATAAACGAATGGGACTACATCAAACTAAAAAGCTTCTGCTCAGCAAAAAAACCCTCAACAAGGTAAAGAGACAACCATCCGAATGGAAAAATATATTTGCAAGCAATGCCTCCGACAAGGCCTAATATACAAAATATACAAAAATATACATACTACTTAATTACGACAACAACAACAACAAAACAAATGATTCTATCAAAAAATGGGCAGAGGACCTGAAAAGACACTTCTCATAGAGGACATGGAAATGGTCAAAAAATATATGAAAAGATATTCAGCATCGCTAGCTATTAGGGAAATGCAAATCAAAACCACAGTGAGACACCATCTCACACCTGTTAGAATGGCTATAATCAACAGAACAAGTAATAACAAATGTTGGAGAGGATGCAGAGAAAAAGGAACCCTCATACGCTGTTGGTGGGACTGCAAATTGATACAGCCACTATGGAAAATAGTGTGGAGATTCCTCAAAAACTAACAATTGATCTACCATATGATCCAGCAATCCCTACTGGGTATTTACCCCAAAGACTTGAAAAACTCATACCCACAAAGATATTTGTACATCAATGTTCATAGCAGCATTATTCACAGTGGCCAGGACATAGGAAGCAACTGAAGCGTCCTATGATAGATGACTGGCTAAAGAAGCTGTGGTACATATATACAATAGAATATTACTCAACCATAAGAAGAGATGAAATACTGCCATTTGCAATAACATGGATGGACCTCGAGAGAATCATGCTAAGTGAATTAAGCCAGACGGAAAAGTTGAAAATCACATGCTATCACTTACGTGTGGGATATAAACCTAAAAGCAACAAATGAACAGGACAAACAGAGACTCATGGACATGGTCTGTAGACTAGTGATTATCAGAGAGTAGGGGTGGGAGAGGAGGGAGGAAGTAGAAGGTAAAGGGGGTCAAATATAGGGGTTTGGGGAGGGTGAACTGGGTAAAGGGATCAAATATATAGTAGCTGAAGGAAACTGGATTTTGGGTGGTATACATACAATAGAATACACAGATGTGAAATTATAATGTATACCTGAAAATTATGTCATTGTATTCACCAATGTTATCTCAAAAAACGTAATTAAAAAAAATTAATGGATCATATTTACAGCTGGATGACTCTCCCTACTTTCTTCCTACTGTGAAAAATTGGAAGTCCAGAGACCTTTTTAATTTGCTGTTTGTTTTCCTTTAAATCCAAGTTAGTAGTATTTTTGCCAGGGTAATTCTCTCTAAAATTGTGTGTTTTCCATAAATCTAGCTAGGAGTCACTACATGCTTCAAAATCCACATTTACAATATTTTACCTCTATACCTCTTTCTACTTTAAGTAAGTGTCGGGGTTGTGTTAGAAGCTCTTTTTGCCTAGCTAAGAAGATCTACTAAACACCACCTTTAATTTTCTGAGATCTAAACAAAGAGTCTTATAGTCACAATCTTGATTCATTCTTTTCCCGAAGACCATTCCTTACTTTGAGAATCTTTTGCTGGAGAGCCTGTCCTGGAACCTCTATATTGCTCTAAATTCTTCTTGCAAACTGAACACTTCCTTCTTGAGCTCCTCTTTCTCTTACAATATCTTATCATGTGCTGCTTAAAGAAGCCAATGGTGCTTTCAATATTCTTCCAGGAAATCTCTTTAGCCAGATCCACAGGTTCATTGCTACATTTTCTATTCTCCAAGATAACGCTGATTGTTCCACCACGATATAACGGGGGTCGCCCTTCCTTCAGCCTCCAATAGCAGTTCCCTCACTTCCCTTCAGCATTCACATTCTCACCATCCTTCCAGCCTACCGCTGCTGCTCAGCCCCAAGGTTTATCCAGTTTTACATTTTTGTTGTTGATAGCACCTCTACTTCTATGTACCAATTTCTGTGTCAATTGGCCTCTGTTACAGTTTTTTAATGACCCCAAAACTTAGTGGCCTAAAATCAGCAATGTGAGCTGTGCTCAATCGGACAATTTGTCTCTCCAACAGATGGTTTCGCCTGACTCATGCATGTACGTGCAGCCAGATGGAGCCTCAACTGGAGGAACCAAGATGGCCTCACTCACATGCCAAGCACTCATTTGGGATGACTGACATGGCTGAAGATGGCTAGGCCTCACTCTCTCTCCACAAGCCTCTTTACCTTCAAGGAAGATATCGTGTTCCTCATTAACAGGGAGTCTCAGGGCCCCTTAAGTACCAGGCTGAGAAGTTCCACAATTCCCCTTTCACTGCATTGTCCTTGCCCAAGCAAGTCACAAGTCCAACCAGATTCAATATAGGAGAGAACTACAGAAGGGCACAAATTTATCACCTTGGTTTCTTAGTATGTCAGGAATCCTAAAGACTAGAAGTGGTCTGGGGCCCTATAGGCCAAAGGAGAGGCTCTGGCCCAGAGTGGGTGCTCAGTCAACACTTGACATATGAGTCAATGAACATGTACAACGTGTTTTCCTCACTGACACAAAGAGACATGCACCTGGAGGGAGAGATCACCCAGCTCTGCCCTTTACCACATCCACACGTCCTCACTGTGAGCTGGCTTTGGTTCCCAGCTCTCCCCACTCACCCCCAGGTACAGAGCCAACTCCAGAAGGATAGTCTGAGTAGCCCAGTTGCCTGCCCACTCATTGGACCTGGGCTACCACAATAGGAATGGACTCTCCCCTGAGGCCCAGCAGCACAGAAGCTTCACCCTAGGGGCCAGAGACCAGACTGCTGCCAAAAGACAGAAAGGGGAGGGTGGGCGAGAGCATGCACGGAAGTGTCCCTACCACAGTAAACCTCTGGCTGCTGAAAGGGCCTTATCAGCCACAAGACCACATAGATAGCCAGACCACGAAGGGCCACAGCCTCTGCACAGGTGGAAAAGGAAGCCCAGAGAAGAGCCTTGGTCAGTGGTCAGTGGCAGAGCCATGCCCAGGCCAGAGGGCCTGACCTCTAGTAGTTCATGCATTCTCTCAGGAAGTCACTCAGCAGACACTGACATTTATAGAAAGACTTGCCAGGGCTTGGCCCAGGCATTGAGGAGAAGGTAAGAGAAAATAAAGTGAAAACGAGGGGAGAGCCTGTCCCTTCCCCAGGGAACCCCCTAAGAGAACCCTCTTCCCACTCGAGGCCTCCGATCAACAAGGTCTCCATGAAGCAGGGTCAAGCCTTGGGAGTGTCTCTAGATCCTAAGGTTGCCATATTCTTCCCTGTCCTCAAAAGGGAACACTGCTCCCACCCCATTTCCAACCAGTATCCCCACTGGGGATACTGAGACAGCCCCTATACAACCTTGACCAGGGCCTGTTCTCTCAGCCCCTCTCTTTCCTGACCCTCCCACCTTCTCCAGGCTGCAGGATCTCCCAACCCCCGCACCAGGCTGCCCACCTGTGTCAGCCCCCAGAGTGCACAGCCTATGCATTCCTTAAGCTCATCAGTCACTGTCATTGCCCTATTCTGTGCTGCGCCCAGGAGAGAGGGATGACTTAGAGTCAGCCCTGCCCTTGGGTCCTTCCAGACTTGGTTGGACAAATAGCCATTTTCCCTCTGACAATTAGATTGATGCTTTTCTCTCAGGAGAGGCTCTTAGAGCCTGGGAAGGGTTGCCCCTTCTGGCTCCAGAGCAGCTTCGAGGGCAAAGAGACTGGTATCTGAGGTCCCCTCCCCAGCCACCACCTCCTCCCTGGGATATTTCATAAATCCTTGGGTGACAGGGAGAAAAGGACGAAGAGGAGTGAGGGAGAACTGACGAGAGGTGCGCACACAAATACGAGTGCCACACAGCCCGCTCAGACACGAGCACACACATGTCATGAGTATATACACACAAAGATACAAATACCAGACACACACACACACGGCAGCAGCAGCACACACACAAACGTGCACACACAGGTGTACTTAGACACACAAAGCCTGGCACAAAATCACCCCCCGGCAATTGCACACATAAACACACCTACCAACATAGAGGCCCATGGGCACTCACATCTTCATGCAGGACCGTGTGCAGACACAGACAATACAGAGGCACACACAGGCTTCAGCCACAGCAAACACACACACACGTGCACTCCCACACAGACAAATTCGCCTGGGGTCACCCAAGCCTCAAAATCGCAATGGGCAAATGCATCACGTTGGTTCTAGCCCAGGGCTGGGTCGTGCTCCTCCCTGAAGCCTCGGGTTTAGTGGCAGCTCCTACCTGGGTGGGCTGCAGCCTCTGACAGGAAGAGAGGAAATGGAGATCTGGGGCATCATCCAGATGCTCTCTGAGGGAAGAAGATGCTCTCTGAGGGAGCCTTCACCTAGGCTCAAAGGTACACCCAGTGAACTGGGACAAGGTAGGTTCCAAAAGAAGTGTCAGGTAGCATTACAGTGTCAGGCCCACTGAAAGCCTGGGGCTGTACAGCTAACAACACTCCCCCACTTCAGACCAGGAAACTCCAATCCAGCATTTAAACCAAGAGTCTGCTCCCCAGAGGGCCAAGGGGGCTTCAGCATCCCACCACAAGCCTCTGCTGAACAGAGGAAACCAAAGCCAGCCTGGCTCTTGCCTCCCCCACCCACTGGGAATTCCAGACACAGACCTGCTGCTCTAGCAGATTTCCAGGGGTGGGAGCAGAGGAATCGATGATGCTCAGAGCATTTACAGCCAGTGGGAAACTGCCCCAGGGCCTCCCTGACACTAGAAATAAATGATTCTGTGAACAGAAAACCACTCAGACGAGGCTGGAATGACCCACTGGAGAGTGCTTTCACCTTGAGGAATTGCTGGTGCTGGCAGCAGCCACTGCTGTGAGCCTAGGCAGGGCTGTCTGTGCAGCACAGGGTCAGATCACACAGCAGCCAGGCTCCAAGACCCCATCGGCCCAAACCACAGCCACCAACAGCTCTGCCAGGCGGCCTCCCAGCCCTGAGCACACGTGGAGCAGGAACCTAGAGGCCTAGCCTTGTAGGGAGCAGCTGCTTGGAAAGATCTGTCTGTGGACCAAAAAATGAGGTTTTGTTTTCTTAAACAGAAAACCGGGTTTCTTTTCTTTCTTACACAACTCCAAAGCTGCTGACTAACTCTAGAAGGAAGAAACCAGTAAGCACATGAGTTCCCTGGCTCATTCAGGACCCCACTGGCTGCTAAATCCCCCAAGTGTTTCTACAAGTCCCAAGAGTGACTCATATGTGCTCACGGATGAAGCTGGTCAGTTGCTGTAGAACAGCTGTGGATGTATTCCTCTTCTGCTAGGGACTGTGTCCACCTGACACTGCCACTTCTGCTGGATACCCCTCCGGCACCGCTGTGGGGCCAGAGCCTGTCCCACAGCAGGGCAAAACCTCTCTTCTTCGGTGCCATGCTCAGTGAGAGGGGTCCAGAGCGGGGCTGCTTGGAACTTTAGGAACAGGCCTTCTGCAGTGCTGACCTTCCCGGCCATCCCCTCTCCCACACGCCTAGCATCCAGACACGAGCCACGGACGTTGGTGATGAAGGC
Organism: Eonycteris spelaea; assembly: GCA_003508835.1. Taxonomy (NCBI): domain Eukaryota; kingdom Metazoa; phylum Chordata; class Mammalia; order Chiroptera; family Pteropodidae; genus Eonycteris; species Eonycteris spelaea. The sequence goes on along the minus strand of PUFA01000103.1, from coordinate 3,094,546 downwards.
AGGGACAAGGCCGGACCCAGAACTACTTTGTCCCTTAAGGCCTGCACTAGACAAATTTGCTGGTTTGGCAACCTCTCCCCAAAACTGACGACTCTTCCCCCAAGGACCACAGATGACACTAAAGAGATGCTGTCTCACCAGTTGCCAGAAATATCTAGCCTCGTCTGAATTCTAGAGATAGACGGTGATTTGGCTCAGAAAGGAGCCCAGTTACAACAGACACATACTGAATCTGCAAAAATAACAAGAGTACCTTAGTAATGTAAGAATCAGAGCCTGGCTTGGTGCCACTTACCACCAACTCCACCTGAAACTGCCCAAGGGGCAAAAACACTGCCCCCCACAGGCGGATCCTTGTGTTCTACAGAGGACTGAGACCCAACCACCACCTCTCTCCAAGTACAACGAGCAAGGGCAAGGCGGAAGATCTAGACTCAACGCTTCCCTCTCCGGCACCACTTACCCCACTCGCTTCTTTTCCAGATAAGATGAAGACTGTTGGCCCAGAGGACTGGAGAGATTACTGACCCATGCTGGAAACCAGCAGTCCCCAAAGAGCCCCCTTCCCACGCTCCAGCTCTGGCCTTCAGGATTCTTGCTTGGTCTCCCCAGCCTCACCCTGCTCTGAGATAGCCCCTGAGGATGCATGCATGACCCTGCTCTCACCCCAACCTCATTTCCCCTTCTCTCTGGCCCTGAGTGATCTGTCCTGAAAGGCTTTAACCCGTTACCTTCTAGGGGAAGTTAGAGTGTAGGGTTGGCCTCTGGCTGAACATCACCTAAGCCACACTCTTCTCAAAGACAGTGCTAACAACGTCCCCAGGAGCGTCCTTCTCTGGTTCAGGCAGCATGAAGAGGCCTTTTGAAAGAGCAGAGGCCCCTAGAAGAGCAGATTTGGGTTGCGGCAGCACAAAGTGACTGGACATTCTCACGGCCGACAGGACCCAGCCCTGAGGACTGTGGGGACCAGCTCGGGGCTGTGATCCCCCTTGAAACAGTAACAAGAGTGAAGGGATTCAGAACCTGCCAGCCCAAAATATGCCACTTTGCATACCGATTATTTTGAGCTGAAGACACTTGAAGAAGCAGCAGGTGCAGGAGAGCTCTCTGCGCCCCTCTCCATCTCGACTCAGGGTAAATGTCCTATGAGAAAGTTACCCTCCCTGCACCAGGGAGAGGAGGACACTGTTATCGCCAGACCCTGGCAGTCGGTGTGAAATGGAACCGTACAAACCAACCTGCTAAAATAAACTTTATTTTCCATAAGATTGCCCCATGTATTTTCTATTCGCTTTCCCACAATTTCTTGCGCCCGGCCCAAGCCTCTTTGTCTTGTCACATCCTCACAATTTATTGTTTTTTTGTGTAAAAAGGGTCTTCCTTCTGAAGATTCCCATGTACACATGAAAATGTAAATAAATTTGTATGTTTTTCTCCTGTTAATCTGTTTTATATCAGTTTAATTCTCAGGTCAGCCACAGAACCTAAGAAGGTAAGAGAAAGTTTTTCCTGACTTCGAAAACTCCAAAACTTCTGTGATTCCTTAAGCCATATCCGATGCCTCCTGCTGTAAAGTGGGATGTCAGGTTGTCAGCATTGGCTGCTATTATAAGGCACCAACAGCAACGTAGTTTAGCTCTGAGACCAGCTCTACAGGCAGGTGGAGATGTGCAAGCGCCACCCAGGACAGCGCCTTGCACTCTATCCTGTGTCAAGACACTAGCCTGCCTTTGGGTCAGTTCCAAAGAGAACTGGGAAAAAGTTCCAAAAGGGAACACAGGAACCAGGAGGATCACAGACGGGAGTGACGGCAGGCATCTTGCCTATGGCCTTGAGGATATTTGTGCATAAAGATGAAGGCAGGAGTTGGGAAGCAGCAGGCCAGGAGCACTTCCAGTCCTGAAGGTGACACATCTCAGGGATGGAAGCACCAGACATTCCACTCACCTGACCTCATGCTCCTTTCTGCCTGCAGACACAGAGAGAAGGCGCCGGGACATGTTCTTCCTGGTAAGGTCTGGTAAATTCAGTCCAGCAGCTCCTGGTTACGATTTGTGTCACCTATGCATCGACTACAGGGCAAAGATGCACTAATCTCTCTCTCCGCCCCCCTCTCTCCCTCCCTCCCTCCCTCTCCTCCCCCCTCTCTCCCTCTATCATCACGTTGTGTTATTATTTTAAAATAATAAATCTGCCTGCAGTCAGAGACATGTCCTAAGAAGATGATAGAATTCCTCTGAGGGGGAGAGCTGCTCTTTTGTTTTCGATAACACCTTAATGGAGATTTTAATTATGCAAAGCAGGGCCCCAGGGATGCTCTGGATGGAAAGGATGAGACAAAAAGGAAGCTAAATTTCACTGCCTAATATACTCACAGGAATTTGCAACTATCCCAGGAGATAGCCTAAGAAAGGGGCCCCCAGCAAGAGGGAAGAAGTCAGGGGCCCAAGGAATAAGGCAGCCCGGGAGGCAGCAGCCTTCCCCCAGCAGTCCCTCTAGGCACTGACACCCCTGGGAGGTGGCACTGGTTTTCCCAGAGCATGTGGAGTTGCTTTACCTGAATGTTAATGGATGCTGAGGCATCTGGATTTCAGATTTCAACTACTTCAACTATTTATTCCCGGGGTCTGCAAATTTTTATTATAAAGCAGTAAATTGTCACTTGGTATCTACTTCAAACTTTCTGTCAGGAAAGGGTGAAGGTAGTATAGGAAAGAGGCATGAGAATTATATGAATTAACTAAATATTAAACCAGGTGTATTCAGAGCTGCTATGTGCTGCTAGACACGGAAACCTGGCTGATGAGCATATGGCCAGGCCAGACCAGACCAGGGAAACTTGCCTAAATACCAGGAGCTGTGAAGGTCCAGGGCAGTGCTGCAGAGATGCCCTCACTGATCATGGAAGAGAGACAAGGGAAGGGCACTGCACATCATGGCTGGGAGGAGATTTCCCAAAAGATGTCATGGGAAATCTAGGACAGATGTGCCACCAGGAACCTGCAGTTGTCTGACTGGCAAAAGTTGAAAGCAGTGTGAGTGTTCATTACCAGGGGAGTAGTAGGTAAAATGTGGAGGGATTCGGCATTTAGAAGCAATGAACTTGATGTACTCACGGCAACATGAATGGAAATTTAACAGCAAAGTGCTGAGTAGGAAAAATGAGATAGAATGAGCTCTACGACATAGTATCATTTATATAAATTTAAAACAACAGCAACATACACTTTGTTAGACATATAAACAAAAAGAATGTATTCTAGGCAGGCGAGTACTGGAGAGAGAAAAGGTAAATTAAAAACGAACAAAACAGGATGATTCCATAGTGTTAGCATGTCTGCTTTACACGCAGAAGGTCCTGGGTTTGCACCCCGGGTGCGCGGCTCAAGCTGTGGGAGGAGACGCCCCGCCTTCAGAGATCCAGTTCTAAAGGGGAAACAGCAACATCCATAGGTCAGGGATGGAAGTGGGGGTGGGAGGAGGATTTAAAGAAGAGAAAAAAGAATGAACAAAACAAAAAAGAGGCCTTGTGTGAACTGACGATGGTGGTATGGCAAGAATCAGAAGTGGGAGGATTAATATTTCCACTACTGTGGCCTAAAATCATATTAGCATTAAGTGGCCACACTAGGTTTTTTTTCCCTTATATTTCTACCACCCCCATCCAATACCCAAACAAATGTTTTTTTAGACCTAAATACATGACTCCACACTTCGTCCTATTTTAGTTCACCTTAGCATATTTGGTCTATTTTTCCATGCTATTGAGCTCTTTATGGATCCCAATTTTGTTATCCATGATGCTGCCTAGTCTTCCTACCTTAATGGTATGTAGAATTAAGGTCCATGTGACATCTGCATTCTCCTTTAGCCTTTCTCATTCAACTCTTAAAAGGCAGACACTCTAGACCAGACTCTGTACCAGGTACAGGCAATACCACTAAGTAAAGAAAAGGTTCCTATACTCAGGGAGCTCACAGCCTGGAAGGGAGAAACATGAAAACCCAAGGTTACAATGCACCGACACTATTGCTGCAAAGCAAGGGACATGGGAGCAGAGGGAGGAAGAGCATCCAGGTCACGCTGGGGGTTTAGGGAAGGTGTCCCAGAGGGGGTAGAACTTAGTCTGCAACTTGATAGAAAAGGCATCAGCTGAGAGAGAGCCCTGGAAAGGGAGCTGACAGGAGAAGGTCCTGCAAGGAAGAGTGAGCATTCATGAGTGTGTTGGCCTGCCCAATCCCCATTCCAACTTCTCCCAGAGTTGGTTCTTTTTTTTCGTCTGGAAAGCTGCCTCACCCTTGTTATTCCATGTGCTTTGGGAAAAGTTGATTCAAACTCCAACTCCAGAGACAGGCACATGACTCAGGACTTAGACCATCAGAATATCATCTTCTTCTGATCACTGTGACTGGTTAGTGGATGGGCACTTGAACCAATCAGGTCCAACCAGAGCTAATCCTGGGACTTTGCTTGAGTACCAATGTAAGATGGATGCTCTTTCTGCTGAATTTGCTCCTGAGAGGATGTAGCAGTCCAGAGCTATGGCAGCTATCTTGCCACATTGAAGAAAAACTGGCCAGAGAATAGAACCAATAAAAAAAAAAAAAGTGAGCCGAGAGATAGAAACAGCTTTCTAATGACTGCTTGAGCCCTTGGACCCAGCCATGCCTGAAGCTGAGCCAGATCTATCCCTGTACGTTCAGTTACATGAACCAATAAATTTCCTTTTTATTTAAGTCCATTGGAGTTGGGTTTTCTGTTCCTTGCAATTTAAAGAGTCCTGACTGGTCCAAAGTGACAGAAAATTAAGTCAGACAAATAGGCAAAGGCCACATGGGAATTTAGATACATCCAATGGGATAAGATTTAGAAAAATCTAAAGCAAACAATAAAATTTCATGATTTGCATGATTCACATCAGAGATCACTATGGTGGCCAGGATAGAAGATGAGACCAGAGGCAAGGAGGCCAGTTAGGAGATTAATGCAGTAATCTAAGCAAACAAAGATAGCATCCTAAGCTAAGAAGAGTTGGGAGTCTTAGTTCGATGTGCTATAACAAATCACCATAGACTGGCCAGCTTACACAACATTTAATTCTCATAGCTCTGGAGTCTGGAAGTCCAAGATCATGGTATAGGCATGATCAAGTTCTTGATGAAGGTCACCTTCCTGGTTTACAGATGGCCTCCTTCTCATTGTATCCTCACAAGGTGGAGAGCAGAGAGAGAAGCAAGCTCTCCCATGACCCTGATGAGGAAACTAATCCCATTCATGACCTAATTACCTCCCAAAGATCTCATCTCCGAATATTGTCACATTGGGGATTAGGATTTCAACATAAAAACTTTGAAGGAATACAAACATTCAGTCCATAACAGAAGGAAAAGAAGAATGGCTCTATGGGAAACGCAACAGATGGGATCCATTGGATCCAGGGATGGACTAAAATTGAGGGAGACATGGGGATAAAGGAGAGGGAAGATTCTGGAATAATTCTTTGTTTTCTGGTACAGGTGACTTTATGGTCCATGTGACCTGCCTCGAGACACAGAACACTGGAGGACAAGCAGGTTTAGAGGAAAGGAGAAGGAAGTGATGGAAGTGGGAAAGAAAGGGCAATGATGCCTTCAGTTTGGGACACATCGATTTGAGGTGAAACATCAAATGAAGTGTCCAACACCAATGAGTCCATAGGTCTGGTGTTCAAAAAACAGGTCCATGGCAGTAGTATTGGTCAGAAACAACTCCCCAGAGGAAGAGATAGCTGAGCTAAGAACCCAAGGACAACTTAGAGAGAGCCAGGTGAACAGGAAAGGGGAAAGAGTGTTTTAGGTAGAGGACACTGTACACAAGGACGCCACTGCCAAAGAGGGCTTGACCTCTGCTCTGACAGTCTAGTCATCATTTTGAAGATAACGAAGGAAATGGAAATCCTAAAAAATTCAGCACATGCTCCTGTACAGGCATCTGTTATGAGTCCCTAGGAGCGCTGGAAGAGAGAGAATGTGGCTGGCATACACGAGACCAGCCATGGGAACTAACAAAAGCCAAAGGTATTTTCTTGTCAACCTTGACAGCTAGGCAGTAGACATAAGCAAAGAATAGCTAAAGCTGTTGCAAGAATGAATTTCCTTTGAAATACCACAAATGAAAAACAAAATCCTCTTAACCTAGTGACAGCTCCTGATGGAATAAAGCACTTTCTCTAAAACTACCCACAAATTAACAAAACCATAATTAGGATTACTAAATGAACAGATCGAAATTCCACAGAGAAAATATTTACTCAAGCAGAAACTCCTCGATTCAATAGCTCTTTCAATTAATTTTTTCTAAAGTTTTGGATTTCCACTGACTAATCTGCTGGTATTTGGAAGGATTTGCAAACCTCTTGCTAAGTAGTTAAAAAGTGTAAAATGTCTTTGCTGGAAAGCTCTTTTGGGACCTTCACAAGAACATACAGAGAGGAGCGCGGTATCTGAGGTGCTTCCTTAAGGCCAACAGGACACCACTCTCTCCAGGGCTAGTTCACCTCCCACTGAGCATGCCTGGCAAACTGTCCCGAGCAGCCTGGGATTGCCCCTCGCCTTGGTCAATGCCAACGTGGGGGTTGCCCCTGCAGGACGGATGGAGCAAGGGTAGGAGCCTTCTTCTGTAGAACCGAGGTTCCATTTGGAGGAAGCTAATGGGTGATTAGCGTTGATGTGGATTACATAATGAAGATGGACTGTGTAGCTTTGAACATGATAGTGAATCAAGTCTGGGCCACGTAGAGCACTAAAACTTGGATTACCCTAAGATTTTGATTGGTAAGATATCTGGGAGAACCCTTGCTGTGGAAGGTAAGCAAAGCCTTACCCAGAGCTCTAACCCACCTACCGGCACCCTCTCCCGCGCGATCTGTTCCTCACGCCATCTTCCCATACGCTCACGTACGTGCCCACCCACACAGGTCTCTTTCTCCCTCTCCATACTCACCTTTGCCCTGGTCGTGCCCTCTATTTTGAATGTTCTTTTCCTTAAAGAAAGGAATGCTCAGGCTGGAGAACACAGTGTAGAGGTCACCAGTGTGTCATGCAGTTCAGAACCCAGGCCTGGTTCTCTCCCAGTGGGCGCTTTTCCTCTACCCTCTCCAACCTGGAAGCAAGACTCAACATTTCTCTTTTTTCCTCCAAAGAAAGTCTACTTACTGCACAGTTAGAAACTGCAGGGTCGCATCGCAGAGCTCACAGCACAGTCAACAGAAATTCCAATTAGACATCGCTTCTCTCCCGGCAAAGTTCCTGCTCAGCCACACACAGTCCCCTCCCCTTGACCTTTCTCCGCAAAGCTTCTGTCTCCACTGCCACGCCACCCCCCATATATGTCCATCTCTTTCTGCAGAGCCATTTAACTCTTCCCTGCCTTGCTTCCATATTCTTTAGAAGACAGTGGAGCGTTGTAAATAACAATGATTTTTCTGCATCACACCTTTTTTCCTTGTGAATGAGTGAGTGCCAGAGCTCCCTGAGGGGCGCAGTTCCGGGCCTGGCGGAGGATGATGGTCACTCTGGCTGCGGGACTTCCCAGGAGCCATCTGCATACTCCTGTCCAGGCAGCCTGGGACAGACTGAGGCTGCACTGAGGTCTTGGGAATACCTAGCAGAGGCAGTTCCCCCAGAGCGACTCAGGCCCACATGGGTAAATGCCTCACGCCATAAGAAACAGGTCAAGAACTAAAGCAAGAAAGTGGAATAATCGATCTTCAAGGAAAGATGTCCGTGCTTCACTGCCTGTGAGTGATCTCAAAACTGTAAAATCTAAGGTCCCAGGACATTTCTACTGGATTCAAACGTGCCTTGGCAAAAGGAGACCACCAGTCTTTCTCTCTCCCTCAAGTCTCCACACCATTTCACCTGGTAAAGCTGGAGTTGCATGCCGATATCCAGTTTAGGTAACTTGGTATCTTATCATGTAGCTGTTTCCACAGGGATGGACTCAAAGCTGCTGGCGGCCGCATTAAGCTGAGTCTTTAGTATCTATTTGTACCCACATATTACTCTAGGAAAAAAGAAAGTATCACTCCATGGAGGAGGAGAGAAGAAATATATCTAACGGACTGGGGTAGCCGCAGAGATACATCTCATTTCAGAACCCTTAGAGAAGGCTCACCTTAATGGCACTTGAATCTAAGCCTGTGACGTGAGTTACCAGGGGCTGGGATGAGAGTGGGGAGCAGTGGTTTTCTCCTGTCTGGTGGGAACTGCTTGATATCTTTATATACCAGCAGGGGGCAGCGGTGAGCAGAAACCAGAGTAGTTTATAGGCTGACTTCTGCATTACAGTCCTCCCCCCTTATCCACCGGGAAATATGTTCCAAGACCCTCAGTGGATGCCTGAAATCGCAGGTATGTTTTTCCTATACATACATACCTTTTCACTTAAAGGAAACACTTTACTGCTTCCCTTTGACATATCCAACTTGCCAACATCACTACTCTTGTGCTCTGGGCCATTATTAAGTAAAATAAGGATGACTTGAACACAAGCACTGTGTTACTGCAAAAGTTGATTTGATAAGCAAGACGGCTACTAAGCGTCTAAGGGCCAGGGGGTGTTATATAGTGTGGATACGCTGAACGAAGGGATGAGTCACATCCTGAGCTGGACAGAAGATTTCATCAAGGCACGAGATTTCATCATGCTACTTAGAATAGTGCTCAATTTAAAACATGAATTGTATGTTTCTGGAATTTTCCATTTAATATTTTTGGACCACAGTTGCCTGCAGGTAACTGAAACCACGGAAAGCAAAAGCACAGATTAGGGGATGCCGTACTGGAAACTTTGGAAATGCTAAGGAGGGCAGCTCTTGGAGGGTTGGTACCTCTGCTATTCAGATCGGGAAGGGGGAGGTGCAGAGCCTTCACACACTGAGATATTTTGTTTGGAAGAATTTTACCTGCAGAATTTACCAAGTTAAATGTTGTCAGATATTTACATTGATTAAGATATGCATCTGACAGATAATACTTTCCAAAGATAGCCACAGCCATGTCACCCACCCCGCAGATCCTTCTGTGATATAACCCTGCCACCACTCCTCCCCTCCCCCTCCAGCAGGAGGTGGAGTTTTTTAGCCCCTTATATCTGAGTCTTCCCATGTCTGTTTCAACCAGTAGAATACAGCAGAAGTGATATTGTGTCCATTCTAGGCACAGCTTTTAACTAACTGTCCCAGTAGCTTCTGCTGCTTGCCTCTTGGAATGCTCACTCTTGGGATATTGTTTTTAGAACCCAGTTACTATATTGACTGTATTTTCTTATATTCTGTTTTCTTGATGCTCTGGTACACGGGGCCTGGATCCTACAGAGACTGCCCCTATAAGGGTTAGCTAATTCATAAAGCCTCTCTTGGGAGTGTACCTTTGATATACAAATCAATCAATCCAACGTCCAACCACCTCCTTTATTAAATCCTCACATAGCAAACCAATTTCCCTTGCCCTAAGTCACCCCAGAGCTAAGTACCAGACAACAAAGGACCACCCCTATAGCCAGAGCCTACCAAAATTACTCAAACCATCCAATTCTGGATTCGATTTTGTAGTTTACAGAAACTAACTCAGCCTACCTACCCTGCCTCACCCATTTCTTCCTACAAAAACCCCAGTAAAGTGCTATGTTCTCTTCTCCCCTTTTTCGGCCTCCTGACCCAACCAAATGCTTCTTCATGTGGCCCTGCATGACATGGTATGCTTCCTGTTCCTAGGGATCTAGAGTAAATACAAGCTTCTTCGTCCCTGACAATCATTTCCATGTCTGCACATCTTACCATATGTGATTTAAAACAAATCCTGGTATAGCTACCAAGCTGTGAGAAACCCAAGCCACGTGGAGAGGCCACCTGAAGGCATGACAGTCAGTATCCCAATCTGAGATCCCTGACAACAGCCTGTGCCAGCTGTCACTCGTGTGAGTGAGCCCTCTTAGACATTCCACACAAAGGGCCACAGTTCCAGCCAACTTCTGACTGCACTGCACAAATTACCCTCAGTGAGAACTGCTGAATAATAAGTTGTGTTTTAAACCACTCTGTTTTGGGGTGGTTTGATACATAGCAATAGATAACCTGAATATTCTTGATTCTTTCCTGAAGGATCAGTTCCTATAAGATTAATTCCCATAAATGGTACTATAACTCCCTGATACTAAAAGACTGAGCATCACCTGGAAGCTTGTTACAAATGCAGTATTTCAGCCTCATCTCAAACCTACTAAAAGAGTTTGCATTTTAACAAGAGCCCTGATGAACTGAAAGCACGTTAAAGTTTAAGAAGCACTGCTGTAGCGAATATTGGTTATACCTCTGCCCAGCTCCCCTTGGATCTTGAAATGCTTCTCTGAGTCTCCTCTTCACCCTGTCTGGGTGCTTAAATCCTAAGAGCTTGCCATTGTGATTTTCTTCAGATAGTTGCCCTTGGGTTCCTGGAGCTGCTTTGCGCTGTAATTGCTGACAGCCAGAACTGTCGGGAATTAATGTCCCCTGGGATAGCCCACACGATGACTGACTAGTATGGTGGTATGAAAGCCAGCTCTCTTGTATCTAGGTGGAACAAAACTTTAAATTTTAAACAACAACAACAACTTGTAATTTTCTCTGTGCGCTATCCAGGATCAGTTTGCAACTTGGACTTTGCCTGAAATTTCACTGTTGGTTCACTTCCTCCTCCTCCCTGTCTGCTTCGCCCTTTCCAATTTCTCTTAGGAGTTCTTTCTTAATAAATTTCTTGTGCATGTGCCCTCATCTCAAGGTCTGCAACAGTACCTAGGACAGGTAACATAGGAACATTTCCCCTAATCAGCATTGCGCTATCACCTCCTAGTCACACAGGTTGCAGACACTGGCTAACATACCAGAACAGATAGGATTAGGTGGGGGAAATGTGGTGGGAAGGAAAAGGGAACGATGAGGCTAGACAACTCTTTCTAAGAGCTTTGCCATAGAGAGGAACTAAAAATGATGCAGTAATTGGAGAGAAATGCAAGTTGTGTTAATCATATTGCTGTGTAACCCATTACTCCAAAACTTAGCAGCTTAAAACAACAAACACTTATTATCTCACGCAGTTTTGGAGGTCAGGATTCCTTAGGGTTGTCTTGGCTCAGAGTCTTCCATGAGGTTGCAACCAAGATGTAAGCCAGGGCTGCGGTGTCATCTGGGACTGGGGGATCTGCTTCCAAACTCACTCACACAGCTACTGGCCAGAGGCTTCCATTCTGCTCCACTTAGGCCTCTCCACAGGGCTACTCATGACATTGCCTCCCCCAGAGTGAGTGATGAGAGAGACACTGTTTTGTCAGTGTGTAGGCAAGAACTGGGAAGGATACACTATTCATAGTTGGTAAAAATCCTTAACTCTTGAAGTGGGCTTGATGGGCATAGGATGTGGGGATGATGAAGAGACTTCTACTTTATATACTTCTAAATGCTTTTTGAATTTTAAAACATTAAGGATGGAAGCTTAAATGAATTGCCGGTAGTTGGTAACGAATAAAGCTAAATCCACTGCAAAAATATCTATGAAAAAGAAATGACAAGGATAGAAAATTTGCACTGAGTCATAAAAGAATATGTGAATGACTTTTAAAATATGTAGATGATTTTAGAGGCATTCATCTGCCCATGCAAGAGTTGGAAGCACACTGTGAACGGGGTGGAATTCCTGGTCCTCTAAGAAGGCCCAAAGCATTCTGGGAACCTCCTCTCCCCTTCTATTTGCTCCCCACCATAGGGGGCATTAACTCTGACAGCTCTGCAGGGCCTTCTTTCACCAGCTGCCTGCCTTGGACCTGACTATAAGCTTTCTGGCCTGATGCTTCTTACAGCATGTGTGACCATTTGCCCTGGAAGTAGGGTCCTGACTCCTCCAGCAGAGACAAACAACTGAAACAATTCAGCCCTAGATTACCATCAGCCCCTAAGAGCAAGGACATGTGAGTGATTTAGTATTTGCTCCAGAAAGGCACCTTCCCTCTGCAGGTGGCCCTGCTAGAGAAATAGCCACATTACCCAAGTGCAAGGGGGCAAAAGCCTGTCTTGAGCCTGACTCCCTCTCCTAACATTCTCTGCAGCTGACTGCCAGGCAGCAGAGTGATCCTGGCTGTGTTGAAGACAATATTACTCTCAGCATGACCCTTCACTCAAAAGCCTCCTCTCTAGACACTCAAGGCCCTTATCATACCCTGATATGGGTGACTCAGGGAGAAGCTGGAGCAGCAGAGGCTTGTGGAAATGGCAGCACCTTGGGGATCTGCACCTGTGTCAGGACAGTGGCGCACAGAGGACGTGATGGCCTGAAATGAGAGCCATATGGCATAAGGGAAAGCACTCGGAGATTGAAGAGGCCGTGGGGTAGGATCGAGCCTGGTGGTTTTGTGTGCCCCTTAGACAGAGGCAAATGGGGCCTCTCTCTAGGGTCCCATGACTTGGAGCAGGGCTCTGAGAAGTGTGGCGTGTGGTGCAGTGCTAATCCACAAATGGCCTGTTACTGGTTCTTGATGAATTACACACGGAAACTGAGAGTGGTTTTATAGCTGTAGAATCTTTTAAAAACTACATTTGTGTTTCGTATGGCTTTTTTGATTTCATTTTTCTAGTGATCTATTTTTTGCGTTTTATACCAAAAAAAAAAAAATTGGTTTGTTTTGGGATTGGAAAATTATAAACCAATCCTGCCCCACAGAAAGTTTACGAAGCCCTGCTTTAGAAGATCCCACATATCACAAATGTCGCAGATGGTTAAGGAACACATGCGACCTGGTGCTTGCCCTGGCAGTGCAGCCGGCGGATAACAACACCACAGGTCCCAGCTATTGCCCAACGTCCTCAACATAAAAAGCAGCTATGTCAGAACGTCACCAAGGCTTCTGGGTTGCGCCTGCCAACGTCAGAGACAGACACTGCTTCAGAGCAAGAGGAAGATTTGAGTAGCAGAAGCACGTGGGTAAAAAAAAATAAATAAATAATTAACTTGTCAAATCCTTTTTCTCAGGTATGTGAATGTAGCAGTTTCCTGCAGAGTAAAGTACTGCTTCCCAGTCGGGCCACACATCCATTCTCATGCTTCTCTTCTTGCTCCAGCTTATGGTTCAGGGGGCACTCACCAATTAGTGTAGTACTGATCGTTACATATGATGGCTGAGGAATATTTTGCAATATAAACACTTTATTTTTACCTTTAAATCTGTATATATGTAAGTATAGTTGTAACATTTGTGATGCTAATCTTCACATCACTGCACGAATCTAGATATTACTTTAAGAGATGGTGAAATTTACAATGCAAGATAAAAATTTATATTGTTAAATTGAGGTATTTTATAATATTTTTTGCAAAAATGATCATTTGTCACATACAACTCCATTCAAATATTTGAACAATATATGTACAAGTCAGGGTTCACTTCCAAGTTTAAGTATTGTTTTTAAGATTTTAATGACCATCCCACTTATTACTGAAAGTTTCTCCAAATTGGTATTAATTCTAGAAGGTATCAAAGAATCATATTCTCAAATGTAATTTGACTCAAATTACAGACTCAAAAAAGATAGTCTAATCTGTCATCATCAAAAAAATAAGTTGTGCCATAATATTGATTATAACAATATAATTAACTTTGCAATAAGGAAGGCAAGAAAAATAAAGTTAATGAAAAAATATGTAATAGTTTATGATTTATGTATAACTTACTTTCAGTATTTAACCTAAACATCACCAGCCAACAAATAGAATATCCAAATATATGCCCAATAAAACGCCACAATTAAATTCGGTCCCACTTCTCCCAAGAAGACATACAAATGGCCAACGAACATATGAAAAGATGCTCAACATCATTAGCTATTAAGGAAATGCAAATCAAAAACAATGAGATACCACCTTACGCCTGTAAGAATGGCTATTATTAGTAAGACAAGCAATAACAGGAGTTGGAGAGGTTCTGGGGAAAAAGGAACCCTCAAACACTGCTAGTGGGACTGCAAATTGGTACAGTCACTATGGAAAACAGTATGGAGGGTCCTCAAAAAACTAAGAATTGATCTACCACATGATCCAGCAATCCCTCTACTGGGTGTTTACCCCAAAGACTTGAAAACCCATATCCAACAAGATATTTGCACACTGATGTTCATAGCAGCGTTATTCACAGTGGCCAGGACATGGAAGCAACTGAAGTTTCCTACAATAGACGGTTGGATAATGAAGCTGTGGTACATATATACTCAGACATAAAAAGAGATGAAATACTGCCATTTGCGACAACGTGAATGGACCTTGAGATAATCATGCTAAGTGAAATAAGCCAGACAAAAAAGTTGAAAACCACATGATATCACTTATATGTGGGATATAACCTAAAAGCAACAAACAAACAGAACAAACAAACAGAGACTCATGGACATGGACAACAGACTAGTACCATAGGGTGAGGGGATGGGGTAGGGAGGAGATAGATGGGGTAAAGGGGGTCAAATATGTGGTGATGGAAAGAAATCTAACTATGGGCAGTGAACACACAATGCAATATACACACACAGAGACACGCACGCACACTCACACACACACACACACACACACATATGTGCATTAATGTCAAATTGTACACCCAGGCCTTTTGAGCCATGCTTCTCTTGCTCAGGCCTGCTTCCATGTCTGGAGGGGTCCTTTCTCTTCTAACAAAGCTTTTTTAAAAAAATTGGACACCTGAAACTTACTGGATTTTGTTAACCAATGTCACCATAATAAAAATTAATTTCAAAAATGTAAAAAATAAAAAATAAAAAAAATTATTTAAAGACATAAAAAAAATTCTGTCATCCTTACTGCATTGCCAACTTTCATTTATATGAAAAACATAGTGTTACACTTTTTAAAAACTTTTGACCTTATGAAAGTACATTTTTTTAGGTAGGAGGAGAGAATAATTGTATCTAATTGTTTATTGGCTTTGTTTATGATTTTAAATATTAACACATATACTATATGGGCCTCCATTTCATATAGAGGCCGCTCAGAGTTGCCTGCCTAACCTAGGTCAGGGCTGCCCAACTGCTGACTGGACGTTAGTGAGTTCACACCACATTTTAATTCACTTCAGAGAAAGAGAGCATCAGGTGAATGGAGATGTGGCTGGAAGACAAGCACCAGAAAAAAAGACATGGGTTTTAGAAATTTTAGACACAGTTTTGTACTTGCAACTGATTCCATGTCTCATTTACTCCTCAGTTAGCAGAGATTTTTGCCTGGCTTTGGCTTGAGAAAGCCACTATAGGTATGAAGACAGTGGATGTCGGTAAAAGCCACCTCTGTAATCCTCTTTGCACGTGCCACTTCTTTGATCCTGGAGGGACAGGATCTGCTGAGGGGGATGCCTCTGCCCCACATGGTCGCTCCTCCAAATCCTGCTCTGGAATCACTGCTGCCAGCCAGGGGCAGGAGCTCAGAAGCCTTCCAATCTCCCACACCGCCCCAGGCTCAAGGTGCAGACCTACTGCTGACTAAAAAGATCACAGTGTACCTCAGGCCACTGGGCTGCGAGGCCTACGAGAAAGTTCTGACACACTGTGTCTCAGCTGAGAGGCATTTGCTTCATTTCCAGGGTGTCTGTGTGCGTGTGTGCGCGCATGCTTGTCCACACACATAGGCACCAGGCATGCACCAATATGATCAATGCTGCAATCAACACCCTTGTACATGGGCCCGTAAGGTGGATGCTTTTGTTTCTCTGGAATAGATTCCCAGGAGTGGGATTGCTAGGTCAAAGAGCATATGTATTTTTAATTTTAATTGATTTTTCCCAATTGATTTCCAAAAAAGGCCATAATAATTAACGTCTCCACCAGCAATGATTAAGAGCACACTTTTCTCCCACACGCAATAGGTGTAGGCATTCTTTTTAATTTTGCCAGCTCAAAGAGTTCCAGCTATCTTATTACTTTCATTTACATTCCCCAGAATTCTTATGAATTTGAGCATCTTTTCTTACAGTTGAATTTTTTTCTATTCATATCATTATCTATTCATATCATTGTCCATTTCCCCATTGGATTGTTTGTCTTATCAATTTGTAAGAGCTCTTTGTATATTTCAGCTATAAACTGCATTACAGATATTTTTACCAATCTTATGCTTGTTTTTTGACATTGCTTGCAGTATCTTTTGCCATAAAAATGCTTTAAATATATGTATGTATATATATATGCAAAAATATCTATCTTTTTCATCTCCTAGCTTTCCAAAGTTGGTTGAGAAGGTCTTCTAATCCTTTGTTTATATGAGGTTTCCTTGTCAAAATTTTTATTGACATATAACATACATATGAAATAATACACATATTTTCATGGATTCACGAACACACTCACATAACCAGGACTCAGATCAAGAAACAGAATATTCCTAGCATGCTAGAAATTCCTTCATGTCTTCTTCCAGTCACTTCCCTTCCTAAAGTTTAACCTCTACTGACTCCAACATCACAGGTTAGTATTTGAACTTGATTAAATATGCACTCATATGCACTCTTTCATGTCTAGCTTCTTTCACTCAACATTATATTTGCAAGATTTGTCCATGTTGTTCACTCATTCTCATTCCATGCAGTGTACCTTTATATAAATTACTAGATTTTATTTGTTTTACTGTTGATAGACATTCAGGTTGCTTCCAATTCTTTGCTATTACAAATAGTGCTACAAATATGAATATTCTTGTACATATTTTTGGTGAATTTATGTCTACATTTCTGTTGGATATTTACCAAGAGTATAATTTGGGGGTCAAGGGGTATGTGTATGTTCAGTTTTTGTAGATATTGCCAGTTTTCCAAAGCAGTTCTACCAAATTACAGCCTCCCCAGTAATGTAAGAGATGTCTTAGTTGCTCTATATCCAACCAATACTTAATATCATCCGACATTTTCATTTTAGCCATTCTAGTGGGTATATGCTAGTGTTACATTGTGGTTTGTCTTGACAGATATTTAATATTTATTTTTTACATTTTAAGCTCTTAACCTATCTGGAATCTTATTTTTGTAAATGTAAGATAGGAGTCCACCTTGACTCTATTCCAGATGGAGAGTCGAACATGCCGGACTAAATAATCTATCTTTTGCTCTGCTACGTCTTGAAGGATTAGCAGACATCTGCCAGGTGGAGTGGGGTGGGGGCGAGCACTCCAGGCTGATGGAGCTGCAGGAGCAAAGGCACAGAGGCATGAAGCAGCACGCTGTGGCTGAAATTAAGAGTGTGCAGCAGCAAGAGGTACAGGAGGGTTGACAAAGTCAGATCTTGCCATTCTTGCAAGAGTACAAAGGCACGAGGCTGCTGTTGAAGGGGCGTACCGAAGGAGGCAGGACCCTCTCCACTTCGAATGTTTGGGAACATTCTTTGAGAGCCTCACTTTGAAAGGTGTGATTATCAAAATGTCATTCATAGGGGAGAGTTGACTTCATTACATAAATTATTTCATTTAATCCTCACAATGACTTCTTAGCGGGGCGGGGGGGCGGGGAGGGGTGGGGAGTGGCTATTACCTCAATTTACGATTGAGGACATAAGGCTCAGAGAGGTCAAGTGGCTTGTCCTTGGTCTCACAGCTAGTATGACCTGAGAGTGGAACACAGGTCTGTCTCCCTCCCAAGTTACCTGCTCTTCCAGACCTACTGCTGGCATTGACAGTGGACTGTGAATTGAGCTTCCAGCCACTTCCCAAATAATGGAGCATGTGATAAAGCAGAGATTTATAATCATTATTTCAGCCTTGCAAACAGAGCCTGTTAGTGGCTGTTTTCTCATCCCAGTCACACTGAATGGCTGATTTCTTGAGAAACAGTCACTGCTCCAGGCAGCAATGACTTCTTCAGCTGAAAGGCATGCAGGGTCAGACTGAGGTGACTGTTTTGGGCCCATGGATAAGTTTTATGGATCTATGGAAAGCTGGAAGCAGCTCCCTGGAAGAGCCAGAGTATGGTAAGAGAGAGAGAGAGAGCACCAGGTTGCCTCTGTCCTCCATCCCTTCCCCAGTCTAGGTCACATAAGGTCCAGCTGCTCTTCTTTTCCCAATTGGGAGAGATTTCTGTGCCTTACATTAAATTCCCTGGTAACCTGCACTATCATGAGCAAGTATCTATTCCCCACAGCCTGGAAGATGTAAATACTCACTAACATGAACACACTGGCACTCAGACACACAGAGGTGACACACAGTCTCCACAATGACACACACCAGAGCCAAACATCCCCTTGCAGAAAACCTGCCTTCTGAAACATGAGACCCCAGAAAATCAATCTAGCTCAGAGTTTTCGAATTACACCATGCAAGTTATTCTGCAGAGGGAAGTCACACAAATAATGAGGCAATTTCCCACCGAAGAAAAGATTTTAACTGCTAGAGATAATTGTAGAAAAGTACACTGAAATGATGAGATGCCATTTCCCTACATCATCAGATTGGCAAAGATTTAAAAGTTTGATAATACTCAGTGTCAGTGGATATGTAAAGATATGCCCTTTCACATATCTTCACAATTTACAGTTTCTAGGGAAGGTAACTTGGCAATATATATGAAAATGAAAATGAAAATGCAGCTGCCCTTCAACCCAGTGATTCCACCCATAAAATTTATGTATATATAGATATAGATATATTACCACACAAAAATACTGATTAAGAAGTTCGTTGCAGCATTTGTTTATAATACCACAAAATTTGAAACACCTTAAAAATATCCATTAATAGAAAACTGGCCAAATAAGGATATCCATACCATGGAATATTACTTAGCTACCTAAAATGATGGGGTGGATCTCATTTTCTGACATGGAAATATGTCCTCTCTCTCTCTCTCTCTCTCTCTCTCTCTCTCTCTCTCTCTCTCTCTCTCTCATATATATGTGTGTGTGTGTGTGTGTGTGTGCGCGCGCACGCACGCGCGTGTGTGTGTATACATACATACGTATATATCTATTGGGGAAAAAAGTAAAGTACAGAAGAGCAAGTTGCAGTTGATTTATCCCATTTGTGTTTTTAAAAATATGTTTGCTTATGCATAGAGGGTGTCTACGATGTATACAGGACATAACTCTGAAACGGAAAGAGGAGGAGAGGGAGGGAGGGGAAGAGGAGGGAACTAATTTTTTATTTAATAACCTTCTGTACTATTTGACATTTTTACAAGCACGTATAAGTGTATGATAAATTATTTTAACTGAGATTTTAAAAACTATATTAAGATTGCCTCTGTAAGAAGATTTCACTTGGAAAAAAGTTATGCCACTAAAAACTTTGAAAAAGTTTATGCCACCCAACCCCATTAAATTGCCAGGAAAATTTATGAAAGACTTTTGAAATGGGGACGAAATGTATCTATGGAATATTGGGCTAGTTGTACCCTTTCAGGTTATCTGATTCTATAATAGTCTCCACCTTTCATTGTCTTTGGGTCTGTAAGTTGAAGAAAACTGAAAACAATACAAATAATTCTTGTCCAGAGAAGTGCGAATGAATTTTACGGGTGGAGGTGCAGTTGATTTCTCCTCACTGAGGTAGAAGCCAACTTTGTATCAATAACAAATTCTTGCATTTTTCCTGATTGCCAATATGTGTGTCTTTGTGTTGTCCTTTGAACAGATTTTTAACACATCATTGGTGTCCTTATTAATTAATGAATTAGATAAAATTTGACACGTGTTCATTTCATATTTTTATGAGAGTTATAATTTTCCGTTTAAACAATTGTCTTCTAAAAAAGTGGAAACAATGAAGACCAGTTGGGGAAGAGATCTGCCCTAAGTTAGGCACCTGTGATTGCAAACATAGTATCAATCCTCACCTCTCAATTTTCTTGGCTATTTAACATACACCATCAAGAAACAAGAATTGAAATCCTTTCCAATTTGACTTGAACATTTCTTCCATTTAGACATATCATTAATTTAGAAGGCACTTTCTCACAAACACGTACACACAGAGAATCACACATGCACAAACACCTGGCTGACACGCCTAAATGCAAACCCTACCCTCACCAACACCATTAAATAGGGACGCTGGCACTCGTCCAGCAAAGCGGCCGAAGGGCTGGGAATGGAGCCTGGCCCCTTCCTGCATACCCTGGTTTGCGGCACGCAGAGAGAAGAGGTGGCTCCCTCGCTTGTAACCGTGGGCCAGAGGCGGAGTGGCGCTTAAGCGCTGGGGTAAAGGACTCGAGTCCGGGGAGGGAGGCAAAGCCCCCATCCTCAGACACCCCACGTGAGAAGTGGGCTGCGCCCTCACGGAACCAGGCGCGACCTGAAGCGCCACGCCCCGGGCGGGAGGGAGTTCAGCAGGGCTGCCCGCAGGTGGTGACCTCTGTGCTGAGTCCTGAAAATCCTGGAGCAAAGATTTGGAGCCCGGAAGCTGCGCGGAGGACGTCGCTCTGAGCTCGGGGGGTAAAAAGCCAAGGCCTCCAAGCTGCGATTCGTTAAGCTGATGGAAAAAGAAATCCCACGAGATGAAAGGCCAGCGCCGGGCCTGGCCCAGGGGTCGGGAGCAGCGCGACTCGCGGCCCCCGCCTCGCGCCACTGCCTTTCTTGCGGTGGGCTCGCGGCCCCCTGCGGGCTCCGAACCACTGTCCTGGCTGGACCAGCTGAAGAAGGCATTGACTGGAGCAAGAATGGCGCTCCCGGGAGGCCTGCCAGGCTATCCGATCCTAGGTCCCCTCCATGGTACAGGGGCGCCCGTGCAGGAGGGGGTCGGTTCTTCGCACCCCCAAAGGCGCCATATCCACGCATCTCCACCACCAAGGAATCCCATCCCCATTCTGCAGATGAGAAAGCGGATCCTGTCGCGTCCACGGGCACTAAGAGTCTCGGAGACTCTGAGGCCGAGCCTCACCAGTTCTTGTCTCTCTCCGCCTAGGGACTCCTTCCTGCGCCCTAAAGGGCCGTGGTGTGGCCACAGACTGGTCCGAGGTCAGCGGTGCACCACACGCACCCTCGCTGCTGGGTTTCTCCGAGCCAGAGCGGGCTCCTGGAGCATCTGCGGTGTGGACAAGACTGCGTGTGGAAGGGGGTTTACCCGTATCTATTACCGAAGGGAGGTCAATCAACTTTACTGAAGGGAAATCTGAGGACAGCATCCAGAGTGTCCTTGGACGTGCAGTTCCACTGTGTGACTCGATCCTGAGAGACAGTTAAACTCAGCAAAAATTTTGCTATGAGAAAGTTCACCCCTCATTGTTTGTAATAGCCAAAACTTCTCAACAGTCTAACTCTCTTTCCACAGGTTAAATAAATAGTAGTCTATACCGCCATGAAAAATCATGTTGGATAAAATGTTTTGGTGATAGATACGTGTTCATGTTCACACACACACACACAAACTCTTGAATGATATACCCCCAAATTAACATTGATGAGCGTGATTAAGGGATTTTAAAGTACTTTTTTTACCTTTCAGTATTTTCTAAATGATGCACACTGAATATGCATTGTTTTTATGTTTTATTTTTTTAAGCAGAAGAGGCCCAGTGTTCACTTACCACACCAGGAAGGACAACGCAGACTCAAGAATTGGATCAAGGAACTAGAAAAGGGAAGTATTGGAGCATTTCTTTTCTCTAATTCCAGGACAGCCACAGAAATTATAGTCACCAACAGCTGCTCCTTCCAAAAAAATATGAAGTAATGATATATTTTCCAAAGTGTTGTTTAGTTTGTAACGTGCCCTAACTAGATCATGCATTTGGCCACAGATCAGGAGTTCTGGAAGAAAAATTGCTGCTGGGTACCTACTTAAGTTGTAATGGATGAGGTAACCAACTGATGTGCCAGATTTTTGTTCCAGAAAGTTGACAAACATGCAGTAAGTAATGAAGTTCCTTTATTGTTCTACCTCCACGCAAACTGACTGGAGCACATAGAGCGACCTCTGAAACCCAAAGCTCTATTGACGAGACAGGGTATTTATCTACTCCAACCCAGGTGTGCAGCTCGAAGCTGTGCGTGATAAACATGTGAAGCCATGATGTATATGGATTCAGTTGTGACTGGGAGCAAGGGTGACAAAGTAGGCTTCAGAAAAGTGTAAGGCCTCCAGATTCTCCCGGGCAAGAAGGCAACCCTGAAAGGTACATAGGCTTTTTTTTTTTTTTTTAAACTTGGCAAAGTAGAATTTACTGAAAAGTAAGCAGTGCAGTCTTTTTTTCATTTCATTCCTTAAGAAAAACCCAGCTAACTTTCATCATGACTAATTTTTAACCTTGTATCTTTTTGGAAATTAACTTTTTAAATATAACCTTAACTAAAGAAATGTAGGTTTTTGGTGTGAAAATAAATTTATTTGTTAGAATATTTTCCCCATAAATGCTATACACTTTTTATTTAAGAGTTATTCTCTATTGTTCTAAATAGTAAATAGTGCCAAAAACTAAAAATATGTGTATATGTATTATAATTTCAACATCAGAGCTAACTTGCTTAAACCTGTTTTCAATAAATTGTAATGAACTGTAATTCCCCTTTAAAGAAAGATTTAGAAATAAATTGCTAGAAGTATTAATTTGTTTAAAAATAAATAAATAACCGTGGGCATGAATGGGGATGGGGGAAATGAATGGGGGCATGAATGAAGTTAGGGGGGTAACATTCGCACCGGGATTTACAGGCCCTGCCACTGTGGCTGAGGCCAGTGACCCCAAGGGCCAACCATCTGAAATGTTAGCTGCCCCTGGCCTGGGCACTACGCTCTGTGTCTGTGATATAAAAAAGGGCTATTGCCGTAGAAGGAGATAGATGTACCCGGCTTCATTCTGCCTTGCTTCCTGTCTCAGAATTTAGTGTGGTGTGTCTTCTGAAATCAGAGATTCAAATCTCAGCACCCAATATCCCAGCATTACTACCACAAACTGTGTGTTTTGGGGCAAGTCAATCTTTCCCAACCCAATTTGTCATCTGTGAAATGGAGAGAACAATAACCACATTTTGCGGTGGATGGAAGGTTTGTTATTTTATCATTCAGCAATTATTTATTGAGTGACAGGCACTATTCTAGTCACTGACTAGGACAGACAATGTCTCTGTTTTCATGGAATTCATATTTTAATAGAATGAGATCACCAAAAAAAACCCCAAATAAATTATTAAGCAAATGAGAAAATCAGATATTAGTAAATTCTAGGCAGAAAATGAAAAGAGAGGTGATAGAAACCTATAGGCTGCTAATATTCAATTGTTGGTTAGGAAAGCTCTGTCTGAGCATATCGTGTTCGAGCGGAGATATGAATGACAGAAAGCAGACAAGTATGCAAAGATCAAAGGGAGAAACTGGACAAAGGGTACAGGGGAACTCTCTGTACTATTTTTGCAGCTTCCCATAAATCTAAAACTATTCAAAAATAAAAAAGGTTATTTTTTAAAGCTACAACTATTGATATACTTTACAACCTAGACGAATCTCAAAATAATTATACTGAGTGAAAGAAGCCAGATCCCAAGGAGTGAATTCTGTATGATTTCATTTATATACAATTCTGGAAAATGTAAACTGATCTATAGTGACAGAAAGCACACCATTGATTGCCTGGATACAGAGTAGGGAGGGGAATGTTTGAGTAGGAAGGGGTGGAAAGGAAGGATTACAAAGGGACATGAGAAATCTTTTGGGGGTGATGGATGTGTTTATTATCTCCATTGTAATGATGGTTTCAGGGTGTATGTATATGGTAAACTTATCAAATTGTACTCTCTAAAGATTGTGCAGTGTATTGCATGTTAATTTTGCCTCAATAAGTGTATTAGAAATATTAAGTGCCTAAAAATAAATCATGCTAAGGACATGCAAAGCCTCTACACATAAAAGTCTAATATGTTATTGTGAGACATTTAGGTGGGTCCAAAAAATTGAAGGGAACCACCATAATCTTAGATTGAACGACTCAGTATTATAAAGATGTCAACCCTTCCCAAACTGAAACTGATCAAAAACTAACCGTGTTTTATTTTTTGACAAGTTGATCTGAAAATGTATACGGGATTTTAAAAAGACCAAGGATTGCCAAGACACTCTTGAAACATAAAGTAAAAGATTTTACATGATCAGATATCAAGATAGTGAGGTGCTAGTATAGGCATAAACATACAGACCAGTGGAATAGAATAAAGAGCCTCAAAACAGATCTACACATTTATAGACACTTGATATTGGACAGAAGAGGGAAAGCAGAGTCATTGAGAAATGACTAATAAAAGGCACTAGGTAATTTGGGTACCTATAAGGATGCCTCTCACGGTACACAAAAACCAATTCCAAGGTAAATTAAACACCTAAACATGAAATGTAAAACTACACAGCTCTGAGAAGATAGTATAGGAGACTATCCTCATGACCCCGAATAGAGAAAGATTTTTTTAAACAAGAAACAAAATTCACTAACGATAAAAGAAAACGCAGCAATAAAAAAGATGAACTACATTAAAATTAAGAACTTTATTCACTAACGATTCACTAAAGAGAACGAAAAAACAAGCGACAGGTGTTGAGGACAAGACATTTGCAACTAACAAACACCTTGTCAAAACTACAATGAGACACCACTACACATCCTACAGAGTGGCAAAATTTTAAAAGTCTGTTGGTGTGTGTGTGGAGCAACAGAAACTCCCATAGCTGCCAGTGGAAGGGTAAACTGGCATGCCACTTTGGAAAGATGTCTGATATTTTCTAATGAAGTTGAGTGCAGGTGTAACACATGACCCAGAAATTTCTTAGTTTATATACTAAGGGAATTTCTATACATATTTATCAGCAACGTATGCATAGGAATATTGTATGTAGAGGATGGGGGGGGGGGAAATGGCGGAGTGTGAGACGTCTCCAGATCTCTCCCCTTGAAACAACAATAAGCCGAACATCTCAAACTCAACAAAAAACAACCAAACTGTATACCAGCACGTCTGAGCGTGGAATCTGCACATAAGAGCTACCACAAGCCAAAACCCGGGGTGTCAGGTGGTGGACAAGGAGTAATAAAGAAGCTGCCTCTCGCAGTCACCAGAGCTCCCTGCAGGATGAGGGGGAGGGGTGAAGGTGTGGGAACTTCCTGAACCACCCTGCCTGGGAATGCAGTGAGCCCCCCAGCAGGCAGCAGGGCCCAGTCAGCAGGGCAAAAGAGAAGCAGGATGGGATGGGATTTTTACCAGCCCAGTTGCAAAACCGAGGCTGAGCCACAGCCCCAACTCCCAACCCAGAAGGCCCTCCTCGCATACCCTCCGAGTCCCAGCACCTCAGAGCCCAAGGGGAACCTGCCAAGTAAATGCTGCGAGACTGTTGCTGACACTGCCAGGGGCTGAAACTGAGAATAGTGAGCGGAATTAAATATAAAAAAGTAAAAATTCATTTTTAGGTTTTATATAAAGCAGGAATCCAAGAGGCTTAGACGCCACCTACTGGAAACCAAAAGAAAAGTGCCTTCTTTGCATCAGGCTAAGGAAAGACCTTTTTATAATAAATCTTCCTTCTAGAAAACAACAGAATACACTTCCATTAATGCCCAGGTGGAGAAATATCCATTAAACACCATGAACAACCAAGGTAACAAGGCGTCTCAGAAAGAAAGGAATATTATATGTTATCATAAGAAACTGGGGAAATACCATATGTTCTACTTATAGTAAAATGAATAAATAAATTTTAGTATTTTCATTCCATGGAATGTTATATAGATGCTGAGCAGCTAAACAATAGAAAAAGCCAGTGATCTATGCAGAAATTTTTGTCCTCCTTATAATAAGATACCGACAGACCAGCATTGCCGAGAAGAAAATTAAATAAAGTTCTCAGGAACCAACCATAGCAATGGCAGGGGGTATTTGGGCATTTGTCAACATGTAGCAGACACTGTGCTAAGCTCTTTTAAGATCTCTCTACTCCCACAACCATTTGGTAAAGTAGGAATTATTTTGTAGGTAAGAAAAATGAGAGACAGAAAGTTTAAGTGACTTGCCTGAGGTCACACGGTATCAGCTAGCAGAAGTGGGGTTTTAAAACCAGCACCATTCCTTCTATTGAAGTAGAAACTTCATTGATCACCTTTCCTTTCTGTCAGAACCCTGATTTTATATGATATGTCCCCTCCTCTGGGAGAGCAGAGCGAAAGATGGAACAAGCTTGGCTCCCTGATTGACTCTAGAGCAGTGCAGTCATGCCATACCATTTGGATGTTTTTGCTTCTTTTTATTTTTTCCTTTATTTTAGTTTGGGAAACAACTCTTAGGCTAAGTAGTCCTATAATTGTTAAGTTTCTTGAATCAAGAAGGCAAACTTTCCATTCCCTTCCAAACATACATTGCAAGTATTACAGAACCCAAATCAAATGGGTATGCCATATGCTGCAGGATCTACAACAGGGCTGATCTATACAGCCTCCAGAGGAGCACCAAACAGGAGGGCCTGTGAGTGTGAAGGGTCTACACAGGCAGTGTGATAGTAGTGCTCCAAGCAGCCTAAGACATCCAAGAGAGCACTGTGGACCAGATCCATGCTTCACCCAGTCCCCTTACTCATTTGCCTTGTGAAGTTCATAGGTCCCTGACTGACAGAAGCCCAGACAGCTCTGCCCCTCCCACTTTCCCATGCTCAGCACTCCTCCTAGTCCAAAACAGATAACCCCAAAGTGGAAATCCAGGGCCCTGACAGTTACAAGCTAAGAAGGTTCCTGCTCTCAATCTGGATAGGAAGTCCTATTATTGTTAAAGAAGTATCATGCCCTCCTCACTGCTTTGTTGCTGATGTTCTTGTCACCTGGCCCCTGTGCTTTCAATACCTCCCCCTCCTCCCATTCAGCAATCCATCCTGCTAGCTCTTCTAGTGCCCTTCAGAAGGCAGGTTAGGTAAAAAGGTGCCTGATTGCCCAGGGCTGTGGCTCCAAATACAAAGCTTTCTCTCTTCAAATCCTAAAATCTTTTATTCCTTCTCTTTTGTCTTCCGGGAGTTTTCTAAAATCTTCAAAGCTGTGCTCTGACTTTGGCCTTTGGGTGTGGCATGTGGTGGGCTGTGTCCCTGGCATCAGTAAAGGCCTTACACAGTGTGCACTTCAGAGAGCAGCTTGGACAAAACCCCAGAGGCCTGGAGCTGCAGGAAAAATGAGTTCATAAGTTCATTGTTTGGTCCCACTTAAGTTTCTGTTCCAATGCAGAATACACTTACTTCTTAAAACCCTTCAGATCACATAGGTGGTGTTAACAGACTGATGTTTCTGTCAAAGCCAAAGCCTTAGGTTAACTTCGGAACAGACAGGACTCTGCTCATTCCTCATATAAATGTGGGATCTGCTCCTTGGTCTTCCAGATCTGGATCCTGAGTGGGACACCTGGAGCTTCCATTTCCCTCTGAATTTCTGGGATCAAATTGTCTTTTTTTTTTTTTAAATTTTTTTCCCCCTCTCATTTTAGAGTCCTAGGAGAGAGAACCAATAGGCCAGGTCTGGAAGCAATTTGGGTGGGGGAGGGTGTGTCTTAAGGCCCACGCAGCCCTTTAGTCTTTGCTCAGCATAGGCAGTGGAGCCAAGGCTGCTCACTCAGACTGTTTTGTATAATTGCAAAACTCGTGAGGAGTGAGAAGGAATTGAGGCTAGTGTGTGCGTGTGACCAGAAGCCACATCAGGCTCCACCAGGACTGGCTGCTGTTGCTAGTGTTCTTCACTTTCTGCAGCTCCTGCCTCGTTAGTTCTCCGTCGAAATCGAGGTCAGCTCTGGACACCTCAACCGGCCTTGCCACCACTCACAAACCCACAGAGTGTCCGACAAACAAGAGCCCCAGTGCACCTCCATAACGACCAGAGGGGGCCCACTTACTGCTGCAGCCACAAAGTGCCAGCACCCTATTTGGACTTTTACACGAAAAATAAAGTTCTATTTTGTTCAAGCTACAGTTGTTTTGTCTCTGCGGCTAAATAAAAAGTTCTAGTATTGTGTATTAGAAAGTAGCTGAGAGTAGACCTTAAAAGATCTCACAAGAAAGAAAATTGTATCTCTGTGAGGTGATGGATATTAACCAAAATTTTTGTGGTAATCATTGTACAAGATACACATATAGCAAACCATTATGTTGTACCCCTTAAACTTATACAATGTTATTTGTCAGTTGTATCTCAATAAAATGGAGAGGGGGAGGTAGTTCTGGCAAGAGGTAGTTCTAGAAAGAAGCAGAAGAAATACATGCAAGGTGCTGGCAGCTTAGCAGTTCTCCTGGGAGCCAAAAGAAAAGGCTCCAGGTGCTTTCTCTCCACATCAGTTTGATGTGGAGCACTTCCCTGCTCCTCTAGACCTGTCTGCTCCATGGCCTTCCCACAGTTCAGCTTCCTCTGCTTTCCCCAAAACTTCACTTTGGAAACACATTTCTTTGGTCCTATCTGACCTTCAACCCTTTATGAACTTGCAGATCCACAACCAAAAAAAAGCTAATATGGACCTCCTGAGAAGATTCATTTGATGCGAACCCTGAGAAGGAATTTATCTGCTGAAATGGACACCCCATGACCAATCAAGGGCCCAAATTTTATAAACAATAAGAGCCTAGCGGCCATTTGCTGACATGGGTTTCTCACATACGCTGGATAAAAGAACCTCAGACTAAACTCAGCTTCCTTCGCTATGCCCTGTGCCCTTTTTTTTTTTTTTTTAAACCTGTGTCCTGCTCTTTATAGCAACTGAGTCGACTGTTATAAGGGGTCCCTAGTTTTCTCTTTCCACCAACCGAACTAAGACCTGCCCTGTCCAATCAGAACTGCTTCATAACAACCAATCAGGATACATAATGCCAACCTGATGGGACTAGGGATCCCGACCATTCAGAAGTGTATGCATTTGGGTGCCTCATTTACATAAAATGAATTTAATTGGGAACCTGGGCAGGAACTTTTGCTATAAAAGGTAGCTTCCCCTTTGTCTGGTGGAACACAATTAGCTTGCTACCTTAATCTGTATCTCCCAGGCTACAGCTCCTTTTGCTCTAATAAATGTTTTTTATTCTTTATTACAGTCTAAAATTAATGTTGGTTTACACTACAGACTCTTGACTCTTGGTTCAAATTCTCAGTAAAGAGAAATGGTCTCTGGCCCGTCAGTGGATTCACTGCCTTTGAGGTAGCTGCTATTTCCATCATTTCTAGAATAGAAGAGAAGCCTGCCCAGTTGGGGCCATAAGAGGGAGCAGTTTCTCTGGGAATTGACCCACATGTCTTCCTGAGAAGAGAGAAGGTACAGACAACTCTAGGGAAGGCAGCTCCATGATGCCACAGAAATCTCATTGACTCTCTTTGGCTTCCTTCTTCTCCATAATAGCCCATATCTCTTCCTGTGGGAACATCTCCTTTGGAAAGGATGCTATGGTCAGGTGGGCTGGGCAGAGTGAGCCAGGGGAGGGTAGATGGTGAGGATAGGTAAGTGCTGGTAAAGAGAGGCTGGGGGAATGAAGCCTAATGCCCAAGATCAAAGCTAGGGAAATAAAGTTTCACTGCCAAGTCCAAAGGTCAGGGACAGAATGGAAAACTGGACACAGAGCCAAGGTTAGGAACCAGCAGAACTGGAAAAATGGAAACAGGCCAGGGAACAAGACCAGGCCTGGCATGGTGGTTGCTGAGATTGGGTTGGCAGTAAGCCTAGCTTCGCTGGTTCTCAACCCAGGCTCACAAACAAGGGTAGCAAGGAGGACGACATTGCCTGTCGGGTTTAAGCCATATCACCAAGGGAGAAGAGGAGAAAACAGGTCTGGACCTCCCTACATTGTACACAGGGTTGTGTGAATCTGCATTTTTTTCTGAGATTGTTAAAGAGAACAGCGCCCCCAAATGGATTATTTTAAGGTTTGAATCTGGTCATCCGGCAAGGACGATGACTGCGGGCTCTCCTCAGTGTTGGCGTAGGCCACGAGCGGTTGGTTGATGGTCCTGGCCACCCTCCAAAGAGCAGAATCCCCCTGGTCCGTGTACCCCAGCAATGCTGCTGTCTGTGAGCCGATTCCTCCGGGGAGTGCGGAGCCCCAGGCCTGAAAGAGGATGAGCTTAGAAAACGATGGAGGATGCACACGGGGGCGGGAGGGGGGACGCATTAAAAGGCAGGAGTATGCTTCATGCCCCTCCGAGAAACTGCAGGCACAGCTCAAAATGGGGACGAAGATTAACTGACTGGCTCACAGATTAACGTAAGGTTTGCCCACTTCTTCATAATCCGTCCGCTTCGTCTTACTGGGAAAGCAAAGGTATCCTCGCCCCTCCATCTCAGGGTACGCCTGGAGTTCTGGGAAGGGGTGCAACGCCAGGACCCGCACTACAGTCTTTGTCCAAGCCACCACCGGCCCGCGGAACCGCGCCTCCAAGCCCCCGTTTGGACGGAGGAGGAAGGCTCCCAGGGCTCCCCGCCCCTCCTCCGTCCGTCGCCCAGCTGCTTCGCGGGCCCGCGGCGCGCGGGCGTGACGTGACGCGCGTGCAGACGTCGCTGCGCACCGAGCCCGGAAGAGGCGCGGGCCGGGAAGGTGGGCGGCGACGGTGCCGCGTCCCGGTCCTCATGGCTCTGTGGCGTGGCTCTGCCTACGCCGGCTTCCTGGCGCTGGCGGTGGGCTGCCTCTTCTTGCTGGAGCCGCAGCTGCCCAGCTCGGCGTTGCGCTCGCTGTGGAACTCGCTGCAGCTGGGGCCCGCGCCCCGGGATCCGGCTCTCCTGAGGGCCGGCTGGCGGCCGCCTGGGACGCACTCATCGTGCGGCCAGCCCGGCGCTGGCGCCGCGTGGCCGTGGGGTGAGTGCCTGCGGGGCCTGCATCTCTGGGCCTCTTCGGCCGTGCGGGCGCTCCGGGCCTCGAGGACCGCTTTGGCGGAGGTCGAGCGTCTTGGGAGGTGGAAAGTTAGAACCTGCGCGGAAACAAGGGATCCAGAGGTCCCCGGCAGGCCCCTCGGCGCTGACGTTCACACTGTCTCCTTGGCGAGAAGCCTCGGACATCTGGAACTATCCCAGTCGGTCACTGCTGCAGGGACTCAGACTGCTTTTCTCTCGGTTTGCCCCTGCGCCCTTCTCTCATCTCCATAGTTCCAAGCCTAATACCGTCTTGAAAATCCCGCTCAACCTGACACCGTCATGTTCGAGACTCCTTCATTCCCTTTGCAGCTTCTGCCCCTTTGGCGACTGCTCTTTTGCAGCCTTAGTGCTTGGTTTTACCCACTTTGATGGCACTGCTCTACCTCTTGCTTCTGAATTTGAAGGAGTGGATTGGGTTGCTCCTTTTAGCTACCGGCTTTCGCCTTGCTTCCTCTTCTTTAACGCCACTCCGCTGAAACTCGTCTCTCACAGCTCACTGATGACTTGTGGATTTTCAAATTCAGGTACCATTTTTTTAGCCTTCGTCATCTGCTCTGCAGCCTTCCTCGCGTTATGCATGACCTCCTTGGAACGCTTTTCTTCTTGACTTTAGGGACATTGCATAAAAAAGCGTTCTCCCAAATCACAGTGCCTCCTTCGTATTCTTCTTGGGAAATGTAATTATTTCCTTTACACTAACTTTAGTCTCTGTCTCAGTTCGACATGAATATCTTGCCATCATCTCAAAAGCCATACAAAATCAGACCTTCTACCAAATACTCTACTAGTTTCTGTGATTATTGGGTCCCGGAAGGGTAAAGTAGGGCAAAGTTATCCCGAAGGTTAAATGAAATCATCCATGTAATTTAGCGTGGTGTCTGCTTTAAAAAGCACTCAAATGTTAGCTAGCATTTTTTTATATCAGCACATTTATTGTTTCTTAAGATATATCTCCTTTTACGTCTTTTTTCAAGGTTAGGCCCTTTCACTCACTTCGTTATCAGCTTAATTGGCCTTTCTGGCCATATGCACATTCATGCAATAGGTATTCATCAGCTACATCGAATGTGTCAGGTCCAAACTAGGTTCTGAGGATACAAAGATGGATGAAGCAAGGTCCCTCTGCCTCATTTGTTGGAAACGTATATTCATTATTGTGTTAGTTGGCTCAGGCTACCATAACAGAATACCACAGACTAAGTGGCTTAAACAGAAATTTATTTTCTTACAGTTCTAGAGATTGATAGGCCGAGGTTGGTTTCTGGTGAGTCCTGTCTTTCTGACTCAGATGGTCATTCCTGCTATCTCTTCCTCTTCTTACGTAGACACTAGTCCTATTGGATTATGGCCTCATTTAACTTTAATTACCTCCTTAACTAGTCTCTGTCTCCATATACAGTCACATTTGTGGTTAGGGCTTCAACAAATGAATTAGGGGCAGAGGATGAACAACACAGTGTTGTCCATACAATTAAAAGTGCTTTGCTTAACTAGTAGTAAAAACAAGGTAGCCTTGTGTCTCAAAGGATTACTAATTCTCCCAGGGAAGAGGTTTCAGAAAAAGCTGCATCTGAGAAGGTAAAGTTGCTACATCACAAATCATCCCAAAATTTAGTAGCTTAAAACAGTCATTTTATTTTGTTATCTCATGAATCTGAGATTTGATTGGGCTCAGCCTGGCAGTTCTCACTTGGGGTCCTGTGCAGTTTTGGTCAGATGATGACTAGGACTGGGATCACCTTAAAGGTTGATTGTGGTTGTCAGCTGCAACCTCAGCTGGAATTTTTGCTTTGAACACTGGAAGGTGTTCTACATCAGTGGTCCCCAACCTTTTTGGCACCAGGTGACCAGTGCTCATGATCTCAGGTGGAGCTGAGGTGTTGATGCTTCTGGGGAGTGGCTGCAAATACAGATGAGGTTTTGCTTGCTGGCCAACCGCTTACCTCCTGCTGTGCAGCCTAGGGGCTGGGGACCCTGTTCTACATAGCTGTTAAGCTTTCTCACAGCAGGGTAGCTGGGTTAGGAGACAGAATGTCCCAAGAGGACTAGGCAGAAGACTTAATGCCTTTTATGACCTAACCTTAGAAGCACATAGTGTCACTTCTACCATAGTAACAGCTCCAACTAGTTTTAAGGGGAACCAACAACACGTTGATAGGAGGAGTATCAATGTCACATTGTAAAAAAGAACGTGTGATGAGACATTCTGTTGTGGCCATCTTAGAAAACATATTCTGTTATAGTGACTTGCATGGGATAGGCCTTGGAGAAGAAATGAGATTTCTCCATGTGAAAGTGGGGAAATAAATTTACCTAGGCAGAGAGAACCAAATGTGAAAAAGTACATAGTTTGAGAACAGCAAGTTGGCCCTGCATTTAAGTCAAGGACCTTGTGGTAGGGAGATGTCAAGAAATGATATCAAAAAAGGGCCTTTAATATCAGGGTACGTATAGGTTTATAAGCCGGTCAGTGATGCAGGTTCTAAACTGTTTTTTATACATCATTTTTTGTGGGTAATAGACATCCATTGGTAACCTTTCTCATTATCTAAAAGGATTTTTAGCCTAAAGATGGGGGTGGGGGTTAGGGGGATGTGCCAGGGATAGTGGGAGAAGGTGCAGTACTTGTATCAGAATCTCATTTGGGGTATGTGTATGTGTTGCAGTTTGACTTCTCAGGAGAAAGACATTCACATATATTTACTCACACTCACCACAACACACAATTTAATGTCATTCATAAGGAGGAAAGTATTGAGACACTAACTTAAGAGCCCATTGTAGGGTCTGGGTAAAGGGAGAAAAGAGCCTTTTTGTATGTGGCAATGGTGCTAAACATGAGATTTAATAGGTTAGATGTGCTAGAGGGGAAAAAAAAGCTGTCAAAATGACAGCCTTTTCATATTTAGGATCTTGTAACAATCTGTAGGCAGATACAGACATTGTCATCCAGTTTTCAGAGATGAGTAAACTGAGGCATAGGAATATTGCTTTGTCAGAGATCACAGAGCAAGTGCCAGGGGCACAACTTAAACTGGTTCGGCTCCTGTTATTGCCACTTTGTTGCCATTAGGAGAGATTAAGAAAAAGGAAGGAGTTTGACTTCAGGGGAGGGGAAATGTGCTGCTGTGGGATTTCAGATGAAGCTGAGCCACACCTGCCGACTACCAAAGTCTGGATGGAGTTTATAGGAGCATTTCGAGGAGCAGGGTTGCAGATTTTTGAGACACCAGCACTTAAATTGAAGCCAGAAACTAGATAGCATCACCCAGGAAGAGAACAAGAGGGAAGGTAAATGACAAGGGTGGAATTTGGGAAGGTACAGACATGTAAGGATCTGGTGGAAAGGGACCAGAGAAATAAAGGAGAAATAAAGGATAAGAGAGATTTCAAGAAGATGGTCAGTGGCGAGCCCACTACCACATCTTTCTAGAACATGTCCCACCTCCTCTGCTTCAAAATTGGACCCTGGTGCCTAAGACTCACTGGGTGAATGACGGTCCCCTCATCCTAGTATTTGTTCCCCCATACCTGGCTTCACCCCAACCTTTGAAACCTGTCTTGCTCTTCTCCCCTCTTCAAACACTCCATTCTCACTAAAAAAGCATTCTAACGGTGTCCAAACACGAGGTTAATCCCTTCGTCCATATCTTTGCTTGTGTGAGGGCTTCAGTATCAGATCAATCTGGGTTTGAACTTGGCTACTCCAGTTGTGATCTTTGGAATGTTAGTTAACGCCCAGCTTCACTTTTCTCAGCTGAAAGCAGTGATGACTACTTCCCTGTGTTATGACATTTTGCAAATTGGTGTGATCTATCTGTAAATGCCCGCCTTGTTTCTCCAGAGCACTGTTGGGGTTCAGCCCAGGGACCACTGCCCCTACCCTTTTGGGTTTCTCTTATCTGCAGTTCTGTATTTTGTAGTGATTATGATGAGCTCTTGTAACATCTCAGGTATAGTGTTACAGCTAAAAAGAACCTTAGGAAACATTTTACAGATGATGAAACAGAAGAGAGGTGATAAAACCACCATCTTTGCCTTTAAGGAACTTACAGTCTAGAAGGGGGAACTGTGTCGTCTTGCCACCCCCCCCCCCGCCCCGCCCTGCCAACACCAAACCTTACCTCATCCTGCACCTTCTCTGCTCATCCTTTCAGCCTCTTGTTGGAGCATTCAGCATCTGTGGTCTTGCTTTGTTTTCCAGTTGTTTCATCAGTGTCAATTTTCTCAAAACTCACATCGTAATCTTTTATACATTTCTTATGGAAGTGTGAAATTCTGCCTAAGTGCCACATGAGCATAATTTTGTCTTCTGGGTTTTTTTGCCCCCTCCCTGACTTTATTTCCCTTGATAATAAGCACCTTAGGTAATGTGTTTGTTAACATTTTAGTATGCTGTTGAATTAAGTGCAGAGAAAGATTCTTGCTCTGGTTAAAGTTTTATAAACTATAACTAGAAGGCACATGTAAAAGAACTAAGTTTGCTATCTGGTACATAGTAGATGTTTAATCTTTTTATTATAAAAAGCTACCAAATAAAAAGTTTTTCTCTGTAAGATTGCTTTTTTGTCTAATATTTATGACATGATTCGGTGGGGGATGTAAAATGTTTCTATGGTAATCACATTTTTTAACTCAAAATTAATTCCGTTGGGTTTTGTCTTGTGTAACGAAAGGTGGTAACCGTTCTCCAATTTTTTTGTAACTTCTGCAAATTCAGTTTCCTCCATTATCATCTTTAAGGAAACAAACTAAGGTCTCTGGAGAATTACATATGGAGGGGATGTGTTTATTAAAGTAATTATTTCCAAATACGAGTGTCCCACAGTATCTGAATTTTTGCTGTTCAGACTCTGGACCCAAATCCATTTGGATACATTTTCTAGATAGGGCTATTGGTGGAAATAGCAACCCTCACTGTCCAAACCCACTGTCTGAAACTCGGGAATCTACTAGAGTCTGAGAACCAAGGATACCTGTATTCCTATTAAAATTCTACTCTTCAGACATTTAATGTTGCATTCCATAGAAATACAGCACGTTCTGTCTGAAGTGGAGTTGAGAGAAGTTTACAAGGTGTTTGGTTTATTATCATGTAAGGCTGTAAAGGGAATGTGTTTTAAACCTATTGTTCAGCACCTGCCACATGCTTGTCAATGTGTTTTGCCTCTGAAAGACATACTAATGCTTACAGCCTTTCCAGTTGACCAGAGTAATTATATGCATCTTTGATTTTAAAAGAATAAGACAATTTGAGTATTTCAGTGTGGTTTAAATTTTTGTAGGCAAAAATCTTTTCAAAAACGTGATCCACAGGGGAAGAATTAATATAAGAATCCTTAATGATGAGGATGCAGTCAGTTTGTGTCGTGAGGAGAGATGTCTCTTACTTGCCCTTGTAAACCTTCTTTGAGTGTTGTAAATAATATCTAGCCTACATAGGAACCTTTTAATAATAATTCAGCTGAACGTCTAGCCACCTTTATCACCAGGAGCTGTGTTGGTTGGCCTGCTATGAGCCTTGCTCTTCTTAGTGGCTGGGGACTGCGTATGTGGCCATCCAGTCCCACTGCCAAGAATGACATCCCCAGTAGGTAGATGCAGGAATAAAGGGGCCGTGGGATAGGAAGACCCCTCTAGCTATCCAAATTATTTGGCCCTTCTCTTTTGAGGGATGACTTTTAACAAAGAAACACTGACAATATAAGCCAGAACTTTTCCATGCTTACACGAGGCCATGTAAGAGGCCATGCCAGACAACCTTAGTATTTTATAATTTCCACGGGGCAACCAGGTGATGCAGCGTTGACTTCTTACTAGCCCTTTTAAGTTCATGGATTGGTTCAGTGAACACCTGCCAAGTTGTTACAAGTGTGCCAGAGATGTGCCTAAGTCGTTAAGGCACCACTCAACTCTTCAGAGTTTCAATTGGCAGTATTTAGACATTTAGGTATTTAGTGTATCTTAACCACCATCCAAATCTGTCTTTCAAGGGAAGGTATCTGATGTGTTTGACCTTTGACTAAAACTTATATTTTGCTTACTCTGTACCAAGCATACATTCCTAAGCATATATTAACTTATTTAATCTTCACAACAGCTTTATGAGTTAAATACTCATATTATGCCATTTTATAGATGAGAAAACTGAGACACGGAAATTTAAGCGACTTGCCCAAGTCACACAGCCAGTGTGAATCCAGACAGTTTGGCTCCACCAGCATTTTCTCAGAAATACTCTGTTTGTGTTATCATAATAGCTTTGTTCTGAAATGCTGAACACCTCCCTTCTAACTAGAGGAAAAGTTTGCCAAACTATTGAAAAGAGTCCTGTACTCTGATCCTAACACACATATTCAAGTAACGTAATCCTCCCTCTGCCATATGTTATTTACTTTCCAGCACAGGTTTCAGATCCACTTCATCTATTTTTTTTTAATACAATTCTCTGAAGCATTTCCCTGTTAAATGTAAAGTAGCTGCCTCAGTGCTTCTGCTTATTTCTTTAACACGGTCTCTTTCCTCTTTGCAGAGTCAATGCATGTGTGGATGTCGTGCTCTCAGGGGTGAAGCTTTTGCAGGCACTGGGCCTGAACCCTGAGAATGGGGAAGATCACTCCATTCTGCATTCCAAGAACGATCTGAAAGAAGCCTTCGTTCACTTCATGGGGAAGGGAGCAGCTGCTGAGCGCTTCTTCAGTGATGAGGACACTTTCCATGACATTGCCCACACCGCGTCAGCATTCCCAGGAGCCCAGGTCTGTTTGCTTCACCAGCAGTAAATTAAGACAGGGTGGGAAAAGATACCCTTTTTGTATGGTTCCTAGAAGCAACCAAGCAACTTTTTCCTCCAGTTTGCCCCAAGAGAATGATTGTTGGGAATCCAATTCTGCAATGTTTTCTCTTTTTGTAAAGCTATGTATATGCCCTTCCATTAACTGCCATTTCTAGTCAGATCAATTCAGCCAAGATTTGTGAAGCATATGTACTAAAATTTTGGTTCTGGTCCATCCATTAAAATGCTGTCTTTTCATGTTGCCCAAGTTTAAAGTAGGAAAGATACCTACTGACTTGTTTGCGTATTGCTGTGGCTGACAACTTGCAGTAATCTTAACATGGCCTAGTCCTTCCTGAGAAGAAAAAGGCCAGATACACTGAGAACTAGGTCCCACCGTTGCCTGGGAAAGCAGGAGCTGGGGCCTCACCTCTGTGCCGCTGGTGCAGAGCAAGGTTTCTCAGCCTCAGCACTATTGATGTTCTGTGTTAGATCGTTCTTTGTTGTGGGGGCTTTCCTGCACATTGTAAGATGTTTAGCAGTATCTCTGGCCTCTACCCACTAGATGACAGTAGCACTCTCCCTTTTCCCCCAATCTGGACATTTAAGAATGTTTCCAGGGTGGGGGAGAGGAGGGAAGCCTTCACCCAGGTTGGAATCGCAGGTCTCACTTGGTGGTTCTCAGACTTGAGCACAGGCATCAGAATCGTTTGGAGAGGGTACTGAAACACAGATTCCTGGGCCACACTCCCAGAGTTTCTGATTCATTGTTTGTAGGGTGGGACCCAAGTATTTACCCTTCCTGCAAGTTTCCTGGTTATATTGACGCTGTTGTTCTGAGCACCTTGTTTTGAGAACCAGTGTTCTGCAGGGTAGAACCTATCAGAGAAGTAAGGGACCCCAAGCCCACCTGGTGATCGTAAACAAAGCCCTGGGGCCTGCATGAACCAAACAACTTCCTCGAGGCTCGGAGTAAGAAGTGATACTGGGGCAAGAAACCCAACCGTGGCTCTCACCCTCAGCCCAGCACACCTGCCTCTTAAGGCCAAATTTTGGTTGGTTATTTAAACATCTCTCCACCCCCACACCATCTCACTCCTAATTCTTCTTACCTAAAATCTTCCTTTGGCTGGGCACCTCAGTCTGGGTGTGGCTCTCACTTGGGAAGCTCTTAATGCCATTTTCAATTGGTACTTTTCACAGGCCATTCTTTATGACCACTTTTATTTAGATAACTTTTAGATTAAAAAAATTTTTTTTTTTGCTTTTGAAGCCGCCCATTTGAACATTAGAAATGGACACAGGCATTACCCAGCTTAGTTTCTAGAGGAGACAGCGAGCTGTTAAATTTCAGTTATTATCATTTTGCACCTGAGCTTAATAGTGAGATTCTAATCTGTTATGAAAGAAACTTGATAGTTGTAACTTGATGACTAGTCTGCTGCTTAAAAGTCTTTATGATCGTGTATTTAAACCACCAATTTTATTTCTATTCTCTTCTGCCTTGATCCTGCATTTTGTTTCATAATGCAAAAAAAAAAAAAAAAAACCAAAAAAACCATTCTGCAGAAACTTTATCTAGCTTTTAGATCATCCAAATTATTAACATTGTAAAACCTAAAATGTGTATTATTTATCTTCCCTTAGAGCGACACTTTATTTGATGCTTTTTCAAACTCCCTTAAAGTACAAGGCAGATTGACTGATAAACAGAAGTTAGTAACTATTATAAGAAAACGTTAAAACCACTAAATAGAATCTTAATATTTCCCCTCAAATATTTAGTGAATTCTAGCCATCATAGTTAAATAAGAAATTAAGGCTGATGTGTTAAAAGGCCAAATATCAGTCTGTGTAGAAAGCTGTTACTGTCCCACCTGAACCCAATGATTGGTTGACACAAACTTTGGGATGAAAGTGATGTCTAGCATCTAGAATTGAATTACTCGTTGAGTCTGTGCTTCTGTGAGGCTGAGGACTAGGAAAGCTGAGGTTGTAGCATTCCATCTACCCAAGACTATTGATGAGGCTTCTCAGCTTTTATAATAGAACATCAGCCTTGTCTTCTACTTGTCAGGTTTCTAAAGCACATGAACCCATTTTTAGTCAGCAACAGGAATACTAGCCTTGAATTACCTGTCCTCCTGCTCTACGTTGTCACTGAGAGATGTAGTGTTTAAGAGACAATATTGTCCTAGATGAGGGTCCATTACCTTTTGAAACTACTCTTAGGAAAGCCTTTGTATTTCCTAATGCATCAGCGTGTTTCTTTCCTCAAAATTTAGCAACAAATATTTGCTAAGTACTTTATTGTAAGAAAAAAACAATCCCTGCCCTGAAGGAGCTAGACATGTGCTCACATGATAATAACCCAAGTGGACAGGTTTTTAGTAGGGGTTTTTTAGAGCATAGGAGTAGCAAGGGATCTCTAATCCTGTCTGGGAACAGGGCAGGTGGAGGCAGGGGTGGCAGTGGGGAAAGAGGAACAGAAGGCAATGCAGAGGAGGTGACACTGCCGCAGATTCTTGAGAAGTGATCGGGGACTCACTGTATGAGAAGGACAGGCATCCTGATGAAACCAAAAGTGTGTGCTAAAGGCACAGAGAGGAAGGCAGACTTGGAGAACTGCAGGCATGATGTGGAAGGGACGGGCAGGAGACGAAGGTCGACAGGAGAGCAAGGGCAGGTAAAGGCCTGTGTGCCTCACTTAAGCGTTGGGTTTTAGTTCATTATAGTATTTATTGAGTGATTTTCAGGAGGAGAGTGACACAGTTAAATACTCATTTTAGAAAGATTACAGTGCAGAGGATAAGATCTGTGCACACTTGTCATGTGTCCTTTATCTGTTCTGCCTTCCTGGAAGCTCAAGGCCGAATTCGATCTACAGTTAAGGCAGTTATATTGATTTCCTTGGCTAGCATGTTTGTTTTTTTCACCTTTCCTTATAACTCACTGTCGTTTAACCTATGGGTTTAATGTTTTATTAACCTCATCTGTGTGTCTTTCTAAAGTCACCTCAATTTTGTTTTGGAAAAAAAAACAGTATAAATTAATTCAATAAATTAAAATTTTTACACTTAGGTAACATAGCTGTGCTAAAATACTGTCTAATAACCTTAAACTATCTTACAGCACTATGTAGGAGGAAATGCAGCTTTAATTGGACAGAAATTTGCAGCCAACTCAGATTTAAAGGTAGGTTAAATTCCCAGATTAAAACCTGTGCCTCTCACTAATTTTCAGTAATTTTAGGAGCAAGAATGAATATCCGTTTCTTGATTCAACTTACGGACCACCTACTATGTGCCAGAACCTGGGCCTCATTTAGGAGGTAAAACAATAATAGTAGGAGAGTAGTGGCAGCTGTTGCTTCCTGAGTGCTTACCATGTGCCCTTTCTGTATATTACCTTGTTTAATCCTTACGACAGCCTCTAAGTGAGTTGATACTGTTGTCGGTACTGTTGCTGTCCTTCCACATGAAGTTTGAGGCAACAAACAGTCTAACAAATAATGAGAAATAGAACTATTCTGACCTAGGACCCCGGATTCACGTTCTGAAGTACTATATGGTGTAATGGTTAAGAGCATTTGGGCTCTGGAGTCAGTGCTGGAGACTGGGGATTATACACTGATGATGGCCTTGGTAGGGGATTGAGGAAAGAAAAAGAGTATCTGTTACTCAGTCCTCACAACAATCTGTTGAAGTAAGGTATTATCACCCTTTTAAAGATTAGAAAACAGGTTAACCAATGTGCCCAAGGTCATCTAGCCAGTAAATGTTGGAGCCAGGATTCAAACGCCAGGCTCTGCAATGACCTCACTACCCTGTACTGCTCTTAGATTCAGTTTAACTTGCCAAAGCGCTTCTCATCATGGACCGAGTGATCATCTGAGAACCACCAGCAATTAAGAACTGGGTATTTTCCAAAGGTAATAATAATAACAATAGCTAACATTTACATAGGCTTTACTGTATGCCAGGCACTCTTTCAGATGCTGTACATATCTATATTAATTCATTTCATCCTCATAATACCCTATAAGGAAAGTCCTGTTATTATCCCCATTTTGTAGATAGGAAAAACAAGGCATGGAGAAGTTACAACTGTTCAAGGTCACGTACCTAGTAAGAGGTAGAACTGGGGTTTGAACCTGAGTTCTGGTTCCAGAGTCCATACTTTCAACAACGGTGCTGTATTGTGCCTCAGAAAT
This sequence comes from Eonycteris spelaea, assembly GCA_003508835.1. Taxonomy (NCBI): domain Eukaryota; kingdom Metazoa; phylum Chordata; class Mammalia; order Chiroptera; family Pteropodidae; genus Eonycteris; species Eonycteris spelaea. The sequence goes on along the minus strand of PUFA01000103.1, from coordinate 3,052,690 downwards.
AGATCCTGGCGAATATAGCAAAGGCATATTTAGTGGAATTTCTATTCCAGATTACAGGAGGGCAGAAAATAGTTAGAAAATATTTATATGGAACTTTGCCAAGAATTAGGAGTAAATGTTGTGTTTTGTCAATGCTGTTTCTGCATCTGTTGAGATGATTGTATGGGTTTTGTTTTTTAGTTTGACATATGGTAACTAGATAATTACATTGATTTTCAAATAGTAAACCAACCTTGCATCCCTGAGATGAACCCCACTTGGTTCTGATGTATTATCCTTTTTATATATTATTGAGTTCAATTTACTAAAATTTTGTTTTAGATTTTTATGTCAATTTCCAAGAGGGATATTGGTCAGTATTTTCTTGTATGTCTGATTTGGGTGTCAGGGTAATACTGACCTTAGAAATGATGGGTAGTATTTCAGTTAAAAAAAAAATTTGTATAGAATTGGTGTTATGCTTTCTTTTAATATTTGTAGAATTTACCAGTGAAGCTCTTTAGGCTTGGAGTTTTCGATGTGAGGTTTTTAACGAAACTTTGATTTCTTTAATAGACAGAGATTCAGATTTTCTATTTCTTCAGTGCACTTCAGTTGTTTAATGTCCATTTCATCAAAGTTGTTGAATTTATTGGCATAATATATTTCTTATCCCTTTAAGAGCTTTAGAATCTGTAGTGAAATTAGCACTTATTTCTGATATTGGTAAATTATGCCTTTTTCTTGATCGGTTTGGCTTGAGGTTTATTAGTTTTATTGATCTTATCAATAAATGAGCTTTTGGTTTCTTTGATTTTTCTCTTTTGTTTTCTCTTTTCTTTATTGATTTCTGTTTACTTTGAATTTAACTTGTTCTTCTTTTTCTAGTTTCTGAAGGTAGAAGTTCATCGATTTGGAACCTTCCATGTTTTCTCATAAAGAATATTTAGCGTTATAAATTTCTCCTTAAGAACTGTTTTAGCTGCATCCTGCGGGTTTTGATAATTGTGTTTTTATTTTCATTTAGTTTAAATGCTTTCTAATTTCCTTTTGATTTCTTGAGGTGAGCTGTTTAATAGCCTGTTCATGGACTACTTAAGAATAGAAGTGTGCTATTTAGTTTCTAAATGTTTGGGGGTTTTCCCCAATATCTTTCTGTTATTGATTTCTATTTCAAATCTATTGTGTTCAGAGAATATACTTCCCTGACTCCTGTTAAATTTATTGAGACTTTTTAATGTCTCAGAATATAGTTTATCTTGGTGAAGTTCCATGCGCATTTGAAAAGCATATTCTACTGCTGTTGGGTAGATGTCATTAGGCTACGCTGGTTAATAGTGTTGTTCAAGTCTTCTATAGTCTTACTGATTTTCTGCCTACTTGACTTATCAATTATTGAGAGGAGTAATGACATCTTCAGCTATAATTGTGGACTTATTTCCTTTGCAGTTCTACAACTTTTTGTTCCATGTATGTTTAAGCTCTGTTATTAAGTGCATTACTGTTTAGTATTTTATGTCCCCTTCATGAATTGACTCCTTTATCATTACCAGGGATAAAGAAAATCATTTTATAATATTCTTTGCTCTAAAATTTATCTTTATTAAAATAGACATTCCAGCTTTCTTTTAGTGTTAGTATGATGTCTTGTCCTAGCCTTCTGCTTTTAACCTGTTTTTGTCTATATTTAAAACACATTTCTTATAGGCAGCATATAATTGGGGCTTGCTTAATATGCTTTTGACAACCTCTGTCTTTTAATTGGAGTGTTTAGACCATTATTCACATTTAATATAATTGTTGCTATATCAGTTAGGTGTAAATCTGCCATCTTGCAATTTGTTTTCTTTGTCTCACCTTTATCTTCCCTTTACCCTCTTCATGAACTTTTTTGGATTATTTTCTGTGATTTCATATTATCTTCTCTGGTTTATTAGCTATAATTCTTTGTTATTTTAGTGTTTGCCTAAGGGTTTATAATGTACATTTTTAGCTTATCACAGTCTACTTTGAAGTGATATTAGTATACCACCACGTAGAATGTAAGAACTTTACAACAGTGTGCTTCCATTTCTCCCCTCTGGTCTGTATACTATTATTGCCATATAGTTTACTTTTACATATCTTATAAATCTCACACTATGTTGTTAATATTTTTCTTTAAGCAGCTAATTCTCTTTTAAGGGGATCTAAATAATAAAAAAGAGATCTTTTTACTTATCCAGAGCTTACCATTTCTGGTGCTTTTCATTCCTTTGTTTAGAGCTATATTTTCATCTAGTATAATTTTCCTTCCACCTAGAGGATTTCCTTTCATATTTCTTATCATGCAGATCTGATGGTGATAAATTTTTTCAAATTGTATATCTGAAAACTTTTAAGTAATTTGTTGAGGCATTTGTAGAGTTTTGATTTTTTCTGTTTCTTAGGAACACTATCCTTTGTTGCCCATTGTCCAAATATTTTGAAAAGCATTGTTTTATATATTTCATCTGTTTTTTTGTTGTTTCGGGCAGATAGGTAAACTAGGCCTTATTAGCTCATCTTGGAAGCTGTAATTCTGGCCAAGAGTTAGAGAAAAAATAAAATAAAATGGTCAAGGCAAGACTTTTCAGAATTAGCAAATAATGGGAATGTGTCAAGGCTGTAATGAGAGGTTCATTTTTACCCGGAAGCTGGGATTTCTCAAATACATAAAAGTACCTGTGTACAAACAGGCAATTAATTAGCAAGTAAAAATGTCTTTGAAGCTTCTGGGTGGGGCATATTAATCTGAAATGATGTTGTTGTTCCTTTAAATTCTGGTTTAAGCCCTCATCATTCAGTGATTTTGGGTCCCAAATCACTAGCCTTGTCCTTAGTGTGTTTCAGAGCTGGCACTGTGGAAACCAGAGTACAAAATAACTTCTAAAAGGAATAGCCAGGAAGAAGCCCAGGTTGGAGGTAAAGAAAGGTTTTGGAAAACTTGCAAAGTACCTTCCCCCAAACTTTCTGATTTGAGGTGCTCTCTAATTTTTACATTTGGAAGGCTGTCCGGTTCCATAACAGCTAAGTGTAGTAGAGAGCCCATTCCACAAATCAGGTCACCTGATTGTGTAGATTATTGTGATCCTGAAGTTCTTTGCTATACTGTGTAAATTTTAAACAGTTGTTTTCATCTGACAACTGTGAGGAAACAACATCCGGTATCTGTTTGCCTACATAGGATATGAGTGAGTAAAGAAAAGAAAAGAGGATAGGGTGTGTCTTAGTCTGCTTGGGCTGCCATAATAACAAAATGCCATAGACTGGGTGGCTTAAACAACAAAAATTTATTTTCTCACAGTTTGGAGGCTGGGAAGTCCAGGATCAAGGTTCCAGCAGGGTTCAGTTTCTGGCGAGGGCTCTCTTCCTGGCTTGCAGATGACTGCTTTTTTTGCAATGTCCTCACATATGGCCATTCTTCTGTGTTACCTGGTGGAGATCTTCCTTTTCTTCTACTGTATTAGGACCTCACCTATATGACCTTAATTACCTCCTTAAAGCTCTGTCTCCAACTACCATCACATTGTCAGTTAGATTTCAACATATGAATTTTGGGGCGACACAAACATTCAGTCCCTAATAGGGTTGTGGATACAGCAGCTACATAGGTGCCTAACATGTGTGACATGCATGGGTCTTTTGTCAGCCTCTCATTTCTGGATATATTGTGGCCACATGATTGCAAGACCTAAACCCTGGTAATAGCCCCTCTACTATATTATTCCAAACTAAAAGCTTTCAAAATTAGATTGGCATTCTGTATTTTGTTAAAATTAAAATAAGTGGCCTGGATGTACCTTTCCTGTTATTATCCATATTGCATGGAAAAGGGACAGATCTGATAGACTTCATATTTCTCGTCTCCAGGTTCTTCTTTGTGGTCCAGTTGGTCCAAAACTGCATGAACTTCTTGATGACAATGTATTTGTTCCACCAGAGTCGCTGCAGGAAGTGGATGAGTTCCACCTCATTTTAGAGTATCAGGCAGGTAAGAGAGATGAGTGAGTAATGGTGTAAGACTCGTTAGGGACTGCGCATTGTTAGACTGAGGTGTGACTGTGCTAGAAATTTATCTTTTTAAATTAGTAGGATCCTGTTCTCGCCTTAACAAAGGTTTCTTGACCTCTGGTTCTATTGTGCTGATACTGGCCAGAGTGTTACAACATTGAAGAAAATTCCCAGGAGTAGAAATGGAATGGATCTAAACCCAAGAGAAATTGGGCTGTAGGAAAGTAGGCATCCTGAATAAAATGAAAATGTTTTACATATATAAAGTTTTTCTTTAAGGAAAGAGAAAGGCAGATAACATCTGCTCAACTCTGGGCTGGATTCTGCCCTGGGCCTTTCTGGCCAACCATTTCAAGCTGTTTTGGATTGATTTTAGGCCTCTGGCAAACTTTCTGTGAAGCATTTTGTTTTCCCTTGGATGTGTGAGTGAAAGTACTTACACATTAAATATTATTTAACACTTAAATATTATTTCCCATTATATAATGTTTCAATATTTATCACTCTAAACCACCCCATCCCAGTAGATTTTTTGTGTTACACAGACTGCAGATCTGATTCTGAGAGAATCCTAAATACCTGACCATAATTTGATCCTGTTTATTCTGTGTATTTGCTGTGGTATCTTTGCTCTGCTCAGAAGTGAGACTCTTGGATTTCTGATTCAACGTGCTAATTCAAGGAAAAGACTCAAGCATTGAAACAGACTAATTGGTACCTTATAGCAGTACTTAATGTGCTTTGGTGAACTGCTTCCAAGTCAGACAATTAAGAGAACCTCACCTACTAGAGTAATTAATGTAAGATATGAAATATAGTGTTTCTTGAAAATTATGCCTTTCTCTAAGTTCAAAAAAGAATTGTTTCTTGTTTCTGATTCTCTTTTGGATGCTTGCTACATCAGTCTGGAAGTTAGGAAGAGCAGGGTCTGAAAATTAGGGACAGAATGTTGGAGAAGGTATTTAATGATATACTGGTTTGAGTTTCTCTCAGTTTTAGTTTCCCCAGACGGAAAATCAGAGTGATAGTTCTGTCTAAAGATTAAGAGGTTAGTGTGTTTAAGCACTGTGAGCTGCTTAAATGAAAGGCATGAACAAGACCTGACTGGAAGGGTCTAGAATAGCTAAAGATGTGCCTTTGATGTGCTGCTGATGCTGCTCCCACCCCAGATGGGTCTCACTCCTTTTTCTGTTGGCACTCGCATCATGGACTTGGGGCCTTGCTAGTTCCCGGTTGCTGTCATTTTTATTATCTGTGGTCCCTGGTGACAACAGAGTGGAAAGACTGGTTTCCTCACTGAGACTGCTCTTATATTTGACAGATGCGTAGTTGAGGGTGGCACAGCTTATCTTGAAAAGAGATTGCATCTGTCCTTGGGTTTAGAAGTTTCACACTTCAGTTTTCCTTTTCTTGGCTGTGTTTTCTTAGTTCAAAACAGTGGCCTTTTAGTAAACTCTATGGGGAGAACCTAGTCTGTTGGTAGCAGCCCTCGGGCCACCTCTCTTAACAAATGCGTCCATCCCTTGTTTTCTCTCTAACCTAGATGAATAAATTCCCAGAGAGGAGTTGGCAACTATTTTTCTTCTTCCTCTCTTACCAGACTTCTCTAGAGAAGCTTATTTTTCAGGCTCTGGGCTGGGATCCAGTAAGTCACTACATAGGTTTTGGTGACTTAGCAGCTGAAGGGCAGGATGATAAATTGAGAGAACGGATCACGTAAAGAAATAACTTTAAAGTTTTGTGAGAAAAGAGAGGCATCGGCTCTTAATAGGGGCTCACCCTGTCCGAGTGTCAGTCATTCTGCTTCTCAGGCCATCCCATCAGTCCTGTGTCAGCAGCTCTCCACATCCTCCCATGTCTTCGCCTTGCGGAAGCCTGTTCATTATTGCCTCTCTCACTTTTCCCCAGAAGAACTGATTTATTTTGAATGCTGTGTGGCTCTTTTTTCCCTAGGTTAAGATAACCAGTGCTTCTTCAAGCAGCCTCACTCCTTAAGGGCCAGTTCCAGGTCTTGCCCTATGGAGAGTACTTATGGCATGTATTTTTCTCCTTGTCCAGAGTCTTATTTGGGGAAATACTGGCGTCGGCATTCATATCCATATTTTTTGCTGTCATGGGCATTTGAGTCATCAGTCTGCTCTCTCATTTGCCTACTCTTTTGCTTTTTATTTACGTGGCTGTGTGCCAGGTGCAGAGTGAGGCATTAGGAGTATGATGATAGTAGAAACGGGCTCTGCATCCTGCTCACAGTCCATTGCAAAAGATGGGCTCTTGCACAATGGTTGCAGAGTTGTGCCATATCCTATAATAGGGTGCGGCAGTGGCCCAGGTAAGGAAGTGGCAGAGTTAGAGGGGCTTCGCAAGGGAGGCCATCCTTGCTTTGGATCTTTAGATGAAGCAGAGTTGGAATACTATTCTCAGTTCTGTGGACCACCACTGGTGTTTTCTTTGGACACGGGCCAGGAGTTAAGAAAGGAATATAGTTTTAACAAATATAACCATTGCATTGGGACTTAGTAAATAGGTAATGCCTTTTTTCTGCTTTCATAGTTTTTTATATGAATGACCCACATGTGCAATGCTTTTCAGAGGAAAAGATTCAGTAAAACTGAACTCAAACCAAAGGAAGGATGAATTCTCCCTGCCTTGACACCTACTCTAGAGCAGGGGTTCCCAAACCCTGGGCTGTGGACCGGTACCGGTCTGTGGCCTATTAGGAACCAGGCCACACAGCAGGAGGTGAGCGGCAGACAAGTGAGTGAAGCTTCATCTGTATCTGCAGCCGCTCCCCAGCGTTGGCATCACCACCTCAGCCCCGCCTCAGATCATCAGGCATTAGATTCTCATAGGAGCACAGGCCCCTGATGCCAAAAAGGTTTGAGATCACTGCCCTAGAATAAACCCTACACACCCAAGCATACACATGCACACTCCGCTCAGAGAGGCAGGGCCTCTGTCTGGAGAGGTCTGTTGTGGAAAGGAGGAAGGACATTGCTGACCGCAGTTGGCAGACCACCCATAGGATGAGGAAACCTTCTGCTGTAGGTTGTCTGTCTTGGGGGGAAACTTTCTGAATGAATATTTAGTAAATGAGTAAATGTGATAGAAACCAATGAAAAACTAGGCTTTGGCATATAGACCTCATAAATGAGTCTGAGGGAAAATCATGTAAACCTGGATCATAAGTCCTTGCCCCCAGGTCTCCATGCTGGTGGTGACCAGCTCTCTCCCCCACCCCCTGCCCTGGTGCTCAGGGGCCAGGGAGTGGACTCATTTAGGAATTGCCCTAACCAGTCACAGAGCCTAGTTGGCCCTTAGGTGACCGAGTTTCAAGATTTTCTGCCTAGTCTTTTTGGAGAAGAATGTGAGCTCTGCGTAGTAAAGCCTCTGATCGTGAAGCTTCACTGAGTGAACTCAAGGGCCTCTGTTGCCTTCCCTGCTTTAGGACTTGCATGACAGCACGCTCCACTCAAGTACTTGGCAGCTGTGGGGTCTCAGTCAGTAGTTGTCCACCTAACTGCACATCAGGATCTCGGGGGGCGGGGGGGTGGGCTTGCCATCTGCACATTTAAAGCTCGGTTCCCTGAGAGATTCTGATACGTGGCCAGCGGAGGGATCTGCCCCTATAGATGAACACACTCCAAACTCCCCACTCCAGGAGACCCGACCAAGGATGCCTCTGGTCTCCCTCTACTTGGGTCAGATTCGTAGGTGCTGAGTGGGCACTCTGTGTTGGGGACTGTGACAAATATTATGGGAACCAGACACATACAGTGTTGCCTTAAAAGAGCTGGCAGTCTGTTTGGAGAGATGTGGCACAAATATGTGAAAAGTCAAGTAATGATATAGGTTTGACTACTAATTCAAAATAGTAGAAGAGATAACTCAAAGCAAAATGATTAATCAGCAAACTGTGGAAAAGAAAATCTCTGTGAATGCTTAAAGTAGTGAAAGTGTACCTCAGGGTGGAGCAGTCAGCAACCATTTAGGAAGCAAGCAGCACTTGAACTTGGTCTTGAGCAGTCATTATTCCAAAGCAACTGGCTCAGAGGACATTAGAGCAGCCAGATACTCTTACCTTCTGGACCAAGTGCCCGGAAACCACCAGTGGGCAGCAGAGAAGAGGGTCTACAATCAGCCTGACTCTTGGAATTTCAGCATCCTTTGGCCCAACTACATGAAAGGTGCTCAGGGCACTGCCATGAGTTGGAAATGCAGAAAAGCAGCATGTCCTCTATGCAGAGACGCGATGGCGCGCACTGTATGCTGCTGTTCAAAAGTCACGCTCCTGCTCTGTAACAGGAAAGGACACAGGCATCCTGTGTTTGAAAAGCTCGGTGGACAGTAGAGCTTTCCCTGGGCTCACAGGGAGCTAGTTGCCAGCCCCTTGACAAAGGCATGTAGCACCTATACTGTGTTTCTGTGTTTTTGTTGGGTTGGGTTTGGGTTTTCGGCTTGTTTCATTACTGACCACCGTCCTCCTGGATACAGTGCCATGCTTACCTTTGTAAGCCAGGGCCCACTCAGCCAGAAGCCAGCCTGCCCAGAGCAGAGTCTCCAGTGAGGCCCCTGCAGGCCCCCCACAGCTAGGAAACTTAAAGCCTCTTCCTTTTCTTCCCATTGTGTCGACTGGGCTTTTCTAGGGGAGGAGTGGGGCCAGTTAAAAGCTCCCCATGCCAACCGATTCATCTTCTCCCACGACCTCTCCAACGGGGCCATGAATATGCTGGAGGTGTTTGTGTCTAGCCTGGAGGAGTTTCAGCCAGACCTGGTGGTTCTCTCTGGATTGCACATGATGGAGGGACAAAGCAAGGAGCTCCAGAGGAAGAGACTCTCGGAGGTAATAGCACTGTTAAAGAATCTCACAGATCTCAGCTAGTGTGTTTCTTCAGATTTCTGCCTCTCTTGGCCTTTGCAATTTGTGCTGCCTTGGCCTCCCCGGGACATATCATGGCAGCCGGCTCTGAAGCCTGCCTCCTGCTCCAGTGAGGTACCTCAGAGTGTTCTTTCAGGCACAGGCAGCAGCTTGAGTAGGACAGGTCAGAACATCTTCCTGCCTGAGCCTCTGTATCCTGTGCTAAACTGAACGTGGCCGCAAGCTGCAACGTTTGTAGTTTGTGTCCTTCATGTTATCTGTATCATCTCATGTCCCATCAGCTGTCCTGTGGTTCCTGCAGATCCCTACAACAGTTGAAGCCAACTGCTAAGTTTAGGTCCCCAGGAATAGGGTGGCTACACGAACACACAGGAGCGGTTCTTTGTGCTCTCTAAGTCTATAGCCCAGCACCTCTCTGCAGAGCCTAGGTTTCCCCGCTGGGAAAAGCATCCCTTGTCCACGGAGGCCGTGGCAACCTACATGGCTTGGAGTGTTCATGAGGATGCAGAGAAGACAGTGACAGGACACATCACCTCTCAGGACCTGCTCTTTTCTTCCTCTCGTCTGACTTCTGTATCTAATGGCAATGCTGTCCTCTTTTTGCAGGTTGTGACCTCCATTTCTGACATCCCTGTTGGCATTCCAATTCATCTAGAGCTGGCCAGTATGACCAATAGGGAGCTGATGAGCAGCATTGTGCATCAGGTAACCACATGAGTGCACACGGAGCCCTCTTTGGCTCTGACCCTCATGGGCTTGGCAGAAATGCACCTTTGTCCAGTGGGACAAGTTGTTTAGGCTCAGGGGCCAGCTCACTGAAGTGTGGCTGTCATGTCACTCAGACCTTAGTCCTTGGAGATCCAAGTAAGGGGCCGGGACTGTTCTGGGACAGGATCTCTTCCTAGGTTAGAAATATGACACTGTAACTGATGGGTTCATGGGCTCTTTCCTCTGGGATGCGGAAGAGGGAGTGAAAAGTCTACAGTTGAACTCAAAGGAGAAAACTGAAAGCCCAGCTCAGCTGCTTTCAATTGAATGTCAAGAAGTTGACTCTGTAGCTAGGGCCTTCTCTATCTTACCAGCCTAATACCTACCGACACTCAGGAACTGAAAGTCGTGTCCCATCATTGGTAAGAAGATCTGATGTGTATGCAAAGCTAAACACCATGGAAAGAAATACAATATGCTCATCTCTGCCCTTTGTCTTGGAATGGCATGTAACAAAAGACAAGGTCTAAGACATTCTTAAACTGCAACTTTCCGGTTTATTCCAAGTGATAATGAAGGTAGAGGTAGTTGGAGGTGTAAGAGCCAAAACAGTGACTGCTGATCTGTCACTTCCCCACCACCAACTTGAGGGGCAGGGAGTCTTCTTGTAAGGAAGAAGGGGACCATCCATCCTGCCTGCCTTCCCTGACTTTAGTCATTGGCTGTGTCCTGAGATACCTTCCTGGTATCTTAGGTCTGAGTGACATGACAGCCACACTTCAGTGAGCTGGCCCTTGAGCCTAAACAACTGGTCCCTGGACAAAGGTGCATTTCTGCCAGGCCCCATTGGCTGTGTCCTAAGATACCTTTCTGGTCAGTCAGAAAGAGACCTCCGTTATGTTTTTGTTAGCAGGTCTTTCCCGCAGTGACTTCCCTTGGGCTGAATGAACAGGAGCTGTTATTTCTCAGCCAGTCGGCGTCTGGACCTCACTCTTCTCTCTCTTCCTGGAATGGTGTTCCTGATGTGGGCATAGTCAGTGACATCCTTTTTGGATCTTGAAGGAACATGGGAAGAGTGAAAGCAGAGCCTCAGACCTCACCAGGATCCATTTCCACACACTGGTCTACCACATCTTGGCAACTGTGGATGGGCACTGGGCCAACCAGCTGGCAGCTGTGGCTGCAGGAGCTCGCGTGGCTGGGACACAGGCCTGCGCAACAGAAACCATAGACACCAGCCGAGTGTCTCTGAGGGCACCACACGAGTTCCTGACCTCCCATTCGGGGGCCGGCGCCAGGATCGTAGTAAACCCTGACAAGCCAGTGGTAGAATGGCACAGGGAGGGCGTGTCCTTCCACTTCACACCTGTGTTGGTGTGTAAGGACCCTGTTCGAACTGTGGGCCTTGGAGATGCCATTTCAGCTGAAGGCCTCTTCTATTCAGAAGTACACTCTCACTATTAGGAAGGTGGTTGTGGATAATTTTTCTGAAGAAGGAGAACTAGCCAATTTAAGAATTACAGGCATTAAATGATTTGGAAAAAAGGTTGAGAGTGGCAAAACAGTTTCTAGATAATTGAAAGACAGCCAAAGAAACAGCTGATTAAACTGTATCAGATACATTCCAGCCTGTTGACGATTACGAAAAAACATTTCAGGTTTTAATCAGAATTTAGCTATCTACTAATGAGACTGGATTTTTGGGTTTTTGTGTTGTGTGTCATAGGGGTAAAGACCTGATTCTCAAATCCCCAATTTATGCAGCATTGTCGGGTATTTTAGGCCAAACTAATTCACCCATGAACGCATGCCAGCTGGAGAAAGCCCTTACCTGTCGCCCACCTCAGAAGAGCATGCGCACTCCTTGTTCGTAAAGCCGGAGGCAGCTTCCCGTGTTTTCTCCCCGCTCGGGCGGGCCATGATTTCCATTCAGTGTTTTAATGAAAATGCTTGAAGAGTACACCATCTCAGTCTTCTGCTCTCAGACTTAAGACAGCCACAGGGGAAGACAGAACCACCCCTCCTGTGCTTCAGAGTCGCAGCTGAGGCGGGAGCCCAGTGCAGCCTTTGAGGGAATCAGCCGTTCTGCGCTGGTTCAGAAGCCTGGCGGACCTGCGGGACCCATGAGCTGAGCTGAAGGGTCGTGTCTTCCTGCCCACGGCTCCTTAGACTGTAGTCTGGCTGGTCAGAGACTTCTGTGCCTGGGCCCAACCTCATTGCCCAGCTCTGGCCATGCTTCCTCCCCTAGAAGACTGATCTCTGTTCATTCTGACCCTTGAAGGAATTTTGCTTTTACAACTGGAATATGCTTCTCTGTGTGTAACTAACTGATCATGTGTGTTTTACATTGACACATCACATCCATTAAAGAATTTGACCTCATAAGAGCCCCGGGATCACGGAAGAAATTTGTCATGTATTTATTTTTTTATAAATTAAGGAGACTTCTGTGTGCTTTTAAATATATTAAAACAATTACATTTCAGGAGCCTTAAGTCTGTATGTAATTGATTTTTGTTCCCACCACCACTCCAGAGCCAGACACAATGGAAATTTTTCAGCCTTTTCTGATGAGTTCTCTGTTACTTTGCTCTTTTGCCTCGTCTTCCCCATCACTACCTGGGTCATCCCTCCCCCTGAGCCTGAGCCATAGGTCTGCCCTCTGTGCTTTAAAGCGACAGAAAAAACTAGCATCAAGTAGCCAATCCAGTAGGAAGCGGCGGCTGGAGAGTGGTGCGCCTTCTCAGTTTGTTCAGGGCTGGTGGCAGGCTGCCCGGGTCAGGGGTAATTGTTTCACACTGGCTCACAGCAGCAGCTTCTTGATTCAAAGCCACCTCAAATCCTTCATCTATGACCTCCCCCTCCCTGCTTCTGAGCTTGATTACTCCTTCAAAGAAAACTTAAGCCTAGAGAATTATGCAGCTTGAAATTCAAAGCAAGTAGCTTCTTAAAGAAGTCTGCCTGCTGCCTCATCAGTCTCTGTCTCCAAGCCCAATTAAAAATAATAAAACACCAACCTTCTAGCCTATTTTTATTGGAAAAGCCGAAGTGAGCAGAGATTTCTATTTTTCCAAGAAGAATTGGAATAACTTACTATGTTCTAACCTGAGAGTACTTTGAGAGTTCTGACGTGTTCTCCATGTGACATTTTTCTTAGTCTCAGAGTTGCGTCTGCTCAGCCACTGCCTTTAATATAATCTCAGCACATTCTCCAGTTTTCACTGGTGATATCAATAAAGACTAGTCCAGGAAGTGTAGTCAGCACATACTATACAGCAGTTTTTTAAAAGATGAGTTTTGAACTTTTTTAACAGCTGCTGAATCAGTTTGGTGGTTATCACAAAAAGTACTAGAATGCACCATATGTGACAGGGGTAAATATCAGTATCATTTTGTAGATCTTTATGTACCTGAATGAGCACAGGTAGATATGAACGTACATGCATCCCTGTGTGAACGTTCCACCTTTCTGAGAAGTCAGCTAAGCTTCGGAAGTAAGATCGACTGGACTCTAGCACCTAGGGCAAATTATGCAGAAGTGAGTGGGAAGGGCAGGCGCACAACAGGGAGGGCTTCAGGCCCCTCAACCATTTGCTTTGAACTTTACAAAGGTTTCTCTATGTGATTTGATATGAAGAAAAGTTTTAAAGTTCCCTGGACTAGAAAGAATGCCTGGTGAAGAATGAGCCTTCCTAAAAATGTTCTAACAGTCACTCTTGGATTCACTTGAAATTGATTTAACACCTAGGGAAAAGCAGCCACAGACACACACAAAACCACTGTCAGGAGAGAAGAATGCGGCCAAATTTCAATAATGTCTATTATGCAGATTCAGTTTGCATTTTATTCTCTCTCAAGTCAATTATTCATCAGTAGAAATCCAAATTCTATGCAGGGTTGTGAGATGGCAAGTATTGTATGACATTGAACCGGTTCACCTTACTTAAGCCTCACTTTCCTCATCTGTAAAATGGGTTAATGTTGTTCCTAACCTCATGTGATTCTTAACTAAAGGAGAATACTGTGCAGAATATTTAGAACAGTACATGGCACATATTTAAAAGTTTAATACTTGTCAGTTACTAACGTGAATGGGCAATTTCCCAGGACTCTGTAGTACTATTTTAAATTATTGAAAGCTACCACATTGATAATTTCACATTAGTTTTTGGTCTTTTTTTTTAGATAAAAATTTTTATATAGTGAAATAGCACAAATTTTAGGTACTATTTGGTGAGTTTTGACAAATGCATACACCCATCTAACCCACATGCCTCCCCAGGTATAGAATGTTTCTATCATCTCATGCCACTTTTAAGGGATCCCTAGCCCCACCCTCAACCCCAAAGCACCCGCTATTATGCTTCTTTCCACCATAAATTTGTTTGCCTGTTCTGGAACTTTATAGAAATGGAAACACAAAGAATTTAGTCTTTTGTATAAAGCTCCATTTATTTAGCATCATTTTTGTGAAATTAACCCATGTTGTTCCCTGTAGTTTGTTACTTTTTATAGCTGAATAGTATTCCATTGTGAATACAGTGGTTTCCACTTGGGGGCCTTTATGAATAATGCTGCTATCGACAAGACTGTTAGACATTTTCATTTCTCTTGGGTAAAAATCCATAGGCATGGAATTGCTAGGGTAGCTGTATATCATGGGGTAGTGACAGGCCTTTCTCCAAAGCAGTTGGACCAGTTTACACTGACCAGTGGTGTATGAGTTGGGTTGCTTCTCATTCTCGCCAACATTTGGAGTTGTCAGTGTTCAATTTCAGCCTTGTGATGGGTACATAGTGGTATTTCACTGTGGTTTTATTTTGCATTTCCCCAATAATTATTGATGAGTACTTTTTTACATGCTTATTGGCCATTCATCTACTTTTGTAAACTGTCCAAATCTATTTTTTTTCAATTTGATCATTTGTTTTATATTTGTTATTGTTTAGGATGTTAATGTTTTTATTCTTGAGTTGTAGGAGTTCTTCATATGTTCTGGAAATAAACTCTATGTTAGACATGTGTTGTAACTATGCTCCCAGAATATATTCCCAGTCTGTAGATCGATACGCATTTTCTTCTTCATGGCTTATTGGTCCTCTGTGTCCTAAGAAACATTGTACTACTTCTATGTTATGAATATATGAATATAGCCTCACATCTTCTTCTAGGAACTTAATACTTTTCGGTTGTACATCTAGGTCTAGAATCCACTTTGAGCTACTTTGTGTGCATGGTGATAGGCTGGGGTGAGATTTACTTTTTTCTACATAGCCATCTAGTTGTTTCAACATCATTGGTTAAAAAGACTCCTTTTCCCATCGATGCCTTTATCAAAAATCAAATGACTGTGTAAGTGTAGATCTTTTTATGGCCTATTTTATTGATCTGTCTATCCCTATGCCAGTACCACATAAGTACTGTTATGGTTAAGTCTCGAAGCGAAGTGGGGGTAAGTCGTCCAGTTTTGTTCGAGATTGCCTTACATGTTCTAGATCCTTTGTATTTCCATGACATCTTAGAACCAGTTTGTCAGTTTCTACCCCAAAACCTGCTAGGATTATGATAAGAATCTATAGACCATTTTAGGAAGAATTTTTACCTTAAGAATAGTTAGTCTTCCAATCATGAACATGGCCTATCTTCCTGCGGGTATTTGCTCCTATCATTAGTTAGAGCCTACCAGAAACATTTAATAGGACTCTTTCATTAGCTGCCCCGTCAGTCTTCATTTTCCCTTTGTCCTACCAGCAGTATACAGGCAAGTCAACATCTCATCAATTTTAAAATCAAAGAATAAGATCAAAATAAGAAACCAATAAGATGGTTTCAACTTGAATTATACAAATGCTTGCAAGGTCTCTGATGAGAAACTCAATTTTCCTTTTTATCATGTGTGATGCTGTCTCTAATATCTCCATGATTACTATGTCTCCCGCTTCCCTTTGGCAACTGTGAGCTTGTTCTCTGTATCTATGGGTTTGTTTCTGTTTTGTTGTGTTTATTCATTTGTTTTGTTTTGTTTTAGATTCCACATATAAGTGAAATCATATGGTATTTCTCTCTCTGACTTACCTCACTTAGCATAATTAATACACTCTAGGTCCATCGATGTCATCACAAATGGTAAGATTTCATTTTTTTTTATTGCTGAGTAATATTCCATTATGTATACATACCATGTCATCTTCATCCATTCATCTATCCATGGACACCTAGGTTGTTTCTATATCTGGGCTATTATAAGTAATGCTTCAATGAGCATAGGGATACATACATTATTTTGAGTTAGTGTTTTTGTTTACTGTGGATACTCAGAAGTGGGATTGCTGGGTTGTATGGCAGCACTATATTTAATCTTTTGCGGAATCTCCATACTGGTTACCCTACTGGCTGCACTAACTTACAGTCCTACCAGTAATATACAAGGCTTCCCATTTCTCCACATCCTCAGTGGCACTGTTATTTGTTGATTTTTTGATAATAGCCATTCCGATGGGTGTGAACTAGTATTTCATTGTGGTTTTAATTTGCATTTCTCTGATGATTAGTAATGTTGAGCATCTTTTCATGTCTATTAGGCATCTGTATGTCTTCTTTGGAGCAATGCCTATTTGCATCTTCTGCACATTTTTAATTGTATTATTTGGATGGGGGGTTTTCTGGTATTAATGTTCTATGAGTTCCTTATACATTTTTGATATTAACCTCATCAGATATTGTCTCCCATTTAATAGGTTATCTTTTAGTTTTGTTGATGGTTTTCTTTACTGTGCAAAAACTTAGTTTGACATAGTCCCATTTGTTTATTTTTTCTTTTGATGCCCTTGTCTGAGGAGACATGTCCAAAAAGATATTGCTAAGACCAATGTGAAAGAGTTTATTGCCTCTGTTTTCTTCTAGTTTTATGGTTGCATGTCTTACCTTTAAGTCTTTAATCCATGAGTTTATTTTTATATATGGTGTAAGAAAGTGGTCCAGTTTTTCTAACACAACTTATTAAAGAGGCTGTCTTTACCCCATTGTATATCCTTGCCTTCTTTATTATAGATTAGTTGTCCATATAAATGAAGATCTTTTTCTGGGATCTCTATTTTATTCCATTGATCTGTTTGTTTTATGCCAGTGACAAACTGTTTTAATTATTGTAGCTTTGTAGTGTAGTTTGAAATCAAAGCGTGTGATACTTCCCTCTTTGTTCTTTCTCAAGGTTTCTTTGGCTGTTCAGAGTCCTTTGTGGTTCCATATAAATTTTAAGCTCAGTTGTTCCAGTTATGAGAAGAATGCCATTGGTATTTTAATAGGGATTACATTAAATATTTAGGTAGCAAGGACATTTTAGACATTTTAACAATATTAAGTCTTCTAATCCACGAGCAAGTTTTATCCTTCCATTTATATACTCTTCAGTTTCTTTCTTCAGTGTCAGAGTTTTCAGAGTACACTACTTTCACCTCTTTGGTTAAATTTATTCCTAAAGATTTTTTTAATGCAATTACAAATTAAATTCTTTTATTTCTCCTGATTGTTATTGATGTATAGAAACACAACAGGTTTCTGTATGTTGATTTTGTATCCTGCAGCTTTACTGAATTCATTTATTAGTTCTAATTTTTTGGGGGGAGGGGGTGAAGTCTAGGGTTTTTTATATGTAGTATAATGTCCTCTGCAAACAGTGAAGAGTTTTACTTCTTTGATTTGGATGCCTTTTACTTGTCTGATTGCTACGGCTAAGACTTCCAGTACTATGTTGAATAGAAGTAGTAATAGTGGGCATCCTTGTATTATTCCTGATCTTAGAGGAAAAACTTTCAACTTTTCACCAATGAGTATGATATTAGTTGTGGGCATGTCATATATGGCTTTTATTATGTTGAAGTATGTTCCTTCTTTACCCGCTTTGTTAACAGTTTTTATCATATATCGATGTTGGATTTTGTCAAACGCTTTTTCTGCATTTATTGAGATGTTCATATGATTTTTAGCCTTCATTTTGTTAATGTAATGTATCATGTTGATTGATTTGTGGATGTTGAACCATCTTTGCATTCCTGGGATAAACCTTACTTGGTCATGGTGCATAATCCTTTTAATCTTGAATCTGGTTTGCTAGTATTTTGTTGAGAATTTTTGCAACTATGTTCATCAAGGATATTGGCCTGTAATTTTCCTTTTCTGTAATGTCTTTGTCTGGTTTTGGTATTAGTGTAATGCCGGCTTCATAAAGTAAGTTTGAAAGCATTCTTTCCCCTTTGATTTTTTGAAATAGCTTAAGGAGAGGTATTAATTCTTCTTTAAATGTTTCTTAGAATTCACCTGTGAAGCCTTCTCATTCTGGACTTTTATTTGTTGGGATTTTTTTGATTACTGCTTCAATTTCATTGCTAGTAATCAGTCTGTTTAGATTTCCTGTTTCTTTCTGGTTCAGTCTTAGAAGGTGATATTTCTAGAAATTTATCACTTTCTTTTAGATTATTGAATTTGTTGGCAT
Organism: Eonycteris spelaea; assembly: GCA_003508835.1. Classification (NCBI taxonomy): domain Eukaryota; kingdom Metazoa; phylum Chordata; class Mammalia; order Chiroptera; family Pteropodidae; genus Eonycteris; species Eonycteris spelaea. The sequence continues at coordinate 3,034,604 of PUFA01000103.1, read as the reverse complement.
ATAATTATTTGTAGTATTCTTTAATGATTCTTTGTATTTCTGTGGTATCAGAAGAGAAGTTGTAACTTCTCTTTCATTTATGACTTTATTTATTTGACCACTTTTTTTCTTCATGAGTTTGACTAAAGGTTCATCAATTTTGTTTATCTTTTCTAGGGACCAGCTCTTAGTTTCATCGATCTTTTTTTTTTTTTAATTTAATCTCTATTTTGTTTATTTCTCCTCTGATCTTAATTATTTCCTTCCTTCTGTTTACTTTGGGGTTTTTGTTCTTTTTCTAGTTCCTTTAGGAATAAAATTTGCTTGTTTATTTGGAATTTTTCTTGTTTCTTGATGTAGGCCTGTATAGCCTATGAACTTCCCTCTTAGAACTGCTTTTGCTATACTTATAAATTTTGAAAAGTTGTGTTTTCATTTACATTTATTTCAAGGTAGTTTTAATTTCCTGTTTGATTTCCTCATTGATTCATTTGTTGTTCAGTAGCCTGTTACTTAATCTCCACAATTTGTTTTTTCCATTTTTCATCCTATACTTGATTTCTAGTTTCGTGCCATTGTGGTTGGAAAAGATGCTTGATATATTAGTTTTATGAATTTATTGAGGCACATTTTATGTCCTAATATGTGATCTGTCTCAGAGAATGTTCCACTTGAAAAACATGTGTATTCTGCTGTTTTGGATTAAATGTTCTATAAATGTCTATTAAGTTGATTTGATATGATGTGGCATTTAAGTATTATTATGTTATTTCCTTATTAACTTTCTAATTTTTTTGTGTGGATGATCTATCCATTGATGTGAGTGGGGTATTAAAATCCTCTACTATTATTGTACTATTATGGATTTTTCCCTTTATGTCCATTAATGTTTGCTTTATATATTTAAGTGTTCCTATGTTGGGTACATAGACATTTATGATTGTTATAGCTTCTTCTTGAATTGTCCCCTTTATAATTATGTAATATCCTTCTTTGTCTTTTTTCACATTCTTTGTTTTAAAGTGTATTTTGTCTGATATGAGTATTGCTACCCCAGCTTTCTTTTCATTTGTTTTTTGCATGGAATATCTTTTTCTATCTCTTCATTTTCAGTCTGTATTTTTAATCTATTCAGCAACCCTATGTCTTTTTATTAAAACACTTAATCCATTTAAATTTAATAAGTATGTACTTATTTCCATTTTGTTCATTTGGTTGTTTTTGTACTTCTAGTGTTTCATTCTTCTTCTCTTGAGCTCTCCTCTTGTTTGCTGATTTCCTTTAGTTTTTTTGTTTGGGTTCCTCTCTATTTTTCATGTAATGTTTGTAGGTTTTGCGTTTGTGGTTAATATGAGGTTTATGTATATCATTCTATATCTACAGCAGTCTATTTTAAGGTGATAGGCGTTTAAGTTCAAATATATTCTGAAAGAACTACATTTTTATTCCCCCTCCATACTTTGTTTTTGATATCATATTTAGATCTTTTTGTTTTATGTGTCTCCTAACTACTTATTATAGTTTGGATTCAGTTGGGTACTTTTATCTTTTGACCCTGATAGTTGCTTTTTAAATGTCTCATTTGCCGTATTTCTTAAAGATTGTCTTTACCTTGTGAGACTTTTTACTTTTTTCATATTTTCTTTTTTCTGGCTCTGGCCTTCCCTTTTCTGCTAAAGAAGACCCTTGTACATTTATCATAAAGCTGGTTTAATATTGATGAACTCCTTTAGCTTTTGCTTTTTGGGGAAACTCTTTATCTCTCCTTCAATTCTGAATGATAACCTTGCCAGGTCAATTATTCTGGGCTGTAGGTTCTTTTAGCATTTTAAAGATGTCCTGCTACTCTCTTCTAGCCTGTAAAGTTGCTGCTGAGAAATTAGCTGATAGCTTAATGGGGTTTCCTTTGCATGTAACGCGTTGTTTTCCTCTTGCTGCATTCAAAATTGCCTCTTTAACTTATGCCATTTTAATTATAGTATGTCTTGGTGTGGGTCTCTTGAGTTCATCTTGTTTGGCACTCTGTGCTTCTTGGACCTGGATGTCTGTTTCCTTTCCCAGATTAGGAAAGTTTTCAATCATTATTTCTTCCAAGTTTCTGTTCCATTCTCTTCACCTTCTGGTAACCCTATAATGCAAATGGTTGTGTGCTCGATGTTGTCCCAGAGGTTCCTACCCCCTTTTTTTTTTTTTTTTTTTGCTATTTTGATTGGTTGATTTCCACGAGTCTACGTCCAGATCACCAATCCATTCTTCTGTATTATCTACTTTACTATTGATTCCTTCTAATGTGTGTGTATTTCATTTCAGTTATTGTATTCTTCAGCTCTGCTTGGTTCTTCATGATAACTTCTCTTTGTTGAAATTCTAAATTATTTATTGCACTCTCAAGTTTGGTGAGCATTCTTATGACCATTTCTTTGAATTCCTTGTGAGGCAAATTATTACTTTTGATACTACTCCTTGAAGTCTACTTTATCTGATATTAATGCAGCACCCGCCACATTATTGTAGCGCCTCAGATTTCTTATGCCTACAGTTTGCATGGTCTATCTTTTCCCATCCTTTTACTTTCCGTGGCAGATAACCAGGCTTTAATTTTTTTATTCTTTTCCGCTTTTTAATTGGAATGTTTCATCCAATTACATTTTTTAGTCTAATTACATCTTGATGTAATTATTGATAAATTGGATTTACATTTAACATTTGCTGTTTATCTTTGTTCCATCTTTTTCTTCTTTTTTATTCTGTTCTTTCTTTCCTGTCTTTTTTTAGGGGAGGAGGGTGCCAATTGAATATTTTTTAGAATTTCATTTTAATGCCTCCGTTTGGCTTTTTAGCAATACTTCTTTACAACTTTTTAATGGTTGCTCTAGGGATTATAATATGCATTCTTAATTCATCACAAACTAGGTTTAGTTTTTTTACCACATCACATAAAATATAAAAACCTTTCAACCAGGCTCCTCACAAGATGGAATAGAAGGTAGATGCTATGCATGTCTCCTCTAGTGACCACACCAAAATTTAACAAAACTACAGAGCAACCAGGACGCTGAGCTGTCTAGAGGTCTGGCTGAACAGAAGCCCTACAACTAGGTGACTGCAAATAAAAGGTCACCTCAAAATGGTAGGAAGGGTGGTGATGCAAAACGACCTGGTCCCACAATAGCATGTGGCAATCAAGAATTGGGAGGACTATCTTGGCTACAGAGCTACCTCCTCCACCTGAGGAATGAGGGGTCCCAGCCACACACTGGGCAACCCAGATCAGGGGTCAATGGTGGGAAAATGAGTCCCTACAACTTCTGCCTGTGAAAACCAATGGAGGTTATGGCTGAGAAAGATGGCTGCAGGAAGCCGAGACCTTCCTCTTGGCCCACACCTGGTCTTACCTGCTGACGGACTCACTCGCTCTGAGATCCAGTGCTGGGGCAACGGCTCAAAGGATGCCAGGAACATACAGGGAGGCGCTGAGCAGTCAGGCTTCAGAGCAAGGGCTAGAGGGGCAGCTTGCTCCCAGAGGTACAGGCAAAAGCCATTGTTCCTTTGTTGAGCCCTCTCCATTCCCAGCCTGTAGACCCAGGTGTCATCAACCTGCATAACACAGACTGCTTTGTCCAGCGGATTCCCTGAGACTCCGCCTTTCCCTACTCATGGGCCCATCCAAGCTGCTTCCAGTTCCTGCTGTGAACTTTCATGAAAATCTCTTAAAGGCTCACGAAACCACAGAAGCAGTATCTGGTCTCAACGTGCCATGTACCTCTGGCTGAGCAGCCCCAAACCCCACGCCAGTGGTAGCTAGCCTTGGTTTCTGACTTGGCCCCTCAAGGCACCTGTAAGTGCAGCTGTTGTGTTGGCAGCCACATGTGGATTGCATGATGATTCTTATCAGGTGGCCCCGGAGGTGCACAGACTGCAACTAACGTTGGCCTGCACCCGGACCCCTCCCAGGTCTGTGCCAAGGCCCTACAGCACACCAACTCCATAAAGTTCACTCTATCAGGACCGGGAGACTTAGGAGCCCTAATACTAGCCCCAGTAAGGCAGCCAAAATGCAGAGACAAAGGAGCATGTCCCACATGAGAGAACAGAATAAAGCTTTAGAAAAAAAATTCACCAAAATGGAGACAAGCAATATACCAGATTCAGAGTTCAAAACACTGGTTATAAGGATGCTCAAGGAACTTAGGGGAAGAGTAGACGAACTCAGGAGAACTTTCATGATAAAAAACATAAAAATAGAGGTGGAAAACATAATAGGGAGCCAATCAGAAATAAAGGTCACAATATTTGAGTTGAAGAGTACATTAGTGAGAATCAACAGAGTTGATGAAACAGAGGATTGAATCAGCAACATAGAGGATGGGTAGCAGTGGACACCCAATCAGAACAGCAACAAGAAAAAAGAATCCAAAAAAAATGAAGATAGTTTACGGAGCCACTGGGACAATGTCAAGGGTAACAACATTCCCATTCTAAGGGTACCAGGAGAGAGATATAAGGAACTGAAAACCTATTTGAAGACATAATGATGGAAAACTTCCCTCACCTGGTGAAGGAAATAGACATACATCTCCAGGAAATTCAGAATCCCAAACAAGATGAACCCAGACGCCTACACCACGGCACTTCATAATTAAAATGCCAAAGGTTAAAGACAAAGAGAGAATCTTAAAAGTAGCAAGAGAAAAACAATTAGTTACGTACAAGGGAGCACCTATAAGACTGTCAGCCAATTTCTCAACAAAAACTTTACAGGCCAGAAAGGCTTGGCACAAAATATTCAAAGTGATAAAAACCCAGGACCTACAACCAAGATTATTTTACCCAACAAAGCTATCATTTAGAATCAAAGGACAGATGAAGGCTTTCCCAGACAAGAAAAAGCTAAAGGAATACATCACCACCACGCCAGTATTATAGGAAATGTTGGAGGAACTTCTTTAAGAAGAAAAAAATACACGTCAAAAGTCCAAATAAAGAATGGCAATAACTACATATCTATCAACAAGTACTTCAAATGAAAAAATATGCTCCAATCAAAAGACAGGGTGGGAGGGAAAAAATGGCACAGATGATAAGAGGCTCTGTTTGTCCCTCTGGCGACCAAATCAAAGTTGTGATGGAAACAAGGAGCAGCAGCAAGGAAAATTCACCTGGAATCTAGATGAACAAGCCATACAACTAGGGAGAAATCCAAGGAATCACCCTGCAACAGCAGAATGTAGGACAAGGTGAGGACCCGAGGCTGCCCGGTCCCAAGTGGCTGAATGAAGACAGAGGCTATGGAAGTGGAAGCGGCAAAAGCCTCCTAAAGGGGCCGCAACCGTGAGCAGATTTTCGTGGTGACAGACCTGCTCACTCTGAACACCAGTGCCAATTTAGCTGCAAGCAGGGGGAACCAGGGACTTGCAGGGAGTCATTGTTGGAGTGAGGGCCGAGGCAAGACATGCTCTGTACAGAAGTGCCGGTGGTATCCATAGTTCTCTGTTGAACCCTGTCCCCGTCCCAATGCGCAGACACAGAGACGTCATCAAACTGGATAAAAGAGGTCCATTCGCCCAGAGGATTCCCTGAAACCCCGCCTCCCCCACCTCACAGCCACACCTATGCCACACCCACGTGTGTCCTTAGAAAGTCAGGTGCTCCTTGCTGAGCTGTGCCTAGATTCAACGTGGAGGCAGCTGGCCTCGGTTTCTGGTGTAGCCTTTTGAGGCAACTACAAGCACAGCATCTGTGGGTTGCTTGCTGAATCTTAACAGGTAGCCCTGGAGGGGCAGAGGCTTGAGATAAATTTGGCCTGTAGCTGAGCTCCTCTCAGGACTGTGCCACTGGACACCTACTTCACAAATCCACACCAATAAGGACGGGAGACTTAGGAGCTTTGCTTAGTATATAGAAACAGACACGGAAAGGCAGCCAAAATGGGAAGACAAAGTAGAAACCATATGAGAACAGAACAGAGATCCAGATATAATGGAGTCAAGCAATCTAACAGATGCAGAGTTCAAAACACTGGTTATAAAGATACTCAAGGAACTTTTGGGAAGTGTAGATAAATTCAGTGAGAACTTTAACAAAGATAAAAAACATAAAAATGGAAATGGAAATTATAAAAGGGAACCAGTCTGAAATGAAGAACACATTATTTGAAATGTGAAGTATATTAAATAGAATAAATGAAGGAATAAAGAAAGTGAATAAAGAAAATGATCAAATGCCTTATCTAAAGGATGGGAAAGCCAAGGACACACAATCAGAATGGCATATGGGACACTATTAAGGGTCCAAATATTTGTCTGATCAGCATAATTGAAGAAATTCAAGATGTTGAACAGCTATTTGAAGAAATAATGATGGAAAACTTCCCTAACCTGGTGGAGGAAATGGACATAAAACTGCAGGAAGCTCAAAGAATTCCAAAAATCAGGGATCCAAAGAGGCCCACATCGACATATCATAATTAAAATACTGAAGTTTAAACACAAATAAAGAATATTAAAAGCAGCAAGAGAAAACCAGATAATTACTTATATGAGAACGCCCATAAGACTGGCAGCTGATTTCTCAAAAGAAACTATGCAGAACAGAAGGGCTTGGCAAAAAATATTTGACAGGATGAAGACCTAGGGTCTACAACCAGAGATACTTTATCCAGCAAAGCTATCATTTAGAATTGAAGGACAGATAAAGAGCTTCCCAAACAAAAATAAGCTAAAGGAATTTACCACCACAAAGCCAGTATTGCAGGAAATGTTGGAGGTACTTCTTAAGAAGAAAAAATGCAAAGATTCACTTCAGATTAAAAGACACACACAGACTAAAAGGAAGGGGATAGAAAAAGATATTTCTTTGATGGACCTAGAAGGTATTTAAGTCAGACAGAGAAAGATATAAATACTCCTATGATTTCACTTACATGCAGAATCTAAGGAATAAAAAGAACTAATCTAAAACACTCACAAATATAGTGGACAATGTGGTGATGGACAGAGGGTAAGGGGTTTGGGGGGCTGAGAGAATGGGGTGAAGGGTTAAAGAAGTACAAATTAGTAGCTGATGGTCGGTCACGGGGATGAGGAGGGAGCATGGCTTCGGGAATGCAGTTAGCATTAATACATTGGCTAGGCGGAGGGTCAGGAGAGGGAGGGAGCAATTGGGGGGATCGTTTTATGGACTATATAGATGTCTAACCAATGTACTGTATACTTGAAACTAATTGAAATAAGTTTTTTTTTAAAAAAAGCGTGGCTGAATGGATAAGAAGACAAGTCCCTTACACATGCTGCCTGCAAAGACTCACTTCAGATGAAAAGACACACACTGAAAGTAATGGGATGGAAAAAGCTATTTCATGATGGACCTAGAGGGCATTGTGCTGAATGGAGTAAGACAGAGAAAGACCACGTGATTACACATATATGTGGAATCTAAAGAACAAAATCAACAACAACAACAAAAAAACAAACTCGGATACAGAGAACATTTTGAGGGTTACCAGATGGGAGGGGGTTGGAGGACTGGTGAAAAGGGGGAAAGGGATTAAGTTCAAATTAGTAGTTACAAAGTAGTCATGGAAATAAAAAGTATAGCATAAGGAATATAGCCAATAATATTGTAATACCTATGTATGGTGTTAGAGGGACACTAGATTTATTGGGGTGATCACTTTGAGTTATACAGATGTCTAATCACTATGTTGTACACCTGAAACTAATACATATTGTATGCCAACAATAACTAAAAAATTAAAATATTATTTTTTAAAAATCTTAAAGTTCCATGTACCCCCTTGTCCTTTAGTTACATTTACATATGGTAAACCCCACAACATCTGCCCCAAGGAGTACAGAAACACCGATGCGTCCTGCTGTTTGCATTCTGTCGGTCTCCACTGTGCATCGCTTAAAAAGGCCTCTTCACCCTTGTCTCCACAAAGGCTAAAACTTTCTCAGGTTAGCGTAATGAATTCAACTCTGCCCTCTAAGAACTCCACTCCCTTTACTTTGACTTAAGAACAGTCCAACCTCCGTTTCTTCAGTCTTCAAGCCCTTGGGTCTCTTGCTGCCACCGCTTCACCAAAAGTACATCACTGCTTCGTGGTTAATGGTTAAATGGCAGCTCTGTTCCTGACCCGGTTTCAAGTTCTAATCCTGCCACTTACCTTGGGAAATTCATTTTGCCTCTCCCAACCTCAGCTTCCTCCCTTATAAAAAGAAGATGACAGTTCCTCTATGTTGGAAGAGTTTAGTGAGACTGGTCACTCCCTTCCTGAACTTTTCTTCCTTCACTTTTCCTAACATCACTTCCTGGTTTTTCTATCACTTGCTTCTCTTATCTCCTTTGTGGGCTCTTCTCCCTTCAATATCGGTTTTCCATTTTTGGTTCCTCATCATCTTATTCCTAGCTTTCCTTGCATGATTCCTTTCAAATCTGAGGTTTCAGTTATCACCCAAACCAAAATTACACCTGAATCTTTATCTTCAAATGCCACATTTATCTTCAGGTGCCACATTTTGCACCTGAAATCTAGCTACACAAGTGTCTAACGTCTACCATGATTTGGATATCTCAAAGATAAACATGTCTAAAACCAGAGTCCACAACACTCAACTCCAGTCCCTTAATGTTCTCTGATTTGTGTAACTCTCCCCATCAATGGGCATCCATCCTACAGTCTGTTCTTATCTGCCACTTCTAATCAGTTCCCAGTTTGCTGATCTTACCTCCTAGATCTCTCTCACACTTTCTCCTCTCCATGTGTCTTATTCACACCCTCACTATTCCTAAGACTTTTCAGTCAGAGACACACTAGACTCCACGCTGATACAGAAGTGAGCTGTCTCAGTCACCCAGTTCCGCCACATACCGGCCGCCTGGGCATGAGTATCATTCCTGTTACCTTACTGTTTATTTCTGAGACACGAGAACTGAAGAATGTCCTGCTCAGCTGCTGCTTCAATGTCAAAACGGACCCACTCATAAGATAAAAGAGTTCCAAACAGTCTGGCCAGGCACTAGGTCATTCCTCTGCCTTCAACTATGGCGGATGACAAGGCACGTTAAGCACAAATGTGACTGGCCCGAAGCAAACCGCTAGCTGCCGGCCAGCAGGGCTGCAGCGGAGGCCATCCCGGCGCCGAGCAGGAGCTGGCACTGAGGTTCCGCCTCCAGTTTCAAAGCTGGCTCAGGCATAGGTAAAAGAAGACTGTGATCCTAGGTTCTTTCTAAAAAAGGTTTTATTGTGCTCTCTCATTTTGTACTTGAATTACAACAGTCCCAAAGGGGTGATGATACATAATCATATTCTAAAAAGGACATATAATGTATTATAGCTTCTCTCAGTGTATCATTGATTGTCTTAAGTAAAAATTCCTTGGTTAAACTTCCTTTTCTTTTACTCCTTGGTGCTGCTTACAGACCACCCCTTCAGTCTTGCTTCTTAGACTGATGTGATCTGGCTCTATACTCTGACCTCCTCAAGAACAAGATGCAGGAACTTGTTCTGGATTCCCTTGGGCAAGTGCAGCTAGGATACGCGACAGCCTCAGCTTCAATTTACAGAGCTTTTTTTCATCATTGTTTTTCTTTTTTTAAATTTAGGCTCTTGGAGCTGAATTAATGAATCGGAGATTTGTGTGTACCTTCGGGGCTGGTACGCCCCACAGCCTGAAGGTCGCCTCCGCTGAGCCGAGGCTTCGTCAGGACAAGGCCCGTGAACAGAGCTGTCTGCCTGACTGTCATTCCAACAGAGGAGAGGTCAGCCAGCCAGGAGACAAACTCCTTTCAAAAGCAAACAGCATCATGTACCCTGTTGGCTCTTGAAGGTACATACATAGAGCCATGAGCTTATTCTCATTCTTAAAAGAACAGTCTGGGCTCTCTTCTATTTCCTGAGTAATGGGGCCAATGGGTGGGGGAGGGGGGCCTGCACAGGCCTCAGGCTCCTCATGATCATCACAACACACCCTGTGTTCTGTGGTGCCTAGGGAAAGTGGCTGGCCTCCACCCTGCCTGTGTCACGTGACTGTTCCTAATCTGGTACTTCCTCGCCAAGCAGCCCCTACTCTGGGGTCACCCTACTCCTGTTTTTCAACTTATTTGTGCTGGTGCTTCAGCTGGACTTGTTTCCACAGCAGGCTCTGGCTCCAGAGGAAGAGGTGGTGGCTTTGTGGGTTGGGATGTTTCCTAGCACCTAGTAGCAAAAACAAAGAGCTTGAGCTCTCAATTCTGCAATTCCAGAAGAAATCATTATTTTCACTGTTAAATTTCAAGGAATTCCATATTTTCTGTGACCAGTGGGACTGTGGTGCATCTCTGCAGCTATGAAGTTAGACCATAACTGAAGAAACAAAGCAAAAGTCAAGGCTGCCTTCAATGATGCACTGAAAGAAGTCTTTATTACCTGCACCATGCCAACTTATGATAAGGCAGCGAAAAATTAAAGCAAGACTATATACTGGAAGGTACTGTACTACAGTTCTAAACTTGAATACTGTAAAGTCTCAGTGTATTAACCACCCAATTAAACCAGTAGTTGTCAGCTAATACACAACTTGTCTTAAAGAAACAAGTGCCAATCTGGTTACACTGCAGCTTTTTTTCCCTTCTAGACATTACACTGGATGTACTCTGAGACTAAAAAGTGCAGTCTTCACTCAAAGCTGGAGCTTCCTGGCTGGCATGTGTGGCTATATCATGGTACTGTGTGTGGCCTCCTACCTGAGGGGAGCTTCCTGTGTGCGGCGGCGGAAGACATTGCCTGTCCTAGAGCTTGATTAGAGCCCAGGGGCTGCTGGAACTGGCAGCTTTGCTGGTTTGAAGTGGTCCGGTGCTTTGATTTGGGGTCTTTAACTGGTTTAGTCCAGACCAGTGCCTCCCCAACCTGGAGAGCAGCCCCAACTTCTGGGCCATCTCCACCATCTTGTCCCCACATGGGAAGAAAAGAAAAAAAGAATCAAGTATGACTGGCAAAAACAAGCCTACCCGCCTCTTCCTAGGGGGCTTTTAGCTGAAATAGTGTCTATTGGTACTAGCATTTGAGGGAGAAAAGTACTTATTGCAAGGAAATCATTCTCAAATAGCAGAGAACACAGACTACCCTTAGTGGATGGCAAAGAGTTCATTCATACAGGGTCTCCAACCCAACAAGTCAGTTTGGTGCATTATTGGGCTGAACTCTACCTTTTCTACAGAAATGGGAGGAAAGCTACAAAAAGTAACATAGGCCTCAAATCAGAATGAGTTATATAATCAGTAACAGATAATTCAGTATACCTGAATTTCCTCTTATTATTTTCTTCTACAAAAAAGTTTTTCCTCGGACTGTTACTAATTGGGTATTTCACGCTGCCAGGAACATCAAAGCCAAAACAGGCACAAGCCCTATGCCACATCTAGATTATCTGGGCTTCATTCAAGTCTCCTGACAGATTGCTTATGATTCCTGGGAGCTAATAAAAGACAAACCTCAGAGTCAAATTCCAGAGAGCTACTGTCCTTGAGTAAGTTGACTTTCTTCTCCATCTCCTGAACTGGGGCCAGGGCACCCTGCTTCTCACCTGGTTGTACAGCAGCACGCATAATTCAGGTTGACTAAAGGGTTACACCTGTGGCAAACAGACAAAAGATTCTATGGAGCTTAGGCTTTGCAAAAAAATGGTCACTTAGAGATTCCCTCTCATGACACAAAAACAAAACCAGACTGATTAAGTAGCGGTTTTCTCCACTCCACAGCAAGGTGGAAACACACATGCTGTTTGGGCCTGTGGAGAAGCTCAAGGAATTAACTAACTGACCGACAACGCAGGTACTGGGACCAAGTCTGACACCTCAACCCTCAGCAGAGACCACCAGGGCGGGCTGAAGCAGCGCTCCCCACCCTGCTGCCTGATACCAGTGGAGTCAATCTCGAGAGAGTCAAGTTTATTTTAGATTAAAACTGAGTCCCATCTGATATTCCAGCTGGCCCAAGGCTAACAGCACCCAAGCCCACTGCCTGCTCTGAATTTCTCTGGCCTCCTGACTACGAAGCTTTGGGACTGGGAACATTCTCTCAGAAAGTGCCAGTGTCAGTTCCTGCTGAGCCACTGCATGCTTATTAGTACTACATCCTTTTCCACACTTAGGCTGGCTGTGCACAAAGGCTGTGGAGAGCAAGCATCTGGGCTGACTCCGGCAAACCGGCGCTACGGCGCCACCTCGTGGCTCTGGAGAGTCCAGCCCTCCCCAGTACCACTCCCCGAGGAGCAGCTTACTTATCCAGGCGGACAGCTTCTGCGTAGGCTCTCTTGGCATCTCTGTATCTTCCAGATTGTTGGTCAGAGCCACTGCAAACAAAATAAAGTGAGCACTGCAGCTGGAGAGCCCAGCTTAGAAAGCACAAGGAATGTTTTCCAGACCATAGCTGATTCTGCCCTCAAAACTTAATCCTTTGCCCTCTCAGCTCTTGTCGTCTACTCATCACATCAGTTTAGATACCTGATGTCCCCTTCTTCACCAGTCCCCTCTCCAGCCAGCCAGCTGTCAAGTTCTGTGGATTCTCACGTTTTGCAGTTTCATTTCTGACATTTCCTTGTTCAACCCAAGTCATTTTCAGGCTGTGGCGTGTCCCCATCTGCCTCCGTCCACTGGCTGCAATGTCACCAGGTTTCTCCCTGACTTACACACAAATCTGACCATGTCACTATAATGCTTAAGAATACTCACTGGTCCTCCATCACCCATAACCAGATCTTTAAACTTTGTTTAGCATCAAAAACACTTTCACCCTTTAAAAAAGATTTTCTGGAAGCCTGATCCATAAAATAAACAATGAGAGCTGCTCTGGAAGCCCTGCCCACCCTGTCGCCCACCACCAACCATGCACTCAACTTCTACCAGACACTTAAGAGGAGATCTATAGAAAACAGTTGGAAAATCACAGCCTCGGGATAAAGTTCTGAAGTCCTTGCATCATACTCATGGCCCTCTGTAATCTGACCCCAAACTACCTTCCCTGACCCATCTCCTACTACCTTCTATCACACTATCGCCCACTAAGAGCAGGTACATCGTGCAGTTTTCATGACTGCATGCCTTTTTTCAGTGGCTCCTCAGCATTCTGTGCTACTGGATTCCAGCTTATCCTTCAGAAGGCCCCTCTCTACTTCGCGACGTTAGAATTGCTGGCTTATACCTCACAGTGTGGTATTTGTTACATTCCTATTCCCAAAAGAAAGAACTAAGCTAGCTTTGTATTCAGGCAACCCACAAATAACCACCTCTCAATTTACTTTTTCAACCTTTCTCTTACAAATTATGAAACCCCACAATAATGACCACATGTAATCCTCTCATCAACCTTTTAGATACACCCAGTAAGTAGTAGAGGCAGGACCCTACCTAAAGCCCAAGCTCTTAATACTCAACATCCAGAACTTAGCTGGACTCAATATACATGTATATGTAAAATTATCAAGCCAAGGGAAAACAGCTGGTAAAAGATGAACTAGGGATGATCTTGATTTAACCTGTGGGACTCTGAGCAAAATTCCCCCAAGACAGAAGCAACCTAGTGCTTTGTTATCTTTTTCTTCCATGTTTTTTCAAAAGCTCTAGGACAGTAACCCCAGATTCCTATGGGATCTGCAAGGGAATGGCTTCTCTAGGACATTTAGCTACTGGCCTCCAATGATTCTAATCCATTTTCCCCCTCATTACGGACTGCAGAGTGGTTTTCCCACATAAACGTCTTCTTACCAGCCAAGAGCATGTAGAGCTCGCCCATCTTCGGCTGGAAGTTGATGGCTGCACTGAGGAAGTGGAAAGCTGACGCATACTGCTGCATGGTCAGGTGGCAAGGCCCAAATTATAGAGAATCTTCCAATCGAAGGGTGCCAGGTAGCTGGCTCGTTTCAGGCAACTGTAGCCTGCAGGAAGAGAGGGGGCACTCAGTGAGGTTGGGGCAAGCTGGGCAGACCCGATACCTACATGTGGTGAGCGCAAAGCAGGTGAGGAGACACTCACAGCTACATATTTCTCTTGCCAAAGAAACACATTCCAATGTTATTCCAGAGTGGAGGACTTTCCGGAACAGCACTAGCTACAACTCTGTATTTGTGAGGGCAACATCAAAGTCTCCGTGGGTTTGCATCATGGCTGCCTGCTGCCAAGATGGCCTGAAAATACAGGACATGCAAAGCTGGTAATTCGGTCACTCCCAAAAGGATGTAGCAGTGAAAGAGCCTTCCTGGGTATAGACACTCAGCACCGTCGGGACTGAAAAAACTTCCAGGGACATATCTAATATATCCAAGCTATTGGGACACAGGCTCATGAGAAATGTCCTGCACCCACATTTGGCACAGTGCAGAAAAAAAAGATAAAATGTCACTGACTTTGCCTAGATCATTTGTCTCCTACTTCTTGCAAAGGAAGTCAATATTTCTGAGTAAACTGCCTTTAATTTTGTTCCCTGCAGCCCCTTCAAGAACAACTCAAATACTCCCATCTTTGCCACTTAAGAGACAGCTCCTTCTGCCACAGGACAAAGAGCGAGTCAGCTTTAGGCTTCATCAGTCCAGCCCTTTCATTTCTCTAAGGAAAGGTTGTCAAGATGAGGTGCTGAATGGAGTCAGGCTAATGTGATTCTGAGATAGGATTGAGTCTGTGTCCTTCACAGCCTATTTTTGTTGTAAACTCCCTCAATGACATTCATCCACTTCTTGATCTTCTCATCCCTAAAGTCGTATCTGGACAAGAGCTGTAACTGTAAACACATTAAGAACCTAGGAGTCATTTTGCTGGGATTATTTCCAACAGTAGTTGCAGAGGCTTTGCTAATGTCCTAAATAGCACCTAAAACTTTACCAGCGCTACAATTTCATGGACCTGTTTATAAACAAATGTGCTCTTTTGGAAAATAAGAAGCAGAGCACCAACACTTTACAATATTTCTTATATAGAAGAGCCATGTTAATTTATAATTTTTTCTAAGAAAAAAGGTAACTTCTCAGACGTTCAGAATGCTTTACGGGCAAGACTACCCCTAGGAGTGGCAGGGCCATCTATGTGAAGGCCCTGGGGCTTTGAAAGCCTGTGGTACCTTGTAGTTGGTAGGGTCGTAAGTCAGTGCATTCCCAAGGTGTTCAAATGCCTTCTGGTAAATGCCAAGCTTGGAGAAAAAGCAAAATAGAAAATTATATCAGCGGAGAGATGGCAGTTAAGGAGCCTGGACAATCACACCCTGAATAGAACACACTGACTTTTATGAGTTCTTCTTGACAAAAAGAGAGAGATAGATACCAGATAGAAAAAGAAAAAACTAAAAAACCCCACATTTGTGCCCCTGCCCATTTTGATTTGTCCCCTCATAAGATTAAGTATCTATTTGCCAGGAACCATTTCTGCCACTCTAGTGCTGCTCCACACTAATGTCCCCTGGCAGGAAATGGGCTGGTTAGCCTCATCTCCCCTGGGGCCAACCTTCCAAGACAAAGCCAGGAAGGCCCATGATTAAGCTCCTGATCCCTTTTAAAGAAAATGAGACAGACAGACTACCAAAGAGGCAAAGTGGGAGGCAGAATCAGCTGAGGAGGAAGCTTGAGGAGTTAGTCCTCAGGCTGACGAGGAGAAAGGATGGAGCTAAAAGAATTGTCATTCACATTCAGGATGTGGAGGGGAATGGAGACTTCTTATTCTAGACAATGCATTGCCTTCTCTTTCCTAGGACCTGGCTGGGAGAAAGGGAACACCAGAGATGGCCTTAGCCCCAAAGTCCTAAAGTGCAATTGTCTCATAGTTTCTCCCCCAACAACAAAATGCCAGCCCCTCTGAACCAGTTATTTCTCATATATGTGCTTTCGTTTAAGAATTATAACTGCCTAGACTCAGATTTGCTTTTGATTTGAATACAGAAAATTAAGTTAGTTTCTTTTAACAGATAAAGAATATTTAACACAGAGAGTAATAGGTTCATGTACTTCAGACAACCTTTAGTGACAATTGTGTTAAAGTAAAATTAAGACGCAGGGAAACCACAACACAAATCCAAAAAAGCATGTCTGACACCAATGCATAAACGAGTAGCGTTCTCATTACCTGTAAGTAGAGTAATCCTAAAAGTTGTAAGAAGTTCTGTATTTTCTGGTGAGAAACCTACAATAAGAGATCAACACAGAGATGCTCAGAGGGAAACAAGATGTGTATGAGACAGCTGAGGCACATGCACAGTAACGTTGTCCTTGTGCAACCCCTGAGAGACACTATTGCATGTCCCACTCACCATGGAAATTCCTAAAGGTGATCTGGGAATTGCCTTCGATAGTAGGTCACCATAACCCTGGTGACATGGACGATTGCTCAGCAAGAAAGAAATGGGACTCAGAACCCAGACTCCTTTTCAGACCTTTTTTTAGGGCCAAAGTCTTAAGAAAGAAACCTATGGAAAATTCTGTGTGACTGTCTTGTGGGTCTTTTCTTTTTTCCCTTTTTTTTTTCCCCTCTTCTCACTGTTTCACAACGACAGCCTGCATAATTTTCTGTATAACTTAGGAACCCAAGAGCTTAATGCTCTGCTCTCTACATTAACAAAAAGCCATACTAAACAGCCAAACTAAACAAAAGAAGGAAGACATATAGCAGCTCTAGGAAAAGAATTAGCCATCAAACTTTTGGGGAAAAAACACTGACTTACATAAAAGATTATCTGCTTCCCAATCCCTCACTGATATTTGTCTTTGTTACAAAACCAAAGGAATGCTAGATGAGATGATCTGACTACAGGATCATCAGGCAGTTAAAAACAGTCAAAATGCCAAAAGCAAGGGACGTCTCCTGCTTCTAAGGAGTAAGGTAGGGCACAGGTTAGCTAGGGGGAGACCAAACCAGAAGGGCCAAAGCCACAGTCAGGGAGGCCTGAGCTGGCCAAGCAGAGCTTACTCAGTTCTTCATTGAGGACTTGCTCTTCATTCTCTGCCAGAATAAATATCCATTTTTGATCACTTCCCTCCCCCAAACCAAGTAAGTAACTTCCATGATTCTGAAAACATCCATCCCCTCACCAAAACATAAGTGCTATTCCAAGTTATGGGTCTCTACATTCTCAGCGAGGCTCCAAAAGCTCAGCTGTCCCCTTTTCTCTCTTAGGATTTTTTGTGACTTAAGTCTTTAACCAGCCACTGGAACAATGTCACCCTTCAGATTCATGTGAGCTAATCTTCTAGAAGGCCAGGGGCAGGAATCAAGACCTCCACTAGCCCCAGAGAAATTTAATATATGCTACACGGGCTCCTTCCTACTTGTCCACATAAACATCCTCTTGATGACAAAAGTCTCTCTTGGAGCTTAAAAACCAAGGGATTTTTTGTCTTTTTTAGACACAAATTCAGAAAAGCTGTGTTATTACTGATATAACCATAAAAAGTTACTACATTACTACTATGGTAGAAGACAAAGATAATTAACAAATTAGTTTAACAAATTAAGTTTAGTTCATAGTCTAATTACTACCAGGAATAATAGATTCCATGACTAGGCATTCTGTTAAGTGACCAAACAGACAAGACACTAAAGCATTTTGCTTCGGCTATCCCACTTAAAAACAAGAAAGACCCTATACAGAGAAGGGCAAGATAGCATGTGTCCCTAGCAAGGAAACATGGAACTCCATCCTGGGAAAGCCAGTCAGTTCCATTATCAATACAAGTTTGGCCTCCCTAAATGATGTTTTAAAAACAAGATATTTGTCTCATGCTAGTAAGATCTTCCTCTTGGCATATGTGTACTCACATGTTCCTTTGTAGCCGGGGTGGCCACCTCACTAATGCTGAACCATGAAATTAATAAGCAGGAACGATGTGTGCAACTTCTGAGCCATTAAAACACTAATGAACTGCTTATTCAGTACTTGGTTTCCTGTACTACCCTCTCCCCACCACAGCCTGGACAGGCATGCTACATTAAGTAAGTTTCAACCATGCAGGGGAAGACAGTAACCTTAGGAATGGTAGGTTAATAAAGAAGGAACCTGAATCTCTGACTGGCTCTGTAGAGCAGAGCTGCCCAGCAAGGCTAGACCAGCCACACTAACAGGTGAGAAACAGGAGTCTTTCAAGCTTATTTAAACCACTGGGAGCTCCAAACCCGGGCTTAACCTTTACTCTAACTCATACAACTAGTGAACGGTCATGCCCATTCTGTTTAGTCTTGGGAGTTCATATATCTGCTTTTTTTTTTTTTTTTTAGTTTCTCCTTGTTGTAAAGGAAACATACACTTACTCCACTGCTTGCTTGTAGATTTCGATGGCCTTGTCCAAGTCCCCTCCAGCAAGTGAATCTTCCCCAGCATTATGTAAGTCAGATCATGCTTGTTAAGGTGTAAGGCACTGTGCAACTGGTCTTGTGCCTAACAAGATTGATGAAGTAAAAGAAGAAACCAAATCACTGCAGTGAAAGGACAATGGCTTTGTATGGCTAAGGTAAAAACAGCTCCTGCTGTACTAATACAGGAGCATCACGTTTCAGCAAGTTGCCCTCGCTACCCAAAAAACAAAACTGTTAACTTGCTGACAGGACAGCTGACAACATGGGGTATCTGCCTCTGAGCCACTTGAAAGAGTTTATAAAAGATGATTAACCTTTTTGAGTGTTTTCCTTTTTCATAATCATACCCATGATTCATATTTCACAAGTCAAAAGGGACATCATAATACAGTATACAGTACTGTCCTGAACTCCATGTCAGCTGCACCATTGGCCAACTGCACTACCTTTTCCAGGGTGGAACTCATTTTTCTCAATAATATTTTGATGAACGAATGAATGGATTGTTCTCATTTATTCACTCAACATGTACTGAGTGCCTGTTGTTCTAGAAGTTAAGTATATCAGAGATAACAAAACAAGCCCCTTCCCTCTGTAAGAGCTTATATCCTTCCTAGTAGATGGTCAAAAGGGCTTTTGTTTAGTCATTCACTGATTCAACAAGTATTTACATAAATGTCAAGTATTGTATTTACTGTTTAGCTTTCAGTAAAATCTAAATATGATTTCTCTTCAATACAGGACTGACCAAAGACTACTCCTACCTCTCTGCTCAGAATAATCCTTTTAACAGAAATGTACTTGCTTGGAATATCCTTCGAAGAGAAACTCTCCTAACCATATACGTAACACTGTAATCCTCCCAGAAAAATCTAAGGGATACAAAATATATTTATATATGTATATATGTGGTGGTGTGTGGTGTGTATATACACACACACACACACACACACACACACACACACATATACATATATAGTTATAGATCTCGTAGGAGAGAAAATTACTCTCATACGTCAACTGCTGATGTACAGATTTTGTTTTCACACCTCTGAGGAACAGATTAGGTTGCATTCATTTTGCAAACTAACACAGATTAAACACTGTCAAATAGGTATTAACCAAACTCAGATTCTCACAGTACCATCCACACAGGAGAAAAGAGAATAAAATCTTACGATCAAATCACTAGTGGAAAGCTTCATGAAGGAAACTCTACCTAGCTCCAATATCATTAACTTACAGGCTGCTCAGTAATTTTAGGCTATCCCTCAACTAAGATATATACATGTTTTTCTTTACATGAGTACCAATGCAAGCATAAATGTTTTTATCTAAGAGCCTTAGAGCCTACAGTTTAATCACAATGAAATATAAATTCTAACATGGGAAATAACTTAAAAAGTGAAACTCTCAGAAATCAGATTCCCTTATAACTTAAAATTCATTTCCAGTGACCTTAAAAAACTAAAATCAGTTGCTCTCAGAACACAGAAGAGTTCACTGAGTGGTCAGGACTACACTTTTAAGACTTAAGAATCCACTTTTTTGATATCTAAGTTTTATTGAACATTTGTTTCTTTACTGAAAATTAAACTGAGGGTGAGGAAAAAGAGAGGAGAGAAGCAATTAGACTGCCATTTCTTCAAAATATTTCTAGAATTTTTCATTTTCTTGTTAAAAGCAGAAAAAAAACAGATGGATAATGACAAATGAGAATTAAAAATAGGGGTAAATGTAATTTTCACTTCCAAATATCTTTAGAAGCACTAGGAATAATATAAAATGAGCATTAGCATCTCTGTAACAAGTGTACCCTCAGTGAAATCCCAGCCAAACCGCTCAAGTGCCACCCCCATTTCTATAAATTACCTTGTTGAACTGTTTTCAGATAAATGTAGCAAACTCCTAGGTTATGACAGATCTCCTAACACAAAAGGAAGGAAAACAGTTTAGGTGTAAATTCCACAGTAAGCATTAGAGTAAAACAACAGGCATTTAAAGATTGTAATTGTTCAGCAAAGTTTAAACTTTCAAACATGCACTATAGTTAGTTTTTAACTATATTTCATGCTCAATATATTTAATTCTATAAAAATAGGTTTCTTTAATATTTAAAAAACAGATCGTGAGGTAAAAGCAGCATGAACAGGTGATCTTGAGTCTATGTGGTACCTTGGGGTACATACCCAGCCCATCCCCAGATATTTAGCTCTAAGAGCTGCCCATGCCCACAACCTTTGTGCCCTCTTCTCAGAAGAGACAACCCACAGCCCCTGCTCCACTGAAAGATTTTACACACACACATACACACGTCAATAAGACTCCTCTGCCTAGGAATCTAGGAATTCACTAGGTGAAATGGACTTAGGGACGTACAGTGCCACATGGAGGGCACTATGATGAAATATGTATAACTGGAGTCAGTGTGCAGATGCAGACAGCAGAGGTCAGCAAACTACAGCCCACAGATGAAATCTATCCTCTCTGCCTTTATTTTAAATAATGTTTAACTGGTACTGTCCATGGCTCTTTCACACCAAAACTTCAGAGTTTAGTAGCTGAACAGAGATTATTGAAGTCACAGAGCTTAAAATATTTACTGTCCCTTTACAAAAAAATATTTGCCAACCACTGATCTATAGAAAGAAAAAGTGAAACAGAAATGCAGAGCTGCTGACAGCTTTCCAGTTTCTAGTTCACTGCAACCTGTATATCCTGACCGTGAATTCTACAGAATCTCTTTAATTCCCTTTATTAAGTCCCCTTTATTTAAGGTAGCTTTAGAGAAAGGAGAACATTTCTAGAGAAGAAATTGGGGTTATCAATAGGAATCAGACTGGTAACAGACTGCTCGTCAGCAACACTCACTACCAGAAAACCATGCAGTAACGTCCGTAAAGTTATGCGGAAACATGATTGCCCATCCCATTCCTAGCCAAAATCATCAATCAGGTGTGAGGATAAAAGAGAGACATTTCTGGCATGTAAGAATTCAGTAATAACAAAAGACAGCCATATGATAAATGGACTATTAGCACGTTACTAGTAACAAAACTTAAAGCTCCCTACTTACCCAATCTTTCTGGTTAAGTTTAGCTGCTTCATTAAATATACTTCAGTAGCAGCTTTATGTTTTCCCAAAAGAAATCTGTGGTAATACATTTTCCATAATTATTAATTCAAAGCTTTTACAAGACTAACTCAGTTCCTGCATTGACTCATATTCCACCCAGCAGAAAATCTGGAAACCTGCTGGTTTGGCCAGTGAGGCTGCTGTATACCAACAGCATAGTCCTCTTGGTAGGAACTGCACTGGTCGCTGCTGCACGGCCTTGGTCCCATTCTATACCAATTTTAGTGAAAGTCTTCTGCAATTTATTTTCCACATACACATACAGACCAAACAGAAACAAGCTAATTGTTAAGCAAGAGCTGCCATGATTTATCACCATCGTCTATTAGGGACTTGCCCTTTCCTCCCAAGCCTAAGTCTCTTTCCTAGACCATGGATCTGGAGAGACAGGGGGAAACTGGGCTCTATGCAAAAACTGGGCTCTAAACAGGCATAAATGACAATGTAGATAAGAGAGCGGGCATGGGAACCCCATGGAACACTTTTCTACTCTGGAGTAGTAAAGCTATTAAGTGTAACTAATGGCTCAGAAAAAGATTTTGGAGGTTGCTTGTATCAAGGAACCTTCAGGGCATATATATATGTCAATCAGACTCCTTCCTAAATACTTACCAAATACCCATTGTATGTCAAGTATTATGCTAAGTGTTAGATAAGAAAAAATTCCATGGGTTGCCAATTAAGATTAGGGGACAGAGGGCACAAGATATCACTATTTATATATATAATAAACAGTATCAGTGTTCCCCTGTCAAACTAGAAGATACAGTGTTTGATACATTCAGTTCCTTTATACAAGTTATCTCATTCTGTCAAATTTCAAATTTTCCACACTCTTCTAAGTGAATCTCACTATACCTATTAAGCAGCTTTCCCTCTATGTATCAGGCTGATCAGGCTGCTAGAAGCAGCCTCTGACATTACACGTACTTCTCTATGAGTGAGTGCCCCAAGGCCTCCAGGTGGCCAATACTCACAAAGATCTGGCCACCTGCTTGAGGTTATCAGCACACTGAGGCTAAAGAACAGCACACGTCTGAAAGAGTTCTAGGGATTCTTGGATATTTCCTTCCAAACGAAATATCAATGCTGCCAAGAAAAAGAAAACACAAAAATCATACACTCTGGGAAGAATGGAGCCTGTTATCAGAAAAACTAGAAAAGAGGAAGGTGGGAAATCATTACACAGAGATCCTTTGGATAACTGCATCTTTAATACAATAAGATAGGACTTCAGATGGTTGAACAAGTTGCAAAGTTGTTGGGGAAAAAAAGCTAAAACTTTTTTTTTGAGACTTGAATGTTTATTCTTTAAGAAATACCTTTATTTTGACTCAGTTAAGAAAGGAGCTTTCAAATATTAGTTCTTCACTTTCCCTTTTACATTAAGGAAAAAAAATAGGTCATGCTTTAAAAGAGGGAAAAGAGGAGGGGAGAAGACATTTAAACACTTGGCAATATTATTTTTTAGAGGCTGAAAGAGGAAGAGGAACAAAGCCCCTTCAAGTTCTCTTATTTAACAACACTTGGCAAATCTTTCAGTTCAGTGATGGGTAAAAAGGGGTACACTGGCTCCTTTATCTTTCCTAGCACTGTCAGTGTTTATAACTTGACCAACTAAACAGGCATTGTTAGCTTTGGCAAGCAGTAGTTTTTCATAGTATTCTAGTGGCCCACTGCTCACATCCATCTTCTCAAACGCAAGGCAGCCAGTGGAGACCCTCCTTCTGAGGCCTGTCAACTTCTTTACAGCCTTTAGTTCTTCAATCTCAATATTCTCCTCTCCTTTTCTTTGTTGAATTATGCTGTTTTTCCTTAATATTAAGGTATTGGCTACCTCTTCCAGTTCCCATCTTTGCCTCAACAATATCTGAGTCTACAAGAACTTATATTGAAATCGTTTAAACTTTTCTCATTATTCTTGAGAACTTTTATGAGCAAGAGCTCATCTACAGCATGCTTCACAGTCCTTGATCCACAGTCCTGCTTTGCCTCTTCAAACTGGCACAGCTTCAAAGTTAACAGTTGTTTGTATAAAAAGCACATTCCTTATTTGTTACTCTTTAAGCATTCACTGTGTTACTGAGGGCATCTTTTCAGTTTTTTGTCTTCTTACACATTTGATTTCCTTCCTCTTTAAAGGTTTTAAATATTTTTTCATTCTGTAATGCCCAGTTGTGAATGGTTTCAGAATCTCCTACAAGCCGGCAAGCTCGTAATTGTGGAAATAGGCACAGAAGGAAAACTGGTGACCGGTTCTCTTGACTACTTAGTCCATCCAGATCCATTAAAATTCTTGTTATTCTGTCACTTTGCTATCTGGATTCTGGTCTATGTGCAACTATATCATTAATCCACCTAGGCTATCTGATACTGCTCTCAAGTTTATGGCCATTACTCCTCAAAGAAGAGGTGTGACTGAGGAATGAGAGTTCCAGAGGCCTTGTTAAAATCTTGAATGCAAGCTAACTCGAAGTTTTTTCCTTCAAGTAACACGCTGCTCTATTTGAATATAAGATACTTATACTATCTGCACTTCTACTTCCTGCAGGCTCCAGCATGCTATCACCTAGAGAATCGCCCATTTTTTAATAGCTGATTGACCAGGCTTCTCAGGCTGGCTGGCGACGGGGTGGGGTCTCTGGTGCCTCACCCACTGCCCAGGCTGCCCACTGACACTGTCCGCCCTCCCCTGGGGTCTGCTGGGCAGACCCATTGTCCACACTTGGCTCCTGGCATCCAGCTCCTCCGCCATGCACCTGTCTCCCACTGCTTGCCGCCCTGGATTTGCACGTAATTTTTCTGGGTGTTGCCCATTGCCACTTGGCTCACCGCCTCTAGAGAGAAAGTGGATTGCGGGAAGCGTCAAGTGCTTGCAACATCAGGAGAAACTACCGCGGTGGGCGTGCAGGTGCCTGGCGTTCAGGCACGGATCAAGCTAAACCTTTTAAATAAGGTATTTTCAAACCTACCTTACTCTGCCATTTCCCAGCATCCACTACACAGATAATCGGATGCCTTGAAAATATCCTACAAATGCTGCATAACATGAACCATTCTTAGGCTTCCCATCAGATGCTCTATTTATCATGATAATTCATTCACTTGACAGTTTTCAGAGAGTACACCCAAATGGAGCAATTTGTAATCATTACCCCATGTCCAACAAGGTGATTCTGGCAAAAAATGCAGTAGTATTTATTTAGTTTTTCAGTATAGCAACCAATCAGAATCAATAATTTTTCCTAGGCCGAAATTTTCAGAAGTGTTTTCATACTTAAGTACTGGGAGGCACTGAAAGTCTGAAACTTGTGATACTGGGAAATAAAAGAGCCTTTTTGCCACGATGTCCTAAACATGTCAATATCTTACCAATTTATGTCAGAAAATTATATATTAATCTGAAAACAACAAAATGCAACGAATAGTAAACAAAACAATTCATTTGTAACAAAAAGTCTAAAAGAAAGTTCCAGGAAAAACTAAGGATGCTACTTTTGGCACTAAAGAGTAATATTTCAGGCGTGGTTCTTATATTGGGGGTTTCTGATGAGTTTCATTTATTCTTCTACTTTATTCTGTATACCTCTAGGTTTCTCTCCCTTTGTTCCTGACTCACCTT
The DNA here is from genome assembly GCA_003508835.1 of Eonycteris spelaea. Lineage (NCBI taxonomy): Eukaryota > Metazoa > Chordata > Mammalia > Chiroptera > Pteropodidae > Eonycteris > Eonycteris spelaea. The sequence continues at coordinate 3,009,561 of PUFA01000103.1, read as the reverse complement.
CCTAAAATCCTCAAGGCTTTCCTATCAATTCTAGCCTAATGATAAGGATACTTTTTGAAAAGCTTCTTCTAGACCTGAAACTGCTGCATGAGGAAGGGAATCTAATATCCTTCTGAAAAACACCACAGAGACTAGAAAAAGGGTGAAGGATGGTAGCAATTTTTTAAAAAACAAAACTAGTCATTTCTGAGGTCAAAATCTAGCACAAGAATTATGTTCTATTTCAAAAAAAACAATACTGAGTAAGACCTTTGTGGAACACTTACTTGGATTTAATCATTTCATAAGTTGTTTTGCTCTTCTTCCAGAACCTAGACAAAGTGTGCATTCCTCTAGCAAGAGAGAAGAAAATATGTCTTACCTTGGACATAGATAGCATATTCACATAGCCCTGGTCTCCTGAAGCTGTTCTTTGATGACAACCTGAAAAGAAGAATTAAATGCTTTTGAGTAATTAAGTATCATCAAGAGGTTTTTAGAAAAGGAAGACATGGACTAGGAGCAGATGGAAAAAAAATCCAGATACTAATAATTACCAATAAAGTAGTTCATTCAGATATTTTTTAAATCCTGACTCTCTTGGACAGAGGTTGGCAAAACTACAGCCTCACAGGCCAAATGCTAACCCACATAGCCTATTTCTGTACAGCCCTCAAGTTAAAGTGATTTTAAGAGTTATAAAATGTAAGAGAATATTAAGATTATGAGACAGAGACTGTATGTGGCCTGCAAAGCCACTTGGCCCCCTTACAGAAAGTTTGCCAACCTCTATCTAGACTCTAAACAAGGCAAGCTAAGAAAAATAGAAAACATCTTCAAGCACCATTGTAGATGCTCTTCTACATTGCAGTGGGTCTCTAATGAGCAAGTACAGGTTCTATCTTTCTACTATGATGGGCCTAAGCTCCAAGTGCTACAATGAGCTTGGGGGGCAAGCTCTGATTTCTAACTTAGAGAATCAGGGAAGCTTTCCAGAGTATAGTGGGTTTTAAATCCTGTGTCGGCATGGGTGGATGAGAGGGTGGAGGGTGGCGGCAGGAGAGTCAAGAGAGAAAAAAACTTCAAATACCATGCTAGAAAGGTTGAGAGCATGGAAATATTGATAAGTTTTAAGCATGTAAGTTACCTATATTGCTCTAACAAGAAAAATCATTTTGAGCATTGTTGAAAATAGATGGAGTCTATGGCCATGCCACCCTGAACACGCCCATGCCATCTGATCTTGGAAGCTAAAGCAGGGTCGGACCTGGTTAGTATTGGACGGGAGACCAACCTAGGAAGACCAGATGCTGTAGACGTAAAAAAAAAAAAGAAGAAGAAAATAGATGAAAAGAAATACAAACTAGAAGCAACATTGGTATAGAAGAACTCTTATGATATTTAAAATTAAAATGAAGGGGATTAACTAAGCATGGAGAGAGGGGGGAAAAGTGGACAATTTCAAGAGATAGTAAGAGAAAGATCTCCAGAATGATCATTATCTATATTATAACAAGGGAAATTGGGACAGGGATTCTGACACAGACAGCTGGATGAATATGTTTACCTATCCTGAGACAGGGATCAGAGGAGAAGGAATAGGGTTTTGGAAGGAAGCAGATAAATTCGGCTACAGAAAAAGATTAATTTGGACAATGGTGGCTGCCCGTCAGCCTCGTTCTGGTCCAGGTAATTCAGGAACATTCCATGTAAATCTTTTCTATTTTTCTTTTTAAGCCTACAGCACTTGGTCTTTCTAGGTGCTCTCCATCCAAGTACTTACCAGGTCCGACCTGCTTAGCTTCCAAGATCAGATGGGATTCGGACTTGTTCAGGGTAGCATGCCTGTAGATGGCCCATATGAATTTTGAGTGAGCCTCTGACCACTACTGGTGTTCCAAGATCTTTAGAAACATGAAGAGTAAGAGAAGTCCCAGATTCTCCCCTTAAAATAACAATAAGCTGACACCTAAAACTCAACAAAAACACCCAAACTTGCATACCAGGATGTCTGAGCATGGGATCTGCGCATAAGAGCTACCACAGGTCAGAACCCCAGGTGTTGGGCAGTGGACTGGGAGAAATAAAAAGCTGCCTCTCTGGCAGATGGGGGAGCTCCCTGTAAGAGGAGAAGGGGAGAAGGAGTGTTCCTGTGGCGAGTTCCATGAAGAACCCTGCTGGGAAAATCTGAAAGACCAGTCATCAGGGCAGAAAGCAGAGAGTGGGATGGGACTGCAGAGGAACAACAGTTGATTTTTGCTAGCCACGGTTGAAAAACGGAGGCTAAGCCACAGCCCTCGATCCCAACCCAGAAGGGCCCTCCTCCATACCCCCAAAATGATCACCATGGAGCCCCAGGGGAACCTGAGCAAACACTGCTGAGACTGTCATGACAATGACAGCGACTGAAACTGAGGATAGCGAGTGTGGATTAAATATCTACAAGAAAAATTTAAAAAGCATTATTAAGACTCTATATAAAGCAGGAATCCAAGAGGCTTAGATGCCATCTACTGGAAACCAAAACAAAAGTGCCTTCTTTTGCAAACAGGCTAAAAGAGAGATCTTGATATAATAAATTTTTCTTTCTGAATAAACAGTAGAAACACTTCCAGTAATGCCAGGCAGAGAAATAGTCCATTAAACACCATGAACAGCCAAGTGGGCAAGGCATTCTCAGAAAGAAAGAGAAAAATCCGGAAATAACTTTCAGACGTAGGAATATGCAACGTAAATGACAGAGAAATCAGGATGGTACTTCTGAAAAAACTCAATGAGATCCAAAACAACTCAAATCAACAATTTCAGGAACTGAAAAAACATCTCGTTGAGCAGAGCAAGGAGATTGAAACCCTCAAAAAAACCCAAAAAACAAATATATTTCTGGAAATGAAGAACGCACTACAGAAGTTGAAACTGAAACAGCAAGTTCGGGAAATAGACCTGACCAAATGTAAGAAAGGATCAGTGATATCAAAGACAGAAAATCTGGAAATAAAATCAGAAGGAAGAAGAGATAAACCAAAGAATGAAAAATAATGAAAGAGAAATTCAAAACTATCTGATACCATCAGAGGAAATATAAGAATAATGAGCATTATTGAAGGCAAGGAAAAGGAATAGGGATAGAAAGCATTTTAGACAAATACTTAACAAGAATTTCCCAAATCTAAAGAATGAGTTGGAGCTTAGAATTCAAGAAGTCAACAGACCACCCAATTATCTCAACCCAAAAGGCCTTCACCAAGACACATTGGATTATCAAAAATAACACAAAGACAGAATTCTTAAGGCAGCCAGGGAGAAAAAGAACAGGAACTTATAAAGGAAAACCCATTAGATTATCCTCGAACTTCTCAGTGCAAACCTTACAAGCCAGAAAGGAATGGAATCAAATATTTAAATTATTATGTGAAAGAAAACTACCAGTTTAGAATAATGTATCCATCTGAGCTCTCCTTCAGATATGAAGGAGAAATTAAGACCTTTCTAGACATACAAAAATTGAGGGAATTCTCCAGTACGAGGCCTGCACTACACGAAATACTGAAAGGGGTCAGCTCACCTAAACAAAATGACAAAAAATAATAATATAACAAATTAGGAGTAAAGTGACTATCAGGCAAATAAAAGCAGAGCAGTGCAATCCTCACTAAGAACAGGGTATTATAAACTTAAATAATAAGAAGAGAATTGCCATAGAAATTAGTAATAAATGTTCAGCATACATAGGGAAAAACTGAGACAATTGTGACTGAAAGGGGAGGATTCAAAAGATGAAATTCGCAAAGGGGAATGGAGATAAGGCACAGTGAAGAAAAAAGGATGACTGTATATATAAATACTATCCTTTATATATTTATAATGGTAGCCACACACCAAAGATTCAGAACCATTGTAATATAAAATAAAACGAAGGACCAGAGGGAAAACCCACAAAGCCAACAAAAATAAAAACAGAAACACAAGGACAAGGAAGCAATGAAAACACTGAGCTACCAGAAAGCAAAAGATAAAATGGCTATAAGAAGACCTCATATTTCAATAATCACCCTAAATGTAAATGGACTGAACTCACCAATAAAAAGGCACAGAGTTGCAGAATGGATCAAAAAACAAAACCAACTATGCTGCCTCCAGGAGACACATCTCAGCTCCAAAGACAAATATAGACTCAAAGTGAAAGGGTGGAAAATGATATTTCAAGCAAATGGCATTCAGAGAAAAGCGGAGTAGCAGACAATATGAAAAAGACTTCAAAATAAAAAAGGTAAAGAAAGATACTGAGGACACTTCATAATGATAAAGGAATCATGCACCAAGAAGACATAACATTATTAATATCTATGCTCCCAATCAGGGAGCCCCAAAATATGTAAAGCAATTACTAACAGAACTAAAGGGAGAAACAGACCAAAACACTATCATAGTAGGGACCTAAATACCCACTGTGGATATGGACAGATCATCCAAACAGAAAATCAATAAGGAAATAACATCCTTAAATGACACATTAGACCAACTGGACATAATTGACATTTACAGAGCCTTCCATCCCAAAACAGCTGCTTATACATTCTTCTCTAGTGCACATGGAACATTCTCAAGAATCGACCACATACTGGGACACAGAGATAGCCTCAACAAATATAAGAGTTGAAATCATACCAACCATATTCTCTGATCATAATGCTTTGAAACTAGAGATCAACTGCAAAAGAAATCAGGAAGAACCACAAATACATGGAGATTAAACAACATGCTACTGAAGAATAACTGGTCAGAGAAGAAATAAAAAGAGAGATCAAGAGATACATAGAAACAAATGATAATGATAGTACAACATATCAAAATTTTGGGACATGGCAAAAGCAGTCATAAGAGGAAAGTTCATATCATTACAGGCCTACTCCAAAAACAAGAATGAGCCCAAATAAACAACCTAACACTTCATCTTAAAAAATAGAAAAGAAGAACAAATGAAGCCTAAAGTCAGCAGAAGGAAAGAAATCAGAGCAGAAATAAATGAAATTGAAAACAAAAAAAAAAGAAAAAATAAATGCAACAAAGCTGGTTCTTTGAGAAGTTAATAAAATTGACAAACCCTGGCTAGACTCACTAAAGAAAAAAGAGAAAGGACACAAATAAACAAAATCAGGGATGAAAGAGGGAAATTACAACTGATCACAGAAATACAAAGGATCATACAAGAATACTATGAAAAAGTATATAACACCAAATTTAATAACTAGAAGAAATGGACCAGTACTTAGAAAAATACAACCTTCCTAGACTGAATCAAGAAGAATGGAAAATCTAAATAGACCGATCAGCAATGGAAATTGAAACAATCATCAAAAACCTACCAAAAAGTAAAAGTCCAGGACCAGATGGCTTCACCAGTGAATTCTACCAAACATTCAAAGAAGATTTAATACCTATTCTCCTCAAACTCTTCCAAAAAATCGAAGAGGAGGCAATACTTCCCAACATTTTATGAGGCCAATATTACTCTGATACCAAAACCTGGTAAAGATAACACAAAAAAGAAACTAACAAATCCAATATCTCTCATGAACACAGATGCAAAAATCCTAAATAAGATACTAGCAAACGAATACAACAACATATTAAAAAGATTATACACACGATCAAGTGGGCTTCATCCCAGAGGCACAGGGATGGTTCAACATATGCAAAACAATTAATGTGATATACCACATAAACAAATTAAAAAATAAGAATCATATGACATATCAATAGATGCAGAAAAAGCCTTTGACAAGATACAGCATCCATTTATGATCAAAACACTTAAAAAATCAGTATAGAAGGAAAGTACCTTAACATAATAAAGGCCATATGACAAACCCTCAGCCAACATTATACTTAATGGTGAAAAACTAAAACCTTCCCTCTAAGATCAGGAACAAGGCAAAGGCTGTCCACTATCGCCACTGTTATTCAATATAACATTGGAGGTCTAGGGTGCAATCAGGAAGAGAAAGATATAAAAGGCATCCAAATAGGAAATGAAGTCAAACTGTCACTATTTGCAGATGACATGATTCTCTATAGAAAACCCTAAAGACTCCACAAGAACACTACTAGAAACAATGAGCAAATACAGTAAAGTTTCTGGATACAAATCGACGTTCAAAATCCAGAGCGTTCCTATACTCTAATAATGAAGTGTCAGAAAAAGAAGTCCAAAAATATTCCTTTTGCAATTGCAACAAAAAGAATAAAATACCCAGGAATAAATTTAATTAAACAAATGAAGGACTTATATAATGAAAACTATAAGACCTTATTAAAAAGAAATCGAAGAAGATACAAAGAAATGGAAAGATATTCCGTGTTCTTGGATTGGAAGAATCAACATAGTTAAATGACCATATTACCTAAAGCATTATACAGATTTAATGCAATCCCCATCAAAATCTCATCGGCATTTTTTTAAAGAAATAGAAACAAAAATCATCAGATTTATGTGGAAGCGCAAAAGACCCCGAATTGCCAAAGCCACCTAAGAAAAAAGAACGAGGCTGGAGGCATCATTCTGCCCGACTTCAAATTATACTACAAAATGACAGTAATCAAAACGGTATGGTATTGGCAGCAAAACAGACATATGACCAGTGGAACAGAATCAAGAGTCTAGAAGTGAACCCATATTTCTATGGGCAAATAATTTTTAACAAAAGCAAAAACATACAGTAGAGAAAGGAAAGCCTTTCAATAAATGGTGCTGGGAAAACTGGAAAGCCACCTGCAAAAGAATGAAACTAGACTGTTGCTATCACCACACACCAAAATTAACTCAAAATGATTAAGGACTGAATATAAGACCTGAAACAATAAAATGCATAGAAGAAAACATAGGAACTAAACTCAAGGACTCTGGACTTTAAAGAGGATTTTATGAATTTGACCTCAAAAGCAAGGGAAGTAAAAGCTAAAATAAATGAATGGGACTACATCAAACTAAAAAGCTTCTGCTCAGCAAAAGAAATTGTCAACAAGGTAAAAGACAACCATCGAATGGGAAAATATATTTGCAAGCAACACCTTCCATAAGGGCCTAATATCCAAAATATATAAAGAACTCATACAGCTCAATAACAACAAAAAAAAATGATCCAATCAAAAATGGAAGAGGAGCTGAACAGACACTTCTTCCCTAGAGGACATACAAATGGTCAACAAATATATGAAAAGACTCAACATCACTAGCTATTAGGGAAATGCAAATCAAAACCACAATGAGATACCATCTCACACCTGATGTTTGAATAGTTATAATCAACAGAACAATAATAACAAATGTTGGAGAGGATGCAGAGAAAAAGGAACCCTCATACACTGCTGGTGGGACTGCAAATTGGTACAGCCACTATGGAATAGTATGGAGGGTCCTCAAAAAACTAAGAATTGATCTGCCATATGATCCAGCAATCCTCTACTGGTTATTTACCCCAAAGACTTGAAAACCTATATCCAAAAATATTTGCACACCAATGTTCATAGCAGCATTATTCATGGTGGTTAGGACATGGGAGCAACCAAATGTCCTATGACAGATGACTGGCTAAAGAAGCTGTGGTACATATATACGGAATATTATTCAGTCATAAGAAGAGATGGAATACTGCCATTTGTGACAACATGGATGGAACTCGAGATAACCATGCTAAGTGAAATAAGCCAGACAGAAAAAGTTGAAGATCACATGATATCACTTATATGGGGGATATAAACCTAAAAGCAACAAATGAGCAGGACAAATAAACAGAGACTCATAGACATGGAATATAAGCAAGTGGTCACCAGAAGACTAGAGACTAGAGGTTATTAGTGGGCTGGGGGAGGAAGAGAGAGGTAGATGGGGTAAAGGCGGTAATATATAGGGTTTAGGGGAGGGTAAAGTGGGTAAAGGGGATCAAATAAATGGCAGCTGAAGGAAACTGGACTTTGGGTGGTAAACACACAATAGAATATACAGATGTCAAACGATAATGTACACCTGAAAATTATATAATTGTATTAATACTAATGTTAGCTATATAAACTTACTTTAAAAAATAAAATAAAATAAAAAGAAAAGATTAATTTGAAATGCCTGCGAAGCATCCAGTAGGTAGGTAGCAGATTGGTCAGGAGACCAGGAGGAAGTATGTGGAAAGAGCAGAGAAAAGGGTCAAAGATAGGAACAGCCTCAATTCTTAAGAAATAAGCAGAGAAAAAAAAGCCAAAAAAAGAAGAAAAAGAAAAGGAAAAGAAAAAAGAAACAAGAGAAAGTGGTCAAAAAAGGAAAAGGGAAACAATGAGAGGATAATACCACAGAAGGAAAGTAAGAAACCTTTTAGGATTCAGACTGGTAATAAACATTGCCAGTTCTGTGCACTGCCGTAGCTATAAATGTCATAGGTATATTAAAAACTACAACCTTAGAGACATTACAAAGCTCTGCATGAGAAAAAAGACAATACCAAAGATGTATTTTGCTTGTTAAAACTACAGTCTGTCAGCAAGTATGTAACATACAGTATGTTACAAAGATACAGTTAGAGAAAAGGAAATACAGATGGTTTTTAAATATACAAATAATCAAGCTCACCATAATAAGAAAACTGTAAAATAAAACTAAATATAAAATCGTTTTTCACACCTATCCAGAGATCAAAAAGTGAAATACCATGCTGTGGTGAATATCAGCCCTCTACCATAAGACTACCAAGTCCCAGAGAGTGGCTGCCCTTCAGCCTGGTCTTGATATAAGAAGACACATGGAACATACTGGAACCTGACCCACAACCTCTAATCAAACCCAGCCAACCCAAAGCCAATATGAAGGCCCATGAGCAATAAAAATGTGTTTTGTTGGAGGCCATTGAAAATTTAAGGCTCATTGTTAAGGAGCATTATCATAGCAAAAGCTAACAAATACATAGAGTTTGGGGAAACAGGAATTTATACATTATTAGCGGAATACGAACCACCACAAACTGTGTGTAATAGACAATGCTAGTTGCCTAACTAAGTCTGCCTCTCACTGTCTCTATCATCGCAATCTCTCACCTTGCATGCTTCATAATCCTTCCGGATGTAGTGGAGATGTATCAACCAGTTCTGCTTCTCCAAAATAGGGAACTCTGGAGCTGGGCAGCATATTTTAACAAAACAAATAACACAGTCATTGTTAGATTTTCCCCTTTATCACTGTCCTCGTGTCTATACTAACCAGAAGCATATGACAATATCACATTAAATTCTTCATCCCTGACCACAGAAATACAGAGCATCAGAAATGTACTGATTATTAAACTAAAAGATACTTGTCCTACTTTACACAGTAAATATATGCTTCTTTCACTTTTTATAGCTTGTAATGTCAGTTTTTTGAATGATAACTTGGCCTAAAGAAAAATCATTCTTTGTCTCTTCTCCTCTCTCTCTCCCCCGGGTTATAGAAAGTAATTATGAAAACTTTCTAAAGAATATTTCAGGAATGTTACTAACAAAAAATATGTAACATAGTTAATGCCAAATCTAATCAGAGGACAAAAATATTTTATATAGTTAAACACAGTCTTATCAATAGCTCAAATGTGAATACTACTGTTCAGGAGTGAAAAAGAATCTACCTGAGTCATTAAAAATGATTCATGATAGAGAAACCATAAAATGAGTTACTTTCCCTTTGAATTCAAAGGTTTAAAATATAGGTAAAAATTCATTAAGAAATTACTTGTCTATGGTAACAAGGAGAAGGATTCACACCAACCTCAGGATAGTGGTGATCTCAAGGAAGGGAGAGGGAAGAACGGGATCAGGAAAAGATAAAAAGGAGACATCATCTCTTTACTGCTTTACTTCTCAAAAAAATAAAGAACTCAAAAGTACACATGACTAAATGTTTTTATTTATTAAATCTTTCCAGTGAGTAGTACATGTGAGTCTGTATTTTTTAATGCACTTGAATACATGTTTGAGATATTCCCTAATTTTTAAAAATGTTTAAAAAAGTATATAGCAGGGTGAGAGAGGAAAATGATTTGTAATAATTTGCAGTCACTCTGTACCAGAACCTTAGAAGATACATTGATAGAAAATCTAAAACTTATATGTCCATAATGACAGGAAGGAGAAAAAGCTTACTGTGACCCAGGGTCACTGTGTTGCTGGAACACAAAAATTAAGTCGTGATGCTGCTTACTCCTTTCCAAGAATAGGGACTATTAATGGCACTTGTAAAATGAAATCCTGGATATGACTTTATATGCCAGAAAAAAAAAGGATAAAATTTTAAGCAACTGACTCTTTGTCTTCCAATTACCCCCATTCTCTGAGTTAGACTACCCTTCTTCTAGCCAACAAGGGCATATTTGAGATTGTTCAATGACTTTTGTCTCCTTTCTTCTCTTACCCCAAGCCCTATCAATCTCCAGATCTTAGCCATTAATGTTCTCTGCCTAGCCATTCCAGAATTAAATTCCTACTAAAGGCTATACAAATAACCAAGTTTAAAGACAGGGGTATGTATGAGTGTAAAGTTGGTCAAGAAATACACTGTAGTGATAGTTCTGGGACCAGTGGCTCACCAAGTAATCTTGGACCAACTCTCTAAAGGGAAAGAGTAAAAGAGACACTGAACCCTTTCAGTTTACTATCACTAAGTATCATTGCTTCTATAGCCCAAAAGATAAATTTATAAAATGCAAATGGGTGTTTGCCTATTATTAAAATCTTACAATAAAAGGGGTTTTGTTTTGTTTTGTTTTGTTTTGTTTTTATGTTCCCTGGGTGAAAACTGGAGGGAAAAAATGTTCAAGTTGTAAGGTAGCTCAAGGTCTCAGAGGCTCAAGAAGTAGAGCCCTAGGGATTAGAAAAAGGGAAGGCACCACCAAATCTAAATGCTTAAAGGTCATTTCGTATTCCTAAAGTTTATCTAAAAGCTAAAAGAACTTTATCTTCATGAAAGACTTTAGAAATCATTTCAGTGCTTCATAACTGTCCTTTATATTAACTTCGTGATCATGGAAAATTTACAGTTTCCTCATCTATAAAAGACTCATTTATTCAATCAACAAATATTCTCTGAGTACCTACCATGTGTTAGGCACTGTTGTTGGCACTGGGGATACAAAAACATACAAAACTGACCCTCTCTTTCAGGAACATTATAATTGGTTGCAGGGTGTGAATAGGTAGGTCAGAGAGTGCTAGGAGAAGGGATAGATGATAATAAGTTTTATATACGTATGAGTGGTATTTTTCTGTGGATAAAAATAAATCAGGAAAGAGGGGCAGGGCACTCAAAGCAGGGGATTACACTTCTAAATAGGAGTGCCAGTGAATAAAATACTCATCCTCACAAAGTTGTGAAAATAAGATGACTATATATAGGGAGAGGATGAAGGAGAGGGAGAGACAGAGGGAGATTAATTCAAATAGTGTCTAGTACATACTAAGCTCTAAAGAAGTGGTAGCTGTTGTTGCTGTTATTATTATCATTATTATTGGTTATTTTCAAAGATAAGGGAATTCTGGATACCTCAGAAATCTTAGAGTCTATGAATCCTGAATTTATGGTTAGAATTTACCTGCAAGTATGTAACTTGAATTTCTTGTATTCCAAATCATTGCTCATTCCAATTCCCCCAACAAACAGGAATACTGGTGATTACATGCCTTTACAAGTATTCTGAGAATTACCTATTTGAAAGATCCTCTAAAAAGGCATGTAACTGCAGAGTAGACCCTCCTCTATTTCACGGCAGAGCTAGGTGGTCATCTCCAACGTTACAGTTTAGGAACCTATATGACCATGGAGGTCAGACGACCATGGAGATGAAGACAAGGTAAAGCCTATCAGTTGGTCCTTAAAAAACGACCTTGCTCCCACACTGCCCTGTCCTCCACAACTGATGAAAACAAGGTGAAGCCTTTTGGCTGGTTGTAAAAAGACCTCGTTCATATCCTAGGCTCCCACACTGCTCCTCCACCATCGCCAAGGCAGTGGGGGTGGAAGGCTGGCAACCTGGCAACCATACTCCCTTGGTCCTTCTCTTCTGTCTCCATTCTACTCTTCTGTGACTCTTCTTTTCCCCTTTAAGGATATGCCAGACTTCTATCTTAAACAATTCTATAACTAAATAAACATGATACCAAAAGAATTCTTCCTCCCTACAACTTGCCTAATTCTCTCAGGAATAGCCTGAACTCAAAACTTTACATTAAACTTTCATTAATGCTAGAGAATATCATCCTGGATATATGAAGGCTGAGAATAAAATTATTGTGCTTTAAATTTTTAGTTGAAAGTTTTTCTAAAATGACTATGGGTTTTGTAAGTACATTATAAATGAATCCTTCCTTGGCAAAGGATCTCTGCCATGGCTAGCAGACACAAAGCACATAGAACTTTTATATGTAGAATTCTAATCTTGATTCAGTACCAGCCTTCTATGGGATCTAGAGCAAGTTACTTAAATTCTCTGAGCCTCCATTTTTCCCCCTATAATTTTCACTGGAAAATTATTTAAAAATCTAAAGTGGTCATTCAATAAATGTTAATTTCCTAATGTTATAATAGGAATTATAACACTCTTTTACTTCAGCATATTATGTGGGAAATCAAAGAACATAACAAATCTTGAAAAAATTGTAAATGTAAGACATTTTTTATTACTATCAATTTGATCTCTGTATGAGTCTAATGAGGAAACACAGAAATCACTTGAGGATTTAAAACAGAGGGACTTCAATGTAGTGAGCAATAATGGAAGAAATAAGAGGCCCAACCTGAACAGTGAGACAAATGAGAGGTTAATGAGCACGGGAGCAAAAAGTCAGTATTACCTCTAGGCCTCAGGGAGGAAAAGTGTTGCTACCAGTATCCAAGGCTGAAGTTGCCTGGAGGAACCTGAAAACTCAGATGATCTAAATGGCAGAGGCAACAGAAGAGATGCTTCCAAAGGCCACCCCACTCCTCCAGCTTCCCCAGGCAAAAAGAGGGGAAAGCCCTTGCTCTGCCTTCCTTCTGCCAGTTCCTCCTACTTGCTAATCCAGGCAGAAACTGCTGACACAGGAGCCTGAAAAACAACAAAGTCCACAAGGGTCCGCTCCTCACAACACAGAGAAGGGAAGGGTGAGGGATGGATCAGAAGGCCAACAGGCCCAGATTCAGCAGAACCATCAACTTTGTTCAGGAACATAAATGATGATGGAGAAGGAGACTGGACTGAATTAGTACTCATCCAGGGATGCAGGCTAGAAGCTGGCTTTAAAATATATATATTATTAAATGCCTTGCTATCCAACCTGTTTGTTTCTCATGAGCTTAAAACAGGATGAGTAAGAAAAAATCATATAAAAGACCGATTATGGTTTTAGTATATATCCTAGATTAAAATTATTTTACTTTCTCAAATTAGAACTTATTAACTACATATTATTGTTTTTTAGGAGAGCATGAGTGTGTATAGCTCTCCATATGTATTTTACATATTTTATTTATGTTTATGTTTTTTACTTATGCATAGTATAAATATTGTGACTAATTTATTCATATATATTTGATATACATATATATCAAAGTGTCTTCTCTCCTATTATTCCACTGAATGTTCCCATGAGGCTAGTAAGCCATGCAATTCAGGGACTATCCCACATTAAGAATGAGGAAATTAATACTCCAGAGGTTCAGTGATTTGCCTACATCTAATTAACGAAAGAGGAAGGACTATACCCAGGTTTCCAAGGTTGCTCATTAAATTACACCAAGTTTCTGCCTAATTGTAAAGGAGTTTCTAATTTCAAAACTGAGGTGTTTGGGCTGTCAACTAGACATAACTTAGTAACACAAAATTAACAATGATTTTAAATTTTTTCTACTATTCTAAAAAAAGCAAAACAGGACTTTTAATATATTAAAATGGCAACATTTTCCAATTAAAAATCATAAGTAGTTAGGTTTTTAAAAATACATACTTATGGTAAAACAAAATTGAAAGGGCAGAGCGAGTATTAAGAGACTCACCCTCTCCATTCCTCCACTTCACTAGAGTTCAGTGAAGTTTCTCAAGTATTTTCTAAGGAATTTCTAGGAATATATAAGCACAGGGACAAAAATGTACATGTGTACATGTACACAAAGGGGATTATAGTAAATGTATTTGGAAACTTTGCTTATATCTATTAAAACTAATTATAGGTATGGTCCTTCCCGGTGGCCCAACAATTCTACTCCTAGGTATATATGTTTAACCAAAAAACATATCTGAAATGTCATGGTGGGATTATGGATAACATCTCAAAATGATAGTATCCCAATGTTCATCAAGAGTAAAATGAATAAATTGGAGTATAGCCTCACAATGGAATACTATGCAACAATGAAAAAGACAATTACTACTACATGCACCACCACCACAAACATAGAAGCGAGACATAATTATTCCATATTTATGAAGTTCAAAAGCAGGGAAAACTGATCTACATGATAGAAGTTAGATACAGGTAACCATCTTAATGACTGGTAGGGAGCATGAGGGAGGTTCTGAGATGCTGATAATGTTCTATATCTTAATCAAAATAGTGATTACACAGATATGTTCACTTTGTAAAAATTTACTGAGCTGCATAATTATGTTTTATGCACTTTTCAATATGTATGATATATGTCAATAAAAAAAAGTGTCAGGAGTCAAATTTAACACCTCCACAAACAAAAAATTAATTCTCCAATACTAATGCAGAAGAGGAGGGGTTACACAACTAAGTCTGAAGGTAAGGGTCAAGATTTCCTAAACATGACACCAAAGGCATTAATCATAAAAGAAAAAAAATCCACCTCATAAAATTAAAACTTCTGATCATCAAAAAATGTCTTAAGAAAGTAAAAAGGTAGGACAGGAGAGGGTGGAGGGAAATCACAATAAATAAATAGATGAAGGACTTGCATCCAGAATATATAAAATAAATTCTTTCAAATCCAATAATAAGAAACCAAATAATCAAATTTTAAAATAGGCAAAAAGACTTGAACATTACTTTCACAAAAGAAATGACCTATAAGTACAATATCAGTAGTTATCACGCAAATTTAAGTTACAATAGGGTACCCACCAGCATGTCTAATATGAAAAAGACTGACAGTATCAAATGTTGACAAGAATTTACAGCAACCAGAATTCTCATAATTGCTGATGAAATAGAAAACTGCACAACCACTTTGGAAAACAGTTTTGCAGTATCTTATAAAGTTTCCATATAAACCAGCAATTCCACTCCCTAGTTATTTACTGTAGAGAAATGAAAACATATGCCCACCCCACCACACACACAGTGTAAATGAATGGTCATAGAAGCTTTCATATATATAGTCAAAAACTGGAAACAACACAGATGTTCAACAGGAGAATGGATAAACTGGTATGTTCATACACATGAACACTAGATAGCACCTAAAAAGAACTACTGATACAGAAAACATGGATGAATCTTAAAAACATATGTTGAGTAAAAGATGCCAAAAGCTAAATAGCATATATGTATGATTCCCCTTGTAAGAAGTATAAGCACAGATGAAATTAACTTACAGGAACAAATCAGAATGGTGGTTCCCTCCAGGGAATCAAAGGGAGGAGAGACCAGAAAGGGGCATGAGGAAACTTTCTGGGTGATGAAAATGTCTAACTTGATCTGAGTGATGATTATATGAGCATAAATATTTGTCAAAATTCAAGAGTTGGGCACGTAAGATTTGTAGATTTTACTAGCATTGGAGAAAAAAATGAGATATAAATTAAAAGGTAAATCTGTTCCTCAAAAAACTCAAACAGAATTACCATATGATCCAACAATTCCATTTCTGAGTATATACCAAAAACAAAAACAAAAACAAACAAACCAAAAAAAACAGAGAACTCCTTTTTGCAGTTGCTACTAAGGTACTCAGTCCTTCCAAGAAAGCTAAGGTCACATTGGGGTGAGGCCCTCACTTAATCCAGCAAACAGAACCACATATGGGAGCCACCAGCCTGGCATTTCCACCTGCATCTACTCAGCCCTCATCCTGCACAGTGATGAGGTGACAGTCACAAAGGATAAGACTGACACTCTCCTAAGAGCAACTGGTATAAATGTTAAACATTTCTGGCCAGGCTCTAGCGATCATCAACATGGGAAGCCTCATCTAAAAGGCAGGGGCTAGTGGCCCTGCCCCAGCCAGAGGTTCTGCCTCCTCTACCACTGCTGCCCCAGCTGAGGAAAAGAAAGTGGACACAAAGAAATAAAAACCTGAGGAGTCCGATGATAACATGGGCTAGGTAGGGCCTTTTTAACTAAACCTCTTTTGTAACATGTTCAGCAAAAAGCTGAACTCAAAAAAGAAAAAGCAGAGACTCAAACAGATATCTGTACACTTACGCTCATAGCTGTGTTATTGACAATAACCAAAAGGTAAAAGAAACCCAAATGTCCAACAGATGAATAGGTAAATAAAATATGGTATACACATACAATGGAATATTATTCAGCCTTAAAAAGGAGTTAAATTCCGACATATGCCACAACATGGATAAACCTTGAAGACATTATTACTAAGTGTAATAAGACATAAAAGGATAAATATTGTATGATCCCTCTTATATAAGGTATGTAGACTAGTCAAATCCATAAAGTAAAATGGTAGTAGATTTAAAAAATGTCACACACACACAGACAAGAATATTATTTAGCCATTAAAAAGAAAGAAATTCTAACACTTGCTGTATGGATGACACTTGAGAGCATTATGCTAAGTGAAATACACAGAGAAGGGCAAATAATGTGATCTCCTTTACATGTGGAATCTTAAAAAAACAAATTCGGAGATAAAGAGAACAGATTGGTGGTTGCCAGAGTTGGGGAGTGGGTGAAATGGGTGAAGGAGATCAAAAGGTACAAATTCAAGTTACAAGATAAATAAGTTCTGAGGATGTAAAGTACACCATAGTGACTAATGTTAACAATACCGTAACGTCTATCTGAAAGTTGCTAAGAGAGTAGATCTTAAAAGTTATCATAAGAAAAAAATATTTTTGTAAATATGTATGGTGATGGATGTTAACTAAACTTACTGTGGTAATCATTTTGCAATATAAACATCAGGTGTAGAAAGTATCATGCTGTACACCTAAAACTAATACAATGGTTTATGTCACCTCAGTAAAACTGGAAAAAAGACAAAAGGAAAGTAGACTGTTAGGGGGAGCAATGGGGAGTTTTTGTTTAATGGGAACAAAGTTTCAGTTTGATAAGATGGAAGAGTCTGGAGATGGATAGTGGGGATGGTTGCAGAACAATGTGAATATACTTAATTATACAGAACCATATACTTTAAAATGGTTGAAATGAAAAATTTTAAGTTATACATTTTGCCACAGTAAAAAAAAATACCAATGCTGAGCAAGCTCATCAGTTTAATCAGTAGAGCAGCAGGGCAAAAGCTAGATTTCAAGAGACTAAGAAAACAGAGCTGAAGATAATAGAGACACTTAAAATAATCTATCCTTTCATAAAACAAATCAGTGAAAGTCATTTACAATCACAGTAGCAACAGTGAAGTGAGATAACTATGCTATGGGAACAAGTTCATGTGAATTGTTTTATACAAAACAAACTATTTTCTGATATCCTATTCTTCAGCGTCAACCTTGTACAATACAAAATGTGTGATTAAGATATTTACACTATTTAAATAAAAATGTTTTTTTATCATAAAAGGCAAAGGAAAAAAAAGAAGTAATCAGTAACAGTACTATAAGCAAAGAGTCAGAATAAATATACACACACACAAAAGAAATGGTACACATGATGATGAAAACAGAAGTGAGCTAGAATGGCTACTGATTCCTAAAATAACACTGTGGGGAAGGGGGACTGTCTGAAAGTTTCCTGTGTATCCTCATTTGCTCCTGTATCCTTACAATTCTTACATCATTTTCTTATCTGTTGCCTATGCTTTGCAACCAGTAGTGATTATCCTCAACTCGACAAAATTTATTCCATATCAGTTGATTAAATTATATTAATCAATGATAATCCTATCTTTCTTGTCCATGACTGGCAGGCCTATCAATTGGTCCAATGAAAAAAGTATTCCTAGGAGGTTTTGGGGAAAAAAGTTTTCTTGTTTTTAAAAGAGAACAATGGGAAGCCAGGCCATATTTCTGGCATTGAAAAACAGAAACTGAATGCTACTGGCAGCTGTAATTCCAGAAAAGGCAGGCACTGTGTGGCAGAGTAGAAAGGCAGAAAGAACTCAGGCCTTCTTATATCATTGAACTGCTTTAACAATTCTGAAGCTCACTCTCATTCTGGACTTCCTCTAATATAAAACAGTAAGTTTCCTTATTGTTTAAGCAACTTTGAGTTGAATTTTCTGTTATTTACTACTGAAAGCAACTCAACTAGAAGTCTTTAAAAGAATGAACACATCCTTCATATAGTCCTGTATTCCTCATATTCTCACTTTTATTATATTGCAAACATCATAAACAATAATATGTAGAAAAATGCTCCATATTGATGTTAAGAATGTAAATAGCCATTTGGAAAGAAGCTAGACAGATTAAAATTTAAAACATGCATATTTTTCCAGTAATTCACAAGGATTCATGAACAAGAATGTCCATTACAGAAAATAGTACTGAAAAATTAGAAACAATTTCAATGCTATCAAAAGAAAAAACCGTGATATGTCCATAGTATGCAATGTTATATTTAAAAATAATGAGGTGATCTTTACCTACTGATGTGGAAATCCCCCTAAGATATATTGGCCTAGCAAAATATATAATGATAGTTATTATTTACATAAAACACCCACACAACAGTAAACTATATATTTCTATTGCTGTATACATACACACATACACATATAGTATAAAAGTATGAATGAAGCACCTTAACTGGTAACAGTGATTACCTCTGGACTGGATGGTGATTTACAAGTGTTTTAGCTTTCTTGTAGCTGTTCAAACTTTTTACAAGAATAGAAGAATATGTGCCTGATGTATTTAAAACATTTAAGCAGATTTAAAAATAAAATCTAAGTACCTAAATTTACAAAAAGTACATACTCACTATAGAAATTCTGGAAATATGGAAAGGAACAAAGAAAAATTAAAATCTCCCATATTTATACTATTTACAGATAATCACGGTACCATTTTACCATTTCTTCCTAATATTTTTATATGTGCATTTTAGGTGAGATACTTATCTACAATTTACATCCTGCTTTTTAAAAATAAAACATTATTTTAAATAGCTGCAAAGTATTCATTTGCATAAGTGATCACATAGCCTTGTTTTACTGTTGAATATGTAGGTTGTTTCCAACAAATCAGTACTATAAATAATCCTTTAATGACCATATTTGCTTTAAAAAACATTCTTTGCACAAGCCCAATCCCGTCTGATCTCAGAAGCTAAGCAAGGTCAGGCCTGGTTAGTACTTGGATAACAGACCACCTAGGAAGACCAGTTGCTGTAGGGGTAAAAAATAAAAATATAAGGGATTGGAAGCTGACAAGGTCCTTGCAATCTGTGAGGTCAACCAAGGGCTGCCTTGCCTAAAAAATAAAAATAAAAATAAAAAATAAAAAATAAAAATCTTGTATATGTTGAGACTATTTTATTAAAACAGATTCTTAAGACAGGAAGTACCAGGTTAAACAATATGAACATTTAAAGTTCTTAATACAAACTTTCACTCAGAAATATTGTGTCAATTCATATTTGCATATTTCTATGGTTCAAAGATGCCTAACATAATTTTTAATAATAAATAACTCATCACTCTAGTTCCACATGCTACTTAAAAACTATGAGGGAAAGAGGATGATGCTTAGCTAAAACTTAATTTCCAAAATTAAATCAATTCATTTAAATCTACCTTTTCACTAAGGAGAGAGAAAAAGTGAATGTTGAAAAGTCTTGGCTTTTCTATTTTAATTAATGGCACCGAATACAGTTTTTGAGTCAATTTTTTAAAGAAAATCCTTGAAAATAATTGAAACATACATCTCTTAGAGAAAAAAAACCAAAAAGACATGTATCAATCACTATTAAAATAGGCCTAACCTCAACAACAAAAAGCAAACAACCCAATTTGGGTAAAGGCTTTGAATAGACATTTCTAAGAAAATGCACAAATGGCCAAAAAGTACATGAAAAGATATGTAACAATCTTAGTCATTATGGAAATGTAAGTCACAACCACAATGAAATACCACTTCACACCTCCTAGGGTAGCTATTTTAAAAGAAAAAGAAGCAGCAGAAAATAACAGTGTTAGTAAGGATGTGGAGAAACTGGAGTTCTTGTACACCGCTGGTAGGAACGAAACATGGCGCAGCTGCTGTGGAAGACAATTTGGTGGTTCCTCAAAAAGCTAAACAAAAAGGATTGAGGGAAGAGGATGTGATTGAAGTTTATTGGGAACAAATGAGGGTCATTCAACGGTTTAGGTATTCTTTTTATTTTTGTTCTTTTCCCTCAATCCTTTTTTGTTTTTTGTTTTTAAACATACTTTTTTTTGTAATGTGATGTTCAAAACAATATTGAAAACCGGCACTCCATTTCTTTAAAACATCTGGTATTTTGAATTCTAGTGCCCATTGTTCGTTATTGCTTATTTCCATTGTGTTGATTTTTGGTGATCAAACCTCAGCCCCCTTCATATTGCTCTTTCCTTTTTAAATATTACATGGGTACACAGAGAGGCCACCTTTTTCAGGACTGTGCATTTTCAGGCTTAAAAGCGAGCAACACAAGTGTTCAAAATGACTCTCTAATCAGCCCTGAAGTTCTAGCATGTGACTGCTTCACTCCTGGACCAGGACCTTCAGTGGAAGATGGAAGTTTATCAGAGGCTTGAAATGTGGAAAAAAATGACCTTTCCTTAACTGGAAGCTACTTTTAAAATCTGAGGGTCTGGATCCAAAGAAGAAGAATATCAGGTTGAAGTTAAGATGACAGATGAGAGTAAAAACTACCCCCAAAGATGGCTTCAGTGAAGAGAAAGCATTTTAAGAGTAAAGAAAAATCTTGTCAGTTTCCAGAAAAGTTCTAATTTTCAGTAGCAGTTAATAGTTATTCATGCAGAAGTGTGTACAACAGAACACTGCTCTTATTTGTACATTTTTGCCTGGGATGTGGGTTTTAAATGGACATGGCACCAGCTTCATAAAAATAAACAAACTATTTGAAAAAAAAAAAAAAAAAAGGTATATTATGGAGAGGTACTTAGTGACTTATGTAAATACCCTGTTTCTCATCAAACTTTCACCAACAGTCATCTTTATATTGCGTCTCATCCACTTTTTCTTTTGAGTGTTTGCTCTCCTTCCCCCAACCTCCCAAGTTTTAAGAGTTCTTTATATATTAGTGATATTAGCCATTTATTTGTGATACATGTTGCAAATATGTTTACCCAGTATGTTATTTCTCTTATTGTGAAAAAATATTATGGAGTTACAGTTTTTACTTTTATTGCCTCTGGCAATATTTTCTTTCAGTACATGCATGGTTAAGTATTTTACATTTCGATCTCTAACCCATTGAGAGTTTATTCTTGTGTATGGTATGAAGTATAAATCTAATTTTTTCATCAAAATAGCTATCCAGTTGAGCCGGAACTGTTTATTAAAAAATATATCTTTACTTTAGTAATTTGAGAAGCCATATACTTTATCAAATACTAAATTGCCAAATGTATTCGAGTCTATTTCTGGACTCTCTTTGTTCTATTCCACTGGTTTCTTTTGTAATCATGTACCAGTACTATACTGTTGTAATTAAAGAGGCTTTATAATATTTTTAATATCTGTTAGGGAAAACTGTGAACTTTATGCCAATAAATCTGACAACTTAGATGAAATGGAAAAATTCCTTGAAAGACAAACTACCAGAGTTCAATCAACATGAGATAGATAACCTGTTCAGTCTTATATCTATTAAAGAAATTGAATTTGTAGTTTAAAAGCATTCTACAAAGAAAACTCCAGGCCTAGATGGCTTCATGGGAGCATTCCAAAAAATATTTAAAGATGAAAATAGTTGGTTTTCTACAAACTTTTCCAAGAAATTAAAGAGGAGAAACCATTTCTCAAATCATTTATGAAGCAGTCAGCATTACCTATAGCAAAAGCAAACAAAAACCATACGGAAAGACAGCTACATACAAATATCATTCAGGAACACTGATTTAAAAGTTCTTAACGAAATGTTAGCAAATCAAACCCAATAATATAGAATAAGAAAAGCACATCACATCTGAGTTGTATCCCAGGAACACAAGGCTGGTTCAGTATTCAAAAACTGATCAACGTAATTCATTATTCTGATAAATTAGAAAAACCATGTGATCATCTCAAAGTATTTGTCAGAGTATTTGACAAAATTCAACATCGATTCATGGTAATAAGCTCTCAGCAAAGCAGGAAGAGAAGGAAACTTCCTAAACCTAATAACGGGCATTACACAAAACAGCAGTAATATCATACTTCATAGTGAAAAAAGAATGTTCTGTTATGAACAAGGTTCTTAATGCTCCTATTCAACAACATACTGAAGGTCCTAGCCTGTACAATTAGCTAAGAAAAAGGTAAGTGAAAGGCATACAGATTGGAAATGAAGAAATAACCTCTATTCAGATAACATCACTGTCTACAATTTTAAAATACCAGGAATCTAACAAAAAGCTACTAGAATAAGTGAGTTCACCAAGGTTGAAGGAAGCAAGGTCAATATATATTTCTACAATCATATTTCTACATATTAATAATGAACAATAGGAATTGAAATAAATAAGAATTTACATGTACTATAGCATTAATAAACATGAAATACTTAAGCTTAAATTTAACAAAATATGTGCAAGATCACTATGCTGAAACTACAAAATGAAATAAAAAACACCTAAATCAAGAGACATATATTACGTTCATGAATTTAAAAACAACGTTGTTAAGATGTCAATTCTCCCAAACTGATGTATAGCTTCAATGCAATTGTTATCAAATTTTGAGAGGACGTATTATAGAAATTAATAAGCTGATTCTAAAACTAAAACTTGTATAAAAGGCAAAGAAACAAGAGCAGCCAAAACAATTATTTAAAAAAGGGGGGTAGAGGGCTAACAACACCTGATTTGAAGACTTACATAAAGCTATAGTAATCAGTGGGCTATTGGCAAATAGATAAAAATACAAGTAAGTAGAAGAAAACAGTGCAGAAATAAATCCACAATTATATGGTCAATTGATTTTCAACAAAAGTACAAAGCGAAATCAATGGAGAAAAGAAATTTTCAATAAATGGTGCTGAAAGAGTTATATATCCAAATGTTAAAAAAAAAACCCTCAATCTATACTCTGCACTATATACAAAAATTAACTCAAAATAGATCACAGACACAAATGTAAAAAATAAAAGTATAAAACTTCTAGAAAAAAACATAGGAGATTACCTTTGTACCTTGGGTTAGGCAAACAGCCCTTAGATGTGATTCATAAAAGAAAAAAACTGATAAACTGGATTTCATAAAAATTATAAATATCTGTTCTTCAAAAGACACTGTTAAAAGCATAAAAAGACAAGCCTCAGTCTGAGAGCAAACATGTGCAAATTACCTATCTGATAAACATTATCTTGTTTCCAGAATACAGAATATATTAAAATACTCTCAACATTTAATAAGAAAACATTAAACGCTCCATCAAAGAAGGTAGAGAGATTGTGATAAGCACATGAAAAGATGTTCCACATCAACAGTAATTTGGAAAAGGCAAAGTAAAACAAGATATCACTGCACATTCACTAGAATAGCTTTAAAAAGAAAAAAAAACCTGAAAATACTGAGTGTTGATGTGGATGTGGAGTAAGCTTTCATACTTTGTATATGGAAATACAAATGGTATAACTACTCTGAAAAACATTTTGGCAATTTCTAATAAAGTTAAATATATACTCACAATAGTATCCAGCAACCCCACTCCAAGGTACTTACTTACACAAGTGAAATGAAAACTTCACACAAAACCCTCTAGGCAAATGTTTATAGCAGCTTTATTTTTAAGAGCCAAGAAATGGAAAACAACCCAAACATCCTTCAATTGGTGAATGGATGAATAAAGCATGGCAAAAGCATAGAATTTAATACTACTCATCAATAAAAAGAAACAGACATACAACATGGATAAATCTCAAAAACATTATACTAAATGAAAAAATGCCAAAGTTTACATACTGGATGACTCAATTTATGTGACATTCTAGGAAAGACAATACTATAGGAAGAAAAACAAAGATTAATGGTTGCCAGAAATAAGGAGTGGAAAAAGTGGTTTACCGCCAAGTCAAGCTGAATTTGTAAAGGTGATTGAACTGTTCTAATTCTTGATTGTCATGGTGGTGGTCACATGACCATTTTCATTTGTCAAAATTATGAGAACTTTATACTATAAAACGGTAAATTTTAGTGTATGTAAATTATACATTAATTACTATGCAAACGCTAGTCAAAACAAAACGGGAACAGATGTATTGTTATCAAAGTAGACTTCAAACAAGGATGACTTGATTATCAGAGATAGAAGAGGAACATTACATAATGATAAGAGGGTCAATTTATCAAGAAGTCAAACAATCATAAACATACATGCATCCAATAACAGGTCTTCAAAATACACAAAGTAAAATGTGACAGAACTGAAAGTAGAAACAGACAAATCCATAATTACATTTGTATATTCCATATTCTTCTCCCATTAAGGATATCTGTATCTATATCAGTAAGGATATTAATATCTATATCAGTAAGTACATTGAAGAACACTATAAAATAACTTAACTGACATTGATAGAATACTCCAACAAGAGTAGAATACATATTCTTTTCAAGGTACATGGAACATTCACCAACACAAGACCATGTTTTGAGCCATAAAGCAAACCATACAAAAGTATGTTCTCTAACCACAGGAGAATTAACCTAGAAACCAATAACAAAAAGACAGCTAGAAAAATCCCCAAAACTATGGAATTAATAACTTTCTTAATAGTGCATGGGTAAAAGGGAAACACAAAGGAAAATTTTTAAATATTAAGAACTGTATAAAGGTTAAAATATAACATTTGAAATGTGTATGAATCAGTTAAACAGTGTTTAGAGAAAAATGTAAAATACTAAATGTTTTTAACATTTAGTATTTTGTTGAAATCTGAAATCAATACTAAGTTTCGACCTTAAAAAATGCAAAAAGAAGAGCAAAACACAAGAAAATAGTAGATAACAGCAGAAATCAATGAAATTGAAATAGAAAAGCAATAGAGAAAAAAACAATGAAATCAAAAGCTGGTTCTCTGAAAAGATCAATAAAACACATAAACCTCTAGCTAGAATGATCAAGAAAAAGATGTACATTACCAAAAGCAGCAGAGAGATCAGTGCTATACATCCTACAATTAAAAATGTAGGAGTATTTTGAACTTTATGCCAATAAATTCAAATTGAAATGAACAAATTTCTTGACAGAAAAACATTACCGAAGCTCTCTCCTAAAAATATATAACCTGAAGAGCCCCACATCTATTAAAGAAATTGAATTTGTACTTAAAAACTTGCCAGCAAAGAAAAATCCATGACCAGGTTGCTTCACTATTACATTCTAGCAAACACTTAAGAAAGAAATAATACTGATTCTATACAAAATATTCCAGGAAATAGAGGAAATAGTTCCCAACTCATTTGAGGCCAGCATAACCCTGACACCAAAAACAGACAAAAGCATTGCAAAAAACAACAACAACTATAAACCAACATTCTTCATGAACAGAGATGCACAAGTCTTTAACAAAATATTAGCAAACTGAATCCAGCCAAATATAAAAAGGTTAATCATGTGGTATTTATCTCATGATCATGTGGGATTTATCCCAGAAATGCAAAGTTGCTACAACATTCCAAAATTCAATCAATGCAGTCTATCATATCAATAGATAAAATTATGGGTTATGGTAGCAAGAAATTAAGGGCAGGTTAATGATATTGCAAATGTATAAAAACGGGTGCCCAAAAGACAATGCGACCTTGAGCTGGACTAACCTATAAAAAATCTAGATATAGAGATTTTACCTTCCAGACATTCCGTGTGGCCCTGTTCACACCATGCCTGAAATCTTCTTTTTAGTCCTGAATTCTATACTTCTGGGAGGGCCAATGCATTTTCACCACAAACCAAAGCACTAACAGCAAAGAGTTCTAAATATCTTATGTATTCAAGGACGTTAAGAAACTGAAAATGTTTAACCTTCAGAAGAAAAGACCTAGGCAGCATACACCACTTCAATTATTTGCTTTTATTCTATATACCCTGAACACTGTCAATTCCCTGATGCAGTATTCATGCTCTATTTATTTTTGTATTCCAAACATCTATCACTGGTCCTGGAACCTGGTAAGTACTTAAATTTATGAGGGGTTCAAAAACAGGAAAAGTTAAACTTTTATAATAGAAATCAAAAAGTGGTTGCTCTGCAGTGGGGTAGGGAGAAAGAACTGATTAAAAGGGGCACTACAGCATTGTTAAATTTTGTAGCATAACATGTCAAATGTGTCCCTTTACCCCTTAGCTATAAACTTTGTATATCAGCCTAGATTGGGCGTGGGCCATTCTTGATTGGTGTGTACTAATTACAGTTGTTCTGGACTGGGAATCAATCAAACCACTGGGTTTGACTCAAAGAAGTGTGGAAAGAATTTGGAAAGACAATCATGATACCCACTAGCCCCACATAACTAGCCAAATCACCCTGGTGATTAAATGAAGTGATAGATACCACAGCAAGATGATTCTCATGCCCAGAAGTGGTGTAAGAACTATTAACAATTTGTTAAATATTGGCAGAATTACATCTAAATTTCACAAATAATCTAAATTGCAGTTGTATTGTCCTTTCGATGAAAAATGTATTCCTGAAAAACTCTTTGAAAATAAATTTCTGAGAGCCAATCATATTTTCCAACAACTTGCATTATAATTTCAAAGAGTAAAAGAAATGCCCCAAGTAAACAAAACAATTTATCGATAAAATCAACTTTAAAACTCTTAGCAGACAATAAGAATACATGTGTTTGCTGTAAAGGAAGTATAGCCTAGTGACAAT
Organism: Eonycteris spelaea; assembly: GCA_003508835.1. Classification (NCBI taxonomy): domain Eukaryota; kingdom Metazoa; phylum Chordata; class Mammalia; order Chiroptera; family Pteropodidae; genus Eonycteris; species Eonycteris spelaea. The sequence continues at coordinate 2,982,360 of PUFA01000103.1, read as the reverse complement.
AACTCAGGTATGCACTATACACAAGACCATGAGCAAGTCATGCCCCTCCCACTGAGCCTTGGTTTCCTTATCTAGAAAATAATAAAATAGATGCTCTCTTCTGATAAAAAGTCAGGTATTTTCTAATGCCTGATGGATGAGTAGCTAGGGACACTCAGTCCATTAGACATGGGAGAATAGCTAATATATGTAGTCACCTACAACCAGGTGCAAACCCTAAGACTTTATAGGTTAACAAATTAAGGAATCCTGTTCCCCTAAATAAAATACATATCATATATCATGTCTCTATCAGAGCGTAAAATACAATTCTTTACAGCATAGGTCCTCTCTGAGTTAGGCTTCCCAGACACAATTTTATAAAATCTTACACTTACTTAACATACACATGAGATTATTTGAGGCCTCTTATGTACTTATGGGAATTTAAGAGTGGTTTTTCCACAAGTAGAAAATGAGTACACGTTTGCATAATAACAAACTCCATTAAAACACATTTACGGGTAAAATCAATTCCCTAATATCTAACAACTCCTTAAAATAAAAGCTAGACATGGCAGAACATTTAGACTTATATTGCTTTTACCAACAATCACATTTTTAAAAAGCTCTAATCTCTAATGCATATAAGAACAGAACAAAGAAACCATAAGACAGAGAAATCTGTGCAAATATACAAATACAACGAAACTGTATACAGACCTTTTTTTAGCCGGGGTTTTTGAGATTCAGCAGATGCTGGGAACTGAGTTCTCTGAAATGAAATAAGTCTATGTTAAAGCATCACCATAAATCTTGCTAACTTAAATAAGCATTCAAATAACAATCATCAGTAGCTCTCCAATCATGCAATTAATCCATTAACTGCATGCAGTCACAAAAAACTATTTTGAATATAGTTTAAAAACAAGTGTCAAGTCATACTTTTATTATCCAAACTATTAAAAATATAAAATGAATATTTACAATATATACTTATAATGTATATTTATAACGTATAATTATAATGCATGATAAAATGTGCACATGTATCAAGTTCTCAGACATTATATATTAGTATTATACTTAATGCTATACTTAGCAGCCAAACCAAAAAAGTGATAACTTTAATGGAGCTTATGAGGTCTAGAAACTGCCTAGCACTCAATACTTGGAGCTTTTTTTAAGAGAGACATACATAATAGATAATACCTTACACTACAACTTTGGAGAAAATCTTCAAATATATTTTTCTTATATCTACCTCCTATGTTTGATACATAACATGAGCAAAAATAATGGCTGAAAATTTCCAGAAGTAATGAGAAACTAATCTTTAGATTCTAGATAGTCAACCAATCCTGAGCACGTTAAATGAAAATAAATCCACATTTAGATACATCGTAAGGATCTGCACCAGAGACAATAAGTTCTTAAAAGCAACCAGAGAAAAATATATCACTATATTACCTACAAATTAGACAATTAGATTGACAGCTGACTTCTCAACAATTAAAAATGGAACACAGTAGCATATTAAGTCATAAAAACAATTACTCCCAAGTGTCGCTAAGTAAAATGACTATTAATCTAGACACAAGGTCAGCAAAAACTATGCTCCACGGGTCAAATCTAGTCTGTTTTTATACAGCCCACAAGCTAAAAACAGTTTTTACACTTTCTAATGGTTTTAAAAAAAATTTAAGTATTTTATAACACATGAAAGTTAAATAAAATTCAAATTTGGTGTCAACAAAATTTCATCAGCACACAGTCACACTCACATGTTTACATATTGTCTATGGTTGCTTTTGCACAACAACAGCATAGTTGAGTGTCCTGAGAGAAAGACTATATGGACCAGGAAGCTCAAAATACTAAGTACAGGCCCTGTGAAAAACAGTTTGACAACCCCTGATCAAAAAACTCTTAGACCAGTCAAAAATAATTTTCAAGAACAATGGCAAATTAAAATGACTTCCAAATAAAAATTCAAAGTTTCTAGACTTACTAAATAAACTTTTAAAGGACATATGCATTAGGAAAAAGGAAAATAGCCCCAGAATAAAGGAGTGGAACAAGAAAAGGAAGTGGTAAAATATGAAAATATTCTAAGTATCTAGTAACTAAATAAAATAAACAAACAAAAATTATAATTTGTTATACATCAAAGATGAACTTTCAGAAAGAGGTTTTAAGGAAACAATCTCATTTACAATTGCATCAAAAACAATAATGTACCTGGGAATCAAATTAACCAAGGAGGTAAAAGACGTGTTGTCAGAAAATTATAGATCACTGAAAAAAGAGAGGGAAGATACAAATAAATGGAAGCATATACATGCTCATGGGTTGGAAGAATCAACATCAATATAGCCATACTACCCAAAGCAATCTATAGATCCAATGCAATCCCTATCAAAATACCAATGGCATTTTTCAGAGAGCTAGAACAAATAATCCTAAAATTTATATGGAACCATAAAAGACCCCAAGTAGCCATGACAATCTTGAGAAAGAACAAAGTTGGAGGTGTCATACTATCTGATATCAAACTATAATACAAGGCTACAGTAATCAAAACAGCATGGTATTGGCATAAAAACAGATACTGATCAATGAAACAGAATAGAGAGCTCAGAAATAAACCATGCCTATACACTAACTTAATATATGGCAAAAGAGGCAAGAATATACAATGGGGTAAAGAAAGTCTCTTCAATAAGTGGTGCTGGGAAAATTGGACAGACACGCAAAAAAAAAAAAAGAAACTGGACCACTTTCTTACACCGTATACTAGACTCAAAATGGATTAAAGACTTAAATGTAAGACCCCAAACCATAAAACTTCTAGAAGAAAACATAGGCAGTAAACTCTGATATTGCTAACAGCAATTTCTTTTCAGATATATCTCCTCGGGCAAGGAAAACAAAAGGAAAATAAACAAATGAGACTACATCAAACTAAAAAGTTTTTGTACAGAAAAGGAAACCATCAACAAAACAAAAAGACAACCAACGGAATGGGAAAAGATATTTGCTTGTGATGTATCTAAGAGGTTAATATCCAAAATATATAAGGAACTCATACAACTCAACAACAACAAAAATAAACAGTCCAATTAAAAAATGGAGAGAAGACCTGAACAGATATTTCTCCAAAGAGGAAATAGGAATGGCCAATAGACATATGAAAAGATGCTCAAGGTCACTAATCATCAGAGAAATGCAAATTAAAATCACAATGGGATATCACCTCACACCTGTCAGAATGGCTATAATCAATAAATCAAAGAACAAGTGTCAGCAAGAATGTAGAGAAAAGGGAACTCTCATACACTGTCGGTGGGACTACAAATTGGTAGAGCCTGTAGGTTTCTCAAAAAATTAACAATGGATATACTTTTTGACCCAGCAATTGCACTTCTGGGTATTTATCCAAAGAAAACCAAAACAATAATTTGTAAAGATCTATGCACCCCTATGTTCATGGCAGCACAACTTTCATTAGCCAAGATACAGAAGCAACCTAAATGCCCATCAACAGACGACTGGATAAAGAAGTTGTGGTTCATATATAAATGGACTATTACTCAGCCATTAAAAAGAGTGAAATCCTACTATTTGTAATGACATGAATGGACCTAGAGGTTATTATGCTGACTGAAATAAGTCAAAGATAAATACCATATGATTTCATTTATATGCAGAATCTAAGGAACAAAAAGAACAAACTAATCAAAAACAGACTCACAAATATAGAGGACAATCTGGTGATGGTCAGAGGGGAGGGAAGTTGTGGGGGGGGGGCGGGAGAATGGGTGAAGGGTTAAAGAACAAATTAGTAGTTGATAAATGGTCACAGGGATAAGGAGCATGGCATGGAGAATGCAGTTAGCATTAATGTTATGGCTAGGCAGAGAGCCAGAGGAGAGAAAGAGCAATTAGGGATCATTTTATAAACTACATAAATGTCTAGCCAATTTACTGTACACATGAGTAATAATAAATTTTTTTAAATAGTAAAATTTTGTGGTGTTGAATTGAGAAATATAAAAACTACAAAACTGAACAACAATGGTATGAACTAGCAGAAGGCAACAGGTAATAAATCATTCAATGATCTTTATATTATTCAGATTTAAGTTTAAACTTTATGTGTGTATTATTTTAAAAACTGGAGCACTCACTAAAGGAAGACTAAAGAATAGAGTATATAACTTCCAAGGAATGAAATGAGATGAGCACAAGGGAGAGAAAAATAAACTCAGCCAAAGGTAGGGAGGGCAAGGAAAAAAGAAGAGAAAAATGAAACTGTCCAATTAAGAGACAGATTACGAGGATAATTATTTTTTAATCTAAATGTATGCTATTTGTAGAGACACATCTAAAACATAAGGAAAAAGAAAAACAAAGTAAAATAATGGCCAAAAATACACCAGGAAAATAGAAACAAAAAGAAAACCAAAGTAGAAATATTAAAATAAGACGAAATAGACTTCAAGACAAAAAGCTTTATCAGGGAAATTAAATTTAATTTAATAAACTGAAGACTACAATGGAAAAGGCAGATTTTAAATCCTTTAGAATATAAGATTTATGTCAAACAAGATATAAAACACAAATCAATTAAGAAAAGATCTAACAGAAAGAAAAATTAAGAAAACAATCCCATTTACAATTGCATCAACAAGAATAATATACCTACAAATAAATTTAACCAAGAAGGTAAAAGACACGTACTGGAAAAATTATAAGACACTACTGAAGAAACTGACGAAGACACAAATAAATAGAAGGATATACCTCACTCATGGATAGGAAGAATTAACATCGTTAAAATGTCCACATTACCCAAAGCAATTCACAGAGTCAATGCAATCCCTATGAAAATACCAATGGCATTTTCACAGAACTAGAACAAATAATCCTAAAAGTATACGAAACCACAAAAGACCTTGAACAGCCAAAGTAATCTTGAGAAAGAAACATCAAATTGGAGGTATCACAGTCCAGATGTTAAACTGCACTACAAGACTACAGTAATCAAAACAGCATGGTACTGACATAAAAACAGATACACTGATTAATGGAATAGAATTGAGAGCCCAGATATAAAAACCACACTTATATGATCAATTAATCTATGACAAAGGAGGCAAGATTACACAGTGAGGTAAAAACTGTCTTGTCAATAAATGATGTTGGAAAAACTGGACAGATACACGCAAAGAAATGAAACTAGACCCCTTTCTTATACCATACACAAAATAAACTCAAAGTGGATTAGAGACTTAAGTGTAAAACTTGAAGCCACAAAACTCCTAGAAAAAAAACAAAAGCAGTATGCAACACTGCTCTTAGCAATATTTTCTTTAATACATGTCCTTAGGCAATGGAAACAAAATAAAAAATAAACGGGAGTACATTTAACTACAGTTTCTGCACAGCAAAGGATACCACCAACAAAACAAAAAGACAACCCACTGAATGAAAGAAGATATTCACCAAGGATATATTGATAAGGGTTCAATATCCAAAATATATAAGGAACTCATATGACTTCACATCAAAACAATCCAAATGTCCATCAATTGATGGATAAATGAAATGTGTGTCTTCATACAATGGAATACTGCTTAGAAATAAAAAAGAACTACTGTTACATCTAACAACATGGATGAAACTCAGAAAACATGCTAAGTAAGAGTCAGACACAGAAGTACATATTATGTGATTCCATTATGGAATGGAATTGCTAGAAAAGACAAAACTATGGAGACAGAAAACAGATCAATGGTGAACTGGAGTTATCAGTAGGACTGGCTGCAAATGAACACAAGAGAACTGTTTAGAATGATGGAACATAAGTTGTGGTGATAGATGTGCAACTATATAAATTAAACTATATACTTAAAATGGGTAATTTTATGGTAGTTATATATATATTTATACACAACAAAGCTATTTTTTTAATGCTAAAAAAAACTCTATTGATTTCTGATCTGTGATTTTCTTTTAACTTTAGGGAACACACTAGGAATCTTAAAGATTCAAAAAGTATCTTCATAGTCTATACCCATGCCATCCTGAACTTGGCCGATCTTATCTGATCGTGGAAGCCAAGCAAGGTCAGGCCTGGTTAATACTTGGATGGGAGACCACCTAGGAAGACCAGGTGCTGTGGGTGTTTAAAAAAAAAAAGCATCTTGATAAACCAGCAACACTTCTTCCTACACGATGGAGAGTTAAAATTAACAAAATTTTTTTGATGGGTCTCTCAAAAGACTTCAGGACATTCTGTGATAGAAAGGATCCTATTAGACCACTTCGTCTCATTTATATCTGGGATGAATGTAGAGTGTAGAATAAGTTGGGGTTTTTCGGTTCTTTCTTCATTTTTACCTATTTCTGTGATTGTTTATTCACCTAACAAATATTCATGTAACACCTGACATATGCTAGGCACTCTATCTGAACCAAATCAATTAGTGCAGCAGTAATTTTTGGTTTATGTTCTAAAAGATTTAAACTTTACTGGCAAAGTTGTTTATACAAATGCATCAAATAATAGGGCTACAAAAAATTTATAAGTATAGATCATAAAAAGCAGAGCTATTTGCTGTTGTTAAAAGATATGTAAACTATTATATATTCTTAAATAAAATATTAGTATCATTCCCCACTTTTCCTAATGTACTAGTAATAATTCTAAATAGTTTGGGTAGCACATTAGAATGTCCGTGTGTTCTACAATGAGCTGGTTTCACTCCATTTTGATGGAATGTCTCCTGGCCTCAAGACCTTTACTGCAGCATAGACTTTTACTTATGCATTTATTCAAAATTCTCTCTGTGAGTTTTAAGTCTTTCTCTACATCAATATACCCATATCTACAGATATGGGTTTTTTTAAGTCACAAAATTAAGATCACATTATATTCCCCGCTCCACATCTAGCTATTATGTAAATATATACCATGAAAGTCAATAGATATAGCGCAAACATTCTTTTTAATGGCTGCATAATACTCCTACATGTAAATATCAGAAGTTATCCATTATCTTACTATTGGGCATTCACACTGTTTCCAGCTTTTCTGCCACAATAAACAGTACTACAAATATAAGCATACAAAATATGCTTATATTTTGCTTTTATTTTGATAGGACTAGGAGTAAGACTGTTGGGTCATTTTATTAAAAAAAAACCAGATCATTCCCAAAAAAGGACAGAAATTCAAATTTCCATGCAGTGGTAACTTTAAAAGATAAAATTACTATAAATGTAACACTGTTAGCAATAAACTTGATACTAATAAAAATAGTTAAACTTGAGGCTCCAGTGCTAAAGTCATATCAAAACAAGAAAGCCATTCTCTTTAAAATACTATTAGAGATTCAAAAGCACAGGACAATTCTGCCATCACAGAAATCAAGTTCACATTCTATTCCTGAACACCTAGCTATACCAGCAACAGCACTAGAGAGTAAGCTATATTTGTATCAATGTCATCTCACCATAATACCTTACATTTAAGATTATGTAGGTGAAGTTTTTTTTCTGTACGTTTCCAATATCTAAAACCTAGTCACTAATTACACTGTTTAATTTTTTTTTTAATTCACAGCTTAAAAACACTTTGCATTGGGCCTGCTGCTCTGTTCTCAGTTTCCCTATTACACTAAAATAATGTGACTGCTCTGCAAATACGAGAGAATAGAAAACAAACCGGCCCCCTGAAAGATAATATTCGCTTTGCTCCTTAACAGCCAAAAAGTAAGTTGTAAAACAATCAGCGAAAGACTATTTTGTGTCCTATGTTTTTCAGGGTGTTTTTCAGAAGACAATGCATTCCGAATAAAGTCATTCTAACAAATGCGCAGAACAATACTACAATAAAGTAAAGTCTCACACTTGGAACTTTATTAAAGTTATACCTAATTATTAATATACACCTCAAAAATGACTACTGCTGAGTCTTTCCAAATTCACTTGGGCGACTTTGTAATTGCAAGTCTGTGGAATTTAATCAACGCTTAACTCAGACCAGCTGAATCACTAGAGCCCTTTCCTAAACTTACTCACAACAGAGAAAACATAGTCCCGCCCCACCAGCAGAAAGTAGTGACGCTGAAAGCTCCCTAGCTTTGTCCTATTCAATTCCTAATCCAGATTAACAGGATCTCTCTACACAAGTGCTTCTCCAAACCCAATGAGAAAAAATGGGACTTGGAAAAGCGCCATTCATGATGAAAAATCTCCCTTTCCCGTAGAGCGCACCGCAAGAGGGACCAGAGTCCTAGCACAGGCCCAGCGCTGCAAAGAATTCAGCCCCACTCCGAGCGGACCAGGTCCCTGGGGTTGAACCGTGTTTCCCCGCCCACTCCGAACCGCTCGACCGCGTTACGCACTTTTCCGAGGGCAGCTGCGTAGGACAGAGGCCCCAGCCGGCTTACCAGCCTGCCTCGCCTCTCTGCTCCGCTCCGCCCCACGGACCCTGCCTGCTCCAGCCCGGCGCTGGGGCCGGGACACTAAACAACGTCTATACTTACCATCTGAAGTCTCTCCTCAGCCATCTTGGCTCCGCCCACTGTGACGCGACCGGAAGTCAGCTGTTTCCCAGGCGACCAGGCAAACGGAAGTGGCAGGTCTGGGGAAGTCGGGAAGGGCCTGCGCAGGGAAGATGGTAGGTAGAGCCACCCCAGCGTTTGTTACCTACCCAGCGCCTTCCCGGGACCAGGGTTTTCTTTCAGCTGGGGAAAGATTAGGCGCTGCTCCACAGATGGTTTAGTTCTAAAGGAGCTGCTGAGGAAATGCGCAGTCTTTCCTTTTATCCCAAGCAATCCCTACCACCCGAGGTCAGAGCGCTGCTGGGGAAACAAACCCCTGACTGCTGGCTGGAAGGACTAGCCACACCTGGGACTGTTGTGCAGTCCTCCAGGTTACAATGACCTACCCTGCCTGGCCTGCTCCCACACCATTCTGTGTTTATAGTCATATGTAGCATAATGACCTTTGGTCCATTAGGGACTGTGGGTACAATAGTGGTCTTTAAGATTATAATGGAGATGAAAAATTCCTATTGCTTAGTGCCATGGTAGCTGTCCCAACATCTTAATGTAACCCATTAGTCACATGTTTGTGGTGATGCTGGTGTAAACAATGCTGCTGTCAGTTTTATAAAAGTATGGCCTATATAATTATGTACAGTACATAATACTTGATAATAATGACATTGATTCATGTATTTACTATAGTTTTTATTGTTAGAGTATACTCTCTACTTACAAAAAGTTTGCTATAAAACAGTGCCATGTTACACTGGCAGCAGCCTCGTACATCTCGTATTTACTGTGATTCTTGATTGTATCATTTTCTCTTGTGCTTGATTTAATTTTGTGTTGTTTTTTAAATTTAGCGCAGCCTAAGTATACAGTATATAAAGTCTACAGCAGTGTACAGTAATGTTCTAGGCCTTTGCATTCACTCACCCAGAGCAACTTCCAGTCCTGCAAGCTCTATACATGTAAGTGCCCTATACTGGCATACCATTTTTTAAATCTTTTATATCATTTCTACTGTACCTTTTCTATATTTAGATGTATTTAGATACACAAATACCATTGAGTTATAATTGCCTACAGTATTCAGTAGAGTAATGTACTGTATAGACTTATAGCCTACAAGCAATAAGCTACAGCGTAGGTGTATAATAGACTATCCTATCTAGTTTTGAGTAAGTACATCTATGATGTTCACACAGTGAAAAATTCACCTAATGATGATTTTCTCAGAACTATATCATTACGCAATGCATGGCTGTATTTCAGTCCTTCCAGGAGTCCCTTGTACCCAAGCCCAAGCCCTACAGCAGAGAACCTCATTCTCACCTTACATAAAAACCTCCTAATTTTTTGGCTGTCACTATCCAACTGAGATACTCACTTCATCAGCCTTCCATTCTTGTTTATGCCAGAGTTTGCAAACCCACTCCTGGTGGGCTGCGTTTAAGTGCAGTCTTGTTTTGATTGGAAATATTTTAAAATGTGGATGAAAAGGGAGTTCTACAGAAAGTAACCTCACAGGGTGATCCGATCATAAATTCCTAACTGGGCAGGTCATGATGTGTAGTCGCACCCCAGGCATAGAAATTTTTTGGTAAAAGGTTTATCTTTGCCTTAAGTCCTGTCCATTGTTTCTGTGCACCTAGGTTAAAACGTCTTTGAAATGCCTGTTTTTAGACCTCTCAGAAGAATAATGGCCCTCAAGAGAGTACATAATCTTGTTATCCTGTAATCTGATCCCACCTTGCTTTCTCCCACCTTCATGTAATCTTCCATAGTTGCTTTAATTCCAAATGCATAAAATAAGCTGCAAACTGTCAAACTGAGAATTTTCTCAGTCTGTTGAGATCTTGTTTCCAGGCATATCCTCTGTTTGGCACAAATAAATTTTTATAAAAAATTATCTACAAGTTTGGATGTTCTTACATCAACAAAAATCAGATTTCACAAGAAAGCCAGGAACAGCCTCAGGAAAATAAAAATCCTGTAATGGGCCGGCACTTCTCCAATGCAGTGAAATAGATCCGAAAACACCGTGACTGTAGATAGGCATTAATTCATCTTTTTGCCAGTCCTCACTTTCCAGCACATTTTAGCCATTTTACATTACCTATCTGGCCCCTGGTGTGGTGAATTAAATTCTTGGTCTTTCCACTGGATGATCATGGATATGTGTGGGCTTTGGAGTCAAACGTGAGTTCTGGACCTGACTGCTGTATGACATGAGCCAGTCATTTTTTGAGTATCATTCATCACAGTACTAGGAACTATGTATTGGACATACATAACAGGAACCCTGAACCTGGAGGACCGGCCTTAGAGAGTAGCAAGGGAGTCAGACATTAAATAATAACATAAGCAAAGTTTATGAAAAAACAGTTCAATAAATAAAAACTACAAATGGTTGTTAAACATATGAACTATAACTTTGCAAGCAGAAAAAAAAACATGCAAATTAAGGTTTCCGAGAGATACTTTCAACCTCTTATATTGGCAAAGAATAAACATTTTCACTGACACAGTTGTGAGGAAACATGCATTCTCATCTGTGGCTAGTGGGAATGTAAGTGATACAACCTCCCTTGAATGCAGTTTGGCAATAACTACCAAAATGAAAAATGCACATAACTTAACTCAATTAGTTCAATTCTAGGAATTTATTCTATAGGTATAAATGTGAGAAATGACTTTACATACAAAGTTATTCAGTGCAGCATTGTTTACAATAACCAAAGCCTGAAAACAATCTAAATGCCCAATAATTGACATTAAATAAATTATCATAAGCCCATACAATATGGTACATGAAAAAGAAAGAGACAACTATTTACATATTGATATAGAATTGTCAAGACATATTATTAACAGATATAAACAAAGTGCAGAAAAATGTATGTGGTATCTGTGTCAATAAAAGAATGCAAAAATAAAGAGGAATATTATGTACATAATTGCTTATATACTTAGAAAATATCTCTGGAAGGATATTCAGAGCTAAAAGTGGTTACTTGTAAGGAGAATTGGTTAGTTAGTTGAAGGACAGGGAAGGAAAGGCTTTTTACTCTATTCTTTGTGTGCAATTTGAATTTTGTACTATATGGATATATTATCTATTCCAGTAATAGAGAAAAATAAATAAGAACAACATAACTATGTAACTAGAATTGTGGTAAATACAAAGGAGAAATAAAGAATAGTAAGAGCAAATAAGCGAGAGATCTGCTCTAGACTTGTTAGGAAAGGGAAGTTTCCCCAGGTAAGAGATGCTTATAATGAGACCTAAAGGATAAGGCATTAGCTTGGGGAAGGGAATAAGGAAGTGAGCAGGACAGGGAATAATTCTAAGGCAAAGGGAGAGCTTGTACAAAGGCCCTGAGGATGGAAAGGTTTGGCCGGTTTGCAACACAGAAAGACCAGTGTGGCTGGAAAGAGGTATGGGGAAGGGTGTTGGTTGCAATAGGTAGAGAAGTAGGAGAGACTAGTGGTGCAGATCCATAGAACCCATGAGAAAGATTTTAGCCTAAGGACATTGAGAAGGAATTAGAGTTTTGAGGAAGGAATGACATAGTCAGAATGAACATTTATGGAGTTCATGTTAAATGATGAGTAGAGAATGAATTGAGAGTAGGACAAGAATTGATCATCTAGGGGGGACTAAAGGATACTGAGAACAAGAAATATGAAGTAGTTCATTTGGACTAGAGTGATGAGAAAAGAAAAAGTGAAAGGATTCTCAAGAAATTTAGGAATAAAACAAACCTCCTGTGGGGAAGAATTAGATACGGGGGAATGAGGGCAAAGGAAATAGCTATAACAGGAAGATTACCAGATTTCTAACTTTAAAAACAATAGGATGCTAAATGGAATGCTAAGATAAAACTAGGTTTTTGAATATATAACTTTAATAAATTAAACGTTAAAGGCCAAAAAATCACAATTGGATGAATAGTATAATTACTGAAATGTGGAGCCTTAGGGAAGATGGTGGTGGGAAGCTTATGAGCATGCTTCCCACTATATAAAACCTCCCTGAAAGGGGTCTTGTGAGAAGTAAATAACATTCGTTATACCTATGTTATTAAATAGAAGCTATTCTATTATCATCAATCATCATCATCATCATCATCATCATGTTTTTGTCTCTTAAATTATTACCATATCTTTTAAATCTCTTATTTGACTGCAGATTTTAAGAGAGAGAGAAAAAGGCCCTTTCTGTGCAAGGGCCTTTTTCATAAGAAAGCAGGTTGGTTTCTCAAACTTCAATAACCAAACAATGTGCTTTAATTAGATAGGTAATTAGAAAAATCTCAGAAAACATAATATCTGCACAGGAAAACCCAAAACTCATATAGACAGTGTTTTTTTGTGTGACACAAGTCTTCATTTCCCATATACAACCTCCTTGGAAGTGACCTTGCTTATCAGGATCATTCAAGTCATACATTCTGGGTAAGGCATTCCAAACAAAATAGCATTATCTTTTTTCCCACCAATAGCAGGAACTGAGAAAGCAGGAATTGGACATTAGTAACTTAAAAACCCCAATACATGTATAAAGGAGTTACATTGATTCCCAACATTTTAAATATTTTAATATGTCATTCCTACTCTGATAGGGTATACAGTCAGCTTCGTAACAGCAGATTTTAACCTGCCAGGAAACCCTCTAGCACCTTATGCCTCTTTTGCAGTGTCTGATCCCCCCAACACACACCAAAACCATATCACCAACTCCTGAGAGCCCAACAAACACTTAAACACTTTAAAAATAATATGAAGCTCTAGGGGTCTTCGTGAAGCATTAAAAATAAGCCCATTCCTTGTACCACAGATATACTCAACAGTGAATGTGAGCAAAGGCATATATACTGCATTGTTTGTGAGCAAAAATACTGAAAACAACCCAAATGTCCACCGCCAGAAATTGCTTAAATAAACCAAAGTATATCTATACTAAAACATATTTTGTAGTCTTTAAAAGACTTTTCAAGATGGTAAAATAGTTACATGAGAAAAGCAAAGTGTAGAAAATATGCTTCCATTTGTGTTAAAAAATGAGGAGGTAGTCACATTTGATAAATAAAACTTTGAGAAGGACTCACGAGAAGCTGGTGATGATGTTTGTCTCTGTAGAGGGAGTAGAGAAGACTAGGAGACAGAATGAGATGGTAACTTGCTTTCCACTGTTTAACATACTATAAAATTTAACATTTTGTTATTCATTTATTTTTAATTTTAGAAACTAATAAAATCTGTAAATGAAACCATTTTACACTCCCATTCCTAGAATTCACTTCCAATTTGGATGTAGAAAAGTATAAAACTCCTACTATAGCGAAGAAAGAAAGAAAAGGTTAGATGAGCTAGAAAATAAAAAATATTTTTAACTCATAAGAAAGCTGAGGACATAAAGAAACCTAAATGAACCAATTTCCATAAAGTGCTAGGTCCTTCATAGGATAGAAGAGACCCATGGCTGCTCATAGTTCAGCTGAACTGTGCTAGGAAGAGGAATCCACCATAGGGGAGTAAAGAGAAACAAGTTGAAATTTAACAAAATTTTAAACAGCCTCATAAAGCTGGCATGATATTAGAATCTAGAGGACACAAATTCACAGAAAAAGCCTGCACCCACCCACCAAACTTTCCTCCTGGATTGCAACCAAATACAGAGAAGATCAAAACTGGGAGGGGGTGGTTAATGAAAGAGCTGAGACATATCACCCCTGCCACTGAGGTGAGTAGAACCTTTCCCAAGTGCAAGATGCCCTTTCAAAATCAGCAGGCAAGGCAGGAATGCTGAGAAATCCATCAGAGGCACTCCTTGAAGGCTAAAAGTGGGGCAGGAGAGCCAGTGGACCCATCCCCCAGGCATTGTGGGTATTCATCTTCAAAAGATTAAAAGCACATGCAAGAGTTGAAATACTTTCTCACCCCTTTATCTCACTGACCAAAAAAACTAGCAGCTAGGCTGTAAAGCAGAGAGAGCTCTCCCCACATTTCCAAAAGCTGACAGTTTGGCTATGAAGCAAAGTCCTATCTCTGGAGTCTTGGCAATGTCCCAAACCAAGGCCCTACTGAAGGGAAATATTTGAAGCTACTGGTGAACTGGATCAAACTAAAACTGCAATAAAACTCAATCTGGCTCGTATATACATCAGATTGACTGAGCCACTACTCAAGTAGCTGAAAGAAATATAGGAATGCCCCATTTTGAAGGTAAATAATATTTATTTGGGTTTCTCCTCTTTTTTTTAATACAAGATGTGCAAATATACAAGACATATGCAAAAACAAGAAAATGATATCCATGGTAAAGAGAAATGGCTCATTAGAAGCAGAACTAGAGATGACCCAGATGTTGACTGAACTATCAGTTGGGATTTTTAAAATAACTGATTAAAATGTTTAAAAAATCTAGTGGAAAATGTGGACAACATACATGAAGAAATGGTAACTCTTAGCAGAAACATGTTAACTACACAAACATAATGAAATGCTAGAAATGAAAACTGCAGCATCAGAAATAATTCATTAGATGGGTTTAACAGGAAAGTATCACAGAACTTGAACACAGCTAAATGGAAAGTATCCAAATTGAAAACAAAAAGAATGGGGAAATCATCTGAGATCTGTAAAATAATATCAGATCATCTAATATACATGTAATTGGAGTCACAGAAGGAGAGGAGAGATGAGAGAGTATGAAACAAATATTTGAAGAGAGAATGGCCAGGAAATATCCAATATTAATGAAAGACATCAACACAGATCCACGAAGTTCAGCAAACTCCACACAAAGGAAAGTATACCTAGACATGTCATAGTCAACCTGCTGAAAATCAAAAGGGCAGATGTGACCATGGGGAGAAAAAAAAAAAACATATAGACAGGTAAACAAATAAAAATGGATACCTTTTCACCAGAAACACATGAGACCTGAGAACAAAGAAATCACTTTTTTAAAAGTAATGAAAGGTTAACATAGAATTCTATATCCAACTAAAATAAAAATATATTCTCTGACAGATACAAGCTGAGAGAATTCAACTTTAGAAAAACTGCAATAGAAGAAATGTTTGAAAGAATTTCTTTATTTTGAAGTGAATTTATACCAGATGGAAACTTAGATTAGCTGAAAAATGTGAAAAGCAATGATAATGAAGTATTGTGGGGAACAGAATAGAGAGTCTAGGAATAACTACATATGCATATGATCACCTGATTTTTAACCAAGATGCTAGCAAATCTAATGGGTGAAGAACACTCTTCATAAACAAATGTTGCTGGAACAACTGGATATCCATGTTGAAATAAAATAAACCTCATTCTATATACAAAAATTAACTTGAGATGGATCATAAACCTAAATGTAAAACTTCAAACCATAGATGTGAAACCTAAAACCACCGAGATAAATCATAGACCATGTATAATCCATTATAGTCATAAAACCCCAAACCATAAAACTTCTAGAAGAAAATATGTTCTTTGTGACCTTAGGGTCATAAATCTATAAACAGAAAAATTGATAAGGTGGGCTTTATCAAAATAAAGATTTCTGCTTGTCATAAGATCCTAATAAGAAAGTGAATAGATAACCTATAGTCTACCAAAAAGAAAATCACAGCACATGCATTTGTCAAAGGACACGTATCCAGAATTCATAGAATGATAACCACAATATAAAAGATAATTCAATTTTAAATTTGAAAAAGACATGAAAGACACATCATAAAAGATACACAAATGTAAGATAAGCATATGAAAAGTGTTCATATTAATTGTCAGGGAAATGTAATATAAATTAAAATCACAATTATTTCATACCCACAAAAATGACTAATATAAAAAACACTGACAACAGCAAATGTTGACAAAGATGTGAAGCAACTAGAACTCTCATAACATTGGTGGGAGTACAAAATGGTAAAACCATTTTGGAGAACAGGAAGGCAATTTCTTAAAAAGTTACCATATGACTCAGCAATTTTCTACTCTTAGGTATTTATCTAAGAGAAATTAAAACATGTGTCCACACACACAAATAAATGTTATGTAAGAATTTATACAGCAGCCTTATTCATAACTGCCCCAAACTGGAAACAACCGAAAAGTCCATCAATAGGAGAATGGATAAACAAATTGTGCTATACTTATAGAAGGAAATACTACTCAGCAATAAAGAATAATTTACCAATACATACAATATGGATGTCTTTAAAGCATTATAAGTGAAAGAAGCCAGATGCAAGAGTACACATTATATGATTCCATTTAGATGAAGTACCAAAGCAGGCAAAATAAATCTTTAGTGATAAAAATCAGCAAATGATCATTGGAGTAGGGATGATTTCAAAGATGCGTGAGACAATTTCCTGGGTTGATGGTAATGTTCTTCATCAACTTTTGGGTGATTATTACAAGGTGTATATAGTTATCAAAACACCCAACTGAATGCTTAGGATGTGTGCATTTCATAAATATGTGTTGCTTTCTATGTATCAACTTAAAATAAAGGTGAGTGGAGGATTTCTATTTCAGGAGCATCTGTCCCCAAGCCTCTACTGATCTCTAATCTGTTCAGAGCTAGGACCACGATTATAGAATTTATCTTAAAATGCACACAATCTAGTGTCCCAAGGAAATAGCATTTAGAGATCTGTGAAGTCATTTTACTTCCATTGATTAGTGAGCAACACATTTGACCATCATAAGGCACTGACTTGTACTAATGTGGTTTTAACATGAAGATTGTACAATACTTAATCTACTCTATTGCAAGCTAGTCAAAATAACAGAATAAAAATGAATTCTTCAAAGGCATATAAAACACTATCACTCTTCATTAAATCCATTCTCTGGTATTTGCTGCCATGACCTTTACTATGCTCCAACACAGTCACTGTGTATTTTGGAATACAAAAATCATTTCCTATCCAAAGCAGGCATCTCTTCCAGAACAGGTGGATGCTCTCAGGTCATGCCTCCCCCTTTGTTAGGAAACACTTCAGTATTTGCCCTAGTTATATAGAAGTGGACCACAAGTCAGGGTTATATGGTAGGAATTTATTAACAAGAAAACTTTGTCCATGCCAGGAAGACCAGCTATTAGGTTATAAATGAGAACAGCTGCAATAAGTTACAATTTTAGAACATTCTGTTAGAAGGTCTACTGCCTAAGCCTGATAGAGGTGCTCCACAAATGCAGGGTATAATTTTATGCTACACTTCCTCTGAGAAAAGGATGCAAACTGCAGCAGTGAGAGTGCACACAGGGAGTCTCCCTACAAGAGGAAGCTGGGACATTCAATAATTAGAAGTGTTTTTGGATAGGATCCCTCAGAAAACAATGAAATCCTGCTGTTTTTCACTCAGGAATCCCAACTTGGACAATTGATCCCAGAGAGCCAGATCCTCACTGCACAAGCCCCAGATTCCCAATTCTAAGAAACAGTCATTTAGTGTGCACCAAAATGGCTTTTTTATTATTATGCATACAGAAACCAATTTTAGCCATCAGAAGGAAATCTAAAATCTATACAAGTTTTAAGAACTATCTGGAGAATTAACTGTCTACTACAGAGGATGTTTTATATTTCTATAGCCACCTTCTAAATTCCCACCCTGAATACTCCCATTGTAAAAGGCAGGCAGCTTGAAAAGACCAAACTTTTACACAGGTGTAGTCAGTGAGAAGAGATATACAGGTGCCAAATAAGACACCAAGTCAGGAAATGTTACTTTGTGCATAATATGAAGCCAAGTCATCAGCTCAAAATAGGTTAAGACTGGCCTTCCAGAGATTTAGAAATATGGAGCTTGCTTTTTAACTCTCATTAAAAATGATAGGGCAGCTCTCAAATGTAAGGGAGAAAAAGGCATATGTTGGATCCTTCTTTGTAGAGTATGTGAAGTTAACAAGAGACATGTTTTGAACAGAGAAGAGCCAAAAATAAAAATTGGTCATTGAGTCTCAAGGTAATCTAAAGCTGAAAGTCCTCCCTAACCAATCTTTATAATTTTAACAGGTGCTATAGGAAAGGCTGTTTGAGGAGCAGCTACAGTGTAATGAAAATAATGTAACATTATGGTCGAACAGGCCCCCAGCTTTGCCATTAACTGGCTGGGTGATCTTGGGGAATCCATGAGTCTTGATGTAGAACCAGGGTTGAACTTCAGATAAACCAACAGGCCTTTTTTCACTACTGTACCTCTGGTGTCTAAACAAGTGCCTGACACCATGGGTGTTGACTGAAAGAACCTTGGTATAAATCTTCTACCACTTAGAAAAAAATGACCTCAGGGAAATTACCCAACTTCTTTGAGCTTCTGTTTTCTCATTTATAAAATGGAGATGGTAACTATCTCATAGGATTGTGAGTTTTAAAAAGACAGACATGCAGTATTTAGTAAAACTAAATACATTAGCCACAATTATCTACTGTATAGCAATTTCTTAGTTATTTCATTTCAGGTCATTTTGTTGTTTGTTTTTTTGCCAAGACATCTTTTGTGATGTGCAGCCAGCAAACCATGATCTCCATGATCTGCCTCCCAACCCACAGGGTAAGCACCCAAGAGCCACATCTGTACCAATGAGCCCATCCCATGGCTGTTTGGTTCTGTCTACATGTCTGGAACAGTTTAACATGTAACTGGAGTTATGGGGTAGCTACAGGAAAGCAAAAGCTGTTAGAACGATGTGGATGTATTCATGGCAAACAATGCCAATTCGGGAGTCCAAAATGGCTTTCTAGTTCTTGGATTCAATCTCATTCTGCCTTTGGGGTCTATAAAACAGCTCTGTATTCTCAATTTTTTGCCCAAGCTAGTACTAATATGCTTATCATTTATAACTAGGTTTTGTTTTTCCATTATCTTTGATCCTCACAAAATTCCTATAAAAGACAATACAGCATGATAGAATGAACACATGGAGACAGACAAGCAGGAAATGACATATATTCTCTGTTACTTCTGAGTTAATAGCCTATAAACCTATTTTCTCACTTATAAAATAGGAAAGCAATGCCTACTTTTTTTAGGGCTGTTTAGAAGATACAGATAATAAAAATAAGGCATTTAACAAGTAGCACTCAACAAATTACAGCTCCTATTACTACCACCATTTTTACAAAAGGGAAAAATATGGCAGAGAAATATATCCTTTCCACTACACCACACAGGGAATAAAACAGGAAAATCCAATCTTAACACACAAGATTATCAAAAGAATGAAAGTAGCAATGAGAAACTTGTTACTCTTAAAATGGCTCAGACTCTATACTAATTTACTTTCCCAGGTAGATTTCTCTCCCTTAGAAAGAGAATATATTTCTAATTGACGAGAAACACTCTATTCTGCTTGTCAGTTTTACATTTCTTCTAGTTTTGTGGATTTAATTTTCCCCAAGATGGACCACTTAGTAGAAAACAGACAAACTGGTCATTTCATGTTAGACCCTTAGGAACACCATTCCACAAACCTTACTCAGCTAGGGCCTATAGTGTAGCCCTGAGATTGTGAACTTGCCCCAAGTCCTCCTGTCCCTTAAGTCCTAGAATCTCGATCAATGGCCTCAACCACGTCTGCAGGTCTCAAACTGCATTGTACAATCATCAGGAATGGGGGTGGGGATAGGGCTTTAAAAAATTATTGATGCCCAGGACACAACCCAGAGCAATTAAATTATTATTTCTATGGGAACTCTGGCACTAGTTTTTTTTTGTTCTTTTGAAGCTTCTCAGTGATTCCAATGTGTCAGATGGACAGTGGCATTAAGTTGCAAGCCAAGCCTAACATAAGTTAAAAAAATGGCCAAGTGCAGTTTTCCTTTGACCCACATTTAAGAATTGCCAACATTTCAAAATTGAGAATTCACATAAAGTGTTATTTCACAGGCTCCTCTTAAGAGCTCATTTAGCCCAGAGTAGTCTATTAAAGTATCTACCTGGCTCTTGTAGACATCTGAGTTTAAGACTCCTGAATTACTGTGGTAATAGTTGTGCCTTAGCATTGTTAGAGCTGCTACATATAAATGTGACTGATTTGTATACTAATTGGCTCCTATACTAAAAATGGCCATAAACATGCATATCGGTGGTTTAATCAGTCTGAATGCTGCTTTTCAAAAGAATCTATTTTTCCCCACCCTAAATGCTACTGACTAGACAAAGGTCAACAGTTGCCTTGAAAACAGTTGCAAAAAAATTAAAACTCAGTTGTCTTACTGTTTACTCCTACAGTAGGCACAATTTGATTATTTCCAGTTGAGCATTTCCAAGCTAGCTATTTCATCTTGGGTAATTAAGTGGAGAAGCAAATTCCCTAAAAACAAACAACAACAAAAACAAAAACAAAAAAACAAACAAAAATAAAACCAGAAACAAACCAACTTTGTCTCCAAAGAAATTTGAAAAAAATATGACGGGCCTACACTTTTTCCTGTTTCTGAAGGAGCCAAGATTCCCCTATAATGCTCACTACTTATCTTCTTAAAGTCCTATATGTCATCCAGTTTCAAGGAGAAATACTGAGAACAAATGATATTGGGTGATCTGTGTTTTGTTTCGAGCTATAAAACAAATTCTGTAACAAGTTCCAGACTGTCCAAAATTCTTTACACTGGAAATTCATTTGAACAAACTAGAACTACTACTAAATGCTTGGCCATTTATAAATTGATGCTGAACCATTTACTATTAAGTTATCACATGTGATAGTCTTCTCATGAGGACTGTCTCGATCAGTAAGATGAGAGTTATTCTCTATCTATGGCTGGTTTCTTGATTAGGCAAAACAGAGCCACAGGAGTTGCAAACTGCAACAATTTAAAGATTAGAGATACTATATAGCATTCCCTAACAGTAACAGCTACAGGCATTTATATATAGTTTTTGACGTATAACACCATAGCCAATAACCACCTTCCCTAGGTCATTCTGAAACCAGATTTAGAAAATATGATTCTATGTTAATGGAGTCCCAGGGAGAAGAAATTGTAAAATTTGGGGCAAGTTATTTAAACTCATTGAACCTTTCCTTCTTTTATAAAACAGCAATTTTTACCCCACTTGCTTTAGGTGGTAATTTAAGTTAAAGTGCTTTAAAGATAAAAGTGATAAATTAAGTCTCGTAACTATAGATCCAAATAAAACCAAAAAAAATTGTCCTAAAATATGGACTCAGTTAGACTACCAATGACAAAGATCTCCAACCTAGGACATTCTTTAAGACAACTCTCCCTTCATCCTTATGGGAGATACCAGCTTCTAAGAGTAAGCTAAATGGAAGTAATGTTAAGTTTTAGGTTGAGAATGACTTCTAAAATAGTTTATCTTTAAGAAATTGACAAAGATCTACTAAGTATCTAACACATCATCGTTACAACATAAAGAGCAATCTAAATTCAATATTCAAGACACAGAAATCGAAAAACTTTCAGAAAATGTTCTAAAGGCTTCTTTAACCAAGTTAATTGTTGGGATAGTTTCATTCACAGTTCCCTGCAGAGAAACTGAACAAATCTTTACATATTAAGTAGGAAGTGAGTAAGGCACATAATTAAGGTGACTGTTAGGCCACCAGTATGTCTTTTTTTTTTTTTTTACTATAAAAATAAACATAAGTAACTAATGGAATAACAAAATAAAAGTTTATTTTATTAGAATTAGGAATGTTCTTTCCCTCTGGGCAACCTGAACAGTCCAGTTACAATGAAAATCTAAGAACAGTTATTTCCACAGCAGAGGGTGCTCTATGCACAAAATTACAGGGTTAGGAGCATTTAATCAATTTTACCAATCTGATTGTCTCACCAACCCGCCCCCTCCCATCCCCCAAGTGCTCTAAACCGGGATTTGCAGCTAAAAGAATTAGTTACATCAAGTCCTTTTCTCTCTTGTACTAAATTTCAGTTCCTAATTATGGCCGAATCACATTATACACTGCAGATTCAACCATTTCAAATCAAGTCTGTCAGTCTTGGATCTGTTATATATATATGTGTGTATGTATACACGTGTATTTAATATATTTATTTAAACACACATAAAACACATACAATCTGGGTCACAGCAAATTACACAGAATTTAGTCTGATGATATTATATGCTACTCAATTTACCACTGTGGTTTGTGTCCTGAGCTTTGGATCAAAATTTTATTGTAAATAATTTAAAAGTCCATCTATTGCTCAATGAATTGTTCAAATGAAGCATGCACTTTTCGAAAGACAATGTAACTGCCCTCAAGAAGACAGGGAGACCCTGGTGCTTACCCTGAATAGAGCCCTCTTGATAGACTTAGGTAAGTGAAATGGGGAAGCTGTCTTACAATATGGCTTGCCTATCCCAGCTGGGGTCACTGAAGCTACTAATAATGAAAGCAATTAACTCAGGGAAATCTGTCAAATATGGAGATAGTTGTTAAAAGCTTGGAAGCAGAAAAGGCCAGTTCACCTTGATCCATACAAATTAGGGAATGCACCCACAACTGCAATACCCTCAGGTAATATGCCAACACTGAATCTAGAAAGCATGTCTAAAAAGCACTGTTCTTCCACGGGTAGGGGCTGATATTACGAAGTGCACACAGTTTTTGGATACTTGTTGCAAGGGAAGTGTGTAAAGAGAATTTATGACACTCAAACTTAGATACTGCAGTTAATTGGTTAAGATTTTTTTAAAAACACCACACATACACAAAACATTTTAAGGGAGCCATATATATCTAGATAGCAACTCTGGCTGCTTTTCAAAGTTGCCAGGGAAAGGAACTTATTCAAGCTTTCTTAAAAAAAAAAAATCCTTAGTTTTGATAAATGCCTTTTAAGATTGATGCACTCATTTAAAATAAAGTCAAATGGATGATGGGGGGAAAAGAGAATAGAATATAGAAGAAGCAGACACCAAGTGCATCTGAGGTGACAAGGGGGAGAGAATAAAAGATGCAGGTAAAGTTGATCCTAAAGCGACAAGTGGTTTAAGGAAGCAGCATAACATACTCAGCAAACATTCACTGATTTTTGATGGGAAAAGAACAGTTGCAAGTACATCTCATGTAACAACCTTTTCTAAAAGGAAAAGTAGGGTTGATTCAGCGAAGCCTAACTTAGGCAAAAGGCCAGAGGAAAGTGAACCTACTTCCCAATGGAGTAATAAGATGTACTATGCAAGGGCAGACAAAGCTGCCTCACAAATGGTAAACACTCCCTAGGCGCAAGACATTTAAAGGAAGACAAAGAGGTCCTCAGCCCAAACTGGTATTTAAGATTAAGACCTCTTAATATAAGTTGCCTAGTTCACTCTGCACTCCTGTATAAAACTGAAAATTTAGGGATGCTGACCTGTTGAAAATATCACAGCCAGAATGGCCTAAACAGGTATATAGTTAATAAAACCACCACCATCCTTTACTTTTAACATAGCTCTTAGTAGAAATCTCATAAAAATGGACATCACAGCTAAAATGCATTATTAATTCTTCTATCTGCTGACAATAAAAAAGAAACAAAGTCAGTGATTTTGTTTAAATGTGCTAGATGGGAATATCATGTTCTAGGGGTGCTTGCCTTCAAACTGGAACCCACAGCAACACACACAAGCAATTTCAGTATCTGCCATTTTAAATTCACAATCTGTAACTAAGTGAATGGCTATTTATTTATATTTAAAGCAAAAACATTTTATTTGACACCCTAATGTAAAGAAGGGATGAGAGAAGAGCCATAACTAAAATCTTAAAAGGCTCGAAGCAGCAATTAAAAGAAAAAAAAAATTGAAATGTTTCCTCTGGATGTGATAGGGAGCCTAGGAAGCCTTCGCCTGTGTGTGTGACATGGGCAAACGAAGGTGTAAGTAGATGCATGAGGCCACAAAGGGGAATGAGGTTGGGGACGGGGTCATTCTTGAACTGTCAGCAACAAAGCTCCTGTTGCAGCCCTTCCCAGGCCAGAGCATTTAGTCAGTGCTTGACCTCCCTGGCCCTGATCAAGCACTGGGAATTCAAAGCATGAGGCCCACAACCAGCAACAGACATCTGAAAACCAGAAAGGGCAAAGTAATCTCAGGAAAGGGAAATCAAAGAGCTCTAGTTATGTATTCCAGAGGTGCTAAACGGACACTTTTTTTATCCCAACCCTCAACCCTGGAAAGAGAAAACTGAAAGAAAATGCACAGCAAATAGACATAATCTTGAAGATTTTTAAAGAATAAATATTTTTTTTTGTAATTAAACATTATGCAAACACGTGCCACGCTTGCTTTGTCCATGCATATGCGCTATATACAATTTTGAAAAATACTGTGTTGTCCTCTTGTTTTAAAAGTCATATACAAAGTTTTGTGTTTTTTTTGTTTTTGTTTTTGTTTAATTCCTCTTGCTGCCTACCCCCTTCCCCGCCCCAAGAATTTTCTTTACAAGGAACTAATCATCAATCACTCATGACCTTGGGGTATGAGAGAAAGACAGTCAGTCTGTGTGTGTGGGTGTATCTGTCTGTATATGTAGGTGAGGAAGGGGAAGAGGTCCTCTACCAAAGTACAACAAAATGACTAATTTGGACATGAAAAGCAGTTGTCAAGGACCAGTTTTAAATTTTAACTGTACTACACTTGGGAAAAAGAAAAAGAAAAAAAAAAAAGGAGTCAGCTTTGAGAATGAAGCTACGTTACAAGTTAAAGTTGGAGGGCTTTTAGTGTGTCTGTCACACTTTTGCTGGCGGCCTAGAATACTGTTGTACAATGGTTTATCTACCTTTTTTTATTACAATATAATTTACTTAAACTTTCCGTTAACAAAACAGAATTCTGGTACTACAGACCAGCAGTGTCAGAATAGGCTTCATGCCTCCTTGTTTGTGTTTGTTTTGTTTTGTTTGTTTTAATTGCATGAGCACTCTAGATGGTAAAGTTTTCAGAGTTCATTTTATGCAGGGCCATTCTCAGTCCTCAATGTACTCCACAGATCTTTTTCATAGCCTTCATGCACATGCTGTAACAAAACCCTTCGTCGACTCTCACAGTATCTGTAATTAAAGAGAAAAAAAGGTGTTACCTCCACTAATAAAAAAAGAGGCATTTACTTATTTTATTTAAGGTACTCCTACATTGTATCCAGACTTGGAATTAAGTACTTGTTTTTAATAGCGCATTTTCATGTCTTAATATAAAGACACAACAAACAATTTCTAATTTTAAAAAGGTATTTTTCAAAAGCCATGATTCCTTTAGAGCAATAGAATGTTAGAAATTCCTAAGAGCCTTAGAAATCACCTGATTCAATCCTGCCATTCTATAGATAAGCGAAGTTTCAAGAAGAAGTAATTTCAAGGATTATTTACTCACATCTTAACACAACGTAGTAGCCTTAGTTGGCTAAGGGAAGAAAAATACTACTTAAGACTAAATCTCCAAGTCTTCCAAATTCCCAAAGGTTTCTACTACTATTAAAAATATATAAGTATCTGCCAGGAAACAACTTTAGTGGAAAGACCTTCATGTTGAGAAAGCAAACATTTTGCATCTTTAGCGTTAAGAGGTAGCATATTTTCAGTACCATCTACCCCCTGGGATAAAGTAAATATCTCCTTAGAAAAAAAATCTAATAAAAATTTTAAAGAAAGACTGGGTAGCTCAACTGTCAACAGCCATGATCCCCAGGATTCCCAGGCTACAACCAGGATCCTAATCTCACCCCTCATCCTAATGGCCATTCGCCTGTCTTAGGCTCTTCCTTGCAGGGCAGCAACTAAGTAGAAAAAGCTAAAAAGAAGAAACAGAATCAGCTGGCAGGACAAATGGCTGATTTCCTCTGCTATACATAACTAGCACTACTATCTGCAATTTGTTGTCCAAAGGACAGAAGTAATCTCTGAGAAACATGGCAGCAGCTCAGTTATTGAAAATGTTAAACCCAAGTTTCACTATCACCTAACTTCACTCCACTAAGGCATAACAGACCACCAATGGCAGAAACTTTTGCTCAAAAACTGTTTTTAAGAAGTCTCACCTGTACTTATCTTGTACTTTCTGCTTTATATCCTGTAGAGAATCTTGGGAAATATCTCGTTCGAGGTAGCCTGAAAGCACCTCTGTGGCATTCTCTAGATCTGCTTGGTTGTTCTGTAAGAGAAGAACAAATACATAGTAAATATTGGCTTCAAAAGAAAGCTAAAAGATACACCATCTTAGCTGCTTCCTTGCCTACAGACTACTCTCAACACTGATTCCATAATTTTCCCAGGGGTTTTAACTGCACCTGTAAAGCTCCACTCTGCTTTTGCCTCTAACAACTTGTTTTCTCTTTTCCAGGACAATTTGTTAAATGTTAAAAGAACTAAAGATTCACCCATTAACCTCTGGAAAAACATCAAGGACAATTTGAAAGGGCATAAAAAGTCTTTAGCAATCTTCTAGTTCTGAGAACTATTTGCTAAAACTAAATAAAACTATGACTAGAAGAACAACTGTATGAAAGATTAAAATTTCGTTATCTTTTATTACTATGGCTAGTTCTGTACATTTACCCATCTAAATTCCTATCTGCTAGTTAGTGTTATCTATCGACATCAATTTCATGCATCTATTTTAAATGAACATCTCTACTTGAAAAACCTTTACTGCTAAAAGCCCCCTTTAGTCATTACTTTTCCACCAAAAGTAACTATTAACTCCTAATGCCATGTATTAGTTTTACCTGAATAAAGACTTTTATTGAGAACTACGATGTGTCAGTTGCTACATAAGCAATATACATGAACTATTTCACTTAAACCTCATAACATCCCCCCAAAAAGTGATGAAGTCAAGATTCAAATTCAGTGACTACACAGCCTGCAAATTTAATCACTAGCTGGCTATAACAACATGTTTAAATGTAGTTAAGGAAATACCTAAATTTCTCGTATCTTCCTACTACTACACTTTTAATCCACATTTTCTGAGCAGATAAGAACCTTTAAAACTCTATATATCTTATTTATGAAAGACCAAGTAGTCCTCTGACATAAGGTGGGTTTTTCTCCCACTCAATAATTATTCCTACCTCAAAGATAATGGACTGGTTATTCTTTTTGAGGTAGAAAGCGAAGACATAAGTGTACATGAGTGTGGCACGACACTGGCAGAGGACATCAACTGCTTTCTTCAGGAACTGCACCTCAATCCAGGACATGTTGTGCTGTTGCATCTCCTCCATTTTCTGCTTCACCTGAGCATACAGTTTGTGCTCAAAGCGTAGACTCTGCATGTGGTTCATATAGCGATTACAGTAGAACAGGTACCTCTGCAGGGCTGCCCTAGATCTCTGTCCCATTAAGAAAAATTAATGTCACATTAATTATATATACACAAAAGCTGTTATCAAGTTTACTGATGAAGCAGTATAGGAATTTGGCTAAAATCAGGAAAAAACAGACATCTTTTGCTAGCTTTGTTATTTAGTAACTGCTTTGAATATCCTATAGCTGCATTTTCCAATACAGCAGCTATGAGAAACATGTGGCTATTTAAACTCAAATTAAAAATTCAGTTCCTCAGTGCTCAAAAGTCACATGTGGTGAGTAGCTACCAAACTGGACAGTGGTGGTAAAGCACATTTCCATCATTACAAAAATTTCTATTAGATATCAGTTTGCAGTATGCAATAAGCTATGTAATACAAGCAAGAAGCATCAGTGTTTTAAAATATAAAACAACAAAGAGGCAACCAGACATCACTTCTGACACACTGCAAAAGAAAGTATACAGTTCTATTAGCGAAGTGTTCCTATGTCCTTCCCACACCCCACCCCATCTAAACTCAGTCTGAATTCAACCATCTAGAATTAACCATCAGCTTCAGGAAATTCAGGGGTAGAAGAAGCTATTTAATGGCACAGGGCAGCTGCAAACAGCAAAATTCAGAATGTGGAAAATTCTATAGGACAACATGACTTTAGCTTCCTCAACAAATAAATGGCAAGGAGGAAAACAAAAGGGAAAAAAGGAAAGGCCTAAAGATTAGAGGAGACTCATGAAATATCAATCAAAGCTAATTTGGGGTTTGGTATGGATCCTCATTTGAATCAACTATTAAAGAAAATTTATGAGATAAATAGGGACATTTGAACACTGGAGAGTTGATAATATTAACAAAGTACTACTTTCAAAAAAGATATAGTTAATTATAAAATAATACATGTTATAATATATATAATAACAATGACAGATTGCAGTTATACATGAAGTATTACCAAAGAAACAACACCAAGCGAACAGCAAGCAAAGTAGCCTGGGAACTAGACGAACTGAAGTCCTACAACTAGGGTGAGAAGAAATTACCCTACGATGGTAGAAGGCAGGAGAGGGTGACATGAGGCTGCCCTGTCCGGAGCGGCTGAGTGGGACAAGGCTGCAGACACTTCTTAAAGGGGCCAATATCCATAAGCGGACTTTCGTGGTGACGGACCTGCTTGCTCTGAGCACCAGCACCCGAATGGCTGCTCAGGGAGGTACCAGGGACTTATGAGTTGTGGGAGCAAGGGCCAAAGGCAAGGCTCTCTGCCAGGTAGAAGTGCTGGCAGAATCCACTGTTCCTCTTGAGCCCTCGACACTTGCAGTGTGCGGACTCAGTGCTGCTGCCATAGCTGAGACATAACAAACTGGATAACAGGTCGCCCCACCCAGAGGATTCCCTGAAACTCCACTTTCCTAACTCTGTGGCTGCATCCAAGTCACATCCAGGTGTGTCCTCAGCAAGTCCTGTGAAACTTGCTGAACAGCTCCAAGACCCTAACTGGTGGCAGCTGACCTCAGTTTCTGGTGTGGTTTCTTGAGGCAACTATAAGCACAGCATCTGTGGATTGCTTACTGAATTTTAATAGGTGGCCCTGGAGGGGTACAGGCTGGGGATAAAGTTGGCCTGCAGCTGAACCCCTCTCAGGACTGTGCCACTGGAAACCTACTACACCAAGCCGCACTAATAAGACCGGAGACTTAGGATCTTTGCTTAGTACACAGAAACATACAGAAAGGCAGACGAAGAAGTAGAAACCGTATGAGAGAATAGAACAGATATCCAGAAATAATGGAGTCAAGCAATCTAACAAATGCAAAGTTCAAAACACTGGTTATAAAGATGTTCAACGGACTTAGGAAGTAGATGAATTCAGTGAGAACTTTAACAAAGAGATAAAAAACATAAAAATGGAAAAGGAAATTACAAAAGGGAACCAGTCAGAAATGAAGAACACATCTGAGCTAAAGAGTATACTAGAGGGAATCAACAGAGTGAATAAAGAGGGTCAAACCATCAATATAGAGGATGGTGGGGAGAAGCCAAGGACACTCAATCAGAACGGCAAGAAAAAAGAAGCCAAGACTATAATAATAATTTAAGGATCCTATGGGACACACTTAAATGTAAAAATATCCATGTCATAGCGGTACCTTAAGGAAAACAAGAAGTTTAAGAGCTATTTGAAGAAAAAATGATGGAAAACTTCCCTAACCTGATGAAAGAAATAGATGTACAACCCCAGGAAGTTCATAGAGTCCCAAGAAAGAGGAACCCAAAGAGGCCCACACCAAGACACATTATAATTAAAATGCAAAGATTAAATACAAAGAGAATATTAAAAGCAACAAGAAAAAGCAGTTAAGTTACCTACAAGGGAGCACCCATAAGACTGGCAGTTGATTTCTCAAAAAAGAAATTACGCAGGACAGAGGGCTTGATTAAAAATATTTGACGTGATGAAAACCCGGGATCTACAACCAAGAATACTTTATCCAGCAAAGCTATCATTTAGAGTTGAAGGACAAAGAAAGTTTCCCAGACAGAAATAAGCTAAAGAAATTCATCAACACCAAGTCAGTATTATAGGAATTGTTGCTAGATGAACCTCTTTAAGAAAAAAGAACATGTATCAAAAATATGAATAAAGAATGGTAATAACTACATTCCTATCAACAAGTACCTCAAATGGAAAAGAATTAAGTGCTACAACCAAAAGACAGAGTGGCTGAATGGATAAGAAAACAAGACCCCTTCATATGCTACCTACAAGAGACTCGCTTCAGATTAAAAGATAGACACAGACTAAAAGGAAAGGGACAGAAAAAAGATATTGCCTTGATGAACCTAGAGGGTAATGCACTGAATGAATTAAGTTAGAGAAAGATATCACATGATTTCACGTACATAAGAAACTAAAGAACAAAATAAACGACAACAACAAAAAAGAAAAACTCATAGATACAGAGACTATTTTGAGGGCTACTAGATAGGAGAGAGATTGCAGGGGACAGTGAAAAAGGGTAAAGGTATTAAGAAGTACAAATAGATAGTTACAAAATAGTCATGGAGATATAAAGTGTAGCGGAAGGAAAATAGTTAACAATGTCGTAATAAAGGGGGAAAAGGGGTACTAGATTTAGTGGGTGATCACTTTGTGAGTTATATAGCTCTCTAATCACTATGCTATACAACTGAAATCAATATATTTTTGTATGCCAACTATAATTAAAGAAAAGTCATTGCATTATACAACATAAATACAAGCAATTATCTATTATATTTCAAGAAAGCGAGGGGGAGAAAGGGATTCTACCAGTACCCAAACAAAGTTTGGGTGAGGCCAAGGATAATCCATATATTTTCTCTGTTGGCAAATACTGCATCTGGCTAGATCTAGCTAGACTACTCCACATTCAGGATATGTAAAAACTAAAAGCTCACTATAGTAATTAAGAAAATATATATACAGCATAAGGGAAAAAGAATATTTCTCTGTGGATGCAGAAGAATTATCAAAATTACAAAACAGTTTAGGAAAGTTTATGGTCTCTTCAATATGATTTAAAATAATCATGACTACTTAAAACAGAAGCAGAAAGCCATAAGGGAGAAGTCTAAGATAAAAACAACAGAAGGAGATACAATGACAAACTGAGCTAAATAAAAAACACAACAGTAGAATCAAGTACAAATGGGAGGTTAGAAAAGCATGACTATCATTGTAGCACTCTTATATCAAAATTACATGGGGTGATTTATCTCAAATTAAAGTCTAATAAGTATATTAGATGTGACTGGGGTAAGACTGTGAAATGATGTGGTCTAAAAACATCATGGAATTTTAAAATATTTAAAAATCTGGTAACCTAAAAAAAACCCCAAAACACTGTGGGATCATCTGAATGAACGTGTAACTGAAAACCTAATTTTATTTCAGGTCTTACATTTGTGAAATGGCTAAAACTGGCACCAAGCAGCAGTATTACTTTACCTATATAGTAGGTGAATGAGAAAAAAAAAAAAGTGATGAGAATATATTAATAATTTTGATCAAATCAAATCAGGAATGACGGTTTGCAATAACTGAGATATAGAAAACTGGTGAGGAAACACGTGATCATATGGCACTTAGAAAAAATAAATTACATTAAATTTTAAAAAACAGCTGTAAGTCTATCAACAATAATTTAATTTCAGCAAACAACTTATCTGTTAAAATAATTTTAACTTGAGTTTCACTGGTTTTGTACTTCTCTTGGTTTGGCTGTATAGCTGTACAAAAGCATAAGAGTTTATTTATAGCTGGTTTTATGTTTAAACATATTTAAGTAATAACATAATGATTATTATTTAAATCAACACTGGAATTTATGGAAAATTTTTTCCCTTTTAAATAAAGGATCACAAATGTTGTGAAAGTCTGTGAAACACAACTCATTATTTATAAATACAAAATATAATTGTCCAGTATTTTAAAAAAATTAGATACAGAACTTTCACTTCTAACAACATGACAGACTAGGTTATATATGTTCTTTTGTATTAATGGAATTTTTAATTAGAAATAAATTTATGCTATTTTAATTTGAAATAAATCTTAAAGGAATTTTAAAGTGAAACAAGAAGAAACAGATGTTGTGGATTGCATCCTGGCAAGGAAAACCATTTGAAAATATATTTGGGAGAACTGGGGAATTTCAATATGCAATGGATGAATATAAGGAATTCCAGGAATCTACAATTATGATAGAAACACTATGCTGAAAAGAATTCATTTTTGAAATCTAATCCACACCTAGTGTTTGAATCCCTTATTAGTGGTTGCTCCCTATCATGTAATAGAGAATTCTCTACCTCCTCAGGCAGTACATTCCAAATGAGCTCACCTATAATCATTAGAGCTTCTCGATGAATGAGGATTAAAAAAAAAAAATTTAAAAATAAGACTGCATATAAATAATAGCAGCGGTAGTTAACATATTATTCTCTAGTCTCCTTGCTGGGGAGGGAAAATCTTGACACAAGTACTGAAACCTGGAATTGTGCTACATGAGTAGATTAATTAAAAAAAGCAAACAAATCTATAAATAGAAATGCTCCTGATAAGCATGTTGGGTAGATTCCCTTTCTAAATGTACAGGTATCCCATATTCACTGGAGTATATTTCCACGAATCTCTTAGAATTGAAAACTCTGCTAATTTATCCCCTAATAAACACATAAAGCGCAGCCTGTTCAACTGTTACCCCAAAGTAAATATACTTACCTCCTGTGCATCTCTTGCTGCCTTTGCATCATCCTCATTATAGCGGTTACAGTTGTACCTTAAAGTAAAGTAAGAGGATTCCATAAACCCATAAATCAATGAAAAGGGAACAACCCACAGAATTTTAGCCTGGATTAGAGATTATCTAAGAACCAATATTCTCCTTTATACAGATAAACTGAGGGGTTAAAATACCCAGGGTTCTACCATTATGATAGAATCACCAGGCTGAAAGTAACGGTGTTCTTGAATCTAATCTACATCTAGTGCTTGTTTCTCTCTATAATAGTGCATCAGTTCTCTATCTAGTGATAGGGAATACCCCACCTCCTGAAGTACGAGATAGTACATACCAAATCACTCACCTATAATCATTACAATGCTGTCATTCTAGAACCACCATTTACTGACTGTAGTTTAAACTTCTAACTCAATTTTTGATGAGCTCACATCATCTCCTAGGCTATTATTTAGGCCAAATAGTCCCAATTTTTCCAGAGTTACTTACCTTTTTATCTTCTCTTTCATAAACCAGAGAACCAATACTTGACAGACTACTATGTAATCGATGTTATTTGCTCTATATACTAATACTACTGCAGTTTATAAAAGTCATTGAAAACTGAATGATACACAAACAGGGAGCAGAGGAAAACCTGCCCAGAGTGGAGATGATTAAGATTGACATTTCCCTTGCCCTGCTTACTCTACCTCTTCTTTTATGGGAGCATGCATTATGGAAGCAGCTGATATTTACTGGGTGCTTACAATCCACTTACTAAGAACTTTAAATATACTATCACATTTAATTCCCTCAACCACCTTATGAAATGTGTATTATTATTATTATCCTCATTGAGCAGATGAAGACCTAAGTTTTGAGAAGATAAGTAGAATACTCAAGGTTGCAAAACTAGAGTTTGAGCTGGGAATTAAATTTATACGTGTCTGCCAACTGAGACCCATGCTCTTCACATGCTGTTGTCATGTCTACAGGATCTTTTAACAGTGATCTTCGCAGAACTAAAGAAAGGATTTCGAGTTTACTTTAAATCTTGTTAAACTGGAGCCATTGTTCTAATCTGTCAAATTCTTCAGGATTTTAACAGTCTATATATTTAATGGGCTATATTCAATAGCCCTCTTTGATGTTACCCCAAAATGCATGTAAGATTCTCATGTTAGTTCAAGAATGTCATCAATAAAACTCACCATAAAAGGAGTATATAATTTATGTGAAAAAAAAAAGAAAAAGAGATGAGGACAAAGCTTTTCAATAAACCATTAAAGCATTCCATTAGGAAGACACAAATCCATTTCATTATCTGTACTCTAAGAAATAATCATTCGATTAATCCCAAATATCTCTCCCTTGTCTATAGTCATATCCTAGGCCCACAAATTCTCAGTCCCCACTGAAATACCTTGCTGGTATCTACAAAATATTCCCTAATTCATCATCCTAATAATACCACTGGTTTGTAGAATCAATCATAAAATCTGGAATTACATTTTGTCTACCAGCCTTTGGTATCTCTCTTATCTTCCAAAATTATTCAGAAATAACCAACAATGACTCACCGATCTCAAGTTTTTAAAATAACCTAGACCACAATTCACCTAGGTCAAGAGTTTTATTAATTCCCTCCTCCCCCCCCCAGTTTGGGTTATAATCCTCTCTTAACAATAACTGCTCTTTCAATTAAGCCCAAAGATCACTTTTCCTTGCTCTCTACTGGTGACTATTAATACTACTTCTTCCTATCTGATATACTCTTTAAATTTTTCCTTTTGAGGCTTTATAAAAAAAGATATTTATAAGCCTCACCTCATTCTGGGCTTTAATCTGTCAACATTAATATTAAAGCCAGGAAAGCAAACAGGGTTCATCTATCCTTTTAACTCAGATGACGGATAGTGTTACTTGGACCACGATTTTGAGGATTCTGAGGCATTTTCAGATTTGAACAAAAAAGCATAGCATGATTCATTAGCAATGTTAGTCACAGGTAAAGGCAAGACACAAGCAACATTCCTGACATTCCTGGTCCAGGTCAGTCTGTATTCTTCTGTATCCATCATTTGTTTCACACCCTTTTCAGTTTTCAATATAGCTCATTTAAAATTTAAGTTGTGAACACAGATTGCCTTACACACAAAAATGTATTTATTTAATACCTCTTCTTCCCCATTCCCTCTCCTTCACCAGCCTTGTTTAAAATACTCTAGAGTGAATTTAGTTTCTGGGAACACTAATCCTCCAGTTTGCTTTCTTAAAATCCAAAGTATCTGTCTAGCTAAAACCCAAACACCCTTCCTTGGCTCTGACAATTGTAAAATCACTTTCTTCCACTTAACCAATTAGTTTTTACCTGGTTCCGAATTAATTTCAGACAAGTAATCCCTCATACCATTCCTCTAATGAAGTTAACTAAAAGGGAAGACTTGCCACTGTCTTAAGTTCTGATCCTCATCTTATCTTGAACCTGCAATTTCTTCCCTCTCATCCACTTTCTACAAAGTAGCCACATTTATGAGATAATGTATATAAGTAATATAGAACCTTCTCATCCAAATAAGATCCAATCATGTCACTCCCTTAAAATCCATCTGATAATGTCCATACTACTTTAGGTCCAAGTCTACATTTTCTTTTCCTATTCCCCACAACTTATGAGAGGTCACAAACTCAAATGTCAATAGGGGACAAGGCAGGTAACTCAAATTACTGAAACAGTCCATTTGAATATTTTAATACAGAAATATTTTCACTTTTAGTAAGAGATGTGCTAGCTCCCATTTTTCTCGAAATTCAAGGCATCCTCTAACTTGCACTTTTCCAAATTGATAAGAATATGCATAGAGCAAAGGTATATTCTTCTACTAAATGTGATTAGTGCCATCATGATACATGCAAATGCCATTAAGCTTCAGTCTTGAGGAAACACATCACACTGTAAAGAAAAGACCCCATCTAAAGGGCTACTAGTCAATTCCAGGCGACTGCTACCAAGCAGAAATGCAGGCCTGTTTCTATGTTTCAAAGAGAAGCTAAAAATCTGGACTATGTTGATCAGTTTTCCAATTTTCAAAGTTTAAGATAAATTTTTTGTCCAACGGTGGGCAGAGTAAGTAAAACAATTACTTAACTGCACACTGGGTTTTGTCAATAGTCTTTCTGTTTACAACTATTGCCCAGAAAGGCGTATTAGACAATACAACTCTCCAAATAAGCATGTATGTTCCATCATTCTACCTTTGCTCATGCTGCTCCTTTTGCCCTGAATGTTTTCTAACACTTTTTCAACTAATGAACTCTTAAGTCCTCCTTAAAATTCATCTCAATTATTACCTCCTCTGTGAAATATGACTAATTAATCCTTCTCTCTGGATTATCTTGCATATCCTTCTAACACTGATCATGCACTGTATTCATTTAGCTAGCTCCCAAGTTAGATGGTGATTTCCATGAGGTAGAAACCTTATTCATAATATGCAGCACACATCACATACTTATGTGAACATATTCTTCCCTTCATTTCCCCAACCTACCAGGCAGATCCATGTGGTTCCCAAGGGCCAAGACACACCCAGCAAAACTCTGCTTTACAGTTCTGGTTACGACAGACCATGTGATTACAACCGCCATCCTTCTCAATTGTGACATGGCATTTGGGACATTCCTATGAAGAGAAACTATAAAGTTGGTGTCAATGCTACACTAGGTTGTATTACTACCACTGAGGAAAAGCCAGTTCTAGATTTGGTTTATTTGTAAATACCACATTTCTTGTGATTAATACAGGTAAACCACTTAGAACAGTGTTAAACAGTACTACTGTAAATGAGCTGTTATCATATTATTGGTTTTTAAAATATACATCTTAAGGATTTGTTTTAGTGGGGTTGAAGGACACAAACACTTTAAGTGCTTTTAACCATACATGTAGTAACAATAGTTTTATGTGAGATAAAAACATTTTGTTCATGTAAATATAATAATATACTCTCTGGTGTCATTTAGAAATAATTATTGAGTACTTCCTGTATCTCACTGTTCTCAGTGTTTTATATGCATTAACTCTTAACTTTTAGAGAGGTGCTACTACTCCCTTTTCCATTTGTCAGACGAATAAAACTAAGGGAGAGAAAAATAATAAAGAAACTAAAACTAGTCCAAGGTCATACAGGTAGCAAATGATAGCCAGGATTCAAACCCAAGCAATTTGGCCTCAAGAATCAGGCAAGTAGTTAATGAATTTCTCAATTTTCTTCTGCCAATACCCTTGTCTTAATCTCTTCTCATTGTGGTCCATTCACAACTATGCTTAAGGGATCAGGGTTTTTTCCTTGCAGTCTGTCATTTTCTTGGTTGCTACTGAGACAAAGTTATTACCCTGTAGGCCTATTGTATTTTTCTTTGGAAAAACCTAGAAAATCAAACTTAATCATTATTTATAATAAAACCATAAATAAGATATAAAGCTTATATTTTTGCTGTATTTGTGTTTGATGTCTATAACTCCCACAAGGGGTGGGGGAAACACTCATTATATTATTTGCACAATTCAACCTTTGTGAAACAGACTAGACTGCCCATAAACAACAGTAATTTTAAGTATGTCAACATGGCAGTTTTTAATTATACATTTTAAATCAAATTTCTGAAGTCACTAACATGAGAAATTTTACATTTTCCCAAAGAAGCAAGTCTAGGCCTAAAATACCTGTTTCACTATACACTACTTAGTTATAATTAACCAAGTAGTATTAAGCTCTCAATATGGTTAGGATACTATAAATCTGTAAACCACAATTAATAAATAAAAGTTTCTGAAACCTCTCATGACAAAAATGCTGTTTCACCTCAAAACTAGCAAGTAGATAAATTTGTTATTACAAATTGCCATTCTTCCTCAATAATCTACTTTCTAAACAAACTCAAACATATTCAAGCCTGTATTCCATATTTTAATCATCTCGGGGGTTGAATATTTGGGGATTTCTCTAGATGCAGAACAAGGGCAAGATTCTAATCAAATGACTTAATGAAAATACAGCTGCCCTATTCTAAATACTAGTTTTACCCAGCATATGTAAGGATTCTGGGGCTTTAATAAACACATTTGGTGGAAAAATCTTCAATTTTTGAAAACGAAAGCTTGGCTAGGAAATTTTTTAAATAACAAAAGTAACCACTTTCTGACATTACATTAGGTTTTCATAAGTGTTATGACTTATGTTTAGCTGATAGTTTTAGAGAGCACAAAAGTATTTATTTCAACCATACATTCCTCAGAGATGTGGACATTTGTACTGTGACAGGACTCACTGTTTCACTGCTAATGCTTTCTGTGATATAGAAATGAATACATATTTTTTAAACTTTCTGGGTAGAGCAGGGTACTAACGGTATAAAATCAAGTGTTAGCTTTCATCATTTAAGTACCACTTATTCTTATCACCTTGTGACAGTGATAAAAACAGTACAAAGCCAAACAACTCAATATTCTTTAAAGCACCATCTTCGCATGTGAAAGGCAATACTAAAAATGAATAGAGCATGAATAACCCTATCATTCATCACACAAGTCACTTCCTGTATAGATGGGATATAAGAGTGAATTTAATAAAAAATTGGGTATTTATACAATCTCCTATTAAGAGACTGGCTGATACACACTTTAGAGTCCAATGCTTGCTTATCAATGACAGAAAACAAGGGTACCCAATATTACTAACATTTAAAAGATATTTGCCTAGCATTAAAGGAGTGGTTCGTGGTCATAAAGAGATTTAAATTTTGAAGCCAGTATCCTGAGCAATGCACTTCAAAAAATAAAAAACAAAAAAACAAGGGATACCCACATTACCCCAAAAGTTCTATTTCTCAAGAGTCAAGGCTCTTAATAAATCATAGAAGTTTAACATGTTAAAAATATTACATAACAAATTATTCTGATTGAATAATGATCTAAGGAATAATTCCTTAAAAGTTAAACCCTGGAGATTTTTAAAGACAGAAAACACAAATTAGACCAATAAAATCGAGCGAGGTGGAGTAAACTCTACAATACACTTGTATACTAAAAGGCAGCTAAGAACAATAGGAAAAGGCATTATATCAAATGCCAGGGTAGAAAACATCAGTCTTTTCTTCTATAGGAAGTATTTTTCTAACTAAACTCCTAGAGTACTGTGCATATTACAGTATAGTATTCAATAAAATAAACTCAAACACTAAAATATAAAAAATTATTAATAGGCAATTATTCTGGGAAAAAAAACAAAAACCTTCATCAAGAAAAAGGCAAAACAAGGCCCTTAACTAGGTATACTTAACTGCTTTTGCTAATGCTGATGAAACCTATCCTCATCAGTTCATTACCAAGAGTTTACAGAAGGAAAATACCAACCTTTGTGTTGGCTGCAATCCAATTAGAGGTTTCACTGTCATCATCGCACTTTTTAATCCACTTCTTCAACCACTGTTTGAAAACAACAACTGTTAGGGTACAACAAAAGACTTCAGAAGTAGTAGATTACTTCAATACTTAAATGCAATCGAGCTTAAATATAAAAGTCACCAGACATCACTGGGTTTGCCTCCTTATAAATGGAGGAAATCCTGTAGTTCTCACATCCACTATATACAAAATCAACCAAAGAGGACTTTCTCTGGCTGAAGCTGAATAGGGAACCTAGAATTTGAGGAGAAGCCCAGCCCCAAGGTGTGTCATTCCCCTCAGCTAATTACAAAGCCTGCCAAAGAAGGTGCTTTAACCAGTATCATCTTGATAATATATCAGGAGCTGACTTACTCCTAAGGAATGCTCCCTGAATACTTGGCAATGATCATCTGAAATAAAAAGAGCAAAATAAAATCTGCTATCTACTAATGGAGAAATAACAAAATTGCAGGCTATAGTTTTCAGTCAAGACTTAGAAGTCTCTACTACATTATTTAAAAATGAAAAGGCCAGACAAACTTACCTTACACTTAACAGGATCATGCCAATTTTCTCCACAGTTAAAGCTGTTAAATGACCAAGAGTTAAAAAAAATTAAGTCCTACCTACTGTAAGTATGTAAACAAACAAACAATTTCATGCTTTATAGTATCTCAATATTTTCACCAGTTTATAGTAATTGGCAACTACAAGGGCAGGAATCATGTTTATTTTATTCTACAATAAATTATTTAGAATTTAGTATTAGAACCAGTGTAAATGGCGGGGGGAAGGATGTATGAAGAATGACTATAAGCATGAAGACATGCTTTGATGACAATTTCGTAATAAATGACTATCTAAGCAGCTACCAAACTGTTAAGACAAAAAAAAATTTAGACCTGTATTTTTCTGATTGTTTTAAAATGTATAGTTGGCTGCAACCATTTCTAAGTGAAGCCAGACTGAAATTATTTTTACTAATTTGAACTTAAATTTCAACCAACACTTCATAATCAGCATTTATTAAATCTTTTACTTAACACCCCAAATACAGAGTAAAAGTCTGACTTTGTAGGGTAATATATAATTTAGTACTAATATACTGTAAGCAATACACAGGAAGCAAAAAGCCAAATCTCTGATCCAGAAACATGAACCTCAGTCCAACAGAGGTAAATTGTACCAAACAAGGTGTAAATCAAGAGTGTGACTAAATATTCTGTAAGAATATAGTAATTGAGAATACCTTTCTGTTTGCTAGGCACATGGTATATCCATTTGTTTAAAAAATTTAAACTAAGAATCAACACAAATGTTTATGAAAAAGTAACTATGGAACCATGGCTGATATATTAGCTAATCAATAATTTAGGAATGCCTAAAATCCTTAGCAAATAAGAGGAACAAAGTGCTATCAATTTAAATGAAGTCAGGATAATAGTTACTTCTGGAAAAGATGATGAGAATTGAGATGGAGAAAGGAACCAAAGGGTTTCAAACATATCTGTTTTATTTCTTAATAAAAACAAATTACTAATTTTGATTAAGCTGGGTTGTAGCTATGTAAGTATTCACTGCATAAGTATTACTCTCTATGCTTTATTCTATATTAGAAATATTTTCTACTAAAAATATATTTGAAAGTATGTTTGGAATCAGAATCTACCCCTCTCTACAGAAATAATAATGTATATTTAATAATTACCAAAATAGCATGTATTTTAATGTCTTTGAGTTTACCTGCACTTTTTGGAAACATTTAATTTAATGATGTGTAAGTCTAATTCTATAGATGTTTGAACAAAAGAAAAGGATGGCATTTCGGAATACCGATAAATGTCTATTTGCCAGCTCTAGAGCCCATTGGCTTGACTGGCTTCTCATTCCTAAAAGGTCCACAAAGGAATGGAAGATCATTTTAACTCTCTGTGTTATTACTGGATATTCCCTGGTAAGTCAAATCTAGAATGGAAAGGCTGAAGAATATACAATAAACTCCAAGAACCCAGGTTACCAAGAAAGCTGGGGCCAGAAAAGCCATAGGAAAACTCTTAGTTAAAAAGCATATCTAATTAATCATGTTTTATCTTTCCAAATTGGTCTGCACATTCTCATTCTAGGAATAAGATTAAACTTGTCAGAGCAAACGGAAAAAAAAGTTTTTAAGTCCTAACTGTGTATTTTATTCCTATAAGAGATAACTTGAAGACAAAGCAAGAGTCATAAAGAAATGAAACATTTGATCATTAACAAGTATCAATTTGTTTATAGTTCTATTTCAGGACAATTTCCAAAGGTGCAGGAGAACAATATATGTTCCAACTCAGGAAAGGTATTTAGATGATACAGAGTAGTTTGAAATAAGCTAAGGGATATACATGTAATTTCTCTCTTTGACCATAAAAAGCTCTTCTAAGAACAAGAAAAGTCCTAACTGTATTTTATTCCTAAAAGAGATAACTTGAAAACACAGCAAAAAGTCATAAAGAAATGAAACATAATATGACAAATTAAGCAGTCAATCACAAATGAGAAGAGCTGAGTTCTTGTCTCAGATCTACAAGTTTGCTTCCAATTAAGTTCCACTGGAACACATGAGAAAATGTGATTATAGCTGTATTTTTTCCCATATATAAAATATATCCAAAAGTTAGTGCAAAAAGGAAAGAGGAAAATTATTTAAGATGTGACTTCTAAATCTAATTCTTATTTAAAAGAAATATGCACTCATTTAAACCAATACCACCCACCTCCCTACATGATGTAAGAAAAACATTCTATTTTGCTACCAAGAATAAATAGTAAAGCTATGTGCACTATTCCAATTTAAGAAATCACTTGCTTACCAAAACTGGCGCCCACATTTGCAGCGAACAGGTTTAGCATCAGGATATTGGACTTTAACAACATGGTGGCAATCTGGGGCAGGACACCACTTCAACAGTCGATTGCACTAAAACACAAGTTAGAAAAGAAAAAATGACAGTAGCAAATCAAGATGCAAGATTTCCTAGCACACCAAGCAATCATTTATATTGTTTCCCTAGCACAAGGGGCAAAGGTGACACAAGCATATAAAAAACCTGCCACCAATACTTAGTCTTCTATAGGAGTGCTTTTGAATGCACTGTTTTTCCAAGATTATAGAGCCCTTGAAGACCTGGTTTTATAAAATATATGAAGAAACTCTTCTATCTTCAAAATTCCACTGAGAAACTTAAAAATAATTACCCATTATGTGATCATTAACAACTATCAATTTGTTTATGGTTCTTTCTCAGGGCAATTTTCACAGAGCAGGATAAAAAAATAATGCTTCAATTCAGGAAAGGTGTTCAGATGACACAAAATAATTTGAAACAAGCTAAGAGCCAGAAAGAAAAGATTTTTGGCTTTGCAGGCCATAGTGGCTTCTCTATCAACTACTCAACACTGCCACTGTAGCATAAAAGCAGTACAGAACAAATGAGCATGTTCCAAAATATCTTTATTTTGGAAAAACAGGTTGGCCATAGTTTGTAGACCTCTGTTCTGACAAAAAAAATCGATGAAAACATATAACTACAGCATCCTTTATTAACAAAGTTTACTAATAATGAAAGCTAAAATAAGCAGAGAGACAGAGTTAGAGTGCCAAAAATGATTAAACGTAACATCATTAATAATCAGCTGTAATTCTCTTCTAGGGAGAAAAATATTATAAAAATAACTTTATTATCAAAGTTCAGGATCTATGAAGAGACATGTACTTATTGACTTGTCACATTTCTTTGAGAATAAAGGTGTCATGTATGGTATGCTTCATAAATATAGTCCATAACCCATGTTTATGGTAAAGATGTCTCTTATTGTCGAGAGTATTTTTATAGAAGAAAAACTAGTATTTTTATTAATAAATAGAATTCTGTTTACTTAAAAAAAAGAAATAAAACAAGAGAACTCACTTACCTCTACAAAGCTATTTGTTATTAAATGTTGATACTTTAATTTAACTTTTGAATCTGTGATCAGGCGCCTGAAAGCAAGAATAAAAATAGTTCGGAAGTTTTCAGCCAAGAGTATTTTCCACATTTATCAAAATTTCAATGCTATGGCTTAAAACTGCCCTATATTACAAATACTAAAATGCAAACAGACTATCAACAAACATAACTGTAGTAATCAAAACAGTAATTTCGAAGTTTCTATAGTTTTACTTTGGTATATGTTTTCCCCATTTATCTTACACTCTAAATATTTTATATTATGATCAAAGGACTTACCAACTATTGTCAAATTTAGGCCCCTTTCAGAGTCTTCTGACTCTGATATTTTGCTTTAAAACTGTAATTCTTAGCCACTTTCCCTCAGACCCCTTCTAAAAAATCAGTATGGAAGTAAGAGATGTTGACAGGAATGTTAAGAAATGGATCCAGGTTTTGCTAAATATAATTTTGAGGGCCGCCTTCTGAGATCCCTTGGTAATTTACCAAAAACGCTTACTGACTGCAATCTGGCTTCTCTTGTTCCTGTAGAACACACTATACTTCAGAACAATTTCTAGAAAACACAGGAATCCACAAAATTGAAGAACCCTGAAGTTTAAGTTTCATTAACTTAAGCACTAACAAAGCCAGTAAGAACTGTATAAAACATGCACATAGCCCAACCTCAATGAAATCTTTCAAATAAACAAGAAAGTTTTGTATGATCTGGCCTCATCTAATTTTTGAGCTTCTTATCACACTTGATCTCCCTTTCACAAGACACCACCCTGCCTGTGTCACTTTCAGTGTACTTCAGTCGCATTGGTATTCTTACAAAATAATAAGCACCACCCGTTCTCAGAGGTTTTTGTTAGGAAAGAAAAGGGAAGAATATTGTGTTGGGGCTCTAAGGTAGGACAACTTAGGTTTGAACACTGGCTTCACAACTTACTAGCTATGAACTCAGGGTGAGTTCTTTGACCTCTCCATTTTTTTCAGTTTACTAATCTGCAAAATGGATAGCAAAAATAGAGTTGTGAGACTAAAATAGTGCCTGGCAAAGAGTAAGCACT
This sequence comes from Eonycteris spelaea, assembly GCA_003508835.1. Classification (NCBI taxonomy): domain Eukaryota; kingdom Metazoa; phylum Chordata; class Mammalia; order Chiroptera; family Pteropodidae; genus Eonycteris; species Eonycteris spelaea. The sequence continues at coordinate 2,937,773 of PUFA01000103.1, read as the reverse complement.
CAATAAATATTAGATGCTGCTATTACTATTATTTTACTTCTGCTAAAATATAGTGTTACTCAAGGAAGCCTTTTTGGCCAATTCCTCATCCCAGTCTAGATGCAAAACCTCTCTCAGTTCTCAATGGCACCTTATAAACCTCTCCTTTATAGAATGTCATAATTTTCATTAGATTGTTGTCAGTATAATCATTTAACATCAGCCTTCCTGCTACCCTGTACCCAATTGAACAATAAGCTCCATGAAAGGATCTCTTGTGTCCAGCAAACTGCCTAGCCTGCAGAAAGTGTTCAATAAATTTTTTTCACATTTCACAGATGTTGAGATTGAGGTCTAAAGATAGTGTATTTTGGATGTGGTTCCACAGTGTAGAGCAGTAAGCACGTCTGCTTTACACACAGAAGGTTCTGGGTTCACAGCCCAGTGGAGCCACGGTCCATGGTCTACGGCCATGCCACCCTGAACAAGCTCAAGGTCTGATTTCGGAAGCTAAGCAGGGTCAGGACTGGTTAGTAACTTGGATGGGAGACCACCTAGGAAAGACCAGGTACTGTAGACACAAATAATAATATAAAATATTAAAAAATAAAAATAGTGTGTTTAGTGAGTCCTCAAAAAGTTAAATGCAGAGTTACCATGACCCAGCAATTCCATTCCTAGGTATATATATATACTCACGAGAATTAAAAACAGGTGTTCAGTAAAAAACATGCACACAAATGTTCAAATAATAACACAAACGTTTCCACAAAAATGGAAATAACCCAAATGTCCAAGAACTGATGAATGGAAAAACAAAATATGGAATATCCATATAATGGATTATTTAGCCATAAAAAGGAATAAAGTATTGATATATGCTACAACATGGATGAACCATGGAAACATTATGTTAAGTGAAAGAAGACAGAAACAAAAGACCAGATATTTTATGACTGTTAAATTAAATATCCAGAATAAGCAAATCTGTACAGAGTGGGTGTCAGGGTCTCTGGGGAGGAGGGAATAGGGAGTGATTGTTTAATGGATATGGGATTTCTTTTGAGGGTGATAAAAATGTTCTGGAATTGGATAGTGGTGATGATTGCACATTATGAATCTACTAAAAGCCACTGAACTATACTTTAAAATAGTTTTTAAATGGTGAATAGTATATGAAATTTACATTAATTAAAAAATCAGACCCAAAGTCAAATACGATTCTCAAATACACACCTTACTTCTACTACCCATAAATGTGACAAACCCTAATGATTTCTTATAGCTGACTCTAGTCAAAGCAGCTAAGCCTTGATTGGACCACCAGGACTGGTGAGAACAAAGGTCAGCCATAGCTATTAAGCAAAGGTTATTAGGTCTTAGTTATAAGGTCATAGCTTATCTTGTAATAGGGAAGAAAAGAAAGTGATATCTCATCCTTAAGAATAAGCATTGTATCAAGAAGGCAAATGTGTCATCCTGGCCATTAATAAGCTAATTCTCTTGACAAAGACCTGTTGCCATCAGTGCTGAAAATAGTTATTATGCCAACTCTCATAGAAAAGGCAGTTCTTTATAAAGGTAGACAAAATGACTTCTACTAAATGTCTACTATACATTCTGAGCAGAGTATCAGGTGCATCTAACCAACCTTGTGTTTTGGAGCAGTTTTCTGTTTTTACAAATGCAATAACTGGAGAGCTATGTTTTGATACCAGGTGAATTTAAATACAAGTATTTTTTTTTAGTGCCAGGTACTAACAGTACTATGCCTATGCTTACATAGTACCTTGAGCAAATCAAGAGAACTATGCTTCAATTTAGGACTAATGATAAAATGTTTTTTCTTTAAAAAGTACCCCCTATCTGACATACGAATTATACACAAGCATAAAGAAGGAAATAAAATCACCTATAACTATACACTCATCAGGCAGAAGAACTATTCAGTATGTTTATGGATCTCAACCTTTTCTTTTTTTGGTAAATGTATGATACATAATTTAAAATAGACTTACTACTATACAATTTTATATCTTAGTTTTTTCACTAACATTATAGACATTTTTCAATGACTGCATTTATATAATTCACAAATCTTTTTAGTGGCTGTATTACGGTCCGTCCTCCCCTACCCTTGGACATTTTGGATTGTAGGGTTATGACAATGTGATTAGCATCTTTAATAATAAATCTTTGCTCAAATTCCTGGTCATTAAAAAATATAATATTTACTATCTGAATTCATCTAATCACAATTAAATGTTAAAATGATCTTAGGAGTCATCTTTGGCTCATCTCTTTCTCTTATAACCCATATATAACCCTGACTCTACCTTGAAAATACAACAAAATCCAACTGTTTCTCACTACTTCCTCTGCTAATATCCTGGATCAAATTACCATTATCTCTCACCAGGGCTGTTGTAATAGTCTCCCAATCTCCCTGCTCCAACTTATAATGGCCTATAAGGTCTTATATAATCAGCTTCATACATCCCTTCTGTGCCTCCCTTCAATCTATAAGTTTACATTTTTAGCTCAAAAACATTTTTTAAGTTTAAATTAATAGTTATTAGTAATTTACTCCTGTATACTATTCTTTGTTTTATTAACTAACAAAGACTGGCAAATCATTTCATTTATCGTTTCAATGAGAATAGGAAATTACTTCAATGTGAATTTGAGCGATGATCCCTTAAGCACTTATTTAAAGCAGATAGTACTCTATAGCTTTCGTGCTAAATTTCCTACCTAGAATATTAAAATAGTGCTTTTCTGTTTCATTGTGGAGAAAGGACTGGGGCATTCAATTTACTCCACTATGAGACAGATAACTCTAAAATCATGCTATTAAACATTATCCATAAACTCTCTGTGGACTGCCTTAAAAAGAAATACAACCTTGGAGTCAGTAAAGATTTCTTAATCATAAATGAAAACTTATTCAACAAAAATCATTGAAAGAAAAAAGGGAAGCCAAACATTGGGGAAAACAGTTGTGATACATATATCTAACAAAAGACACACCAGAATATTTAAAGAATTCTTATGAAGTTAATTAACAAAGTAACACAGTTTTAAGAATGGGCAAGTGTCTTGAATAAAAAGGAAAGGAGACTTCACAAAAAGGAATACCCAAATGGGTAATGGAAAGGTGTTCAACATCATTATCCACCAGGGAATTGCAAATAAAAACCACAATGAGATTGCCCTACACATGCACCAGAACAACTAAAATTTAAGAAGCCTAGTGATGTAAGTGTGGATAAGAACTAGAATAGTCATACACAATTGGGAAAAATGTATGTACAGTAACTTTGGAAAACCATCTGGCTATATCTAGTAAAGCTAAAAAATCTCACTTATGAGTAAATACTCAAAAAAAAAAAAAAAAAAAAACCAGTGCTTGTCCACCAAAAGACATATATAGGAAATACTCTTTGTAGGTTTTTCACAGTAGCACCCCCCCCAAATCAAAACATCAAAAAACTCCAAATGTTTATTATCAGAATAACTACATAGCAATAAAAAATAAACCCCAAAATATAAGATATATCTGACAACATGCACATCTCAAAGACATTAACTGAAGTAGATACTCATAAAAGAAAACATGCTACATTATTCCATTTATATGAAGTTGAAGAACTGGCAAAACAAACTGATGGCGAGAGAAGTCAGGACAGGTAGCAGAAGTGAGATGGGTATTATCTGGGAAGGGGCATATAACAAACATTCTTGGGTACTGGAAAAGATCTATGTCCTGATCTGGATGGTTAGTAAAACAAACAATTTAAAAACTAATGCACTTTAAACACTTTGCTAAATATATTTTAGAACTTAATAACAAAATAAAATAAAAATCAATACATAGTAAATTAAGCCTATTATAATTAAATGATGTTTTTCCACTATAAAAGATGCTCTACTACAGTGGTCTCCAACCTTTTTGGCACCAGGGACCAGTGTTCCTATGACAATTTAATGCCTGATGATCTGAGGTGGAGTTGAAGCAGTGATGCTAGCACTGGGGAGCAGCTACAAATACAGATGAAGCTTCACTCACTCACCAGACGCTCACCTCCTGCTGTGTGGCCCTATTCCTGACAGGCCACAGATGGGTACCGGTCTGCAGCCCAGGGACTAGGGACTCCTGTTCTACTATACCAAGATTAACTCACATTTGAAAGTTTAGATTGTCTCTTTCCTCAAATATTACAAACCATGTGAGGGTCTAGACAGCTTCACAACCCTATTTGTGATTTTTAAAATAATACAATGCAAAAACTAATCATCTGATTTGGATGAGTGGAACTCTTCTTAGAGCAGCACAGACTTAAGAGGACTACACTTACTTCTCTCTGGATCCATTCAATTACTTGGTTTTATGTAGTATTTACATAGTTACAGTATTATAAAAGTACTAACTTACAATTTTGTGAATAGACCTATTGACAAAATATGAAAGAATCTGTCCCAGAATAAAAAGAATAACTATAAAGTTCACAACATAAAGTAATTATGTATCAGAAAGAAATTAGGAGGTAAAAGAGGTAAAGGTGAATGACAGCATAGAGGCACCAATCTCACCTTACATAGTAAAGATTTAAGATATACTGCTTCAAGTTGATGGAACAAGAAAAAATAAGGAATAGCACTTAACTTACATTATCTAATTTAAAACAATCTATAATGGTGGGGCGGGGGGAAGACTTCAGCAAGTGGAGAATTAGCCAACAGAGGCATCCATCATCTATACCAGAATTGTGAGATCCATTTTTGAAAAGATCTTATATATCAATTAAAGCTTTTTTAAAAGCATAATTTTGCTAGAAATAAGTGACAAAAGTTCCTGTCATTGTCTGTTCCTAAAATCCTTACATGAAAATAAATCATACATGTTTAGACATACCTCAAAGTATGCTGAATCAAAACATTACAATGCAGATGTGTGCTAATACTATCAATGATTAGTCAATATAGGCTAAGTATATACTACTTGAAGGTCATTGAAGATTTAATAGATACAAGTTTACCTTTATCATTCCTCAGATTATTAGAGAGACTATATGCAGTAAAATAAATTTAGGCCCTAAACTACATAAAAAACTAACCAATTGCTAGGATAAACAGAAAAAGATGAACATTTATTTGATTTCAAGTGAAATAATTTGGAGAAATAATTTTAATAATCTCACAAAAGCATCAGGACAAATCTTGGGACCAAGAAAAATTCTCAAAGTATATTGTACTTTCCTGACTTTGGAAATATAACTATATGAAGCCATTGTGTAGCGGAGCCCCACTTACCCAAAAACCTTGATGGTATCGTGGCACGATTCAATCACTGAAGTTTGCAATGATGGCATATGCTTATGAAAGCAAGGGAGAATAATATATTTCCAGTTATTTATTCAAGGATACATGCTTACTGCATATCTATTCCTAAGGAATAAAAATTGAATCCATTGAATCACTGATCTTAAGAATTTAAGAGTCTGAGAAGCATTGAGAGTCAGTGAATAAAGAATTTCAGTGTAGCGTTTCCAAGGTTAGAGCCACACATCCTTAATGGAAGCAAGCAAAGAATTCAGTCAACATAAACAGGGTACCTAAGAAAAACAGACAAGAATATGGGCAATCACAAAAGCTAATAGTAAGGGAAATAAGGGCAAGCTAAGGAGCATATAGTACGTTTGCCCAAACCAAAATGAAAATCTAAACTAAAGCCTAAAAAAATGACTAAGAGGATTAGTAGGTTAAGAGAACTGAAGAATAAAACAAGAAGAGGGTATTGCACATAAGAAAGCCAGGAGACAGTAGAGAAAAAAATAAAATCAAACTAAAGCAAATTCAAATAACATGCACAATACTTTCAAGAAACCAAGTTCCAAACGGCTAGAATAGAGAATGTCAGAAAAGGTGAGGCAGAAGATGAAACTGCACAAGTGAGCAATATAAGACAATGGAAGCCATTTGTAAAGAAGAATTGAAAGGTGATGAAAGTGGGTGTAAGGAAATCACTTAGGAGCCAGTTGCAGATTCCCACCTAAAAGAAGAAGAGAACCTGGATCAGGTTAATGGCAGTAGAAACAAAGAAATGAATGGGTATAAGGGTAATCAGAATGTGTAATTAACAGAATTTGTTATAGGAATGACCAGGAAATACAAGAAGAAAACAAATCAGGGCTATCATCAAGGTTTCTAATTTAGGCACGTCTTTAACACCTAATATGCCATTCTTTGAAGGTGAGAAGCAAGAAGAGTGAGTTTGGTGGTGGTGGAAGTAGGAAGGTTAGCCAAGATAAAGCCAGAAGAATATACGTATGAAGATGCCTAGGGTGATATATGAGACCCAAGCTCAAAAGAGAGAGTTGATCTGGAGATTTAAATTTGGCAATTTCCAATAATGCCCAGGAATAGCATGTAAAGTGTACAGAGAGATAAGAAAGAGTGGGTTGCACAGAACCCCAAGGAGCAATATTTTAGGAAGAGACAGAAAAAGATGACCCTGCAAAGTCAATTAGAGTAGATCTGGAGTAGACATAGGGTGGTGGGCTTAGGGGTAGGTGGCTGAGATGAAGGAGATTTTATTGGAAATTAACAAATCAGGGTATTAAAAGACTAAGACAGTGGTTCTCAAACTTAAGCATGCATCAGAATCACACTGGGAGAGCCTGTTATTCATATTGTCAGGCCCCATTCCAGAGTTTCTGATTCTATAAGCTTGGAGCTGGGCTTGAGAATGTGCATTCTTAACAAGGTCCTAGATGATGCTGATGCTGCTGATTAGGGACGTTTTTAGAGCTACAGGGTATGGGATAGAATAAACTATACACAGAGGGACTGAGGAAGAAAAGACTGAGTGAGGTGTAAGTACTATGCATAATTAAGTGGGAGAGACCAAAAACTCAAGCAGATAAAAGCACAAAGGAATGTGATACAGGAGGATAACACAAGCCTCAAAAGATCTATGGATTTTGTGAAGTAAAGGAAAAGACATTTGGGACTAAGGGTGAAAATTACTTCATCTCTTGACCATAAAGTATATAGGGGAAAAAAGCCTCATGCCAACCTGAGAGGGTTATAGCAAAATGTCTTCAGGAAAGAACTGGGTTTCAATTTCAATTCAAGTTCCAAATGAGTTTAATTCAAATTGAAACAAAAAACAATTGTTAATCAAATGGGAAATTAAAAAACGATAATACCATAATTGGGACAGATTGTTTCTTTCATACTAAGAAAATTTTAAGCACATTTCAGTTAGTGGACCGAGATTAAACATTTACAAAATGCATTCTAATTAACTTTTTAATTCTAAAAACATTATTATTTAAAAGAAAATGGAAGATATATGCCAATAGTATACCGAAAATAAAGTAAAATATAAAAAGCTCTCTTCCTAACTCCCAACTCCAAGCTTATATATCACTATTAATATTCTCTTATGAATATTCTCAAAGTTTTCTGTGCCATGTACCAGGCTACATGCATATCCAAAGAACTAAAGAAACCCCAAAGAGGATAAACACAGAGAACCATATCTAGATAATATCAAAGTCAAACTACTTCAAATCCTAACAAAGCAAATCTTGAAAGCAGCAAATAGGGGACAACAATATGATCAACAGATGACTTATCAAAAACAATGGAGGCAAGAAGGCAGTAGAATAACAAAGTGATGAAACTACTGAACGAAAACTCAAGGAGCATGTAAATTTGCAGAAACTGTCGAACTGCATTACAAAAGTTGCAACTGTTTATACTCCCTATTTAATTATATTCTCACTCACTTTGGATATTATCAAATTCTTTCATCCCTACCAATATAAAATGAAAACATAGCATTCTAACCACATCTCACTGCCCAAATGTTTCCACACTCTAAACTATCCTCCGCTATACCACCAAAGTTGTATCCCTAAAATGCAATGTTATTACCACAGTTTTAACACCCTTCTGTGGCAAAACCCATCATAACCAGTCAAACTCTTTTCATCCTCATTGCTGATATTCTTTTATTCTGTCCTCCAGCTACCACAGAATACTTAATAGAGAAGTTCATGACCTACTAGGCAACCCTTCTTTAACCAGTATCACCCTCTCTACTCTCTCAACCCAAATTTTACCTTTCATATTACTCCTTAGGTAAAGTCTCCCTAAACTCTTCAGGTGAAATATTTTGTTTCTTTCTAACGGTACTTTGTACATACACTTATAAATAAAACTTAAACTCTGAATTTAGTTATTATGACTCTTGGGGAAAGGAAATGTATCCTAATTGTTTTGTTCTCTTGTACATATATAGGCTCCCAGTAAATGATGAATGGATGAAAGATGGTGACTAATACTGATGAAATGTACTGATGAAACTGACATTGATAAAAGAATACAAGAAAGCATCAAAGTATCAGAAGGATGGTGGTACTTCAAGATGATACATGGTTTATTTTCACCATGTATCAAAACAACAAAAATAACATTTACTGAATAATAGAAACAGTATTAATCCGAGCTGAGAACAACAGTAAATGTATTTTAGTAAAACAAAGTAGATTGAGGTTAAAGTAGAATCAGTGAGCTTTATAAACTGTGCTGGTGGTCAATTTATGGTTTTACTGGGATAAGAAATTTGTTCATTAAAGCCCATGGGCTGCTTTTACTTTAATACTTTCAAAACTCAATGCTTAAACACAGACATACCTTTCTACATAGGCAATTATCCAGAACTAGTAATACAATATGTGGATTGTTTAGGCCCTCAAACTATCTATCCTCCTAGAGTTAAGTCAAATAGGTATTCTTAAGTTATGAAAACAGCACTGCCTCAGAATTAAGCACTCTGGGATTTTACCCTAAGTTCAGAGACTAACTAGACTTGTTTTTCAAGATTCTTTCTCCCTTCAAAAGAGAATTTCACAAGAAGTTAGCCAAACGGCCTCCAGCTGCAGTGCCTCTGGGATCCATCCATAGGAGTGCTCCAGCTGAGGCCACATTCTCCTTGGGTAGTACCCAGTGAATGACTGAGCATGGCAGGGGCCGTTTCTGCTTGTTGAGGCATTGTTTTATGGTCAATTTATGCCATGGAGCACCCCAAAGGGCTACCAGATGACTCTCACAGATGCATTACAGTCTGAGTCTCTTCTTACTGACTCTTTCATTCCTTCTCTCCTTTAACAGGTGTCAGACCTGCATGAAGGCCTGTCTGCTTCTGCTCCTCTTCTTCTTTACCCTGCACAGATGTTATCCTACAATAAATCTTTTCCCTTTTATCTCCATCTTGGCATCTGCTTCCCAGAGGGCTTCAAATGATACACTGACATAGTCTATTTTCTAATTCCAGGGTTTAGTGAAATCTATCATGTATTGACAAGTTTACCAGAATATTGACTGAGCATTTAACCAAGTTACAACAAGCTTTTGTGCAACAAAGGAATATAGATTAGAAAGTCTCTTTAGACTTTAAAAACTTCACCTCCTTTGAGGTGCTGAGCAAAAATTGGGTCAAACCAACTAACCAATATTCAACATGCAGAATCTATCAAAAATACTTACATAACTGTGTTGTCATCCACTAAGATATCACAACCATGAGCAGGACACGAAATAGTCTGAAAAAGATTGAAATTTAAACTATGTCTTCATTCAACAAATATTTACTGAACGCTTACCATCGCCAGGCACTTTGCTAGATATTGAGGGTACTTTTACATTTACAGGTCTTAACCTTTCCCTTTCTATTAAAGGCAACATATGTGCATGACTGTGTTTATCACCATAAGGTAACCAAAACTGCTGACCTGAATATTTGGTTTTTCAATATAAAACTTGAAAAGCAAGAAGAGAGAGATCTGAAAAAATTGCTCAAAAAGTTTAGCCTGATATATACAAATGTTAATGCCCCTTGAGAAAACATTATCTGAATTGGATCTTTAACTGGAATGTCACAATGTAAACAGAGAAAAGCCTCAATTATCTTACAGGTGCTTTAATCTAGGAAAAAAGTTCCCATGCAATTCATAATCCAGAATGCTTCTTCTGTTTATATATTTGTGCAAGGGTCTAAACATTGTAGGAAAATCAACAAAGACTAAAATTAAAAAAAAAAAAAAAGGCATCTTTACCTGTCCCATGCCTTCCTCCATTATTTTGGTAGTTAAATATTCACTCCAGCACTGCATACAAAACTTATGTCCACATTCAAGGCCAGTGAAATACTGCAACAAAAATACATGAACTTTTAAAAGACATCAGAAAAATCACTATACACAGTGACTCAATAAGGCTCTACTAGGTCATAATTGCTAAAATGTCCAATTTGACAAGACTAGACAGGCTCCTAAAATGAACTTCCAGGTGATGAATATAGACATGCAAATACAGTGAACACAAAACACCTAATGAGAAATGCATCTATAGTACATATTTATAGTTTTTGGAAAGATAGCTAAGTTTTTATTAAATATAAGACTATGTCATATATCAAAAAAACACATGAAAAGATGCTCAATATCCTTAGCCATCAGGGAAACATAAATTAAAACCACAATGAGACACCACTTTATAACCACCTAGGACAACTAGAATCAAAGAGATAACAACATGTGTTGGCAAGCATGTGGAGAAATTAAAACACTCACAATGCTGGTAGGAATGTAAAATGGTGTAGGAACTTTGGAAAACATTCTGGCAGTTTCTCAAAAATTGAATTCATAGTTAAATTAAGTGTACAGCTGAAACTTATTGGATTTCAGTAACCAATACCACCATAGAAAATTAATTTAAAAAAAAAACCGGAACATAGAATTACCATATGATCCAGCAATTCTAACTCTAAGTATATTCCCAAAGAAATGAACACTTATAACCACACACAAAGACCTGTACACAAATGTTTACAGTAGCATTATCTGTATTAGCCCCAGAGTGGAAAGAACCCAAATGTCCATCAACTGACAAATGGATGAACGAAATGTGGGATATCCATATAATGGAATATTATTTAGTCATAAAAAGGAAACAGGGTTTCGACACACACTAAATAATGTGGATGAACCTTGAAAATATTATGCTAAGTGAAAGAAGCCAGTCACAAAAGACCATATATTATTTGATTCCATTTATATGAAAGGTCCAGAATGTGCAAGATTCATAGACAAAGAAAGTAGATTAGTAGTTGCCTAGGGCTTGGGAAGAAATGGGAAGTGACTATAAAAGGACACAGGGTTTCTTTTGGGGGTTTTGACAATATTCTGAAATTAACTGTGGCAACAGCTACACAACTGTGACTATCTAAAAACCACTTTAAATAGTTGTATGATATGTGAATTGCATCTCAATAAAAAATGTCATGCAAACATAGAACTTCATGGAGCTGCACAGGAAGCTAACCTAGAAATAAAGTGTAGCTAACCTAGAAAATAAAATCTTATGGAAACCAAGATATATTCAGATTGCTAAGAATAACAACTTCATTTTGGTCTAATCATATGTTACTTATATCACTTGAAATACTATTTGAGGGATGGCTAAATGAAGTATACTATATTCTATAATGGTATATAAAGTGCTTTAACATTAGAGAGTCTAGAGGACAGTATTTTAAAAACAAACAATGGTTGCCATATTTCAGTTTAAGAATATTTGATAATATTTACTAAATTATTTTTGAGTAATACAGGCTCATGATAAAAAACATTTATTTAATAGTATGAGTTTATGTTGAAAAATGAGCCTCCCTCATCTCTATCCTTGTCCTCTACATTTTTACCCAGAAGTAATCACTATTTGCAATACCTTACAAATTCTTCTAGAGATGTTCTAATGTACATAGTACATACAGTAAGAGGATCACTCTCTATTCAGTATCTTGTGGGGTTTTATTTTAGTAGAGATTTTAATGGGCATTTAGACTGTTTTTCTGTCTACTATTGCTACTGCATTGACTATATATACATGTATTTGTGATCAGATGAATATACTTTAGGACAAATCTCTACAAGTAAAATTATAATAGGTATATGTTTACAATTTGACAGATTATCATCAATCTCTGTTGAAAGAGGTTGTAGCAACTAATACTGCTCAAGACAACTTGGGTTTCTCACACCCATGTCAACAAAGTATACTACCCATCTCTATGATCTCTGCTAATCGAATACATGAAAATGAAACAACTTCATTAGTTTTTATTTTAAGTTTAAACTTTTGAAAAAAGATTTAAGGCTCTTTTTCCTGTGCATTCTTTTTAACTATTTTGCCCATTTTTCATGGGATTTTTCTGAATGATTCAGTGTGGATTTTTACTTTAGAAAAAATTGGCCATTTGTAAGTTAAATATTTTCTCCCAGTTTTTATTTTGAATGTTCACATTTTGTTGCCATGCAGAAGGTCTTTCTTTTGTAGCAAAATGTGTTAGTTTAAAAATTTATGGCTTCTGAATTAGTTAACTTTGATGTAAGGAGTTAGGTAAGAATCTAAATTTCTACCTCAGATGGCTACCAAATTGTTCCAACACCATTTACTGAATGATCCACCTTATTTGAAATGCCTCATCTATCATACACTAAATTCCCCTCATACATATTTAACTCTATCCTTTCCTATTCACTTGTTGCTTTTAAGTTTATATCCCACATATAAGTGATATTATGTGATTTTCAACTTTTCTGTCTGGTTTATTTCACTTAGCATGATTATCTCAAGGTCCATCCACGTTGTCACAAATGGCAGTATTTCATCTCTTCTTATGGCTGAATAATATTCCATTGTATACATGTGCCACAGCTTCTTCAGCCAATCATCTATCATAAGACACTTTGGTTGCTTCCATGTCCTGGCCACTGTGAATAATGCTGCTATGAACATTGGTGTGCAAATACCTTTTCAAACATGAGTTTTCAAGTTTTGGGGGTAAATACCCAGTAGAGGGATTGCTGGATCATATAGTAAGTCAATTCTTAGTTTTTTGAGCAACCTCCATACTGCTTTCCATAGTGGCTGTACCATTTTGCAGTTCCACCAGCAGTGTATGAGGGTTCCTATTTCTCTGCATCCCCTCCAATATTTGTTATTACTTGTCCTGTTGAGTATAGCCTTTCTAACAGGTGTGAGATGGTATCTCATTGTGGTTTTGATTTGCATTTCCCAATAGCTAGCGATGATGAGCATCTTTTCATGTATTTGTTGGTCATTAACTCTATCCTATTCTACTGCACTGTTTATTCTTTTATTTGGCAAGGCTAATAATTCTTTCCCAACCTCATCAATTTATTCTTCTTTTCCATTATCTTACAATTATTCTATCTTTCCAAATACTTAAGTCATCCTTATTTCCCTTAGTATTTAAAGTTTTTTCATATGGATCTTTCACATTTTTTGCCAAGTTTATTCCTAGCTCTTTCACTCTTTTTGTGCCTCTTATAAGTTTTTAAAATTCCATTACATTCTCTAATTAGCTGTTATTTGAAATATGCTTATGAAATTAGATGTGAATAGTCAGGATTCAAAATTCTATATTATAGCACATCAACTACATAAAAAAAAAAAATGCCAAAAGCAATGATGAAAGAAAACTTATCAGAGTCCTGAGACTGGTTTTACAAACCAAATGAAATAGAAATATTTACTAAGTTTAAAATACAGTGCTATTCAGACTGACAATGATTCTAATGCACTCACAAAACAAGTGAACGTAAATGTTTGGGAAATCAATATTCTCATCCATTAAAAAAAAGATCTGGGGAAAAAAATCTATTTTTATTACTCTCCACCAGTGAAGGAGATATGGCAATAACTGGTTGCCAGATCACTAATGGAGAGCATTTGTTTTTCATTGCTAATGAGAAGGGGCATCCTGTAAAAGACAAAATATAAGAGTTATATATATCTACAATTCTAAAATGTTTTATTTATAATTGTATTTATTTTTTAACTTTATTAGTTTCAAGTACATAGTACATTGGTTAGACATTTATATAATTTATAAAACGATCCCCCTAATTGCTCTTTCTCTCCTCTGGCTCTCCACCCAGCCATTACATTAATGCTAGTACATTCCCTATGCCATGCTCCCTAATCCCTGTGACTATCTATCAACTACTAATTCATACTTCTTTAACCCTTCACCCCATTATCCCAGCTTGACAAATAAAAACATTCCCATCCTCGTGTGCTTTATTCTTGTAAGAAATCCTTTAGACAGAGATTTAAAGGTCACAATGGTTATTGAATGATGACTATAAGTGAAGGAACATCTCTACCTTTGGTACTTCTATACCAAAGCCCATATAAGATAAAAATATATATAAAAAAGCTTTTAATTCTTTAAAGGCTTCTTTTCAATAACTTTTCTAATTAAATAGGTAAGACTATACAAGATAAATTAGAAAAATAAATCACACGTGTGACTAAAAGCAAAAACTAACCTGTGGTATAAAGACATCCATTGTGTTCAAGAGCTGTGTCCTTATTATGAATGTATCTGGAGTTTCTTCCTGTCTGTCTCATTTCTCTTTTCCCTCCTTCTCATGTGACATATTTGTTCCCTTACTAACTTGTGCTTACCTACTTGGTTCATTGAGCTTTTCCCTGACTCAGGGAATCAGATTATCTATTCATCAAACATCTTCCTCTTTATATCATAAATAAATATGACTAAGAATACACTAAAAATGTATAAAATATTACCTAAAACAGAAAATAATGTTCCTGAAGAAAAACTGAAGGAACAGTAAACACTCTTAAAGGTTTCAATTGCCTCCTCCATTTTAAATACACAGCAACTAATGTCAAATGCACTAAGAATTATCTTTCCTCCATCAGAGGTTCCCCATATAATAATCTCTAAAGTGGAAGCCATTTTCTTTATAAAAACTGAGCAAATAATCAAAACATCAGTTCCCTCCTCTGTAAAATGGAATAAATTAAAAGGGAAGATAGGGTTGGACTTATATCAGATGTTTTGGTGTACTTAAAAGAAAAAACACTGAGGTGCCTCAGAGGTAGGGGATGAGGGATAGAATATCCTCACAATCTTTAACTTTTTTTTATCTAATTAACAAATCTTATTCTTTGAAAATATAAATTTACTTCATAAAAATGAGATATTGTAGCCCAAGCTATATTTCCTAGTAGAATGAGGGGTTAGGATATCTAGATCTTATTGCTTTGTTTGAAACAACATTATTATAAAGTGACTAACTGTTGCCCTAGAGTTGGGGGGGGGGCAGAAAAATCTACGAATTTAAAAAGTGCTCCAAAGTAATTGTTTTTAAAGAAGAGACCACCAGAACAGTTAACTCCAAGCTTTCAGAAGCATTTAGTTTAAAAAAAAAAAAAAAAAAAAGCCTGTTCTCACACGGCACTGTATAAAGCTAAAGTTGCTTTCTAGACGAGTAATAAATGTATTGAAGATATACGTTAATAAAAGTTAAGTATCAGTGTTTGAAGATAGTAGTAGAAATGAAAACATGGGAGTTACAGAAGTATAAAGAAATTAATAATGCTTCACTGAAGAATCTCAGGTGACATTTAGTTCCAAAATTGAAGGTTAAAATTATCCTTCTATAGTAGTCTAAAAACTGTAAGTCCTAGTATCATTATGTTTTTCATAATGCTTGGCACAGTTTCCATAACTCTTTAACTTACATTCTGATCCATGCTGCTGTTCTGTCCTGTCACTTACATAGCCAAACTTTCTCAAGAAGAGCAATTGTTTATATTTACTGCCATCACTTCCATTTCCACTTTCAAGTGAATGTCTCTTCAGCTCATGCAGTGTGGTTTTACATCTTACCACACAACTTAAAATAACCCTCCAAGATCATCAGTAAACGTCGTGTTATTTCCAAATTCACTTTTCAATTATTTGCACTGAAACTTTTATTTACCATTCTTGGAAGTTTATTCTCTTCCTTTGGCTTCTGTATTGTTACGTTTTCCAAACAATCACACCTTCAGAGGTTAGTTCAAATGTCAATTTCTGTGGGAAGTCTTTCCCATCCAAAACTGGGTTAGCTGTCTTTCCAGCATGTTCCATAGTATCATGCCTTTTGAAGCACTTAACATTCTTTCTGAATAAGGCATTTTACTTATTTGCCCAGCTAACCTGTATAGTGCCTGTTGTGTTGACTGAATAAACAGTGGGTTCTCCATCATCAGTTACAAATGCAAGTAAAATTTACACTGCAAATCTCCAGTCATGATTTTCAATGCTAATCTGCTGAGACTGTTAGATAATAACAATGGCACTGAGAAAGTTATAGGGGATATTTGTAAGCAGCTAGTTTCAGTACACAAATTACATTTAAGATTTAAACCAAGGAGGAGCTGGCTATAATAGAGCAACAGGAGAAATGCCAAAAAGTATGGCAAGACCTTTTAAACCTGGGACTAGGTCTTAGCTATTACCTCTTACCTCACAGACATTTATAAACTATAAACACTATATAAATGTCAACTGGCAAAGAGAATGTTAAAGATAGATAATAAAATGGTCAAAACATGAATTTAATGTATTTTTAATAGTAATGCTAAGAGATTGTTTTAAATACTCGAGTTACGATTGTGATTTCAACAGGGGAACAGATAAAATTCTCAGGCTGAAAAAATATGAAAGAGTATCTTATTAAATCCGGTTGGAAGATTAAAAGAAAAACAACTAAGAACCAGTGAGATTAAATGACTTACTACCCAGAGTCAAATAGCTAGTGTTAGAGCTACGACCAAAACTTTGGAATTTGGAAATTCAATTCAGCACAGTATCGACTATGGTAATTCATTGATTCTTCTGTTTCTTTAAGAGGACCTAATTCTTTTAAAGCTCTTTTCTAAGCCCTTGTACATGTGAACAAATTAGTTCCCTTCAAATGAGTCTCTTTAGAGATATACACATAATATTCTAAGATAAATAATGAAAAATATCCAATATGTTAAAATACGAAATACTGGTGACAAAGACTTGGTATAATGGTAATTAAAGAAAGAGCTGCTTAACTATTAAATCAGAGAATCTGAACAAGGTAGTTATAATTATTGTAGAATTAAGTTATTTCTTAGCTATCTGAAAAAAATCTTAAGAGGTAAATTACAAGTAACTAACCATATCTATCTATACCATGAATATAATTTTCCTATGGTTACTAATAAAGTAATACCCTCTTAGGAAGGTTATGTTTATTTAAGGCTAAAATTTCTTTACTAGACATGCCAAAGTAAATCATCTAAATTCAACAGGTTTTAAAAGAGATATTTTCACTGTTACCAATCTCCACTAGAATGGGTCTGTATAAGTAAAAATATTTTGTTATGAAGAATCCTGAAAGCTCCCTAGAGAAATATTATTAAAGACATTTTACAAGAGTTTTAGATATATATTTTTTAAAAACAATTTTAAATCTATTTTAATTTGGATGAAAAATAATTCTGAATTATACAATTATACAATTGTCTCATGGTGATAAAATGAACTTGGAAAAGATTTAGATGTTAATGACAACTTGGACAAGTTGCTACTTCAAAAAATAAACAGGGGAGGAGGGAGACAGAACAGGGCCTTATTCTTTTTCTTTCCTTATCCTTAATATATTGATAGATTACTGCTTTACTACAACCCCAGACTCCCAGGTCTCCCTTTGTTTAAATAATGAAAGGTGATTTTTCTCCCTGAAATAGAGTCAGTACTAGCCTTAAACTACTAGATACTCACCGAGTTAGGGTAATTCAAGTAGCAGATCTGACAAGGCATATCCTGTGCTGATGACCTTGTATTCATCTGGCGTGTTCGAGACTTTTTACTTGGATTAATTACATGACACTCAGCAAAGAGCTTCTCCAGATTTCCATCAAAGTACCTGTATTATTTAAATAGAAAAGATGAGAGGAGAGCAAGAGCACACTGTTAGAGCTCTCCCAAAACCTAATTTTCTATAGGGAAAAGCAATGAACTGAATTAAAATAAAGCAAGATTATAACTTTTTTTGCTAAGAGGAAATGAGTTGTGTGGCTACAAATTATATAAAATGGAGGTATATACATATGCAGATCAAATTTTTGTTGCTTTTTGGATATATTTTACTTAGTTCTTATTCTGGGAAGTCAAGCTATTAGCATTTCAACAGTACTACAACTAAGTACTCTCTCTAGTAGTACCTTATAAAGAGTAATGCTATTTTAAAAGGCTGGATTATATTTTATACAAGTAAATTCATTTTATTAATAATTTTAGTTATCCTAGTTTAAATATATTAGCAAGTAAACCACCTACAAACCATAACTCATCCCACAAATCATTTAAAAAATGAAATTATTATGCAACTCTCATTTTAGAAAATAGGTTTGCTTTCTAAATATTCATTTGAAATAATTTTTAATTTACTGAGAAAGGGGAGGAAAAAGGGAAAAAAAGTATACCTTAAAATGTTTCTGTATCAAATAATCTATATATTAGCTTTTCATTAAACATGTATCTAAATATACAGAAGTAGTTCATTATCTAACATATCAGGAAACATGGTATGCCAACTACTACCTATAGGGTTTCAACTAAACTGCAAACTTCTTGACAGAGACAGTGGTAAATACTTGATATTTCCCATTAATCCATCTGAGAGACATGACCCTTGGCCTCCTTAAATATCTTAAAAGGGAAAAGCAATAAATTAAAAAATTTTTTTCAATCTGTGAATCAATACAGCCAGTAAAAATATTAATGCAGAATCTGGTTACTGTTCAACTTGTAAAGACCAGTTTTCTGTAATTACAATGTTCTTTACAAACGGAAGGTTCTCAGGTTAAAAAATAATCAATGCTCAAAGGAGATTTCCAATATTTTTAATAAAGGTCTTGTTCTGGCTTTGTGCCAAAGCACTTACAATAGCTCCAGAAAAATCACTTGAATGAGGAAAAAAACCTAAGATTAATAAATATCTTTTTATAAATATGTACTTTAACTACAGTATGTTTCAATAAAATGATCAAATTATCAATCAAAATGTCAACACATTACATAAAGGGAAGTCATATAATGTTAAAGTTGATGAACCATCAGGGGATGGTTCGGCTAATCAAAGGACATGGAGCAGAAAATCAAATGCTTTCCTACAAATTTTATTTCTGAGAAAGCCAGGTTTTATCTGAAAAGTAGAAAGCATATCTGACATTAAACATAAATAGGTAAGCCAATTCAACACCTTTTTTTATAAACAAATATTCATGCTCACAAAACAAACTTCTGTCATTTGAAACTTAACTACACAAAACTAGTGACTCCTAATACTTAGGTAAACATTCGAGACAGCATGCTATCCATACAAAGCAAAAGAGGTATGTGCATATAATTTCATAAAAATTATGAAAAAATTACTCTAGATTTATAACCTGCTTTCTTCACTAAACAATATATAACAGACATCTTTGTCAATGAACATAGGTCTACATTTTTTTTCACTGTTGTGTAATAATCCACTGTAAGTATGTACTATAATTACTCAACCAATCTTATACTGAGGAACATTCAGCTGTTTCACATATAATCAATCCTAGACTAAAAGCCTGGTCCATCCGATTGGGGAAAAAATATCTAGACTTAACTTGCACTTCTTTATGAGTGAGGCTGAACACATTTTTCTATGAATATTTTACTATTATTTCATGAGTTCACTATGTAAATAGGAATAACAACTTGGTTTCATGGACTGCTTTCATCCCCAATTCTAATTTATCTTTCAATCCGATTTAAGGGTGTTTAATTGCCACTTCTAATTTATATATAGGCGAATTATCAAGCAACCCTTTGTGATTTCTAGATTTATCATGGTTTTGAAAGATCTCTATCTATAGCCAAAATTGTAAAAATTCTCCCATGATTTAGGCCTTTCCTTTAAACTGTTTCCATTAAAACTATTGAGTCACATGGAAATTTTTTACGTAATAAAAAAGGAATTCCATTTCATTTTAAGGCTAACAATTTAATGAAGGGTGTTTCTTGTACTTCTAGGTCTAAATCTCACTTCTTCAAGTAAGTTTTCTTTGACAGTTCTTCCAACCCCAACCCCTACCAGCTAAGGTTCCCTTGTGTTACATCCTCATGGTATTTTGTAGTCCTGACAACAGTTACCACATTGGTAATACCAATTACCACTAACTCTGTAATCATTATGTTTCCTCTGCTAGAATGTAAACCCCATGAGGGTTATTTTATTATTGTTGTACCCCTAGTGTCTAGAAGAATCCCTATTTTAATCATTCAATTTATTTCTAAAGAGTAACTGATGTAAAGAGTAACTTTTAAAGATAAATGACAGTAATAAATTTAAATTTATGCTTTAGAGGCATAGTTCTTAAAGATAGCACATAGTGAAGTTTACAGCTTTTTGATCCATGCTAGAAGCTACGAAAAAACTTTCAAATACTGTATTCATGAACAGAATGGGGAGTTAAAGAATACACTCATATTGCTGGGCATAGTAGTCTCAAAAGAGATCAAGTCCAAATATGAGACTGAGTCCATCTGCTGCTGCATCCATGTTTTCACTAAATTGTTTTTACAATATATAACTTTTTAAATAATGATAACACTTTTTGTTTCCTAAACTTGGTTATCCTAATTACTTAGACATAATTCAAATGTTTAAATGTACTCAAATACTTGTGTTGGCCAAATCTTCCCTCCCCCATGTCTTCTCCCAATATTCTCTATATTGACAGCATCCATTTTTTTTTCTGATACATATATAAGTCTCATTCTTGAAGTTTAGTAGTAGTTCTATAGGATTTACCTTAGCATTTAACTTTCTCTTTTGAAATGCCATTCTTAATTACTTCAAGATCCTTTAGTTATTAAGACCATCTTGCTTGATTTGTACCCAACTCAATATTTGGTAATTTGTCTCCTGTGTCTACCATCTAATTCCTTCTTTACATTTTCCTGTCTCACATGTCTCTATTTTACATAGTATCTGCTCTATTTCTTGCTGTTGCCAATGTGGTTTTAAATTCTGCAAGTAATAATTTGTCCCTTCATTTTTTTTTTTTTAGTTCTGTGAGCTTTCCTTTTCATCTTCTTTTATCAGTTCATCTTTGATTCCTAATCTCACAGTCTTTTTTAATTTCCTTAAATAGAGCAAAGAAATCCCACCCCCCAATTATTATTAAGGATTACTATGCTCAAAAACATGAGTGGATTCGTAACACTGTTTACCTGGTCACTATTTAAAAGTTCCCTTAGTTTGCCAGCTTTTATGTACATCCTTGCTTGTGAAAAACAAGCCCAAATGAAGAGAGACTGATTCAGTGTAGAGCGCTGCAATTCAAGCACCCTGTTTAACGAGTTAACACAAATTCTCTCTGCTTCACTGACTTTGGTAAACAGCTGCAAAGCTTATCCTGGGACCTTATTTCCCTCCATTTGGGCAACCCTTGCCCATCCTTTTGAGAAAACCATATTGATGAAAATAAAAACTGAATGCCACTGTGGTTCTTCCCTCATTGCAGCCCTTCCTCAGAGGAAGAAAGGCAAAATTAGTTTCCTAATCCCATCTCTCAGATGGCCTTGATTACTCTAGATTAAGATTGTTAGAAGGGCAATTTAAGAAGATTCTCAGTAGAGTCTGTAAATCTCTCTAGGGTTCTTCCTGTTCAGCTAGTATGGGCAAAAGAAATATAGTTAAGCAAATTAGCACGTAATCAGCCAACTTTCCAGAATATTTAGAGCTTAATTTTTCATTTTATTTGACTGCTAGACACAACAAGACAAATAATATAAATTATACGGCAGGAACAGTTATGGCCTAAAAACTATGGTTGTGGAGAGAGGAGACGCCACTTACTGTTTCTTTCTGAATTCTAAATGACTGTAGAATTATTGTTTGCATCAAAATCAATATTTAATTTTGCCATTAGAAATATATCTTAAAAGCCACTAGGCTGTCATACAGTGGGCTTTCCTACTGTATATTCTTAGGTTATCAGAGTTTAATCCTCCATATAGGTCTTTAATGCTGTCATTACATATTTATAACAAGTTAGTAACCTATTGCTGTAAGTCTGAGAGGGAGCAAACACACACATATGAAAGTTTATAAACACATTTTACACTATACATATATGTATCCACATATAAACATATAGATACACATACTTTTACTTCTGAATAACCAAATAATTTTTATTTCAACATTTTCAGGTGGCATTTTATGGGTACCAGACTTCAATTTCAAAAAACAACAAAACAGCCACAATTACTCTATACCTTACTTATAGTTCTGACAAAGCACTAAAAAAGATCTGTGACATCGTCTAAGAATTGTCATTTCAACTGTATTTTGGACCTATTTACTTGCTTCTCATGGTGTAGTTTTTGCACTTTGAGAAAAGGCATATTTAAAAAGCAAAAGTGTCAAAGGAGCAAAGAAACAGATTAATTTACAATTCAGGTCATTTAAATGAATCATCTGAATAAGAACTGCCATATTTATAAAAAGCAAAAATAATAAGGCATGAAAATGAGTCTTAAAACAGCAAAATAGAACAAGACACTAGACACACTAGGAGAGATTTTCCCCAGTCTTCAAATATAGATATTAGTTTGAGCTTAACCCTCTTTCTACAGAAAGAAGCCAGTAGATATATTAAGGTATGGTAGTATACACAAGTTATTAAACTATTAAGACTTATTTTAAAAACTATAATTGTATGACTGATAAAAATTTTAAAAGGGTTCCTGAAGTAGAATATAAATTCTCATGCAAATAAAAGATTCATTGCATCCTTTGTGGTTTAAAAACTAATTGTTCAAAAGAAGGACTAAAATTATGTAAGATGACTGGCACACATATAAACGCTACAGAATTCTAAAGAACCAAAACTAAGGACATAGGGATAGAAATTTTTTTTCTAAGGATGACTTTTGGACGTTTAAAAAAAAAAAAAGGTCTAATGAGGACTTACATGAGTCTATAACCTGCTTTAAAAGTTTTGGGTTTTTTATGTTAATCTAAGAAATAAATTTAGTTCACATTTTAATATTAATATATTATATGTGGTATATAGCTAAATAAACATACTGATCATGTATTCTTAAGGAAAAGTAGAATATTTTTTGAAGATTGATATAATTTTCCCCCTATTGGGGAAAACGTAACCTAATAATAAAAAATAATAAAGTCCCCTGAGCTTGTTTACTGCTCAGCAAAAGATCACTTATAAAGAAGCTACTAAATACTACTACTTTCAAGTTGTAGTCCAAAAATCTTATTGCATAATTTTTGAGAAACTTTCTCCCATTTGTTTCTCTATACTTTATCTTTATTGTTTGAGCCATGATAAATGGAAGTATATTAAGAAAACTAAACACAATGAAACACAGGTAAGATAACCCCTAGGCTTGAATTAGCAAAATCATGCCATCTTCCAAAAGGGCTCCAACTCCTATTACCAAAAAAAAAAAAAAAAAATTTTTTTTTAAAATACAGCTATCTCTCAGAATCTTAGGGAGAATGTCCCAGGACCCTCCATGGATATCAAAATCCTCAGTTGCTCAAGTCCCTCAAATAAAATAATGTAGTATTTGCATACAACCTACACACAGCCTCCCATGTACTTCAAATCATCTCTAGATTACTTATAATGCCTTAATACAATGTAAATGCTATGGAAATAGTTGTTATACTGTATTGTTGAGGGAATGACAAGAAGAGTCTGTACATGTTCTGTACAGATGGAGCCAGTATAGGCCTAAATATATATTTTCCAATTAAACAGAAATATGGTCTCTTCTAGTATATGAAAACAAATATCCTTTTATTCTTTTGATCATGATGTTTCAGTATTTTTAATGGAAGTCTTCAGGTTGCAAACGCTGAGTGTCTTAAACCAAAATATGTTTAAAATCTAGCTATACTAAAACTAAGATTAAGCAATCAAAATACAAGACAGTATATAATTAAGATCTATTTTTACTTAGTTTCCTTACAGATTAAGCAACTATATGTGGGAATTCTGCTAGCTAGAGGCAATGTTACTGCTCTGAAGGAAGACAGAGACAACTATTTGCAAAAACAATATGCTAAGTACGTAAGAGAGGTGGAAGGAGGTTCAAATGACTTAACAATGAATGTTAGGTAAGAATACAGAGAATAAGGAGATCCAGAAAGCATCATACAAGTTGTTCATGATGTACATAATTATCCATAATGTCTGGGAGTAACCCCAGAATGAAATATTGATGCTCTCTGATTTGTACAAAGATATGTATAGCTCTTGAGGAGATTGGAGCCTGAACAGTTGAGGACATTCCAACAGAGTGTACAGGAATTAAGTACAGACATAGAGAATGGAGTAAAAGTATGGAAGGATTTCAAAAGTCAGATGGTATAACTCATGTGGTAGCAACAACTACAAAGGTAGTGATAAAATGAACTGACATGATCAAAGTTAAGTTTAAGACAGATTTGATACTAGAGCCTAGGAAAATAGTGCGGCAATTAATTGTCTTGGCAAAATTTTAGATTTACTTATTAGGTACCAAAGGCACTATTAATCCTACATGTCCAAAAATAAGATGAAACTTCCCTTAAAGGTTGTTCCTTTTCCTACATGTATGTATGTGTGTCTTAAAATTGTTTTTTGTAATAATTCTAGAAAATTTCATAAACATAAATGAACAGCTTACAAATTGTTATAAAGCAAACACCTGTGTATAACCAAAACCCAGAACAAGAACACTGCTAGTACTCCAAACATCCCTTCTCAGTTAACAAGCTCTTCTTTCCCAAGAGATAATCACGATCCCGTTTTTCTTTATAGTTTTATCACCTAAATATGTATCCTTAAGCAATATAGCTTAGTTTTGCCCATTTTTTAATTCATGTAAACAGAAGCATATAGGAGACAGGTATTTTTTGGAACTGTCTTCCTTTCATTCAGTATGATTTTTAAGTTCATCTATGTAGTCACTTAGCTCTATTTTTCATTGCTCAATAGTTATATAAATGGACCATAATTATCTCTCTACCTGTCTATAGATATTTGGGTTGTTAGTAGTTGGAGCTATTATGCATAATGCTGCTGTAAACAAGTTTATAGTATATGACTTTCAAATTAGATATGCATATTTCTTTCTATTGGGTATACATCTGGGAGTGGAATTACTAGATCAAAGATATGCATGTCCATGTTAAGGAAAAATATAATAGAATTCATTTTTATATTTCTTTCTAAAATCACTTAACAACTTATCTGTGGGCTACTTTGGATTTCTTATGTATACAATTCATATAATCACTGAATATTAACTATTTAGCATCTCTCTTACAACAGTTATACCTTTTCTTTGTTGGTACACCACTGGCTAGGATCATGTACAGCATAATGCTGAACAAAACTGAAGAGAACACATATCTGTGACTGAACTCAAAACCTAAAAGGTGAATCTTTTCAACACTTCAAACATAAACTGGTATCTCTTACAGATTTTTATGGATTTATTAGATTACGGAAAGTTCTTTTTGTGGCTTAGTTACTAATAGTTCCTTTTAAATCATGAATGATTAATGATTTTTAGTAAACTCTCCTCTGCATTTACTTTTCTCTTTAATTTGTCCCAGGACCAATTCATATAAGAGTGTTCAGGTTAAACCAATCTAGCATCCTGAGATAAATCTAATGGCCATGTGGATTATGTATGCTCGAGTCAATATGCAAAATTTTAGGTTGGTTTTTTTGTTTGCATCTATATAATGAGAGAAACTGACATGCAATTCTTTAGGTTTTGTTATCAAGGTTGTGATAATCTCATGAGGTGGGAATCCCTTTTTCTATTTTCTAAAAGAATTTAAGGTTAGAGAATATAAGGTTGGAATATGTCTCATAAATGTTGGTAGAATTTCAGTATATCTATCTGACTTTGGACATTTACAGAAAATTTATTTATAGTTATAGCCATACAGGTTTTCTGTTTCTATGTCAATTTAGGTATTGGCAAATTACTAAAATTTGTCCATTTCATGTAAATTTCAAAATTTGACATAGTTATTCAATATTTTGTGAAATTTTTTATGTCTGCAGGATTCAAAGTGGCAACTTTTTCATTCCTGATTTGGTTATTTGTGCCTTTTTTCCCCTTTATTAATCTCACCAGTGCGTCAATGTGTTTTTCTAAAAAAACAAAACCAAAAAACAAAAACTCACAAATATCTTTTGGATTCTTGATTCCCTCTACTATTTCTTGTCCACTTTACTAAATTTGCTGTTATTTCTTCTTGTATTTTCTCTGAACTTATTCTTTAGCTCTTCCTTTGGACATATCTAGGTTATTACTTTTTTATGTACGTATTTAAGGTTATAACTCTTCTAAGCATAATTAGTCTGCATTCCCCATTTCCCCCATAAATTCAAATACTTATTTAAATAACTGTATTTGAAATTCAATCAACACTGATAGAACTTAAAATGTTGGCTTAAAAAAATACCCAAGGCTAGGTACAATACAAAGCCATTTATATTAAAAGCAGCTGTTTGTGAACACATTTTCCATGAACATAGTATTCTAGTTGGCATTTATTTTCTTTAACCTATTAAGTATCCTACTATCACTTCCACTGTTGCTACTGAAAAGCAGATGTTCTCTAGAACAGTATAAATACTCTACATTTTTTCTCTACTCAGTATATACATACACCTTCATTTTTTGAAGTAATCTTTCTTGTATCTAATTGACTTTACAGTTTCTCTGTATCTTTATTTTGCTGTTGTTTTGCAGTTTACTATGATGTTTTAAAATGTAGATTCCTTTTCAACGTATTTCATAACATCTTAATGCTTTAGTACTAAATTCATGAACTTACCAAAAAGTGAAATGGGAAAATTTTCACATAATTCATAATTTCTTTGTTGGGCTGTAAAGGGCCATCAATTGAAAAATACATAAAGATTTCAGACATGTCAAAATGTGAAAAACTACATCTCAGGATCAGTGAAATCATATTTATATAATACATGGGAACTGTAAGCTTCTTGAATCTGACACTTTTGTCTTTTACAGTCTGAAAAATTACAGTCAATATATTTTGCAAATATTGCCTCCGCCCCTTATCTATTTCTAGATTCAATGAAATCTTCTCATTAAGTCTTCTATATTTCTTAACTTCTCTTGTTTTTTTTTTTCATCTTTTAGTGTACTTTAATTCTAGATGGTGTTTTGATTTTCTAGTACACTAAACCTCTCTTTACCAATGTCCACTCTGCTGTTAACTAATTCACTAAGTTGATTTCCTTATTTTGTTTAATTTGGAAATTGTTTCTTCAAATCTGTATGACAACTCATATTTCTAGTTCCCTGCTGATACCATATCCATTTTAACTAGGTCTGAAAATTCTAATATCTAGGTCCCAAGTTGGTATGTTTTAATTAGAAAATTTGAGAAAGTAGTTTGAGGCCTTACTGTTCTTTCCATAGAAAAGATTACATCTGCTTCTCTCATATGTCTGGTACATTAACAGTGTGGGACCATCTTAATCCAATGCTTAAGATTTTCTGGGCCCCGGATGACATGAATATTATCTTTGGTTATAATAATTGAGATTTATTTGCTGTTTTGAGAATAAGTACACATTTCAATTTGTATACAATTCTTAACATACATATCAAAAACCTAAGTCTAAGTCATGTAGTTGTGATTCTTTTCTAAAAACAGTTATTCTGGTAAATTTCCAGCTTAAAATTTGGAGGCTAATTTTCCTCAATTGAATATGAAGTACCAATATTTTCAAATGTTGATATGCATCAAAGTCGCTAATTCAATCTCATTACACTACATAATCGAATTCTCAATCTTTCATAGCATTAACAAAGTTACTTGGAAAACTGGATTACCATGACAAAGATGTTACACGGTACACAAATTCTGACAGAGAGATCCAAGATCAAGTTGTGGTTTTCTTTAGGAAACAATTCTACTGAATATACAGGATTACAAGTAATTTCAAATGTTCAACAAATTGGTACAGCACTATGAAAAACAGTATGGATGTTCCTCAAAAACTAATAATTGATCTACCATATGATCCAGCAATCCCTTACTGGGTATTTACCCCAAAGACTTGAAAACTCATATCCGAAAAGATATTTGCACACCGATGTTCATAGCAGCTTATTCACAGTGGCCAGACATGGAAGCAACCAAAGTATCCTACGATAGATAATTGGCTAAAGAAGCTGTGGCGCATATATACAATGGAATATTATTCAGCCATAAGAAGAGATGGAATATTTTGCCATTTGTGACAACACGGAAGGAACTCGAGATGATCATGCTAAGCGAAATAACGCGACAGAAAAAGTTGAAAATCACATGACATCACTTATATGTGGGATATAAACCTGAAAGCAACAAATGAACAGAACAAACAAACAGAGACTCATGCACATGGACAACAGACTAGTGGTTACCAGAGAGTAGGGTGGGGGGATAGGGCAGGTAGACGAGAAACAAATTAATTAAAATCATTTCTTCAATAAAAATAAATTAAAAAAAATGTTCAAGACATATTAAATGAACGACTAACTCCAACTGTCATTTAATATGTTTGTGTTATATATGGGATATAAGAACTACCTCCATCTATGGAATATTAAGCTAACACCCAAGATAATCAAAGCCTCCCATATTCAATATCTCATTTTCCTGGGTATACCAAAAAATAAAACAACCAGCAAATAATTTCACCTCTTAAAAGCATTTATACCTTAAAAATGGGATGAGGTGGAATTCCCTTCCTCTCACAAATATTTCTAGAGCTACGAAAAAACTCGCATTTATAACATAATTGATAAAAACCCTCCACTGAATTGTACAAGGGAGACAGTGACCACTGATAGACATGGTGTATGACATTAATCAGACTTAGCTTCTTTCTCTCCTGATTCATCAGAGGCTGCACACCTTTAATTTTTAGTTTCTCCACTTTTTGCAGGTAAATCTTTAGTTTTTTGGTTAGCCACTTTGGCCTGTTTTCCGTTTGCTACCCCTTTCCCTTTTGTTTGTACTTTTTGTCTGATTTATCCTTTCCTGCCACCTTTTTGGGCTTCATTTCTACTTTTACAAGAGCAGGTGTAGCTACTATTTTGCTGATCTCCTGGGCTTGTCCTTCACCACTGCCTCAGGAGATATGATCTTCCTCTAGGGCATTGTGGGGACAGGCCAGGCAGGAAGGAAGCTGGGCTGCTTGGCAGCTGCCACTCCTCCCGCCACCTGAACAACCTACTAGGACCATGACCAGTGGTGGGAGAACCTCAATCTTCAGTCTTCAGAAAAACTAGCTGACCTAATCCTCACTCTGGGTGGGCCTATGGCTCCAATTTTTCTTCCCACACAAAGGGCCAACAAAAAAAAATCACGGCTTAGTCTTTTCTGGGTCAGCATATACTTCTAGGACAAAGCAAAGTGGAAGACTTGGTTCATTACTCTAGATTCCCAGATTCTCTTAGGCCTTAATCCTCAAATTCCTATTTTATTAATCCTTTGATGTATAGTTTTAACAAGAAGTTCCAATATTCTCTCTACTTAGTGGATGGAATGGTCCAATTAACAGAAGTTTCAAAAAGACTCCTATATTTTCTTAGCTAAATCTCTACTTTTACCTCTTCTACCTACATTTTGCTTTTAATTAGCTGTCACCATCCTAAGTCAGGCCAAGATTTTTTTAACATGGATTATTAAAATCATTTCCAATTGGTCTTCCTGCCTCCAATGGCTCATATTGTTATTAGGGTTTTTCCCCCTGCAGTAATGCTCTTACATAACATTTCTCCATAAAACAGCCTTCAAAGCCTTTCCACTTAACAGGAAAAAAGTCCAATTTGCTTAGAATTCAAGGTCCTCCATAATGTGCTTCCTATTAAATCCATCCAATCATTTCCCCTCTATTTTTCATGTATTCCAACCACTCTATGTCTCATTACCATTCAACATATGTTCCTTAAACTTCCTCCACACCAGGAAATGTTTCCTGAACCTGAACTGCCCAGGTTTCTACCTCCCTCTGCCCTTCCAAACACAATCAAATGCCATCTCATCAATAAACCTCTTCCCAACTAAGTCAGAAATAACCTTAAATATACTCCTATAAAGTTTTATCTCTAAGAACCTTGGGGGTAGAAACTGTGTATGATACACTGTTGTGTCTACTTCTTCATCACCAAACTTCTGCTCAATATCTTACACACAACGGATATTCAAAAAATCCCTGAAATTTATGAAGTAGTCAAGTTGTAGAAAGATTAGAGATAACAATGGATAAAATAAAAATATCTTCACATAGCAGAATTTAATTATGAAACAATCTATTATTACTAATGCGGCTATCATAATAACATAGAAATGCTAACTCTAGTACTCACCAAATGGGTATTAATGTTTCAGAATAAAAAATGGAAAGGTATTTATAACACAATCTGGAAAAGATTAAAATCAGTCTTTAATATTCTTTGATTGCACCAGTCTGTTACAAGTAATGAGTTACTGACCACCTACATTTCCCCTTGCCTCAAACATGCCAGTTAATTTGTTAACACCCACGTATATATACTAGTAACTAAAATGAGTATTAAAAATTTATTAAAATAGTCCTTTAAGAAAAGAAATGCATTGCAGGAGAGAAGATACTGACTTTTTACTTGTTTCCAACCTAAAGAGCTTTATTCTGGGGGTGCCTGTAACTCCTGCCAAACTGAAATCTAATTTACAGCCATGCATAATTTCAATATAAGTTCTATTACAGAAAAGAAATCTAGAAATGGCTAAATTTAATTAAAATATCTACTTAACACTGATTACACATTAGGAGTTCTGTTAAGTGCTAGGAATGAAAGATGAGTTAAGACAGCTCCTGCACAAAGAACTCTAATAGAAATGGTGAAATATTAAATCAAACACATATTAAGATGCAAAGGAATGATTAACTCTTGAGAAATAAGAAAAGTCATCTTAGAAGTAAAGTCTAAATTCTGAAGAACAATTAGGAAAAAGGGCAATAGGAAAGGCATGCCAAGCATGGGCAATGACAGCACAATTTTAAAGATGTTCCCCAGAGCTGTGTAGCTAACAGCCTACATTGATACCCATAGAAGCCCTGTGTCAGATAAAGAAATCATTTCCGAAGTTAAGACAACACAAAAATGAGTTTGGTAACCACCTTAAAAGTTTTACCTACTAATTATATGAGAATGGAAAGAAAGATATAAAAATAAAGATGTCAGACAGAGCTGGATTTTTAAGAGTTGTCATAAAAAAGAAAGGGAAGAGACAACTCACTTTCCCAGTCTCTCCTGCTGGGAGGATTCATACCTAGCAGGACAGGTTGACCTAAGGTTTATGAAAAGCAAAGTACTTGAAAAGGTTCAATGAGAAGTTCACCTATCAATGGGGTAAGGAGATATCCAGCTTTCAGAGGCTGCAATAGCAGAAGTACTAGTTGTGTGGTCACATGCCCAGTATTGACAATATAAGCTGTGTGGCCTATGCCCAATGGTAACAGCAACAGCGCTTCCACTGAAATAGTGGGACACAGTGATTTTGGAATTTTTCTGGCTGCATAGCTTTCATGGCTAATTCTCAGTCTTTAATGTCTTTTCCTCTTAACCCCATAAAATTTGTTTACAATAAGAAATCCTGATTGATATACCAGGAAAGGAAAAGAAGGTTCAAGATATAACAAATGAAATAATGGAAACAACGCCCCCAAAACGATGATAGGATCAAAACCCAGACAGAAAGGTTTGCCTTAAAGTAGGAGACCAGATTCAGTCATTGCTGAACTTCTGAATCTCTGATTTGTTGTTTTTCTTCATCTGAAGTAGCATGGGAAGAAACTAATGAGTAGAGAAACTAAGCTGTAAAACAGAAGAGAAATTAATCTATGGAGTAAAAACACTGAAGGCCAGGTATGGAAGAAACTGTCAAAGGTCTGGAAAGCTGCTATGAGAGAGAAAAGAGACTAAAGAGTTAAAATGTTTCCTTCTCCACCAGCCCTTTCTTCTCCCCCCACACTTCCCTCACCAAAATTTATTTTTATAAAGAATACATCACTCATCTGTCAGGTCAGGACAAATTTGTTTAAACTGTGGACTAGAAGCTGGGGGGCAAATAAGAGGAAATATTGGCAAGAACTTACTTATACCTCTATTTTCCTCACTGGTCAGGGGCTCTGGCTCACTAATGAATAAAAGAAAAGAACACTGATAAGCCTGGTATATTCCTATATAGAAAGAGGATACATAAGTCAAAATTTAAAATATTTTACAAGTTTGACCAAGATAAGATTTATCTTCAAGTATGTTAAAATGAATAGAAATAATACTTGAACACATTGTTATTATCAAGTTGGAACAAGATTTTTTTTTAATGCTATGTAACAAAAATTACTGGTCATACTGTCTACCTTTTGTGATTCCTGGGATTCTAAATAGTTATAAGATTTTTATATTTCATTTTGTTTATATACATTCAGTGTTTCGTTTTATACTCAAGAATTGGGAGGTACCATAGTGTCACTGAAACTAAGACGCCTTACATTCTGTTTTTGTTTTATTCCATTTTCCAAGGGTATTAAGGTGTGCGTGTTGGGGGAAGGAACAGAGAGGGGTCCAGGTATTGGTATTTTTTTACGTTCTCAGATGAGTCTACTATACAACCACTTTAACGTTTATCAGTTGATTCTCGAGTTCCCTAGGTAGATGATTATATTGTCTACATAAAATTTCTCTTCCTTTCTAATCTTTACATTTTTTAAATTTTCCATGTATTATTTTATCAGAACTTTCAGTACATTTTAAATGGTGGCGACAGCCAGTAACCTTGTTTGATTTTAATGGGCATGCTTCTAATGTTTCAACATTAAGTATAACTTTGCTGTAGATTATTAGTTGATACCCTTTATTAGCTGAGAAATTACCTTCTTAGTTTGCTAAAAATTGTTTTTTTCTAAATCATGGATTAATGCACATTATTATTAAATGCATTACTGGCATTTATTATGCTTACATTTTGGTTTCTCTTCATTAACTTGTTAAAAAGTAGAAAATGCTCTAGATGAGTTATTTTCCTGCCAATGGTGAACTATTCTTCTATTCCTAGGAGAAACTCTATTAGGCCATAAACCCAATTCAATTATTATTTTATTTATGAATTTAACAGCTGTGTTCATAACGAAGATGGTTTTCTTATGTGGTTGTCTCTGTCAAATTTTGTAATCAGGGGTTACTTTGATTTGACTAACATGAATTAATGATCTATATTCTGAAATAACTTTCAGTAGGACTGGCAGTCCCTTGAAGGTTTATTAGATAGAACCTGCCCATAAAATCACCTATTGCTTTTCTGGGGAAGAGCATGTATCTTTTAGTATATTTACTACAGTTTTCCATGGTTATTTTTCTACTTCTTGGAGGGCAATTTAGGTAATTTCCATTTCTAAACTTTCAAATGTATTGGTAAAAGTGGTATACAATAATCATTTTATTATTTTGAAATATTTTTCCTATCCGTAATTATGCACTATTCCCAGTTTTGTTTATTTGTGTCTTTTCCCCCTACTCCCATATTTGCCAAAAGTTTATTACAAGCCCCCTTCAAAATAGACTTTACTTTTCTTTAGGGCAGTTTTAAGCTCATAGCAAAACTGAGCAGAAGGTAGAGTATTCCTATATACCCCTATACCCACATTTGCAAAACCTCGCCCACTATTAACATCTCCCAACAGTGTGATACATCTGATACAATCAATGAACCTATGTTGATACATCATTATTGGCCAAAGCCCATCATTTACATTAGGGTTCACTTTGGTATTGTACATTCTATGGCTTTAGACAAATGTATAGTGACGTTTTTCCACCATAACAATTTTATACAGAATAGTTTCACTGCCCTAAAAATCCTTTTGGCTCTGCATATTCACCGCCCTCCACATCAACCCTTGGTAACCACTGACTTTTTTTTGACTGTCCATAGTTTTGCCTTCTCCAGAATGTCACACAGTTGGAATCATACAGTATGCAGCCTTATAGACTGGCTTTTCATTTAGTAATACACATTTAAGGTTCCTCCATGTCTTTTCTTGATTGAGAGCTCATTTATTCTTAGCGTTGAACAATAAATTTCATTGTCTGGAGGTACCAAATTGATTTATCCATTCATCTACTGAAGGATATTCTTGACTGCTCCCAAGTTTTGACAACTATGAATAAAGCTACTATGAACAACTGTATGCAGGTTTTTGTGTGAACCTAAGTTTTTAATTTATTTGGGTAAATACCAAGAAGGCTGACTGCTGAATTGCATGGTAAAAGTATGTTTAGTTTTATAAGAAATCACCAAACTGGAAGCTAAATGGCTGTACAATTTTGCATTCCCTACCAGCAATGAATGAAAGTTCCCACTGCTCCACATCCTCATCAGTATTTAGTGGTGTCAGTGTTTTGAATTTTAGTCAATGTAATAGGTGTATAGTAGTATCTCATATTAACCAGCAATGATCTAATTATAAAAGATGTTAGTAACCCTTCATATGCTCATTTGACATCTGTATATCTTCTTTGGTGAAGCATCTATTCAGATTTTTGCCCATTTTTAATTGGATTGTTTTCCTATTGTTAGATTTTAAGAGTTCTTTGTATGTTAGATTTTAGGAGTTCTTTGTATATTTTGGATAACACTCGTTTATCAGATGTCTTTTGCAAATAATTTCTCCCTGTGACTTGTCTTCTCATTCCCTTGCTAATTACTTTTTAAAATCCATTTCTAAGAGCTATCTTTTGTTTTATTTGTTTTTAATTCCATTATGTTGCCTTATCTTAAAATATTCCACTCTCTTTGGGTTTATTCTGTATTTTTCTAACTTCCAATTTCAAAGGCTTATAGTTTGTTTTCTACCTCTTTTTCTTATAAAGATATGAATACTGTAAATTTCCCAGTATGTCTTCAGTGGCATTCTATATTTGTATGTACTCTAATTATTTGGTTCTTATTATTTAAAGGTTCTTTTTTCTTTTTTTGGTTTCTAAGTTATTTGGAAGTGTGAAAATAGAACGTATTTATTTATTTTTCTTCAAATTAATTATAACCTAGAATGGGATCAATTTAAAAATAATATACTCTGAAGGGTACCACATACCAATACATATTTTAAATTCTACGTTTATTTACTTATAAACAGACTAAAAGAAAACAGTGTAAGAATAGTTATATGCCAACAGAGATAATGAAAATAGCACCCATAAAACAACTATAAAGTTTTTAGAATGAATAAAGTTGGATACCGTTGAAATAAAAAATTCAAGATGGCTAAATAGCAGAGTGGATCCAGAGAAAAAAGCAAGTGAGTAACAGAAGTACCAGAAGTTTTAAATTTTTTTTCTGTAAAATGATATCTTCATATCAGAATAAAATTCCTGAGTTAAAAAAGTTAGTGAATTAAAAGTAAACCTGAGGAACTTTCACAGACCAGAGTAGAAAGACAAAGATGACAAGTACAGAAGTATTCCGAAAAAAATCAAACTTGGAAAAGAGATTCAGAAGTTTCAACATGGGATTAACATTGAAGTAATAACAGCTAAGAATTTCCCCAAACCAAAAACATGAGTTCTCCAACTTAAGGGGCCCAAAGGCTTTGTTTTCAAAACCTACCTCAAAAACTCAGAATATTAAGAATTTCTCTTAGAGCACTCAAAAATTTATCACATCTGAAACTTGACTTTAAATGACTGTATTCTAGAGGGAAAAAAAAGATATATTTGGAGAAAACAATGAGAAGCAAGAAAACAAATTTTAAAAAGTTAAACATACTTAATAAAAAAAATAAGATCAAATGAAAATTTTAACTATCATGTTAAGAGAAGAAAAGACAAAGAGGAGAAGTATGCTATAATTTTTGTCTTATGCAAGGTATAGATATAAATACTGTAATTAAATGTTATTATAAACTTACAGTTTTAAGGATGCATATACAGATTTTAAGAGTGACCACTAGAAACACTAAAATATTTAACTTTGAAATTATTGTTGAGGGAGGAGGGAGAGATGGGCAAGAAAATTTGATCAATGCAAAAAAATAACCGAAGAAAACATGGTGAATATAAAACACAACTTACAGTTGCAGTAATTAAATCTAAACATTATTAATTATCATAAAATAAATTGTGGCAGTGCTAATATCAGACAACACAGGATATAATGTGAAACTCATGAAATGAGACAAAAATAGTGCATAATGATTTAAAAAACACTGAAGATTTATAGGTACTCTATAACTTCAGAATATATAAAACAAAAATTAAAATTAACAAGGAGAAGCTGAAAAGTTCATACACACAAGTTTCCCAGAAGCCACCTACTTTTTAATTCAAACTTACCAAAATTAAGCAGAAAATTTATTTGAAAAATGGTTTCAGCAGTATCAGCAGTGTTATAGAACAAAATTCAGAATGTCTTTGGAGAAATACATTAATAAGAAACAAACTGTAAATTAAGTATAATTCATTAGAAGAGTATCACATATAAACAATGAAAACTCTTCCTAACTGATGTCATAAAATATGCCTGGAAATAAATGTTACCAAACTTAAGAAGTATCACTGACTTCAAAAAACATGGTGAGATCCATGGCGCTGGGGTGGGTTGGGGAGGTCACATTATAATCACACTAATTATAAGGAGAACTTTATACTTCATGAACCCTGCAAAAGCCGTAATAGATAGTATGTGTTTAAGAAATCCAACATACATGAGTTTGAGTGCTAACTCCTTGTGTAACGAAACTGAGGTAAATATATTACGCTCTAAGTCTTATTTTCCACTTCAATTAAATAGGTATAATAGTTTCTAGTCCAATAAAGCTATCAAGAGGATAAAATGAAATACTGTCTGGCAAAGAGGGCTCAAAAATTGAGTTATAATTGTCACTGTTCAATTGCAGTTGGGTTGGGGTACAAGGTGTGAGAAATTGGATAATATTCTTGGTATTATTTTTAACAACTGTTTTACAAAGTACTTTCAATTTTTAAATCCAATGGGAAATATTTTTATTTAGTTCTTACAATATTTGGGTTCTCAGTTCCCAATCTCTAGTTGTAATTTATTAAAATTAGAATTGCTAATTTATTTTATTTTTTCTTTCTAGGATTGCTAATTTTAGACACAATAAAGCTGAGAGAACAGAGGCTGTCACTCTATCACCTTAACAAGTACTCCAAATTTCCAATCTAAGGAAGAGAAAACGATTAAGAATGTTATTAGTATTCTACAGTACCAGTAATTTCTTCCCTTTTAGAACAAGAAATATTTTCAGAGGAAAAATACAAAAAATATCCAAGGGAATAAAATCCTGCACTCCAACCCGAGAACTAGTTCAAACA
The DNA here is from genome assembly GCA_003508835.1 of Eonycteris spelaea. NCBI lineage: Eukaryota > Metazoa > Chordata > Mammalia > Chiroptera > Pteropodidae > Eonycteris > Eonycteris spelaea. The sequence goes on along the minus strand of PUFA01000103.1, from coordinate 2,900,383 downwards.
GCTGATCTGGTGACCAGGATACTCTGATATACTTTGTTTTTACTGAATGTCATTAATATACACCTAACATAGCTTTAAAGGCTAATGGGCAAGAAATTTTGAGTAATTAAAAGATCTATTCCTGTGTTACAAGAATGTATCAAGCGCTTCACTAAAACCTACTTTTAATTCTCAGTATTCAAAAGTCTATGTAACCAGAGGGTAGGGAGTAGGAAGGAGGTAGATGGGGTAAAAGAGGCCAAATATGTGGTGACATTGAAGAACTGAAAATAAATTAATTTTTTTAAATAAATATATGCAGAAGATATTGAAACAGAGCCCCACCTCACCTCAAAATAAAACAAGAAACATTAAGTCTCAGTTCCTTTAATATTAAATTTATTGCAAAATTTACAGATTCACTAAAGCAGATACTGCTTGCACATTGGTTTGTTCACATATTGATATATGAACCAATGTTTACTTGCTTCTCATAAATTCTGTTCAATGGGCTTTCTGTGTTACTTCTAAATACAAAGCTGATATGATAGTTCCTTACCTTTCCATTAGCTTCTCTTTATCCCAATTGAAGTGGCTAAGGAGTATTCTTGTGATTGTTGCTGGATTCTAAAGGGGGAAAAAAAGTCATTTTAAGGTAAGAGCACTTTATTGACATTTAGTGAATTTTTAGGTTGAATTTAAATTTCTGTAACACTCCACCCAAGTTTCCCTTACTAAGATATTTCTTTCTTTCTCTAAGAAAACAAAAAAAAAATTAATTATAAGATCAAACTATTTTAAAATAGTAAGCCACACTAATATGGCAAGATTCTACAGGATTCTAAAGCAGAATTCAAAATAAGACAAAAAGTATTTAAATGAAAAACAACTATATTAAATCAAGCAGTAATTAAAATGAACTTTTTATGCCATTAAGATTTAATGGCTGCCACATCGACGCACTATTAATAGAATTTCAAATACCTTAAGTGTTGAATAGTTTAAATGATTCCAAACCATTTTGAGTCAGATGGTCCTTCAAAGATATTTAATAAAAATGACAAAATATCTGTACTGAGTACATGGAGTGTAATCTTAGGTTGTTTCATTTCTGAAAGGAAAGACTAATGCTATGAAATAAAAACTTACTGCCCTATATCATTGAATGTTGTCACAAATATTGCCATTTCCCATGAAACTAGTAAGCTTACCATTTGGGCAAGAATTTTAACTGAAGATGCCACAGTGTCTAAGAGATTAGCTAAGCCTGACTGGTTCAAAGATACCAGAGCTAGTTACAATGTCAGAGTCAGCTTATTTGGATTTCATGAATAATTTTATTACATCAATATTTCAAAAAAAGTTGCGGTGCATAACACATTTATTTCCCCACAGACTACAGTATCAGTTAACTACTGATTTAGTTAAAAAGTAATCCCTTATAAAAATCATGTCATGAAAAAAATCTCTACCAGGTATTCTTAAAAATACCACTTGTCACAGGAAAATACACACATATTCATACCCTCAAAACCCAAAGATGACATGGTAAGTCCTACCCATCTACCTACCGCTCCAGGCACAGTTTACTAATGCATCTAGTACACCTTACTTCTCAACCCAGACTTTCTTAAGAATCTTCCTTTAACACAGCACTCCAGACAGACACCAACAATCTGCAAGTCATTTAATACGTGAAAAGAAACTTATTATGTGATCCTCAATTATAATGTGTTTATTCGTACAGAATATATAAACATTGTCATGCCCAGCTCTTTCTTAGAAACGGGATTCAACAATTCATTAAAAAATAAAAAAGAAAGAAAATTTCCAGAGTTTGACAACAGGTTTTCACAATAGGATTTGTCTACCATTTAAATAAAGTTATTCATTTAGATTTAGGCATACATAAAATAAAGGCAATATCCTAACAACTGGGAGAATTAAATCTAGCAGTGTTCACTAGAATTGTGAGAATTACTTTGTGGCACCAGATACACTATATTTTCTTCCACTAGACGGAGTTCTTGGGGGAAAATGATCCAAGAATTAAGTCTCAACTTGCAAAGAGAAAAAAGAGAGAGGAGGGCAAATGCCCTCTGACTTGTTCCTAGTGCCTTTTTTGAGTTCTAACATCAAAAACTGGTCCCAACCACAGGTTTCCAAACCTGCTGTTAATTCATCAAAAATTACTGCAGTAAGTCGTTTAAAAACCTGGATTTCTAGGTTCCACTCCCATATTTTTACTTATTAGGTTTAGAAGTATTAAAAATGCAAGAAGACAAGAAAAAGAAAGGCAAAAAGATTAAAAACAACAACAACAAAAACCCTGCTGTATTTTTACAGACTAGCAATAAATAACTGGAAATTTTTTTTAAAGTATCATTTAAAATAGCACCTAAATATGAAATCTTTTAGGTACAAATTTAACAAAATACGTGAAGTAATCTGCATGCTACAAAATATTGATGAAGGAAAACTTTAAAAACCTAAATAAATGGAGAGATATACCATTTTTGTGGATTTGGAAACTCAATAAAAGTTGTTCCTCAGTATCCACAGGGAAATAGTCGCAGGACCACCTGAAGATACCAAAATCTGGGGATGCCCAAGTCCTTGGTGTAGAACAATACATACAGCTGGCCTTCTGCATTCACAGATTTCCAATCATGGATCAAAAATACTATTTTCAAACCTCAGATGGTTGAATCCTCATATGAAAAACCCATGATATGATAGGCCAACTGTAGTTAAAATATTAACTTCCCAAAATGATCTACATCGTCAACACAATACCAATCAAAATCTCACTACAATTTTTCAGTAGATGTAAACAAATGATTTTAAAACTTATATGTAATAGCAAGGAAACTAAGATAGTCAAAATAATTTTCAAAATACTACCACCTGACTTCAAAACATACTAGAAAGCTACATACTGGTAAAAGGATAGATATAGAGATAGAAAGAGTAGAAGCCAGAAATAGATGTACATAAATGTGGCAAAGTGATTTATTACAAAGATGCTGAAACAATTCAGTGGGTTGATTCAAAAAGTGCTGAAATAATTAAGACATTCCTATTTTAAAAATCAATTCTAACCTACCTCAGACTTCATACAAAATTCAGAACAGATATAACCAAATGTAAAATCTAAGACTATAAATCTTCTAGGAGAAAATCTTTGTGACCTGGGTTAGGCAACCAGCTTGGAATGAAAAGACATGCCACTGACGGGGAGAAAATATCTGCAAATCACACATCTGACAAAGAACTTGTACTTAGAATATATTTTTAAAAATCTCTTAAAACCTAACAAGAGGAAAACAAAAAGCCAATTTAAAAAATAAGCAATTTCAACAGACTCTTCAAAGAAAATCTACACAGAGGCATAAAAAAAGTATATGAGAAAATGCTCAATATCATTAGTTATTCAAGATACACAAAAGTGCTATGGAGTATTGTAGCGCACTGGAACTCAAACATTTCTGGTAGGAATGCAATGAGTACAGCCAAGAGGAAAAGATTGGTAGTTTCTTATAAGTTACACATATACTTATACAACCCCATACCTCACTATTAGGGACTTAACCAGGTGAAATGAAAACTTACTTATGTTCACCCAAAAACTTATAGGAAATGTTCATTAACAGCTTTATTAGTACCTGCAAAATGAAAACAATCGAAAAACCATGATGAATTTAAACCGGATATGAAAAACAAACTTGGTACACAGTTATAAAATGAACTACAACTCAGCAATAAAAAAACTATTGATACATTACAACATATATACTCTAAATCAAATTTTCATGATAGAAGCCAGACTCCAAAGCTATAACTCCACTTTACATGACAGATGGAAAAGGAAACTACAGGGTTGGTCATACTAATCTCTGGTTGCCAGGGATTAAGTGTGAGGGAGGGTTGAACAAACAGGGAAAAAAAGGGACTCTTACAGGGAATAATGATGGAACTGTTTTATAAGTTGATTGCAGAGATAGTTATACAACTCTAAGCATTTGTCAAAACTCATGGAATTGTATACTCAAAGAATAAAATTTTATTTTATGTAAATTAAATATAAATGCAAAATATTAAATTATAAAAGTAATCTAACCTGCACTATAGTACCTATAGTGGGAATTCTGACTGTTAAAAGTATGAATGTCAAAAGGGCAATGCTGAATAGAAGGAACATAGATGTGAAATTATTTACTCTCAGGCACTTTATATACATTATTATTTCATTTAATTTCACATCAATATTTAATGCAAATTAGGCATTATTTACTTTTTACAGATGAGGTTAGAGAGGTTAACTGAAACAGGTAAACAGAATCTGAATATTAGAGGGAGTTTATAAAAATTTATGCTTGTAGCATCACCTCAAAGATTCTGATTTAATTGCTCTAGGTCAGAGCCTGGTGAAAGGAAAGAATCTACTTATGTGTACTATAAAATTCATAATTAGTTTAGCGAAAAGGCAATTCAAGCTCTTGCTTAAAAAAAAAGAAAAACCTTCTTCATTCTGTTTTTATTGTGTTCCTCATTTTTAAAGGTATAAACAAACCAAACAAAAACAGTTAATGAGCAAAATAACTATAATCAGAAAACTAATACTAGTAGAGGTACATTTTACTTTTAGGACAATAAGCAACCTATAATCTTATATCTTTCTAGTCATTAGCTCTAAAACAACTGTTTTTCAATTTGGCTACATATTAGAATCTCATGAGGAACTTTAGAAATATCAATACTTGCACTTTGCACCAGCAATTCTGATTCAATTTCATGGCGGAACAAGGATATCTGCATTTTTCACCCAAGTTTTCACCTAACATTCACCAAATAATAGCAAAATGCAGCCAGAATTAGCAGCTACTATTCTAAACAGTTCCCCACAATGGGGGCTCTGAAAAGCATATATGTAAACTTCCATATGAATATAAAGCATAATATTTTAGTAATTTGAAGAAAATTACAGTCTAGGGTTACAGGAACAGTATTTGCTTTGAATGTTCTCATTTGCATTTTTAAAAGGTGGGTGTAAATATGTCAGCTGTCCCAGCTGAGGCTTAGATATCAATGCACTATCATCCTCTATCCTTTGGTCAAGCAGTTCTAACTTTTATAGCACATTAGAATTATCTGAGTAGCTTTTAAACTGATGTGCAGGACACACTCAAGCCAAATATATCAGAATTCTGGAGAAGTTAGGGGATTTCTTAAATCCTATTAACATATACAGAAGGGCCTAGCTTTTTATTTATTTCAGTATTGGATTTAAAAATAATTAAATAGGTTACCGGCTCCATCTCAAAACTCAGTTTGATAATTCTCCTACACAAGAATGGGCTCGTGTTTCTAAGACTGTTTCTATCCAGCTTAATCTATTAAGTTCCTTAAGAGAGCTGCTAATAGCCCAAAATTTAGAGACTACTGTTTTGTTATACCTTCTTAAACATTAGAAACCCAAAAGCCATAAAGTACAAAAATTTCTGTACAGAAATATTTGTAACACCTATAATGAAAGGTAAATAAACAAACATACATGTCAATAAGAAATGGACAGTTTATGAATTTGCACAATTGGCTTAAAATAAGAAAACATTCAATCTCCTTAATATGAGTTTTTAATCTACTGCAATGGCTAAGATCTTTAAAAACTGGTAAGATCCAGTGACGAACATGTGGGGAGATGGCCCATAACAAGTTAGTGAGATGGCAATTTTGGTGAAAACTTTTGTGAAAGTAGTTTGGTAGAGAACTGATCAAAATTCTAAATGCAAATGACCTAAGACCTAGAGATTCCACTTCTAGGAACCTACCCTACAAAAATACACAAGTGTCAAAAGGCAGGAATAAGAAATTTGACAATGCAAATTATTTGTAAACATAATAAAGCAAAAATAACCTAATTTTTCCAAGAAGAGATTGTCTATAAATTATGCTGTACTTATACTTAATATAATACAGGACTATCTGCTTTATTGCACTTTGCAGATACTGTTTATTTTACTAATTGAAGATACATGGCAAGTCTGTGTCAAGCAAGTCACTGGTTCCATTTTTTCCAACAGCATTTCCTCATTTCATGTTTCTATGTTGCATTTTGGTAATTCTCACAATATTATTATTGTACTGGTTATGGTGATCTGTGATCCATGATCCTTGATGCTACTATTGTAATTGTTTTGAGATGCCATGAACTGTAAGATGGTAAACTTAATCATAAATGTGTGTGCTCCACCAGACCAGCTGTTTCTCCCTCAACCACTTCCCCTTCCTCAGGCTCTCTCTCTCTCTCCTAGGCCTTCCTATTCCCTGAGACTCCAAAATATTAAAATTTGGCCAATTAATACTTCTGCAATGGCCTCTAGGTGTTCAATTTAAAGAGTTTCAAGTCTTTCACTTTAAATCAAAAGCTAAAATAATAAAGCTCAGTATGAAGGCATGTCAAAAGCCCAGAGATTGAAAGCTAGGCCTCTTCTGCCAGTTAGCAAACTCATTGATGCAAAGGAGAAGTTCTTAAATGAAATTAAAAGTGCTACTTCAATGAACATACCAATGATAAGAAAGTGAAACAGTCTTACTGCTGATATGGCGAAAGTTTCAGTGGTCTAGAAGCTACAACATTCCCTTAAGTGAAAGCCTTAACCAGAGGGAGGCCCTCTCTTCAATTCCATGAAGGCTGAGAGAGGTGAAGATTCTGCAGAAGAAAGGTTGCAAGTAGCAGAGGCTGGTTCATGAGGTTTAAGGAAAAAACCATCTCCAAAACTCAAAAGTGCAAGGTGAAGCAAATGCTGATGTAAACGCTGCAGCAAGTAACCCAGAAGATATAGCTAAGATAATGAATGAAAGTGGCTACACCAAACAACAAATTTTCAATGTAGAAGGAACAGCCATATATTAGAAGATGCCATCTGGAACTTCCACAGCTAGACAGAAATCAATGCCTGGCTTCAAGGCTTCAAGGCTTCAAAGCTTCAAAGGACAGGCTGACTCTCTTGTTAGAGGTGAATGCAGCTGGTGACTTTAAGTTGAAGTCAAATCTCATTTACTATTCAAAAAATCCTAGGGCCCTTAAGAATTTAACTAAATATACTCTGCCTGTGCTCTATAAATGGAACAACAAAGACTGGATGAAAGCACATCTGTTTACAACATGGTTTACTGAAAATTTTAAGCCCACTATTGAGACTCACTGCTGGGGGAAAAAAAAAAAGAAGAAGAGATTCCTTTCAAAATATTACTGCTCACTGAAAATGCACCTGGTCATCGAGGAGCCCGGATGGAGATGTACAATGAGATTAATGCTGTTTTTCTGCCTGCTAATACAACATCCATTCTGCAGCCCATGGACCAAGGAGTAATTCTGACTTTTGAGTCTTATTATTAAGGAAATACATTTCATAAGGCTATAGCTGCCATAGATAGTGATTCCTCTGATGAATGTAGGCAACGTAAATGAAAGCCTTCTGGAAAAGATTCACCATTCTAGATGCCTTTAAGAACATTTGCGATTCATGGGAAGAAGTCAAAATATCAACATTGACAGGAGTTTAGAAGAAGTTGATTCCAACCCTCATGGGTGACTTTGAGGGGTCCATGACTTCACTGAAAGAAGTAAAAGCAGATGTGGTGGAAACAGCAAGAAAATTAAAAGTAGGACCTGAATATGTGACTGAATTGCTGCAATCTTATGATAAAACTGTAAGATGAGTAATTGCTTCTTATGGATAAGAGAACAACATGGTTTCTTGGAATCTACTCCAGGTAAAGATGCTGTAAAGACTGTTGAAAGACAACGAAGGATTTAGACTATTACGTAAACTCAGTTGATAAAGCAGCAGTAGGGTTGACAGGATTGATTCTAATTTTGAAAGAAGTTCTACTGTGGGTAAAATGATAACAAACAGCACTGCATGCTACAGAGAAATTGTGAAAGGGAGAGTCAACTGATGTGGCAATTTCAGTTTGTCTTATTTTAAGAAACTGCTACAGCCACCTAACCTTCAGCAACAACCACCATAATCAGTCAGCCAGCATCCAACAACAACAAGGCAAAATCCTCTACCAGAAAAAATTACGTCTTGCTGAAGGCTCAGATGATGGCTGGCATTTTTAAGCAACTTTTTAAAATTAATTAAAGTATGTTCATTTTTTTTGGACATATGCCATTGCACATCTAATAGACTACAGTATAGTGTACACATAATGTTATATGCACTGGGAAAACAAAATATTCATATGACTCCCTTTATTGCAATATCATTTATTGTGGCGATCCGTAAGCAAAACCACAAAAGCTGAGGTATCTGCGTTATGCAGCAATTAAAAAACCAAGGACAAAACAGATGTGTATGCACTGACATGGAAGGATGAGAGACCAACAAGTAAAAAAAAAGTTACTAAGCAGTATACAACATTCCAGTTACATATTTAAAAAAGGTAAATTTCTATGACATAGTGAATGCGCAATTTTTAAAAAGTTTCAAAGGCTATAAAAGCTGTCCCTGAGAATCATCCTTGAGACTGGTTTCAGACTAGGGTGAAATGGTGGTTTTTCTTTCTTTCTTTTTTTTTTTCATATCTTATGGACATGAATAGAAATTTAAAATTATAATAACTTTTATAATAACTTTTATAATAACTATAAAGAGTACAGGCCTTGCTATTCAAAGTGTGGTCCACAAAATCACAATCAACTGAGAATTTGTTAGAAATGCTGAATCCTAGGACCCAATCTACATCTACTGAATCTTCATTTCAATCAGACCACCAAATTCTTGTGGTGATTTGCATCCACATTAAAGTTATGTTGAGAGCTTCATATACTAAAAGTCACTAAAAGGTTTCAATATAATTAATACTTAGTCAATGGCATACAATAAAATGAATTCTTTATGTATCCAAAGTTCATACAGTACCACAGGCAAAATGGAAGAAGAGTACTACCTTGCCACCAAAAGATTCTCTGGACTTGTATCAATCAGGATTTGGTGCAAGTGACAGAAACCACTAAATATTTTAAACCAAGGCAGAGTTTATAAAAGGAATTAAGTGTTTAACTGTTAGGAGGACTGAGGAGTGGGGCTATAAAACTGTCTACAGGAAACGATACATTACACAACTGAATCATGAGGAGCTCGCCTCAAATGCTTCCTGATAACACAGAAAGGTGAAGCACGGACAGCACAATGCTGTATTTCTGAGACTGCAGAAAAACCTCACATCTTCACAACCCAGCAAAAAGAGGTGTGACAGAAAAGGGAAGAAAAATGAACTTTCAAATTTCTCACACACACATATATTTGTCAACTATTTCATATCTAAAACCCTAAATGCAAATAGCTGGAGAAATAAAGTTTCTGGCTTTCTAGCCCAGCAGTACAGAGAGGTGCTTTAGGAGGGTTGAGGAAGACAATCAGAATTCCCAGATGACTGTAAAGCTATATGCATTTAAAAAGAATCTGTAAACAACACTAATCCTTGAAATTTCCAGTTTTGAATATTTACTTCTAAGCTACCCTCAGGAGAAGGTCAGAGAGAAAGGAAAAATGTTAAGGGTAATTAATGTTCTTGAGAGACTTTCCCATTGAAGATGCTTCCTGGAAGATTTGGCAAAAATTTCACTTGGAGATTATTTAAAACAAAATTTAACACTAACAAGTTTTGACCAACTATCTTTAATTGCGTACACCTATGATGCTTAATCCCAAATTCTGCTCAGATAATCATTTGAACTACAAATGTAATTCTGATGTACCAAAACTTGTTAATGAATACACCTAGCCAACTACCCATCAACAACATCTCAAACATGGCTTTGCTGTTCTTCACCTGCATTTTAAGAAATTATTTCTATGTCATCCTAAATTTGGAAAGTCAAAGGTTTCACCTCTACAGAATGTCAAGTGTTTAATCAGAATTTAATAAAATAAATAAAATGTTTCTGTAAATGCAAGGAAGGATACTAATACTGTGCATAATCATTTGATTTATTCTGTAAAAGTTAAACTTAAAATAGTACTTTTTCTTTTTTTCCCACTATATGCTTTAGCATCTACTTGCCAAGAGCCAAATCACTTCCTACAAATACAACTCTAGTTTTAAACCACCAGGCCCCATTCAGGCAAGATTTTCTTAGGTCTTAAGTCTCCTAACTGTCCATTCCCTGAAGGAGGGCAGGGAGTGGTGGTGGTATCTTATAGATTGAAAAGAGTAAGAACTTCAAAGCTAAAGCCAAGAACGAGGTAACTTCAATTCCAAACTACTTTGGCATAATGGAGCTAATCTAAACCATGAATGAAGATTCTATATAGATCACCTCATTCTACTTTACTATTTTTGTGGTAGTTCATAATTGTAAGAGATAATTGATGTTATTTAGTAACCATCTCAGTTATCTATTCACGGTCTCACCTCTGAGTTCCAACTGCTGTCAAGCCCAAAGTATTAGTATTCTACACAACTACTGGGGCACACTCTGAAAGTGTTTCACCAATCATACAACCAAAACACTTGAGTGACTTCAATGTACTGCCATTTCACTTAACACAACCACCAGCCATCTCTAAAACTACCTAGAGATGGTATAAAAATTAAATTAGTTCTGTAAAGTGAACTGCAATACCTTTAAGAAGTCTTGTATGTAGTCACCTCTACCTCTGGAGGCACTTAGAAAAAAAGATACACACGTACATTCCCAACTTAATAACGAATTTTAACAGTAATTGAACTAGCACTTTCTCAAACCATATCTTTTTACTAATATCCTTCCTTTCCCACCCCATCATAGCAACTCAAAATAAGTAGTAGGATTCTGATTCATTATCATACTACTCTATGTTTCTACACTGCACACAATATTGAATATAAACATGAGATTACCTGAAAATCATAGTGCTTATTTAAAATGAGTATGGAAGTCTGATTTAGGCAAATTTGCATCTCACAAAATTTTTTCTAAGAAAATCTATAAGAAAGCTATTGCAAGTTTTTTAAAGCTCAAAAAGTAGTCATAAATCTAAATGATCTTGAAATAGACACAAATATACTCCGTACTATTTAAAGAAAGTTGTAAAACCAAGCTGTAACAGGACATGTACATATTCAATACATTCACTTGCCAATTAGTCTCAAAATACACAGCTCAATGATTAAGAATCATGAAAAAGGAACCAGAATCTTCTTTCATGAAGGCTTATAATAAATTCTTGGACTAAGAACACTTCTACTTACATTTACTGAGGGTATCATCTTTGATTATAGGCTTGAACTAAATCACTTTTATTTTTTTTTAATTTAATGTATATGTAGTTTCAGAAGTTAATAGTAACCTCCAGGTTTAACAAGCTTCTTTGCCACATCTTAGTTACTCATTTCCAGTTCCCTGAGGCAACTATTTTAAATTCTTTTGGCTGTTTCTTTGGTATTTACTTTTATCATAAATATTAATGTTCAGATATTTACTATCTTTCCATTTAAATATTATATATCACCTTCCTAAATGTGAAAGTGAAGAGTTAGCACTCCTACACGCACCCTCCCCCAATCTTGCTTGTACAATCTTTCTCGTCTTTATTTAAGCCACTATCCATTGTTTTTAACAATCAACTAACAAGCTTTCAGAAAGAGAGGAGAAGGAAGAAAATTGTCAATGCAGTATTAGAAGTTAGTTTCCCAAAGCCTTAAACGGACACAAGTTTTCCAGATGAGAGTCCGCTAAGGGTCCAACACAATCCATTAGAAGATTCACACATATCTCTCCAGAACACTAAAGATAAAGAGAAAAGGCAGAAACTTAAAAAAAAAAAAAAAAGTTATAAAGAAATGAGAACCAGACTGGTATTAGAATTAATAACAAAGAGTAGAGAAGTCAATGTCTCAAACATTCCAATCTAGAGTTTCCCAGCTAGCCAATCTAGCAACCAAATTTAAAGGCAAATTAAAGACATTATCAAGGCCACCATGAAAATATCCTAAGACAAGTTATGTGGGAGTTAAATTAAGAATGCATCCCAGTAAAATGACATTAAACCAAGAAAAAAAGACACATATCTAAGAAGCAGAGGTTCCAGTCCAGGAGAACAGTGATACAAAGTTCAGGATTGATAGCTTTACAAGAAAAGAACATCCTAATTAGAGGAGAACAGGATAGAGGGCCCCAGGAGGAGCATAAACACAAATCCAAATGACCTTGATACCAGAAGCACTATTCTTAGGAAACGTCCAGAATATTTGACATTAGGCCCATAAAAAAAAAAAAAAGTAATAACAATCTTAATACACTTCTTGGATTGTCACTGAATGAAATGATAACCATAAACACAAACACTGTTCAATAGTGTCATTTTTTAAATTTAAGCCATGAGCAAATTAAGACTTGGCAATAGGACTCTGATAACAGAAAAATATAACTGGCATAAAGCAGGATTCTCAAAGGTGAGAAAAGAGGAAAGAGATAATGTCAAAAGGTGATGAAAGAGAGGTACATTAAAGTGATAAATATAATAATTTGAAGGCATAATACCTCTTTAACATATGCATGTATTACTGTTTTTCTCATTAAGAAAAAGTAGAAAGGATTTAAAAAGACAATTCAGAGAAATGTTAAAACAACCAATATTATTTTATCAGACTAATGAAAAAGTTAAGATTCTTAATAGTGTTAGCAAGGGTGTACAGAAAATGATAGTTCATACACTGCTGGTGTAAAGATAAACTCAATAATCTTTTCTGAAAACAGTCTTATTATAAAAACTGTAAATGTCTATACCCAAAATCTAGCAAGCCCACTTCCAAGGTAAGGTTAGATCTAGAAAGGAAAAGGAAAGGACAAAAGGGAAGGAGGCACACAATACAGAATTAACAAAATGTCCAACAGCAGAGAAAATGATAAACTCAGATGGCCATCTGAGAAAATACTGAACAACTGTTAAATCCACAGTATATTAAAATAAAAGAGCAACCTGCAGAATAAAGTTGAACTGGAGTAGGAGATGGGAAAGAGCACAAATACAATTAATTTTTCTTCTAAAATCATTTCGGTTGTAGATTATTTATTGACATAAGAAAGCATATGTTTAAAAAAATCAAATCTTAGCAAAAATTTAGATCCAATTAAACAGTTCCCATCTTCAGCACCTTAAGAATCCCTTTTCACAAAGATATAGGTTAACGAAATTTTGTAAACCAACATGCATTTTAAAAAGGAGAAACTGAAAAGTAGAAGTTATTTCTGAAATGTCAACAGTGGCAGAGACAGGGTTAGAACAAATATAGGCCTTTAAAATTCAGAACTATTTTGCTCTGTATTGAGTTGGACCTCTAGATCTGATCATTTTGAATAAATTATAGATTCATGACTAATATTCACTTTAATATAGTCATACTATAATAGGTAAAAAAATTATTTATGATCTATTTAGACCATGAAATACCTAAATACATCTGAAAGGAGCTAAGTATGAAATATGAAAGTAAAAAAATTAACCAAAAAAAGTTTCCAAGAAAAAAGGGGGGGCATCTTAAAACACCAAAGCATCTTGTTTTAACACGATTGAATAGAAATACCTCTACTATGGTATACCATGAAAACTTCACTACAAACTACTATGTTTCCATATTCAAAAGGTACTAAACTAATCTTCTCAATAAAGTACACAGAGTTTATTAAAGTGTTAACTACTAACATTAGACTTTTGGGCAGGAATTGAGGCTGTGGATATTTAAGATATTAGGTTTTACAGTCATTTTGAAAACCCAGCAATCCTCACTGAAAACCAAATACGAACTTTTATCTGTCTTTTCATTGGGAAGCCTTGAGATGCACTCTATTAACTTATTTGGAAAAACATAGCCCCTTCCTTTTAGAAACCTAATAGCAAAGAAAATGATGCAAATTATCTATATTCAGCTATCCCTATAATCCCTAACTTTACAACCAATTATGAGTAATATAAACAACCACGCAGCACTTTACACCTTATATATGTCTTCCATTTCATTCAAATGTTTGCACTGTATTGCCTACACTTTTAAAACAAGTCTGTGACTTAGGTCTTAGGATTCAGCATAAAAAGGCTATTATTGCTCTCATTCTAACCCAGCATTTTAAAAAACCAAGCAAGCAAGCCAGGAACTGCTATAATTGCTATCGTTTAGCAAGTAAATGGATACAAATATTTAAATACAAATGCTTAAGCTTCCTTATAGAAGTTAAAAAATCTTGAAATTTAAGATTATATCCGTCGAAATATTCCAGAATCAAAAATATAAATAAATATTAACATATAAATATATACACATGGCACATCAATCTATCTTTCCTGCTTCTTCTCCCAGAAGTTTACAAATAGGATCTTTTGTCACCACTGTTTCTGAAATCAACCAGGTTTATGAATCGATCAAATATCATCATATCCTATACATTTAAACAATTCTTCTATTATTAAGCACTTTTCAAAAAGATAGTGGCAAATGGCAATTTATTTTGTTGCCTAAGTGCCAAGTAAGCTTCTGGTTAAAAAAAACAAAAAACAAAAAACTGTGTCCTTTATAAATACATATGTTAAATCTGTCATGTCAGAACAGGCTTTTCCATAAAGATTTACAGGATAAGCATTATGACCTTAAATAATGAAGTACTTGCTGCCAATATGTGTGCGTGCATTTGTGTTTAATGATCCTTTAATGACTTGTCTTTGGAATGATTCTGTCCTACCTTTGCTGCTGCAGCCCGCCTGTCCTTTGCATCACTGAATTCATACTTCTGGAAGTACCCAATATGCACTGTAACAGACAGATGGACAGATCAATGGGCCACAGCGGCAAAGGCCAGATAGACAGACTTGATAAAAATTAAAATCAAGGTATATAAAGGGGAGGGGGAAACCAGAAGATAACATATCTACCTATATTCTATAGTAAATTAACTGAACTTCACATCTGCAATCCTCCCAATACACATACCCAAATAAACTATTCTTGATTCCCATAATAACATCGACAATACAAATACAACAGGCACTTCTGTAACCATGCCACACAATTTCTTCAAATAGGGTTGCCTTTTTAATATGCAAGAAACTATCAAAACTGAAGACTTCCTATGCCAAAATTAAAAGGCAATTATTACAGTAGAAAATTATAAATTTTCTACTGCAATGCCAAGGTCTACCTAATCAGAAATTACTGAATCAAAGTCATGTTTCAGCATTTTACCATTCTACATTTGCCTATCTATGTAAAAATGGTTGCTAGCACCACATCTAGATAACTTTGGGGGCTTAAAATATAGTGCCATTTAGATCAATGTCAGAGAAATAGTAAAACATTCTATATAAAATTACCAACAGTATCTTTAAAAGTTATGTAGAGTCCTCTTGTTGCCTCAAATCCATTCAAAAAAGTATTTAAAAAGTAGCTTCTAAAAGTTATTTTTTAAGAAGCATCTTCATATCTCAAAATGTTGGCTTGGCTTAAGCTTCATCAAAAGCTTATATCTATGGAAAACCCATTTTAATTTAATCAAATATCTTTTTTGCACGCATCTAAAATACTATAGATCCATGCAAGAAACACTGCCCCTTTTATTTCCAAGGGATCGAGCCATTTACAAATTTATTACTGTAATCCCTCAAAAACATGAACGGGTATTGAAACATGATAATCAAATGTAATGCATGATCCTTGACTGACTTCAAAACTAAAAAAAGAAAAGCTCTAAAAGACATTAGTGAACAAAACTGGGGAAATATGGACGTGGTATGTATATTAAATTTTCTTCTACCACAACTTTATTGATATAATTCATATACCGTAAAATTTGCTTTCCAAATTTATAATTCAATGGTTTTGATTGTATTCAGAGTTGTGACACACAGTTGTGTTAACCATTAATTTTAGAACATTTCATCACCTCAAAAAGAAACCTCATATACCCATCAGCAGTCACTCCCCATTCTCCCCTTACCTAACACAGCCTCTGACAACCACGGATCTACTTTTCGTCTCTATGGGTTTGCCTATTTCTGGACATTTGATATTAATGGAATCACAGAGTATGAGGCCTATTATGACTAAGTAATTTCAACATTTGGTTTTACTTATCTAGGAAGGCCAACAAATTGAAAGCTTGTCATGGACCTCTAATAATCTGATAAGTAGGTTTCACTGAGGGAATGAAGAACAACTATTAATCCAAGAAGTTAGTGAAATGAAGGCTTCTTAAAACTTAAACTACACTATTATAATACTTATTTTTACAGATGAGGAAAAAGAATTAAAATTAAATAACTGATACAAAGACATACAGATAATAACCAAATGTACTTACAACAGACGTAATAATGGCAAGACTGAAACTGAACTTAATTCTGTATGATGCCAAGGACTTAACCACTAGGTGATTCTGTCTCTAACAAAATAATTCACCAATTCTGATTCTACCTCCTATAATCTTGAAATGCCACACCCTCCTCTCCATTCCTGCCTTGCTAACCTTACCATCTATTTCTTGCTGAGATTATCGTAATAGACTTCTCACTATTCTCCCTGCTTCCTAATCTCATTTTGTTCTCATTTATTTTCTATACTGTCAGCGAAGTGGTCTTTCTAAACACTAATCCCATATTAATTTAAAGTTTTAAGTTGTTTCACCTAGCCCAAGGGGCTAACTCCATCTCGCTTAGCACTATGCTAAAGTCTTTCATAAAATGCCTGCCTAGGTCCAGCACCTACCAAACCACTTACCAATTATTTTAGAATATTCAATTCTTTAGTGTTCATTCAACACATAAACCATTAATACCTTTTCCCTTTGTATATTCTATTCCTCCTCTGTTTAAAATGCCATCTCCGACCCCTTCTGCCTAGTGAGCTACTATTCATTTTTCAAAACCTAGCTTCAGACCCCTTTCCACCAGGAGGATTTGTCACTCTCTCCCAGAAGACAGCATTAAACATTCCTTCTCTGACTTTGTAATTCTACTGTTGCACATATCACTGCACTGTAATTTATTTATACATGCCTCCTTAAAGAGCTGTTCAGTATCTATATTCTCCCAGCACAGCGTAGCTGATAAAGAATATTAGTTGGAATAAAAAAAAATCAATTAAGTACTCAACTTATATATATACTGTGCCCAATTAAACTAAAGTATTATTTTTAAGAATCTATTAACCTCAGAATTGCATAAAATCATTACATGATATTTAAGGTCTTAAAACTGGGCAGAGGAGGATGGAGATTCTACATTTAAGAGAAAGGTATTAAGAATGAACATATTAATAATTGTGGTTGCTTCTGAGGGAAGGAACACCTTAAGATATTAAGGTGGGAGATTTTTTTACTTATTAATCTTTTGTACTTTGAATTTAGAGCCAAGATAATATACATATAGTGAAACAATATTTTTTAAATCCTAAAATAAAAAGCTTATCAACAGCTTAGAATACTAAGGCTATTTAAAACTTTTTTTTTTTTTTAAATCAGAGGTTATTGAGGAGAGCTCAGTTATGTTGGCCTCCGCTTCCAACTTGTTGATTTTGGTTACACTGAATGAAGAAAATCCTGATTCACAAAGATAAGAAGTGTGCACTGCAACTTCATATTATTCACTTAAATTGATCCAGAGCTTAATAAAGGTAGTAGAAAACATTTTATTCAGAGCTAATTTGTTAACTTGCCTAGAATGTTTTTACCTTTATAAGTGCAGAATCAGAGGAAATATACAGCACTCAAAACCCCCAAAACTATTAACACAATAACATCAAGGTGAGTCACTTGATACAGCAAAACTTCCCAGGGTCTGCAAGGAGAGTATGAACAAACGGATCTGCGTTCCCCTTGTCTGGCATTTTTCTAACTGAACAGGGTGCATGCACATGTGCTTTTGTAGGTTTGTAACTTACGTAACTATGCTTGAACAGACAGTCCACAGGTCTGAACCCAAAATACCAGAACAAAATAATCTTCCTAATCAACAATCCATAAGAAGTAAAGCAAAAGCTTTATTCTGTATTCTGCGCACATACAAAAAAAAAGTGTTAGCCTGAATATAGTTTATTACACTGGTAGTCACCAACGTTATTTAATCTTTAAAAATATAGAAAGGCTACCATACCATGAAGAAGGATTAAGCCTGGGTAGGTTCAAGTAAAAAGCCAGACAGGTATTAATATATGAAAAAACTCAAAATCAGATCTATTCAAATATGAAATGTGCTCACCTCTATAGCATCTGTGGGGGTTTAAATTACTGTAGAGGTTTAAAACTAGGCTCAGGGACTACTTTACAGGGAGGTAGTAATTGGTAAATGATTAATCTGGATAACCTGTAAGACCCCTTTAATCCTGTTAATCTGATTCTATGTGAATCAAAAATTGTGTTGACGCTGATACAAAATAAAGATTAGACAAGTTTATGTCATCCTTAATTCTTTAGCTATTGTTTAAATGTTTTACTTTCATTCTTAAGGGTGACTAGAATATTTTTGTGAATTTTAAAGTCCTATTTCCACCCCTTTGGCTTTACACCTGGGTAGAACGCAAAAATATAAATCAAGTTTCAGACACCATCATATATTTTGAGGAGCCAGCTATAACTAAATTAATGTAATGACTTGAGATGATTATAGAAAACAGATATGATGTTTAAGGCCAACAAAGGGAATTATTATATCGAAAAGTCAGCATAGTGAATAAAATTATATGCTTTCTTCTCAAAGGAATACTATTTCCATATGAAATGTCAATCTCAAGCCCACTAAAGTTTTTGCTTCATTCGAAATTTAGTAATGAAAGGTAAAGACATTTCTTTATATTTGAGTTTAAATAGTATCAGTAATAAGCTCTGAGAACTTCACAAAAGAACAATTTCCTCATTATTTAGCAAAATAAGTAATGTCAGCCATTCTCTCTTTAAACATATCAAGCATTTGTTATCCAGCATACCCACAACAATTTCACAATACTATTCTTCCAGAATCTCTCAGTGCTTCTGTCAGAAGAATGCTGGGGCTTTGTGGACCACTGGTCTCACATAAATCATGAATAAATTTTACATAATACATATACATATTATAACATAGGTCAAGTAGTAGAATTATTTTATGCTAAAACTTTGTGTTTTTATATGTTTACACTGGACTAGAAAATAGTAAATGCTGTAATAGCAGTTTTGGCTTAAATTTTTCTTGTGGATGGTATATCTGCAGGCTAGAAAGTGTAAGTGGGCATGTATTAGACTTCTGACTCTATTCCTCTCTTATTTGGATTCATAGGTCACAAGTCAAAGCCCATTAACTCTGTAAAAGTCAATCTCCTGGGGCACAGAGTTAGATGGAGAAAGGTAGAGTTGTCAGAAAATGCGTAACACAAAAGACAACACTCACATGTTTTATTTCTATCTAATGATATAAAATACTGAGTTCTAACCCCAACTATGAAAAGCTGGGCAAGTTTCTTCTTAGTCTCAATTTCCTTATCCATAAAACAGTAAAAATACCATCTACTTCAGAGAGTAGTTGTGATGACTAACATTCCTTGAAATAACTGATTTAAGAGCAAAATAAACAGAGGATATTAGAGAATGAGAGAAGAGTTAATTGAGTGAAGTAGACAGAAGAGGAATGTGAACAATTTGCAAATGATAAAAATAGGGATAGTACTAAGACTTATTTTAATCGATAATAAAATCGATAAGAAAACTCACATTTAATTTTGACGATTCAAAGTGTTATCAGCTATGTTCCAGGAACTGTGCTGGTAAATGGGAATACTAAAATAAATACACTGATCCTACTCTTAAGGATTTCAGAGTCTATTTAGTGGGAAAGTAAATAACAGAGATAAGAGCTTTTTAAAATAAAAGTATTACAAAATTCTTAGACGCACTCATAGGGAAGGATTCAAAAAAGAAATGATGTTGAAGGTGGATCTTGAAGTATGAATAAGTTTACCAGGGGAAAAGCATTTGAAGCAAAGGAAAAAGCCCTACAAAAGCACAGAGAAAAATTTCATAGGGAATATTATTATTTTGCTATGCCAGAATGAGTGTAAAGAAATGGCAGATAAGTATATAGGGGTTGAAATACGAAAAGCCTGATTTATCTGCTAAAGAATCTTTTTTCCAAATTTGCATCCTCTTGTAGCCTAGTTACTGGGACCCAGAGCCTCAGAACCCCTAGGCTAAGTATGCTCCTCATAAACACCATTTCCTATCCCATTCCTACCTCACTGCTTATCAGGAATGATCAAAGATCTGGTAAATTTTCTCGGGCCATAAATTGAGACCAAGTATGACAATATGACACTGTCATAAACTGAACAGGATGACCAGCCTGCAAAAAAAGACATTTGACATTCTCTGAAAAATCTGTGGTGACCGTGCTATACTACTCATATGGTCTCGTTTTCCATCATTATCACCTTTTTCACGTTTTTGATTTTTCTGATTCTGCCAATGAGAGCCTTCTAATAACTTCTAATCACTTTTAACAAGACTCTACTTATCTACACAAAGGTCAATATGTTCGTTCCTTCTTTCCTAAATGCCAACTAATCATTCTGGAAGGCAGGGCTTTCCCTAACCAAGCAGCAAAGAGGGGCCAACACACAACAAAAGTGAAACACATCAAGGTTAACACTGGTAAAATAACACTTCAAAAGGAAAACCGGTAAGTGTAGGGCTCTGGGTAATGGCAGTACATACACTAATATCCTCCACTTTGAGAACCAGGCCAGGGCAAATCCAGAAATAGGAAATGATTGAGATCAGGCTACACATGGATAAAAGTGGGCCTAATGGGTTGTCAGTTACTGCCTTTGTAATCAGGTGTTTATTTACATTTCTGCTCCTTCCAAGACTAGGAGCCCTGGAACAGAAAGGAATGTTTTCTACTCATCTCTGTACTCCTACTGTCAAACACATGTCCCATGTGGCCATAAAGACTTGAGTACAGATATGGCAGAACATGATGATAAGAAGATGTATAGTGAGTTTAGGAACAGTAAAATCCAAGAGGACCAAGTTCAAGATAGCCAGTGGCATTAGGTCAGGTGGAAAGAAAGTTTTGGTCTTGTAGCTTCTTATCTTTAAAGCATTTGCACTAATTATCTTTTGTCTTAAACTGAATTTTATAATTGGAAAAAACTTTCAAAGTCCAAATCTTTTCTTTTGCAAGGGCATATTCAGACCAGAGACTGATTTAGTCTAAAGTTACATTTTGGTATTATAGATGAGACTAGACTCTAAACCTAGATTGTAAGGTACAAGAGTTTTATGAAATTTATGAAATCCGAATTAAATAGACAAAGTGACTGTTAGGTACTTAAGAGCTTTATAAATACTTGTCCCACATATGGAAATTTTTAAATTCTGATTTTGGCAAATCTACTGTACTATGCAAAAGGAGGCTGTTCTACTCTCAGTTTGGAGGGCTTTCAAGTTCACTTTTTATCACTTATTAAGCATAACACCATTAAAAAAAAATCTCATGATTCTGGAACTAAAATCTGGCCTTATAGCCATATCCCTGTATCTTACCTTTCCTTTAACAGGGTATCTGTGGTAGCCAGCCTCCAAGATGGCCCCAAATGATACTTGCCCCCTGGTATTTGTGTAGTCCCCTCCCACGGTGAATAAGGCTGACTTGTAGCCAATAGGACATTGCAGAAATCATAAAGTATGACTTCCAAAGTCTAGGTAACATATATATATATGGTCTGTTCTTTCTTTGATTACTTGCTCTGGGGGAAGCCAGCTAACAATGAGGACACGCTCAAGTTTGGAGAGGCCCATGTGATAAAGAACTGAGACTTCCTACTGATAGCATGTGAGTGAGCCATCTTGAAAGCAGCTCTTCAGCGCAAACCAATCCTTCAGATAAATGTGGCCTCAGCTGACAGAATGACCACAACCTCCTCAAAGACCCAGTGTGCTAGAACCACCCAGCTATACCACTCAAAACTCTGAAATAATAAATGTGTGTTGTTTTAAGTCTTAAGTCACTTGTTGGGGTAAGCAGTTATGTAGCAATAGATAACTAACAAGTGACTCATCTAAAATCAGAGTCAATTAGCTACAATAAAAGGTTATTTTAGTATTGTTTTCAGTATATAAACACAAAGAAAACTCAAGTAAAAAATTTGGCCTAGTCAAAAGTCCAACTAAAGTCTGAAAAAGTTTGGTACAGCAGAAAGAGCTAGTACTTTTAAAAGTCAAAAAGAGAGTTTTTATTACCTCCACCAGTCTTCTCTGAGAAACCATTTTTCAGCTTCTCTAATTTCAACAATTTTCTTATCTGTAAATGAAGATAATACTATTTCTTTGGGATTTTGTAACAAATTAATACACATGAAAACACTTAATAGTCCATTAATATCAGTTATTATTACCACTTTTGTCTGTCTGTGAGTCTCCCTTACATAAAATGAGTAAATTAGATCTTTTTTTCCCACTCCAACCTGTCATTTTCCCAACTCTCAGATCCCTTATCCAATCTTTAAAAATGTCATACTTTCTAGCTGGAATCCAAGTTCAAAAGAGCATTCTACGGTCCATGAAGTGGTTGCTTGCTCCCATGGAACACATAGTTCAAAAATCCCCAACACATAAACCCAGAGACTAAGGATATTCAATGATTTTTAAAAACACTTACTGTCCCCCTTCCAGGTAGGACAGAGTAGCTAAAAGCTAGGCTAGCATTCCCATCTAGAACTAGAAAAGCCAAATACTGTCCAGAAATCATCAACCTGAAAGCAGTAGAGAGCTGCTGAGGCAACAAGAACTGGAGGAACTGGTGATCTTACAACAGAAGTAGCTTTTACCCTGGGCACTTGCAAATTCTGAGAACTAGTAGGCTGACAATCCACCACAGAGGGGTGCTACTTAGAGATCTAAAGGTAAAGCCTCCCAAAAGCAGAGTGGTGGTTCCAGCAGTCTAGGGAAACAATGGTTAAAGTTTGGGACCCCCTAAGGGAGGGACTGCTGAGAATATAGTAGGTTCTTAGTTGAAGAAGCTAAAGAGCCAGCAGCAGATTCATAAGATAGACTGAAACCGAACAGGGCTAGAACTCAGTCAGTCTTATTGGATTAAGGTGAGCATTTACCACTCTAACCAGTAATCAGAAGGAAGTACAAAAATTCCCTCTAGAGGAATCTATCATTATTCAGAATCTCTAAAATAGTTTATGCACAACGTATGCATGCCAATTAGAGAATGCCAAATGACAGGAACACGACTGAAAACTGAGAGGAAAAAAAAGACAGGAAAAAAAGATTAACAGATCATCTGAATACTGCAGTTAGCTGACAAAACTTTTAATAAGTGATTAATGTGCTGGAAAAAATGAAGCAAAAGATGGAAAAGATAAAAAAAGAAGAAATCACCAGAATATTACCATCTATAAAAAATAAATGGAAACTCTAGAATTGAAATACACAATACCTGAAATTAAGAACTAATTAAGAGGTGTTCAACAGATCAGACACAGAAGACATATTTGAAAACCTAGAGATAAATCCATATAAATTATCCAAACTTAAGCACAGAGAAAAGAGTATAAGATACACAAAAGAGCTGTGGACACATATGGAACATAAAAAGCCCTAAAAGGGTTTCAGAAGGAATAGAAATTTAAAAAAAAAAAAAAAAAGGATAAAGACATTATCCCCACATATGGAAAAGGATCTGAAAATCCAAAACAAGATAAACACAAAGAAAACCATGATTAGAAACATTAATAATTTTCTTTCAGCCTTTCAAAGGCGAAGTAAAAAACCTCACAAGCACCCATATCAGAAACTCATTAGCTTCCTCCCACCACAAATAGAAGCCAGAAAATAATGTAACCTTTAAAGTGCTGAAAGAAAACTACCAACCTAAAATTATATACTAATAAAAAATATCCTTTAAAAATGGAGGTGAAATAAAAATATCTGCAATAAAATGTTTACTAAGCTCCTGCGATGTGCTAGGTACTGTTCTGGACACCGGGAGTACAGCAATGAATAAAACAAAGCCCCTGCTCTCACAGAGCTTTCATCTTAATGTAGTATCTTTGCTAGCTCCTCCTTAAAAAAATTAAGCATCCAATCTCATTTCCAATCATCATTCCTCAACTAGTCATATCTTATGATTCACATTTCTTAGATTTTATTTAAGTACAGAACCTAATATTTCTGTTCATACTCCCCACAGCATCTAACATAGCTTATATATAATTATGTTTCTGATTAATCAGTAATAGTTAATTTATGGTTTATAACCCATTGCTAATTTATAGTAAACTCATAGTGTGGTTAGTCTCATCTGCCTGCAAGCCTACATTACATTTCCTTTATGATTCAGAAATATTTCAAAATATAAGAGTAGCAATTCTCAACCTATTTGGTCTCAGAAAACCTTTTCGGCTTAAAAATTATTGCAGATGCCACAGAGTTTTGTTTATATGAGTTATATCTATCATAGCTATTAAAATTGAGAATTTTAAAAATATTAATTCATTTAAAATAACTAGTAAACCCCACTGTTAATACAAAAACATTTTTATGAAAATATGTTCTAAAACAAAAATTTAGTGTGAAGAGCATAATAGTTTACATATCTGACAGTCTCTGTTATCTGGCTAACTAGAAAATAGCAGGATTCTCATATCTGCTTCTGCATTCAATCTCTTGGACATGTTATTTTGTTTGAAAAATAAAAGATATGTAGTTGGAAAAAGTGGAGCACTTTCATAGCCTTTTCAGATCACTATGGATGTTTTTTTGATATTAACACACCAAAACTCAAAAGTAAGTAGTTTCTCTAAAGGCTAGTTACAAGGTAGAATCTGAAACGGGCGGAGCAAAGAAACTTTTTCATACTCTTTATTATATCAAAATCCAGTGGCTCATCTTGTACTTTGAATGGTTAACTCATTTACCAAATGCATGACTGTGAAATATAACAATTGGTCATCGATCGGAAAATATTGGTTTCTTATGTTACGAAGATCTTCTAAATGTTAATATAGTTTTATTATACAATAGCTTATCAGACGTTTTTAAGAACTGGAAGCTGTCAGTTTCACAGCAGCAGATATGAGCTTTTCCAAAATTCAATTTTCACTTAAAAACTTTAAAAATTTTATCATTAGCAACAAATAACTGTAGTTTTCCCAGAAATGGCAGGCGTATTTCATTCATTTGAAGGAACATTTACCATATGTTTATTTGCCATGTGTATAAATTACCAGTTTGTCAGTCAATCTTTTGAGTAAAAATGGTGCTCTATAAACAAGCAGTTTGTTTAGCTCACAAATCAAACAACTGCACAAATATTTTTTCTTTGAGACAACCACTGTACTTCAGTATGCAGCAGTGCTTTATGCATACCTCCAATTTTGCCACATAAACTATTAAGAAGATATGTACTTAAAAGGATGGGATATAAAACTAGAAATTTTTACTGCTTCATCCAAGACAGTTAAGTGAAAATGGTATTTTTTACTGAGTGTGTGGCAGTGGACAATACAATGACTACTAGTATAGCTTGGTGCCACTGATCTGATCTGTACTAAGGTTCCTGTGGTTTTAACCACCCATCGCTTCTGTACCATCAGTACAAATGACAGCATATTAAAGAAAAGCAAGTAATATCTTAGTATTATCATAAAGTAGTTTTACTTTCATAGACAATACTTTGAAAACTAATGTGTTAGAGTGACTCAGTTGTTTTTAACATCACTGTCAGGTTATATAAAGTGCCAGTGAACTACATGCAAATAAAGTTTAATCTAAAAGGGCCGCCATATGTTCAGAGACCTTAAAAAAGCTTGTCTTCTTGGAATTTAAACACTTTTTTCTTGCAATCTTCCTATGTGATAACAGTAGCATTATCTAGAAACAGCAAAATAGTGCCAGAAAAAAAATCTTGTCTGCCGTCCTTTGGTTTACAGGTAAGGGAAACAAGGCAGTAAGAACAAACTTCAAGTATTTACGGAATTTCTACTACGTCAGAGACTGTGTTAGTGTGCTATATGCTATGGATAAAGATTCAGTTCTCACCCCACATCTAGCTAGCTAGATATTGGGATGGCTATATACAACCTTAAACATCATACGAAGTGCTATGCATAGTTAAGGAAGCACTGGGAAAGGTAGAGGGAAGGGACCCAGAAAAAAAGATATGGTAACATCTGAATAGGGTCTAAATAGTACATCAGGTAGTAAGGAAGAGAAAGAATTTTCCAAGGACCAGCTTGAGCAAAAATAGAAAGACAAAGTTGTGTTACAGTAATACATGTTAAGGAATTTTAGGTAGTGCAATGGGTGGTAGGGAATCAGGAACAACAGATTAGACTGAAAAAATTAGCTGACATGATGGGGAAGTCATGAATGCCCTCTTAAGGAATCTGATGTAGTCTCATAATGGGATAGTGGGGGACAATGAAGTCTTTTTAGCAGGAAAATGACTACATTTGTATTTGGTAGTATGGCAGACTACCATAGTAGAGGAAAGGAGGCAAAATAAAAGGCCATAATTAGGATTAGTAAATAAAAATCTGAGTGATAACAGAAAACAAATTTCAGAGGTAACTTAAGGCTAACTGGATATGGGAAGTACACGGGAAAAAAAGAATCAAAGATGACTTTTAAATTCCAAAAATGATTAACTGGTAAGTCAATCAAAGGAAGAAATGCTTTAAGGAGAGAAGGCAGTAAATCTGGGCTTCAAATGGATTTTAGAGAAAGACCTGTCCAAAATGTCATAAATTTCAATGTATCCACATTAGAGATTTCTATGTATAGGTACCTGCTAAGAATCAAAAAATATTCTCAGTCTCTAGAATATACTTAATCTCTAAAATATATATATATAATTGTGATTAAGAGAAAATATATTATCAAGTAATTGGAGTTGGTTAATATTTGAATTATGACAGTTTCAAGAGAGATATAGCAAAGCAAGCCTGGGGAGAAGTGACTGGGGGATTATAGCTATTCTTAGCATTGTCTAAACAAATGTTTTAGTACTAAGGAAATGTTACCTAATACTTCATTATCTGCTGTGTTTTCTGCCAAAATGTATTAAGGACCAGGTCAACTGTGATACTTCTTTTAAACGGAACATAGCAAAAAAGGAAAATGCTATTGAACAATGTTTACAACTTTTAAAAAATTACATCTGAAAACTCCCAGCACAGTATTTAACATTTCTCATTTAAATCCTCACAACTTTTAGTCCTTAATACCAGCATTCTCATTTTTAAAACTGAAAAAAAGCAGGGCTCTATAAATTTAATCTGCCAGAGCAGCCGCCAGTTCAATAAGAACTCTTATAAGCTGCTTTCTAAGATACTAAACTACCAATTGGGCATCTACTATGCACCATGATACATCAAGTAATGAAACATTATTCAAAACAAAGCCAGATGACCACATATTGTTGGGTGAATGAGAATTTAGGAAAAAAGCAAAAATTTAGAAATAAACAAATTATATATGACTGTAGAAATCTACTGACTATAAAATGTGCTGTTCTTCTGGAACTGAATATTCAACATTGGCCTACATTTTAATTAACTTGAACAGTTTTGTTTTGCTTTATTTTAAATATATTCAGCTTTTTAAAACAGAAAATAAAGCAAGGACTTCCACCACTATCTCTGTGGGCCCCAAAGGATCCAGTCATCCCAGGTTAGAAGTATGACCAGAGATCATTCTCTCATCTAATAATAAGTAATCATCAAATTGTCAGCCTAAATGAATTTTCATCCTCCTACTTATCCCACCATTTAAAGGTAATAATTAAGCTATTTACAAAGTTACACAGTACCAGTGTCAAGATCAAAGGAAACCCTAATATATTTTGTCAAGGTCTTACAAAAGTTATGGCCTGTGATAAGGTGCCTATTAAAAGGAAGACAGTATCTAATGTTAAATAGAAAAGTAGACAATGTGCTGCATAATCAAAGATATAGATTCACTGTCATAAAGGAAATGAAGAAAGAGGGATTGATTAACTTCTAGAGAAAGGGGGATTGATTAACTTCTAGAAGAAAAATTTTTCCTTCAAGCTTCTAAAACAATAATTACGTTTTTTTCCTTACATCCAAAAGGCCACCCTAGGAACAATGCATTTAAGGGAATATGGAAGCAGATTTTAATTCCATAAAAAAAAAAAAAATCAAGAGTTAAACACTGAAATGAGCTACATCACAAAATAGCTCACTGTCATTTACTTGTATTTATGCAGAGATTAAAATGTTAGATAGGATTCTTTACAGACATTAGGCAAGAACAGGGGCTTTCAATACTGGCTGTGCATTAAAATAATCCAGGGAAAGGAAGATTTTTGCTTAATGATAAAGCCTGGTTCAAACTCCCAGAGACCCATTTTTAGCCTGGGGTGGGACCTAAACACCTATATTTTTTAAAATCCTCAGGTAAAGAAATCTGAGTAAGAGCACATCGATGTCAACATACTGATTGTGACATTATGCCATAGTTTTGCAAAATGCTATCATTGCAGCAAAATCACTCAAGGGTATGTGGGATCTCTCTGCATTATTTCTTGTACCTGCATATGAATCTATAATTATTTCAAAATAAAAAGTGTGATGAAAAAGTCCCCAAGTGGTTATGCTTTGTAGCTTAAGTTAAAAAAAGTATATCAGTGGACTGGAGAATCTTATATTTCTGCTAAGAGACTGCAAACTGTTCTTTTAATCTTAGCCACTGAAAGGAATTAGGAATCCTTATCATTTAAAGTTATAATAATGTTCCGCAAAGACAAATACAAATAATGTATCCAAAATAAAAAATTCAAACTACGATGCCCTCCCATTAGTATACATATTGACTGGATAGATAAGCATTATACAATAGTCCATTCACCTCTTGACTAAGCAAGACATATATCAAGGTATGCAGCCTCTGGGAGCCCCAAGGAGCCCCCACCTCCAGGTCTTCACACTTTTGTGTAATCCCTTCCTCTTGAGTGTGGACTGGATTTAGTTACTCATTTACAACAGGTAAAATATGGCAAAGTGATAGGATGTGGCTTCCATCTTGGAGGGTCTCTTTCAGACTAATTGCTCTGAAGTAAAGAAGCTACTGTGTTGTGACTTTATGAAGAAGCCTATATGTCATGTAACTGATGTTTCTGGCCAACAACCAGCCAGTGAAAATCTGAGGCCTGCCAACTGTCACATAAGTGACCTTGGAAGGGGATCCCTTCCCCAATCAAGCCTTGAGAACTGTAATCCTGGCTTGGTACCTTGGTTGCAGCCTTATAAGAAGAGACCCTGAGCCAGAGGCACCCAGCTAAGCTGCACCCAGGATCATAATCTACAGAAACTGTGCAATGATAAATGTTTGTTTTTAAGCCATTAAGTTTTGGGGTAATGAGGCTAAAGAGATTCATGTAGCTACCAAAGGTCAAACCCAAAAGAAAGGAATCTAAACTGATGACCTCCGCCCATCTTATTACATAATACGAAACCTCCAAGCTTCTGCAACTTATCCCCAACAATTCATAAACTCTTCTGCTTTGGCTGACCTCACCATTAGGTAGGTGTGCACCTTCCTCATTCTCACTTGGTTCAATTTCTTAGTATGGCTTCCCATTCCTCTTTTCTACGCATCCAAATCCTCGTCATCTTCTACATCTGAATACCTACTACTATCTACTTAGCACTTATCTACTTACTGACCTAATAGCTTTGAGTGTCTAAATTCAAAGAGAACATGAACTCCTTCAGAATAAACCTCCTCATAGCAACATTTAATACAGTACTGAGCAGCATTTTACAGTATCAACCAGACCTTATATCCCTTCCAATGTATTAAATAAAGAGACTCAATTATTTTTATTAAAAAAAAAAAAAAAACTTCCCAAGCAGTGGGGAAGGGTGGGAGGAAAATCATGTGCTCCAACCTAGAACATGAGATGTCCTTAGTTCGGTTTGCACAGTTGAAATAAGCGAGTAAAGACCACCTTATCTGAAGGATAGCAGTTAATGATGACAATCCCCTTCAACTCTATGATTTAGCCTAATAAGTGTTGTCAAAACTCTTGAAATTTTCCTTTCATTAGCTTCTTAAACAACTTGCCTTCCATCATTAACCCACCTCTGTAGTAATTCACAACTAATTGTAACACACGGAGAAATACTGCCGTTAACTTTTAACTACATCAGTGATTCTCGAACTTTAGCTTGCATCAGCATCACCTGGAATGCTTGTTAGAACAGACTGCTAGACCCCACCCCCAGAGTTTCTGATTCATAGTACTGCCATAAACAATTCAATAAGAATTAAGGTAATTTACAGTTTAGAGCTCATGGAGATCAGCTGGGAAAAGATAGAAGTTCAAGAGTAAATCATACCAAACACTTTAACAGCTTCAAAACACACACCCACAGAGTCTCTCTCTCACCTTCCTCTCCCTTACACCCCACTTTTCCACCCAAACAACTGTTCATCTTGATATGAGCATTTCCAATTAAGGATGTTAAACAAAGCATTGATGTAAAAAAGATCAATCTAGCAGTTTAATTCTAGATATTTAACTTCCCAAATTAAAAACAAAGAAACAAAACAAAGCCTAACAAAAATGGGAGATTCTAAGTCACAAATCACCAGTTAGAGGAAAAGCCAGGGCTCCCAGCCAGTGCACAATACACTAGAATATACTTGCCTCTCCATCTATGCTTGAAATCTCACCTTAGAAGTTCTTTAAATTAAATCTTTTAAATGAATAGGTAAAATAAAAATAAAATTTTTCAAATCAACAGCCAACAGAAAATTTCTCCCCCTGAGGGTTAGTTATTACTATTGTCTTTAAAGCAGATTATTTAGCATAATAAATCTTATAACAACAAGATGCCCACCCACCTCTCTATACCTCCTCTCTGACCACCCACATCCAGCCCCATCCATGGTCCTCTCCCTCAGTACATGCTTTAAATGTGATATTCCGAAGAGGTACTGCCTCCTTGAGGGTCAAAATCATGACAGTGCATGAACTATGTATGACTATTCTAGTGGTTCAGAACTATCACTGAAGTAGCTAAAAATACATAGATGCTCAGGCTCCAACTCAGACTTAACTAATGAATAACAATCTCTGGGAATGGAGCCCAGGGACCTCTATGTTCCCCACTTCTAAGAGCTTCTAAGGCAAAAACAATGCCCTCTACTTAACATGGTAATTGAGAACACAAGGCATAACCAACATTTGCTGAACACTGTTGTGGAAACAAAATGAGAAGTTTAAACATCCTTCAATTGCAGAATTGTGTAGTGTTTAACAAATTACCTAGCTGTTCAGGCAATTACAATTAGAAAATTACTTTTTAATATTAGCAATATTAGTTAAATATAGTTGGGTAAGTTAAACGCTTTAAGCACTTTTCTATCACTGGTATAGGTTGGAGTTAAAGAAAATCCTTGACCTTAAGAGTTCAAAAAGTAAGCTAGGTAGCCACAAAGGGGTTAAATAAAATAAGAACAAAGTAAACCATAACAAGAGAGTTACAGGAAGCCAGAATACCAAGAGTTTTCAAAAACAAAACACTGTTCACCTATTTGACTACAACTAACCTGCAGGTATCTACAAATAACAGTATTTATTTGTTGTTGCCCAGAATTACTCTTCCAGAAAGGTAATCAAATTCCCAAGGAAAGATCAACTTGGCCATCTTTTTACATTTGTCTTTTTCTACTGCAAATTTATTTTCAAATAGACTAATAACATACCTGATTTCATACTGAAAAGTAGCACTGGGCAGCAGGAGATTTAAATTTTTTAGAATTAACAGTAAGCTCTCTACTGGTTTTTAACTTGATAAACATAAAACTTATTGTCACATTAAACCAACATTAGTTTAGGTGAAAAATCTAGACTGATATTTAAAGCCTATATGAATATAAAGAGGTCCTATAAAGCAAGAGAAGATAAATATGCCAAAAGCGGGTAAAGTGAACAAATGCAAGGGTAATTCACAAAAGAAATATCAATGCTCAATAAACATGTTAAAAGTTCATCCCTTTTTCAAAAAGCAAATTCTATAAATGATTACCATTTTATCCTAAGTAAGCACCAACTGGTGGGAGAGGAAACTAGCATAACCTTTCTGAAAACAATATGGTAATAGTAAATTTCAAGGTAAATACCTTGAAAATAAGCAAATCCTTTGACTCAGCAATTTCATTTATCCTAAGAAAACATTCAAAGATTTACCTATGAAGGTATGCCCAATGAGGTTTATAAAAGCCAGAAACTAGAAAATACAAAGGCCAATATCAGACTTATCAAATAAATTAGCTTAGATCTATGATCATGTACGCACTTGAAAAATATTTACTGACAGGAGAAAGATTCTGCTTTTTTCATACTGAAAATATAAACAGAACATAGAGTACAATTCTGTTGTCATTAAAAATATGTATAGCTCACCCAGAGGGTCTGGAAAGAACTACAGTTCAAATTTTGGTGTATCTCTCTGGGTGGCAGGCTTATTTTGCCTTTTTTTCTTGCCTAAGCGATTTCTTTCTTACAATGTGCATGTTATTGTCTGTGTAACTTTTTAAAATCTGTTAACATAAATAGCCTATAACATTACTAGAACCTACTTTAGATGTGGTTAAGTATACCACTTGGAGAAAAGATACACTGGGATAAATCTTATCCTTTGATTTACTGATATTTCTAAATCTGAACTGTAACAAGGGATAGTTATTTATATATTCAAGAATTCTTTTTAAAAGCATCTTTAACACAGACTAGAAAAAGTTTTCAAAGATCAATCATGGAAACATGGTAAAAGTAAGACACCTTAAGAAATCCCTACTATTCTGTAGGTCTTTTTAGTTCAGTTCATCTGAGTTTATTCTCTCTCCCCTAAACTAACAAAGAAAGAATGATGTCATATGCATTAGCTCCATCTCTGTTCCAGAAGTAACATAAAGAACTTGCAAGGTTTAGCCTCCGTGATTAAGACACACCTAAGAGCTGAGAAAGTTGGATGAGATTTTAACTACATAAAAACAGATTAGTTATAAAGTTAAATTATAAATATCCATGTTTTTTTAAACTAAAGGAAATACCAATAAACTAAGTAATAAGTTTGAAAACATCAAATTTTATACAGCTGCAAATAGAATTCAACGTTTTACTGTGAATTCTGTTTGCTAGTTCCCCCCCCCCCAAAAAAACTCAATTTAGTGGCCTAAGAGGTCAACTGTCATATTTTGGGAATCAGAAAAAGAGCGGTAAAACTTATCTTCCTCCCACAACCCTTCAATTTCCTCCTTAGACTGCATTATCTATATGAAAATTTGAGATTTTTATTGTTTAGTAATAGCAACAGCTATCAGATTTTTTTTAACATTATTCGAAACACTCCTCAAATGGGTCTAAATGGTTCAATTTTCAAAAGTCTGTTAATCATGCAAAGTCAAAGACTAGGCAGTGACACATTGCTAATTTGCCAGTGAATACTAGCCAACTAATTTTAAGATAAAAATGTAATGACTGAGTGGCTATCGAACTTACTGCTCATGTATAGTTTCCTTCCATGTAACTAGTGTTCTCTAAAAGTTTCACTGAATCGAGACTTCATTTTCATTCGACTGTACACCTGACCCCAATCATAACTTTTTTTCCAAACAAATAGAAACTTTTTATTTCTTAAAGCTCAAGAACGCAAAATCTGACACATGTGGTTAAATAAAATGTAGTTATCAACTTAAAGCAAGCCTAAATTACTGACCACGAAATAGAAATTACCAGAGAAAGGAGTTCAGAAGCAAAAAGCCTCTACTTTCTAACTCACAATAGAGTCTTGTCCAATATTAGACAATAACATTACGCTTTGTTGTTTTAGCTCCAAGGCTGGGTATACAATCTGCAGTAACTCTTCCAACAACTTCAAGTTAAGTCATATGCTACCACCGGGAAGAGCAGGAGTTAGGTCTCAAGCAAACAGTAAAAAGATGCAAGCAGAGCCTCACCATCGAAAAAGAAGGCCCATCAGCACCTCTTCCGAGAAATAGTTCCCCTCCCCACCTTTAAGTAGGCACTTAAGATCGCCAAGCAGATCCATTTCTTTATTAACTGGTGCCCACTTGGGGCAACCGTACACCAAGCTGCTCTTAGGCCTACTCTACCCGCTTCCAAAAGTGCTCAAGTAAGACTGAACGCTGGGGTAACCCTCTTAGGAGCCCAGTTTTCCTGCTCTTCTCAAACATCGCCTCCGCCCCGCCCCTGTAGGCGCTCCTTCGGCCAGAGGAAGGACACCGGGCCCAGGGACAGGCAGGCACTGCCCGCAAGGGAAGTCTTCGGCGGCCGGAGGCCTCCGCCATAGTAGGACCCGAAAAGCACCGCCCCCAGCGCACCTCCCCACACCGGCTAACCGGCGAATGTCTGCTTTCGACACCCTCAATCCCCAGCAGAGGCAGCGAAGGAGACAAGGCCGGGAGGAACCGGGCTGGGCTGCGCACCAGGCCCAGGCCTGCCCCTTGGGGCCGCTCGAATCTGCTCCCCTGTCCGGCCCCGGTCAAGCCAGCACGGCGGCCACCCTCACCTGGATGACCTCGTTGACCTCCCGGATACATTCCACCATGTGTTGCAGAATCTGCTCAGCCGTGAGCACCTCGTAGCGGTAATCCTCCTCCTGCTCGTGCCCCGGCCCGCCGCCGCCGCCACCACCGCCGCCGCCACCTCCGGGCCCCAGAGCGCTGCCGCCGCCGCCGCCTGTCTCCCCGCACAGCAGTCCGTCCCGCTCCCCGCCGACGCCCAGCCCGGGCTCCACCAGCTCAACCTCGCCCAAATCCAGGTTATCATCGTCCGGCTCGTCCTCGTCCTCGTCCTCCTCGGCGCCGCTGTCCTCCTCGCTGCACTCTTCGTCCTCGTCGAACTCGTAGTTGTAGCCCTCGTCCGAGTCCATGGTGCGACGCGCGGAGGCCCGGCGGACGCTGGCCCAGAGGCGGGGAGAGGGCGGGGACGCCGAGGCCCCGGCTCTCGCTCCGGCTGCGGCTGATGTCCGGACGCAGGCCTGGCTCCGGCCCCGCGGGCCGCGGCTCCTCCCCGGGCGCGGCGGTTGGCAGTTGGAGGTTGGCGGCAGCGGGGAGGGAGGGAGGGAGCGAGGGGGCCGCTCGCCGCCCGCCTCAGTCAAACGCGGCTTTGCTCCGGCCTCGGACAGAAAACAGACCCCAGCGCCACCTCCACGGCCGCTGCTACCGCTACTGAGCCAACAAAGGGGCGTGCGTCACCGCGTCGCGCTGCGTCTCGCGTCACTACTCCTGGCGTCACAGCGCCCCGCCCCGCCGCCCCTGCGTGAAGTTCGGGGAGACCCCACGGCCCTTCCTGGCCCTGGGAACGCGGCACCGGAACAGTCGTTCTCTCGTCGTTCTGACGGCGGTCGCTCCGTGGGCCAAGACCCGTGAACCCCATGCTTGAGGCGGATACGGCCTCCTTGTCCCCGCGAGAAGCGCCTCTGGACCGCCCATTGGTTTTTGACGCAGGCCATAGGGATCCAGCCCCCTTCTCAATCTGGTGAAGACCTCCGCTGTTGAGCTAAAATTCCTGTTGCTCACGCTACTAAATGGAAATGTTTTTTGCGGAACCTCTAAACTGTGGCAGGTGAACCTCGTTTTAAGTAGTTCTTTTGATTCAGTACGTTTGGTACAGACTGCAGTGGTTTTTAATTAGCCTGTAATGACGTCATTTTAAAGAAGCTTTTCTTGAAAGCTCAACGAGCGCCAATAGAGCACTGTATAAGGGTTTTAGATATATTTTTCTTATCTTCACGAAGTCGCAGTACCTATTTTATACCTTTGGAAAGAGGCTTGACCAAGGCCACAGAATACTTGCCCTATTTTAGCCACTAGATGACCTAAAATATCATAAAATGCTTTATAATGCATAATACGTATTATATACTGGAGTATATAAAGCGCATTTTAATACAAAGTACAGGCAATAATGAAAATAACTGCGAGGACCAAATATAGCAAAAGATATTGTGCTCTTCTCATATTTGGAAATATGTAAGCTGAGTATTGACCCATGCTAGGAGTTTAACAAAGATGGCCTCAGGGAAGAATAGAAGCAAAGCGCAGTAGGTGTAAAGTAGTTTAGTTTGGGGAACTTAAACAGCAGGAGGGTAAATGGCAAGATATCAGAAAAGTTAGGAGCCAGGACAGTAAGAGTATTTTATGCCATTCTAAGAGTGGACTTAAATCAGTAGGGCAGGAGCGCAAAAAAAAAAATAAAATAAAGTAAAAAAGTGTTCTGAAGCAAGAAGAGGCATAAGAAAGCTCCCTTTTGGGAAAACAACGGATTGGTCAGATTGAAAATCTTTTCAAATCTGAATCTCTAACTTTTTGGTAAACCTTAGTGTTCAACCTACAGGTACCCTTTGGAAATTTTGAAAAGTTAAAAATTCCTTTATAATGTAAATAAGCCTCTATTGTGTTAGCTTTTAAATAAGTCACATTTCCTAAAATAATCTCAGAATTTGCAGAGTAAAGCTCTTAACATCCATGCTGGTAGGTCTTGGTCCTTTGATTCTGTTTCTATTTAACAATTTTGAGTTGTTGCCACAACTAGGGCAAGCTAAGGACACTAACAACCCTTTTCTCCATACTCCACCCCCATTGTTATATACCTACAGAAAATAAGCAGTACTTATCAATATCCTAAATTTCTTTGCCCTATCTTTTTTTCCCCATTGTTTGGATGAAACCTACCATTCATA
Source organism: Eonycteris spelaea (assembly GCA_003508835.1). Taxonomy (NCBI): domain Eukaryota; kingdom Metazoa; phylum Chordata; class Mammalia; order Chiroptera; family Pteropodidae; genus Eonycteris; species Eonycteris spelaea. The sequence continues at coordinate 2,863,642 of PUFA01000103.1, read as the reverse complement.
TCTTCCCCTTTGGTACAGGAACAGTGACCACTATTGGAGAAATTTGTACAACAGCATTCATTCTATTCCTAAATTCCAATCAGCAATCACAACGGAATCCTTGACACTACCCAGCAATCCTGTTAAATTTTTCTGAATTATCCACCCCATCTAAGCAGCTCTTTCAAATCTGCAGTAGTTTTCACAAAACCCCAACCTTGCTTATCCAAATCCTCTCAAAGTAGGTGGCTTTACATCACAGAGATAGTTGAAATTATAAAGACCAATGTGACTGAAGCATACTAAGCAAAGAGAGAATGTTAAGGGATATAGTCAGAGAAGGCAGATCAAAGCAGGGACCAGTAGGGCCGTGGAGAATTTTGCGTCATTGCAATGGGAAGCATTAAAGGGTTTTAAGCAGAAAAATGAAATAATATGATCAGTGTTTTAAAAAAAATAACTATGGCTGCTTTTTGGAGAATGGACTATGAAAGCAGGGACCAGTTAGGCTATCTCAGTAGTCCTGGTGAATAATGATAATAGCTTGGGCTAGGGTTGTGACAGTGGAGATAAGTGGCCAAATTCAGGTATAGTTTGAAAGTAGAGCCAGATTTGCTGATAGCTTGACTGGGGTTGTTGGAAGAATCAAGGATGCCTACTAGATTCGGGGCTTGAACAACTGGGTGTCATTTACCAAAGCATGTTAAATTTGAGATGAAGTAGAGGTATTGAATAGATAGTTCCATATACTAACATACAAAATGAGGATCAGGAGAAGTTAGGGTTGGAGATAGAATTTTACCAGAGTTTATGTCTACAGTGTTAAACAGCGTAGGCTAAAGGTTAAGAGCTTAGGCTTTGAAGAAGACAGCTGAATTTGCTTCTGATCTTCCAGTTGCTGTCTATAACCTTGAGTAAATTACTGAACCTCCGTGAGTTTCACTTTGGAGAATTATAATTCCTATTCTTATAGGATTCTTTGAGAGCATCAAGTGAAATAATGATTTGAAGCAACTGACAGTGTGTGGCACATTGTTAACTGCTTAAAAAATTAGAACATTAAAAACGTGTCATATGTCACCTTGCATCTTGTGGGAAAAAAATATAGCCAATTGGATTTATAGCCTTTTAATTGATTTTATTTTAATTATGCATGTATGTACATGGTCAATGTCATCTCTATTTTCTAGGGAAAAAAGTTGATCTGCTGCTTCCTCAGAAACTTTTCCATTATCTTATGACTTCTTATTTGGCTAATGTCATAGGAAATATCATAATGATTCTGAATTTTGGGATCTCCTAGTCAGGGATAAACCTTCATAACCATATTTTTTTTAGCAACATTCATTCCATTGATATTTTTGAAATTATCTTAGAATATCATGCTATTATCTTAGGTTATCATGCTATTTAAGGAAACCAGTATAACAACTTCTCTCTGGCCCCAAATTGGCCAAGGGATGACCCACATACAATGTTTTCTAAATGACTTGATTGTAAAGGCATTGCCTGTGTTATTGCTTTCTCAGCTATGGTGATTATGGGGTAGAAATATAGTCTGTAAACAACAACAGAACAAGGTCCTTGAAAAACCTGAATAGGCAAGTTAATTCTTCCTTGGTGCCAAAAGAATCACTGTTGGTAATCAGGTATTTCCATTGTCCCCATGTCCAAATGAATTAAAAAAATATTAGTACACATTTATTAAATACTCATGGAGCAAACTTTCATAAATATTTTTATGCTCACCAAATGGTTATGAACGAAATTCCAACAGGAAGAATATGCAAGTGCTTTTCAAGTAAATAGAAATTAAAATAGCACTAGTATTTTTCAAGGGCAAACAATAGAGCTATAAATTATGGAAAAGTCTCTAGTAATGGCAGAACACAAAGTGACCAACCATCCCAGTTGGCACAGAGCAGGGGTTTCCTTGGATGTGGAATTTTCTGTGCTAAAACCGGAAATCGCAGACGAAATGAAATGGTCACCTTACAATGCACCCCACAAAAATTATTATATAAATAGAACACTTTCTAAAACTAAGTGGAAAGAAATTGCTTTTTGTCATTTTGTTTATAAAGTCTGTTTTCATGCAGTAATTTTTGCTGTTTAAAAAACTTTTTGTTTTTCCTGTGTTTTACCAGGCAGAAGGTAAGAAAAAATTTTAATATAAAGTTAATTTTAAATTAAATTTTAGCAAAAGTGCAAAGAGATACTAAAAAGCTAATTGAGTACTTTACATTTCTTTAAAAACATCTGGGTACTTAAAATTTTGTTACAAACAACAATTAAGTGTTACATCATTGTTGAGAGGTGGTAAATAATAATAAGGCTTAGAAAAACTGAGGTTCTATGCCTCATTAGCAGTCTGAGAGAGAGAGTAATAACCAAAAATATAATTCGATTCCTGACTGCAGCCCTTTCTTTAAGATATCCTCTACTATCCTTTTAGAAAACAAGATCTGTAGATTTTATTACTGAACCTGAGATTTCATACAACTAATTATCCATATTATGTGTTAAGATAATGTTGGAACTGGAAGTGGAGTACATGCCCTCAAACAGATAAACGTCCAGATTGTCAGCATAAACATATGTAATACTCATTCCTCTTGGAAATATGTAATAAAAATAGAGTAGTGAATAAATAGATGTGTTATCCTCTATTCACACAGTAAAGTAATAGTGGACAACTTTTGATAACATGATTTCTTGTCCAGAATTGTTTATGAACTGCTTTACATGTTACTTTCATGAAAAGATAATTTAACATGTTGGATGCATGGTTTGACACATTCTCATGCTGAAGCACTAAACAGAGTTCCCATTTTAAAGAGTTTGAAAGGTTAATAAAATAATTCAAATCATTATGTTATATCTAAATGTTATTAAAATGGAATAATTTCAAAGAGTTATACCATAGTTATCAGTTGGTATATATTTTTACATAAAGCAAAGTCAGGATATGCAGACATTTTTTTGTGAACAATAATAAACTGCATGTATAGCTATGAGCTTTAGTTTTCTTCTAGGTGAGTGTATGTGGGAGGTTTCAGGTGGAGAGAGTCAGACAGAGGAATGCTGTACAAAGTGGATATTCTCAGCTAACTATGAGAGGTACTATGGTGTGTCAGCACCATAAGCTCCACAACTAGTATATATAATATTATATAACTTCAAGCAAGTTACCTAACCTCTTAAGAGCCTCATTCCCATCTAAAAAAATAGAAACAATAATAATAGGATTTTCCTCATTGGATTGTAACAATTAACTGACTTAATGTAAAGGACTTATTACATCATCATTAGTGGATGCAGAAAAGGTACAGTGTTTTGTTTCAGACCTGAGAATATACAGAGATAATTATTGAGTCACTTTTAAAGCAGTGGCCCTTTTAAGATACAGACCATTATCCATTTGTCAAATTGTCGAAAATTTTGCTACTCTCTTCTGATATGCCTGATTCTTTATTAGTTAATACAACAGGTTGTTTTATTCACCAAGAGTATGTCAGGCACTGTGCTAGATGTTGAGAATGAGACGATAAATAAAAGCATTTCAGCTTCAAGATGCTCAGACTACTGAGGGAAACAGATATATAAACCATTAATTACATTATAATATGTACTATAATGAAGTATGATCTGAATGTTAGGGGAACAAGAAGATAGACATCTCAGTGTAGGAGGCAGACAAGGGTGTCATGGAAAGCTTTTTAGAGGAGGTGTGGCCAAACTGAGTATTGAAGGAAATATAAATGATGTTCCAGAATGAGGGAGTATATATAAATATGAAAGAATATGGTGTATTTGAACTATGTCCTGTTTGGTCAACATGCCTAAAATTTAGGATGTACGTGAGATTGTTAAAAATGCCCTTGTTCCTTCTCTGTACACTTCCCATATTCCTTTCCCTTTTCACATTCTTTATCATCCTCTCTCCCCTTCCTCCTTAGGTAACTTGGCCAAAGCTTCTATAGCCTGCAAATGGTAGAGTTAGAAATCGAACCCCTGATTCATATCTCTGTCTCCAGAGTCTATGTTTCTCCTGCTATCCTTTGAAGATTTTTCACTCTTTTAGTAACGTTTGTCATTATTTTCCTAAGATTTTTATGAGAGAAGCTATGTCAGGTTACTGGCTTTATTAAACTAATTTTGATTATTGCATCTGGATTATATGGGACAATAGGATGGGTGGAAGGAGGGAAAGATGTGTTCCACATTAATTCAATTAATTATACATTTACTGAATGTAATTGGACAAAAACCATTGTAGTAGGTATTATTGAATATACAAAGCAAAGGTGACAACATGGATAAACCTAGAGGGTATTATGCTAAGTGAGATAAGTCAGACAGAGAAAGACAAATACCACATGATCTCATTTATATGTAGAATCTAAAGAATGAAACAAAACAGAAATAGACTCATACATACTGAGAACAAACTGATGATTTACAGATGGGAGAGAGGTTAGGGAAGCAAGAAGATAGACATCTCAGTGTAGGAGGCAGACAAGGGTGTCCTGGAAAGCTGAGTGAAAAAGGTGAAGGGATTACGAAGTACAAATAGGTAGTAAAAGTAGTCATGGGGATATGAAGTACAGCATAGAGAATATGGTCAAGAATATTGTAATAACTATATATAGTGCCAGGCAAATCAGGGGGATCATTTCATAAATTATGTAAATGTCTCACCAATGTGCTATACACCTGAAACTAATATAAATTAATATTGAATGTCAACTCTATTTAAAAAATAAAAATTAAAAATTTTAAAAATAAAATTGATATATACAAAAAAAATGTATAAAAAGGTTCCCACATACAAAAAAGAAAATACAAAGCAGGTTAAATTTCCTACCCTTAAGAAGGTTACAATCTAATACAGAAAATGATACAGGAAGATACTGAATGCAAAACAGCTCATCTATAGGGGGGAGAGGAAGGAGGAAAGTAGATAGGGTAAAAGGGGTCAAATATGTGGTGACAGAAAGAAATCTAACTATGGGAGGTAGACACACAATATAAATAAAAATATATATATGTATATACATATATCATATATATGTATATATGCCTTACTGTTAAAATGTACAGCTGAAACTTACTGGATTTCGTCAACCAATGTCACCATAAAAAAATATTAAAATAATATTATTTAACAGCTGTCACTTAAGCTTAATGCTAGGGTAGTTGTTCTCAGCTTTTTTTTTTTTTTTAACAACTTCTAAGGAAGCTTTTAGAGCTTTTAATCCTAATTACCTCCACCCGTGAAATTTTAATACCACAGATATGCTGTGTATTTATGTACTGTATGTATATCTGTGCTTTATACATAAAAAGAGTACATTATTTTTCACACACACCCCTAAAAACCAGTTTTAACACCCTTGGGGGCAATATTCCCCATGTTGATTGTATATGCTAGACTAGGCTATCACGTTCAAAATCTAAGATTGGTAGTCAAATTGTAGTTTCAGAATTTTGGTAAATATCTACCAATGATTAAATATAATTTAAAATTAAATTTCCTGAGTTAATAATAAAACTCATGTCATTAGATCAAAAAACAAATGATTTTGTATATCCATTCCTGTGTGGCTGAGTTCAGGATTGCCACATTGTGTGTAACAATATAGTCTGTGTGATGGGAAGGGGAGAATGGAAAATAATCTAAAGATATAACCATGATGTGGTTGAAAGAAAAATTCAAGTTCAATCATTATTTCAACTTCAGCCCACTCTAATCATCTTAAACTTTTCCTGACATTCATAACTTGTACAGAATTATGTTTGTCCTCTTCAGTATGTAATTACTTCTCTATGAATTCTTAAATTCACTCACATGTTAATTTATATACAGGCCAGAAATATATACCAACCAGAAGATTCACAGAGTATATACATTCATTTTAGTCCTCAATCTAGAACTAAGACTACAAATGTTATGCTAATTTTTACTCTATATAGACACTCTTTACAAGTCAGTTTATCAAAGTTAAAGTATCCTTCCCAGGAAAAAGTTGAATTCTCCTGGCCTGTTTGCCAAGGAACTGGGGGGGATCTCTGGTGAACTGCCTATGAAGAACTGAATCTTTAACAAGGAACTGAAAGCCTTAGTTCAAAATTCTGTGAGGAGCTAAATTCTGTCAACAGCCTTATAAGTGAGCTTGTAAGTGAATCTTCCTGCAGTCAAACAGCCCTGCCCAACACCTGAAATCCTGAGACAGAGGACCCAGCTAAGCCACACCGACATTCTGACCCACAGATACTCTGAGATAATTTTTGTTGTGTGAAATTCAACCAAAATATCTCCTTTTAAATGATCAATTGTTCAATAAGTACCAAAATAATTGGTCAGATTCTGCTTAGTACACACCACCTTAGAATTTAGCTCTTCTTCATAGCATTGATCAAACCTGAATAATATCTGTCTGCTCTCTGAATTGGGAGCATGTGGGAGAAGACTATTCCTGTCCTGTTTATTACTATAGACTACATATATAACTCAGTTTTTGATACTCAGAAGGCATACAAAATACGGTAATAATAGACCTTAATTTGTTTCCTGAATCATTCTTTCAACCAAATTAGATCCTTACCACATTTCATATATCAAAATAAAATCCAAATAAATATTTAAGTCTGAAGAAAACAAAATTTGTAGATGAAATATTGGTGAATATTTAATTAACTGGGAGTGGGGAAAGCCTTACCAAGCCTATCAATGGCAATATCTATTAAGCAAAAGATTAATAGTTTTGGCTACATAATTTGAAGCTCCGTTTTGTAAAAACAACATTATAAATAAAAGACAAAGATAAACTGTGAAAATATTTACAACGTATATGACAAAGGGTTATTTATCTTTAATGTATAAAGATCTCATATGAATTAGAAGCATACATATGTACATGTATTAGTATATTTGGGGGATAGAGATATAAACTGAAATACAAATGACCTAAAAGGTCAACTTTATTAGTAACTGAAATGGAAATTAATAAGATTCCATTTTCGCCTATCAAAATCGTAGAGACTTTATAAAATGCTAATACTAATGGGAAAGAAACGGACAGAATGACAACTTCTACAAGTACAATGTGGTACAGCTTTTCTAGAGGATGATTTGTAAGCAAGAAAAATCTTTTTTTTTGTAAGGAAAATATTAAAATAAGTATACCCTTCAATCCAGAATTAATTCTTCTAGTAACTTAACCTAAGGAAATTTGTACCAAACTCTAGCTGCAAAATGTACAAGGAAGGAAATGATTAAACAATGATTAAACAAATTATAATATAAAAATTTTTAAATGCTACATTTTAAAATGATATTGCAGAAAAATACGAATTGGTCTGGAAAGATGGTCATGATATGTGGTTAAATGGGGTGGGGGAGTCAGTTATGAAGCAGTGGTAGAGGTTGGTCCTATGGTGTGTTGTGAGCACTTGTATGAGCGAGTTAAGGGGCTTTTTAAAACTTTATTATGTTTTAATTTACATATCATAAGGGTCACTCCCATTTTAAGTGTACAATTCAATGGTTGTAAATAAGCTTACAGAGCTGTCAACTGTCCTATTTCAGTTAAAGGGATATTTTTCTTATTTACCTGTATTTTCTTATATTTCTACAATATGTGTGTATAACTGGTAATTTTTAAAGTTAATTCTTCCTTTACTACTGACTTCTCCAAAAAAAAGAGGCAAAATATAAAATGCCAAAATAATTATAATGGCAGTTAAAAGGTTTTCCAAAGAACGCAAAAGCTAACAAGCTAATACCCGTTAATTCTTACAGAGGGATTGAAGACTCACAGAGATTGAACAACCTGCTTTCAGTTTGTATGTGTGCCTATTTGCAAAAGGGCTTTACTCTTTTATCCCTACCTGCCCTCTTTCTCCCTGACCTTGCTGATCCTCTCAACATATTTCAGCTTAAAGGAATAAGGAGTTTTAGTTCTGGAGCCCTTAAAATTTCTAACTCAACCTTAATTCTTAAAAGCAAATGGAATTAGACTTGATAAACTTAAGGAAAAATGAATTCAAGAAATAAATAGAAACATGGAATAAAAAAAAAAGTAATGGAATAGGTTTGCTTTTTGAAAGATCAATATGTAATACCAGTTATTACAGCTGTGTAAACTATAGGATATGTATCAAGTAAACACTGATTTCTTGGGCAAAACCACATGATCTTTCACCCTTAAATATCTTATGCCATCATTGAGAGATCAGATCTAAAATGCCCTAAAAACAGGGATGAGATTTGAAATTTTCTGAAGTTTTATCCCACTCAAACACATTTTGCTTTACAAAAATAGAAATAGAACACATACCTATGTTTAATTGTTAGTATGTAAGCCAGTACTGGAATAAATATGAAAATATGAGAAAGAGGAGGGTAAATGTCAAAGCCTTTCCGCGTCAGGAAAAAATAAAATCCAAAGATACATTTTTCACACGAGGATCACAGAATATTGTGAAATGAAATTCTAGTTATCTCTACTTCAAGCTTTTTATTTTCTGAATGAGAACATTAGAAGGGTTGTGGTTTGCCCATGGTGGCATTATTAGCTAGTTAGTGTCAAAAAGCTTAAATCAAAACCCTCATTTTTTTTTCTTTATCTACTGTTTTTTCTTTTAATCCTTGTTCATATAGGAGGCAGTATAATAAAGGCTCTGGAATCAAAGTGTTTGGTTTCAAATCCTGAGTCACCTCATAACTAGCAATGTAATATTGGGTAAGTCAATTATTAATCTTTCTGGGTCTCATCTGTAAAGTGGAAGAACTAACAGAATTTACTTCTTAGGAGTTAGTAAAGATTGACATATTAATATACAAACTGTTAATACAGTCCTGGCACATAGTAAGAATTAAATAAACATTAGCTAGTTGTTATTCAGCATAAATAAAGTATCTAAATTATAACATAATAGATAGGCAGGAATACAACTAAAAAATTGGAGAAGAAAGGGTCAAAGAAGTTGAATTTGTGTGTGGAGGTGGGAAAAATAGAAAAAGGGCATGGGGTGGAGAGGAAAAGTATAAATCAGGAAACTAGGATTGAGTTACAGCAAGATAACTAGACAAAAACTGGATCATAGGAGAATTTTAAATAAACAATGGATTGAAATTTCTGTAGAAGTTTGGGCTGTGATGGAGTTGGTAGCCTTAGGGTCTTAGTAGGAATAGGCTTCAAAAACCATGTTTTCTGAGCCAAGGTGTATGTGTGTATGAGAGAGAGAGAGACAGAGAGAGACACGTAGGGGGTGGGGCGGGGGGGTGGAGAGAGAAAAAGATAGGGAGAAAGAGAGAGACAAACCTTCCTATAAGCATTAATTATATAAGAAAACTAATTCTTTACATTCTTAAAAAGCCAGCCTAAGTATGATGTGGTTTGTAACACCCAAACAGCAGAAAGTTTGGTCCTGGAGTCAGAGCCAAAATAGTTTCAGGTGGTAGCTGCAGGCATACCTGTTTACCATTGGCAAACAAAGAGGCTTTTTGTCCAAGTGTTTGTGGTATGGCCTTTTGTCACCACTTTTTTCAGAGAAACTTGTTCAAAGTTAACGTAACAGTAATAGCACTCCTGAGAGTTCTATGGACCCCATCTAGAACCTTTCTCCTGAGATGACAAAGCTCTATATGCATAATCTCTCTTAAACAGCAGCGTATTGGAAATTAGAATTTTTTTATAATATGCACTTGATTCCCCAGAATGTCCAAACAAATAGAATTGACTGGGTTTAGAGCTGGAAAGGACTTTAGAAGTCCCTCATTTACAGAAGGAGAAACTGAGCCTCAACAGAGTAAACTGGTTTGCATGTCACCAAGTGACCAGTAATAGAGCTGGCACTAAAATTGCAATTGCCTAACTTCTAGCGTAGTGTTCTTTCTACTCTGATGGATTATTAACTTTATGTATATTTAAACTGGTTTTAAAAAAACCGATCCGGAGTTCCTAAATACTTCCCCAGGAATTGGTGCTAAATTGGCTGTAAAATATTATTAGTAGTGCTTGTTAGAGATACATATCTTGGACTCCATTCCCAGGATTCTGATTCGGTATGATCAGGATATGGAATCTGTATTGTTAGAAACTACCCAGTTAATTCTTTTGCTCATCCATGCCTAGGAAGTATTCTCTGGTCCAGGCTTTGATCAGATACACCAATCCCATCAGTACTTTCAAATAGCTTCTGCTCGAATACCTCCAATATAAAGTCTATTATATAAACAAGTCTTTTACAGCATGATACTGAAATGGAGGAGGATGAGGATGGGGTTTAGGTTCTGTTTTAAACTTTAGAAAACTCTACTCAAGCTTAGGCAGAGAAACAGGAATTCTCTACATATGAACAATCAATTGGGCACAGATGTCAGTTCACATAATTTGGGGCTATATGAACAGAAATATGAAAAGAGGCAGAAGATCTGTTGAGTTTAATAGTGGAACCCAGATGGACTTAATGATTCTTTTCCATAAATTAATTCTGTGTCCAAAATCAGTTGAACTCATAGTTTTGGGCACTTAAGAATTCTCTACATATGATTCTTTGAAGCTAACCTAATCCTTAGTTATTGCTCCAGCACCAGGCTTAAGGCAGTCAGCACATAGCATTCTCATGGTGACTCTTATTGTTCTGATCTAATCAAACTGAAAGGAAAGACTTACATTCCATAGTAGGTAAGAGATTTCGTTTCTCTTTCAACCTGTAAGTAAACAAGGATACATGTTACTACTATTGCTGCTAGATATTATCATGTGACCAGGAGGAAATCCACTTGAGGGTGAACCCAACAGATAGAAGGGCAGAGCTGTGAGAATTGCATAGAAATAGGGCCAGAACATGGTTGCACTTTACCCAGAGAGACCCTAACCACCAGACTTTCTGTTTTGTTAGATAATAAAATTTCATATTGTTTGAGCCTGAGTCAGGAACCATTATGCAGCTGAAAATATCTTAAGTATACATACATAAAAAATAGCAGGAGATTCAGCCTAACACTTTGTTTCAAAATAGGTATAATGTGACCAGCTCTAAACCCTCAAACCATGGCAGAATTATATTTACTAATTAAATCAATGAGTATGTGACCTGGAGTCTTTGGATCTCTAGCTTTATCACCAACTTTTTTTTACATGGCAATTGTCCACCCATGCAACTATAAACTTTAATTGAGGGGCACAGTCTAAGAAAGGTTTTCTAACCCCATTCAGTAGCTAGGCATAGTATTTATATTAGTATCTAATTAACAATAAGTAATGGATTTGCATAGGAGGTTTATGTATTTATTTAGCACTCACTATACAAGGACTGAAAGGTGGGGCCATTGAGGTACAAGTAAAACTTGGAGGCTAATGTCAAGGAAGCAGTAGAAAAAATTGTTTCGAGGAAGAAAAAATAATCAACCATTCAAGTGCTGATAAGAGCTCTTTAGAATAAAATGCAGTTGAGTAGGCAAGGCATTCACATTGTAAAACAAAGGCACACTATAACACTAGTTGCATATAGTAAATGTCATGTGAATTTAGTCTGTACATTATAGCTCTATGCTACACAAACTGTGGTTCATGGAACAGCATCCCCCAGGAACTGTTAAAATTGCAGAACCTCATAACCCTAGAATCTACTGAATCCAAATTTTTTGTTTTAATGAACTGATAAAGGCTGGTGTTTTAGAAATTTGACCTATTAGTATGCAGTACGAATTGGAATGAACAGAGTCTGAAGTAAGGGGACAGGCTTGATTTTTTACCACTTCTCTCTTCCTTTTAATTGAAAATTTTTATGTATATATAACTTGTTGTATATACGTAATTTATTTTTCATCTTCAAAAACATACATAGAAGTTATATATATATATAATTCTTTTTTACCTTTAAAACTTTATATATATTTATATATAATTTACATAATGTGTATGGATGCTATATACTATATAATTCTATAGGTATAATAATACATATAATTCTTTTTTCACCTTTAAAAACTGTTTATTTTTAACACTATTCCCTACTGATTTATGAAGAGTTTCCTTATTTTTTTTAACAGCTTAATGGTATTTCATTGACTAAACAATTATTTTCAGTATCTATAATAGACATTTAAGTTGTTTAAAGATTTACTTTTACCAATGAATGACTACATGTGTAAATCACTTCCCTTATGTATCAATATATCTGTAGAATTAAATTCCAGAAGTTGAATTGTTAGGTCAAAAAGAATAAGTACGTTTTAAACATTTCGACTGTTACTGACACTTTGCCCTCAAAAGAGGTAGTACCAATTTACACTTTCCACTTTAAGTGTGTGATATCCAAATTTTTAACATTTACCTATCTGATAGATGAAAAACAGTAGTACCTTGTTGTTGAGGTTGAGCATCTTTTAATGTATTCAGGAACCATTTGGATTTCATTTTCTGTGAGCCATCTGTAATTATATGAATTGTCTTTTCACTTTTCTGATGGTACTGTTTGTAGCCCAAAAGTTGCTAATTTTGACGTAGTCTAATTTATTTATTTTTTCTTACATCATTTGTGCTTTTGGTGTCATATCTAAGAAGCCATTGTCTAACTCAAGATCACAAAGATATACTCCTGCATTTTCTTCTAAGAGTTTTATAGTTTTACCTCTTAATTAGGTCTATAATTCATTTTGAGTTAATTTTTTTGTATGGTATAAAGGATGGGTTTCATTTCCAAACTCTCAGTTCTATTCCATTGATCTATATGTCTATCCTTCTGCCAGTGCCATACTATCTTGATTACTGTAGATTTGTAGGAAGATTAGAAATTTGGAACTGTGAGCCTTCCAATTTTCTTTTTTTCAAGTTGTTTTTGGCTGTTCTAGGTAACTTGTGTTCCATATGAATTTTATAATCAGATTGTAAATTTCTGGGGAAGAAAAGGAAGCTGGATTTTTAACAGGAATTGTGTTGAAACTATAGATCAATTTGGCAAAGATTGCCTTCTAAACAATATTTTCTTTCAATCCATGAACATAGAATGTTGTTCCATTTATTTACATATTTAATTTCTTTCAACAATGTTTTGTAGTTTACAGCACTTCTTTTGTTAAATTCATCCCTATTTTATTCTTTTTGATGCTGTTGTAAATGAAATTTTCTTAATTTTATTTTCATAATGTTCATTGCCAGTAAGTATACAAAGATACAATTGATTTTTTTATATTGATCTTTCATCCTGTAACCTTGCAGAGCTCATTTGTTAATTTGATGAATTTTACATGTGAATACACCCATGTAACCATCAGCAAGATAACAGTATAGTACATTTCCAAGACCCCATCATTACTGTACTTCCCCAAAGGTAACCACTATTCTCACTTTCATCACTGTTGGTGCATTTTGCTTGTTCTTTAACTTCATATAATGCAATCATACCTAGGGAATTTTTCATGTCTGTCTTCTTAACATAATGTCTGTGAGATTCAGCCATGTTTTTGCATGTATCAGTGGTTCTTACTCTTTTATTGCTTTGTGGTGTTCCATCTATATGAATATACCACAACATATTGATCTGGTTTTTTTGGTGGACATTTGGGTTGGTTCTGGTTTGTGTCTATTATGAATAAAACTGCTGCAAACAATCTTGTTTGTGAATTTTGGTGAACACATGCATGTATCTCTATGGAAATCTAGGAATAGGATTATTCAGTCAGAGAATAACACATACAAGAAAAAAAAGTACAAACCAATCTCCTTCATGATAGTTCAAGTCCTTTGTCAGATATTTTTTCCTAGTTATGCCTTGGCTTTTTGCCTTCTTAATGGTATCTTTTGATGAACAGAAAAATGGAAGTTATTAATTTTAATGAAATCTAATGTATCCATTTTTCTTTTAGTGTTATTTTTGTATGTGTCCTGTTCATGAAATCTTTGCACACCTTGATATCATGAAGATATTCGCTTATGTTTTCTTCTAGAAACTTTATTGCATTTAGTTCTATTCCGTTTTATTACACATTTAGCTTCATGCATCCACTAAAACAGTCAAGATACAGAACAGTTCCATCACTACAAAGATGCCATCTGTAGTCCTTTAATAACCACACCCCTTTCATCCTCCTCCCTTCTCCATCCCTAACCCTTGATAATGACTAATTTTTTTCCATCTCTAAAATTTTATCATTTCTAAAATGTTATATAAATAGACTCATTCAGCTTATTAATTTTGAGGTTGTTTTTTCCCACTTTAATTCCCTTGAGAGCCATCCAAATTGCTTTATCAATAGTTTTGTTTTTTTATTGCTGGGTAATATTCCATAGTATTCATATACCACAGTATAATCATTCACTTATTGAAGGACATTGAATTGTTTTTAGTTTGGGGCTGTTATGAATAAAACTGCTACAATCTTTCATGTACATGTTTTTGTGTGAATATAAGTTTCCATTTCTCTAGGATAATTGCCCTAGAGTGCAATTGCTGTGTCATGTGGTAATCACAAATTTAAGTTTATAAAAAACCTCCAAGCTATTTTGTATCATTTCACCTTTTCATTAGCAATATATGAATGATGTAGTTTCTCTGCCTCCTCAACATCATTTGAGAGTATCCTATTTTTTTATTTTAGCCATTCTTATGGGTGCATAGTGATATCTGTGTTTTTTTAACTTGCATCTTCCTAATGTCTAGTGATGTTGAATATCTTTCTGTGGCCTATTTGTCACCTATATATCCTCTTTGGTGAGAAAACTGTTCATGTTTTTTGTATATTTTCTAATTGGGTCATTCCATTTGTGTTTTTTTAATTGTTGAATTTTGAGCATTCTATATTATAGATAGTCCTTTATCATATATGTGGTTTGTAAGTATTTTCTTCAAGTCATTGTGGCTTTTGTTTTTCCTCTTCTTAATGAGGTCTTTTGTGGAGCAAAGTTTTTAATTTTTCATGAGATTAAATTTATCAAATTTTTTTTATTGATGCTTTTAGTGTCAGATCTTAAGAACTCTTTACCTAGCCCTAAGTCCTAAAGAGTTTCTCCCAGTTTCTATTCTAAAAGCTTTATAGTTTTACAGTTTATATTTAAGTCTGTGATCCATTTTGAGATAATTTTTGGATAAGGTGTATAATTTAGGTTGAGGATCAGTTCTTCAGCTATGAGATATCTAATTACTTCAGAACCATTTGTTGAAACATTATCCTTCTTCACTTAAATTGTCTTTGCACTTCAATCCAGTATAGTTGTGTTCATCTATTTCCATGTCCTATAGTTCAATCTATGTATCTATCCCTCCAACAACCCCATACTGCCTTTATTATGCAGCTCTGTAGCAAGCCTTAACAGTGGGTAGATGATTCCTCCCAATTTTTCTTTTTCAGGTTTTATTTTTGTTTATCATTCAGTATATTATTCTTTACTATTATGAATGTACTTTTTTACACTTTCTAATTGGTTATATTACTAATTTTAAAATTAGCTGTTGCTTTTTGAATGTTGCTCTTTCATCCATATAACTAATGGTTTTTAAAATTGGTTCTGATGGTAAGTTGGAACAGTGAAGTGGAGAGGAGAATGGAACAACTGACACTCTTGAATGAGGCATCAGAATGACTTCTTCCTTAGACCTTATCCAAACGTAGGCCATTTGAACTAGCTTAGCCATTCAGGAAGGCCTGGGGAAAATCCAGAGGCACACCTTGAAAAGGAAAGCAGTGAAACAAATACCCACTCTAAAGACAGAAAAGCTTTAGTAATTTTCCAGAAGAATGAGAAAGAAAATCATCACAGTTCAATTGTGTTTTGTCTTGTCTTCACCTACTGTTGGAAAGAGAAGTTGTGGAACAGTTATGCAAAATACTGCAAAGAGAAAGTGTAATTGAGGAAATTAAATAAACCTCTTTTCTAATACTAGGGGATGGACCATTCCTAAAAACTATAGTTTTAAAAACAATGTTTTTAAATAACTAGTTGAGCCCTTGGATCTCCATAAGGAGACCCAGAGATGATATTGAGAGTAAGGATTGGGGACAGGTGAAATTTCTGTGTGTAAGAAAATGTTAGGAAAATTGATATTGCTTCAAAATTGAATAGGGCAGAAAAAAATTAAAGAAGGACAAAGGAAGGAAGAGAAATAAAAGCCAAGAGTTTATGACATAAGGCAAAATCCAAGGATGAAAATGCCTGAGGAAGTCGTTTTTATTGTGCTTTTTACTTTTTAAGAACAAGTTTATTTTTTTGTTTTAATATCACTATTTTTAAATATTTTTTATTTTTTCAATTGCAATTGGCATACAATATTAGTTTCAGATGTACAACATAGTGATTAGACATTTATATAATTTACAAAGTGATCACTCCAAAATCTAGTACCCATTGGGCACCATACATAGTTATTACAATATTATTGACTATATTTCCTATTTTTTAACCATTTTGTAACTACCAATTTGTACTTCTTAATCCTTCCCCTTTTTTCACCCATTCTCCCAGCCTTGCTCCCATCTGGCAACCATCAAAATATAAGAACAACTTTATTTAAATACAATTTGTTGTAGTAGTATTCTGTTTCCAAAAAAAAAAAAAAAACCTTTAGGAAAGTAAGCTTCACAGAACTTCACAGACTTCAACAAAGACTTGAGTGATTTTTTTTCTCCTAGTTGAAGTCTATGTTATTTCCTCTTTTGCAAGAATGAGCTCATTCTTGTTTTACCACCTCTGAGCACTTTTCTCTTAAGCCCCTAGACTGAATTGGATGTGCTGTGCCTTTTGTATACTATTAAAACACCTTTTAAATGCTATTAAAAAACAGCCAAACATCTGATGCCTCCAAGGTTTTTGGCAAAATTATGGGGGAGTTGAAGTTTGTGTTTATCAATCTCCCACATTTCATGTTACTCTCTCAGTATCCCTGCCCTCTAGGTAACCAGCCCCTGCATCCTGCCTGAAGCTCTCAAAATTCTCCTGCCACCTAGACTTTCTATTTACAAAGTTTCTTCATTCTCTTCTCTCTACTATCAGAGAATCTGCTTAGTAGTTCGGTTATGTAATTATCTGATCAATTTAAGTAATCCTTGAATTAAGATATGACTAAAATTTTAACTATTCCCTTAGAAATTTTGTACTTTAAAACATCTGTCAATTCATATTTACCAGGAGGAATATCTTTTAATGTTTTCTGCCCTGTGCATCCTCCACTGTCTCTTAGTTCCTTATCTAATGTTCAAGAAAGTAAAATATGTAGAATGGAAATGACATCATTTGTTGAAGCCACTTTTAAAGGTGATAAAGTTAAAGGCCAGAGAATTTAACTAATTTGTAAGAGGTACAGGCAGACAGCAGTAGTAAAATAGTGACTGTTGAAGTTGTTAAGAGTAGGTTTTCATGGTTAACTACTCATATTGCCAAACAAAAAACTAACTTCTGTTTTCAAAGGCCAAGTGGATTTTGTGAAATTATTTAAGGCCTCATGGAATTTCCCTGAGTCTAGATGGTACAGTCTCTCTCAGAGAGTCTAGGTTGTTTTGCCACCTTTTTTCTTCCTTTACTGTTCCTGAAAATAGTCCAAAACAGTGGGAATAACCTACGTTTTTTTAATGAAATGTCTAAATAAAAAAAGAAGTGACTTGCCAAAAGTAGCCTTCAAAGTAGAAAAATGCATTTATTTACTCTGACTAGATTAAGTTGCCTACTAAAATAACCTGGGGTTATATAGATCAACAGGAAAAACTTCTCTATTGTTTATCACTGTGGCTGTAAATACGACTAGAGGAAATCTCAGAGTCTAGCTGGTCAATGAAGGATCTTAGACCAGGAAATATTTGTCAGAGGTCAGCCTAACTAATTAGAGGAGTGAGGACCAAAAGTAAGAGTTCAAATTTCCAAACTCAATGCTCTTTCCATTCTGCCAAGATGTTTCATTGTGTGGTCATGGAAAACTGGAAAGGCTTGGTGGCCTAGACACCCCATCTATTGCCAGCCTTTCCAGTCACAGCACACAGAAATAATGTGGAAATTTCCTTTAATAAGCTTTCATCAGTATCACGTTATTCTAAAGTTGTTGGTGCCTTTGACCCATACAGATGACTATCTTTCATCCATAATATTGACTGGTTCAATGAACAAGACGTGATTTAGGGAAGGTTCAACAGAGTCATTATACTGTCATCTTCGGGTTACCTCTAATGCTCCTACTATTCTTCATACAGAACCACAAACCATCTTCAACACTGAAGGGAAACCTCTCTGCTAGGCCTTTTTACATAAATATAAATATAAATATAAATAAATATATGTGTGTGTGTGTGTATCTGCCCTCTACTACCGTTTTAAAGCTAAGATTAATTTTTTTCTCTTATCATTATTAGTTGAATCTCTGTCCCCATTATCCCTGTCTTCAGACATTTTCTTTTCATTACCTTCAAGTCTGTCACTAGTCATATTGCCTATTGTCTCTGCCTCAGGTCTTGGCTCAGCTGTGTCCACTGGTTTTATCTCAGCAGCTAACCTTGCCTGAATTACTAACCCATCCCTTACTACTGATTCATTTCCTATCTCTGGCTCTGTCTGAGTCCATAGGCCTCCGATTCAGCTTGAGTTTCTAGCATTTTGGGGGTCTGTCATACAAATGACTTTCTTTTGGGGTCTCCGGCCCTGTCCGCATCTCTGGCTGTGTCTGCGCCTCTGCCTCTGTTTGGGTTCTTGATTGTTCCCTGAACTTGATTGCCTTTCTGGTGCTTGACTCACTCATGGAGAAACACCTACATTTATGTCAGTTAGACCCATTTCCACTGTGACTAAATTTCCTATCTTGTCCTTGTAATGGGGATCACACAGAGATTTTGATCTGAAGGAGAAACCTGAGAACTTAGATGACTAAGTCCAGAGAGGAAACCTAACAGAAAAAGAAAAGATCAGGGTCAGCATCGTGGATTAGTAATAGATAAAAATCTCAAGTCATCAGACACCCTGAAGAGAAGCACTGGCTTAGTTATAATGAATTTGATTAACAAAACATTTCTTAATATCCTGTTTATTATTTTTAGGGGCCTGGGGTTAAAAATGTTGATCCAGCTTTTCTATAGTAGTGTTTCCCAGGGGTTATGCAAGCCAGTTCATTGGGGCATAGGAAGAAATTAATAGTTTCTTTTTGTATTTTTAGCAGATCATGTTTTAAATTCTATGACTGAGTATATTTTACAATATAAATGAATATATTAGTGACATAACACAGTACTTTATAAATAAGCATGTATCTTTTATAATGCTTGCTAAAAAGTGTTTTACTAATAGAGTATGCGATGCAATGATTTGGAGACCACTGTTGTAGTTAATTAGTAAAAATATGTACATGGCTTAGAAGGATTAAAGAAGTGTCATACAGGCAAAACTTCTATGTTATTGCCCTGCTTAATACTGGTAGTATTACAGAGGAATATATGTTGACACTATTTTGCAGATTCATAAAGATGAAAAGGTTGATATGCTTTTTTAAAAAAAGAGAATTTAGGAACTGCCTTTTGGGAGAACAGAATAACTATGGGTTCATTTATGTGTTTGCCTTCTTCCTCTACTTCCTGAGTCTTGCTTCTGTCTGTGCAGGGTCCGGTATCATTACAGAAAAAGTATTTTAAATAAATTGGAAGCACTTGCTATTAAAGATTGTTCACTGACATGGAAATGACTTTTGCAAATCCCTTCCAAATTATGAGGTTCGAGTATACCAAAAAAAAAAAAAAAAGGAAAAAAATGCATGTGCACAGGAGACAAAGATAGAGAACGAGAGTGCAGAGGACCAACCATGTAGAACTGCTTTTTCTGTGGCTTCATTATTTAACAGGAGCATTAACTCACCAACTATCATGCAGAAGATACTACCCATCAACTGAGGAGTAGACTAAGACATTTGGCTCCAAGACATTCTTACTATATAACTTCACTTGCATCAGTAACAAAATGAAGCAGGTAGTAGACAGGTGCTTGGAATCAGAATGAAAACTATTGCAAGCCATTATAACTCTCCTTCTGCCTTCCCCCATTCCACCTTCTCTCTCTATTTGCACTTTCTTGTCACCCTCAGCCATCTCAATTTTGCTATGGAGGCAGTGATCATGGGAAGACCCATTTGACAATTAAGCAAGATGGGAGAGTGAAGGGCTTCTGTTTTGACTGGAATAAGATTATCAAGGTCGAGACTATAAATAAGATGGACAGACTAGATAGCTAACTAGCTTTATGGTAATTTTATGGGTGCCAGAAGGGCCTATACAATTTTTCCACCAGCCCATCTTAGAGACATTTCCATTGGGTTAAGTAATTTGATAAAGGAAAGAGAAATGGCATAGAAGGGGAAGAAATACCTTATCATGTTATACCTGAGATGAAACAGAAGATGGATATGCCCAGATCTGTGTAGGTTTTGCCTGGTGGCTCTTTGGTGAGAGAGATGCTGAATCATATAATAATGAGGATGGTGGGGGCAGAGATGAGGAAGAAGGTGCTGGAGTATTTGGAGGTAGCCAGGAGAAAGGGAAAGGGAGAGGCTTGGCTGGAGCAGAGGTGACCTGCCCTTAAAGGAGGCTACACAGGACCTAGGCAAGGGACCAAAGGGACAAAGGATGATAGAATCAGGACAAAGGATGATAGACTAAGGAGCTAACAAGTGGGTGGCTTCACAAACACCAGTAAAGACCTTCTTCCCATCTCCTCATTGACATGTGGGATTCTTTTAACAAGGAAAATAATTTATTCCACAATGAGAGAAAAGATGAAATTATAACTATAACCTTGAGAGGTATATTATGAGGTAACTTGCATATTAAGGTGTAAATGACTAATATTTCTTTTTCTGAAGGAAGTTGTGAGTGTAAAAGGTAAGAAATAGCACAAGGTCATTAGGCGTTAGCATCCAATAATTAAGGGACTGTAGCTTTTAAGTCATTGGGGAGTTTAGTCAAGACAAACTTGAAGGAGCTGTCCTTGCATACTTGTCAATCAGGGAAGAAAAGAAGTGGGGTTGTGGGAAAGAAAAAGGAAGAGTGGCAAGCTGTGGGGGATCCGAGCAGATCTACCAAAGGTGGGAGCTCAAGGATTTGGAGAGTATACACAGGGTGCCTTTGGTATGTGGCTCCAGCAGAGCTCAGTGTGGCACAAGATCCAGAGCCCCGCCAAGAGCCTCTTGTCTTTAAGCATGACGAGCTGAACCCAGTGTAAAGAGGAGAAGCAGAGCAGCAGGACCAACATGAAGCCCGAGTCAAGCATAGAACATGAGGATGTAACTTCAGGTCCTCTGCAGGAGCTGTCGCTGGTAGGGCGGGATAGCAAAGAAGTGGTGTATCGGTGGGGGAGAATTGGCTGCAGCGAGGAGGGGAGAAGGGCATAATAGGCATTTCATTCTGGTCAAAGAAAATACAAGCCCTGGGTCCTCTGCTGGGGGAATGCCTCCTGCCTCCATACTTCAGGGTCTTTTTCTCCTCTGGCTCCAGAGCCTCCCACTGGTTTTTATTTTTTAATATTAACTTTTTCTTAATATATTTCTTTTTCACCTGTTCTGTTTTTTAAAAAATGGAGTAACTTTTGCCTCTCCCCCATGTCACACAAAAGCTGTTTCCTCCAATAGGACCCCACGCTCTCTGCAGCCTACAAAAGGCTTCCTCACCCTGTGTGTTGGATAGTCCGAAATGCTGGCATTGCAAACACTGTCAAAGGTCACCACATTTCCTTTTTTCACATCTTAGCTTCTGGCTCACTGCTCTTCTCAACTGCCTTAGAACCTAACCCTCTTTGCCCTAACACCATTTCCTGCCCCCTCTCCCCACCACAGGGAATAGAACACATAGTCAGAACAGAAGTCAGAACACATAATATGGTACAGTGTCACTGTCTTATTTGCTAGATCCAGTCCAATCCCTTTTTCCTGACCAGGTCTCTGCTCAACTCCAGACACTTAGAAACACCTGCCTGCCAAACCTAGATTTCTTGCAGATTCACCACAACCAAGAGATCTTTAAGAAATGTAGTGATTCTTTTTCTCTCCATCCTGCACCCCCATCCTCTGCCTTTTTCTTATCTCTCACTAGTCAATCCCAATGCAGTCTGCCAGTTCCACCTCTTTAATGTTCTTAAGCTAATCTTGTATTTCTATGTTTACTTCCTTAGAACATTGCTTTGTCATCTTTGTCCTGGATTTCTGCAGTTATTTTTTACCTCATCTCTCTGCTACAAGGCTTTCTCTTCTTCAGTTTATTCTCCGTAAAGTTACTAAGATTGATGGCTCTAAAATACAAACTTGATTGTGTCTCTCCTCTGCTTAAAAGACTTTCATTGCACCCCATTGCCATGAGGTAAAGTTATAACTTGTCGGCATGAATAGGTTAAACCAGCAAGAATGGGTTTCTGCTTGCTAACCAACCTCATTCAATCATTCACTACCACCTCTGAACCAAGTGTTATATTAGGTACTGAGCACGCAGTGATGTGTTGGATATTTTCCATGTGTCCCTCTGGATCCACTCTCTCTCCTTGGTCAAGGAGGCTGACTATTATGGGCTACATCAATGGGTTCCCCTGCCATTCATCTTCTGATTAGGCTTGACCAAATGACAGGAATGGGCAGCAGATCAGAGACCCAGAAATCAGTGTGTTTATTCACTGGTTCTATCTTTATCAGCTTGCTGAATTTGCCTGTGTCCCTTTACTAAGGTGGAACTCCTCTAACAGGCAGCCCTTTCCTTTGAGCCACCTTTTTCTGTTCTGGTAACTGCTCCTTTTGCTTAGTGATCAGGCTTATGAGTGGTAATGACTTCCCACTAATGGTTTCCCCAAATCCTTTTCAGTGCAAAGACACTTTGTAAATATTCCTTTAACTCTCCCAGATTAACCAATCCGAGCAAGCCATCTGTTCCCTGCTGCATATGGTTCTCACTGTCATGGAGAAGAAGGCCTATGACACCCAAGCTCATTCACTCCCTCTTTTTCTCCTCATGCTCCAAACAATTTTATTCTTTTTTTGCAGTTTCATAAACCCACCATGGTCTATCCCTTGCACATGGCGAATATGGTATCTATCTTGAACATGCTATCTGTCACACATCCCACCTCATCTTTGTCTGGGTTAACATTCGTCAAGATTCATTTTACTCTAACCTTTTTTGGAAGCCTTCCCCGAATCCAACCTTCAGTCCCAAACTTTGTGCACCTACAGCACTTCGTGTTTACCTCTTTCATAACTTCTATACATAGTATTACAATTTGTCTGTATTTTCTCTTTCCATGAACTCCTTCAGCAGCAAGGACATATCCTATTCAGCTTTGTGTACTCAACATCTTGCACAGTGCTTAGAACATAATAATGATTCAAAAATGTTTCTCGATTGCGTAAAATTAAAAAGGTAAAAAAAAAAAGTGGACTCGTGGTTTATAGTCTGGCATGCAAGGAGCTTGGAAGTAGTCACTCCATTATATTAGTAAAAATGAAGCAAGTGGAAAAATCAGAGTAGTGAGACCACAAGGGAAACCATGGCCCCAAATGGAGAACTGGAAAGGTAAATACAGAGAATCACGATTTACTAGAGCAGAAACCTCTGCAGGAACTAGTGCAATTAAGGAATTACTGGAGGTTTAGTGTGAATAAGACTGAGAAATTAAAAATCTGGGGGTACCCAGTCATAGAGAGGTTCCAACACTCTAGTGAATTTTACCTCTAGCAGGTTCTCTCAGTGAATAATCAGAGACAAATCCCCTCATGCTTCTAGCAAAAGGAAGAGAAAAGGAACCATTTGAAATATGCAGAGCATTTTTTTTCTTAACAAGGCCTTCCCAAAGAGAAACTATCTTCCCAGAGCCTAAACTTTGCGGGGTTTATCAGAGTTTAACCAACCTGGAGAAAAGAAAATAGACAACTCCAGCCTGCTCTAACCTTTCATATATAGGAGGGAAATGCCAAATTCAGCTCACTCTATCCATCCTATCCCACATAAGGGGGTTGGGAGGCCTGAGAAGCACTTGTGAAGTTCACAGTCTAGAGGCATAGGCTCATTAAAACTGAGACCTAATTACAGAACTATTGAATACGTCCCTCTCCCATACCTTCCACCACATTTCTAAAGCTCTGTTTACTACAATTTATTTTACCCATACATCATGTCCAGCTGTCAAGACAAAATTACAAACATATTAGAAGGCAAAAAACACAGTTTGAAGAGACAGAGCAAGCATCAAAACCAGACTCAGACGTGGTAGGAGTGTTGGCATTATCAGACCAGGAATTTAAAACAACTATGATTAATATGCTAAAGGCTCTAAAGGATAAAGTACAGAACATGCAAGAACAGATGGGCAATAGAAGGGAAATGAAAATTCTAATAAAAAAATAAAAAAGAAATGCCATAGATAAAAATTCTGTAACAGAAATGTAGAATGACTGTGATGGGCTTATTAGTAGACTGGATGTGGCTGAGGAAAGAATCTTTGAGCTTGAGAATATGTCAATAGACATCTCCAAAATGGAAATCCAAAGAGAAAAGTGACTGAAAATAATGGAACAGAATATTCAAGAACTGTGGGACACCTACAAAAAGTGTACCACACAAAATGGGAATATCAGAAGAAGAAAAAGAAGCAAAAAAATATATGAAGCAATAATGACCGAGAATCCCCCCAAATTAATATCAGACACCAAATCACACATCCAGAAAATACAGAGATGCCAAGCAAGGTAAATGCCAAAGAAGAAAAACTATAGCTAAGCATATCATGTTCAAATGGCAAAAACAAAAAGAAAAGAAAAAATCTTGAAGCCAGAGGGGAAAAAAATCACCTTACCTATAAGGGAGCAAAGAATTACATCTGACCTCTCCTAAAAACCATGCAAGCAAAAAGAAACTGGAGTGAAATATTCAGAGTGTTGAAAGTGAAAAAAAAATCACCAACATGAATTCTATACCCTATGAAATTACCTTCGAAGTGAAGGACACAGAAAGTGGATTAGTGGGAAGGAGGAATGGGAAAGGTAGATAGGGAAAAGGTGTCAAATATTTGGTGATGGAAGGAAATTTATCTTTGGATAAATCAACCTATTTAATTTATTAACAAATGTCACCCCAATAATTTTAATAAAAACAAACAATACCAAAAAAAAAAGTAAAGGGATGGAGCGAGATATACCATGCTAGCACTAATTGAAAGAAAGTAGGAGTAGCTATATTAATTTCAGAAGTGCAGACTTCAGAGAAAGGGAAGTTATGAGGGAAGAGGGGTTACATAATGATAAAGGGGTCAATACTCCAAGAAAACATAACAATCCTTAAAATGTATGCACCTAATAATATCAAAATACATGAAGCAAATACTGATAGAACTGCAAGAAGCAAACATCAATATCATAGTTAAAGACTTCAACTTCTCTCTATCAGAAATGGACAAATCCAGCAGGAAGGAAATCAGTAAGGACATAGTTGAACTCAACAGTACCACCATCAGTCAACTGGATATAATCGACATCTGCAGACAACATTATCCAGCAGCAGCTGAGTACACATTTTTCTCAAGCTGTGGAGCATTCACCAAGATAGACCACATTCTGGGCCATAAAACACACCCTAAAATTTTCTAAAAGATTGAAATCATATAGTGTACGCTCTCAGACCACAATAGAATTAAACTAGAATTCAATATTAGAAAGTTAACTGGGAAATCCCCAAATATTTGGAGTTTAAACAACACATTTCTAAATAACATGTGGATCATGGCAGAAATTGCAAGAGAAATTCTAAAATATTTTGAACTAAATTAAAATGAAAATATAACATCAAAATTTGTGGATGCAGTGAAAGCAGAGTTTAGAGGAAAGTTTATAACATTGAATACACATATTAGTAAAGAAGATCTAAAATCAATCTATGCTCCCACTTTAGGAAACTAAAAAAGAAGAGCAAATTAAGTTCAAAACAGACAGATAATTGATAACCTTCCAAACTAAAAGCAAGTATCAATGAAATTGAAAACGGAATTGCTTGAGAAAATCAACAAAATTAAAAGCTAATTCTTCCAAAAGGTCCATAAATTGATAAGTCTCTAGGCCAGGCTAACTAAGAAAAAAAGAAAAAAGACATAAATATTAACATCAGAAGTGAAAGAAGGCACATCGGATCTCATTAAAGGATAATAAAGGAATATTATGAACAACTCTATGTCCCTAACTTATAACCTAGATGAAACAAACTAATTGCTTAAGACACAAGCAAAACTCATACAAGGAATAGACAATCTGAATTATTCTATATCTATTTTAAAACTGTATCGATAATTGATAACCTTCCAAAACTAAAAGCACTAAGCCCAGATGGGTTCACTGGTTAGTTCTGCCAAACATTTAAGGAAAAATTCATACCATTTTTTTTTACAATCTCTTCCAGAAAATAGAAGCAGAGGGAGTATTATCTAATTTATTCCATGAAGCCAGTATTACTCTAATACCAAAACCAAAGACATCACAAGAAAAGAAAAAAGCAGACCAATATCTCTTATAAACATAGATGCAAAATCCTCAAAATATTAGCAAATTGAATTTAACAATGTATTAAAAGAATTATACACTACAACCAATGGGATTTATGTCAGGTATGAAAGGCTGGTTTAACATTAAAAAATCACTTAATGTAACTGATAATGTCAACGGAAGAAAAAAAAACAAGAAAAATCACACGATCATATCAATAAATGCAGAAAAAGCATTTGATGAAATCCCACAACTATTTATGATAAAAATTCTCAGCAAAGTAGGAATAGAGGGGACCTTGCTCAACCTGATTTTTAAAAAATCTACAACAAAACCATATAGCTCACATCATACTTAATGGTGAGAAACCAGAAGCTTTCCCACTACGACCAGGAACAGGGTGAGGATGTTCCCTCTCATCCCCCTCACCACTCTTTTTCAATGCCATATTGGAATGCACTAATATAAGAAAAGGAAATAAAAAATATAGAAATTAGGAATGAAGAAATAAAATTGTCTTTGTTTGCAGGTGACATGATTGTGTAGAAAATGCAAAGGAATCAAAAAATTCCTGGAAACAAGTGATTAGTAAGATTGAAGGATATAAAGTTAATATGCAAAAGTCAATCACTTTCTTATATACTAGTAATGAACAAGTAGAATTAAAAATTAAAAACAATATCATTTACATTAACAAGCTCCAGAATGGAATACTTAAGTATAAAGCTAACAGAACATGTGCAAGACCTATATAAAGAAAAATATAAAATTCTGATGAAAGTAAATAAAAAATAAATAAATGAAGAGAGATTCCAAGTTCATGGATAGGAAGATTCAACATTGTCAAGATATCAATTCTTCCCAACTGATTTATAGATTCAATACAATTCAATCAAAATGCCAGCAAGTTATTTTTGTGGGTATCAACAAACTGATTTTAGTGTTTACATAAAAAGGCGAAAAACCTACAACAGCTAACGATATTAAAGGGGAAGAACAAAGGACTGACACTACCCAAATTCAAACTTACTATAAAGCTACAGTAATCAAGACAACTTATTATAGAAAGAGTAGAGAAATAGATCAACAGAACAGAATAGAGATCCCAGAAATAGACCCCATAAATATAGTCAACTGATTTTTGACAGAGAACAAAGGCAGGAGCAAGGACAGTCTTTTCAACAAATGGTGCTGGAACAACTGGATATTTCATGCAAAAAGAAAAAATGAATCTAGACATAGACATTACACCCTTCCCCAAAATTATCTCAAAATGGAGTGAAAACCTAAGTGCAAAACACAAAAATATAAATCTCCTAGAAGATAATATAGAAGAAAATGGGTGACATTGGGGTATGGCAATGATTTTTTAATGCAACACCAAAAACACAATCCATGAAAGAAATAATTGATAACTTTGTATTCGTTACAATTAAAAACTTCTGGTCTGCAAAGACATGGTTAAAAATGTGAAGACAAGCCACAGACTGTGAGAAAATATTTGCGAAGGACACATATGATAAAGGACTGTTATCCAACGTATACGAAGAACTCTTAAAACTAAAAAATTAGAAAACAAAAAACCTGGTTTTAAAAAAGCAAAAGACTTGAAAATCACTCTGTAGAGAAAAATAACAGAGACCAAAGGTGCTACAATGTATAAAACATAAAACAAACAAACAAAAAGTCACTGAACCTTTGAAGAAACAGGAAAATATGATCCATATTCAAAAAAAAGCAATCAAAGAGACAAACCTCAAGATGACCCAGATGTTGCAATTAGAAGAAAGGACTTTAAAACAGCCATTATAAATTTCTATAAGGATTTAAAAGAAGATAAGTTCATAATGAATGAACAGATATGTGGTCTCAACAAACATGGAAAATGTAAAAACAAACCAAATGGAAATCCTGCAACTAAAAAATATAATATCTAAAATTAAAAATTCACTGTGTGGATTTAGTAGCAGGTTGGAGGCAGTGGGGAAAAATATTATGAACTTGAATATGTTAATGAAAATTGACAAAGAAAAAAAATGAAAAGTAGACAGTGTCAGAGTCCAACTGGATAAAAAAAAATGTGTAAGTGGAGTCCTAGAGTAAGCAAGTATGGGGCAGAAAAATTATTTGAAGAAATAATGACTGAAAGCTTATCAATTTTATGAAAGACACTGATGTATGGTCCAAAAAGCTCAAAGAAACCCAAAAGGAAAAGTACAAAGAAAACACCTAAGCATTATAAATTGTTGAATCCAAAAATAAAATCTTGAAAGCAGCCAGAATAAAGCCATATGCAAGAGGGAAACAATGATATATATCTGACTTCTCATCAGAAATAATAGTCAACTATAAGATTTTTAAAAAGAAAGAATGGAGCCTAGGATACAATGGAGTAACTTTAAATATATGTATATATAAATTTAAGTATATAATATAATAAATATGTAAATATACCTATTTAACATATAACATTATATTAGTTTTAGGTATATAATGCAGTGATTTGGTACTTATATATAGTGAAATAATTACCACAGTAAGTGGAGTTAACATCCATCACCACACAGTTATAATTTTTTTCCTTGTGATGAGAACTTTAAGATTTACTCTCTCAAAGGGGATTAAGAGTTGCAAACTATAGTTATAAATAGGTCACAGAGATATAATGAACAGCATAGAGAATGTAGTCAATAATATCTCAATAACTATTCAGTGACAGATGGGAACTAGACTTCTTGTGATCACTTTGTAAGATATATAAATGTCAAATTATGTTGTACATCTGGAACTAATATAATATTGTATGTCAATTATACTTTAATTAAAAAGAGTTTTACATTCCAGAATAGGGGAAAAAAGATACTCTCCTAGTAACTTTCAAATATACAATTCAATATTGTTAATTATAGTCACTATGCTAAACAGTACATTCCCAGGACTTACTTATAACTGGAAGTTTGTACCTTTTGACCACCTTCACCCATTTCTCCTACCCTCTACCCTCTGCCTCTGGCAACCACCAGTCTATTCCTAGTTTTTTTTTTAATTCCACAAAAAATGAGATCATTCAGTATTTGTCTTTCTGTGTCTGACTTATTTCACTTAACATAATGTTATCAAAGTCCATCCATGTTGTCATAAGTGGCATAATTTCCTTTTTATAGCTAAATAATATTCATACATATATACATACTACATTTCTTTATCCATTCATTTGTCAATGATCATTTATGTTATTTCTGCACCTTAGACATTGTAAATAGTGCTGCAGTGAACATGAGGGTGGAATAACATTCTTTAAAGTGTTTAAAGATAAGACTATCAACCCAGAATTGTTCAGCAAAATTGTCCTTCAACAGTTAAGGTGAAATAAAGATATTTTCAGATGAAAATTGATAGAGTACATTACCAACAGACCACCAATACAATAATGTTAAAATTTCTGTAGGCCGAAGAGACATACCAAGTGTAACTCAGATCTGTATGAATAAATGAATATAACTGGAAATTGACATGAATAGTATAATTTAAAACTTCGGACCATTAAAAGGCCCTACTAAGAAAATGAACACGTAAACCACAAATTTGGAGAAAGATTTGCAAAACATAGATGACAAAGAACTTGTACCTGAAATATATATAGAACTTCTGGAACTAATAATAAAGATAAACAACCCAGTTTTTTTTAATGAATAGAAGAATTAATGACAATTTACAAAGAATGTTATACAAATGGCTGTGGAAAGGTGATTTTGAAGTCAGTAAATGTGAGGAAAATACAAATTAAAACAATTTGAGATACTATGTTATGCCCACTCGAAAGGCTAAATTTGAAAGGATCAACAACAAATGTTGGCAAAGATGTGGAGCAATTGAAATGATCATATGTTGCTGGTCAGAGTGTAAAATGGTACAACTTCAGCAATTTCTTTTAAAGCTAAACACATATGCACACCTTATAACCTATAATTCCTCTCAGGTATTTACCCAAGAGCATTGTAAACTTATGTACAGAAAAGGACTTTAAAAGAATGTTCACAGCAGCTTCATTCACAATAGCCAAAACCAGAAACAACCCAAATATTCGTGACTAGGAAAATGGATAAAGAACGTGTGGTATGTTCATGTAATTGAAACTCAGCAATAAAAAATGAATAAACTCATATGTAGTTTATTCATATGTAGTTTATTCACACAACATGAATGACTCTCATAGATATTATGTTGAGTGAAAGAGACTGGACACAAAAGATATATATTTACATTTATCTAAATTTCTAGAATAGGGAAAATTGATCTTGATCTTCCTCTACCCGATCTACAAAAATTTTCTCCTTGTCTACATGAGCTAGCTTTTCCCACCTCTCTGACCTTATCTTATTCTATATTACTCTGTGATTATTGCTCTCCAGATATACTTGCTTTCTTTTAGTCACAGGAACGTCCTAAACTTCTCATAAGTGCTTCTTCAGACGATGTTTCTTCTCCTAGCCAAACTCTACTCTTCAAATCTTAGATTAAATATTACTTCCTCAGTGAAGCCTTCCCTCACACTCCACTTCAGCCTGGATTAAGTAATCCCTCAATTTTACATTCACAATATTCTATACTTTCATTCACTAGCATTTAACACAATTGTAATTAAGTAATTATTTGTTGTATAATATGCCTCCTTTACTAAATCAGAGAACAAGATATGCATTTGTATTGTTTATCTGCCAGACGTATTGTA
The DNA here is from genome assembly GCA_003508835.1 of Eonycteris spelaea. Taxonomy (NCBI): domain Eukaryota; kingdom Metazoa; phylum Chordata; class Mammalia; order Chiroptera; family Pteropodidae; genus Eonycteris; species Eonycteris spelaea. Next base: position 2,832,456 of record PUFA01000103.1, on the reverse strand, counting down.
GAAACTCAATAAATATTTCTTAAATGAATGAATAAAAAGGAAATTAGATCACAGGAAAGCAAACAGGGACCCAGTTCTGAGTAGTGAACCCAACATGGACATCATATGTTGATGGGTAAAGCTGTCGAAATGGTCCAAAGATGAGGCAGGCTCTCTCCCTGTAGGAAATAGCAAAGCTTCCCTAGATTTTCTGGTAATTTTCTCAGTGGTTATTGAGAAATAACTACTTTTTCTGGCTCATCTCCATGGAAGCTGAACTATGTCTCAAATGGAATCAATACTCTTTCACACTCTTCATGTCAGGATGTTAGAGCTGATCACGAAATGAGAAAAAAGAGTATTTGGAGCCAGATATTGTGCAATGTTGTAGAAAACAATGTTAATTTATATGTATAGAATGGTTGCAAATGGAATGTCAAGTCAGGAGTAGGAGTATTCTAGTTTCAACAAGATAGATGGTGTCTGCTTGTCAAGAAGAAAACTATAGAGTAGCATCTTGGGGCAATATACCAGATGCAGTGTTCAAAACGCTGGTTACAGAGAACTTAGGGAAGAGGAGATGAACTCAGTGAAAACTTTAACAAAGAGATTTTAAAAACATAAAGATGGAGGTGAAAAACATAATAGAGAGCCAGTCAGAAATGAAGAATACAATATCTGAGATGAAGAGTATATTAGAGTGAATCAACAGTTGGATGAAACTGAGGATCAGATCAGCGACATAGGGGATAGGGTAGCAGAAGACACCCAATCAGAACAATAAAAAAAATAATCCAAAACAATGAAGATAGTTTATGAAGCCTCTGGGACAAAGTCAAGCATAACAGCATTAGCATCAGGGGGTACCAGAAGGAGAAGAGAAAGAGAGCAAGGAATTAAAAGTTATTTGAAGAAACAATGACGAAGCCTTCCTTAACTTGGTGAGGGAAATAGACATACAACTCCAAGAAGTTCAGAGTCCCAAACAAGATGAACTCAAAGAGACTCACACCAAGACACATCATAATTAAAATGACAAATTTTAAATACAAAGAGAATCTTAAAAGTAGCAAGAGAAAAGCAATTAGCTACATACAGGGGAATACCATAAGACTGTCAGCTAGTTGATTTTTCAACAGACACTTTACAGGCCAGAAAGGCTTGGCACAAAATATTCAAAGTGATGAAAACCTAGGACCTACGACCAATATTACTTTACCCAGCAAAGTTATCATTTAGAACTGAAGGACAGATAAGAGTTTCCCTGACAAAAAAAGCTGAAGTTCATCACTACCAAGCCAGTATTACAGGAAATGTTGGAGGGACTTCTTTAAGAAGAAGAAAAAAATATGTTTCAAAAGAATGGCAATAACGATATATTTATCAACAAGTATTTCAAATAAAAAATTATTAAATGCTCCAGTCAAAAGATAGGGTGGTTGAATGAATAAGAAAACAAGACCCTTATATATGTTGCCTGCAAGAGACTCACTTCAGATTAAAAGACACACACAGACTAAACGTAATGGACTGGAAAAAATATTTCATGATGGACTTAGAGGGTAGGTGCTGAGTGTAGTAAGTCAGATAAAGGAAGACAAACTTTATACAATTGCGTGAATATGTGGAATCTAAATAACATAATAAACAAACAAGCAAACTCATAGATATGAAGAACATTTTGAGGGTTACCAGAGCGGAGAGGGTGGTTGCGGAGAGTGGGAGTCAGCGAAATAGGGGAGAATGGATTAAGAAGTACAAGTTGGTAGTTACAAAATAGTCATGAAAATAAAAAGTATAGCATAAGGGCTATAGCCAATAATACTGTAATAACTATGTACAGAGTCAAAGAGGCACTTGATTTATTGGGTGATCACTATGTAATTTATAGATGTCTAATTACTATGTTGTACACCTGAAACCAGTATAGTATTATATGCCAACTATAGCAAAAAATAAATAAAAATTATTAATTTTAAAAAATGTTTATACACTTAAAAAATCCAGAATAATGCCCCACATTCTTATACTTGTGTGATTCTTTATCATTCTACTCAAGTCAAACATATCTAGCAAAAACACCACAAGGTGATTGTGTACACCTCCCTATGTCACATGAAGAAGCACATTCTTCTATTGGCAATGCTAAGCTTTATTTAGTTAAGATTGTAATTGCCAAGTCTTTCCATTGTAAGGGTACATTTCCCTTTGGAATTAATAAGTGTTCAATGGTAGGATAATTTGATATCTTGTTTCCCAATCATCTTTCACTCAATAATGATATACTGATGATACTTTCCTGAATTATATTGGGATTATAAAATAATGATTTTTCATCATTACTTTCATATTTATGAGTTGGCATTCTTCTATAAAATCTGCCTCTTTTTTTCCCTTTCACTGTTTCTTTCGTTGAGCGTCATATACTCCCATGGATTTTTTAAAATTCAAAGTATTATAATATATTGCTGTTATTATTCTTTTTGATGCTCAAATTTCCTCCAAATGAGCCAGCGGAGGTCTCTAGAGCTTTGCTTTTTCACAGTTAGAGCTTTAATGTATCTGACCTTCTTTCTTTTAAATATGATCATAGAACAAGAATTTTTTTTCTCTATTTAAGCAGCCCTACTAGTTAAACAGTCCATAATCTCATTTTTCATTTTTTAATGCTACCGCTATTGTATATTACATTTCCACAGGTGCAGGTGTCTGTTTTTAGTTTTTCTATTCTGTTACACTCATTTGTTTAAACCAGTGCTAATACCATACTGTTTTGATTACAATAGCTTGACAAGTCATAACCATATCAGTTAGGGTAAATGTCTCCATCTTATTTTTCAAAATTATCTTGGCTCTTTTGGGTTCACCACCCAAAATTAAATTTCCTTTTATCACCAAATATTTGACCCCCTTTACTCCTATCTGCTTCTCCCCTCTCTCCCTCCCTCTGGTAACCACTAAACTATTGTCCATATCCATGAATCTCTGCTCATTTGTCATATTTGTATGTTGCTTTTAGTTTTATATCCCACATATGAGTGAAATTGTATGGTTCCCAACTTTTTCTGTCTGACTTATTTCCCTTAGCATGATAATATCAAGACCCACCATGTTGTCACAAATGGCAGTATTTCATCTTTTCTTATGGTTGAGTAATATTCCAATGTATACATGTACCATAGCTTCTTTATCCAATCATCTATTGAAGGGCACTTTGGTTGTTTCTGTGTCTTGGCCACCATGAATAATGCTGCCATGAACATTGGGTGCATATATCTTTATGGATAAATGTTTCTAAATTTTTTGGGTAGATGCCCAGAAGAAAGATTGCTGGGTCATATGGTAATTCTATTTTTATTTTTTTTTAAGAACCTCTATACTGTTTTCCATAGTGGCTGTGCCGATTTACATTGCCACCAGCAGCATATGAGGGTTCCTTTTCCCTCACAACCTCTCCAACACTTGTTATTACTTGTCGACGATAGCCATTTTAACAGGTGAGAAGTGGTATCTCATTGAGGTTTTGATTTGCATTTTCCTAATGACCAGTGAAGATGAACTTCTTTTCATATGTCTGTTGGCCATTTGTATGTCTTTTTGGAAGAAATGTCTGTTCAGGTCCTCTGCTCATTTTTTTTAATTGGATTGTTTGTTTCACTATTGAGTTGTATGAGTTCTTTGTATATTTTGGATATTAGGTCCTTATCGAAGGTGTTGTCTTCTACCATTCAGATGGTTGCCTCTTTGTCTTGTTGGTGGTTTCTTCTGCTGTGCAGAAGCTTTTTAGTTTACTATAGCCCCATTCATTTATTTTTGCTTTTACTTCTCTTCCCTTTGAGGTCAAATTCATAAAATCCTTTCAAAATCCAAGGTCCATGAGTTTAGTACCTATGTTTTCTTCTATGCTATTTATTGTTTCAGGTCTTTATTTCCATGATTTCTAATTGGTTCTTTTTCATTTAAACTTGTTCTTATTTTATTTCTACCTATTTTAGTTTCATATTTTTTTGTAATCTATATTCCATTGTATGTCTCTTTGTACATCCTAAGAATTGTCTTTATCACACTATACCCCAAATAATCTGAAATGGATTTATATTCTGATTGTTGACTTTGAGTTTTTTCTGAACTTTTTTTTACATATTTAGAATTTCTATTTGCAGGTACAAATAAGTTTTTGTCACCTTTTGTGTTTGTTTGTTTCTATGCTTATTCCATCCTGTAGTTTTGAAGTTTCCTTACTTTGGCCAAAGGGCCCCAGTCCAGGGTTGGGTCTCAATATACAGTATTTTAGATTTCCTGTTGTGTTATATGGTCAGGGACTATCATAGACCTGGTTAATGAATCAAAGGGCTGCTTGGTCAAACAAGGTTGTATTTGTCTCCTTTTACCTCTTTGGTTTGTACTTCCAAATAAGCCACAGAACCAGTCAGTGCTTGGCAGTAGTCTTTATTCTGTTTCTTTTCATAAGTCCCTAGTTATGTGCTGCGATTGTGAAGCTGGCTCTATTCCATGTCTTGAGAGGCACTGTTAGTCCTTTTCACTCCACAGGAGCTAGCTATCTTCCTGCTCACCTCTGCTTAGAGCCCATTAAGTCTATGGCTTAACTTGAACAATAGCCTTGTATTTTTGTTATTTTTCTGGTCAGTGAAAATGCTTGTCTCATTTTAACCTGGATGAATTCTCTCTCTCTCTCTCTCTCTCTCTCTCTTCCACTTCATCAATCATGCAATGCATGTGTAGTGGAGGAGGTGTATCAAAAGATCATTTACTGAGCTAACTTACTAGAAATCCACTTAAACCTTTTAAGGAATTCCCTAGAAGCACAGAAATAGAGAAAGAAAATAGAGTATTCAGTTTCTAAAGGAACAATGAAATGTGTCTCTGCTTATAAGATCACACTCTGATAGCAAAGTTGAAAACTTTGTTACAATTACTGCCTATTCTTCCCTAATAGCTAGGGTTTTTATCATTATTGTCTTATTATTTGGTATCTTCCACTCTTACTCAGGCCTGCTTCCTTCTCCTCACCCCACTTAAGACTTCCATTCCCTAAAGATTCGTCAACACTCAGCTCCCTTCAATTTAGTCATACAATTAAAGTATTAAAACCAAATTATAAATAAAGCTTATGAACCCAACAAATCCTTAATTAGTTAGTATGTGGGGTGTACTTTGTGTGTGAATGGTGACAGTAGGAAGGGGAGTTAGACTTGTCTACATGTCTATTCTTACAACCAGACAAAGACCCAGGAACAACCTGAAGAGCCTCTGAAGTGAGGCCACTTGGAATAAGGAGGCACCAGTCATATTGCCCTAAGATCACCTGCTATGACGAGAAGCCAACATGGGAAAAAGGGTTTTCTAAAGCAGAGCAAAGTAAGGTGTGTGCATATATGTGTTTGTATGTATGTCTCTGTGTATGAGTACACACAAACATGTCCTGATAAATATAAGAATAAAAGCAGAAATATTCATCTATTGGGCTTCCGTTACCATCTGGAAAAGTTTGGGAATTACTGATCAGGGATGGGGGTTATAAGAATTACATAATTGCCCATGTCTTTTTGTTTGTTTCCTTCAAAGGTGTTACCAGTGACTCTTTATTTAAACCAAAAAGACCTAAGTGCTCACTTTAAGAACAACAAGGGGTGAAGCTGAGCACTGTAGTCCATTCCATTGCCAGGCTCGGAGGAGAAGAATGGACCTCAACCAATTCAGTAGTAGTGGCAGCTACTAAAGGAATAAAGGGCAAAATAAATGTCAGAGGCTTTCTTCATGGAATCTGGTCTGGGTTTGAAAGGGATGTTTAGCCATCAAAAGATCTATGTAATTGCCAGAATCCTCCCCCTGTCCCCCACTTACTTAGTCTTACAGGGTATATAAAACATGGAAAAATCTTTCAGCTTGGTCCACTAATATACTTAGGCTGATGACAGCCCTTTATCTTCATTTGGTTCATTAAAACAATCGATGCCTAAGGAATCAAGAGACATAGGCTTGTCAAGAATCTGATGGAGGCTATGGCCTTCTTCACAGAAAAGTACAAACACAAGTTTTGTATAGAATTTCAGAGTTTTTGGATGCCTGGTTAAGGTATCTCTCTGCCTATGGAGAAGCAATGGGTTCACATAATAGACTGTAAAGGTTTCAAATTACCAATCCTCATAGGAAATGAAACCTCATGGATTCCCCAGAAGCACCCCAGTACCTTTCAACACCTTTAGGTGATAGGTATTATTGTTATTGGTGTTCATTCCATTTCTGGTAATGATCTCCGATTCAGACTCAACAATATTATCCAAGTACCTTCCATCCACACATAACAAAGAAAATTGCAAACAGAATTAGATGACATTTTTCTCCATGGCCCATGAGATCTTTGATACCCAAAGAGATCTCTGATCCACACACTGCATCTATTGTTAGTTTCTTTCATTCATGATCCTAAACACTGATGCTTTCTTATAGAAATTTTATTTACTTAGTTTTCATTACTTTATAACTATCATACATATTTTGGATCCAACACACACAAGACATTTCATCAGCTTTAATACTGTCTCCTTCAGTAATGTGGACATGATATTATGAGAGTTTTCTTAGAATCTGCACAATCATTCCCAACTCAGTAAGCTTCTCCCCCATTTTTAAGACAAGAAATAGTTGAGTTTCCTATCACCATCACATTTCTGTATTGGGTAGTTCTGCATTTGGTACTTCTACACTTGGTACTTCTGCATCTGGTAGGTCTGCATTTGGTAGTTTTTCCTCTCTATCACTTAAAAATGTCACTTCAGGCCTTGACCCTTCATCCTCAGTTGGTGATGCAGTAGTCACTGGACCGATCCCCAGCCTTGACCTCTCTGCAGGACTCATAGTGACATTTTGATCAAGGGAAGGAGCATTGAAAGTTAGGTAGTTGAGGAAAGAGATGATCCCTAGGGGAAGAGAAGAATTTGAGGTGAGTTTCAATAGACACATGGCCTTTTGGCTTTTAAAATTCTTACTCATCTCTTAAATAATTCAGTTCCAAAGGCCTCTTTTCAGTGAAGCCAACCCTATTCTCCCCCAGCAGAGTTAATTTACCCTCCTGTGCTTTCATTCCATTATAGTATTTCTTACATAGTTAGGATAAAGCTTGAACCTCCTGGATTCAAATCATAATTACACTACTTCTGTGCAGTCTTAGGCAAATCACTCAACCTGTCAATGACTCAGTTAGTAGTATAACAGGTTACTAATTCCAGGTTTTCAATTCCATACCTTACTGCCTCTTGATGTATAAATATTCTAAATATAGGAACAGTCAGTGCTTCTATTTCTCCTAGATTCTACCTCCTTTTCAAGAATTGATATCCCCTACATCCTTATAGCATAAATAAGGGGATTGACTCACCAGAAAACATGTTTAAGAAGACACTCCACCAGTTAACATAATAGGACCATAGGAGATTTGACTCCATGGCATCCTTGACATGCCAGTCCACCTGTGCCAGAAATAGGATGAGGCAGAGGAGCAAGCAGATAGCTAGGACCAGAAGAAAAGATGTCACAACCCATCAGTGTCTTCAGTCTGCCTCGACTACCACCCCAACTCTTCTGATCTAAATGCCATATCTATGGCAGGATCAAATTGGGGAATTGACCAACATGGGAGAGAAAAAAAGGGGCTTCTACCTCTCCCTTATACAATAAGACAAGGCAGGAGCTGGCTTGATGTAATACTGAAGAACAGAAAAGGGACAAGAAAAAGGATGAAAGACCCACAGAGAAACTTCGCTCCCTTGACAATTTTACCCTGGCATCACCCTACAAGTCTATGTTTGTACCTGAGATGAAGCTGAGCATGGATACCTTCAGATCCAAGTTGGTAGTCACGTTTCCTTTTCTATGGAGGCAAAAGCTGAAGAGCAAGCTAAGGCCAATAAGTATAGTGAGAACAGAGACGAGGAAGAAGGCCCTGGAATACTGGAGGTAATCTGCCAAGGAGAAGAAGAAAGGAAAGATTCAGTTAGTCCAGTGGGGAACACATCACAAGGAAAACAGAGTCTTCAAGAAGGCAGTGAGGATTAAGGAAGATAAAGCTGAGCTTGCTATGTGGCATCCAGGGTACAAATAAGGATCTTCTTTCTCAGCAATTCATCGGTACTGAAATCTCTTTACTAAAGATAATATACAAATAGTTGTGGGTATGTAAATATAATTGCAGCTTAATTTTTATGCCTATATCTTTAACTCCATTTTTCTAGTGAGCAAACCTCTAGATATACCTAATCATATTGCTTTGGTTATACCCATATACGGTCCCTAGTGTGTATAGAAGTGTGCAGCATAATATATTACCATTTAAAAATCTCTGTTAATCATGGCTGAAAAATTCTCTCATCATCCTTTTCATTTGCCTTTCTTTAATGGTTGATGTTAAAATAGTTTTTCCTATGTTCATTAGACATTTTTCATTTCTGTTTACAAAAAAAATTATTTATTTGAGTATTTATCTTTTTCCAATAATTTTAATGCATTTCATATATTAAGGCCATTAATCTCTTATCTTTCATACTTGTTTCATATATTTTTTCTAGTTTTTCTTTTTCAGTTGAAGATGCTGTTGAATTGTCTGCCTAACTTTGATTTTAGTTTCTTCCCAAGATCTTGCTTTAAGATCCTGCCCCATATTTCTAAAAGCCCTAACCAGTGGCCAAATAACTGATGCTCCACCTCAGAGTTGGGCCTAGGTGCACCCCTCCCCACCCCTCCCAGCATCTAGGGCCCCTTCTTCTCTGAAAAGGAGAAATAAATGCCTTACTCATGTATATTTTCTTTCACAGTATCTGTTTCTTTGTGTAAATATAATGAAGAAACTGTTTAGTGTAGTTATGCCTTTCCTCTAATTCTTGGTTCTGATTGAAAAGTCACAATTTGGTACCTTCTAGCCCTCAAAGCTTATTTTTAAATATTTTGTGTTGTATTTTCAGATTTAAATTCACATAAAATTTAACATTAATAATTTACTCCAAATACCTGGCATTTGTTATACTACATATATGACATGCATTTAAGTTCTTTTCTGCTGTTAGCAGAAGAACAAGTTGACCTTGAAAGTTAAATCTGGCAGAGGTTGAGACACTTTGCTTTATCTCTCAGCTATAGTTAATCACTTCTTTTCTAATTCTGCAAGCCACATTGGAATACCAATCACATTATTTCACACTATCAGCTTATAAATGATAAAAGAGTTCTTCCTAGAGAGTAAAGAGAAGTTTCTCTCATAATTTGGGAAAGAGAACACCCTGGGGTAGGGGGGAGAAAGAGAAAGGGTACACTGAGGACACCAAAGAAAAGGATGGCTATATTTACAAGTTGGCAGAGATCCATCCTGGACTTGGAAACGTGAGGGCCAAAAGATCTTGGAGGAAGAAAGATGAAAGCCAATGTGGCAGAAAGCTCTGGAACTGTGGGGGACTGTGGCATTTAATTTAGTGGCACTCACAGGGTGGCTTGGGTGTGTGGCTCCAGCACAGCTCATGGTTGCATGAGATCCAGAGTCCTGCGTAGAGCTCAAGACCATTCTTGATCACCAGGAACTGCACCCGTTAAGTGTGGACACGCAGATCAGCAGTAGGAGGCTAAAAGCACATAGGCTGCCACAGAACATTCGGATGTAGATGTGTGTCTGATCCACATGCTCCTGCCGCCTCTTGGGTAGCATCGAGGCATTCGGATGTTTGTTGGTGGGGAGGGCAGGCTACAAGGATGAGGGAAATATTGCCTATCCAAAAAGATAACCCTTGATCCCCAAGGTCTCCTCCTCCTCTCTATCTTGAGTATCCCCATGTGGTTTGATTTGTGGTTATCTATCTCTACCGCTTCTATAAAAACAAAAGGATAATCTTTTCTCTATCTGTAGGACACTCTGACTAGGCTTCCTTTAAGTAAGTCCTCATCCTCCCATCTGACCTGTAGTCAGGTATCTCCTCACCCTTCGGTATTCCCGGTCCCCCTTAAGTTTGGGAACCTTAGGATTGTGGAAGGTCAAGACTAATTGTTCCTCCCTCTCCATCTTGGCAGCCAGTTCACTTTCTAACTGCCACGGAATTTGTCTGAGCACCTCCTCACACATGCTGGCAGAATCAAAAAGGGCCAGAACCTATGGCATCGATCCCATTTCTGTTTTATATTCCAGGTCTGGTCAGATCAGGAAGAAATCATTACATTTTAAGCATGTGCCTGTATGTGTGACGATGCTCCTCCCTCTCTCTTGCTCTGACTCCTCACAACTCCTTTATTAAACAAATCCACAAATATTTTGTCAGCAGTTGCTGTGGGTCAGGATTTGTATTAGCTCCTGGGACATAAAGATGAATAAGATACAGTTCCCTAATAGCAAATAAAAAAGTGTATCTCGGATGTCTCCAAGACTCAATAGCTTGTAGTTATAATTAAGATTATATACATGATCTTAATATACTGATGTGTGTGTGTGTGTCATCAGTAGCCCAGAATTCATGATCTTGCCCCAGCTCTAAGTGGAAAGCCCCAGATGTATCTCAACAGGCTCATGATCCTGTCTATCAGCCATAGTCCTTCATGCAGCATCTACCCTTTTCTTCCCTTCTTGCTCTGGTTCCCCTTCTTTAATGCCTTCTGCTCATGAAGACATTTACGGGGCTACACCTCTCCCCTGCCACTGTCACTGTGATAGGGCCCACTGCAAAAATGTCAGTTACAGCATTGGCTAGTAAACCAAGAGGCTATCAGCAATGCACTGAAAGCTACCATTCAAGATACTCCAGCAGTGTTGGGTTCTACACAGGAGTGAGGAGAATGCCTTTCCCTGGTTCCACAACCAGCAAAATTTATGCCCAGAGTATCCTAAAGTCCCCTTTTCTAACAACTCTCTTAGAGCTGGTGCTAACTCCTATCCCTACAAGGGCTTAAAAATCAACCTAAGATACTGAACAGGTGCCATCCTGTTCCACAGTGTGAATGTCCATTCAGATAAATACCCAGCTGGATCACCAGCTCTTGTTTTCCACAAATAGATGAATTTTGATTCCTAAGTTTGGGCTGAATCAGAACACTCTATCACATTTTGCTAGCATACCTGTAATCCAAACCACCCCAACTTGAAACCTACTCTTTATTTCAGCTTGTGGGAACAATTGGCAGTTCAAAGTCCATGTCGTCCTCCTTCTGCAAAATTGTCATTTGACTCTCTGTCTCTTCATACTTAGCCTAGTGTCTGGCATAAATAGTATTTAATGTTGAATGAACGAGTGAGCAATACGTTTTTTTTGCAATACCATTATTAAATTATTAAATAAAGAACAAAGGTTGATACAAAGGGCAGAATGGTTAACATTGTCAGAAGAAACTTGGGGAAGGTTTATTGGAAGAGGTGATATCTTAGCTGGATTTTAAAGGAATTTGCCAGGTAATTCAGGTAGAACATTTGAGGCAAAGAGAATATGTATGACTCAAGACAGGAAGCTATGAAAAAACAGCATGAGGTTCTCAGGGCACTAGAAGCAGTGTGCTTCTGCTAGGAACAAAATCAAAGGTAAGGGTTGAAGATTACAGATATGGGCAAGTGCTAAATCACAAAAAGTCTTCTATGCCATGCTATGTGATTCGTTGTCAAGTTTCAATTGCTGGAATACTCTAGCTCTACTGGCATGATTATAGGAAAGACTTTTCTATCTGCCGCAAACTGGCTTGTACAGCATGATATTAGATATACATGTTGGCTAGAGAGCTAGATGCAGAATTTGAATAGGCAGGCCTGAATTTCAATACTTACTTAGTCTCAACAGTTACTGGCTAGGTTCCTTTGGGAAATTTCCTCAAATTCAATGACTCTCAGTTTCTTCACTCTGACATTGGGATAATAATCATTCCCGTCTCATAGCAGTTTTGTGAAGATTAAATAAGATTATACACATAAGTCTCTTAATACAATACCTTCAGTACCCAATAAATTCTATTATTGATGGCTATTGTTATTATTGATAAATGTGTTATTTATATCAAGCAATTAATAAGTGCTAAGTAAATACTATCTATTTAATTGTTTTTAACTGTCTTTCAAACTTTGCTTGATTATGACCTTGGTACAGGCCATCCTGAGACAGATGAAATACTAATGTAAATGGAAAGGATGTGTCACCCTTTACCCTTTCACTAGTGGCACTAAACAAGTACATTACTAAAGATGATTTTGTTGTAATGTGCAATAACAGGTCATTTTGTGAATAGTGTCTGATTTGGTAAATGATGCAACTTTCTAGCCATTAAAAGAACAGGTCAGTCATCATTCAATTCTCAGACCTACCAAAAGGTAGGAAAGATGCTCTGGCCTGCTGGGAACTTGCTAGAGCCTGTGACACATATGACAAAACAAGCATTTATTCATACCGGTCACTATGTATATTGCCATTCATCCACTTTAAAAAGCAATTTGGGATCCCCTGCCTATGTGGGCATCAGCGCCCACAGAGCCCATGGGCAAACATGGTGGCTTCAGGAACTCATGGGGTCTGGGAGGAGCCTAGCATCCCAAGGAAGATGGAAAGCAAAGTCCCCCATGCATGGGACTGAGAAGAAAAAGTAGATGGGAAACTGCTGTCAAAAGACATAGTCTAACTAAAAGATAGCTTATGAAAATCATTGAAGGAGAAAAAAAATTGGATGAAAAGGCATATCATGACATTAGGAACTAGAAAATTATGCTGAAAACACACAAGACTCTATTTAACTCTAGAAACATTAGGTATAATGGATCACAGGTCATATTGGAAACGGAAGAGGCATTGTCCCATGCTCAAGAACATGCCCTATCATGGTAGCAGAAGAAGGGTGTTCCTTCCCTTGGATATTTGTATATTTGACAAATACAGCACAAGGTGTTTCACAAGAGGATTTTCTACAGAAGAACCAGATTAAAATGTGAGAACTAATATATGTCATTGCTAACTAGGCACACTTGCACTTCAGCTTGCTAGGTCCTTCCACAAAAGTGTTCTTATGAAGGCATTTTCTACTTCTCTTCAGGTTGCCCCGGGGGACTATTTAAAGAAAATTCAACCAGTTGATTTTGATATATTCCGCCCACATTTATAGCAGAAGAACACATTACTTCCATTATCTTTGTATATTCAGTCATGGAGAAAAAGATATTAAAATAATTTCATGGCACTGGAAAAAAAGCAATTTGTTTAGAAGAAAACATGGAGCAGGATCTTTGTAACCTTGAAGTAGGCCAAAATTATTTTTTAACCAGGACTTCTGTCCACCAGAAGATACCATTGAGAGAGTAAAAAGGCAATCAGTGGAGTAAGATATTTGTAATACATGTATCTAACAAAGGATTTGTAGCAAGAATACATAAAGAACTCTTAGAAAAATGAGTAAAGTGTCAATATATCCACGAAAAGATATGTATTACAATGCTCATAGCAGGGCTTTTTATAGTAATCTCAAACTTGAAACTACCTAGTTTCCCATCAACTTGAAACTACCAATTTTCCCATGAACGGAAAATTGTGGTACATTCATACAATACTATACAGCAATATGAATAATCTGCAAGCACACAAGCAATATGGATAAATCTCATAAACATAATGCTGAGCAAAAAAGCCAAACACAAAAGAGTACATATACATGGTTCCATTCACATGACGTACAAAACAGGCAAAACTAATCTGTATTGGCAGAAGTCAGAAATATCCACAGGAGGAAGATGACTAAGGATTAGAATGAGACATGTGACATGCTTTTGAGGTGCTGGAAATGTTCTATTTCTTGACATGGGCACTGATTACCAGAGTTCTAGGTGTACATTTTACTTTAATAAAGAGTTAAAAGACTATCTTGAATATATAAATCAAGAATCTTAAAAATGTTTCTTTTGTCTCAGTAATTTCATCTCTAGGAATCTATAAAATCAATATTATTATTACAGCTTATTTATATAACCTCTTATCTACTAGGAATTGTGGTAGTGCTTTATATACATTAATTCGCTTTTGTGAATCAAATTTTTCCATTTCATTTCCTCATTTGTTATTGCTAACATATAAACTATTTTTTCTATGTATATCTTTTATCTATTTGATTATCTCTATTGCTTTTTGTTTCATCTGTATATTCATTTTCATGTTAAAGAAGTCTCCTACCATTTCTGTTTTATCAGAATTTTAAATTTAGAATGGTTGTATGAAGTCCTTTTTAACAAATATGGGATTTTTAGAATATGGGCTTTCTCTTTTAATCTATTTAATATAAACATTGCCTGAATACATTTCCTAATGTTCACTTAATTTTGCATTTCTCTCATGAAATATGTTTGGACAAGATACAGTATTCTTCTGATGTATTGCTAGGTGTATTTGTTTTTAGAGTTGACCGAAGAAATATTTAGAATTTTAAAAAATACATCCACGTATTTTTTCCCCAGTTTTAGTATATTATAGTCAAAGAATATATCCTATAGTAATTCTACTTTTTGCTTCTCATCACAAGAAAAAAGAATTTTGTAACCGTGTATGGTGATGGGTGTCAACTGGACTATTAGGTGATTATTTTGTAATACGTACAAGTGTTTAAATCATTATATTTTACACCTGAAACTAATATAATGTTATATATCAGTTATACCCCAATAAAAATTTTTTATTCTACTTTTTGAGATTTAGAAATATTTGTCTTTTTGCCAGCTTTTCTCTATGTCCTATGGACATTTTAAAATAATGACTAAGATATAAAGTTTTAAATATATTTATGTAGGATATAAGGTTCTAAGTCTACTATATTTAAATTATTAATGCCATTATGCAAGATGTTCTTCTTTATTTTTTCTACACTTGATAAAATATTCTCAGAAAAATGTTAATATTTCTCACTATGGATATAATTTTTTATTTTCTCTTATATTTCTTCTGATTTTTGCTTTATATATATTTGTTTCTTGGTTGTTAGGTGGACAATGGTTCATAATATGTATCCTCTTTATGAAGTGTACCTTTTACCTTTAAAAATATTCACTTTCGTTCCACTCAATTTTTTTGCTTGGGTTCTGTCAATGTTAATAAATGCTCCCCTTGCTCTCTTTTTGTTTGCATCCTCCTGGTATATCTTTGTTATACCATTCTTTTACTGTCATCATTTTGATACTATTTTAAATGTCTCTTAACAACATTTAGACTGTTTTTTGCTCAATCTAAGAGTCTTTGTCTTTTAAGGGGGGAATTTAACCTATTTATATATAGTGCAATAGTTCAGATAAATTGGGCTTATTCCTATCCTATTCTTTGTAGTTTCTGTTAATTACATATTCTTGCTGTTGCCTCCCCTCTCCCTCTTATTTTTCCACAATGGTCCTATTTTCTTTGGTCTTTTTCTTTTTCTATAATGATATGGAAGGCATATATTCTGTTTCCATCTTGCTAGAGCTTATCTATTGATTTTATTAGATACATCTTTTTAAAAATTAATTTCAAGGCATCAACAGTAACAATGAAAATAGACTACTAATGTTGAAGGAGAGTAATGAAATGGATATTTTCACACATTACTGGTGAGAATGTAAATTTTTATCCTACATTTCTAAGTGTTTACAGTAATGGGGTGAGGAAAGTTGCCCTGGTTACATGGTTTAAGCCAAGGAGGGCTTAGGGCTGTGGTCAGTCTCATCCAAGCTACAAAACTAAAGGCTGAAATTTCCAAGTGAAAAACAAGGTATTAATGGTGAGAAAAGTTGAAAATAGATGCTGTCATGCAATCAATATCCTCTATAATGGTTACTGTAGTATTGTTTATAACTGAGAAAGTTTGAAAGCAACCTAAATGTGCATTCATAGGGAATTGGGTAAATAAATGACAGACCATCCCCACTCTCCCAGCTCTCTGTGTAATGTTGGGTAAGTTATTTAACCTCTGAATTCTGATTTCCTTATCTACAAGATGGAAATAATAACCTGTATCAATCATAAATATATTGTGAGGCTTAAACGAATTAACATATGTAGAGCCCTTATAATAGTGTCTGGTATGTGATAAGTGCACAATAAATGTTAACTATCATTATTGTTATTATTTATTATTCAGTTTTTAAAAACAGAATATTATGGGGTGTGGGAGGAGGAATTGGAGAAAGGTGGTCAAAAGGCACCAACTTACAGTATAAGATAAACAAGTACTAGAGATATAATTTACAACATGATAACAATAGCTAACACTGCTGCACAATGTACATAAAGCTGTTAAAAGACGAAATCCTAAGAGTTCTAATTACAAGAAAGAAATACACAAACACACACTTGTGTATCTACATGAGATGGATGTTAACTAAACTTATGGTAATCATTACATGATATATGTCAAGTAATTATGCTGTACAACCTAAACCTATGTGAACTGTATCTCTATAAAACTGGGGGAAAGCAGAATGTCAACTCTTTTACATAGTACAGTTAACTGAAAAATTTGCAGAAGTCATTATTTTATGCTTTAATTTTTTGTTGACAATTATGGATGCATGCATATTGAAAATGGTCACACACAGAAATGACCATACATACTATGTCGTACACATACCTGCATAAAAATACGTGTTGAAGTGCCAGTATTCTTTATCTTTCTGGGTTTTATGTGATCCCTTGGCACAGGAAAGGGTTCAAAAGTGTGAAGTAAGCTCAGGGAAGAGTGTAAACATCAAGGACTGTGTCAACATTTTCTTGTAAGTCCAGCAGATCGGGAGCTTGGTCATAAAGGTAGAAAAGAAATTATTCTGAGAAACAAAGTTGTAATTCCTGTATAGCCAAGGTTGTGGACTGAACATCATACCTTCTACACACAAAATTATGTTCTTTGAATTTTTAAAAACAAATACGTATTGCTTTTATAATAAAGAAATGGTAGTCATTGCTTCCCCACATATTCTCTTCTAAGGGAATTCATTCCCTCACTAGCACCTGTTCCGTATCTTCTTAGCTGAGTCAATCATTTTTTCTCTGGAGAATTGAAACTGGAATACTGAGGGAATAAATTAGGAAGAGCAAGAGAATGAATCATATATAAGGGTGAGGATGAGAGAGAATGGATTTTGAGAGACTAAGGCATAAACTTAAATCCTAATAGATAGTCCAGGCCATTTGACCTTGGCTATAATTAGCTTCTTATGTCTAGATGTTTTTGAAGATGATAAACACCCCACTCTTGAGTTGGTTGGGGTTCTCTTCCTGGAAACTAAAAGCTATCTGACAAGAATATCAAGTGTTAATCCTTTTGTACCTAGAACATGAAGAATTTTTTAAATTTCTAAAGCATTCTTATATTACATATTGTCACTCAAAGTAATGACAAGGATCACTGTTTCTTTGACCTTTGTCTCCATGGTTAGAGTTCTAATTATCTCATAATTACTGGTGTGTTCACTTACTGGCTCCGAACAATTCTTTATCATACTGGCCCTCTGCCACTATCTGGCTAATGTGGATTCAAGGAAGGTTAATGGATTTTAATATTTTCCTAAGCAAAATTTCTTTAGAAGATTAGTCAGCTACTGCCAAGGGAGAAAAGCATTGGCTAAATACAGTGACTTTTAGATTACTTGCACCATTACTTCTTTCTAGTTCTTAAGTTAATTGGAAGTTTGTCATGTGCATTAAAATTCAATGATCATTACTTCTTAGAATAAGTCAGTGAGCCAAGAACAGGATGTAGGTACACTGGGTTCCATGATTAAACCGCATTCAATCTCAAAGAGACTAGCTGACTACAGGCATTTCCAGAGGCATAATCCAGTGAGTTAGAAATACCCCTGGTCAGGAAGGCCACCCATATGTGGTCTATTCCAGCCTTACCTCTCTTGGGCTATATTCACATTTGGTTGAATAATTTCAGTGTAAAAATCTATTGGTGTACCTACTACATTGCAAAGCAATGTACTATGTGTAGCAAGGAATGGATTTAGTCATTTGACAAGCATTTATCCAACACCCACTATATGTACCTGGCACTGTGCTTGGTGCTGGAAGTATCACTATAAATAAAATCCTAATCTTGAGGGAAAGAACTTCACTTCCCTGGTTCTCATTCTCTTATCTGAAACAAGAGAAGTGAACAGATAATTTCTAAGAGCATATCTAGGTCTATACTTTTATGATTCTCAAAAATTTCCACTAGATCTTTGTACTCCTTTAGAGGGGTTGTTATTGTTATTTTAGTTTGAGCAGAAGTTTACAATAGAGGATTAAACAAAGTTTTCAAACATACATTACAAACATATATTGGTTTGAGTTCAGTAGTACGATGCTTCTCCCTACTTCTTTGTTAGAGGTTAATTCTTTCTTTATGAAATTGTTTGGATGCGCGATCTTTATTCAGAATAGTAGAAGGCCAGGAGCAGAATCTTCAAACCATTGAATTCTGACCAACTGCCTAATATGCTATAACCCTGCCAGGTGTCTATGGGAGAGACACAGTGAGGACACTCCAGGCCAAGGACCACTATAGCTAAGGCCTTGACCCAGCTCTCTAATGAAAACTCTACATGGGTGAGCCAGGCATCTCCACCCTGGGTGCCACAGGGGCTCCTTCTGCCTAGACCACATTCTGTTCCAGGCCTCCTTCTTCTGGACATCTCCTGCCTCCTCTCCCCAGTTCTCTCCCAAGTGGGAGGGAGCCCCAGGACATTTTATGGGACACCCACATAGGTGACAAATTCTAAAGGGGATAACCAATCCCAACAGGAAGAAAAGGAATCCAAGAGAAAGATCCAAAAGTCATTGCCAATAGAAGTAAGACATTTTAACCAGTGCTTTTAGCACCAAGAGGTCCACCTGTAGCATTAGTGAAATTGGACATTTTGGAAAATTCTGTCACAGTAAATGCCTCCAATGTTTCCTGAAGCGAAATGTTAACAGGTGGCAAAAGTATGTGAAACGTTGAAGGGATCTGTACACTAGGGTCCGTGAAGGCTGTTCCTGACTATTAGTCAAGTGTGGAAGACCCAGGCAGGAGAATGGGAGGAAGGCAAGGAGTGAGTGGTAAATCTTTCAGGGCCAAATGAGGAATTCTAGTGGGCAACAATTCAGGGTCTGAATCATTTTCTATATAAGACTTACTTATATACTCAGATTAAGGTTTCATTGATGTCCCACATCCCTTAAGGAGCTTCAGATTATTTCTGTGGGTCTGACGAGCATGAGCATTTATAACCATTAAGGCTATAGGACTACGAAGGTTTAAGAGAGCAGACTGGAGTCGAGGTAATCTTAGTCCAGAGTGGCCGTCAGGATGCCTGGAGCAAGATGTAGTTTAAGCAAACAGAATCCCTATTAAAAGGGCCTTAAACAACATATAACTGTCTTATAAATGTATAATTTTTTTTTTTGGTCTAAAAAATCCCAATATCAGAGGCTCTGGAGTGATGATATAACCCTGGATAGGATTTCCGATGTTTTCTATAAGTTTATCTGACTTAGATGTAAGCTTAAAGTGGGCAAGAGCCTTAAACAGCTCCTATGGTAAAGGGGATACTAACATTTTTTATCAGTATTTCTTTTCATGTACAATTTATTCTAGATAAATAGAATTGCCCACTTTCCTGGTATCACTCCAGATTCTTCAGAGATCTCTGCCTAGGTTCATTTGCCATTTCATTCTATTCATTCAAAAGGTTCATTGTCTGTGTGCCAGACACTGTTCTAGAACCTGTGGATCCTCAAGTGAACAAGTTAGAGTTGTCCTTCTGATTTGTAGTTCTCCATAGATTGTTCTTTTCCTCCACACATTGAAATTCTGACTGTCTTTAAAACTATAATACAAATGCTTCCTCATTCATGCAGTCATTCAACAGATACTTGTGGAACTTTACTGTGTAGAGTCTGGGTCAGGCAGTAAGGATCCAACTGTGAAATAAAATACCACTCATTCAGCATGTAGTCTGTGGGGGACATGGACAAGTAAAGAGGCTAAATGAGGATGCTATAAAGCAGCACCCCAAACGAGGTGATGTCTAAGTGCTTTTTAATGTTTCTCACATCACAGCACACTTAGGAGTTTGTGCTTAGCTGAAGGTTATTGGCCAGGATGTCTAGCTGCCCCAGGCTCTGCCTGGGCACCCTAAGGACTGAGGGGATCACTGTGTCAGCATGCCTGTACTCCATTCACAGCATACTTGTTGGTCTGGTTTAGGCTAAGACCTGAAGTAGATGCTAACTAGGAGAAGAGTTATTCAGCACCCTTCAGTCGTTCATTTAACAAGTCTTTATTGAGCATCTACTATGTGCTAGACACTGTGTCAGGGGCTGGGAATAAAACAACACAGAATTTGTCCTTAAGGAGTTTTACTCTAGTGTAGAAGACAGACTAATGGACAGGCAATTACAGTACTATGAGATAAGTGTCCTGATGAAGATAAGCTCAAAGGGTTATGTGATTTACCCAAGTTTGAGAAATCAGAGATTTACAGGGTGGTAAAATACAAGTTTAGACCTTCAGGTAGGTGGTAGGAGTGGAAATGGGAGGTGGGAAAGGCATTCCAGGGATAAAGGAACATAGTATAAGTGGAATAATCATGGCATATCTCCTCTTGCTGTCCCACCAACCCTACACTCAGTATGCCATCTTCTTTCACACTCTGTGTTTTGTCTGTGCTCCCCTTCTCCGACTGGCTAACTCAAGCTTTGGGAGCCAGCTCAAAAGTCATCTCTTGTGAAAAATTTCCCTAGGCAAAATTAGTCATTCCCTCATCTCGGCATCTACAGCGATAATTCCATTTTATGAACCCAAAATCGGGACACATTGTCTGACAGTGAATTCTTTCTCTAATATGTAAACTAATTTGTTAGAGCTATAAATATAGGAATTAAATGTTTTATTCATTTACTAAGCTGTCTTAAATTAAAAAGTAGAGAAAACCAAATATTAAAATCTGTCATTATTTTTGTTATCCTTGTCCCTTAAAATTGATGGTAGTTATGTACATACTAACTTAAAGAATTCATATTGTTAAATTTTAATTTTAAACTTTGCTACTATCTCTATGTGAGTCCCTGAACATTTATTTGGGTTATGATGATTTCTTAAACTTTTAATGGTCATTCATTACTTTTCTGATTATACTGGTCAGAGAGAAGAAATTTGGAATAGTATGTTTGGAATATTCTCTCATCAAGAATCTCTAAGAATTTTCATTAGTAATTTGTACAATTTCTTTACTCAGGTCCAGCTCCTTCATATTGTGACTTCAGTGAATGACTCCTCTCCCGAGGTACAGTTTGCGAAGTTTTGCATGGAGGCAGTTACTAGATTATCAAGCATCAAGAGAGGAGCCCACACCGGAAGCAGAAACTGAGATACCTTAAGCTCGCTCTGAAACACATTATTTTTTTCAGCCACAAGTAGATCACGTTTTTGTGATCTTGTGACTCCCCTCTCTAGGGGAGTCGTTCTGACTACCTACCTAATCGCAGCCCCTTTCCGCCCGCACAGCATTTCACATCACAACGACCTGTGATTTTAACCCTCTTTTCTGCTTCTGGAGTTCCTAGGGCCTGGGACGTCCTTTAACCCGCAACAGGCAAGCCTGGCGAACTCTCTTATTCCTCGTTCAGGATTCAGCCTAGAAGTCCCCCACTCTGGGGACTTTCCTTACCCGCCCCCCACTTGGCGCCTTCCACAGTTAGGTGCTCTTATAGTTCTGTGATGGCAGGCATGGCATCTGTGGAGTCCACCCACTTCTGCGCCACCGGGCCGACGAGCCACCTGCACCACAGCCTTCGGCCATGCTCAGCACCCTCGACTCTATCCCGGAACAGCTCCGGGTTCACGCCGGATGAGGAGGGGCACAGAATCTATGCTCCCGGGTAGCGGGCGCAGGGTCGCGTCCGGTCACGTGACACACCAGTTATCACGCGGGCGCCGCTCACCTGACCAGGCGGTCACGTGGCCCGGCCCGCTGGGACAGAGGAGACCGGCGGGCCATGGCAGGATCCAGGCTCTGGTTTTCGCTGCTGCTGGCGGCAGCTTTCGCTGGGAGGGTCACGGCCCTGTGGCCTTGGCCCCAATACATCCAGACCTCCAACTGGCACTACACCATCTTCCCATACAGCTTTCAATTCAAGTACCATGTCAGTTCGGCCGCGCAGCCGGGCTGCTCGGTCCTGGACGAGGCTTTCCTGCGCTACCGTGACCTGCTCTTCGGTTCTGAGTCTTGGCTATATCCTGCCTCCACAGGTGAGCTGGACGTGCCCCGCCTGGTTCCGGGCTCTCAGACAACTGGCTTGGGACAACTCCCCAGACTTCTTGAGACGCCCTTAGTTTGGTATTTGCCCAGTCCTCTAATCACCACCCTCTAGTCTCCACTTCCTCCTGCCCTTTTCGTACAGCTGTTTCAGCCCCAGGTTTAGCCCCCTACCGCCATTCATTTCACCGAGTTGACTTCTGGGACCAGGATTTATCTGGAATCCTGTCCTCGGGCTATATTTCACCCAAAATACCTGCTATAGAACTATAGTTCAATCAGGATATCAAATAACTGGAAATAACTGTGCCAGTAGACATCTAAGGTGATCCCTCTTGCCGTGTTCAAGCGTCACAGGGTCCTAATGAAGCTGTGGCCCGCGCTGAGTAGAGGAGACAAGTGCTGACACCCCGAATTGGAGAAACGTATTGACCTACGCAAAATTACATGAAAGCGCCTTGCCACATAGCACATTCAGCACAAGTTTAAACTATGAGAGAAATCATAGAACACTTTCATAAAGGAATGAGTTTTGAGCAGCCACTTATAGCAAGGGGACGAATATACTGGGCCGGGACTGAAAGGAGGGTGCTCTGGGAAGGATAAAAGGCTTGAACAGAGGCCCAAAGGGTTGTGATTGACCTCAAGGTGCTACGCTGGTGTGTGTGATGAGGATGGGAGCTGGGGAGTGGGGAGGGATGAGGTTAGGGGAAGCGTGGGATTAAATGAAAAATCCGGAGTACCTTGGATATTGGTTTCATCTAAATTAACGGGCTAGCGATATTCTTTAAGGCAGCTTCTAAAAATTGTGTTTGAGGATTATTATTTCAAAGCAAATTAATAAGTAGAGTCAGCAACACAAAGGAATAAAATTCTACTTGATGGACTTAAAATTTAGAATTTTCTTGAAAATCTCCTGGCATTTTGTTCTCTGGTTATGATGTGTAGGTGTTTGAGTGGAAGCCATATTTATGGTTGGGCCATATGGTAGCATCATTTTGTGTGATATTTCAACTGTGCTTTAATTACTTTCATGAATGTTCTCATTTAATATAGAGAATTAAAAGCATTTAATTAAACGGATGGCACTTAGGGAGTGACAGTCTCAGCATCAAAGTAGTCTTAACTGGTAAAACGTGTTAGGCTGGGAGGATAAAAGGCCTGCTATTGTGTATGTGGTAGATTATATATTTCTCTGAATCCTTCATGACAAATAATAGAATATCTTACAGGGGATTGGCACTCAGAATATGTTTATTTTGGTATAGAATAGTTAGGGCCTGGCTTGTGCAAAAAACATAGATCTGTCGTGTATATGATATGTGTCTATCCCAGTGCTGGGCACTCTGGAGCTTATAAGAAAAGTGTAAGACCTAGGCCCATGCATTGCAGTCCAGTTGGGGAGATACAAAGCCAAAGGACACAATATGTTATAAAATGCTCAAAAGCTAATTAGAATGTTTACTAATTTTACTATGGTATAGATTAGAATAATTCCTATACTTCTAAATTAAGCCTTTACCTCCGTTGCTATAGGACTACAGTTTAATCAAGAAAATAGAAATGGGGCATAATTAAGGTGCTTTAAATTCCTAATAAAAGAGATTTAGAGACCGATAAACTAAGATGTTTATTTCAATTTATATCTTCCTATAAATGAATTTCTCTATTAGTTGAAGGGTTCTTGTCCACTGAGAGATAATGAAAACTGGTTTGGATGAACATCACCAAAGACATACAAGAACTTCCTTCTCTGTTGTTCTTCCCACGGAACCTTCTGCCCTTTGGAACACAATTTTCTGGGGAGGCTTTCAGATGACTTGAGCTATAATCTTGTTTCTGCAAAAGAAAAAAAAAAAAGACAAATTGATTTAGGTGAAAGCAACATCAATAAGGCCCAAACCCATGCATATTTCTCTATGGGGAAGATTTTAGTAAAGAAAACAACATATGCAAGTTAAATTTTAGCTGACAGCTTTTTGTCCATTCCCCAAATAATTTCTTTGTAGGCACTGGGCCAGAGTTGTTCTTAATGCAGCACAACTTTTGGGTTTGATATGTGCCTGGAATTCAGTGGAATTCATATCAACCTTTTCTGAAAAATAAGTCTAGTACTGAAGTTACATTCTATTCTAAATTCACCTTCAATGGTTAGCTGTAGTCCCACCAATTGCGAAATGGCCTGTAGAGGTGTTTAGTATTTGCTTTGTCATTGAGAAGTGTTTCTGCCAACTGGAGGGGTATGTGTTACATGTTGCTAAACCTGTTAAATGTAATTATTTTAGGCTCTAGTTATGAACCAAGTTCTCTCTTTTGATTATTACCAATCCTGTTTGCAAATCAAAGATCTGATTATTTGGGATGACACCCATCTAATGTGGCCCAAATACTTTTTTGGATGCTTGATGGAGTTGATAAAGCCCTGATTTTTCAGGTTAAGTGGCTAAATCTGATGATATAATTTGGCTGCATTCTTCTTTGCTTTTTCTGGAACGACTTGATTGAAGCCATAGTACTTAATGGCTGTTATAAAGTTCCCATCCTGTTCTAGTGTCCACATGTACATCTCTGTGAGTTACTTAGGAATAAAAACAGAATAATCTCCACCCCTTTTCTCAGTCCTTTTATGCTAGTGTGGAAGGAAGATTATTATATGAGTATCTGGATTCTGTTGCAGCCATTATCAATATTTGATTTACTTGTCCTCAGATATTAAACAGTGACTAAGTTAATAAGTGAATTAGTTCATTATAATATGAATCTCCTAAAATACCTCCTTTGGCTGTTCCTTCTATAACTATGCCAGGAACATAGTAGATAATTATTTGTTGGACATATTAACTTAAAAAGGCTACTTTCTGTAAAAGTTTGTAAGAAAGCTTCATGGTTTTTATTTATTTCTAAGATCATCAATAAGGAGATGATTTGCAGGTTTCATTTAGAATTGATTGCTTTTCTTTGAAGTTTCAAACTTGGAATATTCGCATGTGATTCCAGGGAAAGGAGGATCACACTATGCTGTGGTTCCAACTCAAATTGATTTTATCTCATCACAGATGAAGATAAGCACTGGAAATGCATCTGGGGAGTGTTGGATAAGGTCCAACAGCTGATAAAGTCTGGCAGCTGGGCTAGGGAGACACGGTAATGCCGATTAGTTCTCTCCACTCTAATTGGACTAGTGGCTGTGCACACTTTAACATTTCCCGTGACAAGGACAAGGTATATTCCTGCAGATGACTTGATTGCCCCTGAGTTTATTGTTTTAAAAGCAAAGGGGAAGAAAACAATGCAGAAAGAAAATTCTGTAGTAGAATTATTTTTCTTGAGAAGAGGTATGTGGAAAATGGAGGAACATGTAAGGAGGAGAAATACAAAGATTTCTAAAGGGGTTAGGTAGCAGGAGCTAGTTTTTAGTGAGGAGCTAAATAATTGTTGTGTCCCATGTTGAATCCCAGGGCTTGGCCTATAGGCCTCAACCAGGGCTCTCCGCTTACACTCCTGTTTAGTTCTTTATTACATAAGTTGTAGTGCTTTTCCAATAGCCCTGGATGGTACTAAGCCCAAGAAGCTCTGCTTGATCAAGGTGTGTGTGGGTAGTCTCAGCCTGATTTATGAAAAATTCAAATCTTATTTCCTTGAGCTATCATTGCTCCTGCTGCTTGAAGACCATATGAAGTGGAGGATTCAGGGTCTAGAGTATGATTTATTCAGGAGTCAGCCAGAGAATGTTTATTAGTCACCTCTTTAACTGTGTGCCCTCAGGCAAATTGCCTAATTTCCAAGCAGCCGTGCTACTTTTAAAAAAAATCTGTCTATATTCCAAGCATTTCTGAAGAAAACGAGATAGTGATGAATGTCTTCACAATCTTTGAATGAGGGTATGTAGAGGAAGAACTTGGTGATTTAAGAAATAAAACCATAAAATTAAAAGTCTGAGCCCCAGTGGGGCCCTTCCCATCTTCTTCCACTTCCCTTTCTCACCGCCAAACAGAAGAGAGAAGTAGGACATTGCAGGGTTTTGCCTGTCGATACTGTCTTTTTGTTTGTTTGTTTTTGTTTTTGATAGCAGATGTGAGCCCTTTTTTTTTTTTTTCTTATAGCTACACAGTCTTGCTGGGGCGTGTTGTCAATAGCTCAGCCTGTAAAGGCATAACACTTAATCCTTTTTCTGTTGATTATAGAGAAGCAAAGTTTTACTGCCTAACCAATACTTCTTATTCAAATAAAGGAAGTCACATATGTTTCTGCATTTTTGTAAATTTCCTCTGCTGATTCTAGAAATAAGTGATAGAATTAAAGTCAATGTGCATCATCAAGAGCTTAACCACTTGGATTAGGTAGGACCTTTCTTCCACTTTGTAGGGCCACTGACAGCACGATCAGCTAAAAAGAGGAGGGTTGCATCTGTAGAGGTAAGAAAGATGTGTGTATGGAGGGTTTTCTGTTATCTGCCTCAAGGTTTAAAGGTCTGCAGTCCATTGTGATAGAGAAATGGATTTGCTTTTCTTCTCTATTCCTGGCTGTAGTGAATAAGACCCATCATGGGGTCGGGAACTTCTCTCTTTGCTTGTTTTAAGCTTCTGTTATTGTTTAAGCTTCTTGACTATGTCTTCAACCCTGATCTCTAGCCAATAGAGATATGCTATCATTGTGTCCACATTTGAGCTTAGTTGGGGTTTGGCTATGGTGTAAGAGCTTTTTTTTCCTCTCCGAAAGTGTGTTCTCAGATGCAGAAGGTTTGGGTGCTTGTCAGCTTGAGTGTCAGTAAGTAGCCTCCCCTTCTTTGTAAAGCTTTGAGATGGGAAGAGAGATGGCTTACCAAGTACACTAGATGAAAAGTTTAAATTCTGTCCTGTTTGACCTTGTCCCTGTACTAGTACTAGGATCTCACATTAGTTACTTTGGTCTTTTGACTGGGGCCACAGTCCTAGTTTGAGGCAGATTCAGAGTAATAAGCTCATGTCCCTTTTATATGTTGGAGTGTCAGCCTGTTTGCCATACAAGATGGCATCACACAGTAGTGGAGCCTTCAAGCTTCAGTAAGCAGCTCATGAAAAGCCCTTGGGGAAGCTGCTCCTATGGTGTGGTTATCCCACAAGGACCCTAGCCCCAGGCTTCTGTCAGCCAAGTGGCAAAACTGACTTATTAAGAAAGGGAAGTAGAAAATGGAAGGAAACTAGCATTTATTGAGTGTCTGGCACATGGTATATGTTATGCCCTATAATCCAAATAACAGCTCTGTGAGGTTGGTGTTATCTCCATCTTCAGAACTGATATTCACAGAGGCTAAGTAACATGTCCAGGGTTACACAGCTAGTAGTGGTGGAGCAGAAATTCCAGTCAAGTCTGTTTGTCTACAAAGATTTAGCTCTTTTTACTGTGAGATCTTAGGGTAATCTACTCATAAGTATCTTCATCAAGTGTTATACCAATTAACAATTTGGAAAACTACTGGCCTCTGGTAGGGTTAAGCCTTGATCACGCTTTAATGTTAATTACTTCAAAGAGTAACTTCTAACACCTAATTGTTTAATTGATAGCAATCATATTATGACTATTTTGGTAGTTGGCCCATTGTTATCAGATTCTAGTAGTATTTCTGGCTGGCTTCCTTCCTTCTATCCATCCTTAGTACAAGTAGTATTTGTTAAATTACTATAATTTGTCAGTAGCACTGGTATAAAGAATATTAATTGAACTTCCTTGTCCATAAGGAATTTAGAGCCTCTGGAAGTGGGGATACAGACAAACAGTAAGGTGTGATTTTTGCTGATAATTGAAGTACAAGGTACTTTGGGATCAGCTGGCCCAAGTGTGTATGTGTGTGTGTAGGAATACATTTTGAGAGGCTTCCATAAAGAGCTGTCTAATCAGATCTAAAAGTAGGGGTTGGTGGATATGGAGGTAGTAATCCACTTAGAAAGAACTGTATGTGGGAAAGGCCTTCAGGAAAGAAGTTTCATGCCATATTTAAGGTCCGTATGGTGGAAGCGCACAGCCCTAGGGTAGATCAGCAAGTTCCAAAGCTAGAGAGGTAGTAGGCCAAGTCATCTGAGGATGACTCCAGATTTACAATTTAGCAATTTGAATATATTCTACTGCCATTCACAAAGATGGGGAAAATAGTAGGAGAGGAAGGGAAAGGAAGGAAGAAGGGAATGAAAAGAGGGAAAGACAGAGAGAGATTGATTAAGAGGTTAGAGGTGGGTGAGAATTATAAAAAGCAAGTTTGGTTTTGGACCTGTTGAGCGTGAGTTATCTAGTGTCTAGCAAACAGTTAGCTATATGGTACTGAAGCTTGAGAGAATGTGGTGGAACACTTCTAGAAGACAAGAAGGTCCAAAAGGTGACCATGGGAGAGTGTTGAGGAGGAGGAAGATGTTGGATAACTGCGAAGCCATAATGTGGGTTAATTCTGCTTCTAGAGTATTGAAATCATCTAGGATGATAGGCAGTCCGGAGATGGAGAAGAAGACTAGGGCCCAGGACCCAAAGTCTTGGGTAAATAAAGAAGTGACTAGGAAGTTGCAGAGTGTTGTGACAAGGAGAGGCTCAAGGTTTCACAGCTGGATGGCATGAGCCACAGAAGGGCTTTTCATGAGCTGCTTACTGAAGCTTGAAGGCTCCACTACTGTGTTTGTTTGTTTGTTGGTTGGTTGGTTGGTTTTTCACTTGATAGCAGAGGACCTGAAAGCAGCCCCAGATATCAACCTGAGGGGAAGTAACATTCCTGGGGAGAGCCGGACTTCAGTTAAGGAGGACTTTGAAGGGACTGAGGATTTTGGTAGTTAAATAACCATGGAACCAGATTCCAGAGGGTTTGTGGGGGTGGGTGACTTACAGTACAGGTGGTTTGTGGGGGAGAGGAAACAACACTTACAGGAATGGAAGCGTGGGCCGAGAAATGAGCAGAGGCATTTATATATTGGGCACAGTGACAGAACATGATATAAACATGACATGATAGATTTCCCTGACTATAAGATTGCCAAGAAAATAAGTTCCAGAGATAAGCAAGAGTTCATATAAACATGAGAATTTAATACATGATAAAGGAAACGTTTCCAATCAAAAGTGAAAAGATAGATTAGTGAATAAATGGATAGAGATGGCTTGTTATCCATTTGGAAAAAATAAAAATCTTTACCTCATGTCAGTGACACAAGTAAATTCCAGGTGGATTAAAGATCTAAAGATAAAAGATATGCCATACAAATATTAGACTGAAATAAAGGAAACTATTCCTATACCCCTAGGGGTAGAGGAGGCCTTTCTAAGCCAGCAAATAAAGGAAACCATAAAAAGTAAAGCAAAAGAACCCATAAGGTTCAAAAATAAAGAACAAAATGGGGCAAATATTTGCATCCTTAAAAGACAAGTTTAAAATCTAGAAAGAGCTCTACAAATCAATAAAAGAAAATTAACAATTAAAAAGTACAAACAATATGGCCAATAAATACAAAACCATACTCAAATTCATTCATTATTAAAGAAATACAAATTAAAACAATGATATATTTTTTTATCAGGCTAGCACTAGTTTTAGAAGGATGTGGAGATATGGGCCCATATAAATCAGTACAGTAGTTTGGAAGAGTGATTTGGCAGTGTTAAAACCAAAAATTTTTATATCTTTGGCTCAGCATTTTCACTTATAGGTATTTTTCTACAGAAATTTCTCATAACTGCTTAAAAAAAGAAAAAATATATATGTAATGATTGTTAACTAGAGCATTGTTTATAACATCAAAAACTTTGAAGTATTCCCAAATGTCAATGAAGAGTAGAAAAGTTAGGACTTTCAGCTCTTAAAGTATCTCAAAAATGGAATTCTATTCACATAAAATTATGCAGGTCTATATATAGTGACATTAAAAAATTTGCAGATCGTTTTGGTAAGTGGAAAAAATTACAAATTAACATGTATCAGGATCTCATTTTTGTTTTAAAACAATAACAAATCTGTATTTACAAAAAATTGAAAGACTGTGCAAAATGTTAACCAAGGTTATCTCTAGGAATCTATAGGGAGGCATTTCTTTCCAGTGGGGGTGAAAGGCAAGAGGAGAATAGATCAGTTTTCTAAAGTAGGGGCAAAAAGACTACAACTACAACCATAGCTATAACTACAACTTTTGCAACAGAAGATAGAAGGGGAACATTCAGGATTTATCTGTGGGCTGGATCAGTTGTGCTTCTGAGTGGATGCTAGTCGTCTTTGGAGGATGAAAAATCTTGGGACTAATGGGAGGAGGCACCAACTGAATTCAGCAGCACTACAGTGGGGCTCCAGGCCCAGGGCAGCTGGGTTCTCAGACTCCTGCTTTACTGGGGTAAGGAGTTTGACCAGGGACGCCTTGCCTCTTCCCGTAGCCACACCAGTGTACTTTTGCACTGATGGCTCCCAGGCTTTGGAAGACCTTTTTCCTTCTCGGTAGCCTGGCAAACACCAACTCAGGGTTCAATGTCCTGCTCAGAGGTCCCTTCCAAGGTTAAGCCTACCTCGTTTTCTGGAGGTAGCCATAACATCTACTGTAGTAGTTCTTATCACACCGTTTTGTAATTGTTGTTTGTATTTGTCTTTCCCACTAGACTATGAGCTCCTCAAGGGCGGGGACCAGGGCTTCTTTTTCTTTTTAACTGCCCCAGGACCTAGCACAGTTCCTGATGCACAGTAAGTGCTCAATATTTCTTGGTTGGAATGAAGAAATGAGTGGAAAATGAATAATTTCAAGAGTTTTTCTTAGGCTGAGTATGGGGAGAGGAAGCCTGGGTGTGATGTATATAAATGTGGTAGCGAGAGGGGAACCAAGTGGTCGTGGAGAACTAACACCACTGGCACCAGACTAGAAGAGCACCACGGCATATGGGGCAGGGTAGACCTGAAAGAGTGGTAAAGTGCCAAAGGCTGGGTTGACTTTCCCAGTTTCTACCCTAGAAACCCAACTAAATGCCCAGAAGGTGGGTACTGCCAACCAAAATGAATGTGTTTTCTCCATGCTGCTTAGAGTCAGTGAATTAAACACATTGATATGATAGAAATGTTTTGCTTCTGGGAGGAGCAGGGCTGGTGGAGGGAGAGGCTCACTGAGGTAAAGACATAGTTTCTGGGTACCCTAATGAGTAGTCTCTTCCAGAGAAGTGGAAAGACCTGAATCTTTAGATGTATGAACCCATACATCTTCAGAGCAGTGTCTGAAAAGGCACTTTCTGTATGCTGGGTATCTTCTTATCATCCCCTACCCCAACCCAGGACTTCAGAAATACTAGATTTGGGTATATGAAAGTAACCTCTACATTAACTGTTTGCCGTTTATGCCCGATTATCATGTAGCACAATCATTATGCATATATACCATTAAATATGCATTTTTTTAATTCTAGCATCATTCATTTTTTCAGCAAACATTTATTGAATGACAACCGTGTGTCAGGCACTGGGAGTACAAAGGCACTGAGATTGGTCCCTGCTGTTGAGGAACTCACAGCCTCGGTGAGGAGATAGACAAACAGCTTATATTAAAATAAATGTTATGAAAAACATATGTAAGTGTTCCTACATGATCACATAGGAAGTTCTCTTAGGAAAGGGTGGGGGCATGACAGCAAAGTTTTATAAAAGGAAAACCAGAGCTGTTTCTTAATCAGGTGAGAAGTGGCAGCAATACAAAGTTTGTTTCAATTGGAGGAAGCAGTATATGCAAAGAAAAGTGTGAATGAATGCTGCGTTTTCAGGGTTCTGTAAATAGTTGGTTGTGCTACTGTGAGAGTTCCTACACAGGAGCAGAGAAAGACGAGACTTACAGTCCAGTGGATTCTGGCCTTTACCATGAAATCTCTGGGGAGCCATTAGAGGGCTTGGAGCAGAGATTGTCAGAATCCTTTAATTTCATATTAAAAGATCACAAAGGATAGTAGATTGAAATAGGATATATATGTGGAGGCAGGGAGAGACCGAGTGGGAGATTTTTTTATAGTCATCCAGGTGAGAATTTATGAGAGGCTGAGTTAAGGCATTGACTAATGGGAGTGGGGAAGTGATGATGATAAGAGATAATAAGGATTTTGTAGTTATAAGACTTAATTGGGACTTTCTTTTTTACTGTTATAATCTCAGTGCTTAGCACAGTGTTTGACACATAGTAGGTAGTCAATAAATATTAAGTGAATTAACTTGTGTTCTACTCAGAAAGGTGGGAGGAGAAAGAGCTTTCCTGTCTGGGTAAATCAATAGCTGGTGCTGTTATCACACTGAGAGAGATCAGCCAGGAAGAAGAATGAAGAGTTGGTTCAGTTTTGTATTTAAGATTCGAGGTGCTTTTGAGCCCATTTGAATGGAGGTGTATGAGTCTAGAGCCCCAGAAGAAGAGTGAGAGTGGATGACGTTGTCCAGGGAGAGTGTAAGTGAGGAGGAAGAGAGAAGTCTGTGACCCAACACAAAGGGGTTGGTGAGAGAAAAAGAATGAGGAAGCATAAAAAGTTAGAGGAAAAACGAGAGAGCAGTGAGCCCTTAGCTAACAGAGTTTAATTTCAAGAAGATCTGGGATGTCTGATGCTGCCAAGAGGTCCCAGAGGTAGAGAGTGGTCACTAGAACATTAACCCTGTGACAAGGATTTTTGTCTGTTTTGATCAATGCTGAATCCCCAGCACTTAGATCACCCAGTACAGAATGCTCAATAAATAACTGTTGAGTGAGTGGGCGGGTAGATGGGTGGGTGGGTGGGCGGGCGGGCGGATGGATGGATGGATTGAAAAAGGTCCTTGAGTTTAGTTACAGAACCACAGGACCTTGGCGAAAGCATTTTCAAAGGAGTGGTGGAAAGAAGCCAGATTATAGTAGACTGAGGAAAAGAAAGAATGTCAGGAAGTGGCTACAGAGAGAGAACTAAGGATGGCTACCTCCATGAGCACTTATCAAGTGCTGGGGACTGAGCTAAGCACTTTATATGCATTAACTCTTTTAATCTTCCCAGTAGCCCAGAAGGTAGGTACTGCTATGATCCCCATGAGGAAACCGCAGCTCAGAGAGGGAAAATAACTTACCCAGGGCTAGAACCAAGTGTTAGAACCAAGATTTGAACCCAGATCTGTCTTACTCTGCTCAGGCTGCATTTCCTCTAGAGTTTCTTCATGATTGGAAGGTGAGCGAAAGAGTAACTGTTTGAGATGACATACAGTTGAGACTTGCAAATATTTTAATGATGATGGGACAGAACCACCAGAAAGCAATAATTTGAAGACTTTTGAGAAAAAGGGAAATAATATATACAAGAGGAGCCTGAGGAGAGATCCAGAGCACGGGTGAAAGGAAACCCCTTCTACCAAGGTAGGAGGAGAAGAAGGTAAAGACCAGGTGTGTTTTGCAGATATATTTGTTAGGGAGGAAAGGGGAAGGTAGGGATGGATGGCAGTTCCGATTGTCTGCTGAGAGTAAGGGAGGTGGTGATCAAGCTATACATAGACTTGAAGAAAGTTGTATAAGTTCGAAGTAGCTGTTGCAGAGAAAAGAAAAAAAGCAATCACAGAGATAGAAGGTTTTCAGGGCAACATCAGGGGCCCAGCTATGATGAGAGACCATGATTTTATCAGTGGCCCAATCCCGTTGTTGAATGATTTTCTCCCTTCCCTCCAGCAGAGAGGAAAGTAGCCAGGATTGAGTGCACAGAAAGCATATGTTAGATTGATCTAGGGTAGAGGAGTTTTGCCCACTGGGTGCAACAGAATAAAAAAGAGATGGGTAGTTGCAAGTACCAGCTAGATTGCGTTTGAAGTGTTGGATCACCACATCTAGAGCTGGAGGGGAGGAATTGAAGGTTGGAGAGGACTGATAACAGAAGGAAATTGAGGGGTCCTTGTACTGGCATCGGGAGAAAGTCATCATCAACAGTGGGACTTCCGTAGTAAAAGGGTCTCAGAGTTTCATGTCCAGCTGATCTGTCTGTAATGAATAAGGCCGAATTACACTAAAAAGAGGACACAAGGGTAAAAAACTAACCGTGGTTATCTCTTCAGAGAGGGAACAAAGGAGGGCTACCAAAGATGATTTTATTATTACAACACTCTGTAACTGTTTGAGTTTTTTCAACTTTTTAAATTAAAAAAAAATACATATACAGATTTTTCAATGAATCTAGAAGGAGCAAGTTCACATGAATGCAGGGAGATGAGGGAGCTCTGAGGGTAGGAGGCTGTGGTTGTGGACTAGGGCCCTGGAGCATGTCATCTGTCTGTGGAACCCTGTAGTGTTCGCTCGGAAGAGCAGTAGCCAGGATCTGGTCCCACCCTGCTGTTGTTTACAGGGGAGGAAATAGGTACCAAAGACTCACTCAGCTTGGCACCAGCAGAACCAGAACCAACCTTTCCTGATTTCCCAGCTAGTGCTATTTTTCATGCTGCTTCCTGAACACTTGAGGCTTCAGAACTTCCTGCTGTCCCGCCTGGGCATGTTGTGAGTGTGCCCATGAGATTGCTAGCTGATGGGCTGTTTCTCGTCCTGTGCCTCCCACACCTCAGTGCCGCTCAGTGCAGTGTGTGTGGGTGTGTGTAGAGGTGGCTGTCCTGTCCCTTGCCTATTTCTTGCTCTCTTCAGAGGACCAACTTGGAGGTGGAAAACCACAATGATACTCTATTTACATCCTTTTAAGTGACCCATTGTCCCTCAGTTTTGCTAGTTCTCACATCACTACATCCCCTAGACCTGTCCCCTCATAATTTGTTTAAGCAGCAGCCCAAACCCAAATGAATCACTGAGCACACTTAGGACAGTGATTGTTTACCATAAGATTAGTGACGGGTGAATGAATGAGCCCTTAAATTAGGGGCATTGTTCTGTGGACTTAGAGTACAGAGTATGGGTGTATTTTAGAAAAATAAGATATAATAGCAACAATAACAACAACAATAAAAAATTCTTTTCTTATCTTCCAAGAATAATTCAGATAAACTTATTGTTTATGCAGCCTCTCTTGCTATCAGCTATCAGGACAGGGACCATGGCAGCTGCATATGGGTTAGTCGTGATTTCACCTCAGTTTGGTAGACCAAGGCCCAGAGGATTACCACTAAAGCTTAGGACTTTTGTCCTCTTTTGAATGGCTGCTTGGATAGATACACAGATGAGCTCTCCACACAGTGGTATTGAGGCTCTGCGATGTGTGGGGATGGAGTGAGGACAAGGAAGTCGGGGATGAGGCATAGTTTAAAGAGGGATATTCATTTATAGCTTTTCTCACCCCCACCTCAGTTAAGTCCTCCTTGGTCTTTGGTTTGGTAGAGATGACCTGACTGCTTAGGGAGCTTGGGATGACCCTATAGGTTCTGCCCTGAGAGCCTGATTGTCTTTCTGTGTTATGGGGATGAGTTTTCAGGATTTAGTATGCAGTCATGAGTTGGCCTGGCTCGGAGTAACCTCAAATTTCTTCTTCCTGTAGGGCTGAGGCAAGTATTACAGTGGGTACAGGGTATTTACCGAGAGGGGAAAGAAATGTTTGTTCAGGATAGTGGGAAAGGACTCCTTATTGCTCCTTCTTGACAGACCTGAGAGCTGAGATGCAGCCAAGAAGTCGTGCTCAGGAGGGGTGAGCAGGCTTCTTTGAGATGGTTCAAGGCTCTTGGATTCTTTCTGCCTAGATATGGATAACATTTGAGAGTCCGTTGGGTTCTGAATTCTCTCTCTCTGTCTTCTGCCAGGCCATCCTGTCCCTGACTTTGTAGTTCCATAGGAAGTCCTGGATGTTGTGGTGCCAGTAGGGATTCATGTGGCTCCAGAAAGGATAGTGAAAGGGACTTCACTGAGGTTCAGGCTTGGGATAGTACAATCACAACCACCCTGAAGGTCACAGAAGAGCCAGTGGGAGGGTGAGAAGAGACAGTGTATTGCTGTTTTGGCTTTTTCTCCCAGCATAAATTAGGATCTGTAGGACTATATTGGACAGTATGTTTTCTCATACTGGGTGGTTTTCCACTGTTGGGAGAAGAGTACCTTGGACAGAGAACCTGTCTGGGAAGAGAAGGACGAAAAGTTGGATCGTGTGCCTTCGCTGGGTCACCAGCTAAATCATCACAGGCCTCCTTCACATAGGAGATTCCCTTGTCATCTGTTTCATCTGCTCACATTAGATCCTGGGCATTTACAAAGTTGGAAATCCTTCATCTGGAAACCCTCAAGAACAGTGCCACTTCGAGTGCCAGTCTCCAGTGAGATGAGAAGCATATATACATAGAATATAAAACTATTCCCTTCATCAAGAAGACCTTATTATGAAAAAATGTTAGAACTAAAAGTGTGCTATGCTGACATAATTGATTTACATTCTGGGCATCATCTAAGCTTCCTGTCTGATGACCAACCAGTAACACAGTTTTACAGATCAGCATCCAATCCACAAACTACACTTTGAGTAGCAACACTCCAGCGCTGCCTTTTAGCTTCAAAGCAGTTGCTGAGGTCTTGAAACCCTGTGCTAGGACTGTATCAAGCCAGAAATATAGAGTCCTGGTTCCAAAGGGTTGCTGCCAGACCATTCATTCATAGTCAGGAGGGATTACTGGGGAGAGGGGGGGCACAATCAAAATGAAAACATTGAACAGATGACTAGGCATTTCTGTGCCAAAGGTACATGCCCTGTCTTCCCTTACATCTTGAACAGGCATGTGACCTGAAGGGACTAGAGCTAAGGACCCTCTTATGGTGCTTTGGTTTACCTGTTACTTCTGGTGGCAGGTATCTACACTGAATTTATGCTGTCTTTGCAGGAAAACAGTATACACTGAAGAACAATGCATTGGATGTCTTTGTGATCAGTCCTGAATGTGACCCAGTTTCCTTCTTTGGAGTCAATAGAGAATTGTAAGTATCACCCTGTTCCATTCTAGAAGAGTAAACACTTGCCTGCAACTGTAGCTCTGGATGCCTGGCCTAAGTTGCTGATGCTAGGCCTGGAGCCCTCTATAACTGTGGCACCAAGAGCCATCAAGTGCCAAGAGCCATAGAAGTGTGTTTTCCCTAAGCACTCTAGACTAAGCATAATTCCATTGCTATTTAGGAATGTGTATACTTTGCCGATTTTCTCTAAGAAGTCCTACTCTGGGGAGAGAAGTTTTTGGTCATTTGTACTGAGACAAGGTCAAGTCCTGTGATTGTCTCCTGTCTTCCCTGTGCAGCTGGGGACTTCTCAGTCTCTGAAGTGAACATTCACATTTGGCTTCTTCCTCACATTCTTGGATGAGGAAGCTGAAGCCTGGGGACAAAAGGAAAGTAAGGTGGTCACAAAGACTTTGGGGACATCAGAAACCTGGACCATCCCTCCAAGCATCACTGTCCCTTTGCCAAGGAGACTTCATACTTTCAGATAAAGGCTGGCGGGAATCCGTGTTTCTTAGGGAAGAAGCTGACCTGCAAGGCCGGTGGTGCTTCGCGGAGGGCTGTGCTCCAGCCTGACCCTCATAACGCGTTGTTTTCTAGGGCCTGCAGCTACTCTGCTCTAGGGACATCTCCTCTTTGAAAGAAAACAATGTGATCTCGCTGCTGTTTTTTAATCCAAGGATTTATATAGAATGTGTGATCTGTAATATGAGACTAGAAATCCTTAACCAAATGGGGGCATTTCTGTCATTCCAGACACCCTGACCATAAAAATGAGCTGTGTCTCCTCTTCTCTGAGACTGTCTGGGAGCTCTCCCGAGGTAACAAGGTGGGGCTGATGCTGGGAGAGAGACGCACACGATGTTGTGAGACCATTGGCGTGGGTGGGGGTGGGAGGACAGGGCTGGCACCCAGCGAATACCCCACTTTAGGAAGCTTTCTTTATGGAGACCAAGCGAAGTGTTCCCTCATCCCCCTGAAAGGACTGTTGTCCTTACAGATTTCCCAAGAAGATGACAGGTTCACCTATGCAGTGCGCAGCACTTCCCTGAACAGTGCTCTGGAGAAGCAGTGGGAACTGCAGGCTGCTCAGGGTGTCAGCAGGGTAGAGGGGCGGCTCTGCCACAGATAATGCCTGTTCAGCTCTCACTAAAGACACATAATTGTCCAGCTTTTTTAAAAAGGAAACTATATCAAAATAAATAGATAAATGTCAAAAAAAAAAAGTAAATAGTAATAAAATATGTAGAATTAATTATTTGGGGAGAAAGTGAGGATTTACTAGCTAGCACTTGATAGTCCTGTGCCCTTCCTCTTGGTTTATTCAAAAGGTATTTGATCCCTACATACAGTCTTAACCAAATGCCTCTACTACTTTTGGTAAAACTTCTCCTGGTGAAAGATGAGGGAAATTCTCACAGAAGTCCAAACCTTGGTTTGGTTTTGGTCTTTCCTTGCCCCCTCTCCTATATTTTGGAAAAACAGTATGCTGACTCCCCTTTCTGTCCTCTTGTACCTTTTTTGTAAGTACTAATGATTAGTCTGGTTGGTGCTGGGAATGCGAGTGGAAAGAAGCCAAACAGTGCTCTAGCAGTCCGCCTCAAATTAGGTACTAAGTGACCACTAAGGTCTCACAAATTCTTTCACTCTGAAGATTTGGACTCTGGGAATCCTTCATGGGGCTTCTGTTGGGTTTTCAGAAGTGGGGCTTCAGCTGTTGAGAATATCCAGTGCTCTGGACTCAACATGCTGCCCTGGGGCCTAGCAGGGATCTAGGAGTCTGTGCCCTGTGGACTGGGACAGTCCTGGGCCAGTTGCTGCATGCTACACCTCAGCTTCCTATAGCTGAATCTCTTCTCAAGCTCTGAGGTGGAAAAGGAATGATTCTTTGATTTTCAGGTCCATTTATGGACCCAGGCTCCTTGGAAACTCAAGTTTATGAGATTCATGATTCAGTCTGGGAGAAATGAAGGGTCAACAGATTGGGGACCCTTTTTCTCAGCTCCCTTAGCTCCAATGAGTATTATCCTTGCAAAGCGTTAACCCTTGCAGGCTGATTGTCCTTGTATCTGTCCTCATAAGCACGTATCTGGGCCTTTTTAATATTCTTGTGAGTTCACGCTTTGGAAATGGATAAGAGGAATGTGGGTTTTGAGGTTAGCGTTTTCCTATGAGGGGCACTAAAACCCCTTACACTGCCACCTCCTAAAATACAGAGTAAAAATCATACTAGTGTCCTAGTATCCCCCCTTTCATAGTTTTGAGAATCATCAAGCCAACACTACATCCACCTTCACTGTGTGATGAGGCATTATCTTCTGCCACACTGGGAACCTCTCAGATGAATGCATCTCTTTCCCCACCTTCCTAAATCTTATTCTACTCTCTACTTCCCCTTAGGTCTGGAGACTTTTAGCCAGCTTGTTTGGAGATCTCCTGAAGGCACAGTGAGTGTGGGCCCTCAAAAGGGCTCCTTTTAAATCTCCAGGGTTTTGCTCCCAATGTTGAGAGTCCTGGAAATATCTTATTTTGCCTTAGACAGAGTCCTGGTGGCGTGAGGTGGCTCCAGCAAAAGTATACAAGGAGACATGGGTGGAAACTGGTTTGGAAGACTTGGCCTGTTTAGAATCACTGTAATTTAGTTCCCCTGAGTCATTATTTAACAGCGACCTGGAGATTACACTGCTTTGAAAAAACAAACATATTAATAGTCAATGAAAATCCAGAATTTGTAGGCTGAGGGGTATGTGGTACAGCTGTATTTGGCTAGCATGAACAGTTGTTCTCTGAAGGTAGAGGTGTGGGGCATTTGGGAGACATTACCCTGCAGAACAGTCACAGATTGGCTTTTCAGGGATCTGGGGAGACTTTTCTTCAACCTCTACCCCACACCTATGGTGAGTGCCTTTGAATCCTGATATGTTCAATGTTTGGTTCACACAGTTCTTTATCAACAAGACGGAGATTGAAGACTATCCCCGCTTCCGTCATCGGGGCTTATTGTTGGATACATCTCGCCATTACCTGCCACTGACTAGCATCCTGAACACTCTGGTACCCAGGCCTTAAGGCCTTCTTTGCCCTTAGGGTTTTGGGGCGATGGGGCAAAGGATAATCCATGTGCCATATTCTTAAAGAGTTACAGAGAGAATGTAAGTAACTTTATGAGCTCCTAGGAAAACAAAGGATGACCTACTCTAAAACTGAAAAAAAAATAACAATGATTTAAAATCTGTCCAACTGGCTACTGTGGACCCATGTCCTGGCTCCATGTCCCGGCTGTCTCCAGGGTTGCAGAAAGTGGTTGGGGAATTGGCTGCTTTGACCGCAGAGCTAACTTTAGTTTAGTTAGAACAATGTTGTAGGAAGGAGATGTTCAAGAGGCTTAACCGGGGACATCTCTAACTATTGAGTTTGATGAACAGCCTTATCTGACAGTTACAGATCCAACTCAGGTGTCTGTCTTTTCCTTTGTTCCTCTAGTGGAACCAAATCCATCAGGTTTGGTTCTGAGATTTATGCATTATGGGGCTAAATTTACATCAGACATCACAGTTTGGATAAACACTAGTCAGACTACCCAAAACAAATGGCAGGAGGAATTGTTAGAGTTCAGGGTATTTTGAATGACTCTAGGGTACCACATAGCTGCAGCCCTATCCTCAGTGTGGCTGGGACTCATCTCAAAAAGAGGAGACACACTTCTGTCAGCCATCTTTGGATGTGCCCTGGGGAAAGAAGAAATGTGCTGGGTCTTCCTCCGTGTTAGGCACTCCCTGATGGGAGTTCTGGTGGACCCTGTAAACACTTAATAGGAAGCTGGGGTGGGATGAGTCTGTTTGGGAATGTGGAGCAGCCTGAAAGTCTGCCCAGCTTCCCACGTTTGAGGCTGAAATTGGAGAATCTGTGATGGGTTCACAAGGTGTGTGTGCTCTGACCAACAGGATGTCATGTCATATAATAAATTCAATGTGTTCCACTGGCATCTGGTCGATGACTCTTCCTTCCCATATGAGAGCTTCACTTTTCCAGAGCTCGCCAGAAAGGTATGTCTCAGTTTTGCTCTGACCAAGTTTATGGGTCAATGTCTGAGCCTAGCTGTGTCCCTGCTGGCAAGGACATCAGCTCTTGTCCTAACCAGCCAGTTTTAGGAACACACCGACAATAGATTCGGAGTCAGGAGACCTGTGTTCAAGTCCAACCTTTGCCATTAATTTGCTCTGTGACCTTCAGGAGGTAATCTCTCCTGGTCTCATTTTCTTTTTATTTGTTTACTTAGATTCTCTTAGATGGACATAGTGCCTACCAGGTTCATCTCACTGGCACAATGACATGCAGATGTGATAGCTTGTGGAAAATAATGATTAAGTTTCTTTAAAATAGTCTCTGATACCAAAAGGCTGTGGGTGGGTAGATTTTCCGATACCCAGGGAGTCCTGGAGTCATCTGGAATCATTTCAAGTATCCTCTACTCTGCTAGCCTTCAGGAAATGAGATCCTTAAGAGTATCTTGTGACTTTCAGGGGTCCTACAACCCTGCCACCCACATCTACACAACACAGGATGTGAAGGAGGTGATTGAGTATGCACGGCTTCGGGGTATCCGTGTATTAGCAGAGTTTGACACTCCTGGCCACACTCTGTCCTGGGGACCAGGTAAAAATAATGCAAGGTAGGAGGAAGTCTACTGATCCCACTCCGTGGAGCTTTAGGGCATTGGCATTTGAATATGGCACGTCCTGGCCATCTACCTCTTCCACCTGGGAATTTAGATGGCAGAATTTACTTTGGTTTAAAGAGGCCACTTCTTACTATTAAAATATGGACAAATTTTACTACGTCCTTGTCTTAATGATACCCTTGCAGGTTGTTGTGTCCTAGAGTGGAGGAAAGATTTTACCAATTTTACTCAACTGGGCTCTCTGTATGAAGAGAGCAGCCTCTCCACGCAAGGGTGACCCCTGCTGGAAGCAGTGTGTCAAGGAAAGAGTGTGTGTGCTGACAGTTATCTGGCTGTGACCCAGCCTCTGTCTGTCTATGATTATGGATCTTTTTGTATTTCTTCGATTGTGACTAACACTCGTGATTACTAGTGTCTGTGAGTCCCTGAGTATTTCAGCCTGTGTGTGTAATGTTTATAGAATACGATTGTTTTACTTTAGGAAACTTAATGTCCTTATGTATATAACTGCGTGGAGGGTCTATGTATTTGTGACACTGTGTGGGGTTCTCTACTGGCTTAGGTGTCTCTGGATTATTGACTCCTTGCTACTCTGAGACTCAGCCTTCTGGCACCTTTGGACCAGTGAATCCCATTCTCAACAGTACCTATGAGTTCATGAGCACATTCTTC
The DNA here is from genome assembly GCA_003508835.1 of Eonycteris spelaea. NCBI lineage: Eukaryota > Metazoa > Chordata > Mammalia > Chiroptera > Pteropodidae > Eonycteris > Eonycteris spelaea. The sequence goes on along the minus strand of PUFA01000103.1, from coordinate 2,790,005 downwards.
TTGGAAGTCACCTCTGTCTTCCCAGATTTTTATCTTCACCTTGGAGGAGATGAGGTTGATTTCACCTGCTGGTATGAGCCCTTTGATCTTCCCATCCAAGTCTGTTGAACTGCTTACTCAGGACAGAGGTTAGCCAGAATCCAGTGAACCTGAGCCCCAGGCCAAGACCTCAGAGTTACTTGTTATAGTCCAGAGAGATTAATATGTGTTCACTTTGAGAGTTTGAACTTAAAGCTCTTCAGATCCAGGTTCAAACTTTCTCAGCCAATGGCCCCCCCTTCATACAGCTTTGTTCAACCACACCTTCCTTATTTGCGGACTCTGTGATCCTCAGTTGATTGTTTTTCAAGGTCAAAAAAGGAAGTTGTGGGAGGCCAGGTTGGGCTTTGAGGATTTTGAAAGAATTAATCTTTATTTTTCTCTTGGGATACAGGAAGTCCAACCCAGATATCCAGGCCTTTATGAAGAAGGAAGGCTTTGGTGATGACTTCAAAAAGCTGGAGTCCTTCTACATCCAGACGTGAGGAAGGAAGGAGAGTGGGCAGGGTCTGTTGGGTCACATTCTATAAGGTCCTCACTTCCCATACAAGGGCCAGGCCCTGCTTCACCACTCTCCGGACCCCTGAAAGGAGTCTCTTGTCCTATATCTTCAGGTTTAGAGTGGTCAGTTCCCAACTGGAAGACACTGCTCAATCAGGAATGGGCCCCTAGCCAGGCTCAACCCCTAGTGCACCGGCACCAAGAGCCTAGAGTCTTGTCTGAGCTGAGCAGACACTTTCTTTATTCTCCAGGCTTCTCGACATCATCTCTGCCTATGGCAAGGGCTACGTGGTGTGGCAGGAGGTGTTTGATAATAAAGTAAAGGTGAGCCAGGGGCAGAGAGAGAAGGAGCCACCCGCAGTACCTCCTGCTGGTCTCCCAGCCCTTCCCCGCCTCTGCATGGACTGATCTTCCTGATTTGGATTGGGCTTTTATGTTTTAGGTCCATCTCTCCTTTCCCCTCTAGAAAGGTCACAGAGGTCTGGGTGTGGGTGTCGGAGCCCCTGTCTATCTTCCCTCACTACAGACCAATCAAGAGTTATTTCTGCTGCTAGGTTACTTGGGATTCTCAAGATTGGCACAATGGATTGGGTTTTCCATCCTGAGTCATAGACTAGGGTTTTGCAGGTCTATGGGACCAGGGTTTCTTCTCCTTCATTGTTGACCAATAAGATCCCAGCCTCCTGCCTCATGGGGCCTCTGAAGGAACCTGACCCAACCTCAGAAACAGCTGGAGACTCTTGGACATGGAGGATCCTGATGAGTCTCCTGGGCCCCATTGCTTGCCACCCTTAGTTCACAGCCAGTATTACTATCTCAGCGTGGACAGGGAGGCTACAGGATGGGAGGACGAAGCAGCAGGGCACTCTTCTATGGCCTGTGGAACTCTTGACCTCTGCTTTGGGTTAGGGGCTCAACGGTTAGGAATCACTGAGAAATACTTTGCTCCTGGAGACCAGAGAGGGTGGGTTGCCTGCATAATAATGTGGCCCAAGAATCTTATCAGCTAGGTGCCATTATCGCCATTTGACCTTTGTGACAGGTTCGGCCAGACACAATCATCCAGGTATGGCGAGAAGACTCACCAGTAAACTATTTGAAGGAACTAGCACTGGTCACTGATGCCGGCTTCCGGGCTCTGCTCTCTGCCCCCTGGTACCTGAACCGCATAAGCTATGGCCCTGACTGGGAAGAGTTTTACATTGTGGATCCCTTGTCATTTGAAGGTAAAAGCAGGGAACTCTCCTTGCTGACCAAAATAGGCTGGGCTGGGGATAGGGTGGGAAGCAAGAGGGTCTGGGCTAGATATTTCGGGTCAGGAGATAAATTTGAGGAGAAAGTAGTTGAAGGGGAACCCTAGAGTTGTCTGTCATTGCTTGTTTTCCCTCAGGTAGTCCTGAGCAGAAGGCTTTGGTGATTGGTGGAGAGGCCTGTATGTGGGGAGAGTATGTGGATAGCACAAACCTGGTCCCCAGGCTCTGGTAAGGCTTTTCTGAGGATGTGGAGGGTTGGGCTTGTGGCCGTGCAGTCTCCCTTAAAGACCCAATCCCACCTAGCCACCCCCAGGCTAGTACCGTCCTTTCAGGCCTGAGCAAGAAGGGGCTTTACAGTGATCCTTCTGTTTGTATGTAACATTTACCTCCCACCTGACTTGATCTATAATTCCCCAATAATCCATAGGTGTGTAGGATGGAGGTTGTTGTCCTCACTTTAAAGAGAGATAATGAGGCCTGGAGAGCACAAATGACTTGCTCAGGATCCAGCGTTGAAGTCCCTGATTTCTATAGCAAGACTTCTGTAGCTGGCAGGGAATCCAGGGTCCAACCTGGTGTGTGCCCCCTTTTCTTCAGGCCCAGAGCAGGGGCTGTTGCTGAGAGGCTGTGGAGCAGCAAGTCGATAACTAACACGGACTTTGCCTTTAAACGTTTGTCACAGTTCCGCTGTGAGCTGCTGAGGTAAGCAGGCCATGGAGCCTTCCCAAAGAAGTGGGGCTCGGGACCCTTTACTGACAGAAGAATACTGATAATAGCTAACACAGAGGCTTACTAAGTGGCAAGCACTATGCTTAGCCCTTTACAGGCATTATTTCATTGAATCCTCACCACAACCTATATAGTAGTTTTATCCCTATTTTACAGATAGGCAGCTGAAGCACAGAGAAGTTAGGTAACATGCTCAAAGTCGCTTCAAACCAGGATTTGAACCAGGCCAACTTCAAAGTCTGTACTCAGCCATGGCCATGTTTTTATGGGCTCTCGTGCTACCTGTGCCCATGTTGGGGGTAGAACTGTATAAGGTGGTCATTTCCTGAATTCATTCAGTGACTAGGTCTTGAGGACCTGAGGGACACAGCCTAGTACAGAGCAGAGTCCCAGGCTGAGAACCAAGCATGGTGGAGTCTAAACCTCAACTGTCTGTAATTCACTGGGTGACTCTGAGCTAGTTCCTTACCATCTCTAAGCACATTGCTTATTTGGATAATACAGGAAGACAGGCCTAGAGGTGAGGCTGAGTCCTAAAGACAGAATTTCCTGCTCGCATGGATTGGGCAGCACCTCAGTCCCCACCACCACTGCATTTATAGCATTTTAGAGCCATTAAAGAGGGACTCAGTGGGCCAAGAACACTGAGCACCTCTCAGGCGTCTACCTCTATTCTAAAGGGACTGAGTATTTGGGACTAGGGCACAGAGACAGGCAGGTTAGAAAAAGGGAGGTGTTCTCCAAAGTTCCTGGGTGTCCCTGTATCAAAATCACCTGGGGTACCCATTCAGAATGCAGATTCTTGCCAAATACTTGGTCCCACCCCAGTGAGAATCTCTGAAAGTGAGACCCCAAGTCATTTTTAGTATACGGTGGCAGTTTGCAACCCACTGAAATGGAGGAAGGGGAGACTGCTGGTTGTGGTGAAGTTGTTGCTGGGGCCTAAGACTAACCGCCTTCTGGGTAGCCCATCTAGCCCTGTTTCTTCATGTCCTCTTGCAGGCGAGGTGTCCAGGCCCAGCCCCTCAATGTAGGCTACTGTGAACAGGAGTTTGAACAAACCTGAGCAAGCAGCCCCAGGCACCGAGGAGGGTGCTGGCCCTAGAAGAGTGGTAGTGGGGCCAAGCTTCCACTGCATCCCGGCCGGGGGATGGAGCCCCTTGCCCACGTGCCCCGTGCCTGGAGAGAAGGGGGCTGGTGCCGGTGTCCAATAAAGAGTGATGTGGCATTTTTCTACAATGAAAATGGATTACCTGTGTAAAAAAACCAGTGTGAGTGGCCTTGGGGTAGGGGAGCTGTCAGGACTGGCCTTCTGCTCCTGAGAGTGATGGGGCTCAGCAAGACCTAGCCAGGCTGGACTCAGTAACAGCCCCTAGAGGGATCTTAAAAGTTGAGGGTTGGGAGTGAAACCCACAGCTTTCGTGCTGTCCTGTCCAGCCTCTGAATTATGAGATGCCCCCCCCCCCCGCAGTCCAGACACATACTCCCATCCTCCCGTCACTTCCCTCCAAGTGGGGAGATCGCTCAGCCCTCCAAGGATTCTATCCCTGGAAGAAGGCATAGGCGTTCAAAGAAGTCCTGGTCAGTACCAAGGGCTCCAGACCCAACGAGGTCACAGAATAAACCCTCCCTCATGCTTACACACTTCCGCCCCCTAGAGCTTTTCTTCAGCTCTGGGTTTCTTGTTGCTTCGATTTTATGCAACCATTATTTAAATGTTATGGAATACATATTGTAGTTTTCACACTTGGTAGGTGTTGAATTTGAAGGACTTGGTCTTGAGAGGCCCTAGTTAACTCCCCGAAATGCCAGCAATTTCCTCGCCCCCCCCCACTCCCCACCCATTTTCAGCCGAATACCATCTTTTCCAAGAATTGATGGCACAACTGAAACCATGAGAGAAAAGCCCATGGGACCCAGGAGGTGGACATGTGGCTCTGGAAGAGTGTTTTTGCACAAGAGACTGGTTTTCCTAGGAGGAAGTAGCTCATTGTGGACCCAGCCTTCCCTCTGGTAGCTTCGTGTTCAGAAATAACAGTGCAACTGGGGCAGTAGTGGACAGCAGCTGTTTTAGATGAGGATTTCTTGGATTATTATCTAAGTTCTTTCACTTGGCCCTGGCATGGAAGAACAATGCAGAGGTTCCCAGGCATTTCTTTCAGAAAGTTTCCAGTCTGATGGATACAGAAACTTGTGGAAGGCAGGCCTGAGAAGGGATTTGCGTAAAATTTGGTTCTTAAACATCATCCTTCAGTCCCTTAATCATGATCCTTTGGGGACCTGGTTGAAGGTATACCTTCCCTGCCTCCTTGCATTGTTTCTATAGGGACAGGGTGGGCACGTTCTACCTGAAGAACTGTCTTGGGGATGGGGTTTCCACTCAACCCAGAACAGCCAAACCCAGGGCACTGGCCTAGAGAGACACAAACTAAGATTCTGCAGCCTGCACTCATCAGAGGAACCCATTTACCTCCTTACCTAGAGAAGCTTGTGGGCTGGTCCCAAGCAAAGATCCTACAGAAATGCTGCTGCACTTCAATTGCCCCTGCTTTTTATTATTATTATTTTTTAATTTTATTTTCAGGTATACAGTACAATGGTTAGGCATTTATGTCATTTGAAGTGATCCCCCCAATTACTCCAGCACCCACCTGGCATTACACATAGCCATTATAATATTGACAGTGTCCCTGCGTTATACTCTACATACCTGTGGCTGTGTTATAGCTACTAATTTTTACTTCTTTATCCCTTCACTATTTTCACTCAGCCCCTAACTCCCATTCCCTCTGGCAATCACCAGTTTGTTCTTTGTATCTGTGAGTCTGTGTTTAGTTTTTCATTTCTTTTGTTCCTTATATTCTGCATAAAAGTGAAATCATGTGGTATTTATCTGTTTCTGTCTGATTTATTTCATTCAGCATAATACCCTCTAAGTCTATCCATGTTGATACAAATGATAAGATTTCATTTTTTTAATGGCTGAATAATATTCTGTTCTATATATAAATCATAACTTCTTTATCCAATCATCTGTTGATGGCCACTTAACGGTGCTTCCATATCTTGGCTATTGCATATAGTGCTGCCATGATCATAGGGTACATGTATCTTTACGAACTAGTGTTTTGGTTTTCTTTGGATAAATACCCAGAAATGCAATTGCTGAGTCAAAAGGTAGTTCTGTTTTTAATATTTTGAGGACTATCCAGGCTGTTTTCCATAGTGGCTGTACCAATTTGCAATCCCACCAACTGCATATGAGGGTTCCCTTTTTTCCACATCCATTCCAGTACTTGTTTTCAATTTATTGATGATAACCATTCTGACAGATGTGAGTTGATATCTCATTGTGGTTTCAATTTGCATTTCTCTTGATGATTAGTGACCTTGAGCATCTTTTCATATGTCTATTGGCCATCTGTAGTTCCTCTTTGGAGAAATAGCTATTCAGATCTTCTGCTTATTTTTTAAATTGGATTGTTTGGGTTTTTTGTTGCTGAGTTATATGAGTTCTTTATAAATTTTGGATATTAACCCTTCATCAGATGTATCATAGGCAAATATCTTCTCCCATTCTCCCATTGTCTTTTTGTTTCATTGATGGCTTCCTTTGCTGTACAAAAACTTTTTAGTTTTGTGTAATCCCATTTGTTTATTTTTCTCTTTTGTTTCCCTTCCCTGGGGAGATATATCTGAAAAGAAATTACTGTTAGTAATGTCAGAGTTTACTGCCTATGTTTTCTTCTAGAAGTTTTATGGTTTTGGTCTTACATTTAAGTCTTTAATCCATTTTGAGTTTATTCTTGTGTATAGTGTAAGAAGGTGATCATTTCTTTTTTTTTTTTTTTTTTTGCATATATCTCCAGTTTTCCCAACACCATTTGTTGAAGAGACTATCTTTCCCCCACTGTATATTCTTGCCTCCTTTGTCATCGATTACATGACCCATATAGGCATGGATTTATTTTGGGGCTCTCTGTTCTGTTCCATTGATCCATGTGTCTGTTTTTATGCCTGTACCATGCTGTTTTGATTACTATAGTTCTGTAGTATAGTTTGATATCAGGTAATATGATACCTCCATCTTTGTTCTTTCTCAAGATTGCCATGGCTATTCAAGCTCTTTCATGGTTCCATGTACATTTTTGGATTATTTGTTCTAGTTCTCTGAAAAATGCCATTGGTATTTTGATAGGGATTGCATTGAATCTATAGATTTCTTTGGGTAGTATGACCATTTTAATGATGTTGATTCTTCCTACCCATGAATATGGTATACGCTTCTATTTATTTGTATCTGCTTCATTTCTTTCTTCAGTGACTTACAGTTTTCCAAAAAAGTCTTTTATCTTCTTAGTTAATTTGATTCCTAGGTATTTTGTTATTTTTGATGCAACTGTAAATGGGATTTTTTTTCAATTTCTCTTTCTAATAGTTCACCATTGGTATATAAAAATGCAACCAACTTTGGAATATTAATTTTATATTCTGTTACTTTACTGAATTCCTTCATCAGTTCTAACAGTTTTTTGGTGGAATCTTTAGGGTTCTCTATATATGCTATCATGTCATCTGGAAATAATGACACTTTTATTTCTTCCTTTCCAATTTGGATGCCTTTTATTTCTCTTGTCTGATTTCTGTAGCTAGGACTTCCAATATTCTGTTGAATAGACATGGTGAAAGAAGGCATCCTTGCCTTGTTCCTGAACATAATGAAAACACTTTTAGCCTTTCTCTGTTGAGCGTAATGTTAGCTATGGATTTGTCATATATGGCCTTTATTATGTTGAGGTATTACAGTCAATCTCACTCTTTATATCAGTCAATAATTGCTTTATATATGTAGCTCTCCTGTTTTGGGTGCGTATATGTTTACTAGGGTTATGTATTCTTGTACTGATTGCTTTATCATTATGTAATGCCCTTCTTTGTCTCTTATGATAGCCTTTGTTTTAAAATCTATTTTGTCTGATATAAATATTGCTACCCACCATTTCTTTTAATTTCCATTTGCACGAAATATCTTTTTTCATCCCTATACTTTCAGCCAGTGTGTGTCATATGATCTGAGATGGGTCTCTTATAGACAGTAAAGGTCTTGTTTTCTTATCCATTCAGCTACCCTATGTCTTTTGATTGGGCATTTAATCCAATTACATTTAAAGTGATTATTGTTAGGTACATAGCTTTTGCCATCTTATTATTCGTATTTATGGGGTTTTTCCCCTTTCTTTTTACTCAAGTCCCCTTAACATTTCTTGTAATTCTGGCTTGTTGGTGATGAATTCCTTTAGCTTTTTCTTGTCTAAGAAGCTCTTTATCTTACCTTCAATTATAATTGATAGTCTTGCTTGGTACAATAGTCTTGGTTGTAGGCTCTTATTTTTTATCATTTCAGATATTTTACACGAGTCCCTTCTGGCCTGCAAAGTTTCTTTTGAAAAGTCAGCTGACATTCTTATGGGAGTACCCTTGTAAGTAACTAGCCGCCTTTCTTTTGCTGCTTTTAGGTTTCTCTCTTTGCCTCTAACCTTTGGGATTTTAATGATGATATGTCTTGATGTGGGTCTGTTTGGATTCCTCTTGTTTGGAAATCTTTGCACTTTCTGGACTTGTATGTCTCTTTCCTTCTCCAGGTTAGGGAAGTTTTCTGTCATTATTTCTTCAAATAGGTTCTGAATCCCTTTCTCTCTCTCCTCTGCTTCTGGTTCTCCTATGATGCAGATGTTGGTACATTTGATTGTATCCCAGAGGTCTCTTAAACTTTCCTAATTTTTTAAATTCTTTTTTCTTTTTGCTGTTCTAATTGGGTGTTGACTGCTACCTTGTCTTCCAACTCACTGATTCAGTCTTCTGCTTCATCTAATTTACTGTTGATTTCTTCTAATATATTCTTCATAGTTTTTGTATTCTTCATATCTGACCAGTTCTTTATGGTTTCTGTATCCTTTTTTACCCTTACTGTCTCTGTTGAAGTTCTCACTGAGATCATCTATTCTCCCCTAAGTTCATTGAGCATCCTTATAACTGGTGTTGTGAACTCTGTCTCTGATAGATTTCTTGCCTCTATTTCATTTAGTTTTCTTTTCCCCTGGAGTTTTCTTTTGTTTCATTTGCAGCATGTTTCTTTGTTTTCTCATTTCAGTTGCCTCTCTGTGTTTGTTTCTATGTATTAGGGAGATTTGTTATATCTCCCAGCATTCGCCAGGTGGCCTTATGTAATAGATGTCCTCTCTGGCCCAGTGGCACAGTCTCCCTGATCACCTGCACTGGGGGATCTGGTCATGTTTCTTATACGGTGTGTTCTCCTATTGTAGCTAAGCCTTGATTACTGTAGCATGTCAGTGGATGAGATTGACTCTCTGGCTGACTAGCTGTGAGGATTGGCCACACAGATTATGAGCTGCTGTGTGGGGGCTGAACCTATAGAGTGGGATTTGCCCCAGAAGTCTTGTGTGCCTGTAGAGACTACTGTTTGGGTATGACACTTACGGAGCTAGTCAGGTGGTGCTCTGTGTGGACTAATGCCAGCCTTTGGTGTGTGTTGTTTCTGGCCCCTTGAGGGAGACTCCCATGTAGGCCAAGTTTAGCCATTGCCTTTGATTGTTCAGGGCTGCCTGGTAGGAGCTACAAAGCAATCTGCAGATGGTTGTTGCCTATATTGGATCTGGAAGTGAGAGAGACCATGCTGTAAGCCAAGGTTGGTTATCCCCAGTGCCCAGTCTGGGATGGCTTAATAAAAGGACCAGTGTGCCTCAAGGCCTGGGGCAACCTACCAGCTTCCCATACGACTCCACAGCTAGAAGAGCCTTTGGGCAATATGTGAGTTGGGTAGGGTGGGATCCCAGGATATCACTGGAGTAAAGCAATCTAATTTCTCCCAGCCAGTGCAGAGTCAGGTCTCATGCCAGTTCTGAATCTGCAGCTTCTTATAAAAGTCTTAGATCACAGAAAGGCTAGTTGCTGTCTTCGTCAGGCCCTCAGATCCCCCATGATCCACCCGAGATACTGTACCAGTGGCTCACCACCAAAAGTCTCCCCTGAAATGTGTGGGTTAGGTGAGCTGATATGTGGCCCAGGGAAGGTGCAGGGTAGGACTAGCTTCCTGGCAACAGGCCACCCTGGGAAATTTGTGGGCTGGGTGGGGCAGGGCCCCAGGGAGACGGGGTGGAACGGGCTGATCTCACTGGGCCAGTTTAGCTTCAGAATTGGCTGCATGGCAGGGAGGGTTTAACACAGGCAAGATGGAATCCGCCTGTGGACTACTCCAGAGGGGAGCCCAACAAAAGAGCAATGGCTGCTGTCCTTCCAGCTCTTGCCCTAGCACCATGCAATTCAGTCTTTCCCCATATGTTTCTTGTGCCTACTGAGCTTCTGACCCTCTCTGGCACCCAGAGAGAGTGAGTCTTTAAAGGAACATCTTGGTTTTCAGTTTCCTTCCATCTCACCCAGGCGGCCAGAGTGCTACTGGTTTTTATAGTCAGATTTTGTGGGGACTCCTTTTCCCAGTACTGGAACTCTGAGCTGGGGGGCCCCTGTGTGGGGCTAGGGCCTCTGGTTCCTTCAGAGGTGCCTCTGCAGCCACACTCTCCCTCCCAGTGCTCAATCGCCTCGTGTAATGCGAGACCAACCTGCATTGTGTCTCTGCCCCGCCTACCGGTCTCAATGTGGCTTTTTCTGTGTGCTTTCAATGTATGTGTAATGATCAGGTAGACTTCAGGTTGTTCTCCAGGTTGTTTGTTTTATAATTTTATGTTTTATAATTTTATTGTAATTGTAATTCAGTTCTGGGAGGAGATGATCCCTGCTTTTACCCAGCCCACCATCTTTTGGAGAATTCCCCCTACTTTCTTCTTGAGTATAACTGTAGCATTGCTATTGTTTGAGATAATGGTAAATAAAAAGATCAGCAACTAAGTTGTAAGTTTCAAATGAAGTCAATGAAGGAAGAGAGCATGAAAACATTTTTGTTAAAGCAGTAAGGTTCTAACATTCTTTTTATTCTTGTAAATATTTTAATATTATTATTTGTACAATAAAAAAAATATATGGCCCAATCAAGACTTTTAATGGTGGGATATGCTGTTCCCTACTCCACCTCTGCTTCTTCTGAGCCTGCCGATCATAAGACATTTACCTGAAGATCATCAGATCTCTGACCATAGCCACCACCCAAGCTGTTCCAATGCACAGAATCACTGCTTCCCCACCTCAGCTCCCTTCACCTGGGCTGTGGATTTAGTGCTCTACCTGTGAAAGGCCACACTATTCCAGTCTGCATGTGTCCCCTGGACACCACCAGGGAGCAGAGAAGTTCCTGGGCTGATTTGCTGGTTCCAGCCATCTTAATGCACAAAGTCTACCCCTGCTCTCCTGTGACTTTCCCAAGGATGCAAAGCAGGCCTAATGAGAATAAAAGCAAGGGAGTGAATGGAGGTTAGGAGGACATTCAGCCTCCCCTCTCCTTGGTAGGAGTTGAACCTGCGTGCCAGGTACCCCTCCCTTTTTGGAATCTGGTGTTTTCAGGTGTACTTTAGTGGACTAGTGTAGGGACAGCTGGCAGAGGATTTAGGCACAAGTGCTCCACAACACTAGAGATGAGGTCAGCAAGGGAGTGGTGAAAGTTGAATGATACTGGGGAAGGATGAAAAAGGATTATATGGGTATAGACTGAATTTAATTTATATAAATGTAGATATACACATCTGCTGGCAACATTAGCACCCTAAAGTTCAGGTTTTTATAGTTTTGTCAGTGTCATTTGTAAGATTAATCAATATAGGCCATGACAATTGTGTCTCATATACTTTGTTCTCACCAAGAAAGAAAATAAGTAGGAACTGGGTAATTTGTTATTAAAACTATTTTGTATAAACTCTGTAAGTTTTAAAATTAGTATTTATACCAACCTTAATAAATATACATATAACAAATACATATTTACTAATTTCACTGAAATGTTTACTTGTTGAATTTTTCATTACTATTCCCTCTATGTATAAATCTTCAGTCTCCACAATTATTGAAGCATTTCTGTGTTTTCCTGCATTTTTCGATGAGTTTTTTTTTTTTTTAATGAAAATGTTCATGAACCTTGCTTATTTTCACAGTAATTATTGTACTCTAACCACATCCATGTTAGGTGTTTTCTACCACAGTAAGCACTTTAATTTTTAAATGATTTCAAATATTTCAAACATAAAAATTCAGAGAATAAAATAATAACACCGTATAACCACCACCCAGCTTTCTCCCATCTTAACAGTCATATTTGCTTCAGATATTTTTTGAGGTGAAACTTTATATTTGTCCTCCATCCCAGTCCTAGTCCCTTCCTTCCCAAAATAACCACATTCTAGAATTATTTTAATCTCATTTCCCTGGAATATCTGATACTTAGCTGTAATTTTTTTTTCACTGTCAATAAATTCTTTATGGCTCACTTTATAGCAAATTAGAAAGGGATATTTTGGAAGCCACTTAGAAAGGGGAGTGTGTGTGAGAGAGAGGAGACAGACCAACTGGCAGGCAGACACGGGCTGGGAAATGGGGCACATCTGTACTGGGCTGGTGTGCTGCTGAATATGAGAGCATATTGGGGGTGTCTGGATAATCTGTTATGAAAGAGAAAGTATTGAAATGTAGAAATTCAGAGAAAACAATGGATGTTTATTTAGATGCACATAAGTCAAAATTTGAATAAAAATATTTGTGGAGATCTGTCCAAAAGCACCAGTATTTTTATGCGCTTGCTGTTTCAGGCACTATAAGCACTGTATTGGATGTTATTTAATCCTCATCTCAACCGGTGAGGTAGGTATCAGTATTATCATCATTAGACAGGTAAGTAAACAGACATATAAAGGTTAAATGATTTGTTCATGGTTACACAGCTAAGTTGAGTCAGGATTTGTAGTCAGGAAATATGGATCTAAGCTCACCTAGTTAATTCTACCCTATACCACTCCCAGCCATCAGCCACTGCCCTCACTGTTCCAGACATCTTGCTCTTGGACACCAGTCTCAGACACAAAGATGAAGCTGGGTTCTCTGCTGTATCTGGGATAGAGTCCATTTCCTCCCATACCTGTTCCTTACAATGGTTCCTTTTTCTCAGCACACAAGTAGGCACAAGCTCCCCAATCTTTAAAAAAATTAAAGACTTAAGCCTTGCTTTTTCTGGTCAAGTTGTGAAAACAGCTGCAAGTTTGTCTCCACCTCTCCACTTCCCAATCCTCAGGACCCAGCAACTTGGCTGTAGTCATATTGGCCTCTCAGCAAGGCCAACAGTAACCAACACATTGCCAAATCAAGGGATGTTTCTCAATAAGAAGTAAAACTTGACTTGAACTTTCCTTGAATTTTGAGATTTTGATCACTCCTCCTTTGAAATTCTTCTGAGACTTCTGATACCATGCTTCCTCGAGTTTTCTCCTACATCGTTCATGAATCTCAATCCTACATCACTGACTCCTCCAACAAACTCCCATCCCACAACTAGACATGTTTTTAAGGGTTTGTCTTCTTTCCCTTCTATACTTTTTCTCAATGATCTTATTTACACTCGAGGATATGCGTGTGTGCGTGTACGCACACACACATATGTAGGCTTCTAACTTATCTACTTTGTATCACCTGAATGCTCATCACACACCTTACGTTCATGTGCCAGGCACAATTCATCATCTTTCTTCACAGCTCCGCACTCTACCACTAGTCATTTGAGCTGAAATCTAGGAACCATTTTAACTCATTCCTATGTATTATAATTGCCTTCTAATTGGTTACCAAGTAGGGCCCACTATATCAAAAACTCTTGGATCAATATACTTCTCCCCATGTGCACTGCCACAGTCTTTGTGTGAATAAAGATCCTGATACATCTGCCTTGGGTCTTCTAGAGTCATCTTTTTAAACTGCAAGTCAGATTATGTAAATTTTCCGCTTTTAAATTTTCAGATGTGCTCCATTGTCCAATTAACTTAGCAGGATATACTAGTCCGCTCCTTCAGGATGAAGTGTCTCTAACTCTCCACCAACATTTCCTGACACTTTACCTGTATTAGTCAGGACTCCGTTAGTTGCAAGGAAACAACTCGCTTAATCAAAAATGATAACATTCCCTCATCTAGAGGCATACTTCATCTAATAGGAGTCAACAATTATGTGATCCTAGAATAAATTTAATAGAAGACATATAAGAACTTTATAGAGAAAATTATTAAATTTTGACACAAGAAGACAAGAAGAACGATATGTAATATGTTCATGGATAAGAAGACTCAATATTGTAAAGGTTTAAAAATAGATTTAGTATGATTCTAATTAAAATTCAAATTTTTTTATTTTAATTGGTTTAACAAGTAATTATCTTAAATAATACCAACAGTATTTGCTTATAGATAAGTGAAATAAATGACAAGTTATAAAGTATGGAAAGAATTGGGAATACTCTGTTACAAGGCTGTTGTGCTACTTGTGAAGCAGTATAGTGTTATTTGAAAGTGGTCTTGGATTAGTTGTAAATGTATTTTATAAACCCTAGGGTAACCACTCAAAAAGTAAAACAAACAAAAAATCCAAATAAAAAAGTATAACTGATATACTAAGAGAAAATTGAATCATAAAATGTTCAATTAAAACTACAAAGCAGAAAAAGAGTAGAAGATAAAAATAACACAAGCAGGGTAGCAAATGGAAAGCAATATGAAACATTTTAGATGGTAATCCAACTTTATTAATAATCACTTCAAACATGAGTAGTCTAAATAAACTAATTAAAAGACATTGTAGAGTGGATTAAAAAAAAGCAAGACCCAAAGACATGTCTACGTGAAATACTTCATAGACATAAATATAGACAAATAATAAATAGACACAGATGGATTAAAAATAAAGGGATGGAGAAAGATGTTTCATGCTAACACTAATCAAAAGAAAGCTTAAGTAGCTGTATTAATTTCAGACAGAGCCAATCTCAGAGTAAGAGAAATTATCAGAGATAAACAGAAACAATAACAATAACAACAATACAGGAGCCAATGTGCCAAGAATACATATGCTTAAAGCATGTGTTCTACCAACAAAGCATTAAAATAAACGACGGGAAACTTATAAAACTTCAAGGTGAAATAGATAAATCTACTATTCTAGTTGGAGTCTTCAACTCTTATCACTTGAAGATTTTATCAGTAATTGACAAATTCAGCAGGAAGAAAAAATTAGTAGCATAACTGAACTGAACAGCACTATCAATCAATTGGGTCTATATATTCCTTTCAAGCTCACATAGAACATTCACCAAGATAGACTATATTCTGGGACATAAAAAATATTAGCATTTTAAAAAATTGAAATAATACAATGTATGCTCTCAGACCACAATGGAATTAAACTAAATGCGATAACAGAAATATAGCCAGAAAATCCTGAAAATTTAAACAACATACTTATAAATAACACATGGGTCAAAAAGTCTCAAGAAAAAAATTTAAAGTATGTTAAACTAAATGGGTATGAAAATACAACTTATCAAAATTTCTAGGATGTAGTAAAAGAAATTTATAGACTTGAATGTAGATATTAAAAAAGAAGAAAGATCTAAAGTCAATAATCGGAACTTTCATATTAGGAAACCAGAAAAAGAAAAACAAAGCTAATCCAAAGTAAACAGAAAAGAGAAGTAATAAAAATTAACAGAGATCAATGAAATAGAAAAACAGAAGTAGAGAAAATAAAACCAAAAGTTGCTTCTTTCAGAAGATCATTACAATCAATAAACCTCTAGCCAAGCTAACCAAGAAAAAAACAGAGGAGACACAAATTACTCTTGACAGAAATGAAAGAGGGTCATCACTATTGATCCCATGGACATTAAAATGATAATAAAGAAATATTATAGATAAGTCTCTGCCCACAAATTTGATAATTTAGATGAACCAGTTCCTTGAAAGACATAATCTACCAAACCTCACACAAGGAGGAGTATATAATCTGAATAACCTATATCTACTAGAGAAATTGAATCAATAATTAATGTTCAAAAATAGAAAGTTCAAGCCCCAGATGGATCTGCTGGTGAATTTTACTATACATTTAAGGAAGAAATTGACACCAATTCTCTCCAACCTTTTCCTGAAAATGGAGGCCAGCATTATCATGATGCCAAAAACCAGAGAAAGATAACACAAAGAAGGGAAATCAGTATCTATCTTCGGTCTCATGAGAGATCAATATTTCTCATGAAATAGATGCAAAAATACTCAACGAAAATATTAGCAAATCAAACCTGACCATGTATACAAAGAATTATACTCAATAACCAAGTGAGACTTATTCCAGAATGCAAAGCTAATTCAATATTTGAAAAACAATTTATTCTATTACATTAACATGCTAAAGAGGAAAAATCATATGATCATATCAATAGATACAGAAAAAGCATTTGACAAAATTCAACAGTTATTTCTAATAAAAACTCTCGGTAAACTAGGAATAGAGGAGGAACTTCTTCAACTTGATAAAGAACATCTATCTACAAAACACCTATAGCTACCATCCTACCTAGGTGAGAAACTAGATGCTTTCTCCCCTAAGATTAAGAACAAGGCAAAGATATCCCCTTTCACTACTCCTATTCAACACTGTACTAGAAGTCCTTGCTAACACAACAAGACAAGAAATGGAAATAAGAGATATATAGATTGGGAAGGAAAGAATAAAACTGTCTTTGTTTGCAAATGACACAATTTTCTATAAAGAAAGTCCCAAATAATCAACAAAAACCCTCCTGGAACTAATAAATTATAATAAGTGCAGGACACAAGACTAATTGATATCCTATATTTCAACAATGAACAATCAGAATTTATTATTAAAAACACCATTTACATTAGCACCAAAAAAATAAGTATTTAGGAATAATAATAATAAATATGTACAAGATTTATATGAAGAAAACTATAAAACTCTGATGAAGAAATCAGAGATCTAAATAAATCAAGAACAAATTGATTCTAAAGTTTATATAGAAAAGCAAAAGACCCAGAACTGCCAATACAATATTAAAAGAGAAGAACAAAGTTCTTCAATATCCACTTTGAAAACTTGCTATAAAGCCACTGCCATCAAGACAGTTTAGTATTTGGTGAAAGAATAGACACATAGATCAATGGAACAGAATAGAGAACCTAGAAATAGACCAGCACAATTTATTTTTAACAAAAGAGCAAAGTCCATTCAATGGAAAAAGCATATCCTATTCAACAAATGGTGCTGGAACAACTAAACACCCACATGTAAAAAAAAAAAAAACGAACTTCCAAAACCAATTAATGCAATATGAAATATTAACAGAATACAGGACAAAACCCACATTCTTATCTCAATAGTCACAGAGAAAGCATTTGACAAAATAGAAAATTCATTCATGATAAAAGCTCTCAACAATGTAGGAATAGAAAGGAATTTTCACAACCTGATAAAGGGTATCTATGAAAAAAATCTACAATTGACATCATATTTAATGGTGGAAAAGTAAATGTTTTCTCCTAATATTCAGAACAAAGCAAGGATTTCCATTCTCACCTCGTGGATTCAAGACTGTTCTTGACAAAACTTATATGTTCTAGTTTTCTGAGTTTTATAAATTTAACTTTGTATTGCTTACTGAAGATGTGTACTATAGACATTTATGTAATAATTAGTAATATAACATATAATATATAATTAGTAATATAACATATAATAATATAACATAAGCTTTGCCTATGGTAAAGCTTATATAATAGACATGATCATTATGTTCCCACTGGGGGAATGGAGAACTCTGGCCAGAGATGTGGATTCCATCAATGTCTTATTTTTGCATGTATGTAAAAAAAAAAAAAACTGGACTAAATATAGCAAAATTTTGTTTGGCCCTATAATTCTTTGTTTCCTCAATGATTTGTTTTTAACTATAACTCAAAATAAAAAAAATAAATAGTAAAACACCTTTTTAAAAAAGATTGTATTAGAACTTCTAGTCAGTGCAATCACGCCCGAAAAGAAATAAAAGGCTTACAGATGGAACAGGAAGCAGTGAAACTGTCTTTATTTACAGATGACATGATTGTCTATGAAGAAAATTCAACTGAATCTATAGGAAAAGCACTAGAACTAATAACTGAGTTTAGCAACACTGCATGATATAAGATCAATATACAAAAATCAATTACATTTATACACAAGCAACAAACTACAAGAAATTGCAATTTTTAAAAAGATACCATTTACAATAGCATCAAAAATTTGAAATTTAACAAAAGATGTGAAAGACCTAATGTTAAAAACTACAAAATCTACTTGAGATAAATTTAAAGTCTAAACAAATAGAAAGATACAAATGGGAAAACATACTTTGTGCAAGCTACAGAAGTCTTTGTATTGTCAAGATGTAATCGACCTATAGATTCACTACAATCTCAAGCAAAATGTCAGCATGCATTTTTTTTGTAGAAATTGACAAGCTGATTCTAAATTTATGTGGAAATGTAAAGGTCCTAAGATAGCCAAAATAACTCTGAAAAAGAACAAACTTGGAGGTCTTACACTAACTGATCTTAAGTATTACTGTAACACTATAGTAATCAAGGCAGCATGGTATTGGCATATAGAGAAATAGATCAATGAAACAAAACAGAGTCCAGAAATACACACACACATACCACTGATTTTTACAAAGGCAATTCAGTGGAGAAAGAATAGCCTTTCTCGACAAATGGTGCTAGAATAAGCAGATATCCATGTGCACAAAATAATTTCTTTTTTAATGAACTAAATTCATACCTGACACCATACATAAAAATTAACTAAAAAACGATTCATGGAACTAAATGCAAAACCTAATACTATAAAACTTCTAGAAGTAATACAGGGAAAAATCTTTGTGTTAGGCAAAGTTTTTTTAGTTATATTATCAAAAGCATAATTCATTAAATAACAAATTGATAAATTGATCTTCATAAAAATTAAAATTAAAAACTGCCACTATTTACAAAAGCCACTGTTAAGAGAATAAAACACAAGCTACAGCCTGGGAGAAAAATAGTTGCAAAGCATAAATCTGACAAAAGGCTTGGAACTGGAATATCTAAAGAACTCCCAAAATGTACCAATAAGAAAACAAACAATTCAACTTTTTTAAATGTAGAAAAGATTTCAATAGATGACAAATAAACACATGAAAAGATTCTCAATAACATTAATCATTAGGAAACTGGAAATTAAAATCATAAGGATATTGGCAAGGATGTGGAGAAATTGAACTTTCATACACTGCTAGTGAGAATTTAAAATGTAACAACCTTTTGGAAAACAGATTGAAAGTTTCTTTAGAAGCTAAAGATATATCTATGACTTGATCCAGCCATTCTACTCCTTGGTATTGACCCAAGTAAAAAGGAAACTTACGCCATTAAAAAACAGAAGTGTTTTTGGTAGCTTTACTTGTAATAGCCAAAAACTGGAAATGACTCAAATGTCCCTCAAAAAGTGAATAGATAAATAGTGGACTGATATACTAGTATATACAAAGGAACACTACTCAGCAATAAAAAGGAATTACTGATGCACACAAGAACATGGATGAGTCTAAAAATAATTTGCTAAAAAAAGCCAGAAATAAGTACATACCATATGTATTATATATGTATTTATATATTCCACTTATACAAAATTGCAGAAACTATAAACTAATCTATAGTGGCAAAAATTTATCAGTTTCTTGGGGGAAGTGGGAAGGAGCAGGAGGGAGAGTTTATATAGGAGTACAATTACACCTTTGAATTAGATGGATCTATTCACTATCTTGACTGTGCTAATGATTTCGAGTTCATATGAAAAAATTTATCAAATTATGTATTCTAAATATGTGAATTTTATTGTATTCAATCATGCCTCAATAAAGCTGTTTTTAAAATAAGGTATTTACCTACAAACCCCAAAATAGTAGCATTTGAGGATGAATCATTAACTTATAAATAACCAATATGCATGCATTCAGCATCTGTTCAGGAGAAAGTGAAGGAAAGGCATTGCGGGGTCTAATATCTGTGAGAATAGAGGAATCCCCCAATGGCTAACAGGTAGTAAATGGTAAGTACAATTTGAGAACAGTCTAAAACTGGGAAGAAGTCATGCAGACTCAATTTGCAAGTGAATGCAAAGGAACTGCAGTAAGTTCTGGAAATGTCGAAGTGGTCCCAGCCCTATGCTATCCTGATACTAACAAATCAAAACCTTCCGGGACAAAGCCCGAACTGAGGAGAAACTGATGGGAGTAGAGTGTTATGTCGCTCAGCAGAAAGGATAAGGGAAAAAAAAAAAAGGCCTCTGTAAAAGGGGTGAGACAATAGAGGATGCAGACCTCAGAAGTTAAAGGTCATCGTTTTATCGCTTCTTTAAAGAAAAGTAAAGAAAACTCTAAAGCTGTGAAGCTAGAAAAGATTCTCTCATGGCTCCTCATAATCAGAAAAACTAATTACACTTAAACATTGAAACTGATCTCAATTGAATCCCATACACAGTCATTATAAAATGGAAGTTATAAGGAATATAGTGAAGTCTCTATTGACAATGAAAGCGGTAGACTTACCAGAAATAAATTATTTTTAAAAAACCAGAAGCAAACCATTAAGAAAATGAAAGAACCTATAAAAAATTAGTATAAGAATTAGAAAAATTCGGAAATATAATGATTGGTAAAAATTAAGATTTTTAAAATGTAAGGTTACAGAACTCAGGAAAGAGAATAAACTTAAGGTTATTTCTGAAATGAAAACTGAACTAGAAGGAACACAAAAGAACAAATAATATCTTCAGACAAATAAGATTAAATGGAGAACTTTTTGAAAAGATAGAAGGGAAAGATAAACTGATTTGAGAGAAAGTGATAGGAAAAAGAATATAGGCCCAAAAGATCTAACATATATATGATATGATTTACTGAAGAGGATAAGCAAAACAATGGAACAGATACTAAAACTATAATGAATATTTTCTGAATAAAAACTATAGGTTTAAGGGATACACATGTACCTGGAAGAAAAACCCAGATGCCACACCTGAAGAAATGATGACAAACACCTGCAGTGCCAGTGTGGGGCCCTGTTGTATAAATTAGCCAAAGATGGTCTCTGTATACTGGCCCTATATTGTTTACTTCGTCAGACAGATGGGCCCAGTAGCTCAAAAAACCCACTGGGAACATTTGTACACATTGAATTATTTTAAATACAGCCCAACTAAGCAGATTTTTAGCCAATTACAATTTGCTTGCTTTGCATACCTTGAGAAACTGAACTCAACATCTGCTAGCCACGGTTTAAGATAAACCTAGGACTATAAATATTACAAGCCACTGCTGCCTTTTGGGGTACTCTGACCCAAAGACTCCCTGCTGTGCTACTATGCAACTTCACCTAGATATGTAAGCCCCCTCTTTAGCTCTTTCCCCATGAATTCATTTACCCTCCTTCACTTCAGTGTGGTGGCCTCTGTGCAGTTGCCCTTAGAAAGCCTCCTGCTGTGAGGGAAATCTCCCCCCTCTGCCATGCAAACCTGTCAAAGTGCCACCCAAATAAAACTCATTGTGTGCTACTACCACTTTGTGGTCATATCTTTTACATTGATCAATCCTGAAATCTTTCAAATTCACTACAGGCCAGTACTCCTAAATTATGCTAGCTGAGTACTACAGAAACCCTACTGTGTTCCCCAGGGTTTGATAGGAGACATCATCAACTGAGTTACAAATTCCACACCTTATTCTCAGACTTCTTTGGACACAAGCTGTCCAAATCATCGCAAGTGTCTGATTATCATAGGACGTTACCCAAGGGTAAAGTTGAGTATTGCCACGTTGTGGCACATGGTTAAAACCACAATTACAGAAATAGATGAGGAAGTGAGGAACAAAACTCTCGGCTCAACTTGGGCCATTGTTCCTGGTCACATCCCTCTCTCTTTGTTACAGGGGTTGATTCTGTTACTGTTCAAAGTCCCCAGGGGGGATGGTCACATTGATCTATGAATAGTGACTGTTACAACTTTTCAGTCAATCTTGACGTTTCAGACTTTTTATGTCTGTCACAGGTAAAAACGTTTAGGCAAAGATATGTCTGCCAAGTAAAAGAGAGTGTAGGTGGTGAAACAATACAAATTAGAATTAAATGCAAATAGTTTGATTGTGAGGGTAATTATATCTCAATGAAGATATAATCTACTTAAAACTTAGCATAACTTAGCTTCAAACAATGTAACACAAAACTGCAAGAAAAAATATATGTATAGATGTATGGCAAAATGGAAAGGTATGCAGTTGTTAGAAGAGTTCTTGGGAGAATACAGCTGCCAAAATAGGGAGGTGAAAAAACTGAGGAAAAAAGGTATTTAGGTAAAATGTTGTGCAAAATACATTTTAATGCTGCAATACAATTAGTTTTTTAAGGAATATATTAATTACAAAGATTGGCTTATGAATAAATATGAGGAGATTCATGTGGTACCAGATATTTGTGTGGAAGAGATACACTAAACCTTCAAGGAAGATTTCACACATTATTAAAAATAGAAATTTTATATATATATATTTAGAACATGTTTTATTACGCTTTTCCCAAATATCTTTCCCTCTCAGGAAATTTTATAAAGTAATATCTTTAAAGTAATTCATAATGAAAATAGATAAGGAGAAAATGAGTGAGCTAATCTAAAATGGTAGCTCTTAGGAAATCATCCAGAATTCCTAAGAAAAAAAATCAAGGTGATGAGAACTGTGAAAGAAGTTAAAGAGATAGGGAGACAGACTGAGACAATCTGACATATCTAATCAGAGTTTCAGGAGTGACTAGAAAGAATGGAATACTGCAGGTTTCATTCCTTAGAAATCTGTGTCTTAGACCAAGTATAGCAAGCAAGATGTTTATTAAGTAAGGACTGCCTTTGGATCGATCTCCATGAGAGAAATGAAAGAAAGCAGGACAGATAGAGGGAGAAGATGAGACAACAATAACTACCCTGACCCCCAAGGAGAGGAGCCCTGCTGGCCTTCAGAGCTGTTCTAATCGGGCTGAGATGGATAGGCTTTATAATCAGATATTGGTCAGTAATTGGATGTGGGTCACTCTCAGAAGGGGCATGAACTGGAGGCAATTTCTAAAGGGGCTGACAACTGAAGACTGTCTGCCCACAGCACTCCCAGCAAACATGACAACAGATCCTTTGCCAAAGGGGAGGGAAGGGGCCCTCAGCAGCATATCACATCACATCACATAGAAGAAAGACACCAATTAAGGAAACAATCGCAGGAGATTCTCTAGAATTGAAAAGGATATGCAGATTTAGGAAACACAAGAAATTTCAAGCAATTTAAATAAAAAGAATTATACACTTAAACACATCATTTTGAACGTGAAGTTTACTGAAAGAAATGACAAGATCTTAAGAGCAGCCATAGAGAAAAGCCTATTACCTGCAGAGAAATGACAAGCTGACTATCAGTTGACTTCTCATAAACAAAAATGGAACCAAAGAATGGTAAAATGATATCTTCAAAATGTTGAAAGAAAATAACTAACTCACTAAGCTAGCATTCAAGAAGTGGGCCAAAATAAAGAATTTCCAGATAAGCATAGCAGAATTTACCACCAACAGACTCCTCGCTAAAGGAACATCTAATGTAGTAGTTCTCAACTTTGTTTGCAAGTCCGTTGGAACCAACAGGGAGGTTTTAAAACATATGTTAGGTCTCACCCCAGCAATTCCAACTCAATTAGTCTAGGCTGTGTCTGTAACAGGGTACACCTTCTCCCCAACCCGAGGCAGTGTTAGAGAAGGTTAAATGAAGATCTAGGACTTTTATCACCACCCAGCATTAACGAGCTTCTCATCTGTGGGTTTAATGGAAGCCACAAAGACTCCTCTCCTTCCTTGGCAGAATGGTGTCAAAGAAGCCTAGTTGTAAGTTTCTACCTCCAGTAATGAGATCTTCTTCCCTCCTATTCAGGGTGACTTCAGCAGACCTAGTAGGAAACCTGAATTTCAAACCCCACCTGGCAGTTACAAGGCAGTGTCCCTGTTTCTCAACTGGTGTAGGAGCAAAGGAGACCTGCTTAAATAGAAAATTTAGATATCCAGAGTCTTATAATAAAATTTCCAGAATTTCATAACAGGCACCAATGCTGATATGACACTGATGTTGGAACCATCAAAGATTGTAAAGTAACAATTATAAAATGCTTCAATAAGCAATTACAAATACACTTGAAACAAATGAAAAACAGAAAGTCTCCGCAAAGAAATAAAAGATATAAATAAAAACTAAATGAAATGTATAAAAAAATTACAACAACCAAAATGAAAAGCTCACTGGATGGGCTCAACATCAGAATATTGATGATGGAGAAAAGAATCAGTTAACTTGAAGATAGAATTTACCCAGTCTGAACAAGGAAAAACCTAACTTTAGAAATTTTAACAGAGCCTCAGGGACCTAGCGGATTATATCAAAAGATCCAACATTCTTGTCATCATAGTCCTGAAGAAAGAGGAGAAAGAGATAGGGGCAGAAAAAGTATTTGAAGACATCATGGCTGAAAACTATCCAAATTTAGTAAAAGGCATAAATCTATAGATTAAAGTAGAGCAGGCCCCAAACAGAATAAAACCAACGAAATCCACATCAAGAAACATCATAGTCAAGCTTCTGAAAACTAAAGACAAAGATACAATTGCAGAAGCAGTGAGAAAGAGATGACACCTTGCTTATAAAGGGAAAACAATTAGAATGACAACAGATTTCTCATAAGAAACTATGGAGGCCATGAAGAAGTGGCACAACATTTTCAAATGCTGAAATCAAAGAACAGCCAAACCAGAATTTTATATCCAGCAAAAATATCCTTCAGAAATGAAGGGGAAATTGACATTTTCAAGTGAAGGAAAACTTAGAGAATTTGTCACCAGTAGAAATAACTTTAAAAGAATGACCAAAGAATTTCTTTCAAGGAAATGATAAATGAAGAAATATTAGACTATTCGGAAGGAGGGAAGAACAATGTAAAGAAGAAACACATGGTTAAATATTAGGGACTTTTCTTATCCTCTTGAGTTTTCCAAATTGTTTTTAAATAACATTGTCTAATTTGATTCTCAAAGTATGTAGAAGATATATTAAAACAATTATAAAAAAGAGGAGATAAAGGAACTTAAAGATAGGTAACTTTTCCACACTTCACTTGAACTGGCAAAATATCAACACCAGTAGACTGTGTTCAGATATGTATGTTTAATGTACCTAAAATAAGGAACAAGTAACCCATAGGAAGATAGGAAAAAGAAAACAGAGAAATGACAGAGAGAAAGAAAAGAAAACAAAAAATTAAGTGGCGGCTTTAAGACCTAACATGTTGATAATTACATTAAATGTAAATGGTCTAAATATAGCAACTAAAAGACAAAGATTGATGACCTGATTTAAAAAAAAATACCCAAATATGCTACCTACAAGGAACTCACTTAAAATATAGCAGTATAGGTAGGTTGAAAATAAAAAAGATGGAAAAAGTTGTACTATGCAAATATTAACTAAAAGAAATCAGGGTTGGCTATATTATTATCAGATAAAGTAGATCTCAGAGCAAGAAATTTATCAAGAACAGAGTGACATTACATGAGTAAAAGACAGCAATCCTAAATGTGTATACAACAACCAACAGAGGTGCCAAATATGTGAAGCAAGAACTAATGTAACTGATAGGAGAAATAGATATATTCACAATTTTAGTTGGAGACTTTAACACTTCTCTCCAACAACTGATAAACCAACTAGACACAAAGTCAGCAAGGATAAAGAAGAGCTCAACTGACATGATCTAATTAGCATTTATAGAAGACTCCACCAACACCAGCAGAATATACATTCTTTTCAAGTACCAATAAGACATTACCATGATAGATCATATTCTGAGGGTCACAAAACCTAAACAAATGTAAAAAACTTAAATCATAGAGTGTTATCTAACTGTAATAGACTCATCCTAGAAATCAATAACAGAAAGATAATAAGAAAGTCTCCTAACATTTGAAAATTAATCAATACACTTGTACATAATCCACAGGTCAAAGGAAAATTAAAAATACATAGAACTGAATAAAAGTGAAATGTCCTGATAATCCACTTTATAATCATGTAATTACAAAGAGTAACTTATATTAAAAGTTAAAAATAACTTTTAAAAAATTACAATTTGTTTCTAAATAATATTTTGTTGATTCTGCTGGCTGCTGCTGCTCTTAAGAAATTTCAGTGGACACAGGCTAGCAATTTTACTTGAAAAAAAGCAGACAAAAGTTTTATAAAATAAATATATAATTTATGAATTACTTATCTTTATTGTGTAACTTTTCTGTCCAAACATCACCGCCCATCAAGAAAATACTCAGACAAAAGCAAGAGTAATAAAATTCCATCAGCTCTGATATTTTGTTAACTGTCAGTCATGTAAACAACAGCTTTACTTGTATTTTTCATTTTTTATTATGCGTGCATTTGTGAAAATGAAAGGCAAACATTTTATTTAACAAATTTTAACTTATTTTACATCTTTTACACATGTAGACACACCGTTCGTTTATTTTCATTTTTTCTCTTGCCCTGGGCCCAGCAGTTGTTGGAGGCCGGCTTGGTCCTAACCTCTTTGACCCTCAGACCCTCAGCTTCCTTTTCCAAAGAAGGTATATAACACTCGTGAGTTCACGGAATTGGGATGAACCAAGTATCTGAGCAAATATGGCTAATATAAGTTCCCTTACTTTTCTGAGAAGGGATCCATATTCAAGGAGTGTTTGGGAGTTTTTATTTATTTTCTCTTTCTTTAGAATTTAAAAAAAAATGGGAGAGGAGGATGTAGGTGAGACGAACGTGTTTGAGGCTCGTGGGTAAGGAAGTGGTTGAAGACACAGAACAGAGAGATGTATGATGGGGCGAGGTAGGATGACTTTGGTAGTGTGGAAGGAAGAGGAATCCCCGTCCATCCCCACATGAAAAGCTGCCGTGATTGGAGGTGAGTGTGCTTGTATGTGCCTGTGTGTGAGGAGGGGGCTAGCTCTGACTCCTGCAGACGCATGACGAAGCTACTTCCCCTCACGCGGTCCAAGGCGCACACGCGCGACTCAGGGCCACGCCCGCACACACTCGACACACACAGGGCATCCGAAGGTCCGGTTGCCATGGCGAGCTGGAGCGCGTGAGCCCAGCCACCCCTCCGCCCCCGGCCGAGCACGGTCAGCTACAGTTCTGATTGGCCGCTGCTTCCTCATTATGCAAATCATTTGCGTAGACTCGGCGGCCAGCTGCCTGACGTCACCAAGCACGGGGGCTGTGGCTCAGGGCTCACCTCCCGGAGCGCTCCAGCGCGAGCCCAGAGAGCGCCGCGCGGGGACCTCAAGCCGGACCCCAGCGTCCCGCAGGCTCAGCGCCGGCCTGCCCCGCCCCCGGCCCCGCCTCTTTCCAGCCCGCTCCACCCCCTTTTACGGCCCTCCACCGGGGACACCGCCCCCCGTGCAGCCCCCCGCCCTCGCTACCCGGGCCCCGCCCCCTCTCTCCTGGTCCTCGCCACCGGTCCTGGGAGGGGACGGCGGGACCGGCGGGACTAGCGGGAACGGCGGGAGGGCGGACGGGGCGGGGATATGGCCGCGGCGCCCGGAGGGTCTGCGCCGCCCGCCGGCCCCAGCCCGCGCCTAGGTTTCAGCACCGCGGACAGCGGCGTCGGCATGAGCGGACTAAACCCAGGTCCTGCCGTGCCCATGAAGGACCACGACGCCATCAAGCTCTTCGTGGGGCAGATCCCGCGGGGCTTGGACGAGCAGGACCTCAAGCCGCTGTTCGAGGAGTTCGGCCGCATCTACGAACTGACGGTGCTGAAGGACCGGCTCACCGGCCTCCACAAAGGTGCGCGGGGTTCAGCCCAGCCCAGCCCTGCCCAGCCCAGCCCAGCCCTGCCCAGCCCAGCCCAGCCCTGCCAAGCCCTGCCTTGCCCAGCCCCAATCCGATTAGAGTGCGGCCCAACCCAAACCCAATTCTAGTCCTACCTAGGGCCAATCCAACTCCAGTTCAATACCAGCCTCACTTCAGCCCAGTATTCTCCTCAGATCACAGAGCCCCAACCTAGAATTTTCTCTGTCATCCTCCCTCAGATCATTACTCTGGTAACCTGACATGTCCTCTACTCTAACCTCCAACTTCCTGCCTTTCATCTCTCACATCCCAACAGTGCCCGCTTTTCAGTTGGACCTCACTCCATCCCTCCCAACCACATGCAAAATCCTAGAATTTGGAAACTTATTCCACCTTCTAGGTCTCACATACCCTCAATCTCCGCAATGCTGGACCATCTGGTACCATCTCACTTAGGTCTAACCATCCCCACACACACATCTTGGACTTACATCCCTCATTCTGGCCTCCAAGCCCATCTAACCTCCAGAGTCTTCTTTTGACTCTTAGACTGCCAACCTAAAATGCTGCAGACCCGAATTCTCCCCTTCTTCAGAACCCAGGCCTAGGTAACACAAAATCCAATTCCCCTCCCAGGAGGTTCTCACCTCCCAATTCCATTTCATGTTTAACAGTAACCCCAATCTCTCTTGCCCCCTGCCAGAATACCAACACTGTCCACCTCTTCTGATTTGAGTCCAAGAACCCTGACCTCAGCCTGGAACTTCTGACACTATGTGCCCCCTCACCTCAGGTTTTCTCTCAGCTGAATCCACACTTTTTTCATCCTCTAATTTCCCCAACCCTGTGCCTCATCTTTGCTCCTCCCCAATCTTCCTTATAGCCTCTTGCTTTTCCTCCCTCACAGGCTGGTCCTGGGCCAAAGCCTGTGGAACCCAGCCTCTGGGTGGGTCAGGTTGAAGAGGTAGCAACGGGTCTTCCCCTTGCCCTAGTTAAAGAGACAGAGGCACCACAGTACTGTCCAGCCACACCCCTTTCTTCCAGTAGAGAGAGGGAGGAGGCTTGTTTACATGCAGAAAAGTCTGTCCAGTCTGGGCTGGAGAAAGAGAGCCAGAATCACATGTCATTCATAGGTGGGGGAAGGAAATGATTTGAGGAGAAACACCTTTATCTCTCTCTACCTTCACCATGCTGTGGTTTCAGGATTTTGGGGGAGGGGAATTCACTAACTATACTCCATGATCTCCCTAGGAAATAAGTGGTGGGCCCTGGGTAACAGTTAAATGTACTTTCCTAAGGGCTGAGAGCTGTAATCAGGCTACCACCTCTTTTCAACTGGGAGGCCTTGGGGTGTTCCTAGTCACACTAATGTAAGTGCTTTAGGAAGATAAATGCTCATGGAAGATCTGGGACCAGGTAGGTAGTAGTACATCTTCTACCCTTTGGGGTGGGTCATTTTAAATGGGGCATGAAAGGACATAACCATACCATTCAGATTCTTTGTAATGCAGTCCAGCTGCCCTGCTGTCCGTCTATCCATAGCAATTATTTTCTTATATTATAGACATTTATTTCAGTATGTAGGTACAAGCTAACCTTTTTAGGCCATCTTTACAATAAGGGAAGTGTATAGACTACCTTAATTCTTACTCTTCTCACCATTAAAAATCTCTGAACTCTCTCTCTCTCCTCTCTCTCTCTCTCTCTCTCTCTCTCTCTCTCCCTCTCTCTCTCTCATTAATCTTGTTTTAGCGTTCATCTGTCTTTCGGGACATACTTCTCTGTCTTTCTATCCCTCCATTCTTCTGCCCCCTATCATAGGTAGTCCACAAAGGCTCCTTTAGTCAGCACCTGGGCCCCTGAGCCTTTCAGGCAGAGCTCCAGGCTTGCACAGTTCTGATGTCAGCTGATATGGCACGGTGGCAGAAGATGGAGCAGAGATGTAAGCAGAATCAGGTGTTTGGTGATTTAGCCCCAAACCAACGTGCAACTCTCCAAGGCAGGGTTGCCTTGCAAGATGATCAGGGAAGATCTCCAAGTCAACATCTTCCCCATCCTCTCCCCAGCAACATTGACGTCCAAAAGCCAGAGTGACTCATTTTCCTTTCAATGGCTGGGTAATGAGGGAGGCAGCCACACTGCTTTGAAAACAACCTCAGCCTAGCACTTAAGAGATTCCAAACCCTATCCTGCCACTGACATACTCTCTGGGCTTCAGTTTCCCTATTGATATGATAAGAGTTTGTCCCAGGAGTTCCCTAAATTCCCTTTAACTCAACGAATGGCAGATATCCACCCACCTTAAGGTAAGGGCAGCCACATAGAACACATCAGAGAAAATGGTTCCTTTTGCCTTTCTAGTCTGATGAGGTCTAAGTGGAAAACTGCGCCAAGCTCCTAAAGGCTTCCCACATCCACTTTTTCTTCCTTCATTCTTTCTCTTTCCTACACTCAGAAGGCTCTTTTTAAAAACACAGATCTTATCATGTCACAGCCTTGTTTAAAACCCTTTTAGTGGCTACTTACTACTCTTTTAAAAAGGTTCAAAATCCAGACTAATGTGTAAAAGGCTATATAGATGACCTGATCCCTGCACACCTCACTGGCCACTCTGCCCCCATTCACCAATTTCAAACCACACTAGCCTTCCATCCATTTCTCTAATACACTGAATTCTTGACTGAGTCTTCATATGTGCTGTTCCCTCTGCCTGAAATAATCACCATCTTTCTTGTCACCTAGTTAAACTCTATTTTTTAAATTGAGGATGCAGTGTGTTCTTTAAGACATTCCTTAGCACTTTGGACTCAATTACATGCCCCTCATGATTCTTTGGATAATCCCCATTATGGCAGAGAATGTGTCTGTCTTGTTGCCACTTTATCCCCAAGCTCTTTGTAGTGCTCTACCATAATAAGTAAGAATTCAGTAACTATTTTCTGAATGAGTGAGTGCTCAGTGACTGTTGGAAAGGAAGCGATCCCTGCTTCAGTGTTTCCTAGCAAGCCACAGGTTCTGAGGCTGAACAAAGAGTGGTAGGACTGACCCTTTGGTTCAATCTAGACTCCTCTGCCCTATATCTACTGGTTCTTTCAGAGAAGTCAGATTTGGGTCACAATAACCCTTTAAGAGGCCCTGTCTTGAAGCTTTGGGAATGCTGACAAATCAAGCTCCTTGGAAAGGATTGGAGGTCCTGGAAGCTCCTACCTACAGGAAACCCTTAAACAGCCTCATCTTCTAAGCCTCAGATTAACCCATTCATTACCTTCAGAATTGGAGGAGTGAAATATTAGGAAGGACTTGTGGGGTTCTGGACTTGGATCCCAACCCTCCTCTTCTTCTCCTGCCTCCTCCCATCTGAAACTGAGTTGGGAAGGAATCAAGGCTGATTCTGGGAGACTCTGTGAGTATAAATCCAAAAAGGGGGAGGCTGGTTAAAGCTGGAGGCAAAGCTGCTTAGGGAGGTTTAACCCCAACAGGACTTATGGCCAGAGTGGGGAGGAGAGATGTGTGGTTGTATTAACATGTGACTGGGTATGGGTATACATGTTCCCTAGGCGGGAGGCCAAGAGAAAATGAAAGGGAGCCAGAGCCTAGGACACAGACACATGAAGCCCCTCCCTTCAGTGAAGGTAGGAAGCAGAGAAGAAGCAGTGTCCTTGTTTAGAGGAGAGTGGTCTTGAGTTTGTCAGCTTAATGAGGTATTTCCGGAAGAGTATTTGGGGTTTCAGGAAACCTCCTGAGCCAGCCTCTTCCTCCCCAGGCTGTGCCTTCCTCACCTACTGCGCCCGGGACTCTGCTCTCAAGGCCCAGAGTGCACTGCACGAGCAGAAGACCCTGCCAGGGGTAAGTCCACCAGGGTTGGAGGGTGGGAATCACCTCAGGCTTGGGACATGCCCTACATGCATGCCAAAGCAGCACGTAGGAGCCAGCTTGGAAGCAGGAACTAGCAGGAGAATTATTTTTCTAGGAGAAGGCTTACCTGTGCCCTAAACAGGTACAGGTTCTTTATTACATTCAGTCTTCTGGCTCAAAGAAACGGGCTGAAGACCCTTGGGCTAAGTGATCTACCTCATCTTTTAGGAGAGGCATCATTGTGGGCTATACTAGAATCTGTCCACCTTGGCTAAAATCATGGGCTCAGGCGTCATTTGTCACTGATGTGAGCATATATGGAGCTATATAGGTTAGAACTCTGCTGGGCTGGTGTCTCATTTTCTCCGATACTAGGGCCCTTGATGACATATCCCTCTGGTCTTCTTCCTGTAATGTTTTTTTAGGGGAGTGCCTTGACTCACCAAGCTTGCCTTCCCCTCACATCTCAAACACTTAGCTAAAGTTAAGAGAGACCTGATTCTATAGGCAGGTAGGCCATTATATATCGGTGGCACCTAGTATGGCCTTGGCTAATGGCTGATCACTGGACAAAAGGCAAAGTGAGACTTATTGACCATGTGGCAAGAAAAAAGTGGTGATTGTTAGGAACTAACATGAGTTCACCAAGCAAGTTATACTACCTATCCTCAATTTCTCTTCTCCGAGGAACGATATGTCTAGAACAAGAGCAGTATTCAAATGCCCTGAGCAGGCCCAAACTGGAACGGTATCCATTTCAAATCCTCAGATTTAAGAGAGGGTCACTAGGCTACCAGAAAGAGACCATGATGGGATGGGGACAACAGACACCACACACACACACACACACACACACACACACACACACACGATGATTTGAAGTAACTGCGGATATTTAGCTGGTGAGGATCAGTTTAGTGTGGGCTTTAATAGGGAGGCATCATAACATAATAAATACTAGTTTTTGAGTCTCACAGACCTGACTTTGAATCCCAGCTCTGCCATTTATCAGTTCTGTGTCTCTGGGTACATTACTTAACATCTTCAGCTATCATGAGGATTAACTGAGGCTTATCAAGTGCCTGGAACAGAATAAGATCTCAATAAATATTACTATTGCAGGGTTGGGGTGGAAGGGTGGGTAGCCACTTTCAGATTCCGAAGAGATATATGGTTTTATACAGATGGCCCCAGAGCGCCAGATCAGAATCAATAGGTATAAAGAACAGAAACACTAATTTCAGCTCAGTAAAAAGAAGTCTTCTCTTTGAATTTGAGCTGTCCAGCAATGGGACAAGCTTTGCCTAGAGCTGGTCAAGCTATTCATAGGGTGTCAGATCCTAGAACTAATCCTAGTAATTGAAGCAACCGAAGCCTCACTCTTGAAGATTCCATTTCAAGTAACACCAACTTATCACCCTCACCAATCCTCCTTATGCAGCCTCTGGAGTCAGACATACCTAGGTGTAGATCTAGGCCTCAGCACTCACTAACTCTGTGACACTGAGCAAGTCTTTCTTTACCTCTCTAAGCCTAAGCTTCCTCATCTATAAAATTGAACTCATAGGGCTGTTGTAATAATTAAATAAACTAAGTCACGTAAAGTGCTTAACATAGTTCTTGGTAGACAATAAGCACTCAATATAGGTTAGCTGGTGGTGGTAGTAGTAGTAACAGTAACAGCAGCATTAGTAGTAGGAGGAGTAGAAGTCATTCATCTAAGCATGGGAGTAAATGACTTCTGATGCTAGAATTAGAATTGAGTGTCACTGAGACAAACTGTAACATTCCATGTGGGAAACAGCATGGTAAATGTGTAGAGACAGAAGGAACAGGATGGGTGTGAAATGGGGTTGGGAGTGTAAGGGAGGGCCCATGTGAGCATGGGCCAGGCTGCAGAAAAGAGGGCAGTGGTTGAAGAGGAAATTTTGGGTGCCAGGCTGAGGAGTTTGGACTTTATCCTGAAAGCAACTGAAAGGCACTGAGAAAATTAAGATGAACTTTGGGAGAACAAACCCCTCCTCAACCAGCCACAGGGCTCCACAAGATAAGGGGTACCTGGAGGACTCTGAAGCTTAGAGCACCTGATATAAGGGCTGTGAAGCCCTAGACTACAGGGATCATTTCTGGGGGGAGAAAAGAGAAATAATAAGTAACATTTATTCTTTACAAAAATTTACATGTTAATCCTCTATGAAGAAGGCATTGTTATTGATATTTGCATTTTAAAAATGAAGAAACTAGTAATAGAAAATAAGTGACTTACCCAAGTTCATGTAGCCACTAATGGGAAGACCTGGGCTTCAAGGCCAGGTACTCTGGCTCCAGAACTTATTCACCATTATCTGAGACAAGCTGGTGGCAGACAGAGGTCTAAGGTTTTGGAAGGATTGGTGACTGGACACCTCTGCCCCCTTTACCCTTTTAACTGCTGTCTTCCAACATGGCCTAGCTTCCTCTGGCACTGCCAAGATTAGCTTTATTCGCCCTCCCCAGCTTAACGAAATGAAAATTAATATTTAATTATTCTCCTAAATGAAAATCGATGGCTCTGTTGGCCACCCCCAGCAATGTCTGTGCCATCAACCTTTCCTCTAGGCCTGCCAGGGGCAGCAGCAGCTTTAGTCACCTGGCCTCAGGCCCACCAGCATGCAGGGAGGAGGGTCAGCTCGTAGAGAGCTGGGTTCTGGGCGCAGCTGCCATCTTCTGGAGAAGCAGCAATAAGATCAATCTGGGCTCCTCTGAGACAGGCAGGACTGTTACTGTGGGATAGGGAAATATTGGGTCAACTCCAAAGAGGAAGCCTGGACCCCTAGGGT
Organism: Eonycteris spelaea; assembly: GCA_003508835.1. Taxonomy (NCBI): domain Eukaryota; kingdom Metazoa; phylum Chordata; class Mammalia; order Chiroptera; family Pteropodidae; genus Eonycteris; species Eonycteris spelaea. The sequence continues at coordinate 2,755,806 of PUFA01000103.1, read as the reverse complement.
AAATTTCCAGATAACTGCTAGACTGAGACCTCCCTTTGGTTCCCTTCCACCTGTCCCCTGCTAATTTCTGTCATCTATCAAATCTTGGCTCCCTACTCAGGACTTCTTCAAATCTCAATGGTCTGTCCCATTTTCTTCAGCTTCTTCCCCTTGAAGCTGTAGCCACTTCTTTCAGCCTCACTTTAGACCCCAGAATCCAACAGAAGAAGGTGAAGTACAACCTCAGGCCCACCTGGGATTCGAAGGTGCCCCTTTACTTTCTTTTTTCTTTCTCTCTTTCTGCTTATAAACTCCTTCCTTTCCTTTGGGCATCCATCCTTTTAAGCACTGTCAGACATAAATGACTACATTTACTTTTGCAGGTTGTGCCCTGCACAAAACAGCTTGAGTGGAAAAGGCAAATGGGGACTAAAATCCAGCCATGCTCTACTGACCAAGCCATGCACATTATCACAGGGATGTGTCAGCCCAGAGGAAGGGAAACATTTTCTCTAATGCGCACACAAAGTCACGGTATATGCTAGTAGCCACCCAGTTAGTGAGTTAGAGCCTTCACCCTCAAGGAGCTTCCAGCCCAGAAATAACTCATTGCATCTCCATGGGGTTTACATCTGAGCATGTAAAAGAAGCATCAGGAGTGAAGAGGGAGGAGAAGCTTCACAGAAGAAATGCTATCAGAGCTAAATCATGATCATATTTCATCGTGTTCAAAGGTCTAGAAACTTAAAAGGTGAAGGCCCCTTCTAGAATTCTGGGTACAGTATGAGAACTGACAAGGAATGTGTCCAGCAAAGATGGCTAAGGCCCTATGTGAATGAAGAGTATCATGTATGTTAGGCAACCAGGAAAAGTTTTGACTGCCAATCATGGGATCTTGAGCTTTACTGGGAGGCTTGCAATGGGAATCACAGACAGATTTTAAGCAGGGAAGAGTGAGGGACTGGCTATAGTGTGAAAGTTGGACTGGAGAGGAAGTAATACTGGAGGCAGGATGACTCTTTAGGACACTGTTGCATGAGTGCAGGTGAATGATGATGCTGACCTGGAGCTGGAGATAGGGCAGGAATGAGGAGGGGAGGACAGACTTCAGAGGTATTTAGGATATCCATATAGATTTTAGAACCAATAGGTTTGGTTGAATTAGAGGAGGGGTGTGAAGTAGAACAAAGTACTGAAAATGGTGACGTTTGTTTTTTTCTGCTTCTCTCTTCCCTACATCCATGACACCTCTCTTAGACCCACCAGTATCCCTTTGGGGAGGTTCCAACAAACACTCTTTCCATGGTGGGAGAAGGGGCTGAGGACATTAGTGCTGAGTGGAGGAAGCAGTTGGCATTAGGACACAAGAGTCTGAAGAGGGCAATGCTGAACCTAAAGGCAGGAATTTTAGGCAAGTCAAGCAGAAGGGGTAGGGTCTTTCATTCACCTGCTGATGGAGGCAGAAGGACCTGCGTGTATATGATGCATGTATATGATCCTCTGGCCTTCCCTACTCCACTGCTTGTAGTAGGTTGTTCTCTCCTCTTTCTGACATTCCGTCTCATGATTTCCCCTCTAGGGTTGGGCTCTGAAGCAGACATAAGCCTGGACTCCACTTAGGAAACTCTCAAGGAAATAGGTGCTTATCTAAGCGCAAGAGCTCACCTGAGGTTTCATGACAAGGTCTCAGCCAAGGAAGCAATGCTTCTTTTCTTCAAAGGGGAACCATGATTACCTCACCCCATTCCCACATTCCTCCCCTGGTCTTGGCAGGAATAAGGCAGGGTAGGGTCAGGTTGCTCAGACGGTTCAATGGGCAACTCTCTCCTCCAGCCACACAGAGTATACCTAAATCCTAGGTGTTTTTCCTAACCACTTTTCAGTGGGGATTGAAGGCCCAGAGCCCTGGGTAGCACTGCTGTCCCAGTTTTGTCTTTGTTTTCTTGGGCTCCTTTCCTGGGACTTCTCCTGCACCTCCAAACTCCCAAACTATCAATTTCCTGAATACCTAAGCCGTAAACTTGAGAGTCAGCCAACATTTCCTCCTCTCCCTCAGTCCCCACATTCACTAGAACTTTAGTCCAGTTAATTCTTCCTAAACATTTCTTGAATCTGTTCATTTCCTCTGCCTTGGTCCAGGTCACCTTTGCCTCTTACCTGTATCGCTGATTTTTCTGCCTCTAATCTTTCCCCTTCCAATCTCTTCTCTGCATGGAGACAGCTCATGGGATCTTTCATAAGACAAAAAGGACTAGATCATCTCCCTACTTAAAATCCTTCCTCGGAGCCCTAATACCTTTCAAATACAGCAGTCGAAATTCCTTTTTGAGGTTTTCACAACCTTCCTCGATCTGGCCCCTGCCTACCTTTCAGTTTCACATCTTCCCATTAAAAAAAAAATCTGTATTACATCTGGTGTGCCTGCCAAGATCTAGCCATTGTCATTTTCAACACAAGCCTGTGAGGCAGGATCATGATTCTCCTTCTCTTTTTTACTAATGTGGATATTGAGGCTCAGAGACCTTAGAGAAGTTGCCAGTGATGGAGTCAGGATTTAAATCCACATCTATCTGACTCAGAAGTAATTTATTCCACCTTGGCTACCTCTGTGTCAGGTACCCACCAGAACCCTTGCTCCTTCAGACAAGAAGCTCCCTCTCCATACCCCAGATATCTGGAATAGTCAGCCTCCAGCCCTATCTCTCCCATTATCTCTGCATGGCCCAGTGACCCCAGTCTTACAAATGACCCCCAGGTCAAATCTGCCTCCTCCATGAAGCTTTTCCTAAGTCAGCCTCTCCCAGAGCACATTGTCTTGCAGTCCTCCTAAGGCTCTGATCTCTCTGTGCCTTCATTACTTGTATTCATGTCTTAAGAACAGAGTCGAGCAGCACGATGCAAAAGTCATGGACTTCAATGTCAGATAGAACTGGGGGCAAATTTCAACTCAACCACTCACTCACCATGTGATCTTGGACAGGTGATTATCCTCCCTCAGCCCTGGCTTTCTCGTCTCTACTGTGAGGACAATAGTGTTATTTTGTAGAGCAGGTGGAATGAATTTAGAAACAATGTATATAAAGTGCCCCAGGTAGGGTCTGGCATATCCTAGGTTCTCAGGAAGTGGTGGCATTATCTTCCCCTCTGTAAGTCTTTGAAGACAGGATCCCCAGGGGAATCACTGTCTCCCCTGAAAAGCCCCGCCTGGGGATCTTCACAGAATTCAGGAAATGCTGGCAGCATACCCGAGTGGTAGAAAGCCTAGGTGCCCAGCCTCTGAGGCCTGGAGTCTGTCAGGTCCATGTGGAACATTACGTACCACCTAATGGCCACTCTCCATCAAAGAGCAGTGGAGTGGAGGAGGAGGAAAGGGGCGTCCCCCAGAGCACTGATGAGCACCATCTCCCCAGAAAACCCAGCTAGGGAGGCAGCTGCCATGGAAACCATTGCTGTCACATGTGCTCATCACTCTAGGCTCCAGAGAGAAATTCTGAGGATCTATTTAAGAACTAATAAAATAATGATAGTCTTACTCACCCTCACTGCCCCCAACCCCAGGCTTCTACCTCTCTTACCTTCTCCCCGACAACTCTCCTCCCTGCCTTTCTTACACCCCCTTCCTGTCCCCTTATCCCTTCATTTCCTTGCCATCTCCACCACTATTTCTCTCTTTCTTTGCCCCTTTCTAGGTCTGCCTCTTACTCTTTCTCATCATTTCTGTCTTCCTGTGTCTCTCATCTCTCCCTGTGTCTGTGCTCTCCATGGCTCTGTCTCTTGGTCTCTCCTCCAGAATCACAGGTGGCCATGCCCAGGGATGGGTCCTGTCCTCCTGGTCCCTGGTCCAGGCCAGTCCAGACCTGTCCAGCTCACCCTGATCTGCTTGGATTAATCTGTCATCCCCTCTAGACTGCAGCTTGAGTCCTGTTGCTGTCTCGACCCCCACCCACAGCCTGGTACACTGCAAGTGCTCCACCACCAGCTAGTGGGTGTGTCAGAGCGTATAAGAATGTGAGCCTTGGGTGGGAGGGAAATGCGCTGGTTCAGATTTGGCCTGTTTTCCTTTCCTTTTTTTTTTTTTAATAAACCCTCCCCACTCCCCACCCTCAAATTTGATCCAAAGGAAATTGCTCAACTGTGACTGCCAGGGCGTTACCATGGTTACTGGGTAGCACTTGTGGCTATGGTAACAGGAAGCTGCCTGTTGTCTCGGCAACGAGCACATTGGTAGAGGATGAAGTGGCCCCTGATTGGTGCAGAAGCAGTGCATTTCCTGAGAGGAGGGGGTCAGATCATCACCTTCTCAGGCCAGATGGGCATCAGTACCCCTTCTCCATGACCAGGAAGGCCGCTGTTCTTTCCTCCCGGCACTCAGCTGTCTGCCCCCCAACAATAATTCCTCACATCCTACGCACCCAGCTCCTGGCAGTTTACAAAGACCTTTTGCGTCCCCATTATCTCATGTGATCCCCACAACACCCATGAGAGGAAGGTGAGATGGGATTCAATCATGAATTCTCTCAGGGTGGTTGGGGGATGGGAATGTGTGGGGTGTGTATTGACATCACCTAAGAGCTTTTACAAATTATACAGTCCCCCAGCTCGAGAGTCTAATATGGTTCCCAGGTGATTCTTATCTACCCCTGACCAGGGAACCCCTGAATTAGAAGGTGAAATCGGTTGGTGGGAGAGGGGATGAGGGAGGAGTCAAGCTGCTTTTTAGGTTTATAGTGGATGACTAAAAAGATCAGGTTTGGGCAGAAAGATAAACTCTGGTTTCGTGTGTCAAGTGGAAGGTGCCTGTCGGACTTTCTAGTTGGGATGTCCAGCAAGAGGCTGAGCACATAGGTCTTAAGCTCAGAGAGGAGGATGGGCTGGAGCCGCAGAGCTCTGAGTCATCCTTGTGGGGATAGTAGCTGAGGCTGTGGGTGTGAATGAGATTATCCAGGAAGAATGAGAGGAGTGGAATGAGAGAGCCAAGGATGATGCCCTGGAGAACTTCAACATCCTCGGGAGAAGGGATACCCAGGGAGGGGACAGAGGGGTAGAAACTATGGTGACGCAGAAGCTTGCGTAAGCTTTCTCCCATTTAACAAGTTAAATCTGAGAGATGTTGGCTTATTGGAAGTCATACAACCATTAAATGGCAGAGTTTGGGATAGACAGCACTAAGTCTGATTCCCATATTGTTTAATTTGAATGACACATAGAATTATATTCTCAATTTGAGGCACAAAACATGAATCTGCAATACCCTCTCACCTAATTCCCTTCACCCAAAGCCCTTAAAGAAGTCCAGGAGCCAGAGGGACAGACCTCACATGGTCCCTGCCTAGCTCCAAATGCAAGAGAATCTCTTCAGCCTCCACGATTTATCCTGGACTTAACACTGAGCTTCCTATCACTCAACTCTTTAGTTTTCAACACCTTCTAAATTCCTAGATTTAAGGAAGGAATCTTGGAGAAAATCTATAATCCCTTGTGAGAGGAATGGAGTGCAGATTCAAAAGGTCCAGAGCTTAGATCTTGAGGAGTCCAGGGGTGGAAAATCTGGGGGCCCCAGGACCAGGCAGTCATGTTGACTGGGTGTGTTGCTCCGATGTCTTTCAGATGAATCGTCCAATCCAAGTGAAGCCGGCTGCCAGTGAGGGTCGAGGAGGTAACTTCCTGCCTGACGAACTTCAGGGTATCATCTCTGTAGGGGATGGTGGGTCCACTCCTGGAATCAGTGTTACCCATGGTCTATTACTAGAGCCCCCTAGGGTCTGGGGAACAAGTGGAGTCCAGAGTTGCTTGGCACCAGAAAAACAAAGCCATTCCAGCTCAGACTAAGAAAGGATGGCATCGTAGGGTCCCTAGACCCAGAACAGGGAGGAGGAGCCTAAACAGATACTGGAGATAAAAGAAGGGAACTCTTGACATCTTGCCCCTGGAAAGAGTTCATTTCTTCTGATTTTCCAGATTCTTTGTTTGAAGAACAAAGCTAGAGTTATTCTCCTTCTCCAGATTCTTCTGATTACAGAAGACCCAGTCCACTCTTGGTTGGGGCCACTCATTCCTGCATTGCAATTGCCTGACTTCATGGTCAAAGATGAAGCCGATATGACAGACTTCGTAGGCCACATAAAGGAATTTGACTCTATGCTAAGGACTATGGAAAGACTTTGAAAGTTTTTTAGCTGCACTGTTTCCTGGTGCAGAAAGACCAATGCTCCTTAAGAACAGGAGGGGTTAAGAGCCTGAGCTTTTTGACAACCAGCTACATTCTGGCCAGCTCCCATGCTGGAAAAGCAATGCTAGCTTCCGGTACTAGTTCTTAGTGTCTTTTCACTCTTGGGTCATACATCTGCCTGTAGCCCTCCCTGATATCTGCTGACCGTCTCCCTTGGATAAGACCCTCCCTACTTTACCCAAGATCATCCATCACTTTGTTATGTGAAAGAAGCTGCCCAATGTTATGGAGAGAATGGAACCCAATTGACAGACATTTATGGACCCCTACTAATATGCTCACTACAAGGGGCTCTGATTCCATTGTGAAGTTCTTTCCTCTGAAAAAATCATTCTTTCATCCTTTTGGAGTCAGTGACTTCTGGTCTCTGATTCTCAATTTCTGGCTAAAATGTTCACCTCTACTTTGCTTTGAAGAGATATTTCAAGCTCACTCTCTCCCCTCTACATACACATCCTCCTTTCTCACTTCACTCTTTCCAGACAGGTTTTTGAGAGGTTTCAGGCTGCATACCAAACCTCCAGTTCCCTTGTCCCAAGAATTTCTGCTTCTTAGGAAACTCTGTTAGGCATCAAGGCCATTGTTGGTCCTCTTCTATGCCCTGCCCATAAACACTAGATAGTCCCACAGCTGAGAGGCCAGCTGAGAGTACCTGAGTGAACAAAGAAATAGACAGGTTGGGATACAGTTTATTCAACCATCCAACGAGCATCTTCTGAGTTACTTAACTTATTCCACATTAGGAATACAGATGTGAGCAAGGCAGACCTAGCATCTGGCCTCATTTAGCTCTGCAGCTATGAGAGTGCATAGACAAGTGAACAAGGGGTCATGATTCAGTGCGATCAGTGCTTTTTAAGTCCTGCAGGGACTGTGAGGACACAAAGGGAATCTAGCTTAGTCTGGGAGGTCAAGGTGGGCTCTCAGAGGTAGAAGTATTGAAGCTGAGATTTCAAGGATTAACAAGAAGTAGTCAAATATTAAAAGGAGGAGGGAGAGCAAGTGTTCCAGGCAGAGAAAATAGCATGTACAGAGTTTAGAAGAATATGATGCAGCTTAAGGTCTCGTACAGTAACTAAGTCCACAGTGCTGGGGGCACTCCTGCTGTTTGGAGTCCAACACATCTTGTCAGGGTGAAGGCAACTTACACTTGGCCTGGTCCATGTGTCTTGGTCATCTGGGTGCTAGCCAGTGGCATCAGCTTGAGTTTTATCATTTTTATTTTCATTTTTCTACAAGTTTTTCAGGGGTCACACATCATTGGCAAATTTTGTGGCCTCACACCTCAAAACCTGTTTAGATTTAGAGCAGCTCAAGAGAGCAGGAAAAGCAAATCTAGTTGAAAAGAGGTCTGCCTGGCAGTATAATTCACAATTTAGTAGTTCTGTGTTACACATATATTTCTTGACACATAATGGCTCTTTAAAAGCATATACTTCAAATGCCTCCATGGATAATTCCTGCAGGTTTGGGTGACAAGACCTCTAATTCCTCTCTGCTCCCACTCAGCATCACCAAATGTTCCCTACTACATATTTGGGAGAGAGGAGGCATATGTACTAAGTCTTGTAGAATAGTTGGACATTTACAATTTATAAGTAGTTTACTACTGACTGAGTTGTGTTGGATAGTCTTGTTACTAATCAAAATGTATTCCTTTCCTTCAATATTATCATGTATTCCTTCTAAAGTGAGTTCAGCTCTCTGCTGAATTTTAACATAAACTAATGCTTTAGAAACCTAACTTTTAGAATGGTATTAAATTTTGCTTTTGAAATATAATGTCACACCAATGTGGGACATTTTGTCCCATTCAAGTCTTACCCCTGTGATCCCAAACATTCTATAAACTTTCAGAGTTAAGTCACACCTGTCCTGATATATTTAAGCCTGTGAGCCTGCATATTTTTTATTATTTCTGAAATTAAATTATTTATTTCTAGTTTATTAATAATGATTTCTATATGTGATAAGAATACTGGTATCAATGCAGACATAATCCATTGGGTATCAAGGCAAATATACTTTTCCAAAATTCCAATATTTTCTTCTGGAAGGGATTATTAGATTTTTCTTCCCATGAAACAGGGATTACCAACTCAAATGCTATAGGAATCAGTAAGTTAACCTAAATTAGTGAGACCATCATGATTTAATAAACATTTTACATTTTAATTATATTAAATGTTGGCAACTAGTTCAATTTTTATGTGGACCGACACTATGACAGTCTAAACCAAATCTTATCAAGTTTTGCTTTTTTGGCCCAAGACCTTTGATTTTTTTTCCGTTTGTCATAGAGGAATATTCTATTGTGCACATATGAGCTTTTAAAGAGAAATAGTTACTTTCCATCTGTTTTCGTTCTTGAATTTTGATGCCCAGTGCAACAGAGCAGTATTTCTGCTTGTTTTTAATCAACAGACATGAAGTTTGTGGTTGGAAAACAAATATATTAAACATGCTGTTTATGTATTACTTTTAGAAGTTTCAGTAAGACACACATTTCAATAACCTACAATGCAATAATAGTAGCAACACAACAGGATCTGCCTGATAGAAAGTGCTGGGTATTTCTTTTGCGGCCCTGCCCTGTAGCCTTGGTGGCAATCAGAGTATCAGAAGGGCATTATAGGTCCTCATGGACTACATTATAGCAGCCTTTTACTGTCTCCCAGCCAATTCCTATCAGTTCTGCAGTTTTAACTCATGCTGTTTGTATACTCCATATTATCATGCCTGTATTTTATATTCTGGAGGCACTGAGCAGTATTACTCTTATGGGAAAATGCATCTAATTTTCCAAAATAAAATTATTTATTTTTATTACATATTAAAGGCATCCATTTCTACATTAAACATATATTAATGTCAAAACTATTTCCCTCAGCATTTAGATTTATTTGAATGTAAACACTGAAATGTTTGCCTGGTAAAAATTCAAAGTTCATGTATTTCAGGATGTTAAGCTCAAAATTGTATGAGCTCAGAGCTAGAGATCCCCAAATCCTTCAGACAATAGTAACTAAATAGGTCTATTTTATTTGCTCTTCAGCATGGAGTTTTGGTTGATTTTTCCTAACTTACACTATATCTACTGTGGAAGCACTAAAAATAAGTTAAGCTCTAAGTACCAATCTTATAGGGAAAACATTTTTTGTCATAAGGCAAAATCTTCAAAATCATTGAACTCTTGTATATTCTTTCCTGTCTTTTAAATTTCATAACATAAAATCAATAAATTCATAAATCACAATGGCGATTGCTCTGCTTGTTCCATTCCCCAAATTTGCTATATTTTTCACTCAGCAAATATTTATGTATCTAAGATGCCAAAGGTACAAAAATAGGTTATGCACCTTAACCCATGCACTCTTTTTCTTTAACTCTAAAATTAAACACGTAATCTACAGCCATGCTACCCTGAACAAGCCCAATTCTGTCTGATTTCGAAAGGTAAGCAGGGTCGGGCCTGGTTAGTACTTGGATAGGACACCACCTACAAAGACCAGGTGTAAAAAATAAAAAAAATAAGAGATTGTACAAGCTGACAAGGTCCTTGCAATCTGTGAGGTCAACCAAGGGTTGCCTTGCCTAAAAAATGAATAAAATAACGAAAATAATAAAATAAAATAAAAATAAAATAAAATAAATAAAATAAAATTGAAAACATTCTCTGAGGTGAGGAATCTCTTTTTCCATATGAAATTTGGTTTAACTCAAAATCCAATTATCTGTTTTCATATAAGCCTTCTTTCCCCCCTTCTCTTTCGTAATTTCTGTCTGATTTGCAAGGTTTGTTAACCAGCGTGGATTTTGAGTAAACTTACTAGGTGGCTATCCTTCTCAAAATTTTTCCAGGATTCTATTTTATTCAGTGTTTAACAACTAAACTTTGAGTAACTTTACCATCTTTGCAATTTTTAAGTGTACAATTCAGTAGTATTAAGTATATTCACATTGTTGTGCAACCAATCTCCAGAACATTTTCATCTAACAAAACTCAAATTCTGTACCCATTAAATAATTACCCATTCATTTCTCCCACCAGCCCCTGGAAACCACCTTTCTACTTTCTATTTTTATGAGTTTGACCACTCTGGATATCATATATAAATAAAATCAGTGCAGTATTTGTCTTTGTGACCAGCTTATTTCACTTAACATTATGTCCTCAAGGTTCATCAATGTTGTAGCATTATGTCAGAATTTCCTTCCTTTTAAAGACTGAAGAATATTCTATTGTATGTGTAAACTACATTTTGTTTATCTATTTATTACTTGATAGACATTTGGGTTTCTTCCACTTTTTGCTTGATGTGGATAATGCTACTGTGAACATGAATACACAAATATCTCTTTGAGACCTTGATTTAAATTATTTTGGATATATACTCAGAACTGGTATTGCTGGATCGCATGATAATGCTATTTTAAATTTTTTATGAGTAACCACCATACTGTTTTCTATAGTGGCTATATATCATTTTATATTCCCACTAACAATGCACAAGGGTTCCAATTTCTCTACATCTTTACCAACAACACTAGTTAATTTTTTTTAGGGGAGTGTTGTTTGTTTTTTGGTTTGGTTGTTTTTGGATACAGTCATCTTAATGTGTGCAAGGTGCTACTTCGTTGTGGTTTTCATTTGCACTTCCTTAGCGTTTAGTGTTGTTGAACATCATTTAATATGTTTGTTTGTTGGTTGCTTTTTAACTCTGATAGTGTCCTTTGATGCACAGGAATTTTTTATTTTGATGTAGTCCAATTTATCTATTTTTACTCTTGTTGCCTATGCTTTTGGTGTCATATCCAACAAATCATTGCCAAATGGAAAATTATGAAGCTTTTCCCCTATGTTTACTTCTAAGGGTTTTATAGTTTTAGCACTTATGTTTAGGTCTTTGATCCATTTTCAGTTAATTTTGTATATAGTGTAAAGTAAAGGTCCAACTTCATTCTTTTACATGTAGATATCCAGTTTTCTAAGCACCTTTTGTTGAAAAAAATAACACTCTTGTCAAAAATCATTAGACTATATATATGAGGGATTATTTCTGGGCTCTCTATTCTATTCCACTGATCTATATGTCTTTTTGCCAGTACCACACTGTTTGATTACTGTAGCCTTGTGATAAGTTTTAAAAATCAGGAAGTATAAGACTTTCAACTTTCTTCTTTTTCAAGATTGTTTTGGCTATTTGGGGTTTCTTGAGATTCCAGATGAATTTGAGAATGGATTTTTCTTTTCCTGCAAGAAAAGCCATTGGGATTTTGATAGAGATTGCATTAAATCTGTAGATCTCTTTAGGTAGTATTGACACCTAACAATATCAAGTCTTTCAATCCATGAACACAGGATGTCTTCCATTCATTTGTGTCTTCTTTAATTTCTTTCAGCAACATTTTATAATTTTCAGTTTTCTTTCACCTCCTTGGTTAAGTTTATTCCTAAGTATTTTATTCTTTTGATGCTATTATAAATGAAATTATTTTTTAAATTTTCTTTTCAGATTGCTCATTGCTAGTGCATAGAAACACAGCTGACTTTCGTTTGCTGATTTTGTATTCTGCAACTTCATTGAATATGGTTACAGTTCTAAGAGATGTGTGTGTGTGTGTGTGTGTGTGTGTGTGTGTGCATGTGTGATTAAAGCCTTTTTTTTTTTAGGTGAGGCAACCCTTGGTTGACCTCACAGATTGCAAGGACCTTGTCAGCTTACAATCTCTCATTAATTTTATTTATTATTTTTTTTACACCTACAGCACCCAGTCTTCCTAGGTGATCTCCCATCCAAGTTCTAACCAGGCCTGACCCTACTTAGCTTCAGAGATCAGACAAGATGGGGCTTATTTGGGGTGGCTGTAGACGATTAAAGCCTTGATACTCATCAAATCTGGCCAGGAGACTCTGTTTGCCCTGGATATTTTCTTCACTCACATTCTCAGTCTTCCTTGACCTTTTATGCTTCCATCATCACCAAGGACATCAGGGGAGAAATGCTTTACTCCAAATGCTGCCACCAGCACTACCTCCTGGGTTGTTATTTGGAAGGAAAGGTGGCCTAATATTTTTAGGGTGTGGTTTGTGTTTGGTATCCCATGCTGGAGCCTTGTCTTTACACTATTTCTACAATTGTGACATCCCATTGAGGTAAGTAAGTGCGAGGGACCTAGAAACCAGAAACTTGAGCATCTCAGGAATTCCTCCAGGCCAACTTGACACAGGATCTCCTTTCTTGAATAGCATCTTGGTGCCATTCCTGAGGACTGACTCTGACTCTGGGCTCTCAACCCTATCATTTGCTGCATTAGAATCCCTGACCTATATGACCAGCTGCACGAGGCAGATTCATGGAGATGGGCCTCTGGGACCCAAACACCTTGGTTTGGGTTCAAAAAAGCTTTTGGTACAAGTGCAAGGAATACACACATTGGTTGCCAATTACACCATTCAACTGTGTGTTTTTCCTACTATGTCTCAACTTCACACTGATGCTATCTTCCAATTCCTCCCACTTTAGGAAGTTGGAGCCTTTTGTTTGATATTCCCACAGGATACTTTTATTTGGAAATTTCTGACCTACCTCTTACAGACTTCTCTTTTTTACCAAACTGGTAGAGTCTGACCTAGAAGAAACTGAATTATATGGACTAAATCCCATCATTATCTCTCTCTGGGGGCATTGATCAGCCCTCTAAATATTTAGGGCTGTGAATTTGGGGATTATTCTCAGGAGTTCAGACTGTATTTCTCTTTGGAGTACAATAAGGTCTCATAAGAAATGCACCTCATCATTTCAGGAACACTTTGTGGCTTATGTTCACTGTGACCCAGATCATCCTCCTGTCAAAAAAACCATTAAATTCCCTGTAAAATGGCAAAGAGGATACTAGGATTTGAGATGATACCTGGGAAAAGGGCAGCACAGAACCCAGCCTATACCCTGGCTTCGTTTCATGGATGCTGGTCCATGTGGCATGACACCTTACCTAGGAACCATCACCATCTTGTAGACCTTACCCAACAATACAGCTGTACTGTAAATTAAGGCATCACGAATTCCTCTTTAAGCTTTGGAACTCTGGAGGCTCTAAGATCTTCTCCAGCCTCTCCTGGGCCTTTTGTAGCCATGTGGGCATACTTTAGTGTCATAGCTCAGAACAATGAAACAGTCTTTTGGGGTTTGACTTCTGGCCAAATGAAGCCTGTTCTCCAATGTTAAGGCAAAGCCACCAATGTCATACCAGTCAAGAGATTCATGAAAGACCTTTCTCATCTTCTTGGATTCCTAAACAGGATGATCTCAGATTCCTCTTCATACACCCTCTGGAACTCTATTTTTCAAGTCAATGGTTTTTAAAGTATTTTCCTTGGACCCCTGTTTTAGGGGATGCCAGGAGAAGATGAAGCAAGAGGAACTTCAGCACACACACACACCTACACTTTTCTGACTTCAGTAGAGCAGTTATGCTTTTATCTTTTATTTTGAGTTCCATCCTAATATTTTTGTTAGAACAATGGATTCACCACTTTCTTAAATGGTTAGGAAACCAGTGATTTGTTCCAAGAGCCTTATTCTGTGACTAACACTCCACGAAGTGAAGCACACCTACTGGATTGTACTCTATCACAGAATGTCAGCACCTCCTCTAGAATTCCAGCTACAAGCATATTATCCATCCCTTTCCCCTCAGAATCCCTGGGCAGTAATCCTCTGGATAGATTCTGCTGAAACACACTATGCCTATCCCATATAAACCAGAGTCCCTGCCCTCCACACAGACACAGCATCAACAAACAGATACATTAGGGTACCTAGGGCAACCTAGGCTGAACCCTACACCATGCAGGTGAAACACGGACACACACATAGCCTTGTTGGAGATCCCTTCCACTGCTAATGTCAGGCAGTCTATTCTTCCTTTTCATTGTCACCCAGGCTTCAGTCTATGACCCTCACCGGCCTTGCTTCCTTACATTCAGGATCTGGAAACTGCCATCAGACTAACCAAGCTTGTCAAGGAGTAAAAGAGTTTGAGATGGATTTTCTTGGGCTCCAGGATCTTGGAGGTGAAACCTGAAGCCAGATTCCCACCCATTTCTTCTCTCCCAACTTGTATCACCCAGATAAAAATCCATCCTGAATTCACAGACTTACGTTAGTGCAGAAAGACAGCAGGCCCTGTGGGCTGGGCCCCTCTACCCTAGGCTCTGGGATAGTGCTCCTGAGACCTAACTCTCTAGATGTGCAGCTAATCCCTGGTGTTCAGCCCCAGCTCTCCAACTTTCTCCAAAAAACACAGGCCCAGTTTGTAGCCCCTTTCCTGGCATCTCTGCCACTCTCAGAGAAAGGGTAGACATAGCAAGAGATCAGGCTTGTTCTTAGGTGGCCATCCAGGTCTAGAGGCAGAACTTGTTCTCCCATAGCATGAACACCTAGAGAAGGACTGACGCAGGAGAACAGGTGAAGTCAAAAAGGAGGCAGCAGGACTCAGTGAGGACCCTGGCAGCTCAGTGAGGGTAGGAGGTGGTGAAGGTGGGAAGGAAGGAAGGATGTCAGGGATTCAGCAGGTGTAGTGGGGAGCGTGCCTATGCTGGGGGCTCAAAAATCCAAGCTTCCTGCCTTCTTTCAGCCTTTATAGTGCGTGTGTTTGGGGGGAGGGGGATGCCCAGGTTGAGTTTGGTGTTAGGGGTAGAGAGTCATCATTCCAGAGCTCAGTGTTGGAGGATGAAACGGTATGACGAGATAACTACTTCCAGTGTTGCTTTTTGACCCAGGATCCTCTTTGATCCGAGTAGGAAAAGGTCACTGCCATCAGGCTGACCAACAAGGATGTATTTCTCTTCTCCAGACCTAGTCTGAACACAAAAGCCTTCTCTGAGGATCCCCAACCTTAATAGGGCTGAAATGGTCCAAAATAGCTCCCCCCAACTCTAAGAACAGAAAGGTCAGAAATAAAAGATGCATATAGGGCTCTACCCAACCAAAGATATTGACTGAATCCCTTTCCACAAGAGCAGCAGTGAGTCTTTCTGGGTTTTTCCAGGACCTGGGTTTTCCTGATGGAAATCTAAGTTGAGTTCCTTGACCTACAGATCTGTCTGTAGGTCAACCTGCCCTGCAAAGAAACCCAACCTTGTAGCCCCAGACCCTTCTCACTCCCTAAATCTCTTCCTAGAGCTAGACTGTGGTAACTATCTTCCTAAGGTCTCGGGCTACTCTGGGTAGTCTAAGAGAACTTAGGATCCCCAGGTCACTCCTGGATTTCTCCCCAGAGGACCGAAAATTGTTTGTGGGAATGCTGGGGAAGCAGCAGGGTGAGGAGGACGTCAGACGCCTGTTCCAGCCCTTCGGCCATATCGAGGAATGCACTGTCCTGCGGAGCCCGGATGGCACCAGTAAAGGTGACTTGAGCTGACCCCGGGATTTCCTGGTAACCCTGTCTCACTCTGGGCCACACGATCCTTTGGTCCTTGTGGCCTGAGCCACCCAAACCCTCTATCCTGCCCCAGGCTGTGCCTTTGTGAAGTTTGGGAGTCAGGGGGAAGCTCAGGCGGCCATCCAGAGTCTGCACGGCAGCCGGACCATGGCGGTGAGGGCGGGCGCAGGGGGCGAGGGTGAGGCCAGTGGGGTGGGGACGGGCTCCCCCTCCCCACATATAATCAGTGCCCCAGGTAAGGACCTGATGGGCAAGGTGCTCGGCCCAGGGCCAGGGGTCTGGACCAGTCACCGTGGCCTCCCCTGCCCTACCCAGGGCGCCTCGTCCAGCCTCGTGGTCAAGCTGGCGGATACGGATCGGGAGCGCGCGCTGCGGCGGATGCAGCAGATGGCAGGCCAGTTGGGCGCCTTTCACCCGGCGCCACTGCCGCTAGGGGCCTGCGGAGCCTACACCACAGCGGTAGGTGCCAGGGCCCTGCGGGTGTGGTAGGCAGGCGGGTGGGCCAGGCAGGGGTTCGGGAGCCCGGGCAGCCGCCTGCCGCTGGGCCTTCCACACCCGCCCGCCCTTCTTCCCTTCCAAAGATCCTGCAGCACCAGGCGGCCCTTCTGGCAGCGGCACAGGGCCCAGGCTTAGGCCCGGTGGCCGCAGTGGCAGCACAAATGCAGCACGTGGCGGCCTTCAGTTTGGTAGCTGCGCCGCTGCTGCCTGCCGCAGGTACTGCGCGCAAGGGTGGGGCGCGATTGGCGGGAGGGGGGGAGGGGGGACGGGGGCGGGGGGCTGAGGGCGGGGCCGCGGCTGGGACGGGTTGGGGGGGGAGCTGCCGCCTAACTCTGCGACCTCCTCCGCCACCAGCAGCCAATTCCTCTCCCAGCGGCGGACCCGGCACGCTTCCTGGTCTCCCGGCTCCCATCGGGGTCAATGGATTTGGCCCCCTAACCCCCCAGACCAATGGGCAGCCGGGCTCCGACACTCTCTACAATAGCGGGCTCTCCCCTTACCCAGGTGTGCCCCCTGCTCCACCCAAATCTCCCCGAAATGGAGTGGGGAGCGGGGGTGAGGGTGGGGGAGGGACGCGGCCTGCCTGGGAAGGGATACCTCCTTGTTCCCTGCTGCCTCCTGCTCCTCCATTCTCACCAGCCTGCCTTCACCGTGGCCTCGTGCCCCTCTCTCCCCAGCCCAGAGCCCTGGCGTGGCTGATCCCCTGCAGCAGGCCTATGCTGGGATGCACCACTACGCAGGTTTCACTGGGCGCTACGCGGCCTTGGGGAAGGGGGAAGGGGGTCTGAAGGGCCCAAGAAAGGAAAAGAGAAATTTTGGGGGAGGTTAGGCTCTCTTCTGAAGAGTCGACCCTCCCATTCCCCCACCCCTGGACCCAGAACGACCTCTCTAGGGGTGAGGATTACCATGGACTGGACTGAGTTGGTCAAAGATGGCCAGGCAGATGGGACCCTGCTTGGGAGATGGCTCCTGGGGTTCAGTGCCCACTTCCACTTCTGTCTCCAGCAGCCTATCCGTCGGCTTATGCCCCAGTGAGCACAGCTTTTCCCCAGCAGCCTTCAGCCCTGCCCCAGCAGCAAAGAGAAGGTGAGGGACAGGGGTCTGGATATCAGGGCCTGGTGGGGCTGGATTCAGGGTCCCTTCTTTGAACCAGCCTGCTACTGTTCCTGCAGGCCCCGAAGGCTGTAACCTCTTCATCTATCACCTGCCTCAGGAGTTTGGTGATGCAGAGCTCATTCAGACATTCCTGCCCTTTGGAGCCGTTGTCTCTGCCAAAGTCTTTGTGGATCGAGCCACCAACCAGAGCAAGTGTTTTGGTGAGCTGTGTCCCATCCCTGGGCCTCTTCCACTTCCAACATTGAGATTCCCTACAGACTCTAAGATTGTCCCTCCATAATTTAATGATTAACAGAGACTGAGTGTATTGCACAAAGCAGGGGCACAGACTAGTGATGGGGCTAATCCCAGACCAGGAACAAGTCTAGTTCAGGTTCATCTGGGAAGGTCAGGTGTCTGGAAGATGTATCTCCAGAGTCTAGCCATGGTGGGAGAGTCTGGATCTGGGACCAGAGATCCCTTCCAACTCCAACTGCAGTTCAGAGGAACAGAATGGGAGCTGTGGAGGAGAGAGTCAACCCATGCTAGGGAAAGACAGGGAAGCACCCCAACCAACACACGCTCAGAATTGCTTCTTGTCCTTCCAAGAAATACACTTTTAAGAAACCCAGGCCTTTTGCCCATGTAAGTATGAGCATGTGTCCCTGTGTGCATATGTGCAAACAATGGAGGGCGGAGGAAAATATATTTGATGGAACTGGCCTGAGAGAGCCGGGAGAAGAGGAGGTTTGTCAGAAAGAAAGGAGGCCCTGCCAGGCAGAGTTCCCAGCTAACTTCTGTACCCCAAACCCCCAGGGTTTGTTAGCTTTGACAATCCAACCAGTGCCCAGACAGCTATTCAGGCCATGAATGGCTTTCAAATTGGCATGAAGAGCTCAAGGTCCAGCTAAAGAGGCCCAAGGATGCCAATCGGCCTTACTGATCTGCTGTCACTGACCAGCCACAGAAAGGTGAGTCCTTGGTGGATCCCAGGCAGATGGGGCCTGATTGATGGAGGCCCTATTAGCTTTGATTTTTTGTGGGGACATTGGGATACCCACCTCTATTTTCTGGGAGAAAATAGACAGGAGTTAGGAGGAATCCTTAGTTAGAGACTTTGTATTTTTCCTTCAATCCAAGGACTGAGGTAAATTAGACAATATTCCTGTCCTCATGATCTGGAAGAGATAGTTAATAGCTAGATTCAATCAGTTAGTTTTACTCCAGAGACAGCCACAGGGGGAGGGCAGAGGGATGGAGAATGAGACTAGAAAAGTAGGTTTGGGCCAGCTTGTGAAGGGTCTTAAAGGCTATAATTTTGGACTTTATCCTGAAAATGGCAGAGAACCATGAGGAGTTTAAGCAAAGAAAGGACATAGTGTAAGGGTGGGTAATAGCAGTGAACATAGACATGAGGAGAGAAACAAGTATGCTGAAGAAGCAGGACTTCTGGGGCAGGAGGGAGGTGACAGGCTCTGTTAGGTTTCTGACAGAGACAGCTGCCTGCAACTTTTGGAGATTCTCTGACCCAAAAGATCCACATGGCCCTACCTCATCTGAGCTACCTCAGGGAGCCCTCTGTGGTGGGTACTAGGCTGAGGTCATCTGCTCAGGACCCAGAGTGGATGAAGCTGCTGCCTTGATCCTGCTGTAGCTCTTCTCTCACTTCAGATGTTGCTGACAGGGCAAGAGCCCTTCTTTTTTGCCCTCCAGAGTGATGTTTGCCTCCCCTCTCCCACCCTATTAATTAATATCAACAACAGATGCCGAAGAGTGAGAGAAAAAGGAAAAGCACAGAAGCACTTGAGCAGCCCTTCTTGAAGAAGCAGCCGCAGATGGAGGTGGATTGGACCCAAGGCCAGCGCCTGGGGCTCAGGCCGCCTTAAGGATTGTTTTCATCAAGTGGGTTGTTCTATGCCTGTGGCATAGAGCCTAGGCTGGCAAGACAGCTGGGCCTGGCTGAGGATTGACTGTGTAGGGAACCAGCAGAGGGCCTTGGGGTGCCAAGGGCTTCTCTGCAATGGAAGCCCAGATTTACTTCTTTCAAAATCATATCATTCCTTAGAGTTTAGGGACCAAAGGACTATTGCTTTTTTAAGAATATATCTATATCTATATCTATATAAATCTAAACAAAAAACAAACAAACAAAAACCAAGAGAAACACATAAGACAGTATAGAGTCTCATAAAAGCTGCCTTTAAATATCCCTAGGAGACAGGGTGAAGGAGACCTTTAAAAGTGCCAGCCTAGGCAGAGTAAAGGGAGGCTGCGGAAAGTTTGTTCCGTGTCCATTCCCTCTTAAACCATCTCCCCACCCTGCCTTTTTAAAATAATTAAGGACTCAAGGTCTAGGCTCAGATGCAGGTGACAAGAGAGTTATGGAAGTAGTGAACCCATAATCTCCAAACTCAGAGAGCATACCTGAAGAGGTCTCAGGAGTTCCAGCCATCATGGACTTTGCCATCCAGAGAGGCCCCTAGCCAGCAGGAGTGGGAACCTGCCTTTCCTTCTTGACAGCCTTTCCTGTGGAACCACCGCTTCTGCAGGCAGGAAGGAAGAGGGAGTTTGGACCATCCTAGCATTTCCCTGCCCCTTCCAGATAGACAGAGGCCCTGCCTTTGGCTGAGCCAAGACACCTCCTGTTTTCCCTTGCCTTCAGCCATCCCAATGTCCCCTTGCTCAAGTCCACCTTCTGTCTCTAAGTTTAAGTCTGCCCACCTGTAAAGTAGATTCCGGATATACGTAGGGGGCTATGATAACAGACTTGGAAAGTTTGCTACTGTATATACTGCCATTGAGAAAGGGATAATTTTCAATACGTAGAAGCTTCAGAATTTAGAGGCCCCTCTCTATCCAGGACCTGGGAGGGAATTAGATGTTTTGCCAAAATACTTTATTCCTTTAAAAAGTCATCTTTCCTATGCAAGAGTGTCTCACATGTGCTTATCCAAGGTGCTTCTAGATGGTGAGCAGTGTTCAGCTTAGAAGTGGTGTGTGCTTCGTCTGTCTGTCTTTGTCTGTCTGTTGTATACAGTGGGTGCCATATAAAGCTGATCAGTGGTGGTGCTTTCTGCCTGCTTCTGTGAGATGGGCAAAAGATTTCAGCTTAGAACACCATGACTCACTTTGCCTTGGTCAGCCTTTCCTGGGCCTGCAGGGCCTTGCACATATTTTTCCTGGGAGGATAATTTCCTCTCCACCCCATAGCTATGGATCTAACTAGTCTGGGGTTCCAGCTGTGTGGTGAGCACTCTGATCCCCAGATCTTGCTGAGGCCTGAGGCCTCTGATCTGAGCACATCAGACAGTAAAGGATGTGGGGTGGGGTCGGAGGGTTCCTTCTTCATGACAGTTTCTAAAAAACTTGTTTCCACCTGTTCCTCTGTCTTTGACTCATTTTTGGAGGGAATGGGATGAAAATAGATGTAGTAATATAACCAGGTAAGGAGTGTATCAACTAATAATTTCCAACTGAGAGAGGAACCAGTGTCGAGGGCATCTGTACACCAGCACGATGCTGACGCGTAGACTGACCAACCCTGTACACGGATGGGCATATGTAGCACCTGCACATTCAAACAGATAGTCACACAGAGACCGCCTTAGTACTAGATGCTAAGTACTAGGCTGGGAACTAGGGCTCAGGCATGTCCTCAGCACTCAAAGTTAGGAGTAACGACAGACCAGTAATGTAGTTATAATGGAGGGCCACACAGGGTCTGTGGGAGCAAGAAGAGTTCCTAATTCAGACTTGATTGGAGATCAGAGAAAAGTTTCCTGATGGAGAAGAAAGGAGGGGAAGGGTCTTTGAGGATGAACTAGGCCATTGAGACAGTGGCATGATTTTGATAAATCACCTTTTTGCTAAGAAATAATGGTTACCGTTTATTCAGTGCCTATTATGTGGCAAACAATGGACACCAAGACCCTTTTCTCATTCCTAACTCTTACCCTGAACCTTTGCTCATTACTAAGTCATGTCAAGACACATAAACCAAAATGGAATTTAAAAGTATTTTGCTTCATGGTTAGGGACTTGCAGACTATGTGCCAATGCTGCAGGGTTGCAGGGTCAGGGGTCAGCAAACTATGGCCTGTGGGTGAATCTGGCCTGCAGCCTGTTTTTTGTTTTTGTTTTTGTTTTTTATGGGCTACAAAGAACAGTTTTTACATTTTTAAAGAGTTGTAAAAATAAAACAAAAAAACATGAGACAGAGACCATATGTGGCCCACAAAGCCTAAAATATTTATCTGATCCTTCAGACAAAAAGTTTGCTGACCCCTATAAGATCATGAAAGACTTGTGAAATGTCAAATGAGTTTGAACAACATGGTGTTTGTGTCTCTGTTGTGTGTGCATGTATTAGTCTGAGCCCTTTCAGTTGCAAGTGTCTAAAGCCCAACTCATACATGTTTAAGCCAATAAGAAATTCATTGGCTTACATAATCGGTAAATGAAAAGATGTATCTGCGTTCAGGCCTGGCTGGATCTAGGGGTCCAAACGATGTCTCCATCTCTTGGCTCTGCTTCTTTATGTTGGCATCACTAGTTCTAGCTCGAAGTGCTAGGAAGAACTTTGGCCAAAATGGACATGTGCCCACCCCTAGAGTGAAGGAGTAGGCCATAGTAATTGACAACTTCACCTTTCCTGAAGGGGAGAAATGTGTCTCCAAAGGAAGGGACGATGGGCAGATAAACAGTATGCATCCACTATATTCCATCCCTTTATTGCTCAGCATCCACTTTTACTTTTCTTGACAAACACAATTTCAAAAGCGTGCCTGACTAACAATGCAATGACCCTGGGCCCAACAAAAAACACACCTGCTTTCCAATCAAAGACAAAATGGAATCACATCCATTGCTTTACTAAGCCCTTAGTCTAGAGTCCTTTTGTGATGTGCAATTCTTGATCAGGTCTGGATATAACTTGTTATGATTTTGCAACCTATGGCTAAAAGATAAATTTAGCTACCCCTGTATAACAAATATGAAATAATGGAGGAAAATAGAACCACTTTTCACATAGTTTGCTTTTTATTTTTTACATAAATAGTATCATACATATTATTTTCCAATTATTTTAATAATACACCTTTAAGATTTTGTAGAATTAATGCATTTAAAATGCTTTCTTGCATTCTCTAAGGATAACTATTTTTTAAAGGGAAAAACACATCTTCCATTTGGAATAGGAGAGAAGAGAAAAATGGTTACTAATCTGTAGCCTATAGCACATCCTTCTGGACAGTGGAGTGAGTTTCTTGGTCAATAAAATGGATTCCTTTTGGTCTTTTCCACAGGGAAGTATCTCCTTTATCCATTGCCTTTTATGAATACGCCTAAGAGGATGCTTCTTCTGCAATTGAAGCATCCTCTTTCTTTTGGACATGATTTTGGGTCTCAAGATTGCCTTTGAGATTATGTATTTTGAGATTGCCAGATGTGAAGATTCTCTGGTGATAACAATTCTTTTCAAACCGATTGATTTGATTCCTGGGCTCTCTGTGAGTTAGTACCCATCATTGGGAATCTTGCTGAGTCCTTATCTTTGAGCCTAGATCCGACCCTTGTGGTTTCTTTCTCTAGCAACAGGTCACCATTGCCCATTTCCCTCCCCCTCAGCTTCACAGCTTCTGGCTTCCTTAATGGCCTGTCTGTGGTGATAAGTCGACCTTAATCTGCTCAATGCAGAGAGAGAGAGAGAGAGAGAGAGAGAGAGAGAGAGAGAGAGAGAGAGAGAGAGATTACGTATTTCACTTGGCCTGCTCAGGCTCCAGTGGCCCTGAGCTGACAGTCAAAATCCCTGAGTGCTACTGACTCCCTAGGCCTTAGCTGCAAGGTGATATTTAAGACAGGAGTAAGGCAACCACATAGCTCTCACTGTGGGCCAACCTACAGCTTGCTCCACTCCTCAGCCTCTGGCCACGGTCTGTTATTACACTGAGGCCACATTACTAAAGCACTCCTGAGGGGACTCTGTCAGTGGACACCAAATTTGGAGGCCCTCCAAGAACTTGCACAACTTGAGGACTGTGAGCAGTCTTCAGCCTTCAGCAGAGCCCCTGGGATTTTTCTCGATGGTGTCTTAGATGTAGTGAGAAAAAGACCTGTGGTCTGAGATGTGCTCTGACCTCGGAAGCAGCTCTGGGTCTATGTGCTCTGACCAGACCTGGAGACTTGCTTCTGCCTCAGTGGAACAGAACATGTAATACCCTCCAAAAGAGGGCGTTAAGGATGTGGAGAGCACAGAATCTCTTGATCCTTTCCAGCTTTGTTTATAATCTTTGGGCATCCACTTTCTTGACTGCACCTGCCTACATCATGACAAGAACAAACCCAGAAGGGACTCAGAGGCGATTTTGGCCTCTCCTCAGGCCAGTGTATTTGCACAAGTAATGTTACACAGCTCAGTGTTCTTTGTAAGAACCAATGAAGGAAGAAGCTTCATGGACTCAGGGAGCTTAGAGCCAATGCGGGCCGTGCAGTTGCCCTTGCAGCCTGAGCCATGTGTGGTCTGCAAGAGGTGACCACGTCTGTGCCTATCACCATGCTCTTTCTTCCCAGCCCTGGCTTCAGACATTGCTATCACAATGTTCTCCACCTTCTAACAGCCTGGGCTGATCAGACCCTTTGGCCACTGTTTCACATGAGCCAGGAGAAGGGAAAAGGTCACCTGACAGGGCTGTTTGCTAAGCACATGGTGTTCGTAAGGAGAAACTGCACCTCGGAGCAGTTTACCAAGAAGAGAATTGAGAGGGAATTTATCTATCTCCTCCCTGCCTCCTGTTTTCCATTGGTCAAGGTGCACCTCACAGAGCACTAACTCCACTGCACTTCTGAGCTGCATCATTGCCCTCTGGGTGTCTGCTTGGGAAGTCAGATCCCAAAGTCTGCCATGTGGCATGGCTACCACAAATGTGGAAGTGGAGGGGCTACTCGACATAGGTGGCATGTCGCCCAAGACAGAGAAAGAAGGAGGTAGCCTAGGGAGTCCATGAAGGGTGCATTCCACTTTCTCCCACAGGATTCACAGCCGGGGTCCTCAGGCACCAGAACCCTCAGCTCTGTCTGAATGCTAAGGGAAATAAATATTTAATTTTGGAGAAAAAAAGCATTCAGGTGTGACTTGGAGGATCAGGATTTTTCTCTTGAACTTTCCAAGCCCCACGCTCCAATATCTCCTGTTGGATTTCCTACCTGTATGCCTTTGTTTTCACTCCTTAGTTGGGGGAAGAGAATCTGGCTTTTATAATCTATAAGGTGTGTGATTTTCTGACCCTTGGCAGTCTAGCTTGCTGGCCACAGGCAGAAAAGGTAACTCTAAACAAAGCTGTGTATAGCTCTGGTTCTGCCAGCTTGGAAGAAAACTGAACTGCAGGATCTTATCAAAAATCTTGAGAAGAGGGCAGCATCCCCCAACATTCAGACACCTTCCCAATGTGTCCCTGAAATATCCATCTACAATGGATGCATGACCCAAATCTCAAGATAAAGTACAAGATCATTTCAGATAATTTAATACAGCACAACAGGGATTTCTAACTTCTCAGCCAAGATTTATCAGATCCCTACTGCTGATCAGATTTCACTTTAGTTCTACCAATTTCATATTCTAAGATCGGTTGTTTGCACATGCCATTCCCTTTCTGTATTAAGACTGGTTTAATTACAAGTGATAGGAATCCAAATAAGCCAGCTTAGGCAAGAAGGAAATGTTTAGTGTTATTACTGACTCAGGTAGCACTGAATTCAGGGCTCAAACAAACATCACTATGTCTCCCTCACTCCATATCTTAGAGCTCTGCTTTGCTTTGTGCCTTGGTTCCATTCTCTTTCCTGCCACACTTTCTCCATGTTGCACTAAGTGCCACAGCTTCAATCTCATATGTTCTAGCACCATGGCCTCAAAAGCAAGAGACCTTTTTTTAAAAACAAAACAAAACAAAACAAAACAAACAAAAACAAGAGAGTTTTGAGGGGAAGGTTATGATTGGCTCTGCTTGTGTCATAGACCCATAGCTAAACTAATCACTTTGGTCAGGGTGATGGAGTCCCCTGCCTGGCCTGACGGGTTGTGTCTCCATCTCAGAGGAATGGAAGAGGGAAGGGGGAAGATGTGCCATTTTGACTGTCAGCTCCACCAAGTACTTATGAAGTGTAAAGACATGTCCTGCATGGTCTGGATAATCATGTGTCTTACAGATTATAAAATTTGGCCTGGATGGAGTGTAGGATGCAGGTGAGGGAGTGGTGAAAGTCAAGTAGAAGGCAGGTCCAAAGAAAGGGTATAAGTTTTATCCTTGGGTCAGTAGGGAGCCATGGGAGGATTTCCATAGAGGAGTGACATGATCAGATTTGGATTTTAGAAAGATTCACTTAGGCATCTAAGTAGAGAATAGGTTGGAGTAGATACTGAGACAGGTAATCTAGTTAGGAGGCTAGAACAATGGTTCTGGTGAGAAGGAATAGGAATATAAAGGAGGGATTTATTTAAGATGTACTAAGTGGTAAAATTTAAGATGTTTATGAGGTGAAGTTGGTTCAATTTAGGTGAGGGTGGGAGAAGTCCAAGATGCTTTCCTCCCAGGGTTCATATTGAACATGTCATAGGTGCTATTTACTACATTAGGAACATGGAAGAGATGCAGATTGAGAAGATGAGTTTACCTGTGAGACATATGAGTAGAGTTTTCTAAAAGACAACTCATTCAGAAGGAAGCTTCAAACACAAGAGGCAAAGAATGGAGATTTGAGAGGCCTGATCACTTGCAGTTAGTGTGTCACATATGCTGATTTAAACAAAAAAACCATTTGTTGAGAGGGCTCTGGGATTGCAGGAGAAGCAGCTTGGAAAAGAAGCAGGAACAATGGGAGGCCAATCCACCAGAGCAAAACCAAAATTAAATGGACCAGTCGATGATAATACTGACATTGTCAGCAATCACTAGACACTGGATGTCACCACGACCAGTACCCATACCACTACAGCCCCCCAGCATGGGATAAAGCTGACTCTACTGTTGCCATTGCTACCAGGATGAATTAACCATGGTTCTATTTTTCTGAATAATTTACTCCAGAATCTACATTTCTGGGGGCTACTTGGCCAGGCCTAGGTCACATACTTCTGTTTTAGTTGCCAAAACTCTGGAAAAGCAAAGACCCAACCATTTCGATGTCTGTCATGGAAGGTGGGCTCTGCTTATCTCCAAGGCTTGTAACATAGAAAGGGGGATTCAGATTCTGGACATCCCCAAATTATCAAGGTCTGCTTCAGGTAGGTGCTGATGAGGTCACTGGGAAGAGTGATGAGGGTAGAAATAAATGTGGACTGAACAGGTTTTGTTTTGTTCAACTTAAATAGTGAATGACAGAAGAGTCTATTAAGGATACTGTGAAGAAGCCCTATGAAGTATAGGAAGTAACTGGAAGAGTGTAGCCTATAGCAGCCAGCAGAGGAAATGGATGCAGGGACAGGGTGCTCGACAATACCAAATGACATCAAGTGGTCAAATAAGACTGAATTGTCATAGCTCTGTATCAGGTACGAGTTTAGTTAACATGAGCAATTCATTATAGATAAAGGTGACTTATAGACCCCAAGGTCTGAGGGCCTCAGGAAGGGTCTGGGAAGCTTCCAGAAACAAAAGAGCAATCTCGCCATTTCTGGTCTCTGCCTCTTCAAAGCTCTTATGGAATCCTGCATGTGCATTGTTTTAAAGAGCCAAACCAACTCCTTCCCCAACCACTCTGAATTTCTATTCTTCGAGACTAAGGCTTTACATTCTGTTATTTTATGTCCCTCATTTGTTTGGTGGCCCAGGCTAAGTGGCAAAGTGAGAAGAAGAGGGGCATCAAAAAGAAGAGGGAGTCAGAAAGGAAATGCTGAGGCTAACCAAATGTAAAAGTCACTGGAAAAATTCTGACTGATGCCAGCTTAGGAGAGATAGAGATAACGTGTTTGTACTACTCGGGGCCAAAGTCTTCCTTAAGCGTGCTATGTCCAGCTAAAAAGAGGGAGTGAGGAAGGAACATAGATCCAAGATAAACCTTTCCCCATTAGTGCTGATGGAAGAGAGAGGCATGTAGGAGCCCTAAGACACCCTTTTATGATAAAGATGAAAGGAGGTCTGGCTATTTCTGAAGTTAATAACCATAATAACCATAGTTACAACTTGCATTTATGTACTACTGTAAGTTCTCACATAACATCGTCCACAGATTCCTGGAACCTGGGACTTTAATTGAAATGATGTAAAAGGAAACCAATTTCACCACAGGCTAATTGTTATCAACAAGAGTTAAGTTCTTCATATTTCTGGTCAAAAAATGTCACCAAAATTCTAAATAAAGACCCCAAACACTTCTAATATTAAACATTGATAAATGCGAGCCATATGTACATTTAAGAAAGATTAATAAAAACGATAATTATTTTCCAATCCGCTCATTCAGTTCAGGTCACAGGTAGCTGGAGCCTCTTCAGCATCTTAGGGCACAAGGCAGGAACCACCCTGGACAGGATGCCCATCCATTGCAGGGCTACTCCCACCCACCTGTATCACTCAGATGGGACACAGGTCAGTTCACCTGACATGCACGTCTTTAAGATGTGAAAGGAAACTGGAATCCCCAGAGAAAGCCCACACAGACATGGAGAAAACCTGCAAACTCTACACAGACAGTAGCTGGGCTAGGGGTTAAATTTTTATTATTATTATTAATGTTATAAGGAAACGACATGTAATGAAACAATATTTGAAGACCTGCTATACTTCCTAGTCCCAGATACTGTGCTGGTTACTTTATTTATACAGTTGATTCAAAGCACATGGGTTTGAATTGCTTGGGTTCACTTAATACACAGATTTTTTCCAAAAAGTACACAGTTGGCTCTCAGTATCCTTAGATTTTGTATCTGTAGATTCAGCCAACCCTGGATGGAAAACAGTATTTTTCTGATTCACGGTTGGGAATCTGGATGTAGAGAGCTGACTGTATGCATTGTTCTATACCATCTTATATAAGGGACTTGAGCATCCACAGATTTTGGTGTTCATGAAGGGTTCTGGAACCAATCCTGAGGATACTAAGGGACTGTAGCTAAGTTTTGGGGGGAGTCAAAAGTTACATGTGGATTTTTGATTGGGAAGGTGCCCCTAAGCCCCAAGTTGTTCAAGGGTCAACTGTATTAGGTAGAACCATTGAAATTGCAGGAATTTGACTCTTTATATCTTATAAAATGGCACTTGCATACATTCCAACCTCCCATCTCATTTCATCCTCACCACAACAGCCCCATTAGTTAGATATTATTGTCCCCACTTTACAGATGAGAAAACTAAGACTCAGAAATGAGGTTGAACAGTCAATGAGTGCTGAAACCAAGCTTTGAACTCTGTTGACAAAGGAACCTCCAAATTATAAGACTTTATTTGAGCCAAGATTGTGAGGGCACACCTATAAGCAAGTTCTTAAATGATTAAGAAAATGCTATGGAGAATGGCAGTTTTGCAGCTTATTTTATATATTTAAAATCAAGGGAGAGAAATTTAAGGAAAGTTACCCTGAAATCTATTGGTGGGAGATGGGAAGGAGGGAAAAAGCTAAGCAGAGAAATGTCTGGTATTGGATAGAAAGTAAGATGGAGAGTTACATACTTCTTTTATGTTGCTGGGCACAGGACAGTTAATATGTAACCTTTACAGTGAATAGAGATAGTATACGGGCAACAAGGTAACAATGAGCACTCCTGTTCTAGTAGTCTTGTGCTCTGCTGCGCTGCGGGTGGCTGTGACTTCAAGAGGTCTAGAAAACAAAAATTACTTTGACATTTCAAGGGTATGTTATCATAGATGCATAAGAACAATGGATAGGAATTATTGATGGTAAAGACTGACCTTTGCAGAGGAAGCTGTAGGCCTGGGACCTGACTACCTGCCATGACCTGCCCAGTTAAAAACTTATGAACAGACCATCCTGCGTGGTTACTTTCTGTCAATGAGCTTGCTAGGCCTGTCCCTAGCTCCCTGAACTTGTCAGGTCTACTACGTTACCCCTTTCCTTCACAGCCCTTGTCTGAATTGGTCAGCGTGCTTTCCAGCACACTACAGCTGCCAGGGGAGCAAATGTGTTAAACTTAAGAATTAAAAGACCCCTGAGGTGTTTGACTCCCCACTGCAAACCAGAGTCTTAGAAGCAGCAGGGTCTCAGGAAGCCCTTCTCAAGCTCCATCTGCAGGCCTGGCCGCTAATGCGGAGCGGTAGGTGGGGACTGTCTTCCCTACGCATTCCTCCCAACCACACGGGGCGCCAAATGCCAACGATGTATTTCCGAGGGCCCTCTGAGAACCCTCACGGCCCCTCTTGTTTCTCCACGCACACGCCCCGACCCAAAGCGCAGGTGCCACCCCGCTCCGCTCCCCTTCCTGACCAGCCACCACCGCGCAGGCGCCGAGAGCTCGGCGTCCGCGGGGACATAAGGGAGGGAGGGCGAAAGCGCGGCTCGGGGCAGGCGCGTGGCGGTTGGTTCCGAGCGGGCCACGTGCCCACGGCATCGCCGCCGCGCGCGTGCGCAGAGTGGCTCAGCGCGCCCGTGACGGAGCGACGAGGCGTGGGGCGAGCGCGACTCGCCCGCCGGCCGGCCCGGCCCCGCCCTTGGCCTACCGCTCCGCCCCCGCGGGGCGTCCCGGGCCGCTCGTACCCTCAGCGGCGGCCGCGCGCGGCCCGGGGTCGCCGTGAGTACTCGCGGCCAGCAGCCGTTGAGGCGGTCGCCACGGGGACGGGCGGGGCGGCCGGGCCGCGGAAAGGGTACGGCTGGGGTAGATGAAGTGAAGGGTCTTGAACCGAGTGGTCTCGAGGAGCTAGACAGGCTTCGCTCAGGCCGGCGGCGCTGGCGACACATCGGCACAGAGCTGCTTCCCCGGAAGGCAGGTGTTGAGTGTCTTTGAGTCTCCGGAGGAAACCGGAGGAGAGCTTTAACTACTCCCCCAAGGGAGGCCTCGGGCCTGCCCTGGGGGGCGTGGTAGCCAGTGTTTTGGGGGCAAACCCCGTCCTCTCCCTCCACTGGGGGTACTCGAGATAGCGCTAGCCTACGAGAATCGTCCCTCTCTGGGTTCTCCCCTGCGCTCTTTGTTCAGTGGCCTGGTCTTTCAGAGAAAGGAACACTTGATACGGAGCAGAATAACCTCCTTTTCAAGGACCGCAAAGCTGGGAGTCAAACCAGAATTTAAATGTTGAGATCTTTGACGAACTATAAAGTTGCCACACAGAGAAGCCCCTGTGGACCTCGGGAAAGACTTTTGTGATCCAGATTTAGGCTTATTTGCATTTGGCTATTCCTATGAAAATTCATAAAGCGTTCTGTGTTTGCTGCCATCATCCAAACTAAACGCTGAACTGAGCGACACCCTTCACAGTCTGTATTTGGCCTATCGTCTCTTGAAAGGTTCCTTCCTTTATATCATTTAGATAAGTCTTTCTTGTTTAATTCATTAAGAACTCCTTTAATTAGCTATAACCACATCACATGAATATTGGATGTTATTAGGACCTGTCAAATGTGCTTAAGTTTCAGTCCCCACTATACTAAGCAAGTTGCTTGACCTCCGTACACCTGTGTATTGTAGGTATACTATGAAAGCTTTGAAATAGGTCATCTTTCAGGCTTATTCCTCTTGAAAAAGTCTATGATTCTGTGAATTCTATGACATTACTCCCCTTTTTCCTACACTTCATCTTTTAAATTCATTCTCCATCTCTTCAGAGAAACGGGCATTGAGTAGAAGGTGGGAGTCCCTTTCACTGAAACAGCCTGGTTTGAAAAAGGTGGTTGTGTCTGAATTGTCTCTTCCCTGGACAAGGAAAATTCCCTCTGAATTACATTTTTTCCCTTGTGATAACAGCAGAAACCAAGCAGCAACAGCCTTCGGAGAGAGGCTATTGACTTCTACAGTGACAAAGACCTCGAGAAAGCTGGTACTTCTGGCCTACGCTGCCATCATCCTACCACCTAGCCCAAGACGGCCTAGGCTGGACATTTGTGCCTCCCTCTTTGTTGCTCGGTGATCACCCAGATCAGCACCTGACTGTTTATTTTCAAGTCTCAGAAACCCAGCCCCCAGATCTTCATATTCTGGTTCTCAGCTGCTCTTGAAGGTGAATGGAACCTTCCTTTTAAAATTCATTTCTGTATGATTTTGTCTATATGTAGACGCTTGTAGGTTCTTGTATGTATCTGCCCTTTGGCTTAGGTATCTAGCAGACAGTTCATTCATTCCCTCATTTAATAAATATGTATTGAGGGACTGACAATTTAGGCAATGAAAAAAGTCAAAGCCTTTGCGAACACAGAGTTTACTTTCTGGTTGGAGATAAACACAATAAACTTTTTGTATGTCAGAGTGTGGTAAGTACTATGGGAAAAATAAAGCAGGGAAGGAGGATGCATAGTGCTAGTAGGTATGTGTTGGGGTTTTGCTATTTTATATAGATGATCAAGGTGCCCTTAGAGCTGAGATCTGAAAGAGTGAAGGAATAAGCTTTGTAGATATCTGAGAGAGAAGCATTCCAAGAAGGGAGAACAATAGGAACAAAGGCTCTGTGGTGGGAATATGCTTGTTATGTTTGAAGAGTAGCAAAGGCAGTTGTGGAGTCTCAGGTAATCTTCCGGATCACATTTAGAATTGACTTTTTAGGGAGAGCCCCTGCAAGAGTCCAAGAATAGTCTCTGATTTTTTAAAAAACTTTTTATAATGAAAATTTGTAGTCTTTAGCCATGCCACCCTGAATGTGCCCGATCTTGTCTAATTTTGGAAGCTAAGCAGGGTTGGGCCTGGTTAGTACTTGGATGGGAGACCACCTAGGAATACCAGATGCTGTAGGCATTTTTTAAAAAAAGAAAATTTACAATTATACACAAATATAGAGACTACAAGAAACCCTCATGTACCCATTACTCAGCTTCATCAGTAGTCAGCATTTTGCTATATTTTTTTCATCTCTCTTCCCCTCCACTTACCATCTTTTTTTTTGGTGCTGGAACAGATTTAAAGCAAATCTCAGATGTCAGCTGTTTCTTCCCTTGCAGTTTGCTTCTGCATATTTCGATGGGTCAGGCGACACTGTCAGCTGGGGCAATGCTATGCTATTTGCCCTGGCATTGTGCCTTATGTCCCCATCATGGATCTGTCGCCAGGCTTAAGTTTAGGTATCTGAGAAACAGACTACAGGCCCGCTGAACACACAAGGATTTAGAACAGTGGTTCTCAAATTTTATTGTGTATCAGAATAACTTGGAGAGCTTGCTAAAACACATTACTGGACCCCGTCTCTGGAGTTTCTAATTCAGTAGGTCTCAGTATGGGTCTGTGAGTTTACATTTTTAACATTCCCTGATGATGATCGATGCTGCTGATCTACAAAGCCCACTTGAAAACCAGAGATCTAGAAACTTAAGGTTCAACAGAACCATGTTAGAGACCAAGAACAACTCTGTTTAAGGTTGGACCGGGTGAGACTGGGATATATGCAGCTAGAACAGTGGTTCTTGCTTTTGTGAGAGGACTAGGGGCTAGTTTTTTTTCTAGGCATTTGTTAGGATCATTACCGCATTTTTCTTTGCAGAGTAGGTTCCAAAATGAGTCCAGGGCATTATTTTGGCTGTGACAACTCAGACCATGTCTACCAGAGAATGTTCAGTGTTGTTGAGGGCTCTTTAAGTTAGCTGTGATTATCATATAAAGGCTTCTTGTGATACTGTTGTTGAATAAGAAATAGTGACTCAATTTGGGGAAGAAACTAGGGGTAAAAACTCCCAAAAGAATTGCATTCTGATGAGAGTTGGTAGTGTGAAGAATGTACTAAATGAACTGACATGACAGTAGCATAAGCATTTGGTCCTGCCACTATCACTTTTTGCTTCAGGATTGATACAACATTATGAACTAGAGTGGGAACTTGTCCCAATCCCAACTCTTCAGCTTGAATGGAACAGTAGTGCCTTATGTTTCTATAGTGCTTTCATGGTGCATTATCTTTGAAGAATTATGTATACAAGTGTGTATACATGCTTACAAGTATGTCTCTATGTACAAATGTCTGTATATGTGTATAATAAAGGTGAATTCATAAACATTTGCCTCTGTATATACCACCTAGCTTTTAAGTGTGATGAAACCTATTGTTGTCTACTTTCCACAGGATAGTGACTTGTTATCACCACAACAGCAGAGCCTGCCATCCTCAGCAGATCTCCAGTCAACCCCTGATATCACTCCCCTTCCTTGTCTGCCATTGGGGCCTCCTAAATGCCCATCTCGTTGTCCTGGGTTCAGCTGGTGGTATGGAGGGGTGCTGCCTAGCACTGACCTGGGAGTGTGTGTGACCCACTGACCCAATGGTGAGAACTGACTGCCCACCCCTGCAACTGACCATCGAGGGTAGAAGGGACAAAGCGCACACCTCACCTTTTCTGGTATTTTCCCTTTTGGAAGGTATAGTGGCTATATGAAGTTGAAGGAAGGAGAAGTCATGGAAACAATATTACTTGGTGTGTATATAGGTGAATTTTCTTGGGAAGAAAAGGGATATAAAGGGAGCGATAAGAGAGCTTAGGTATGCTTTGGAGCTGCCTTGAGTCCCTAGATGATTCTAGAGGAGGCCAGTTTATACTAGAACCTAGATATGCCTAGGAATCAGCCTTGACATTGAATTCTTCTGCATTCTTCTTTCATTGCTACCAGGCCCTCAGTCACACCTGACACTTAAGAAGGCCAAAATTCCCTACTGTTTTTCCTCATCCCACCAAGTCAGAACTAGACCATGGATATAACCAGATTAGGAAGAAACAGAGATGCACCCAAAGGGCGAGGTGAAGGGAATGAAGGGATTAGGGTCTCACTTATGCTATCATAGGGGACCTCCCATTCTTTGTGAAGATCTGTTTCCAGTCCTATCATTCTTCATTTCATGGGTTAACAGGGACCAGCAAAGTGTTGTATCCTTATTTTTCATTACTAGGACATCAAAGGCCAGTTCTGGAATGATGATGATTCAGAGGGAGATAATGAATCAGAGGAGTTTCTCTATGGAGTTCAGGTGAGATTACATCCACTAAGATCCATGTTGGACAGTCAAAATATGTACTTCTCTCTGGATACATCAGGAGTGAAAGAGATTATTTCAGACCAGAGATATAATGTTGATGTGGTCTGAGCATTATCTTTTCAAAGATAATATCCTTGCTCTTGCCTGGGACTCATACCTTTCAGAGTAAACTTCATCCTCTGTACATGGAGGCTCCCCTTATGTTCTTAGTTGGATATAATTATTTTCCGACTCTTCCTTCACTAGCCAGTGGAGTCATTTAAATCATAGGGTCAAATTTTTAAAAAATTGCCCTGCCAGTGATTGCTTAATGCCATCACTACCCAGGGCATTAGCCTGAGCAGGAATGTTGGACTTTTCCGACAGGACCACTCAGTTAAATGGTATATTCAGTCTGTTCTGAGTTCTCATAGAAGGAACACCTGAAGTGTCTTGGTCAAGGTCTGAGAGGAAAAGCTGGAGACTTAAGGATGTGAACGTAGGCAAAGCTGCCTGTAGTTGGACTACTGAGACTTCTTAGAGTGGTAATGGGGCAGACTTATCTGTCAGTGAAATCCCCAGCAAGGGCCACCACCAAGAGTCCCTTCATATATGCAGCTTTTTGCTTGTATGTACTGCTGTTGTTTGATTTTCCTATTCCTGGTGTTTCTTCAAGTTCTTTATTTTTCACCTCTCTCCCCTTCTGTCTTCCTCTGCTCTCCCAACTGTTTTTGCTGCTGATTCAGGGGAGCTGTGCAGCTGACCTGTATCGACACCCACAGCTTGATGCAGATATTGAAGCCGTGAAAGAGATCTACAGTGAGAACTCTGTATCCATCAGGTGGGACTTTACTTCAGAGGTGGCAGGGGAGCAAGCCATTTCTTTCTGAACTATTAAAATGCTAGAGGGTTTTTCTTTTTATGATAGGGAGTCTGTGGACATTGATAACTTAACAGCTTAGCAATAGTGAGAATTGCTCAAAGTACTTCAGCTTGGCTGACAGGAGTAAATAGGGAAATATAGCCGCTTTCCTTAGAAATTCCCTCTTATCCTTGATCCCTCTAGGCTAATAGTTTCACCTTTGAGGTAAGAAGAGGTTTCTGAACTGGAGAAAGCCCTGATCATGTAGGTGCCTAGAAACTGTAGCCAAGAGTCTATATACAGAAGTACCTCTACCTTTCCCTCTCCCTGGCCTCAGGCTCAGTTCTCCCTCCACCTCTGCCCCTTCTTTTCTCCCTTAATGAATCTCACCCGTGGTCACCTGTATCTCTATAGAGAATATGGAACTATCGATGACGTGGACATTGACCTGCACATCAACATCAGCTTCCTCGATGTAAGTGGTACTAGTACCCACCAACAACATGTCTAGCTGGACTTGTGGGTTTTGTCATGTAGGCCAGCGGTCATGTTCCTGACTGCTGTATTTGGAACACATTCTTCATCCCTGTCTTTCCTAGGCCATCAGAAGACAGTGGTGTGTACTGTTGTGTACATGTGTGTATCATACAGGAAAGACTCCAAGTCATTCCACTCTGTCACTAAACTGGAAACTATTTCCCGTACTCTTTTAGGAGGAAGTCTCTACAGCCTGGAAGGTCCTTCGGACAGAACCTATTGTGTTGAGGCTGCGATTTTCTCTTTCCCAGTACCTCGATGGACCAGGTAAAGGCAGTGTCTTTGGGAAAATGAGTTCTCTGAGTCAGATCTAATCCAAAGTCCTAAATTAAGCAAGACCGAAAAAAGCTAGACACTAGACCTTTGGGTGTAATCTGCAGGCCATTGGTAGGGGCTTTCAGTCTCTTCTCATTGGTGTCTTCATTACCGGTTACCTGATAGCAGTCCCCTCAAATCCTTCTTGGTTATGAAATTGTTTTCTCTGGATATTACTTATTCTTCCCCTTCCCTTTAACTTCCTCATAGAAGTTGAAGACATTTGAAGTTGGCCAGGCAGCTCCCAGAATCTCCCCTCTGCCACAGATGTTTTCCTTCTCTATTACTGTTTAAGGTACCTTTAGGATCAAGGAAGCTAGTCCACTGAACCTGAGGCTTTGAATTCCCAGGAGGGTAGAGACGTGTACGTACTAGGAGCTTTCTTTTCTCTTTACAGAACCATCAATTGAGGTTTTCCAGCCATCAAATAAGGAAGGGTTTGGGCTGGGTCTTCAGTTGAAAAAGTAAGAACTTTGATATTTCTGATTATGGACATATGAGGGAAAGAGAGATGGACATATGTGGATGGACAGGCAGACCTTTGGATGGGATGTTTCCTTCCAAAAATGTCTTTCTGAGAGATTCCCAAGAAAGATTAAAATTTGGGGAGCCAAATTTATGATTAGGCAGAGGAGCCTGTGGTTCTCGGGTATCTGGCATTGAGAGTTCTTGGAGGTAAGAGGAAAGGCTCATCAGTACTTAGTATCTAAGGAACAGTACAATCCTGGAATTAGAGCCATGCTCTTCACATTTTCTCATAGTGGGTCTGTAGGAGCTAGACAATTTAAGTATATTAAATATGTTTAACTTGATAAGTATTTGGTATACAAAGAGAGCTGAACTACAGATTTTACCCTCAGTGAAGTTCTGAAAAGAGTCCAGTGGATACATGTTCTAATACAAGTGAATATGGAAGTTTTCGAAAGGACACAGGAGTGGCCCAGTCTGGGGGTGGGTGGAGGGCGCAGAATGAATGGGAGCTGATTAATGGTTTTCAAGGATTGATAAGAGTTGCCCATGTAGACAGACTCTGAGAATGAATAACATTTGCTAGGTCATAGTCATGTGAAGCAGCATGTATGCAGGAAGCTTCAAGTAGTTAAATATTGCAAATAAAATGCAAGAGAAGAGTGGTAGGAACCGAAGCTAGAGAAATAGGAAAAGGTTCAACTCAGAGAGAGTCTTTGGCGCTTATGTTGTAGACAGTGGGAGCATTGAAGGGCTTTAGGAAAAGAAAGGATGTGATCTGTTTAGCTTTAGAAAAATCATTCTGGTAACATTGGGCTAAATAGGAGGGAGTGAGATTAGAGACCAGAGCTAGCTTAGTAGGAGGCTTTTATAGAAGACCAGATGTGAGATGATGAGGGCCGGAACCAAAGTGTGAGTGTAGGTGAAAATTAGAGAAGATAGACTAGAGAGATTTATGGGATATAGAATCAATAAGACTTGAAAATTGATTTGGATATGTTGCATACGGTCATAAGCCATGGAATAGTGGAAAGTTACTCCTGAGTTTCCATCCTAGATGTCTGCGTAAATTGTAATACCACCAGTTTAAATAGGATTTAAAAAGAGAGGCAGGTTTGTGGGATGAAGATAGGTAATTAATTTTATTTTAAACATGTTTAGAGGTGATCTTGGTATATTCAAGTGGAGATGCTTAATAGATATGTAGTTTTGGTACTTATAGGAGGCGTTAGGGTTGAAAATATATAGCAGTGTATGGGCGGAAATTACAACCAGTGTAGAATAAGAGATTGCTAAAGAAGGGCATGATAGAATGAAAAGAAAATAGGATCAAAGACAAAACACCCTTTAACACTTACACAAAATACCCAAGAAGTTAGCAGGGTGTAGGCAGAGGAAGAAGAAACACTGAAGGGAGGTCAGAGAAATTGGAGAAGAATAAGAGAATAATGTCACAGAAGGCAAGGGGGAGAGTTTCTACAAGGAGGGCCAGATGCCAGAGGGGATAAATAAGAGGAAAATTTAGGAATTTCTGTTGGACTTACCATTGAGATGAGAATAATTGGCGTGGGATGGCAAGGGTAGAATATATTGAGAAGTGAGTGGTTGGCGACAAAATAGAAATAAGTATGGATTGAGTAATTTAGATGAGGATAGGAGGGGAAGCAGGAGAGGTAGCTAAACTGAGGGGCAGCAATGTGAAACTTTTTGTAGACTTTGGGAAAGGATTTAATAAGAGAGGGGCATGATTGATGGATCAGTGTCCCTAAAGAGGCAAGAAGGGGCTGAGGTCCAGAACACAAATAAAGGAATTGATCCTTAATAGGAGGGTTACCTTGTCTCCAGAGAATGGAAGCATGAGGTAAGGGTGGAAATGGAAATACATTTTGTAGTAGGGTTAGAATATCAAGGGTGCTGATATCTGATGACTTCAGTTTTTTTTTTTTTGTTAAGGAAGAGAGTTTATTGGTTATAGTTGAAGTTGCTTAAAGAAGATGATGAAGATTTCAAATAATAAAGTAATGCTAAGGAGAACTGATGAAGGTCAAATGAAAGGATTGACAAGACTAGTTGAGGGCCCAACTAAAGTCAGAAACCATAAATTCGGGATGTAATTTTTCACCTAATAATATCAGTGCCTGTCATGTCCTGAGTCCTTTTCACTATTCCCAATGCAAAGGGTGGTACCTCTATCCTTCTACAGTATAGTCATTCTTGGCAGTAAATTCCAAGGCCAACAACTTTTGAAGGCTTACCTTTGAGATTTCCCTTTAAAGGCAAAGCATCTCAGAAGTTTTTTTGGTCCAGTAGACTAGATAATGGGAGTGAGCATTTACCTTCCAGGGTAAAGAGGTACATTTCCATGTGCTAAGGTCATATGGAAGGAGGGAGTGTTTAGACACATTTCCTTACCACAAATAGCTTTGGTGTCCCTGGGTCTGAATTTTAGATTAGTTGCCTTTTGTAAACCTATTTCTTGACTTATTCCCCTGCCTGAGCTTTCCTGAGCCTGTTTTCTTTGATTCGTTAGGATCCTGGGTATGTTCACATCCCAACAATGGAAACATCTCAGCAACGATTTCTTGAAGACCCAGCAGGAGAAGAGGCACAGTTGGTTCAAGGCAAGTGGTACCATCAAGAAGTTCCGAGCTGGCCTCAGCATCTTCTCTCCCATCCCCAAGTAAGTACTCCCTCAGGAGCTGATCATCTCTAATCACCTTAGTCTTGTCTAAGTGCCCACCCTACCTTCTTGATTACCTAAATTTATCTATTCTGCCCTCTCCTTAGGTCCTCTGAGTTTTGAACCTTTAACTACTAACACCACCCACATAGTCCTGTCTTTTATGTGTTTTTTTTTCCTTCTGCTTCTGACCCTAATAGTCATACCTTGTGCTTTAGGTAAAACACAATACCTAACTCATGGTATGGTATATATGCTATTCTTTCCATCTTTCCTTTATTTGACCGTCATCCTTATTCCCTCTCCTTAGGAGGCAAAGTCGAGAACAGGCATCAACTCATTGCTCTTACTCTAGGGCATATCGATTTATTATCTAGTTCTAAAAATAAATATTGCTCGATTTTCTGGCCCCAGGACTACATCCCCCCCTTCTTGTGCTTTCTGATCTTCCCAAAGGCAAATACAGACCCAGATTTGTAGCTTCCCAGGCACTGTTATTGACAGTCAGACATCAGGCTCTCTGGGATGAAACTACTTCTTTCCTAGTACTGTTTTTATCACTCAGTCGTAAGCATGTAAATACACACACACACAGAGTAAGTGAAACAGGGATTTCTTCCAAGGATCATTCCATACCTGGCCTAGATGCCACAGACAGTGACCCAGGCTTTGCCTCTGCCTACCCTCCGTGTTCCAGTCAGAAAAACAGATAGTGACATGAAAATCGAGTCAGATGTGTGATCTACTTGTTTAACAGTGTTTAGATCCAGTGGAACTCTCTCATATGTGAGTTCCTCTTTC
This sequence comes from Eonycteris spelaea, assembly GCA_003508835.1. Classification (NCBI taxonomy): domain Eukaryota; kingdom Metazoa; phylum Chordata; class Mammalia; order Chiroptera; family Pteropodidae; genus Eonycteris; species Eonycteris spelaea. The sequence continues at coordinate 2,715,805 of PUFA01000103.1, read as the reverse complement.
GCTTAGGTCACTTCACTCATCTTGACCTAGGACCCACTTGTCTGCAAACCTCTTCTAGGGCTCATGCTGAATCCCCAGTTTTGTCACTTCTCCTTGCTCTCTCCCAGGTCTCCCAGTTTCCCTGTTATACAGGACTCCATGCTGAAAGGCAAACTTGCTGTACCCGAGCTTCGGGTTGGACGCCTCATGAACCGTTCCATCTCCTGCACCGTGAAGAACCCCAAAGTGGAGGTGTTTGGCTACCCTCCCAGCCCCCAGGCAGGTCTCCTGTGCCCCCAGCACGTGGGCCTCCCTTCCCCAGCACAGACCTCTGCTTTGGTACATGGGCTGGGGAGGGTTTGACTTGGGTGTCAGGTGGGTGGGAATGGAATTGTGGGAGTATAGCTTCTCAAAATGGGTGGCAGTATGGTTTTTCAGGTGTCATAAATCAAACGTGGGCATGTACCAGGAGTGGGTGGAATGGAACATATTTTTTAATAGCTGAAAACATATCTAAATTGTTTGGCAAGCTTCTCTGATAGTAGGCCATGAAGCAGAGAGTCTGGGGTTAGGCATCCCAATAAGATGTAACATGATTTTATTAGGTTGTGATTAGGACTTGGTAGTCAACTGCTGTACCAATCTACTCTACCTACCTTGAAGAAGGTTAATGACAGGTGAGCCCTTTTTAAGAACCTTTGACAGAAATATCCAACGGTCTTCTCTCTAGCTTTGGGATTACTTAGGCTGATGGGAGGAGATAGGGCTTAGATACTTTAGGAGAATCCAAGTTAAGGGTATGAGGGCTATCTAGGTACCTGCTTCATAGGAGGCTTATGAGATCTGTTTTTTTACTCTCATCAGGTCAGTGGTCACTGCAAGAATATCCCCACTCTGGAATATGGATTTCTCGTCCAGGTAAATCAAATCCAAAGCTTCATTCCAAAGCTTTTCCCCTGTTGTCTGACCCATCTGATCCCCTAACATCTCCTAGCTCCTCAGTCAATAATATGTTTCCTGAGTTGCCCTCCTTCCAGAACTATACTAAATGTGTATATAGGAGAAAAGAAGGCATAGTTACTATTCTCAAGAAGCTTACTGCATTACTGGGAAGACAGTACTTACAGACTACTTCTGACCAAGTGCCAAATGATGTACTGCAAATCTTAAGTGTCAGGGTATCAAGATGAGAAAGGAAATGACACTAATTTCTTTATGATTTCTACCATCCTTGCTTAAGAAGTAGTCCAGTTTTTCTTGCAGACTTTTTTCATTGCTCAGCCACTACTGGTCATTTCTTCTTATTTATATCTTGTTATTCCTTGGACATGCTTTCACTTTTGCATCTCTCTTACCTTTGTTTATGTCATTCCCTCCACTGGCCTTCCTCCCTGTATGTGCCAATTACTGTCAAGGTTCAATGCCACTTTTTCCATAAAACCTCCATTAGTCAATTGTATTAATTACCTGGAAGTGATGTCTTTTCCTGCTAAATTTTTATGATGCCTTCCCCCACCCTCTTAATTCCCCCTCCCTACTTCCACCCCTGACCTATGGATGTTGCCATTTCCCCTTAAGAATTAGATCTCTGAAGGTGGGGCGTCCACTCCCACACGCTCACAGTGTGTACCCGGGGCCTGGCATACCCAGGGTTGGTCCGTGGCTCCACCTGGGGCACGAACTCAGGACCTTCTGCATGTAAAGCAGATGTGCTAACCACTAAACTATAGAGCCACCCCATAATGTTTTTTGTTTTATGTGGCATCTATGTGTCACATACCATTTCCTGCCTTGAATTGTAATTAATTTGTATACATACCACATCTTTCCTATTGCAGTATAGGGTCTGAGAAAACAATCTTTTGTATTATTGTATAATCAAAGAGACCTTTCGCTAAGCTGGGTACATCACAGGCATTCAGTAAATGTGAATGAATAAAAGCCCTTGTATATCCCTTTATCAGCTCCAGAGTATATGAAATGGGAACAACTTGATTAATACACAAAGTGTACCTGACTGAAAAAGCCATGTTAAGACAGTGTTTAAAAAAATACTTTAGGATATTGCTGCATGAACTCTGGATTTTTGTTCTCGTCCCAGCACAGAGTTATATCTGTGATTGTGACCAGTCATAAAATGGGATGATTGTTCTAGGTGGTTGAAATGGCTTCTCAGGCCCCCCTGCCATCTTATCATGAACTCAGTACTCACCTGTCCCAGAGGGACAATCTGTAATTACCATAACTAATGTTAATAGTTTAATACCTGTTAATATTTATAAAATACCTTCATAGAAATCATCTCACTACTCTGAATACCTCATTGAGGTGAATGATGTCCCACTTTATAAATGAAGAAACCAAGGCTCAGGTTAACTGACTTGCCCAAAGTTATATGGTATTAAGTAGTGACAAGGGGAATCTTAACCCAGGTCTTACCATGGCTGGTCTTATTTTTATTCTAATATATAGTCTTAGCTTTTAAAGTCAGGCCATCATTAGTTTAACTAAGGGCAGAGCTCAAGAAGAGATTCTGCCTTAGGCCCAGGGCTGGGAGGATGGAGAGTAGCTGGAAAAGAATCTTTGAATTTCCCCATATCTGTGTCTGTATTTCCAAAAGACTTACTAGAATGTCTTCTCTCTCTAGATTATGAAGTATGCAGAGCAGAGGATTCCGACGCTGAATGAGTACTGTGTGGTGTGTGACGAGCAGCATGTCTTCCAGAACGGGTCCATGCTCAAGGTATGGCCCCTGCTCTGTGGCCCTCTTCCTTGGACCCTTAGCCAAGGTCCCTTCACTCTGCACCTCTCCTTTATTCCTTTCTTCCTGGGTCTCTGGTAAAGGCAGAATTCTCTCCATACTCCCTGAGACTCACAAAATAATTGTTTTTCTCAAAATAAATCTCTGCAGTCCTGTTTGGAAAGATGAGTATATATAATTATTTTTGAAGATATAATCCCCACTCAACATTTAAAAATTGGAATCAGATATTGACCAAAGTGATCGGATATTGTCCTTAAGGACTTTCAGGTCTAGCTGGGTAGACAGACACTTGACTATAGGCGTATAGAAGAGATATGAGCAGTGTTGTGGAAGCTCAGAAGAGAGAGCATCTAACTACCTAAGGAGGTCATAGAAGATTTCATGGAAGAGAACATTAATTCTCAAACTTGTCAGTAAGGCATTTTAATTAAGACTTCACTTATTTATCGTTTTCTTCTGACAGAGAGGGCCCCAAATTCCTATCTCATTCTATCGTCTGAAGTCAGGATTTGCCCTCTCTTGCTACAACACTTTCTTATTTCACACCCCTCTCAACCACTGACTATTTAATATGTCCATTCAGCCAGCTGTCTGTACTCGTGAACTGTGCGTTTTCTCCTTCTACACACTGGGAGTCATGTCTGGAGCTGCAGAGGAGGTGGCCACTGGAGCAGAGGTATGGGAAAGGGAAAAGCTACAAGGGAACTGGGATGAAAAAGGCTGGGGAACCTACCACTCCCACTCCTTGGAACTTAACCTCCAGAAATGCTTTTCGTATTTAAGGATATTCATGACAGTATTGTTTGCAATAGTGAAAAAAAGTATACAACTCCATCTGTAGGCAGTCCAATTAAAGAAATTATGGCATATCTTACAGTGGAAATACTATACAGCTATTATTTATGGATAGAAAATTATATAAGAAAACACAATAGTATGTATAGGACAATTCTTTTTTTAATTGCCTATATAATAAAATATTTCCATAGGAAAAACTATCTGGAAAGATATACATTACACTTAGCAATGGGTACTTCTGAGAAATGAGATTTGTTTGGGATGGGGGTGGTGATTTTTATCTCCTTAAATCATTGTAACTTGAATTTTTAGAATGAGTTTATATTTTCTAATTAAAAACCATAAACATTTGCTTTTAAAAAGAACAGCAGAGAAAAATGCTGAACTCCAGAAGGTAGACCTGTGCTGATACTGTGTGACTTGTAGCACTGGGAAATCATTTATCTTCTGCCCCCTTTCTCTCTTTTTACCTAAGGTTGTGGATCTGCTGGTGGCAATGTGTAGGGCAGCTTTGGAGTCCCCTAGGAAGAGCATCATCTTTGAGCCTTATCCTTCTGTGGTGGACCCCACTGATCCCAAGACTCTGGCCTTTAACCCTAAGGTATAAGTTGTTTGGAAAGAAAGTCAGCGCTAGGGAACAGAAACAGTAAAAGATAGTGGGAGACTATGAACTATCACTCTAGTGTAAACAGCTTAAAATAAGGGTCAGAAGAAATGAATCACTTGTTTCTTGGGAATAAATAACTGAGTTTATCAGAAGAAGAAGAGGAGAATTAATATTAGTTATGTCATGAAAGAGAAGAATGTAGACTTGGAGCAAGACAGACTTGGATTCCACTTGAGACTGCTGTTCCCCAGGCAAGTCACTTAATTTTTCTGAACCTCAATTTCCATATCCTTACAAAGGGAATAATATCTACCTTGCAAATTGTTATAAAAATGAGGGATGATATATGTAAAGTATTGCATTGCTCAGGGTTCTCCAGAGAAAGAAACTTATTGAGTTGGCTCATATGATTTTGAAGGCTGAGAAGTCCCAGGACCTGCAGTCAGCAAGCCAGTGATGTAAATTCCAATCCAAAAGCCAGCAGTCTACAGATCCAAGTCCAAAGGCAGAAAAAGACCAATGTAATGTCCCAGCTTCAGGAAGTTAGGCAGGAGTTCCCTCTTCCTTTGCCTTTTTGTTATTTTCAGGTTTTCAACTGCTTGGATGAGGCCCACCCAAATTAGGGAGGGCAATATGCTTTAGTCAGTCTACTGATTGAAGGGTTAATCTTATCTAGAAACACCTTCGCAGACACACTCAGAATAACGTTTGACAAAATGTTTGGGCACTTCATGGCTCAGTCGATTAAGTACCCAGCAGTGTGTCACTATCATTCTCATTGCTATGTATCATGTACTATACCAGGTTTTTTACATGTGTTATTTAATCCTCAGAACATCTATATGAGGATAGTGGAATTATTATCTTCATTTCCGCACAATGATACTGAGGTTCTAGGGGGTTAAGTAACTTAATCTGTTATTTCTATTTGGTAAAAGAGAACTAGCATGTGATTCTATAACTTGTCCAACATTAAATCTGTGTTCTTTGTGACATACCCCACCCTTTCCCTGGGCCTAGACATTAACCCTCCTTTTCATCACATCTTACTCTCTACTTTTCATCATCTGGTTCTTCTCTTCCCATTGATTCCCTACAGAAGAAGAATTATGAGCGACTTCAGAAAGCTCTGGATAGTGTGATGTCCATCCGGGAGATGACCCAGGTACTCTGCCCTTTGCCTGTCCCCTGTTCTCTGCCTATGCTCCTCAAATGCCCTATTCTGCTTTGAATTCATGGGAGTGGAGTGAAGATTTAGAGATGCTACTCAGATTGCTCACTGTGTTTAGTCTTCTCTCTTTAGCCTACCCAGTCCTGTTCTGTTTTGTTAGCTCTCTTACTCTTTCTCACTCCTAATGTCTCAACCTTTACTTTTGCTGGTAATTCCTTCACAAGTTGTTCATATTTAATGTTTTTTTCATAATTCTTAGAGTATTAGAGAAGTAAGGGAATGACATCTGCCCAGGGTTGGGAGATTGAGGAGGGGGGCGTGGAGGTAAGGAAGTAGACCCAGGGGCCTACATCTTCTATCCTTCTAGGGGTGGGGCAGCCACATGGAGCAGTGACCATCCTTTGACTCAAGGCTGTCCCTCACCAGACTTCCCCACCCCCTCGTCTGCAATCTCTGCATGAATAGACATTCATTTGTACTCATTTACAGGTGGGCCTCTTCTCAGCAAATCCTATATATCACAGTTCAGATTAACACATAAGATACACCAAGGAAGGATGATTTACTTGTCAGAAGAGCTCTGCTTTATGTAAAGTTTTACCACAGGATTCCTTAGCCTGTTCTTTCTTGACATTGATTATATTTATTTTTTGGTTTACAATAAACTTTTTAGGGCTGTAGGAATTGCATAAAATGAGGGAGACCCACCTGCATGTTGTTTTGTAAGCATCTTCAGTCATTTTCATATTTATGAATCTTCCTGATCTGACTGAGCTCCTTGTGGGTGGGAACCCCATTTCCTCTTGCCTTTATGTGGCCTTCAGTGCCTGCCTTGCCCTGGGCCCTGATAGTCTGTGGAAAGTGGGAGGGCTTCCACCACTCCTGGAAGATAACCTTATGGCTGTTGTCTTACAGGGCTCATATCTGGAAATCAAGAAGCAGATGGATAAGCTGGATCCCCTGGCCCATCCTCTCCTGCAGTGGTATGGATACAATGGTTCACCCTTCCCACAGTAAGGTCAGGGGCATGATATTAGACGTGGAACCTGTACCTTTTCTTAGAGGTGGTTTCAGCCTTTTCCCTGAGGTTATAGATTGGATGCTTTTCCTTGGGGTTCTGTTGATGTATCTAGCCTTCACAAGAACTCAAATCCTGCAGGGAGGCCACAAATTCTGAGATGTTTCAACTTCTCTTTAGGGGTTCTTGTTTCCAATAGATTTTTGAGGGGCCCTTGCATGTAAGAATTAACACTCTTCATTTCAAATAAGTTTCTGTGGATCCAGGGAGGTCTTTGTCCCAATTCTACCTGCTATCCCTGTCTCAAGGCCTTCTCTGTTGATGCAGACTGTCGAGGGCCTTGAGGCATTATTGTTTTTCCCTCTAGCAAAGATTCTCACCATTCTCTATAGCCCTCTACCCCCTGCCCTCCCTCCCTGATCTTGATTTCTCTTCTGTTTTCCTGACATAGCTCTTCCCTCTCTTCTTAGTCAGCCTTTGACGTCAGTATTTTCTCAGTGCAACATGCTCCCTGTTAATATGAGGAATGAGTAGGCATAGACCAGCTGGGATGATATCACAAGTACATGGTTAAAGCACAAAAAAAACTAAACTGTATCCATCATAGGAGATACTGCTTTCTTGGTGAGCCCTCAAGGTTTAATGCCTTTGTTCTCTGGCGTCCTCTGAGTTCCGCCTACTTATAATCTAGTATATCCCTGAATTCTCAGAATGTTTGTTCTGGTTTCTTGTTTCTTTCTCCAGCCCAAACAGTAACTTTCTATCCATTCCTCTCCATCCCTGAGAGGCTTTAGGCTTCCTCTGAGATCAAGTGGGTTGGCTCCTGAACCCTAATTCTAAATTGCTAAATCCCAGGGATAAGTTGTCACCATCCTAATACATACCCCTCGTTTCTAATTGCTTTAGCACCTCTTATATTCTTCCTTTTGTTCGTTCCTTTTCCCTCCCTAGATGTAGGAGCTCCCCTCCTGCCCTCTCTTTCATCCATTGGTTAACTGCCAGTAACAAATGGTCTCTGGGCAGTAGCTTTCCATTTACATTTTTATACACAAGTATTATTACCCACAGGAATACCCGGATAGTGACCTGGCTATTTCACACAATTCAGACAGCCCTGGAACCTTTGCTGCTTCTCCCAGGGGCACAGCAAGGCTGCTCCTTTGTTCAGGTCAGCCTACCTGTACACTTATTCTATCCTTCTCTTTTTTTCTCTGCTTTATCCTAGGATCATCTCTAGCAACAGGTCACACATTGTCAAACTACCTCTCAGCAGGGTAAGTGGCCTTTCTCCCTCTAAACTCTAAATTTCTGGTGAGGGGCAGGGAGAGGGTCCAAACCAGCCAACCTCATTGGTCCTAAACTTGCCTGATTGGCGCCGTCCATCAACAGTAGTCTTTGGGCCTAAGCATATTTCCCTTATTTGGGGTCATTGCAAGCCTGATTTACTCACTATCCCCAAATCCTTCCCTTCCTGATCTCCCATTCTGTTCTGTTTTCCTGACCCCACCCCCACCCTGGGCAGCAGCTGAAGTTCATGCACACCTCACACCAGTTCCTCCTGCTGAGCAGCCCTCCTGCCAAGGAGGCTCGGTTCCGCACCGCCAAGAAGCTCTACGGCAGCACATTTGCCTTCCAGTGAGGAGGGTGGAGGCGGGAATTGGGTGGGGGGAGGCAACAAATAATGTAGGGCAATGGGAGGGCAAGTTCACTTAAGGAATATGAGTTTGTATTATCTATGTCCATCGACCAGTCAATTATCAAATAGTTATTAAATTCTATTGTGTTGGGGCTGTAGAAGATAAAAAGGTACATATGATATAGTCTTTTAAGCTAGCTACTTAGGATGTAGTTGAGAAATTATATTTATATGTAAAAGATACGTATGCTTGAAGGAACAGATTGGAGGGGATAGATTTGAAAGCTACTTTTAAGGAAATCAGCAATTGATGTCTCATTGTGGGAGGAGAGAGAGAAAGAGCGATATTAAAGGTAATTTAAAGGGAGTGCTAGTACCATTTTCTCAAAATAGACATGAATTCATGACCGGAAGCCATATTTGGGGTTAGTGATAATTTTATTGAGTTCGAGAAGAATTTAATTTGAAATATAGGAGACTAGGCAAATAAAAATACTGAACCAGTAGTTGAGGATTTGGATAGGACTAGCTAAAGCACAGAAGAGAAGATGGGACCAGAAATTAAGACATAGGGGTTAGCCACATACACATCTTGCATGCCGTGACTTATATCCATGTGCAAGTCTATTGCTAGGTCTATCTGTGTCCATCTTCATGTCCTGTGTGGGTGAGAATGGGTGGGAGTGGCAGCCTTAGAAGTGCTCCTTGGAACCTCATACTGTGAGGAGTCATGTATTCTACCCTGCCTTACAGTGGGTCCCATATTGAGAACTGGCATTCGATTCTACGCAATGGGCTGGTCAATGCATCTTACACCAAACTGCAGGTGAGGCTGTGCCCCTTTTCCCTTTCTCTCTAGTCCCCTTCCTGCATCCCTCAGTTTTAGGGAAGGCCGGTCTAAAGTACTCAGCTCTTTTTGCCTCAGCATCCTCAAATCTAGCTTCCCTAGGAAGTTGGACCTATATATATAGAATGAATGTGGCTATTGTATATCTGACCCAGGCTATGTTTATTTTGGTGGTTTGGGGAATGGCAGGAGTTTGAGTTGTTGATTATAACCATTAGATGAATTAACCTCTTAGAACTTTTCAGTTTATGTGAGTATTTGTTCAGAGAGTTGATATAGGAGACATGTCTTTGCCCTTTGAGATTCCAAGGAATGGTAATTGTCCCTTCTGGTTACCCATTCTATCATTCCTTCTTTTGGATGGGGGGAGGGAATCTGCATCTGTAACACAATCTGGGTACAGAAGCATGGATTCTGAAGGACCGACTCAGTGGTTCTGCAATTCCTCACTCCACAAGGCATCAGTATCTAGTATTTAATAAGCCAAGGGGGTAACCTGCATCCAGTTTTCAGCCAATCATCTTTTCAAGAGTAGCTGCCTAGAGTTATTTGAATGAGAGAGAACGTAAATGGAGGGACAGAGGGCTGGTTAAGCCTTGTGGCTGCCTAATACACAGCCATGGGAGGGCCCAGGCTCATATTGCTCATCCTGGTATTTCCCTGCAAGCTGCATGGAGCAGCCTATGGCAAAGGCATCTACCTGAGCCCCATCTCCAGTATTTCCTTTGGATACTCAGGTAAGAAATACTCTCTGGCCGCTTTGACTATTTACATTGCATCTATTTTGTGAATACATGATCTGTGCTCTCTCCTTTTCTTCCATCATAGATACATAGTCTGTTTTTCTCTATTTTCTCTCATTAGAAATTCAGATTCTTTACAATTTGAGGCCAGTTATCTCCCTTTCTCTTAGGTAGTCCTCTTACCCATGGGGATGGTTTTATTTATTGTAGGGGTTTGTCCCTTAAAATGTGTTAGGGAAAACCTGGGAGATGAAACTAGGCTTTTTGTATATCACATTTTTAGTGTTGGCAGTAGTCTGTCATTATAAATTGTGTGAGTGCATATGTGCATGTGAGTTTATGTGTGAATACATTTGAAGGCTTGAGTCCCTTTCTTTGGCCTATGTATCTAGAGATGTTCTTTTCCTGTTAACAAAATGGATAAATTCTTAGAAAAATATAACTTCAAAACGACTTAAAAAGAAATAGAAAGCCTAAATAGCCCTCAAACTATAAAATACATTGAAATAGTAGTTTAAATTTTACACACACACCCCCCAAAACATAAGCCCACCTAGCTCAGATAATTTTCAAGTGAGTCTTAAACCAACTTTTTAAGGAATAAATTATTGGACAGTTTTATACAAAATCCAGAGAATAGAAAAAGATGGAACTATAAGTCATAAAAGACAGCTAAATTTTACTTTATTAAAACTAAAAACTTCAGAAGACACCTTTAAAAAAGTAAAAGACAAGCTACAAATCAGGAGAAAACATTGGCAATACACGGAAGCATGATTCTTACAAATCAATAAGAAAAACACAACTCAATAGAAAAATAGGCAAATGACATGAGGGGCATATCACTGACAAAATGACCAAAAAATATGAAAAGCTGTTTAACCACTATTAATCAAGGAAGTAAAATCAAGACCAAAATGACTTACCATTTAGCACTCATGTGGATTGGCAAAAATTAGATCTGATAATACTTATGATTGAATCAGAGTCTATAGAATCAGAGTCTTCGTTTATGGAGATATAAATTGGTGTAATCGCTTGGGAAAACTAGTTGGTGTTAAATTTCATAAAACTGAGAAATCTTACACTTTGACCCATTATTTTCATTCCTGCATATGTGCACCCAACAATGTGTACATGAATGTTCAAAGCGATACTGTTTGCAACAGTAAATCTTGGAAACAACTCAAATGCTCACCATCAGGAGAATGGATAAATACATTTTAATACATTCCAACAAATAGATTATTTAGCAATGGAAGTGAACCAACCTTGACCCTTAACAATATGGAAAAATTTTAGTAATGAGTTGAGTAAAAAAAGGCAAGCCCAGAAGACTGCTGTATGCTGCCTTTTTTATATCACTTAAAAGCAAAATTCAACATAATTTAAAACTGGATGGTGGTTACCTCCCAAGGGGAAGCAAATAGTTGAGGTGTAGGGGAGGAGTGCAAAGTTAGATTTAAGTCACTAGTAATGTTTTAGTATTTTGATTTAGTTTTCAGGTTGGGTCTGTAGGTATTCATTGTCCTATTAAATAAGTAACAGTGTGTCATGAATCCACACAGGGTAGGTGCCCGATAAATATTGAATGTGTGAAGGGATCTTATTCTGAGTGCCTGGGTCCAAAGTGGGATGGGGTTGGGGTCGTCTTTTTGGCTTCTTTGTCTAGGTTCCTCAGTTTCTATCTTTGTCCCAGCCTGAGCTTCCTTCTAATTAAGCTCTTATTGTTTTCCAAATGAGATTCTCCTGGTTCTCTTGGTATCCACAGGATTCTCTTCCTGTCTGTTTTCTCTCTATTCTCTCCTGCTCTCCTCTCTCAATGACCTTTGTTTATCACTAAGTGCCTTAATTAATCTCTTTAGTTATGAGATGAAGCCTGGAGTTTGTATTGATTTATCTTTCTTTATTACTTTACTTAAAAACAGTAATTAATGAAAACCATCCTCATCTAAAAGGTCTATCCATTATAGATACAAAATACCGTAGGATTTTACTATTAGAGTTACAGATCATCTCATCCAATCCCTATTTATAGATAGAAAGCTGATATTCAGAGAAATTAAATGACTTTGGGGTCACATAGCTATGAGTAGCAGAGCTAAGACTGGAATCTAGATCTAACTTCTAGGACAATGTTCTTAAAACTATATTGGACTGACAGGGTAGGCTTTGCTTGAATGACTGACTCTCTGATACGTGAGTCTCTTTAACAGCAGGATGTATACAAGTATCATTGTAGTTACTCTAGCATTTGGCCAACTTTATCTTCTGTTCCCTTCCACCCTATTCTGCTCTGTTTTTCTCTACTTCCTCAGGGTATCCTTAGCCTAGTGGCTTTGGGTGCCTTCTAGGGGTGGTGTAGAGAGCATTCATTTGAATAGCACAGCCTCCAATGACTTGCCAGAGTGTGCAGGTTAAAATGAGGGCCAGTGAAAACCAATTGTAAACTCCATCTGTTTATTTAGTCCTGTTTAGAGACTTGTGATAAGTGTATACTCCAGAAACAAGGATCCAAGGATTATTCCAGCCACTATGTTCTCAGGGTCTAGTCTTAGGAAACTGACAGAAGATCACTGGGTCACTTTGGGCAGGATAGTGTGCAACAGGATTGGGATAGGACAAGATTTTTATCATAAGGGCCATCGCTAAGACCAGCCATAGAAATGAGAATGTTTTTTCCTATCTGGGTTAGAACCTGAATGAGAATGTCACTAATAATCTTGCACTGAAATACTCATGCTGAGAAGGTCATGATGCTTGGATGCAGAGGTAAACCTAGTTAAGGGTAATGGAGAAGGTAGAAACAGTGGTGGTAAGTGTTCTATAGGAGGAAAAAATTAGCAGTTCCAAATCCTGAGGCTCTCATTACCCTGAGTTTTGTTTAGGCCATAAATCTATCATGAAGCTTTGGTGTAGGTGCATGATGAATTGGCAGCCTGAGCAGTGAAGTTTGTCAGTCCTGTGGTTATCATCCCTACTGTGGCACCATAGCTATCACAAAACAAAAATTGAAACAGAGTAGCTAGTAATAATAGAAAGTTCTAGGGGGAGTGGTGAGATAGTGACCCTGCTTATGGCCTGTAATGACAGCATCATTTCCCATCTTCATCCATCTTTCAATCCTTCTCACACACATACATATATTGGGGGGTGGTAGTGGGGTGGGGTGGGGAGAATAAGGTACTTTTCCCCAACCGATAAAGCTGGGCCTGTGCTAAAGCTGAGTACAGAGACCAAAATCCTAATCACAGGCCAAAAAGAGTCAAGAGTAGGGGCATATAAGCACTGTTTTGTATCTAAGAAAAATCTAGAATGAGTCAGAATGAGTCTATAAAGGCTATAAACAGGGCTATTCAGTGAGGGGTAAGAATGATGAGGATTTGAGATTTAGATAGAGTAGAAACTGGAGGGAATTGGCATTACTTCCTAAAGTCTTTCTGAAGGAAGTAGGATTCTTCAAGGTTGTTACCTCGTGGTATTTATGGAAAATTACTTATCACTTAATTGCTGTGCTTTCTCCTTCTCTTGAATGACCCTGGTCAGTGTTTTATGTGACTTTGAGACTAGAGCAGATCTGACTTGGCTCTGCCTGCTTTCTCTCCGCTCATTTCACTCAGCGTGGCATTTGATCTGAGGTATTCATGTCACCACTCTCCTGGGCCCTTTGTTACTGTCTCATTTCATGTGTTACTTCCCTGTAGAAGTCTTTAGTGATTCCCTGATGTTCTCAGGATGAACTCTGGTTGCCTTAACATGGCCTACAAGGCCTGCTTGACCTGATCCTAGCTCACCTCTTAGACATCATCTCTTGTCATTCCTCTGCTGTTGACTACACTCGACAAACTAGGGCATACTGCTTTTTTCCCTCCAGGCCTTTCATATCTTGTTACTTCTACCCAGAACACTGCCCCCGCTTCATGTAACTCTTTCTGATACTAGAGTTCTCAACCTAGCTGTCACCAGGAAGCCTTCTCCAAACACCTAGATTAGGCTCCTTCTCTTCTAGCTCACACAATGCTCTATATTCTCCCCGTCATAGCCCTTACCATACTGTGTTGTAATCACTTGTAATCTCTACCAGACTAAATTTTGTACAGGCAGATATCTTATTTATTTTATTCATTGCTATATCACTAAATGTCTAGCTCAGTACCTAGCACATAGTAGGCACTTGAGTAAATGTTTGATTAAAGCATAGGTGAATGAACCGGGTTTGTTGTTCTGTGACAGGAATGGGAAAAGGACAGCACAGGATGCCCTCCAAGGATGAGCTGGTCCAGAGATATAACAGGATGAATACCATCCCCCAGGTATTATTAGTTGACTCTGCTCTAGTGAGGCAGGACTCTTCTCCTAGGATAAGTTTAGGCTGCAGAGATGGATGGGGAAACAATGGTGTGGGAGGTGGGTGGTTTGAAGATCATTTGAAGGCATCAGGTACATTCATTCTAAGATGAACACACTTCCAAAGTCATGTGTGGTCTCAGTTATAAAATCAGCAGAGACTGAGTTTAAATACAGTGGCATGAAAATGTAAAGATGGAAGCTGTGGACTCATCCAGACTGGTTATGAGAAAGCAAAATTGAGGGTGGGGGTAGGTGGGAATCCAGGATATCCCTGAAATCCACCCCTAACCATCACCAGCTTACCGGCCTCTCTAGGGAAAGCTATAACAGTCTATCAAGCTCTGCTGTCTTTCTCTTCCAGACCCGATCCATTCAGTCAAGGTTCCTGCAAAGTCGGAATCTAAATTGTATAGCACTTTGTGAAGGTAGGTAGCTCACCCAGTCTTTTTTCTGGGTCCTAAAACTTTATCTCTGGTGCACCTATGGCAGTGATCCAACAACAAGGGTGATATTGAAGCATTAAGTTTTCCCTCCCCTGCCTGGACTCTGTGACTTAAGCATTATATTTAAAACTTTTGCCCCGCTCTTCTCAGTGATTACATCTAAAGACCTCCAGAAGCATGGGAACATCTGGGTGTGCCCTGTGTCCGACCATGTCTGCACACGGTTCTTTTTTGTGTAAGTCTAGGAGGGGTACCTTGGGAATTACTCTGAGGGTGGGGGTGTGCTGGTATGTGACTGCTGGGAGATTCTTTTTCTGTTATCTGAGACTTGTCCCTGGCTACCTGAGTAGAGGTGTCCTAGGAATTTTCCCTTGGAAGTTGGGGATAGATATAGATCCTTTAAACAGACTTGTTTAAAGGAAGCCAGATCAATTGAATCTCTTCTACCCTAAAGAGTAGCAAGAAAGGCTTTTTACTTCTGGGATGGGATGGCCACACTTCCAAATAGTTTCACTGGTTGACATTATTCTGGTATTATCCTCCCTCTTATGTTCACACTTACCCTCTCTTTGGCAGATATGAGGATGGTCAGGTGGGCGATGCCAACATTAATACTCAGGACCCCAAGATACAGAAGGAAATCATGCGTGTGATCGGAACTCAGGTTTACACAAACTGAGGGGGCCCCAGCCCTCGTACCACCCCTGTCCCCACCAGGATCCATCTGCCCTCATTAAAAGGCTCAGGAGCAGCAGGCAAGGCTGCCTTAAGGAATCAAGGGGCCATTTTCAAGAGGCAGGAAAAGGGTAGAAGAGGTGGCCTTCATGGTGGTGATTGACCCAGGAATCACTCCATATTTGGATGGCCCAGACTGACTTCCTATCCCTGATTTTCCCAGTTGACTTCACCCTGTTTGTAAATAAAACAATAAAATGGAAGGTGCTGTGGATTGGAGATGATCACTGTGGTCTGACTGGCCTTGGCCCAGCACTTGCCCCAAGCCTCCAAATGGGGGTGGGGCGGGCAGAGTGGAAGATCCCAACAGTTGGGACTATTTATGTTGGGTGGAGTTAAAGCTGAGTCCATCTAGAGTAGTGTTCTACAAATCTGTCAATTTTGTGAATGGATTAGATAAAGAAGGGAAAGTTAACAGTTATGCAGATGACACAAACTGAGAAGGATATCTAATACCACCGATTAACTGTTTCTGAAGATGTAAAAGGATCATTGAGGCCAAAGCAGCTCAGATTTCCTACCTCTGGAAATTAGGTCAGATTAAGACCTCTGCTTTCTGCACAAAACCTATTTATTGTCCCTTGCTCTCGAACTCTGGGTCTGGGCCTTTGTTCTCTTCCTTCTAGCTATTTCTTTGGGATAAGGAGGTAGGGGGAGAGCTTACAGGTGCAGGGATTTAAGTTGATGTCCAACTTGAAATCTATGAAGAGATCCTAAGGAAATGCAGCCTCCCATAATGAAACAAAATCCAGATTCTCCAAGGCTAGCAAGGTGAAGGAAGACAACTGTTTCTAGGAGATCTAATTGTTTCAGTGAAATCCATTTCTCTCTTGGAAGTTCCCGCTGCAAGCCTCTGCTGGCCTTTTAGGCTGTGCTCTGTGTACTTGAATCCCTAAGTTAGTTGTAAGAGACAGGTTGGACATTGCCAAATAGTATATGAAATATTAAATGAAGAAAAATATAAGCACGGAAAATTTGAAAAGCATTTAGACAAACCTGACTTTTTAAGTACAGGCATACCTTGGAGATACTGCAGGTTTGCTTGTAGACCACAAGGGTAAAGTGGGTCATTCTTTTTGCTGGTGGAGGATCTTGCCTTCAGTTTGTAAAATATACATCTGTAAAGTGCAAAAGGGAAACACAATAAAACCAGGTATGCCTGTACAGGTTTTTATTCTGTTATTGCTTCTTGATTTATGAAGCATGTGCTAGATCAGTTATTTTCTTTCATTACCTTCACCCTGCTTTGGAGATAACCTTTGTCCAGGTACCTGCTTTAGAGTTCCTGACTTGGCCTTAACTTAGAAGTACCATTCTTAAGGTCCATCCCCGCTAGGAGCTGTTTCTTTAACTTTACCTATTCTTGATCAAGACTACTATATTCTGACTCTACAAGTCTCCTAAGGCTCTCTGCCCCATTCTGGTTGCAGGTCTAGCAGAAAAGATTTCACTAAGAAAATGACCCCATCGGGGATCCCACTTTATTGAAATTGTTGCCTCTTGAGAAGACCCTTGCAGCTTATCTGCATAGTTATCGGAGAGAGCTAACATCTTTTAGACCTTAATAGGTTGGTGCTAGGCATTTTGCTAAGTGCCTTAATAATTTGCTTTAGCTTAGTATGTGTTTGGCATAGTTGTAAGGTCTCTACATATAATGACTAATAGAATTCTCACATCAAGCCTGTGAAGTAGGTGCTGTCTTTCCCATTTTGGAGGTGAGAGAACAGAGGCACAGATGTTAAATGACTGCCCATGTTTCACAGCAATTGATTGACAGGCATCCTGACTCCCATACTGCTGGTTCTGTGCTAATAGCTTTTCAAATTTTACAAATGTTTTCATTTAATCCTGACAACAAAAGGTGGAAGGGAAAGTGGGCTTTTTTTTAATGATCTTAAATAATGTATCTGAGTTCTCAGAGCTGGTTAGTGGCCGATTCTAGAATCCGAGCTCATAACCATTATTTTACTATCCCAGAGGCTCTCAAACTATTTCCACCGGTGTTCCAGCAACTGAACCTAGGTGCTTGGCTACTCAATTAGTGTAACTTTTTTGCTCTATTTTCAGAAATTTTTGATAGATTTTTCTCAGTTACAAGCATTTATAATTTTTTTTTATTAGTGGCAGATGACAGTACTTGTAAATGATGGAATGAGAAGTAATGAAAAGATAGTGTATATTACCAGAAAAACTCAAATACCTGTGTGTCATTTTTTTTTTTAGAACATATACATGATAATGGTCTTTTATGCCACTAAAAGTAATGAAATTAAATCTCAAATAACAACTTTATAATGTTGAGATGCCATAGAACTTAACTCTTATTTATATCAATTAGCCTAGGGGACAATTGGTCTAGTTTCATGTTAGCCAGATTTGAGCAAGAGATTATCATCCTTCACAGAAGGCAAGGCTGTTACAAATCCTGCCTGCAGTGGTTGACAGTGGCCTACTTTTCATAGTCCTAGGCTCAAGCAGCCTTATTTCATTTAGACCTGCTTAGTTAGGGCTAGGGCCAGGCCAGGGCCAGGAAGAAAACTGTTTTCCTCACAATTAGTTCCAGGTGGAGTAGGAGGCTGTGATTATGGACTGATAACTCGAAAACCCTGGGAGTTTAACTTTCTCCTTCCCTGTCCTGGTAATTTTCCATCCATGCAGGGTGTGGGCATGACTCAGTTTGTGGTGAAGATGTAGCCATCCATAGGGGAGGAGCCTTCTGCTCCATTTTGCCTTTCATTCTAGGCAGCAGGGGAAAAGAGGGAGGAGTCTGGTGCTGAGTCATAACTGGGTAACAACAGCTTCTCACAGGATGGATTCTGAGATGAAGGTTTGGAAGATGTCTCAGCTTCTAGGCCCAATATGGGAGTGTTAGGAAGGAATTCACGAATCACACAATTCCCTCAGAGTCCTACAACCACAGAGTGGGTGGGAATAAAGTAGGCTTCAATTCATTTGAAAGGGCATCATTTTTTTTCTATAGGAGAATATTTCCATAAATATTTCAGAACCCCCCCCCCTTGCAATAGGGCCAAAGATGCCACCCTTTAAGTTAAAGCATTGCCTACGAAAATTATTTAGCAGAGAGACCAAAGTCTTCTGGTCGTGGCCGTCCTTTCCAGTTTAAGTGGGTCAGGTTAGCTGGTAGCTAGTGAATGCAGAAGTAGAGACTAGAAGCATGGTGCCAAGGAAAAGCACATTTTGAGCTGCAGCAAGAGGACTTCTGGGAAAGGGGGCACTTGCTCCATTGCTCAATGATGCCTTTCTTAGTCTTCCAAACCTTGATAACTTTGTGGGGCTATGATCTGCTTACAACTGCAACTTAGGGACCCTGAGCTCTGACTACACTTGTAGGGAAAAGAGAGCACAGGACCTCCAAGAGAGTGGTTTGGTGGGCAGGATTAATCATCCTAAGGAGGCTTTGTCCTATGTGCCCTAGCAGTCCTGGGCTACAGAAAGATTGCTGAAAGTCATATCATCTGACAGGGTCACCTTGGCTGAGGCAGTGCTTTCTCTGGAATGAACAAGGACTCCTAAGGCTTCTTCCCTCCTATTTCTAAGTACTAATGGGGCATTTCCTCAGGAGGGGGGTCCAAGATACACAGTTGTATTCAGAAAATACTCTACTGTTCCTCTCCCCTGGAATGGCCTTCCCCTACCCATCTCTATCCTAACCCTCCATGTCTCTTCCCCCATGAAGCCTTCCCTTTCCCACAACCTGTTCTCTATCCTTAAATCCAAAAGGCCAACTTTCACTTTCTTCTAGGATTTTTCTGGGGGAAACTCTGAAATTAAGATTTTGTGCCACTCTGGTGAGCCTGAAGAGATCTTGGGAGTCTGAAGGAAGGCACAGAATAAATTTAAAAGTCTACTTGGTCTGCTTCTGCAAAGGGCATATAAAATCTAAAGGGATAAGCACTTCTGCTTTAAACCTGACATTCAGGGCTTTATGGGCTGCTCTGAAAATCTTTACTGTCCTGAGAGAGAAATAACACTGCTATTTCAGGCAGAGGCCAAGAGGTCAGTAATGAT
This sequence comes from Eonycteris spelaea, assembly GCA_003508835.1. NCBI lineage: Eukaryota > Metazoa > Chordata > Mammalia > Chiroptera > Pteropodidae > Eonycteris > Eonycteris spelaea. The sequence goes on along the minus strand of PUFA01000103.1, from coordinate 2,696,685 downwards.
AAAGCCCATAACCAGGGCTAAAGCTCATCTTTGGGCTCCAAGATTGGGTACAGTATTGTTTGCTGACACACCCTACCCCACCAGGGACTCCATATGGCCTTCAAGAATTAAACCATTAAACTCTGTGGTTCAAGAATCAAACCATTAAACCAGAATCCAAACATAACAAGCAATCTATATCCTCCCTACCCCAGTCAAGTGAACCTAGCAGCTTCCTCTCCCATCCTGCCAGGTCAGAGAGCACAGTAGAAGGGTTGGCTCTAGGGGAAAGAGCCCGGGATCTAGGAGAAACTGTCCTTCCTCAGCTTTCTGGTTTGTGTATCTCTGGGGTTTCTTGCTGCTGGGTCAAGAGAGAGAAGATTCAGGAGGATGTCCAAGAGAAAGGCAAACTAAGTTACTTGAATTCAAAAAGATGTTCTGGCACTAGTCACGAGGACAACCCTACAGACAAGTCAATTCCCAAATGAAGAGGATGCCTATTGGGCTCTATGCTGTATTCATTCACATACATTATCTGATCACACCCTACCCTATGAAACAGGAATTGTCTTCATTTTACTTTTAAGGAACTGGACTCTTATACATTATAGGATATGGTCATAGGACTAGTGAGTAGAATTGTAACTAAGATGGAACCTAAGCTTGCTTCTATACGCCACTGCTTTTCAGCAAAATGACAATCACCTTAAACTCAATGTGATAAATTTTCCTATAGGTCATTGTGCAAGGATATATGCTGGATTTGTTTCTGTGTTTCATGGACAGTGTTTTTATAACCATTGGATGATCAACATCTGTAACTGAAGGGCAATAGTTTGCTACCAGCTCTCCAGTTTAATAGATGTACATTTCAATTTGGGGATTATTTCTACATTTAGAACTTTAAAATACAATATAGTACAGCATTGGCCAGATCACCCACACTCCCACCGCCTTTGCTGTCCACCACTGTATTTAGCTTATCCTTAACTCAGGGGCCAGAGAGGGCCTTTGATACCATTCCTTTCTCTGGATAGGGCATGACCTTTTTTCCTCAGCAACTTCATGTGCTCTCACCACCTTAGTGAACAAGCATTTACCCCCTATCTACAACTAAGGGGACCAGAAAAGGCTCACATAAGAAATTAAAAGATTTTATCTCACAGAAATATACTTCCAGGCTGTCATTCCAGCTTATCTGAGCTAAAGGAGTGTAATGAAGGCCTGTGATTCAGTTGCAGGCAGTGTCTGCCAGAGCAGGTCACACCCACTGGTCTCATTTTCCAGGAAAAGGAAAGAACCTAAGAGAATAGTCTTCACGATTTTTAATGAAAACGTTGTATTTGCTATCAAAACTTGGCTGAAGGAAGGCAAGGGTTAACATCTGTTTCATTGATAACTGCTATCACTGGTCGTTGGCTAATCACGGGGAAATGGGAAAATGCCTTGGAGAATATGTAAGAAAAACAATACTGATTTCAATTCACAATTGAAAATAGTGCATACTCCTGCAAAGATCATCGGCTCTCATGTTCAGACTTGGTATTTCCTGATGGTCAGTTCAACACTAATATTAATACCTCCTATTCGCTTTCTGCGCTCAGACACTTGCTGTGCAGGATTCCAGCCTCTACTAAAGCATTCACTCGGCCCCAACTTGTCCTTCCTTGTTCTTGCCCTAAGAACAAAAGCCTCGCCCTCCAGCTCCATGCACATTCCGCCCTCCCTAGTCTTTCTACCCCCCGCCCGCGCTGGAGCCCTACTGAAGGCGGCCCCGACCTCCAACCATCCCACGAATCTCCATCTCTCCCCACCTTCTGATCTCATCTCGGGCTCCTCAACCTCCCGTTCGGCTCAGTCCCCGAGGTGTTCACTGGGGCGGGCACCGGGAGGGATGGGGAGTAGCGGGGCGGCAGGGAGAATGCTGCCCTGGGACCCATAAATCTGGGCACCGCCTGAATAGGCCAGGGCAGCTGGGGTGGCCCATATCAAGGGTCAAGAGAAAAGCCCTCCTACAGCGTTCCAAGTGCCGGCAACAGGTGGCCCAGGCGCCCGAGGGTCTGGAAGAAAGGTTCCTGGGGCTCTGAGGGCGTGAACTGCCGCCTCTCCACTTCCTGCAGATCGTCAATGATTGATTTGTTTTATGTGCCGTGTCCTTCCGCCACGGAATGTAGTCCTGCCCCAAAAGGGCAACCTGGTGGCCTGTTCCGGCCCCGCGGTACTTCCTACTGAAGTGACTGCTCCCGGCAAGGACGGAGAGGGCGGGCCGGACGAGCGGGAGCCCGGATTGGGTGGGGGGCGGGGCGGCGGAGGGATTGCGGCAGCCTTGTAGTCGGGATAACCTTGAGGCTGAGACTGCCAGCTCCGCATTGAAGAGACGCGCACAGAGTCTTCTGACCTCTCTGCTGTGAACGCGAAGCCACAGCCGGACCACGCCGGAGGTGAGCGGTGGGGGAGAGAGGCCGAGCCATCCGTTCCCACCTGGGCTCCAGTGCGGAATCCCAGCCCGCCGGAGCACTCAGGAACCCCACTGCGGGGCGGCGCGGGGTCCTTGGCATCTTGGCCGCGATTGGGCCGCGCGAGAGAAGCTGCTTTCGCCTAGGGCACGCTCTTCAAAGTCTGCAGCTCCTGTTTCTTCCAAAGTCAGATGAGTCAGCCAGGCTCTCTCCTGCCCCAGTCCCTACCCCCATTTTGGTCTCATCCTCGCCTCCCTTCCCACATTCTCTCACTAATCTCCTTTCCTCTCCATCCTCTTTTCCCTTCTCTCATTCCCCTTTGTCACCTCGTCCTCTTGCCCCGTTATACTGTTCCATTCACCCCTCGTCTCCTGCTGCACGTGTTCCCCATTCTGGTGCTTTCCTTGTATAACATCTCTACGAAACTCCTCTAGCTCCCCTCCCCCATTCCGGTTCCTGGTGCCCTCACGCGGTCCCCTAACCTATTCTAGGGCTGGTTCTCGCCCCTCCCCCTCCGTTCCGGTCACGTCCGCTCCGCATCCTTCGCGCCTCGCGGTCCTCGCCCCTCCCATTCGGTTCTGGTCACGTTCACGCCCCCTCCCCCGGCCTTTTGGTCACGTCTGCCTGCTCCCCCCGCCCCTCCAAACTCCCATCTGTCTCGTCGACCTTCTCCATCGTGCCTCCCAGTCTCGGGCTCCTGGAGCCCCGGGGCCGTGTCACCGCCTAACTGCAGTGGCCTGCGGATGGGCAGAGCTGGTTCGGGTGCGGCCGGGGATGCAGCGGTGGCCTGGGTTACGTAACCCTTGGCTTTCCCCGCTGCCGGGGAAGAAAGGGTTGTTGCTCCTGGGGCGCTCCAGATTCGATGGGAGTGGCGGGGTCGCTGCGCTAGCTCCGAGAGCTTCAGGGGTTCCATCCCGTCGCGGCGGGGCTGCACGTAGCGGCCAGCTCCAGAGCCTTGCCCCGCCCCGCGGGACGATCGGCCTGCGGGCCCGTTACCTCCCAGCCTCACCTTCCGGCCGTACCAGCCGTCCTTGTGGCGAGGTGTGAGGAGAGAACAAATAAGTCGATCGCTTGGCGCCATGCACCGCAAGCACTCAAAAACTGCTAGGAGCTGTTTGGGGGAGGGGAATGGAGACCGGAATGACTTGACAGGTCATAGCCAACAGAGTTCACGGTCTCAGTAGAGAATGAACAAACATTATCACTGGTTAGTGTGGTGAGGGAAGGTACGTCCTTCCTGCTTGGAGAAATGGGGGTGATGGGAGCCCTCACAAGGTGGTATCTTATTGGGTTTGACGAAGCAGGAAAGCACCTCCCGTCTGAAGGTTATTTAAAGTCACTCTTAGCTTTTCTGTATTCTTCAAACCCGGGACATTAATCCCTCCTGCACAAGTGAGCCTGATAGGTGATGGATAGAGGCATTGGGTCTCTGTTTAGCCAACAGGCTTTTAGAATCAGGTTTGATTCGTTAATATAATGACACGAATGTTGGAGGGAATAAAAGCTCAGGACCTCAAATTCCCGTATGTAAACTGGGAGTAACATTTTCCTCGTGATTGCTGGATGTTGAATAGTCAGTGCAATGTCTGATCTCTGGTTAGATGTCCAGAAGAAATGCCTCCAATGTATTCTTTGAGTCACTGGGCACAATACATAATTGAGCATGAGGGCTAATCTTCATGCCATCCCAAAACACATAATCTTTGAGAGTCAGGCTCTCTAAATACCAGACATCTCCTGGAAACCAATCCTCCTAGGGATCCTGATACAATGTTGACAAAAGTAACTAGCAAAGTTACTTTGCAACTCTCCACTGTAACCGATCTCCTGGGAATGGGGGCCTCTAGGCAAGGACGGGCAAGGGAGATTTCATCCTTCCGTGTTTTATAAGCAGAAACAAACTTGCAACGCCTAGACTGCAATATTCACATTCCATCCCCATCACCTGGGTTCTAGGATTTGCTTAGCCAGTGGATAGATGTGAAGTTGGGATCAGAGGCGGGACAGTAGCCCCCTCTGGGCTGTACTGAGGGTGTGGTCACCCCTAGGGTAACTGGAGGGCCTAGGTCAGTATTCACACCCTGCAGCATTGTTAGCAAATAATTTGCCCTCTGATGGTTTGAGGGTGCTCCTGGGAATACAGAGGGGCTATTCTGAGGGGCCCGGTATGTAACCTGCAGGCGGCAGGGAGGCTCTGTGGGGAAGATGACTAAACCTTCCAACTTCTCTGCTTTTGAGAGAATTCTCTTCATTGGGTGAGTAGGAAACTGCATTACAGGTTTAAAAAGTCCCCTCTTCCCTTTCAATGAGTCAAATAATGAAGCATTTTTCCCCAGTTAAAAATGTCTCAGCTAAGTGAAAAATGGTTGGTACTGGTCCCAGGCTCTCTGTACTGCCCCAGGAGCTGAGATGCAGCCTGGCAGAGCCTTATACCCAGGTAATGCATGCAGTCTGTGTACCTGCATTCTGCTCCTTCTGTGGTGGGCATTGCAGTCTCATGGGATAGAGGCTGTAGTGGACATGAATAAACCATTGAAAGAATTTTAGTGTTGAATTCATAGTTTAACCAAGAGCATTATTGGGTTTGTAAGAAATGTACCCCCAGTGACTCGGTGAATTTGGTTGCTGTGACTATAAACAGAGCTGGCACCTTATGGGAGTTGCTTCTGTGCCTGGAATATTGAGACATCAATGTGGAGTCACAGGAAAAGTCATTTCATTTCTTAAAGCTGTTTATTACTTAATGTTGAGGCAATGGAAGAAATGAGGAAACGGCTGTGAGCAGGAAGATAAAAAAAAATAGAGCTCTTGCATTACAAACCCACACTACATGGGTTTTAATTTATTTTGCTTCTGCTTTTATGAAGGCATGTCAAGATGTGTTATTCTGGCCCAGAGCTAAGACAAATCAAGTAGGGAGGTAGGGGAGAGTGAGTCCTTTGACATTGTTATTTCTGAATCATTCCAAGTATCCACAGTCAAATCCCAATTAAGAGGTACACCACAAGAATGAGTTGCCCATATGAGAAGAGTTTTCTTGCAACCTTGTGGAAGATCTTGTGAGATGTATAAGTGAATCATTTGGTAAATGGTCTGATAGTACCCTGACTCATCACTTTTTAATATCAACTTCTAGTACGTATAGGAATAGAGCTAAATGAAGACCATTCTTGGTACCACCATAGTTTCTTGAGAACTTGAATGTTTCACTGAGACCCAGCTGTAGACTAGATAAATAAATAATCTGATTCTTTGGGCTTTGTCAGAGAAGCTGTTTGGGGGAAGGTGAGCCAGGGTGGGTGGTGGATGGTGGTGTGCAGCCTCTGCTAGGCCTTTTGGCCTCTTAGTATGACTGCTCAGCTCAAAAGGGGCGGCTGACTGGGCCGCCGAGCAGTGCTTCCCCGCCCCTGCAGTGGTTTGTGCCACTCTGCACGTAGGAGAGCCCGGCTGCAGTGCCTCTGGTGGCCTCTGAGACACACCACCCCTATTTCTGACTGTAAGCAGTGGCTGTGTTGGGTAGATGCCAAGACCTGCTGTGATAGGGCAGTATCATAGCCGTTCAGAGTATAGGCCAGCTCAGCTGATGCAGTCCACAAAATTCTCTGAAAGGAACCCCATCTCTTCCAAACATCTTAAGTCAACCTATAGATAGATAATATTTAACTTGAGACAACTGGTGTCTCCCATCTCCAGTGATGAGTGACCTGAGTCAGTCACATGGTATGAGACAAAACCACACATATTTTGGAGGGGCTCTGGAGTTTTGATGTAGGTAAGAGGTAGGGAGGTAGAGAGACCTGATAACCAGTATCCCTCTTTCGTTATTACTTTAGAGAGCAGAATTGCAAAGGTCACCCATCAGATGGGCAAACATTTTAAAAATCTGACAGTATCAAGTGTTGACAAAGGGTGGGAAGGCAAGAACTGACATTACTGCTTGGTTGTAAGTAGATATACAACCATTTCAGAAAGCAATTCAGTAATTTTTATTACTTTATATTCATTTCAGGTATACAGTACAATGGTTAGACAATTATATACTTTATGAAGTGATCCACCCCCAATTACTCTAGCACATAGTAGAAAGCATGGACATATCCTATGAGCCAGAAATTCCATTCTGAAAATGTAGAAGCTCATACCTGCACAAGGAGATAGGTACTAGGAGAGTTGTTATGGTATTGAAAATTGGGGGAAAATTGACTTAATGGAGGGAGGATGGCCAACCAATAAGGGCATACAAAAATAAATGGTCTAGTTGTGCAGTGGACTGGTATAGCAGTTATGAATTAACCAGATCTATATATCAATTGGATAGACCTTAAATGTGCTGAATGAAAAAGCAAGTTGTTTAATGATATTTGTACAGTATACTACTTAGGGCATTTTGAAAGCAATATACTGGGTTCAGTGTAGATATGAACACACTTAAATGAACTAGAAGGATACAAAATTTGTGACAATGGTTGAGTGTCAAAGTTCTTGTCAGTGTGCAAGAGCTGAAGGGGCCAGGAGATGGAGAAAAAAAATAAACTAAAATTGTGGTTCTTTTTTTAAAAAGTCTTAAAAATTTGGTGAAATACAGATGATAATATTTCTCTTTTTTTAGTCAAAAAACAAAACAGAAGCAAACTTATGAAGGTCACTGTAGGAAGACCAGTCATACTAACTAGGTCAGTGCTCTTGGCGAGCTGGCACTGCCCTTCTCTGTCCCTGTTTCCTCTCCCTCCAGCTATGATGTAGGGCAGTTCCTGTAAATGCTGAGCCAAAGCCTTGCTTTGCTGAGGCCATCATTCAGCCTGGATGTACCTGACTTGGAGCGTCCTAAACCAGGTCCTTTGCTGCTTCCAGAGTATGAATACCACTCCTGGAAGCACTGTCTCAATATTTTAAGCCTAGAAAGGAACACCATAACACAGCACAACCAAATTTCATCCAAACTTCCTCCTTCAGGCTTAAACCAGTTCTCTGCTTTAAGCGTCTGTGATCAGATCAGGAAATCTTTGGCATCTGAGGATTTCCATGTTTTTTTGACTTTGTACTTCCTGTCCTGGAGTTGCCTGGTTCTTCTGGGGGTAGGCCCCTTCAGTATCAGCTTTCGTGTCTTATTCCACTCTAGTTTGAAATTGGACCTTGGGCTCCTGCTTCTATAAGGTTTATGTCACTCAATAAATAAAAGAACAAGGGAATTTTACTTGAACTGCTAGGTATGCTAATTTCGTTTTGTGTAACCAGGTAAACCAGACTTTATTTTCTGTTATGGGGCCTGCTGAAGGTAGAATGGATTTCAGATTCACATCTCTCCACAAAAGATAACTTATCCTTCATACCCTACTCTGTATGCAAATACATCGTTGTCATTACTCTCATGCTACATCAGGATGCACAGCCATTCCCTCCAGATTCTACTAGGTTCTGTAGCTGTCCCAGCACCTGTTTTGATTTTGTTGCTGCCGTGGTCAGATGTGGCCAGACTTTGGATTATACTTCCCTGCCCCATCGTCTAGAAAGAGAGCTCCTAGGGAGTAGGCTGGCCCAAGTGCCCTGTCCAGTATATTGAGATGCACACTTTCTAATGGTTACTAACCTGAAGATTTGGGAATTGAAAGGCCTTCATACTGGCTTAGAGACCCAGAGGCCCAGGTAGCAAATTGATGTCAGAGCAAGGAACACAATCGTGGGCATCAGGTGCCATCATTATTGGGTTAGTTTGGTGAGATTAGCAGCAGAGAAAGTTTGGTTTAGAGAGCCCTGGCTGGTTTACTAGGGCAGAATCATTTAGGTCTTTGCAAAAAGAGAGGATTGGTGGAGTGAAATTGTGGAATCATCTTTCCAGAACAACTTGCCAACAATATTGGCTCTAACTGGTGTGTTGGATGTGTGTGTGTGTGTGTGTGTGTGTGTGTGTGTGTGTGTGTGTCCTTCCACCCCCCACTGGTTTCTGAAGAGTGGCACAAATGAAACCAGTTTTAGAGAGCCACTTGAGAGGAGAAAGGAAAGGTGAGAGTAGGGGCTCCTCTAGCTGAGCTGTGACTGCCTGCTCCATCATTTCAGCCCACACTAAGACATCTGGTGGTGTCTTGTTTCTCACAGAGGAGAAATGGCTCTGAGGAAGATCCTACTGCAGGGGCTCAGGCTCAAGAATAAGGCTCCTGTACCTGGGCACAATGTTTTCCGCCATCAGTGGATACACCGGGCTTCCTCTGCTGTCCAGAGGTTGGCTCTGCATGTCTGTGCCTCCCAAGGAGGAGGATGCAATAGTGAGGCAGACTGACGTGGCTGGGCTGCATGTCCTGGCAGGTAGTGTCCAGATGGCTAGCATGAGGTAGGGGAGGTCTTCTCAGAGGCCTACCCTGAGAAGCCACGGCTGAGGCTGCTGTGCTGGGGCTAGGGAGAGTCCAGAGGGTGTTTTAGGAAAACTTTAGGTAGATAGGTGGTGGAATGGGCAGCTTGTGCTCCGGAAAAGAGGTTCATGGAGGACCTTCAAGACCGGCAGGAGAGACTGATGACCCAGGGATGAGACATGAGGTCTCTGGTAGAGGGCTTTAAGGACATGCTGAGACCTTGTAGGAGTCTGAGACCAACTTGCTGACTAATAAGCCTTTATAATTGCTGACATGTATTTCCACCCAAATGCCAAACAAATTCTTGTTTGTTACTTTTTGTTCTTAATAGCCTGTGTGAACAAAAGATCAGACCTCTTAATCTTAAACCTCAGGTTGAATTCAAGATGGTGAAATAGTGTTAGTGTTTGCTAATGCCATCTCTTGGTCCTGGAGGCAGTTTTTCTGAACCAGAACATCTTTGTCAGGGAGATTTTGTTGTGAAGCCTGAGGACAGACTAAATAGCAAAAGAGGTTTGCTGGATTTGGGCAGGTAACCAAGAGAGCTTGGCATTGAGTTGTCCTGTGGACTATATTAACTACCTTTTCTTTCTCTGCCCCCCACCTACTTTCTCTCCCCGCCCCCCACGAACCCCTCATCTCTCTTTCCCACACGTGCGTGCACTTTGAGAGTCTGAGTGCATCAGGTTTTTTGTTTGTTTTTTTCTAAGCCATTGAAACTTTGTGACTTAGGGCTCAGATGTGCTCTCGCCTCTGTCACATTCAGACAGTATTCCTGAAGCGCTTAAAGCAGCGGTTGCTTTTTGGAACTGGGATCCTCATACTTGTTGTAATTTCAACACTTTTACCAGGATGCTTGTAAATATATCATTTTTGGAACAGGTATATTTGTAATCTTTGTTATAGATGAATTTCATATCAGTAAATTTATTAGTAAAGAGAAGAAAAAAAATGCTATTATCTTACCTCCCGAATAACATACTGTTAATACTTTAGTAGATATCCTTCCAGTCCTTTTATGTGTGTTTAATCTAGTGTCCCTTCTGCCTAAAAAAGGGAGTGATCAGGTTCTTATATAAAATAGGATATTAATACATCCCAGGTTTAGAGAGACTTTTGAGAGAAAGCAGTATTTGGTATGAGGGGAGGGGATAAAGCATCGGACAGGAGTCAATAAGAACTACTTTTACCTGTAACTTTGGGAGGCTTCTGTAGTTTTCTTTGTAACATAACTGAATCTCTAAGAGCAGCTACCACTTGGATACCTGGTTATTAAGGTAATTTTTCCATTACCCCAAGGAGCTTTAGTTACACTCAGCTTTTACCTTAATCCTTGTACAGCTCTTCAGGGAAAACCTTACTCAGCTCTGAGCAGTCTTTGCAAGTGGGGCCAAGGAGCCACTCTGAGCCAAAAAAGCACTATGTCACCGGAAGCCCAAGCCCAGAGAACACAAGGTATGACCTGATAATCAGTGGCCCCAGCCAGGTCTTTGCAAGGAGACCCTAATGTCTCAGGTCTAATGAAGAGCCAGCGGATGCTTTTTAAGAAGAGTGGAATTAGTTACTCTAACCCACTCATTCAAATCTTATTTTGTTCACGACACAGTCCTCAGATTGGATGGTTCTCACCACTTGGAGGCTGCAGCAAGGCCATTGTGTTCCACTTGGCTTCGCGTGCCACCTGGTAACCATCTCCTCAGAAATGTTCCCTTAACAGCCAGACTTAACTAAACCTGGCTGGGTGCTCTGAAGGCATGCAAGCCCTACTTCAGCTGTGAGTGCAGGGAAAGGGACCCTGGCTGCCCAGACCATCCTGCCAGTAATGCAGAAGTTCCTCAGATTTAGGGAGTGGGGAGTGAAGGTAGAGCTTTGATTTTGACAGAGACATGAAGATACACTGGAAGGTCATTCAACAAACACTGGATTGCCTCCAAGTGCTAGGTCCTAAGAGATATAGATCCAAATGGATCACAGAGGGAGAAGGTTGATGTTGTCATTTTGGGACTTGGTTTGTATGAGGGAGTTAGGAAATGCACATTGAAAGGAACAGTGCATTTGCCCTGTGGAATAGTGAGCTGGTATCTTATTTCCCCATTTTAAAAGTTTTAGATTCTGTAGTTGAGGACTTGGAGACATAGTTTTCTGTAGCTGACGAAAGTTTGTTCATAACTCGTCACAAAGCTGCTTGTGCTTTTACCAGACTTTCTTAAAGATGGCAGAGATGGGTTTAAATGCATGCTTACTCAAGCCACCCAGAGAGGCAACAAAGTCACAAGTGGAGGAGTAGGGGGGCTTGATTTGGAACCCTGAGATCTAGGAGGAGGTGGGACAGGGCTAATTGGTTTATGGGTTTTAGAAGGAATGGCCCTTGGTTTGAGAACTTGAGGAAAGGGACAGTCTTCTGATGAAGAGTGTCAAGCTTATGCTTATATCCTTACCTGACAGTTCTTCAAAGCAGTGGCCAGAAGCTTTTCACTTCTTTGTCTCAAATCTGCTGACTAACCGGCTGAGTGAGTTTACTTGTAAGTCAGTAATGAAGAAGAGCAGAGGCCAGGACTGTTGTCAGGACTGTGACCTGGGCTGGTTAATTACCTAGAACAAATGGTCTTCCTTACTGAGGGTGGTGCACTTGTCAGGCTTAGAAAAGGAATCAGGATGGTGCATCAGACAATCAGCTTGGGAGAAGATCTGACCAGCAACCTCATGTTGCATAATGTAGTTGTAATCATTTTGGAGCCAGACCAGTGCTCTTGTGGTTATCCTTGATTTTATGCAACTTGCTTTGCACATCCTAAAGTCCTCCTGACCAAAAAGTACATATGGTTTTTAGGTACAGAATCCTGGGACAAAAGATTTTGTATTCAGGGTTCTGGTGGGACTTTGCTTCTTGCCCAGGAACTGGTTTTTATTCCTGGTTAGTGGGCTGGAACCTACTCTAGAGCCTAGGGTGAGGTCGAGGAATGAATTTATGTAGTGCTGTGGGTTAGTGAAAACCTAAGACTCCAGAGCTAGGACTGACTGGATGGTGGATGTCTGCACAACCAGGCCATCACTTTGGGTTTGGGTGGGGATTGTTAAGAGGCAGTGTGGGTGTCCCATGCCATAGCAGATGTGTGTAGCTTTGTTTTTGATACAAAGATCTAGATTTGCCTAGGTTCTAAACTAGGAATCAGTTGTTTATATCATTGGAAAATGGTTACAACTTCCTTTTGAGGAAGCTCCTTCAGTACATGTAAAGTAATGTTGTTTATAGGGTTAGCCAGCAAGCTGTCAAGGTAGAAATAAGCCCAGTGAGGGGGAGATGTGCTTATAGTGGATGCCTGGGAAGTACATGCAGTGGATACGAGGTTTTAACCTATATTTTAAAGTCCTTTCTACTCTCTAATGATCCTGTGAGCCCGTTGCCCAAGTTGAGGAGTACCCATAGAGCCAGAGCGTGCAGGGCTCCCTGTGGCTTGTGCACAAAGTGCATTTAATGAGTTAACATGTAAGCAGGAAACAGCCTCCTGTGCCAAACAGTGTCTTAATCACTCCAGGCTTCATAGACTGATCACACTCTCTTCAATTCCCCTGGACCCAGTGCCTCAGAAGCCATGTCGAAGCCCCATAGTGATGTCGGGACTGCCTTCATCCAGACCCAGCAGCTGCATGCGGCCATGGCTGACACGTTCCTGGAGCACATGTGCCGCCTGGACATTGACTCGCCACCCATCACGGCCCGGAACACTGGCATCATCTGTACCATTGGTGAGTGGCTTGCCCCTCCCCCAAAACAAGGATCGCATGTGACAGTGATTTTTTTCTCTCTTGAAAAGACTAAGTAAGCGTAGCAAACCTGAGGTCTGAGCAAGATTCTGCACAGATCATAGGAAATTGCAATAAAGAATTAGTATGCTTTATGTTTTCTGCTAAAGGCTAAATTTAGAGGGCGTCTTCATTAGCACGTCTTTGTAGGAGCATGTCAGAGACCTACACAAGATCTTTTTGACGTGCTCTATGCAACCAGGATTCTGTGGTTGAACATCTGACTGGGCTCCAGGGAGAGCAAAGAGGTGGCCAAGTCTTACCCAGGCTTTCCTAACGAGAGCCTGTAGAATTTAAAGGAAATAGCAGAAGTGTCCCCTAATCAAGAAAGTGGGCTAGTACAATGATAGCCATGTATGTGGCTTGTGAAAGATTTTTGAGCTGATTTTGGGGAAAAAAATAAAATATCGAGAGTCCTTTAAACGTAAGAAAATTTCAAGTGTTAATCCTACTTTGAATAATTAACACTTATGGCTTTAAAACTTTACTAGGTCCAGCTTCCCGGTCGGTGGAGATGTTGAAGGAGATGATTAAATCTGGAATGAATGTGGCTCGTCTGAACTTCTCTCATGGAACTCACGAGGTGAGCCTCGGGCGAACAGCTCGGCCACTGAGATGGCTTCTAGGAAACAGGTAGACCAGGCAAGAAAGAGCCTAGGAGTCTATGGCCATGCCGCCCTGAACACGCCCAATCTTGTCTGATCTTGGAAGCTAAGCAGGGTTGGGCCTGGCCAGTACTTGGATCAGAGACCAGCTAGGAAGATCAGGTGCTGTAGGCTTTAAAGAAAAAGAAAAGAAAAGAGAGTCTAGGGTTTATAACCAATGGGCAGATTGCCTTCACTAGCCTAGGCCTACTCGTCATTGGCCATGTTCTCTCACACACCTGTGCTACCATTAGCGGCCCTGCCCCCTCCCCCCCACCCCCAAAGAAAGTGGAAGAGCACTTATTGGAAGCCCCCTGTGAGCTGTTGAGTATCTTGAGGATCTTGGGCACAGGGCTTGACACTCCTACCCCAGGGTTTCTGGAGCAGCTCATACTGAACCAGAAGATCACCTGTAGATTGATTCTCACCTAGTTTAGTTTAGACCCAAGATAACTGGGCAGATCTGGGAGAAGGGTTTCCACTATGGCAAGTTAAAAACTAAGTTTAATACACGAGCACTATCTGGCATTTAATACCCCTCCTCATCAGCTTGTGTTCCCAACCTGTCTCTTCCAGGGGTTTTGGTACATTAGGATAAAATAAAGTCATAGTACTTACTCAGGAACCTGGTACTGCTGGGGCTGTTTCTGAGCTGACATAACTGTGGCTAGAGGCCTTACTCTGGGACCAGGCGGCAGCTTTTGGGATATCCTCCATTCCTGCTTCTGTTCCCAAGTTAAGAACAAACTCATTTTGAGGAGTATGGAGGCTCCCCGAGGGACAGTGCCTTTTAAAAATCACAGGCCCTAAAATTTCGCTCTGACATTGATAGAGGAGTAATGGATGAGGCAAACTTTCCCCACTCTTGACTTCCATACCTCCTGTTAGGAATAAAGAAATGCTACTCCGGAAGGGCAAGTGGCAAAGGGTTGCCCTCTGGCATTTGGAAGTTGGTATTTGGGCTAAAAATAAAGCCTCAGGAAGTGCTGTCCAAGAGATGAATTCCTCCTTTCTGGAAACACGAGACTCATCATCTCATCATCAACTCATCATCTCATCATCGTTAGGTTCCCTAACCCATTTTCCATAAACAGCCTATGGCCTGGCAGGTGGCCAGCTTCCAGATGTCATGGAGGCCTGACCCAGTTCAGAGGAACTGTGCTCAGCAGGCACCTCAGGTTAAGACACATTTGTAATGATAGTCTATAATTTTCCAAAGGAAGGGCGTCCTTGACAAGAATCACCAAGAATTACTGTGTTAGATCAGCCCAAAGAGAGAGCTAAAGATGTCAGTGAAGATGGTTCACTATCGATTCCTGCTGCTGGAGTATGCCAGGGTCTCCTGTGTGCAGGGGAAGGCAGAAATAGATTTTAAGAAGTTGACCTTTAACTAGGCTTCATAGCCTCTTCCATCCAGTAAAATAATACCGCACAGTTTTGAAATGGCACGGGCAAGTGGTATCTGCTGCACCTGTTGGAGGGGGCCGCTAGTTCAGGAATTTTGGGTTTTTAAACTGCAGGAGGCATTTGGAGATAATCTGTGCTTTAACTCTTATTCCCATTTTAGAATTGGGATTTAAAAAGAATATTTGACTTTGGATGCTGAAAACATGATGCCATACACAGATGATGTGTTACAGAATTATTGTACCCTTGAAACCTAAATAATTTTATTAGCCAATGTCACCCAATTTAATTAAAAAATAAAAATAAACCGTCATCCCCCCCCCCCAAGATCCCTTTTGCAGGATTTTTTTTTTCCTTTTTTTTTTGAGGTTTTTGACCAGGATGAGGTTGTCCCTTGGATCTGAGCTTAGAAGCTGATCTGAAATTGTTCTAATATTATATATGTAATATAAACAAGTTTTATTTTGACCGCATATCAGGGTTGTTTACTGGCAGCTAAGACAGGCTTTTGTAGCTCTTGACAATTTTAAATACCCTCATATGAACATTGAAACAGTTGCTCTCTGTTGGTCTGACGAGGACCGTCCACTGCCTACTTCTGTCAGTTCGTTCACATGAGCAAGATGTGTTTTTACTGAACGTGTCATCCCGTAATGCCGTGTTGGCCGGAAATACTGACTTATCAACTTAAACTTAGAACCATCCACAAAGATATCCTTGACTGATAGAGCTCTTTACTACTTGATTGTATCCAGCAAAACGAAAGCCACAGTGGGATACTTCAGTAAACCTCCCAGAAATGTACCAAAAGATAACAATAGAGAGGATTTGAGTACTGTAATGCCTAATAATCTAATTGGTGTGTACAGATGATGGTTTCCAATACCAAAAACACATGTTATTTAAAATGCTATTTCAAAAATATGTTAAGCTGCAAAAAACCTTCAAGCTTCATTAAAGTAAAAATTATATAGACCACATTCTATGATTTTTTTTATAGAAATTGAGAACAAGGTATAACATAATAATCAAAATATAAATTTAAATGTACTTGTCAGAAAGCAAGAGTCTGAAAGAATAAAATAAATACATATTTAACTCAACACTAGGGAAATAAACCTAAAGTAATGTTAAAAGAGTGAAGGAAAGGAATTGATTTAAAAGCCAAGCTTAATGAAATAGAAAATAAACCTAACAAATTAAGCCAAGAGTTGGTTCTTTGGGGGCAAATAAAATTCAATAAAGCAGAAACTCCTGGAAAGCCTGGTCAAGAATAAGGATGCACACACACGAAAAGACTATGAAGAGAAAAGAGAATATTTCTTATACATCAGAAGAGAGTTTAAGTTATAAAAAGATTTAGACTTTAATTCCTATAAATTGAAATGAAATGAATATTTTCTAAGAAGTAGAAAATATTAAGAGATTAGCAGACTTAAGAAAATGAAAAAGTGACTATAAGATTTACCTCCTCTCAGAACACTAGGCCCAGATGATTTTGATGGCTAAATTGTGTCTCTCCATCAAGGAAGAGATAAATCCTTTGTTATTCCTTCCTAGCACTTAGAGAGGGTAGAAATGTTCCCAGTACATTCTTTGAAACCAACATACTCCAATACTCAGGTGAGACAAGGACAGTACCAAAACCAGACAGGGTAGTACTAAAGATTTGTACACTAGAACAGTGTCACTTAGAAAGTATTTTTAAAAAGTCAAGAATAAAATCTGACAGTCAATTCCAGTAGCGTATTAAAGTCATGACCCATGACCAAGTATATTTTATTCTAGGGACACACAGTTCGCACTGGGATTAAATCATGTGGTCAGTGTAATATAAGATGATGATAATAATAGGTAACATTTATTAAATAATTATTATGTGCTCATTTCTGTTCAAAATACTTCATATAGTTTACTCATATCAAGTCTGAGGAAAAGGCATTTGACAGTATTCAACACCCATTCCTTTGAGCCATTTCTGTATTCTATTCTGTACCATTTTTGTTTCAAGTCAGTAATAGAAAGAATTTTATAACTTACTTAGAGTAAGACCTCTACCCTCAAAAGAAAAAAGCAAGCCAGTGGCCCTCATAGAGTATTTGTGAATTAGAATTGAGGGTTTTCAGACATAAGCTTCAGGCAACACCATGCCTTATAGACTAATCTCTGGTTTAGCGCTCCCTTTCAAGGCTCCTACTGCAGGTGCTGTTCTAGTGGTCCACAAAGTGCTAAATAGGGTGCCTTCTGTTATCAGCAGTGTCATACTGATTTTACTAGTTAAAGAACTTTGGCACCTTGGCTTTGGAGTTGAACTGTAATGGGAAATGGAAAAGAAAGAGCTTGAGAGGATTAAAGTCAGGATTCGTTGCAAGTGAGTAATAGCAGAGGGGCAGTTGGTTCAGAGAAAGCATACTCCTACTTTGCCCTACTTCACCTCCATCTCTAATCAGACTCTGGAAGGTAATTGTGAAAACAGGCCTACGTGACCTTGGCACTGGGCTACTGCTTATTTAGCTTGGGCCACTGTTAGCTTAAGTAAACAGCCTTGAGTTTGAATTGTAGTTGGAATCAATAAAGAAAACTCAGAATTATCAAATTTGTCAGCATCTGAAACTGATTGCCAGACCAGCGTTGTCGAAATACAAGCTCTGGGCGTTTTACTCCTGTTGTCTGATTTTTTGATGAGTCCTGGGAGAAAGGGAACAGCTGAAGGGACACAGGCTTCTTTTATGTTGATGTTTGCGCTTACACCTGTAATGGTGTTTGTGTGTGGCAGTACTCGGAAATTTTAGGAGTTTTCCCTCAGATTAGGTTAGTGTTGTGGTTGAAGTGTGTGGAAGCCAAGGAAATCGAGACAAGCAGGTGTAGAGGTTTCTAGTGATGGATGGACCACTGAGACCTGGTGGTGGTGGAGGTCTGGGACATCCACAGGTCTTGTGAGTCAGCTTCAGCCCCGGTGCTAGGCCCTAGTGTAGGAACTTATCATCTTCTTTCCTGTCCCCCAGTACCATGCAGAGACCATCAAGAATGTGCGTGCAGCAACGGAGAGCTTTGCTTCTGATCCCATTCTCTACCGGCCAGTGGCTGTGGCCCTGGATACTAAAGACCTGAGATCCGAACTGGGCTCATCAAGGGCGTGAGTATCCTGGGGAGAAGACAGAGGGAAGGTGCAGTAGGCGGGGCCCCAGAGATGTCCTCAGCAGTCTCTGCCCTGCGGAAGCCATGTTCCTCAGAGGTTAGGTCTGTATAATGAGGCTTTTATTCATCACTGGAAAAAAAAAATGTTGTTTTAATCTATAGCACTAAGAAACTACCAAAAGGGAACCTTTTTAAAAACTATTTCCAAATCTCTCTACCTTTAGGGAGCAATTCGTCTCTTTCCCCTGTCATTAAATAGCATAGCTAAAAAAAACATAGTAGGATTTTCTTGGGTTATTTCCTTAAAATGTACTGGATTAGACAATATGATCTTTTATTCCCAAAGGAAAAAGGTTATTGTTACTTCTGAGATTTGAGCATTGTTGCCCTGGAGGAAAGCATTTCTCCCTACCAGGAGGGCCTGGGCTTCTGCAGCTGGGACCCATGGCTTACTCGTTTTTGTAGAGTGGCACCGCGGAGGTGGAACTGAAGAAAGGAGCCACTCTCAAGATCACGCTGGATAATGCCTACATGGAAAAGTGTGATGAGAACACTCTGTGGCTGGACTACAAGAACATTTGCAAGGTGGTAGAAGTGGGCAGCAAGATCTATGTGGACGATGGGCTTATTTCTCTGCAGGTGAAGGAGAAAGGTATGTCTAAAACCGGCTCCCATCTCTAAATTTCCTAGACACAAGGAAGAGAGGAAGCTTGTTCGGATGGCAGCAAGATTGAGTCCGTGTTCCTTTTATGACTCCTTATCCTCTAAAACAGACTTCAGTCCTGCTTAATCATGCTCTTGGGGGGCATATGATAAGATTTCTTTTTGTTCATCCTCACTACTTTGGGCTCTCTGCTTCCTTCCTTCATCCCTCAGTATGATCTGTACTGGACTCTAGTGTGTCCAGGAGCGATAGCTCATATTTAAGTGCCAGGCAGGCACTATTCTAAGCATCATATATGATTATTTGCTTAAATTTAAAAACAACCTTATGAGTGGGTATTATCCCTGTTTAACAGGGCAGGAAACTGAGGCATGGAAAGGTTAATTGACTTGCCCAAGGTTACACAGTTAGTGAAACTGGCATTTGAACTCTGGCAGCACATCTGCGGCACCCGTGATGTGCTGCCTCCCCGGTCAGTATATGTGGGGAGAGAGGCAGGTGGGCATCGCCTCCCGCCCCTCTTCCTTTCCTATTAGAGGACACATGCCCTCTTTGTGCTTTGCCTCCCCACCTACTCCCATTTCACACACAGGTGCCAACTTCCTGGTGACAGAGGTGGAGAATGGTGGCTCCTTGGGCAGCAAGAAGGGTGTGAACCTCCCTGGGGCTGCTGTGGACCTGCCTGCTGTGTCAGAAAAGGACATTCAGGATCTGAAGTTTGGGGTAGAGCAGGATGTAGATATGGTGTTCGCGTCTTTCATCCGCAAAGCATCCGATGTCCACGAAGTCAGGAAGGTCCTGGAGAAAAAAGGAAAGAACATCAAGATAATCAGCAAAATCGAGAATCACGAGGGAGTGCGGCGGTGAGTGCCCCCACTGCCTGTCCCTGCCTCCGTCAGCCCCAGCCCATCTCTCTGAAGAGCCACATGTATCCTATGAGTACCTGGCTGCCTGTGCATTAGAATGCAGACTCCTGAGCCTGTTCCAGACCCATCGAACCAGAATATCCTAAGGGGAGAAGTGGCATTTAAAAGCAGCTTCCTGCCTCACCCTTCCTTTCCTGTTGTGGAAGGCATTGCTATTTAAAAAGAAGCATCTCGTGTTTGGGGTGCCAGCATCTTGACATTGTTCCAGAGGCTCAGAGACCAACCTTGGAGAGGAACAGGGTCACTGCTCTCAGGGTCAGGAGCCACTACTGTGTTCCTAATCAGAGCACTACCTGTGTGTGCTGGTAGCACTGCCACTGAGAAGAAAGGCAGCCAGCTTTTTATTTTTTTATTTTTATTTTACACCTACAGCACCTGGTCTTCCTAGGTGGTCTCCCATCCAATATTAACCAGGCCAAACCCTGCTTAGTTTCCGAGACAGACGAGATCAGGCACATTCAGAGTGGCATGGCTGTAGACTGGTCAGCTTTTTTAAAAGGGCTCTTTTTGGCCTTTCCACTAGGAGCCGTGTGCAAACTCGAGCCTGATGTTAAACGCTGAGCGTTATCTGGCCTCCTAGTCTTCACTTAGAAAGCAATTGGCTTGATGAGTGGGCTAGCTCTGGCATGATATCAGTTTCCCAGAGGAGAGCATGTGATTCTCCAGGCTTAGACTGTCCTAGCTTAGCTTTACCACACCACACCCCCAGTGCTCACCCATTAGAGCCAAATGATGTGGACAACTTGGTGACTTCTGTTCCTCATTGGCTCCCTACTAGAAACAACTCAGTGAAGCTAAAACCCTAGACCTACTTGGGACGATTGGGCATTGCTTTAGGAGGGAGGGAAGAGCAGCCCCACTTAATGTGTGACCTTGGCTTTGTGTATTAGGTAGCTTGGGGTCCTCCTTTGCCATCCTGATAAGCCCAGCTGACCTAGGCCTCAAGCCAGGCAGAGCCATGTGTCCTCTTGCCTTCTGCAGTTGGAGGGGGCTGCCTCAAGCAGCAGCCCTCAAGTGTCCTTGGCTGGAAGTGATCGTGGACTTTTGTGTCGGGAGCTGTCAGCAGGCCTTAGGTTTTTGCTCTGGAAGTGTAGAGTAGAGATAGCAGAGAGACCTCGGGAAGGGTCTCATGAAATGCAGATGGAGAAGTAAGGCCTATGGTGCTTGGGAGGAGATATCATCCCCCCCTTTGCTCCCCAATGAAATATCCATACTAGGGCTGAAGAAACCTCGCAAGCTGTACTGTTGTTCCACTTTGGGGAACTAAGGTAGCTGGAACACCCCACCACCTCCACGCACCCATGGTGACATCATGAGTGGCTGTCTTGCTAAGTCAGAATCCGAGGAAAAGTTCCTTTGGGTCACTGTACTAGTGGCCCCTATTCTATATAACCTCTCTCTTTCCACCTCTCCTGTTAGGTTTGATGAGATCCTGGAAGCCAGTGATGGGATCATGGTGGCTCGTGGTGATCTGGGCATTGAGATTCCTGCAGAGAAGGTCTTCCTTGCTCAAAAGATGATGATCGGGCGGTGCAACCGAGCTGGGAAGCCTGTCATCTGTGCCACGCAGGCATGTGCCTCTCCTCATGTGCATGTACTTACAGAGGAAACTATAGTCTCTTCCCATGGCCTTTTCCCTACGTCACAAACACGTACATATAGTCCCTTCCTCCCATGCAGCTACACGAAGCCATACCCTCTGCACATACACACTGCCCAGGGAGTCAGCTTGCAGTCCATCTCCAAAGACAGCCCAGGCCATGTCTCACTAATGCTCTGTCCCCTCCCAGATGCTGGAGAGCATGATCAAGAAGCCCCGTCCCACCCGGGCTGAGGGCAGTGATGTGGCCAATGCAGTTTTAGACGGAGCTGACTGCATCATGCTGTCTGGAGAAACAGCCAAAGGGGACTACCCCCTGGAGGCTGTGCGCATGCAGCACCTGGTGAGTTTTTAGGGCTTGCCTGTCCTCCCAGCTCAGGCTCAGGCTTGGGTGGAGGCACACTCTAGTATAAAGCCACCCCTTTTAGTCTTCTGCACCCACATCTTTTATTATTCTCCAAGTTACGAGAGTGAGGAACTGTTTGCTGAGGGTGGTGTGGGGGGGGTGTCTTTTGTGTTTTGCTGTTCTGCCTGCCTCGCCCATACTCCCTCTTCTATTTCCTTCTGTTCCGGAGGCGTTCTCCGTCAGATGTAGCCCACTTTACTGCTGGCTCTTTCCCTTGGCTCGGTACTGGGATATTTGTACCTCTTCCTCTGGACAGTCCAGAGGGCCTGAGTACCTGCCCTACTCTGGAAAAAGCCAAAGGGCTCCTGTTCACAACCATCATCTTTGTTTGGCTTCCATTTTGATTCCCCACCTGTCTCACGGGCAGGTGCCTCCCCAACAAGGGTCGCTGGGCCTGCACTGGAGGCTGTTGCCTGCATTGAGTTGACTAAGCTGACCTTGCATGGTGTCTGCAGTGGGACCTGCTGTGCCGAGCTGATGCACTCATCCAGACTAAGAAGTAGGGTATAAGTGACAGGTGACAGGGCCATAAATAGAAGACAGGTGGGAGGACGGCTAGTCCTGGCTGGACCTGTTTTGAGAGCATCTGGAGAGGAGTCCTAGGTGGTGCTTCTTTCTCCCCCAGGGAGCTAGCTAACTTTTCAAGGCTCTTCTGCTGGGCTATGTCCCAAATCCTGGCTGTTTCTCAGGGCTTGAGGCTGGGTTCCTTTGCCCTACATGCTCCTGTTCTAGAGCTTATTAAAGAGTTAACACAAGGATCAGCTGTCAGAGTTAGTTATGCCTGGGAAAATGAGAGCTACAAATTAACTTTCTCACAGTAGTCCTAGGTCAGCAGTTTATGTATGTAGCTCAGTGAACTTGTCTCTTATCCTGAAAGTTTTTTCAAACTTCTCTATTCCCTTTCCGTCAACAAAGGACACCATGCCCTTTGTGTGACACCCTCTCCTCTGCATTTCCCCGAATTTAAACAACCCCTAAAAATGAACCACTGGACTAGAATCTTCTTTTTCACTTTCTATGTGTCCAATTATTGGCTTAAATGGCCTCTAGAGAAGACTGTCATTTATAATTTAATATTCTTTTAGTGATGAACCAAGACATCTTGGCTGTTCCTGTCCCCTGTCCTTTGGCTGCATGTATTCCATTCTTGCAGGAAAAAATCTTTAACTGAGTAAATCCTGCCACACATCTGCTTATACTGTCAAATTAATGAGATATTACTGATTCTTCCCTTGCCCATCATTCTCTAAGATTCTGGTAATTGCATTATAATCCTCTAAAGCTTAGATTTTCTTTCTAATTCTCATTATTACCTGAGCAGGTGGTCTGTAAATAACTTGGTGGCTTTCCTCGTGCCTTTTAATCATTAGGTTTTAATCAGATGTCTTGTTAAACTTATCTGCATGCTTCCACAGGCATCTGTCTCCACATGGCTGTCCAGTATGCCCTCACAGGTTCACTAGTTTTAACTCCCTGTTCAGAACATGGTTAAGCCGCCGCGTGGGTTTGGCTTTGTGACCCCAACTTCCCAATGCTGCTCAGTGCCTTTCATGGCAGGCCATTGGAAAGGCTCATATCATAGCAGCCCTATGCCTGAAGCCAAGCAAAGTGTTCCATGTGTGTGTGGAAGCAAGGCAGTAAGCCCTGGAGAACCAGACAGCCATGTGAGGAAAGAGGGCCTGTTCCTTTCTGTAAGCTGTGTCATGAGGCAGCGTGGCCAAGCCTGCCAGGGAGTGGCATGGGCCCAGCCTGGGCATGTTTCCATGCTCAGGTGCTAGAGCCTGCTGCCATGTTGGCTCCCTCCACCCCCACCTCCAATCAAAAAAATCCAGAGTGGAAGAACCAATTTCCCCTCTGATGGAAGGGAAGCAAGCCACAGCAGTTGGTGTTGGAAATTCTGCACACATACCCGAGCAGGCCTGCATCACCCTGCCTATGCATCTGCCTGAAGCACAGATTTAGCCAATTAACCTAAGGTTACCTTCTTCTCTGATTAATTCCCCATTCTGTCTATCCATGTTGTTGTCTCTTGTTTTTTTTCCTCCTTTTTCCCTCTTCCTTGCCTTCCCTCCCCCCTAAACCTTACAGATAGCTCGTGAGGCTGAGGCAGCCATGTTCCACCGCAAGCTGTTTGAAGAACTTGTGCGAGGCTCAAGTCACTCCACAGACCTCATGGAAGCCATGGCCATGGGCAGCGTGGAGGCTTCTTATAAGTGTTTAGCTGCAGCTTTAATAGTTCTGACGGAGTCTGGCAGGTAGGGCCCTAAGGGCAGGTAACTCTGTAGGATAACCAGCCTCTTCTCCAGCTGCTCTAGAAGACAGTCAGGACCCAGCCCTGCAGTTGGGGCCTGGGCCCCAGAGCCTCTTTTCTCATCTCCAGGAAGCCAGCCAGGGAGCTCAAGGCAGGACAGGACCAAAGGGTCCTTCAGCTCGGTAGGCACAGATAGTGTCACAGGCACCTAGTGAAGGACTGGTTCCTGAGTCTTGATTTTGCTCAGAGGAGGAGCCCTCCTCTTGGCCTTTGCACTCAGGGACACATTCCTCACCAGTGGTCTGTGTGACTACCCCTCCTTCTTCCATTGTGACCCAGCTCTGACAAAGCACTGTCCCCCTGTTGTCCCTCTGGACGGATGTTGCTCCCCTAGATTGCCCGTGAGGCAGAGGCCGCCATCTACCACTTGCAATTATTCGAGGAACTCCGCCGCCTGGCGCCCATTACCAGCGACCCCACAGAAGCTACCGCCGTGGGTGCCGTGGAGGCCTCCTTCAAGTGCTGCAGTGGGGCCATAATCGTCCTCACTAAGTCTGGCAGGTAGGAGGTGGCAGCAGCTCCCTGGGGATGCCTTGCTCGCGCCTTTTCTTGGGGGTCCTGGGAGCAGTGTACTGAACAGTGCCAGGATGGCATTAAGCTAAGGTAAGACCTCCTGCCTGCCACCTGGACCCTTCAGGGTAGGAGCTCCCTGGCCTGAAGGACTCCAGGCAGCACTTGTAAGGCATGGGGGACCATTTGGATCCAAAACAAGTTTACACCCTCTAGATGAACTAGATGACAACAGACAGACTGACTCCAAATGATTATTTGGCATTTAAAGGCTGGTCCTCTAAAATAGTGAAAGACTACCAGCTTTCGTTATTCTAGTTACTGTGTGCTCTTTAAAAATTTAGTTGGAAAATTAGTGCTGTTCACTGACGTGCTCTTTGGTTGGGGCACGTGCCCCTATCTGTCTGAGCCCTGAAGATAAGTGGGTTGTGGACCAGGGAAGCGTATCATATTGTCTTGTCGGCACTCTGGGGCCATGCAGCCAAGCTGAAGCCTGTGTTTGGCCTTGGACATGGAACCCTTTCCTGGTCCTGGACTTTGAGTCTCACAGTCTAGTGGTGTGTTCCTTGTCCCTTGCCCACAGGGCAGCTAGGGTTTCCTGGAGGAGAAGCAGACAGGCAGTCCCCATGCACCAAGGAGCAGCAGGTACAGCTGCATATAGATAAGATCTGAGCATATTCCCTCAGCAGACAGCAGCTGTGACCATTAGGGTTGACCTTTATGAGAGGCCTAACCTTTACTATCTGGCTATTTTTAGCTCCACTCTTCTGGGGTTTCACTCCCGGCTGGTCCTGATTTCAGCAGTTGCTTCCCTATGAAAGTCTTGTATGAGGCCCAGGCCTCAAGCAGGCCATTCTCTTATGTGACATGGCTTGTTTCCTTGGCACCTATTGAGTGTCCTCATAGCTTGCATTCTGGGGCAGTCCCTCCTGTACGCTCTTCCCCCCCTCCTGAGATACATCTGCAACTACAAGTATGCTGTGTCAGTGTTTAAGGAAGCGCCTGACATTGGGACTTCAAAAGGGTCCCTTCCAGAGGAGCCTTCACAGGCAGAGCCTCCTACACTAACACTTCCATCTGGTCTTGCCTCCTGGCTAGCACCCAGATTTCTAAGCCTCACTAGATACTCAGATGTGACTTGGTCTCTAGAGCTTAGTTGCTGGGCCTCTTTCAGGGACCTGGGGGCCCCAGTGCTGGGGAGAGGGCCCAGCCGCTGGGAAGGCTTGGGTTGTAGATTCCCAAGGGGGCTGGTAGACTATTCCTGTTCTTTGCAGATGTCGAGAGTCAAGTGCTGTTCACATGCTACTTGCCTTGTAGCTGTTGCTGGCAAGAGGAGTGGGTGCTGGTGAGGTTGGGCCAGGGCTGTGTCACTGTGCCAGAATGGAAAATTTCGGAGGGGATTCTGCCAGTTAGAGGCCATGTGGGGAAAGTGGGTGAGGCTGACCATGCTGAGTCAGTAGGATCCTGGGGCCCTGCCTGTGGGGAGGGGTGGGGGGCAATGGGGTCACATAGCTATGAAGGAAAGTTATGTGCTATGGAGGATATGAAAAGAGGGACTGCCCCAGCTGTAGGAGCAGCTCCCCACTCCCACAGTGGGGGACCAGGGAACGGATATTGAAATGGTCAGAGCCTCTGGCATGCATAATAAGTTGGATTAGAGGGTGAGCTGTTGCTGAAGGCCCTGGGAGGCTCCTGGGACACTGTTTAATGGTCTCTTTTGCCTGACCCCCATCCTGTCTCAGGTCTGCTCACCAGGTGGCCAGATACCGCCCCCGTGCCCCCATCATTGCTGTGACCCGGAATCACCAGACAGCTCGCCAGGCCCACCTGTACCGTGGCATTTTCCCTGTGGTGTGTAAGATGCCAGTGCAGGAGGCCTGGGCGGAGGACGTGGACCTCCGGGTGAACTTGGCCATGAATGTTGGTACGTGCCTGGGAGCACGGGGTAGAGCCTGTAGGGTTGGAGGGGGATGGTTGAGGACTGGACTCTCAATGATCCTATGAAAAGGGGAAAATCTAGACCTTAGGGTGCAAGAGCCCTGGCTGCCCTCACTGGAACTCCTGCATCCCCTTCCACCAAGTCCTGAGCTGAGCTCAGGAGGCAAGGAGGGACCTTTGAGTTTTGGGGCTGAGCAGCCCAGTTCTGGCCACACTCATCCAGTCTAGGGCCCAAAGCAAAGGATCCTGGATAATCAGGGTTGTCCATTTTTTGGCATCTGCTCATTACCAAGGTTTTTATGAAATTGGCCAGAGTCCTGCACTGTGGGGTGGCACACACACAGATTATGTACTGATGTGGCCTTTGTCCCTATATAAGTGTAGGATGCCATAGGATGAGAGGAAGCAGCTAGCTCTGACCTTGGGCAAGGCTCTCCACCCTCTAGAGTATAAAATGAATGATGTCCAAAGGTCCCTGCCAGCTCTGGCATCTCAGTGATAAGGAAATAAGCCTCCCTCATCCCCTTCTTTTGGGCTGTGAGGCTGGCGCCACCTTGTGATGTAAGGAAGTAATGGTCAGCCAGCTCTGCTTATTGTCTCTGGCTATGGGACAATGTCCCAAGTGCATACCAGCCTGACTTGACATTTACTCACCCACATCTTCTCTTCCTCCAGGAAAGGCTCGAGGCTTCTTCAAGAAGGGAGATGTGGTCATCGTGTTGACTGGCTGGCGCCCTGGCTCCGGCTTCACTAATACCATGCGTGTAGTACCTGTGCCGTGATGGGCTTCAGAACACATCCTCCAGCCCCTGTCCCATCCCGTTCCCCCAAACCATCCTTTAGGCCAGCAATGCTTGTAGTGCTCACTTGGGGCTGTAGTGCGTCACTGGTGGGTTGGGACGCCAGAGAAGATTAACGCTTCTATGAAACATGGCTGTTTTTAAGACCCTGCTCAGGTGGGGTACCCCAGAGCCAGGCTGCCCACCTTAGGGCTTCACCTAAGCAAGAGAGAAGCAAGGGTGCAGGACTGGAGGCCCCGGAGCTTAACACAGAGGGCAGCAGCTCCTGCTCTTCATTTGCACAGTCCATTCAGTTCCTTTAGAAACGGGTACTCAGAGAACCCTCAAGCCTGGCCTGGAGTCAGTAGACAGCCATCAAGAGAGGAGCCTTTGGGCATGAGGCAGTGGTTCCAGTTGAGTAGAGTCTGGCCCTGGCCTTTACTTGCTTCTCCAACCCCCTCAGCCTCCTTCACTCCCACCTTGTGCACTATGCTCTTCTGTTCCTACACTCCACTCAGCTGTTGCTGCAAAAACACTCCACCCTCCAACTTCGTTTTCCCTACTACAGCCACCTCCAGGCCTGTTGCTATAGAGCCTACCTGTATGTCAATAAATAGCAGTTGAAGCATCTGTTGCCTCTCTTTTCTGATGGGGGAGAGGGAGTATGAGCCCTGCTCTTTGAGTAGGGTGAAAATGGCAAAGAGCTTGGAAGCTCCCGCATAGCAGCTCAGGCCACTTGCTATCCTGTCCATCTCCAGGACGCAGAGGTTGGGAAAGCAGTACTTGACCATGGGGACTGGTTATTTCTTTCAGTACTCGAGTGGCTTGATGGCTGGATCTGTAAAAGCTCCAGCAGCTGGGGATGTTTTAATGACACATTAGAACCAAAGATGAGAGGGCAATG
This sequence comes from Eonycteris spelaea, assembly GCA_003508835.1. Lineage (NCBI taxonomy): Eukaryota > Metazoa > Chordata > Mammalia > Chiroptera > Pteropodidae > Eonycteris > Eonycteris spelaea. The sequence continues at coordinate 2,668,875 of PUFA01000103.1, read as the reverse complement.
ACAGGGGCCTCTCCCTCCTGCTCTGGTAAGTAAACCAGGAGTGAACTGGCCTTTGTCCTACCCTGCCTCAGGTCTTCATACAGTAGTGGCTCCTAAGGGACCTGTGGGATGAGATCCTGGTTCCTGAGACCAGTTCCTGCCCCACTTCCCAGACAATTGTAGACTTGGGCTTCCTTTGTGTCCCTTCTGTGTGCTGGTGCCCTCCCTCCATGATAACAGCTGGGTCAAGGAAGTGGGAGAGGAATGGAAATGGAACCAAATCTGGCTTGCAACTTCACCCTCTGAAAACTCCCCAAACCAAGCCTTACCTGGTGAGGATCAGTAAGGGGCCCTTAGGCTGGAAAGCTGGGAGAACATGCGTTTGGTCCCACTCTCAAGGCCCAGTTCTTTGCCACATCCCCAGCAATCTCGGCCCTTCTTGTGTTTCCCTACTCAAGTCTCTGGCCATTTTTAGTCCAGACTCTTCAAAAGCATGTTACTTAGGAAACACTGAACTTTACAACTCTGGGAAAAGGGCACCACAGCTGTCCAACTTTTACGTTCAACATCCCTCTGGTGTTCCCCACTCATGTCCCTGCTACTGATTGGTGTGGAGGAAATCGAAAGCACCCCCGGGGCTCTGTTGAGAGGGTTTGGAGGGCAGGAGTCGGTTGCTGCAGAGCACCAACCTCCAAGACTGGAAGGGCTGAAGAAGAATGCGGAGGGTCCGGGATCTTGCTGTATCGCGAGTTGCGGCCGCGATCGTGGCTTTGGTCCAGACTGGAAGAACAAGCAGTGGGATCCGCGCTTTGCATGGGCCCCACCTGTGCCTGGAGAGGGCCAATAGATAGGGCCCGTCCCACACGGGCAGCCAATAGGCGGGAGGAGGCGGGCCCTCAGGGCGGGCGGGGGCGGGGGTGGGGGCGGGGCGGCGCCAAGACCCGCCGCTGAGTCCCCGGCGCTCGCTGAACGCACAGCGATGACCGCTCTGAGCATGGCTGAGGCCGCCGAGGCGGGCAGGTAAGGGTCTGCGGCCCGCAGGCCGGACTCCGGAACCCCGAGGCTGCCGCGGGGGGCGGGGCGGGGCCCCCTGAGCCCGGGTGCTTTCTGCCCGGGGTGCAGACACTTCCCCGCCGCCGGAATGCGGGCTGGGCTTCAGAGCTGCGCCGCGCCAGCTGGGGGCGCCTCGGGGGCTGTGGGGTGTTCACGGCGGGGCACGTTAGCTGGGCTGTCTGCGCTCCGCGAGAGGTGTCCGGACCTGGAGATGAGAGACATCCGGCGCATAAGGGCGACGCCGAGTACCCTCCTTGGGACGCCTCCTGTGGTCCACCCTCCCATCCCCCGCCACCATCGCTGTTCATTCATTCACTTGGTCATTCATTCATTCTTCAGTCACATCGACCCCCAGTCCTGACTGTCCCCCACCCCCCGCCACAAAGGCTGGCGCTTCCTTACTGACCCCCGAGGGGTGGGGGGCGGTGTACGGTGTAGCCCCTCCTTCCAGCCAGGTCTGCAATTGTAGCGGCCCGAGGCGGCCCCGGAGACAGAGTGGAGCTGTCCCGGCAAGACTCGGCCGCACCCGTTCATCAGGCCCGTCCCGGTTGGGCGGGCTGGGGCCGATCTCTCAGCCTCAAGATCTGATACAAAGTCGCCCTGGGAGGATAGAAAGTTCTTGCAGCTGGGAAGGGGCAAGGAGGCAGGGCAGGCGGGAGGTGGCGTGTCAGGTGGCATCAAGAATTGTGGCCTCTGTCCCTTGAGGTCTTGGGGCCCTGGGTAGTGGGATTATTTGAGGAAGACAGAGCTAGTGGATGAGGCCCTAAGTTCCTGCCCTTGCCCAGGTTCCTGACCCTACAGTCTGAGCTCTGGAGGGCAGCCTGTCACCCTTGGCCAGCTAGTACTGGGGCACATGGGGTGAATATGTGAATGCTGTGCCCACTCCTCACAGGTATGTGGAACGGGCAGAACGCTTTGGGCCTCTCTCTGCCCAGTGGGTTCTTACCCAGCTGTTATTTGTTCTTCTTTACTTTTCCTCCTACTCCCCACCCCCGCCCCCTGCATGATTGTTTAAGGGTGCCATCCTTGCAGGCATGGGGCTCCTAGGGAATGAAAGAGAGTGCCTTGACCATTTGTGATGTATTTGTGCACCTACAGCTGGCTTTGAGGTCCAGCTCCTTTGAGAGTAAAGACTTCCAAGGTTACAGGGAGAGGTGGGTAGAGGGTGTCCCTCACATCCTGCAGCGAGAGGGACAGTTCTCTGGTCATGCTTGCTGGAATCCAGTCCAGTCCATGCTGGTAGACCCTCTCAGTATGACAGGGCCAGTTAAGCAGTGAGCATCTCTGGAGCAAATGGGTAGTCAAGAGGGTGAAGTTGACAGAGGCTGATGCTGAGCTTCTGGGGGAGTTTCCGCTGAGGCCAAATCAAAGTTCTTCTTGACTTGCCTTTGGGAGAATGTTCTGAATAGCCTAAAGGGGATAGCCCAGGTCCTATCCATGTCTTGATATTACTGGTTGCTTTCAAATGTCTGGACTTAGGTGAGTCCGCTAAGCCTTAGTACAGACTAAAAAGACCTGAGTGTCAGTTCACCCACCTGGGATGCCTGCCCCCTGAGGTTGAGGTCGGTGGTACCCGAATGCCTTTTTATAACAGCCAACCTCCCTGAAGCTCTTCCAGGATCCTGCTTGGGTGGCTCCTCCCAGTCCTTAATCTGGTTAAGCCATGGCTTTGGCACTTAAATGCCACATACCATATTTATCAGACTAGTGTGAAGAGCCTCGCTCTGGGAATCAGAAGTGAAATTGCAGCCTCTTGCTGTTCCTGTTTTGCTGTGACTTGGGGACAAATCAGGTCACCTGTCTGGGACTGCTTTGCTATCATAAGGTAAGGCGATTAGATACTGTAGGCTCCTAGCCTAAAGCCTTTCCATGTGGCCGTTCAGTGATTCTGCTACCTAGCCTGTTTCCCCTCAATTTCTAAAGGTATTATTTCTTTACATCATTTCCTCTTTGCCATGTCTACTAATGAAAAGCATTCTTTGGCTTGAAGTCCATCTTGGCCACTGTGCTGCTGTTCACCTGGGCTGCATGCAGGGCATCGATCTGTCACCACCTGTTATTACCAACCTTTGAAGCTTTGGTTAATTCTCCAGCTATTTACTAATGTAGAAAAAGGAGGAGGAGGGGGGCAGAAGCCCCTGGGCATGGAGCTTCCTATGTAATTCAGAAGGAACTGCTTCCCCAAGGAGGACCTGCCTGCTACAGCGCTGATGCCAAAGGAAGGCTTCATTCCCCAGAGTATAAGCCTCTGCTGGGCAAGCCGGTTCCTCCTTTTGCCCTACCACAATTGCACATTTTTATTAGTCTAGAAATGCCTGGTCATAATTTAGGACTGGTGTGTTTTTATAACCTGTGTAAGTTGAACCAAGCTTTAAGTCCTCGTCTTAAATTATTGTGTTCCTCAGGTGATGTTTAAAATCCATTATAAAATAACAATGTTAGTTTTTTAAATAGACATAAGTTTTTGGCTGGCACTATTTTTTTTTTAACATGAAGTAAAAAGCACATAAAGAATTAGTTTAAATCAAACATGAATTGTTTTTCCTTCTAAAGTGTTGACATGTCATATCATTGTTACATTTTAAATAATTGTCAAAATCCAGTATCCTTTTTTTCTCTAATTTAAGGTCAGAGCAGCAGCATGGGTGGTATGCCTTAGCAAACAACTGTGACCGGTTATAAGAATGTTTTTCTATCTCTCCTATAGAAAAGAAAATTAAATATTTCTGATACATGTTAACATTAATCAAATTATTTGAAACTTGCCCATAATCATCAGGGCCACACAAAATGCTATTTTAAAATAATTTTTGAATTTGAACTTTGTAAGGATGACTCAAAATTTTAAAATAAACCAGTGACAGTACTTCAGAATTGATATTCATTCATGCTGGGCTTCCTTGATTACCAAATAAGTTGAAAAATGTTTATATTTTTAAAAATATAACTACAATACCATTTTCATATCTGAAAAAAATAACAGTAACTTCTTAAAATCATCAGGTATCTAGTCAGCATTTAAAGTTCCCCCATCATCTCATAAATCTCACAAATGTTTTTGTACTATTAATTTAATAAGGATCTAAATGAGATTTTACAGTTGCTTGACACACCGAAACTATATATATCTATATCTGTAATCTCTTGTAATCTCTAGGTTCCCCTTCTATTTCTTCTTCTTTGTTGTTGCAATTCATTTGTCGAAGAAACATTTATTTTTCCTATATCTTTTCCCAGTTCGTTGATGTTGTTTAAAATATTCCTCTGACTCTTATATTTTCTATAAATAGAGAGTTGGATCTAGAATTTGATCAGCTTCAAGAGGTATTGAGCACTTGGGGAAGCACATAAGGCCTAGCTAGTTATTTATCTTTAGAGGATGGTAGCAGCCATTGGTGATTATTTCAATTAGGCTCATTGTTTCATTAGGGAGGGATCTCAAAATGGTATTACCCTAATTCTATCACTCATCATTTATTAGTTTGAATCTTCCTATGAAAGAAATGTCCCCTCTTCAACTATTTGGTTGCCATGAGGTATAGCTAGTACTAGAAAGGTAGAATTAAGAACTAACTCTTTCCTTTTATTTACAAGTTTTCAAAATAATGAGATGGTTCCCTAGTATCCACCAAAGATAACCAAAGAGTCCTCTTTCTATTATTATAGTCTAATGGATTTAAACAGATTGGATGTGTTTCAGTCCGTTGTAGACATCGTTCTTATTGAGTCTTTGTGCCATGGTTTCCTTGCTCTCTGGTATGATTAAATATTTATGCCTATTTGTGCATTTCCTACCCCAAATCTGAAGTACCATTTCTCCAAGGAGTACTGGTTCCTTTTAGTGGAAAATGGTATTTAGAGAACACAATCTAAGCACCAAGATTATTGCTAGCTGAATGTTTATTTTTAAATTAATCAGCATTAGATTTATATTTTAAATCCATTTTGTTGCTGATCAAATTAAAGTTGTATTTCCTATCATTTTGGCAGTCATAGGCTACATTTAAAAACCTAATAAAAGTGAAATACTCTCTTTCCAGAAATGTTCACCTTTGTTCAGACACAGCAATTTAGCTCCAAATTCCAGGAGTTCACAGACCTATCCTGCAACCCTTGCCTGGACTCCAGGGTCCATTAGACTGTCAACTGGAATCCATAAAGATGGAAGAGGACTTGGGAGGACTGGACATAACCAGTTGATCCCACATAAAAGCAGCAGTGGCCCAGGAGAAGAGAGTTTAGGAGTGGCCACGGCCTAAACCTGTACTGGTCACACCAACAATGGAGATCTAGTTTTATCAAGAAAGGAACATGACGACAAAGGTTTGGTCCTTGGCAAAGATCACTAAATAGAGTGAGGTCCACTGGAGTGTTGGAAAGAACTTTCTAATAATCAGGGCTGCAGTAATATACGTGATGGGCGATATTCACATGTAGGCACGTATTTTGAAATTCCGTGTGCCTAGCTGATACGCCACTCTTTCACTCACTCAAAATATTTATTTCCTTACACCAAGTTCCTTGATGTGGATAACACTAAACAAGTTTTTTTTTCCCTTTAAGTCATTCTCAGATGTAGTCATCGTGATATAATAACAGGAAGGGCCTGAGCTTTCAGAAAGACCTCGATTTAAATCCTTAGCTAATGCTGAGCTACTACTAGCTCTGAGCATCCCTTTCTTTATCTATGAAACAGAGTCGTATCTGGCCCACTTAAAGGTTCTCAGGCTGTGTAATGACCTGATACACAGTAGGTACTCAGCAAAAGTTAGTTTCCATGCAGTGCCTCCAGCTTTCAGGATCTCAGACCAGGACTCTGAAAATTCAGCCATGGCTCTAAGAAAAGCTTGACCTGTTTTTCTTTTCAAGGTACACATTCAAATTTACGTCTATAAAAATAAACTTTTTATATTGAGATAATTGTAGAATCCTATGCAACTGTATGAAATAATCATGTGCCTTTCACCCAATTCTTCCATTGATAACATCCTGTTTGACAATAGCACAACCAGAAAATTGATGTTGATATAATTCATCGATCTTGTTCAGATTTTACCAGTTTTACATGCACTCATTTGTGTGTGTGTGGGGGGGGGGTTGGTGCAGTTTTTATCACATGTGAGGATTTGGCAAAGTTCATTTTTAAAATCAAGATTTCTTTTTCTGTTGGATTCTGAGGATTTCTATGTAAGAAGAATGAGGTTTTAGGAATTTGGAATTTCAGAGGCATTTATTAATTAATATTGCTGTGCACTGGGAACAAGTTTTTTTTCTTGCTGTATGCTTCTTCCTTTTAATTCTTTTCACCAAGTGAAAATAGTTTGTATATTGTGATCATAAAATTCAAGCAAAGTATAAAGAAGAAAATAAAAAACACCTGAAATCCCAACTCATGGAGAAAAATATTGTTAGAATTTTGGTGAACATTCTTTCCACATATTTTATTTTATTATGCATGCTGTTCTATATAATGCTTTTTCCAGTATTATATAATGCCATCCTTCCATGTTAATATAGACTTATTTTTAATAATTTTTAATAAATAACTTGATAAATACCATTTTAATAGTTATATAGCCTCCCAGTCTATGAATAAACCATAATTTGTTCATGCCCTATTGTTTTTTTCTCTTCTAACTACACTTCAGTGAACATTCTTATACATTTAAATTTGTGTCTATTTATTTCCTTGGAATAAATTATTAGAAGTGGAATTTATGAGTCTAATGGGTATCTACATGTAAAATGTATGTAATCTTCTCACACTGCCTTACACACAGTAGTGTGAGACTGCCCATTCACCAACATGTTGATCAACAGTAGATATTATTAAACTTTAAAGCCTTTGAAATTTAATAAGTAAAACAAGATATCATTTCTGCTTTTTTATATCTTTTTTTGATGATTTTAAAAGGATCGTATGCCTGTTATAATAATTTCAAACAAAATAGAAATGATAAAAGTGACAATCATCCCATAATTCTCCCTGAGATATAATCACTGTTTTTTGATGTATACCCTTAAGTAAAGAGTCTTTTAAATTTTATAAATGGACTATATCTTGCTAACTAATCTGTACCTACTTTTCACTAAAGAACATGGACTTTTTTCCATATTAGTACATGCTACTATACTTTTTCTTTTAGTCAATTGCATAGGAATCTATTAATAAATTATTTTGGTATTTCCATTTTTCTCATCATTGTTAGCCATATAAATATAGATTTTTGCCTACTTGTTCAGTCATTTTCTTATACCTAGTTCTGTTAAATGGAGTTGCTGGATCAAAGGATTTGCATTTTTTAAGGCATTTGATATATGTCAAAAAAGTTAACTCAGTTTTCAGTTCATGGGCGCTAAAAATGTTTATTTTCCACATTCTTAGTAATATTGAGCACTATACTTTTAAAATGTTTACCAACAAAGTAGGTTAGAGATTTCTTCTTTTGTGACTTGCCTGTTCATATTCTTTACTCACTTTTCTTTTAGATTGTTTACCTTTTTCTTATTGACTTGGATGCACTCATTATATGTTAAAATATTAATCCTTTGTCAGTTTAAATTTTGATATATAAAGGTTTTTAATTTTTTGTGATTAAATATTTTCTTGTATGTGTTCTGGGTTTTATATTTTGTTTAGAAAGAACTTTCCTGATATTTAAGTATTCTCCATTTTATTTTGGTTCTTTATTGATTTAGAAAATATTTGAATGTTTAATCTACCTGGAATTATTTTTGTGAATGGTGTGAGGTAGCCAGTTGCTCCAATACCATTTATTGGACAACCCATTCTTCTCTTACTTATTCGAAATACCTTCTTAATTGTATTGTAAATTCTAGATACCCATAGATCATGTTCAGGACTTCCTCTAATGTTCTATCATTCTATTAATCTTCCTAAACCAGTAAATACTGTGTTATTTTAATTGCTCTAGCTTCGTTGTTTGTTCTGACATCTGGTAGGGCAAAGCTCTTGCATTAAATTTGAGATAAATTTGCTTCTTTAAAACTTTGAATCTTTCACTCAAGAACAGAGTTTATCTCTCCATGTATTCAAGTCTCCTTTTATGTCATTTAAAAAATGTTTATGGTTTTCTTATATATTTTTCTGCATTTTAAAAGTTCATTTTTGGGTATCTTATATCTGTCGTTGGCATATGAACAGAATCATTTCCCCAAATATATTTTATAAGCCATGATTGCTGTTGATCTATAAACTACTGATTTTTATGTTGATCTTGTAACCACTATTATAATAATTAACTCCATAAGAGTTCATTATGTGTCTATGCCAATCACAGCCCTGTCTAGCCCAGTGCCCAAATACAAAAATATCTGGGCCATTTTCTTATGTTTTTTATTTTTATTTTTTCAGTTGATTATATGTCCTCTGGGTAGTTTACCATCTTTCAAATAATAAGCAGCTTTTAAATATATAAACCTTTTATTTCTTTTTCTTGTCTTTGTGCAATGACTAAAACCTTCAGAATAATGTTGAATAATGGTGGCAAGAGCAGGCGTTCCTAGGGGATTTCCACCATTTTGACAATCTGGGGTTCTTCCGGGAGGAAGAGGTCCCAGAGCCCAGCAAGCTCCTTAAAACTAGGTCATCGCTCAAGAATCTGAACCCTTAGTTGCTGCATAGCTTGGCGGAGCCTGCAAGAGCGCGCAGAGCCGGGCCCTGTTTTGTGTGTCGCCAGCCGCGGGGTTTGGAGGGGACACGGATCCAAGAGGGGCGTAGGCTCACTCTGCAGGGCGGCAAGGAGATGCTGGAGCAGCTGCTGCATTCCCCACAGCGCCTCCAGTCTGCACCAGCTTTTACTCTTACCACTGGAGGACCCACCAGTCCCCACACACGGGCGGGCGGAGGGAGGGTGGGGGTACGGGCAGGCGGAATCTCTGGCGCCCTGGCCGGCCACCGCCTGGCGGAGCCAGGCTAAGTGCAGTGCTGGCATTCTGGGTGCGGCTGCCCTCTGGGCGGTGCAGAAAATGAACTTGTGGTTCCCTGGCTCGGCAGATACTCCCCAGGGGTGGAGGAATGTCAGGGGAGCATGGCTGGAGAAGGGTGGACCAAGCAGTGAGGCTGCCGGCAAGAAGATCACCTCCTCCCTCCCAGACTGCAAACAAGCCCCTCAGGGAACCTGGAGAGGAACAGACAATCCCTTGTCCTTCTCACATCCTCCAGTATCTCTGTGTTTTTTTCCCTGAAAGGAAGCCATGATCCAAGGCTGGTGTGATGCTGAGCTGGCGGGTGACCCGAGTTTCCAGCCGTACTCAGCAGCAACCTCACATGTGCTCAGAGGCCTGACCTTACCGCCCCACCCAGGGATGTAGTCGCTGGTCTGGTGGAGGAGGAATGATGAGCAGGCCTTTAGCGCTCCAGTCTTCATACCCTGCACACCAGTGCTCCACAATTGTCCTGGCTGAAGTTTCCCAGCCTCTCCTGGTTACTGAAGTTAGTGACTGCGTTTCAGTCTTCTGCTACTGGGCCTCTCAGCAAACTGCACTGCTCTCCCATTTCTTTTTTGAAACACTCCTCAAGCTTTAACAACAGCCTCTTACCCCTGGTTTTCCTTCTACCTCTTGGGCCCTTCTCTCCTAACCTCCCTGAGGGACTCCTCTTTCTGCTCCCCACAGCCTGTAAGTGTTGTAGTTTCTGAGGTTCCACACTTCTCTCTTCTCTCTCTCCCTCCTCCTGGAGATATAGTAGACTTTCCTGTATCCTCCAGCTTCACAGCCCTGAATTCAGTCAACCAGGGATGGGATGTATTGGGAAGGGGGAATTGCAGAAACTTCCAAAAGCAAAACTTGAATTTTCCGTGCAGGGAGAACTACACTGAATCCACATGAATGAAGTGATGTGTAGGTATACCTTGCTGTAGTTGTATGCCAATATCAGTGATATGCAAATGACATCATTTTATGTAAGGGACTTGAGCATCCTCAGATTTTGGTATCCTCAGGGAGGAGGGGAGGCCTGGAACCAATCCCCTTTCAATACCAAGGGACGACTGTATAATTCACATAACGTAAATTCATTCTTTTGAAGTGTACAATTCAGTGGCTTTTAGTGTATTCACAAAGTTGTGCAACCATCATCACTGTCTAATTCCTGAACAGTTTCATCAGCCCCAAAATGAAGCCCTGTGCGCATCAGCCACTTCCCATGTCTCTATGGGTTTGCCAATTCTAGATATTTTCTGTACATGGATCATATAATATGTAGTCTTTTGTAACTGGCTTCTTTAACTTAGCATAATATTTTTAAGGTTCATTCATGTTGTAGCATCTATCAGTACTTTATATCTTTTCATGGCTGAATTATATAGTCCACTGTCTAGTATATCATATTTTGTTCATCAGTTGATGAGTTTTTGAGTTGTTTACATTTTTGGCTATTATGATAATGATTATCATAATATGAGCATTTTTGTGCAAGATTTTATGTGGATATGTTTTCATTTCTCTTGGGTATATACCTAGGAGTGGAACTTCAGGGTCATATACTAACTTCGCACTTGCACCAGCATTCTCCGAGGGTTCCAGTTCCCCTACGTCTTCATCGACACCTGATATTGATTATAGTGGGTGTGGAGCGGTGTCGCATTGTGGGTGTGATTTGCATTTCCCTGTTGACTAATGATGTTGAACATCTTTTCAGGTACTTATAGGTCTTTGATATCTTCTTTGGAAAATGTTTATTCAAACATTTGCCCATTTCAGTTGGATTATTTGTCTTTTTATTGTTCCGTTTTAAGAGGTTTTTTTTAAAAAAAAAGTTTTAAATTGTGGTTAAGAAAAACACATAACATGAAAATTACTACCTCAACCATTTCTGAGTTCATCGATACAGTTCAGTAGTGTTAAATATGTTCACATTGTTGTGCAATCCATCTCCTAAAGTTTTCGTCTTGCAACACTGAAACACTATACTCTTTAAATAACTCTCCGTGTTCCCCTCCCTCCTGCTCCTAGCAGTCGCCATTCTCCTTTCTGTTTCTATGAATCCGACCACTCTAGATACTTCATATAAATAGGACCATACAGTGTTTGTCTTTCTGTGACGGCGTATTTTGCTTAGTATAATACCTTCAAGGTTGTGAGAGTTCTTTGCATAATCAAGATACTAGTCTCTTATCAGAGATATGATTTGCAGTTTTTTCTCCCATTTGTGGGTTGTCTTTTTACTTTCTTGATGATATCATTAGCAGTACAAAAGTTTCTAATTTTGATGAAGCTCAAATTATATACTTTTTCTTCTGTTTCTTGTGGTTTCGGTGTCGAATCTTAAAAGGCCATTGTCTGATCAAAGGTCACAAAGATTTACACCTGTTTTCTTCTGAGATTAATAGTTTTAGCTCTGACATTTTTGAGTTCATTTTTGTATATGGTGTGAGGTAGGGGTCCAACTTAAGTCTTTTGCATGTGGATCCAGTCGTCCCAGCACCATTTGTTGATAAGACTATTGTTTCCCCCATTGCCTTGTTTGTTAGGGTCTCTCCTTTGTGTACCCACTTTCCCTGGGGAAATTTCCTAGCTTTTGTATCCATCCATGGGACAATAACTAAGAAATTATCCCTCCAGCCTGGACCTTTAACGTGAGCTTTTTATCCATTATAGATTGACATCTCACACATGTTCAAGACTACACTAATGATTGTTTCTTTCAAAGATGTTCTTTTTCCAACATTTTCCTGTTTTGTCTCAGCAAAAACAGAGCAGTCTCTTACTTGCTTAAACCAGGAATCTAGAGTTATATTTGACACTGTTTCTCTTATGCCACACATCCAACTGATCACCAAGTCAAGTTGATTCTATTTGGAAATATATATCTTGAGTCCATCCCTTACTCTCCATCATTGCCATCAAGTCTGACATTATTTCTCTGCTGGAATACAGTCTCCTAACTGATCTGTATCCATGGAAAATTTTAAACCTACAAAACAGGAGACAGTTGTAGGGTGGGCCCCCATGTATCTACTAGTGGGCTACAATCACCACCAACATAAAGTTGTTTCTATTTCATCAATATTTACCCTCTGCTCCCCCTGCTTCATCTCCTTTGGATTACTTTGAAGCAAATCTATGTATCAGAGATCTCTTTAACATACAAAGTTGATAGTATGTTTCTGTGTTTAAACCCTTTCATTAAATCCCCTTTGCTTTTAAGAGAGTGATGAAACCCTTACTGGGGCCCACAGGGCCTTGCATGATTTAGCCCTGCCAACCTCTCCAGCCTCATTGCTCACCACTTCACTATTATTCATCTCTACCCTTTAGGCACAAAGGCTCTGTTTCTAATCCTCATATATGCCACACATCTCTAGCCTCACAGGACCTTAGCATAACCCCTTTACAATGACCATCTCCAACTCCCTCCAGCCACCCGCAACCCATCTGATTAGTATTCATTAGCTGTCAGCTCAAATGTCGCTGCTTCTTTGGGGAAGTCTTCCCTACTCTGCATGGCTGAGTCAGGACTCCTAAGACATTGTGCTTTTCCTTCATATAATATATTTTACAGTTATAATTATGTATTGATTTAAATAATTTTTTTTCCATGTCTACTTCTCCCACCAGGTGTTCTGGGGATAGTAGCTTGCCTTATCCCTCTTAGTATCCACAGCACTTACACAGAGCTAAGCAAATAGCAGGCATTCAGTTGGCATTTATAGGAGAGAGACAGAGAGGCCCGCAGCCCTTTGAGGACTGTGCTCCTGCTGGCCTCTCCTGGGACAGGGGTTCTTCTAACCACAGAGGGCCAGTGGCCATTGGGAGTGCACCTAGTGCCTGGCTCTGCTTTGTTTTTCCCTCAGACATTTGCTTTCCCTCCTGGCCTGAGATTTTCTTGCCCTTTTGCAGAACAGTAACTGAGGCCCAGAAAGAGAGAGTGCCTTCCCCATGGCCCCTTAGCAGTGAGAGGTACTTCCAGGCCTGCCTCCCTGTCTTCCTGCCCCAACAGCCAGGCTCTTCAGGACCCTGAGACCCCTCCAACCTGCCTGTGTCCTGAGAAGAGCCTAGTGGGTCCACAAGGCCAGAGTCATCCTGAGGTGGGTGTCACATGATGGTTGGAGTGGGGTGCACTCAATGGTATCCATGGATGGACAGAGCTGACTTGTCCCAAGAGTAGCCAAACCCCCTATCAGCCTTGAGTGGGGGCGTCTGAGCGGCCGAGGCTGTCTGTGCCCCTCCTCCCCCAGTTAGCCCAGGAGAGGATGGCCACCGGAGCACAGGGGTGCTCTGTTTCTTAATGAATGCAAGTCTGTTTTTAGACCTAAATGACCAGCTTTTTGTCTGGAAACGGTCAGGCCCCAAGTGGCCTGCCAAGAAAAAGTGGTCTGTGACCAGGTCCAGGGGTGCCAACTTAAACAGATGCTGGATGGGGCCAGCAACAGTCAGGTCACTCTCTGCAGAACCAACTGCCCATAGTGTGGCCTGGGCTTCCTAGGAAACCCTGGATATTCTCAGGAGCAAAACTTCTGGTTTTCAGCTGTTTGTCGCTTTGTCTCACTCTGCAGGCCTTTGAGCTCTGGCCAGGAGTGGAGCAGCAATTGCTGACCTCAAACCACTGGTGGAGGGAGAAGAGAGGATGGCATCCTGAGCATGGCTGGGCCTCAGTTATGAGAGTGCCTCCAGGCTCAAGAGGGGTGGGAGGCAGTCACTGGGTGTGGCCCAGGTATAAAGAGGGCCCTGCTCCCAGCTGCTCTCTCGTGCTTGAGTCCCAAGGGAAAGATTCAGTAGTACAGGACATGTATGGAGCTTCGTGGGTGCAGTTTGGGGCCTGACGGTGCCTCCATCTCTGCTTCCCATGGGGATCTTTGGAAGGCATCCTTCAATGGACATGACAGGACTTGGGGCCAACTCTGCTTTCAGTGGTGCTGGTGGTGGGGGGCGGTGCAGGTAGTGGGGTGTGAGGCTTAATGGGCAAGACTGTGAGAACTGGCCCCCTTCTGAGGACTAGGCCATGACCTCTCAGATCCTCACAGCAGCTCTGAAGATCTGTAGGTCAGGGAGGGGATTTTCCCCATTTATAGAGAAGCAAACTCAGAGGGAGGTGAATGGGGCCACCCAGAGGGTCGGGGGAAGCCAGAAGCAAAGGAGTGAGCTGCTCTCACTCTAGGTCTTGTGTTTGTGTCCTAAAGCCCCACGACTGCTGAACAAACACAAAGGAGCTTTTCAGCAGGAAGCATTTGTTTATTCAATAAACAGTTATAGAGCATTTACTGTATGCCTGAAGCTGTGTGAGGCCCTAGGGTAAAGATGAATAAGATAATCTAATGAGGAGACAGCCACATAAACAGGCAATGCAGCAAAGGAAAGTATCTGGGCAGACTGGGTGTGGACACAGGCAGGGAGGGGTCTGCTTTGCTTGGAGGTACAGACTGTCCAGGCTCCAGGGAGGAGAGGTACTGGGGGATGAGAACAAGAGGGACTCTATCCTGGGCAGGAGCAGATTAGTGCAGCAGGGCCCAGGCAGAGCTGGGAGGGGCACACCTCCCAAGTGTAAGAGAAGCGTCAGCCTGAGCACTTTACTCCTGAATTTCACCCCCATGAGGAGCTAGGCCTTTATGGTGTGCTGCGAGAACCTAGGCCTGGGTGGGAGGTCAGGAAGCAGGGAAAAGGAGGATTAGGGCCTTTTATCCAGGGACTGGTCCAGTTGGCCAAGCAGCTAAGAGCTAAGCTGAGTAGCTCTGGGCTCTGCTCAGAGACCTGGGCAGCAGGCAGCATCTTGGCTGCTGAGACTAGACATAGGGCCAACCTTGCTCTCAGCCCTCCCAGCTCCCACTGACTGAGAGAACCCTGGGTTTCTGAGATCTCTGTAGGTAAAAGGAGTTCTTGTTAACACCAGAGCTCAAAGATGTTCTTGTTCTGGCTGGATCCAGTCACCCTCAGAGGGATGAGCCAGCCCACATCTCCTGAGCAACTAGCTTTCCCAGTTTGTTTGATTCTTTGAGTAGAGGAGATAAAGGCTGGGGGTGGGGGGTCTGATCTAGGGAACCCCAATCCCCAGAGGGGCCCCTGCATAGTCATCTCAGCCCAAGAGACCCTTGCTCTGTCTTCCTTAATCACCACCTACTGGGGCTTTAGGGGAGAGCTGGGGTCTCGCCCCGTAGCCAGGGAAAGCTATAGGAGAGGGCAGAAGTCCAGGGCCCTTGAGCCCTCCGGGCCCTGTCAGAAAGAGTGCACACTTTGAGCCAGACTGGAGTTTGAATTTGAGCTCTACTACTTTTCAGTTACATGGTCTGGACCTCGGTTTCCTCATCTGCATAATGGGGATGATGCCATCTCCCTTGCAGAACTAGAGCTGAAGATTAGAGATCATGAACCAGATCTGTGCACCCCACTTCTCCCCAGAAGCTACCTTGGCTGATAGACTTGACTTAATTTAAGCATTCGGAGTCCTCTCCCCTTCCTGGCCTGGAAGCCTTGCGGGTGGGTATGGTATGACCCAGGCTTGTGTGTCAGACAGACCTCCATGGGGTTCTGGCTTTGCCAATGACTGGATGTGAGCAAGTTGTTGAACCCAGCTGAGCCTGCATTCTCCACCCATAATACGTAAGCACTATCACCTGCCCCACATTAAGGGCCTAAATGACATCACATGTGTGCCCTGGTTTGTGGTCTTTGGGCAAATCCAGTGTAGGGTTTTCTTGTCTGGCTGCAAGAGCTGGGGCACCAGAAGCAGAATTCAAAGTTAATGAGCAACCACGGGGAACAGACCGTCTCTGCTCTCCTCAGAGTAGGGGCTTGGCCCATGCCTCCTACTTCTCTCTGCTCCCACTTTCCTTGCTCTAGACCCAGGGATTCTGCTCCAGCAAGCCTGTTCGCGGCCTTTGGCTGCACACCCCCACATCTCATATTTCCCAGTGAGGGCTCATTAGAAAGGGCTAACCCTTTCTAATCTGATTGGCCAGCCCATCTTTTCACTCCCAAGAGGCTGCTGGTCAGCTTGCGGTGGCTTTACTTGGATCTGGAGCACACCCATGGCCCTGTCCACTGTCGCCAGGGTCATTTGGTACAAACCATGGTGTCTTGGGAAGCAGGGCCGCACTCCACATCCCCCTTCATTTAAAAGATGCCACAGGTAGTAAAGAGAAACAGCACATTCCTGGCCCAGGTGTTCTCAGCCAGCTCCTGAGAAGTAGGTCTGTGGCTATGCTGAGGGTCTTCCATCCGTGGGTCCTTTGCCGGGATTACTGAGCAGGACAGCTGGATCGGGACTCAGCATGTGGCCCTCCAACTCACTGAGCCCTCCAGCCTTACACTCAATGGTGGGATTTTCTCCTCTTTTCTAGTCAGCAGAAAGGGCAAAGCAGTGGTCCTAGGTATAGTATATTAGCTTAGAAAATAAAAAGTAAGGTACAGCTTCTGTGTGAGCGTGTAAGTGCAGCTCCTGTATAAGAAATATTAGATTTTTTTGCAAAAGGAGATCACCTTTTATTCTCAAGTTTCAGCATATTGATGATGAACCTGATTCTACCCACATGATTCCAATTTCCCTTCAGAAGAGGTCTTGTCAACCAGCTTTTGGGCTGCATCTTGGGACTGATGGCCCAGAGAGAACAATAGATAGGCTTTGGGCAAATCCAGAAAGAACACAGTGTGGCTCAGAGCCAGCCTTGGCTGCATGGGAAAGCTGGTCTTATTTCCTTGGCACAATGTAGTAAATGTGCTCTGTGACCTCCTCAACAGTTGGGAGGGACCTCTGTTAACAATGATTCTCTATCTTGCCAAGGATGTTCCTGAAACTCCAAAGGGGCAAGGTGAAGGCACAGGAGGGTCAGGTCCTGGATCCAGAAACCAAACGGGAGGGTTGATTGGCCCTGGAGACCAGGAGCCACAAAGAAAGGAGAGGTGAGGGCAGGGTTCATCCAGTGGTTTCTTAACATTGGCTCCAGGTCAAAAATCACCCGAGAGCCTTTAAAAGCCTGAAGCAGAACATACACCTGCCTTATGACCCAGCAATTCTAATCCTAAGTGTTTACCCATAGAAACGGATCCTTGTTTCCACAAGACAAGTGCTAGAGTGCCCACCAGCCATGGCACTGCCTCTGCCAGAGGCACGGAGGCGCCCTCGGGGAGGACTGGTGGGGATGGTGGGGGCTGGGCAAGCTGGAAGAGTGTCGCCTGGGCATGCCATAGCCTAGAGGAGTGCAGCCAATTGAACAGCGCAGTGGGGCAGCAGGAGCCCAACCTGTGCTTCCCCCAAAATACCATCCCACCCTGTCTGGGCCACTTTATCCTTTTCTATGTGTTGTCTTCCTCCCACCTGAGCTCCCCTTTGATTAGTACCACATAGATTGAGAGTGCCTGGTGGTACTGGGCCGGGGCTGTCTGCCTACCCCCAGACTGGGGCTCCTAGAGGGAAGGGCCCATCTGTGGGTGACCCCCATCAGCTCCTGTCTACCTCCCTCTTCCCCCTCCTGCTGGGTGATGGTCATTCTCTGTGCCCTTTCACGTTTACTGTCTTGCTTTCTTCCTGCCCTCCTCCCTCTTGGTTTTCTTCATATACCTTTCTCCATCTGTCCTTCGCTCATTCATCTCACAAACACTGGGTGTCTGCTGTGTGCTGGGGATATAGAGATATTTAAGACACACCCCTAGTAGAACTCATAGTCGATTGGGGAGATAGATGTATAAAAAGACAAGCAGAGTCTGCTGCGGTAAGTGCTGGGGCAGCAGCACAAAAGAAGGGACAAGGGACCACAGTAGAGGGACTGACCAGCTAGCTCTGCGGGGTGGGAAGTGGGAACCACGGAAGGCTTCACAGAGGAGGTGACCTTTGAACTGGGGCTTGTAAGATAACCAGGAATTCCCAGGTAGCATGGGAAGGAATTCCAGGTACAGCGAACATGCAAGTGTGAAAAGTTTCTGTGGTGAGGAAGCAAAGGGACCCAGCGGAGCTGCAGGATGTCTCCAAAGGGAAGCAGGAAAGTCAGAAAGGCCAGCTGAGGAGGTGAGAGGGAAATAAAGAAGGAAATTAGCAGAAGAGGGGCCGGGTCAGATCTGGGTCCCAGATAGCCCCATTAGCCATGTGGGTACAGAAGAGGTCCAGGTGTGTGAGGGCAAGGCTGGGGAAGATTTAGTTAGAAAGCCAATGCCAGCATCCAGGAAAAAGACGATGGCGGTTGAGCTTGCATGGTGCAGTGGGAATGGAGAAAGCAGACGGTATTGTGGGTTTAAGTAGTGGTAAGGCTCTGGGGCCTTGGGATTGGTTGGGCAGTGGGGAAAAGGATGAGTGGAGGACTCTGGCTCGGGTCACTATGGGGACGGAGCCTTTCAGGAATACTGAGGGCTCAGAAGCAGGCAGGTTGGACATGCCTCGGTGGCATGGCTAAGGTGTCAGGGTTAGAGGTGTAAGTGTGGGGGTGTCAGCCTGGGAGAGGCATCCAGAGCAGAGCTCATGTGTCAGGTGTCCCAGGAAGCCTAGTCCATGAGGTCAGTGGGAGGCGGCTTGGCTTCATCTCTGGGTTCCCTACTCACTACCTCTCTCTCCCTCTCCTACCCTCTCTGTGTCTCCCCTTTCTTGATGGGCCTGGCTTCCCTCCTGCCACCTCCTGGTAGTAGCTGCCTATCCCTGCCCTCTTGGCAGGCCTCATGCCAGGCTCATGGTATGATAAGCTCAGTAAGTATTTGCAGAAGGAATGAAGGAATGGACAGATGGCCTGAGTTCCTTCACTGGCCAGTGATGCTAGAGAGCAGAGCAGATACTTGCCATGTCCTCTGGATAGGCATCCTGCCTTGGGACCAGGCTCAGCAGGGTGAAAGGGTCTCCTCTGAGGAGTTTTCCAACCTTTTCTATCTTCTTTAACATCCAAAATACTGGGCCTCCCCTGCTCCATTCCCCTCATGACAATAATGACATTATGTTTTTTGGCGGTTTTGATTGAAAAAATAAATATGGATTTGAGGATCCCTGATATATTAACTCCACAGTCTGCAGGGGGTATAGTCCACCGCCCACAGGGTAGGAGCACCTCAGCCCAGGAAGTCTGTGCGGGAATGGACAGAGGCTGCCAGCAGGGTTGGAGGACCGCGTTGCTCCCCAGTCTCTAGCTATCTGCTCTTGAAGCCTCCTTCCTGGCCCTCTGGGTGGGGACCAGGCCCTGGGTGCCCCACCCCTGCCTGGTTCTGCTGGTAAATGCTCCATGACCACTTGACCCCAGACCTTTTCATCTGGCGTTGCTCTCATTTCTTCATTTTTGCTCAGCTAAACAAACAAACGCTATGGGGGAGAAGACTAATTCGTAGGAAGTCCGAATTGAAGGTAATTTTGAAAGCCGTGCATTTCAGCCACAGCAGTGTCTCTGTATCAACAGCTTTATCTGGACAGCCAGGAGGGACTGCTCTAATGGATGGATATGAAGGAATTACTTTTAGCTTAAAGACATTTGAAAGTCATGTGTTCTCAAGTGACTCTTGTTTATTACTGTTACTTTTTTCACGGAGATGCTGTTGTTATTCTCATCGTCCGTGGCTCCTCTAGCCTGTGCTCGTAATCTTGCTTGGAGATCTTCTCCCAGCCATTCCTCAAACATGTTGTGAGTTTCTGCTTATGCTGGTGTTTAGGTTCAGGGGGCTCAGTGATGGAGGAGGCAGAGTCCCTGATGCCCTCGAGCCCCTGGAGATGGACAGTTAGAGCTCACCGACCACAGGACAGGTGCGATCAGAGTGCTGGGGGAGACCAAGGGAAGGTTCCCCACTGTGAGGAAGTCATATTTGGACCTAAGGACGAGTGGTTTGGAATCCATGCAAAGGCATGAATCTCCATGCCAGGTTAGATTACGGCATCCAAGCAAGATTATAGTCCTGCTGTTGGTAAGGCTCAGCTTCCTTTTCTTTAGGAGCCCTTCCGTAACTCTTTCATTCCACAGGGATCTATGTGTCCTCTGAGCTTCTGCAACCCTGACAACTCAAATCACCCTCTCCAGTGTCTGAGAGACAGGCTCCCTGTCTCTGAAACCATGAGCCACTCTCCTTTTCCTCTTTGGGTACTGTCTTATCCCCTAGTCCCAGGCTGGAGGGCTTGTTCCTTAGAGTGGAGCCCATGCCCTTCTCACCTATGGTGAACCAGGGGCTCATGGGCCTCAGGGCTCACATTCTCCAAGGGCTCAGTGGTTTGACTTGTACATGCTCTGTCATAGGGGCCTCTCCTACCAAAGCACTCAAACCAAGTGAGGAGCAGAGACATGGAAGAGATGATTGGAATCTACCACACAAAACTTAAACACATGTACAGAAACAACACCTGACAAAACTACAGGGCAAATGACGAACTGAAGAAAATATTTACAAAAGTGATAAACCAAGGATTAATATTCTCCATAAAGAATTGATACAAATCAATAAGTAAAACATGGAGATCCTTATAGACAATTCGCAGATGACGTTTCCATGGTTAATATATATTTTGGGAAAAATGTTCAATCTGCCAGTAAGTAGAAATGGAAATGAAAGCAGTATATTCTCACTTATCAAATCTGCAAAGGTGAGAAAAATATGATACCCAGTATAGGGCTTGGATGTGAGGGTACGGGCACCCTCACGCAGAGCCGAGGCCATGTCAACTGGTATAGCATCTGGAAAGCATTTTGGGAGAGAGCCTGAGAGAGAAATGTGTGTTCTCAATCTGCTAATTTCAATTCTGTGCATTTATTTTAGGAATGGACAATGACAGGGGGAATTTCTCATGAAATCATGTCAAGCAACAAAAATAGGGGGTACAAATTATATGATATATAATCCCACTCACATAAATTATATATTTGCATAAATATATATTTGGGTGACTTGGGAATTTTTTTCTTATGGGTGATTTTGATTGTATTTATATATTTTTATATTTCTCATATTTCTTATAATGAGAAAAAAAAAAAACCAAGGGGGAAAAAATACTTCTGCGAAATGTGAGATGATGAAACCAAATAAATCCAGAAATTAACTTTGGGAATCAAAAGGTCAGGTAACTAGTACATTCTGTCACTTTGCAAGATACAAGAAATATATGTTGATGTGTATTTTAAATTTTTCCATAAGGTTGAGGCAGAGGTCACCAGGTCACATGGTTGTGGCTGGGCTGATTTTGTGGGTGGGGTCGCCTGGCTCTTCATGGTGTGACATTGGGTACATCTTGTCCCCTGGGGTTTCAGTTTCCTAATCTTCACAGTGGTATGGTGGGAGAGGGTCAGACTAAACTCCACGGGTTCCTGGCAGATCTCTGCTGAGTCTGTAACTCTGCTCCTGAAGAGGAGAACTTTGACATGCCCAAGTCACCGAGCTGAGAGCGACTGAGTGCCAGGACCTGCAGGCTCCAGGTCCCAGCTCATCTGTTGAGTGAGCACTGCACAGGAACTTGTTACCTATTCCAGCCACTGCACTGCCCTGCCTTGGCTCTGCTTCTTGGCCACCCCCTTTCCCCATCAGCCCCTGGGCCCACTAAGTTGAGGGCTAGTTTGACTGCTCAGGCTTTATTGATTTCTAGCCTGTCTTCCCCGGAGGGGCAGAAAGGGGGAAACCCTATTGTTTGGAGCTGTTAAGGGGAGGTGTGAACTCAAAGGCCATGAGGAGCCCCTGAGCCTAGGATGGGAGTGTCCCCTCCTCCTGGGCCCTCTTCCTGGGACATTTTTGAGATGTTTGGCTCTCAGGCTGAGCTACCCCGACTGTCCAAAGGTAACACATGGCAACTTCCTGGTATATGGGGCAGCCCCTCCCATCCCGGCCCACACACCACCTGTGGGCTGACTGGAGTCCACTCCCACACCACCAGCTGCATCAGCTACTGAGCTTTATAAGGACTTCTGTGCTCGACGTCCTTTTCCCAGAACCTGATAGTTTACGGCAACGCTACCTAGGCATCTCGGAAACTTACTTTCAGTTGCGAGCAAGTCTCGGAGTCCTCCCTTCCAATGTGCCTTCTAAAGGGTGGGGCCCAAGGCTTAACTCTGCTTCGTGCTGGATGATTTTCTTCCGGCCCAGGCGTAAACTGAACTTCAGACTTCTAGGAAAGACAACTTATGAGACTCCCGCCTCTGTCAGCTGTCCCTGAACCCCTGCCTGGGCTGCTGCCTCCCAACTGTGACGTCTTCAGCCTCACCCTGAAAAGCAGGGCCAGTCTTGAGTGGTGGGCAGAGGTAGCTGTCCTGGGTATGGTGGAGCTGGTAGGGCAAGGCGTCCCCATGATCCACCCTTCCTGATCTGGGCCTGTTTCTTCTTAGCAACCAACAGATGCATGGAAAGACGGCTTCTCTGAAGAGTCCTGTGTCCTGCACAGAGAAACTAGACAAGGTTCAGGCACCGCCGGACTCCAGGTGAGCCCTCGCCAAATCAGATTATACATATGGACTGGGGGTGGGAAGCCCTCAGAAGGTGACCTGTTAGAAAGGGGACCTTAAGGCAGAGTCAGGGTATTAGGTGAATCACAGGTTGCCCAGGGCCTCTTCCTCCCACCCCGAGGCCTGTCCCCATGCACTGGGACCTAGCAGATAGCAGAGTCCAGGCTTCTCAGGTTACCAGCCTCCTCCCCTGCCCACCTGTCTTCAGGCCAACCGGGTTAGGACAAAGGTTTGCTTTTAGCACCACCCTTTCCCCAGCCTCTGAAGCCTCAGTCAGTTCGGGTTAGTCTGCCAAACTCCTCACTGCAGAGCTCCAGGCTACCGGAGGAGGCATGGCCCATAGCCAGGCCCAGGAGCTGTGAGTCTGATGCCACCATCTCACCCACTCCCCAACCGGTCCTTGTCCCTGTACCTCTGGCCCATTTATACTTGGGTCTGCTCCTCTGCTTACCCCTTGGCCAGAGAAATGGGAAGGGGTTTTTGACAGCCCTGGTGGTGGTTCCTAAGTATCTCTGGGAGATTTAGGCTTGGGCTGAGCAATCCTCCTAGGGGGTCCACTGCTCACAGCTGTCTGGGACAAGGGGGCCACTGAGACCCCTCCGTGTGTCAAGGAATGCCCTTCCCCATCAAGCTATTTGCTCTCAGTGCTTATCACTGTGGTGTGAGACAGGCCCCTCTGAGCTCTGCCCCAAGCTTCTGGCTCGAAGCCAGGACAGAATTGGCACTAAAGATGCATGGGTAGGACTCGAGGGTTCCTTGTCCTTGGAATGGAATGTCTCCTTTGCAGTCTGCACTGGCCACAAGGCTTGAAGGGCGAAGATATAAAGAAGTGCAGCAGAGAGGGGGTAAGTGTGTGGAGGCTGACTTCTCACTGCAGCAAGGGAGGGGCATGGGCTGCCTGAATTCGGTGATTGTTGGCTCCTAGGTCACTAGGAAACCTGAGTGAGTGTCCCCTTCCTGGGTGGGAGTGATGCATCTCCCTCCAGTCGTAGGCTACCTGTCAGGACCCAGCATCTCCAGGAGACAAGCTACGCTTGGAACTGAGCCCTCTCTACCCACGGGCTGTTTACCTGCTGCTTCATGCTAAGTCCCCTGGGTGGCCTGGGCATTACTTTCTGGTGGCTGGATTCAGGGCCCCTTTGGTGGTCTGATCTCCCAGAACTTCTCAGCCCCAGCCCGTGTGTTTACAGACACTACTGAGTAAATACAATCAGCAATACCACAAGCTGTTCAAGGACATCCCCTTGGAGGAGGTGGTTCTCAAAGGTGAGCTGTCTCCCTGGTGTGCCTGGACAGGTGCCTGTAGTGCCCGAGGCCCAGGTCCCGTCCTCTGGAGTCTCCAAGGCACAATTTAGAAATGTCAACTGGCTGCCCTTTGGATGTGGTCGGTCCCTTTTCCCTCAAAAGTGTGAGAAGACTGGGCTAGTTTGGGGATATAAAGTTGAATTTGTGAAGGTTTTCTTGAGAAAATGTCAGGGCTTCCAACTCTTATTTCCGTTCTGCTCTTATCAGTGACTATTCTTTCCTGCCAAGACCTGTCACTGAGCATTGTGTGAGCATTTGCACAACCAAGGCCTTCTCTGCGGGGCAGGGCAGGGTATTCTGCCTGAGAGGGTGAGAATCCAGGCTTGGGGGACCAGGGCAGAAACATAGCCATCTTCTGGGGTGGGGACAGTCAGGATGCTCAGGAAAGGATTTTGGTTTTCTAGGGCATACTAGGGGGTGGATTGTTAGAGAAGTGGGGTCCTAAGGAAGACGGTCCTTGCGGCTGGACTCTGGACTCCTCTGAGTGGGAGGACCCAGACCCTGGGGCTTCCCGACGGATCTTCTCATGGCAGTCTTCTCTCCCGTGACTTCCCAGTGTGCTCCTGTGCCTTGCAGAGGGACCTCCTTCTCCAGGGCCGGCTCTACATCTCCCCCAACTGGCTCTGCTTCCATGCCAGCCTCTTTGGCAAGGATATCAAGGTAGTAATGAGTGGGAAGGGCTGCCATAGCCCGTGAGGCCCTGCCCCAGCCCAGGGAAGAAACAGCCCCCTGCCCTGTGGGCTTGCCTCGAGTCATGCCCGTCCCTCTGGTGAGGCCTCTCACTGGTTGGATGAGCAGCTGTGAGGCGTCCCACCTGGTGGCAACGCTGTCTCTTCCGAAAGAGGGGCCCCACGTCTAGACTCTACATCTGGCCTGAGTTGGCCTAAACAATTCACAGCCAAATTCTTCTTCTTACAAATCACCTTCAGAATCAGAGCGGGATGTCATACTTAGGGGGAGCCATAAGTGTGGTCGGGAGGTAGCGAAGGGAACTCCATTACTAGAGTATGGGTTTCCCAGAGCCAACTGTCTTTGGCCTCCTGGAGAACGGGGTAAAAGCCTGGAGTGCTGTGTGCTGCCCAGGCTGGGCAGGGTGGTGGGGATAACTGGAAGGGGAGCCTGCATGAGAAGGGGAGGTTCAGATACTCTCCTACATGCAGACAGGCTTCTTCATGGTGCCTGTGCTTGGCTCCCTGCAAGCTGAGGATGGGGCCCTAAGCCGGAGCAAAGGGACCAAGTCCTTGGTAATGAGTCTTGAAAGGATCACACCTCTTTCCCCTCAGGTGGTCATTCCCCTGCTGTCTGTGCAAATGATCAAAAAACACAAGATGGCACGGCTCCTTCCCAATGGCCTGGCCATCACCACCAATACCAGCCAGAAGGTCAGTGAGTCTCTGGGCCACATTCCCTTGTCAGTCTCTGCACCCCAGCTCCAGGAGCCCACAGCCTGATTCTGGCAGACTCTCAAGTCTTAAATTACCCCACCCCTTTCTGTTTTCTTTCCATATCCCAGTATGTTTTTGTGTCACTGCTTTCCCGGGACAGTGTATATGACATGCTGAGGAGGGTCTGCACTCACCTACAGGTATGGAGTTCGGGGCAGGAGTTAGGCCAGGGAGGCTGCTCAGGCCCTGACTGAGGTCTTGGGACAAGGCTGGGGGCGGGGGCGGGGGGGGGAGGTTGGCCCATCTCTTCAGCACAGAGAACAGGGGCACAGAGGGGAAGTAACAGGCCACAGCTCAGTGTGTCAGAGAAAGTCCTTGGACTGTGTGCTGCATTTGTGAGCATGTCTCTTTGAGGCCAGCGGGCCCTTGTGTGTCCCTATGCATCACGCTCACTTGTGCTTCTTCAGCGTACAGACAGGAGCATGGGGCTGCTTCCCAGGATGCCTACGGCTCTCTCTGGCCTATGGTGAGGAAGAGAGGGGCAGCAGCATGGGAGAGTAGGTTGCCTTGGACTTGCCCCTCTGCTGCAGCATAAATGGGGCACCCCTGCAAACTCTGGGAGCTAGGCTCCATCCGGCCCAAAATGGAGGTGAAGCTCTCTTAGAGAATGCTAACACAGCCCCATGCCTGACCTTGGCTGTTCCAGATGGACAAGTGACCGCTGTTCCCTTTCCTCCTCAGCCTTCCAGCAAGAAGAGTCTGAGTGTAAGAGAATTTCCAGAGGAACCTGAATGCGAGTCTCTGGTGAGAGCTGAGGCTGGGAGCCAAAGCTGCTGGCCTGAGACCACTGAGGCTTCAGGGCCTCCCAGACAGAGGTCCACAATGCAGGACTAAGGCACCAGGCTCAAGAGCCAGTGGCCATGCTGTGTCAGGGGGCCTCTTTGACCCGCCACACTCCATATCATGCACAACCACCAGGTTCTGGGCAGATCTGCTGACTTAATGAGCAGATCAGATGTCCAGCCCTGGAACACT
The DNA here is from genome assembly GCA_003508835.1 of Eonycteris spelaea. Taxonomy (NCBI): domain Eukaryota; kingdom Metazoa; phylum Chordata; class Mammalia; order Chiroptera; family Pteropodidae; genus Eonycteris; species Eonycteris spelaea. The sequence continues at coordinate 2,642,786 of PUFA01000103.1, read as the reverse complement.
GTCCAGGTTGGATCCCACACCTGTAATGGGCACAGAGCCTATATCCTCTTTCCTTAAACAGAGTCAGGAGGGCTTTCATGGGTCTAGAGATGTCCCTAGGGAAGAATTCCATAGGCTATTAATATAGAACCCAGATAGACTCATTTTAGATTTGTCGAGGTCTCAACAGTTTCCTTTGGCAGCTGGGGTTCCGGAGAGACAGAGCTGAATTTCTAGAATAGGATGAAGTATGGAAATGACTCCAGGGCGTTTGAAGCCTTCTTCAGTAACTATTAAGCGGTTAGCCAAGCATGCAGTATGCACAACACAGTACAGGGAGATAGGAGGTAATGTTCCCATTTTCACTGATGGGGACTTTAAGTGCCCTCTGCTAAGATCAGTGATATTCTTAGGATTAGAGCCTAGATCAGAAGGAGTCATAACTTATTCCATCTAAGATAAGTTGTGCTGAGCTTTCTTGGACTCAGCTGATCTGAATATGTACCTGGGTTGGTTCACATCTACATTAGCAGTCTTCAAAGACATTGTTCCTGTAAGAATAGCCGGTCATAGCAAGGGAGCAGATAGGAGAGACATGTGGCTATAGCAATGGTTCGCCACCTCCCCGGTACCTGCTTCCATGCCTTGCTAGGCATCCATGTTGGTAATATCTGGAGAAAGCTTTGATAAACCTGGTGTGGGCCCCTTAGGGCAAGTAAGATCCCAAGGGTCACAGTGAGAGAGTTTCTCCTGCCTTCTATGTAGGAAGTCCTCATCCCCGAGATGAAGTGGAGAAAAGTGTGCCCTGCCTCCAGGACCCTGTCCCTCCAAGACAACATCCCTTGTATCCCTCGGGTGTCTGTGGATTCCATGGACAGCTTCTTCCCCTCCAGGAAACCTCCAGGGTCTGGTGAGTTCAGAGGGCTTGTCTATGGCAACTGCTTGCAAAGACCGGGCTTCTCCTCCTCCCACTTCTGTGAAAAGGGATCATCCCAGCCAGCAGGGCTTCTGAGAGCTGTTTCTTTCTCCAAATCCATAAAGGAAAGCCAAGAGCCCAAGCAGCTTCAGGGAGGTGGGCATACCCCATGCGGGGTTGGGACCTGACTGCTCTCATTGCAGAGAATGCTGTCTGTGAGGAGGAGACGCTGGAGGAGGCGCCCAGAAACAACCGGGAGCTGCGGCTCTGGGATTACCGGCTCCTCAAGGTCTTCTTCGTGCTGTAGGTGACTGTACTGGGGAGGGGCAGACACATCTGGGTGTTTGGGTGTTTGGAGCAGGAGCCTTGGTGTGTGTGTGGGGGGGGGTCACTGTGCAGAATGGGGGGAAGATTCCGAGGCAACTGCCAGCTCCTGACAAAGTATCTCCAGTTTTTATTTTAATAACACTGTAATTTATGGTTAAGGCTTTGTGATGGGGAGGGGCGGGTATGACACTTGAGACAAGGAAATGTTACACAGGACTGGGGAGGGTGAGCGTGGAGGGATGTTTCATGAACAGCCAGGCCCTGGCTTCCCCGCACCTTTCTCCTTTCCTTCCTTGGGCCTTGCTGGCTGGGTTTGACTGTCAGCCTCAGCACTCGCTGTGGGAACCGCCTTCTGCTGTCGGGGCTAATCTCAGTGTTCTGACAAGGTGGCTGGCTGGTCAGAAGGAAGGCAGGCTCAGCTGAAGAACCCAGGAGTCCTGCTGGGGTTTGAGGACCCCTCCCTAGAGATGAATCTAGGACCCCCACGCGGCCTTTGGCATGGAAGAGGCCCAGGCTTGAACATGGCTGCGGGGCAGAGATTCTGTAATCCTCCAGGTGCAGGAGTAGCTCAGTGCCCACTCCTACTTTGGGCGAGCCTCTAAAAATGCCCTTTTTCTAGAAGACTGATTCAATTCTTCTTGCCCCTTTGTCTCCAGGATCTGCTTCTTGGTCATGTCCTCATCCTATCTGGCATTCCGCATCTCCCAGCTGGAACAGCAGTTATGCTCCCTGAATTGGGATAGCCCAGTCCCTGGGCACAGGTGATGCCCTTTCTCTTCCCAATGCCTCTGGGATTCAGGGCTAAGGACAGGGACCAAAACCTACAACTAGGCCGCTTGTCACCTTGGCTGCCCTTGGCAAGATGGCTTGATGGACCTAAGCAAAGTTGGGCAGAGGGTGCAGCGTGCACAGATCCCGCCCTGCGCCACACTCATGGGGTGGTCGAGCAGCCTTTACTGACCTGTCTGTCTGCCTTATAGGCCCTTTCTCTGACGTGGGTATCCCTTCTGTGTGTAGGTAACAGCCGCTTGGCTTCGTCGCCATTCTTTCAAGAAGAACGCTCTGGGTGCTAAGGTTCCATCAACGATCGCCTTGGGTTTTTTGCTGCTGCTGCTGTGCTGGGACCGATTGTGAAGGAAAATATTCCAGAGCCGTCCTCCTTCGCCAACTCTTACCACTCGTCCAACGAGTGATCTGAAGTACCTGTTTACAAAGCTCCTACAATTTTTGGACTCAGACAAAAAGCCAGATTTTTTGGAACCAGCTGAGGAATTCTGTATACCAAGCTTCAGCAACCACTTAAATGAAAAAAAAAAAAATTAACCTGTTTCTTAGAAACAGTTCTGGCACACAGGAAGAGCACTAGGCGCCGCCCCAAAGGACAAAAGCCATGCTTCGGTATCTGGAATGCGGCTCCCTGACCGTCACATGGCTCACTTCAGTGGTGGGACAGAGGCCAGAACCCAAACCACCAGTGTGGGCTCTGCCCTCTTCCCACACACTGAGAGTCGCTGTTCTGAGGCCTAAAGGGCTGCTCTACAGGGACCCAGGCACCTGCCTTTCAGGCCAGGGCAGACCAGAAGGGACTGCGGGGCAGGCGCTGAGTGAGGAGGGGGCTTATGGCGAGCACTCCAGCAGGAGAGGAGCGTTCACGCTCTGTGCCGAGGCTGTGCTCCGGCCCCTGCCGAGGCTGGCTGAATCCGGGAGGACACCACGACAGCGAGGGCTGTGAGGAGGAAAAGCGGTCTGGCTTTCCATAGCCTCAGCCGCCGCTTCCTGGGGAGACAGGTGGAGCAGGGCCTTTGCTCACAGACTGGTGTGCTCAAACGTTTCCAAGGTGCCATAGGTGGAAAGAGGGTATGACAAGAGTGCTGGCTTTGATCTGAGGTCTTGCTTGGTACTCCCTGCCTGACTGCCTGAACTTCAGTTCCTGCCAATGGCATCTGGTTGGGGAGTCTAGGCTGGGTAGCTGGGCATGATTGTGTTGGGCCACCATAGAGCAGAACTTGCTGATGTCACCTGCAATCACGTGCAACCATTCCATGGGCTTTATCCTCCATAAATAAGGTGGAGGTGTTCCAAGTGGGGGTGGTACAGCACAGGGACCAAGCCAAGGGGTTTCTGAGAGGTAGGGGACAAGAGAGGTAGGGGTTGAAAGGGTGGTCATGGTGGTGGCTTTGCCTTAGATATTCCTTTTCTGTCAGAGCCTTCTCTATTCTGAAAAGCTTCTCTGTGCCTCAGAACTCTGGCCCGCTCTCTCCCTGGGACTCCCATCAGCTAAGACAGTGTCTTTGGCCATTCTGCAAGGGCCTTAGTGAGGAGGCCAGTGGTATCAGGGAAGTCACAGGTGATGGGTGAGTGATGTCAGAAATAGCCACTGTTTTCTTCAGACACTTGAGAAATTAATCAGGGAGAAATCCAGGTGGAAATTTTTATCATGGAGCTATGCTTGTCTGTCCTGTTTATGACAAACCCAAATGAGGATTGGAGGGACTGACAGTAGGTAACAGCTCCCTAAGCTCAGACGGGAGGTCTCTTCACCCTCTCCCCATGCCTGGCCTAATGGGTCGCTTGCACCAAATCTGTATTTCTCAGGTGAAATGCACCGTTCCACTCTCCCCACAGTGCCACACTGGGTGAATGTCCATCCTTTTTTGGAAACAAGTCCCCCACCCCGACTCCTTTCCATCATGCTTTCAGGGAAATAATCCTACTTGCCCCAGCACCTCCCCTCCCTGGTCCTTGTTGTAGGCGGGAGAACAGATTTATTTTCTGAGCCTTGCAAACTTAAACTGGAGGCCATGAGAGGTGCCAAGTCATCAGTGGCTGTGCCAAGATGCTGATGGACCTAGTCTCTAGCCATGCACCAGGCTCAGAAAAGGCAAGAGGCATGCTGTAGGGTAGGTGGCTTAGCAGGCCCTCTTTAGGTCCAGGGCTCTGAGTGGTATGGGTGTGCCTGTCCTTCTGGAGGGTCCTCTCTCTGTTTCTCCCTTTTGTCCCCAGCCTGTCCTCTGGGGCTGGTGTACCTTCTTCTGTGCTCATTTATAAACTATGTGTATTTATAGACCTGCTTGCATTGGCTGATGCGCCTCTAATTCCCTGAGAGTTTGGTTCAACTGTCCTTGAGTTGTTCCACTATGGCGTTAGCCTTTGAAAATATTTTTAATTAAAAAAACCTGATTTTTCTAGTGTCCTGTGGTATGGAAAGTTTATTTTTACTTTTTGATTACTCACTAAAGGTACCCTTTCTGCTGGAGCCCAAATCATTCCCAGAATCCTAAGTATTCTGCAAGCAAGTCTATAGGATTTTAGCTCGGCTGACTCATACTTCAGGCATATGGTGAAGGATAAGGATGGTCAACAGCAAACCACTATAGCCTTTGGCTCTGTTGGGGGACACCGAATGCTTCCCAGTTTCTCCTGGGCAAATCTAAAGGAGTATCCTGGTTGAAATAGTCCTGTGCTTCTGACTCAGGAAGTGAAGTCTGGAACTCAGCACCAGAAAACTGTGGCTTCTTCTATGACATTGAGCCTAGATTAGGCAGGTTGAATTCCGATTTGGATCATGTCACCTTGCTTTCTCCCTAGATGCTCCCTCCAGCAGGGATGCACTTGTTCAGTAAATATTGAACCCAGACTGTGTACCAGGTACTATGCTAGACACTGGGGCTGTAGCAGTGACCATGTCAGGCAGAATCTCTCAATCTGCACGGCACCTGTGTTCCGTGTGAACATAAGTGCTAAGTAAATATGTAAACCAACAAGGTAATTGCAAATTGTGATTCAGGTCCATGAGGGAAAGAAACAGTGACAAATAGGAGATAAATAGGGAGATGGCTTGAAATGGGTAGGCAATAAAAGTTCTCTGAAGTGACATTTAAGCTGGTACTTAAAAGATGAGGAGCCAGTCACGGGAGGAGCTGGGACAAGAGCGAGCATTCCCGGCAAATGGATCAATGACTGAAAAAGGTAGGGAAGAGTGCATGTGACTGAGGAACAGAGAGACCATCTGCATGACTCTGGGATACTCAGCAAGTGAGAAGGACATGAAAAGAGGTTGAAGAGGCCAACTCAGCAACAAAAAACCAACAACCCTGTTTAAAAAGGGGTAAAGGGCTTGAATAGATATTTCTCCACAGAGTATACAAATGGCAAACAAGCACATGAAAAGATGCTTAACATCACCAATCATTAGGGAAATGCAAATCAAAACCACAAGCAGATACCACTTCACACCCATTAGGATGGCTACTATCAAAGCAACAGAAAAAAAGTGTTGGTGAGGATGTGGAAAGATTGGAACTCGTATGTTCTGTTGGTGGGAATATAAAGTGGTGAAAACAGTATGGCAGCTCTTTGAAAGTTTAAAAATAGAACTACCATATGATTCAGTAATACCACTTCTAGGTGTATACCCCAAAGTATTGAAAACAGGGTCTCAAAGAGCTATCTGTACACGCATGTTCATAGCAGCATTATTCACAATAGTCAAAAGGTGGAAGCAACCCAAGTGTCTATTGACAGATGATGGATAAACAAAATGTGGTATGTATATACAATGGAATATCCTTCGGCCTTAAAAAAGGACATTCTGTCACATGCCACAACATGGATGAACCATAAGGACATTATCCTGAATGAAATAAGCCAGACACACAAATACTGCATGGTTTCACCTTTAGGTACCTAGAGTAGTCAAATTCATAGAGACAAAGTCGAATGCTGGTTGTCAGGGGTTGGGGAGGGGGAGGAATGAAGAGTGATTGTTTAATGGGTAGAGTTTCAGTTTCGCAAGGTTAAAAGAGTTCTGGAGATGGATGGTAGTGATTGTCACACGACACTGAATGTACTTCACACTATGAAACTGTACACTTAAAAATGGTTAAGATAAATTTTGTGTATTTTACAATTTAAGAAAAACAGGTTGGAGAGGTAGGCAGAAGGGAGTTAAGGTTTTGCACAATCCTTGGGCGCTGCAGCTCTGATCTGAAGGCCCAGTGGCTGCTGAAACCCAAGTGCTCTCCTTAGCTGAAGGAGATCAGCACATGGATGTAACGTGGAGGACGGTGTATGCCTGGTAACGTACCCCTTTTCACTGTTTCCAGGGACTGGTTCATAGCGGCAGCACCACAGAGAGGACATATACTTTTGAATATGTTAAGTTGAAATGAGCTAACTTTATAAGGGAGAAGTAACTGCCTTAAATGTGGTGTGTGTATATATATAAAATGCGTGATCCTCAATTTTTCAACATGGGCTGTGCTAGGTGTGAGGAAGGATCATGAGATGGGCAGGAGTTCTAGTGGAAAGGGCATTCAGGAATGAGGGAAGCTCTAGGAAAACTACATCCCCCTCACAACCCCCACCGGGCACCCAGCCAGCCAGCCAGCCCGGGCCCTCCTACCTACTGGCCACGGCATCAGGATGCTTATCAAGCTGGGTAAGGCCGTGAATCTGTGCTGCTGCTCTCTCCTACATGCTGGGTCGCAGAATCAGGGTGTCCCAGGGCAGAAAGGCTTCTCAGAGAAGGCTCTCTGGTTTGCCTCAAGCCAGGACTGAGGCCAGGATTCCCCCAGGCTGGTCAATCTCTGAGAAAGAAATGCCAATGAGGCCACTAGGTGGCAGCAAAGTCCAGCAGGAACTGGCGCCTGGGCTGTGAACAGACTTCGTTCTTCTTTCTCAAAGAAATGCCCCCATTACCCTTTCCTGGGGTGAAAACGGGCTCCCCCTGGTCTAAGTCCAGTGCACTGCCTATCTGGCAGGCTCAGGTGGCCATGTTTCCCTGTCCTCTTTAGTCCTTTCTCCTCTCCTCCTCGCTCTTTCACAGCCTGGGGAAAGGCCCGAGGTGATTCTGAAAGGAAAGCATTTCCAAGGGCTCGCCAGGCTTCCTGAAGGTCAGGACAGAAGGATGGCAGAACTGGCAGGGGTGAAGAACTAATGTGTGTGTTTGTGTTTGGGGTAAAGGAGGGGGTGGGGAGCTCAGCTTCTCTTCCAACAAGGGTGCAGACATCTCAGGCTTTCTCCCTCACCTGCCAGTAGCATTTCCTTTACTCAGGACACAGAATTACAGAAACCTGTCTCCTGCAAGTATGATTTCAGGAGGCAACAACGCTCTTTCCCCTCCTCCTTCATTTCGAGATAACGGGTTGGACACCAGAGCAGAGAGGATTCAAAGTTGATGGTTACATATGCTTTGTTCACTGAAAGTGAGAGGGAAGATGGTTAAGCCTCTGCAATGATAATCCAGAGAAACTGGAGTCCATCCGCCTGCGTGCCTGACCTCCACAGAGCCAAGGAGCACCTGGCGCCCAGCAGGCCCTTCTTGCGGGGCCGCCTTCGTGTTGGCAGGCCTCCTTGCCTTCCTGGAATGTGTTCCTTCTTGTTTGCCACTCAGTGCCTGGCCCGAAGCCAGACCTGGGCTGCTCGGGATACCATGCCCCACTCACTTCTCTCACAGGATCTGAGACAAGGCTCTCTCTTCTGCTTGGGGAAAGGCCGGACCCTCGCTGCAGCCTCATCCCACTGGTGCCGACTTCTCCAGGGACAGCAGACTCTCGAGTGGCTGAGAGCAAAAACACTTACGGAGGACACAGCTGGGACCCCAGTAAAGTAGATTGTGGCATATTGACATCTTGTCCTATTGGCAGACTTCTAAATTGGTCCGAGTGGGCAAAGTGTCATTCCAAGCTGTTCATTAACTTATTAAATGCAGAAAGGTTGGCTTAGGCACTACTTTGGGAAACTGTGACACTCACTGCTCCTGGATTCACTCTAGCGTGAAGGAGTGTTCGCTGGTGTAGGATTTCTGGGGAAGTTTTTCTTTGTGGTTAATACCAAATACCAAGCTAGTCTGAATGCATGCTCTCTCTGCTATGTAACTCCATTTAAAAGATTTATTAAGCACTTTCTATGGGCTCAGAATGTATGCTTCTAGAGGTACTATAACACTGTCATTTTCTGAGCACTTAACTGGGTACCAGGCCCTATACAAGGTGCTTTTTATACTCATCTCATTCGACTATCAATACAGAAACTCTCAATACAACAATATAGTTTTCACACCTTACGCTGTGGAAACCGAGACCAAAAAGCCAGAAATACAATATGGACCCCTTCAGGGAGTTTATTGAGAAGGCGAGATAGAGGGAATAACTATCTAACAGAGTAAGACATGTGAGTAAGCACAAAAGGGAGTAGAATAGACTGACTAAATGGCACAGGGGTGTGCAGCATGTGTGGGCCTCGGTGAGTAAGACTGGTATTAGAGGAAAGGTGTGGGGAGGATCGTCACAGGATGTGTGTTTGGGGAGAACATCGGTAAGAAGATGGTGTGGAGGATGGTGCAGTGAAAGCGTGGGAGAAGCAGAGTTCCTGTCGGGGAAAGGATATGTAAGTGGGCAAAATCCCTCAGGATCTAAATGCCAGGGAGAGAAGAAGAGACTTGATCTTTCAGGCAATGAGGAGCTGCTGGAGCTGTTGGAGCTCAGGAGTGATGGATAAATTTCATGGTTTAGAAATATGGTTTGGCAATGGAGTAGTGCAAGGTAGATTCAAAGTCCAGTCGAATAGTCTATCAGGTTCTCAACTTCAGCACTACTGACATTTTTGTCTGCATAGTTCTTTGTTATAGATGGTTACCTTGTGTATTGTAGAATGCTTCAGCACATCCTTGGCCTCTACCCACCTGATGCCAGTAGCAACCCCCTGCCCCAGTTGTGACCATCGAATACATCTCCAGACATTGCCAAGTGTCCTCTGCGGGGAAAACTGCCCCTGAGACTCACTGGTTTAGATGGCAGGAAGTTAGGGCTTTGGCCTCAGAATATTGGCAGGTATTTTCATAACCAACTGCATCAATCCATTGATTTTTAGAATAGCTGACAAAAGTAAAAAGGGTTTCCTTGCTATAAGAAATTCATCATCAGTGCCAAAGAACTTAATGGCCTAGAGAAAAGAGGCTTCAGAAGTGGATCATTCTGCATTTTAGAAACCTCTAGAGAATACGCCGAAGCTACAGATAATGTGCTCCAGGCTCATTAGCAAGAAAGTGGCTGATATCAGAATTTCTCTCCCTACCTCCCACTTTCAAGTCACATCTTACTCAAGGGCCACTTTGAGTAAGTAATGGCCAATCTGTCTGCAAGCAGAGAAGCTACTGATCTGTAATTTTGCTAGATTTGCATTCGCCTTTCTAAAATTTTGTGTTGGGCAATTGGTAGAGTGTACAGATAGAACTAATGAAGAGCTATGATTTATTACGATGTATCTTCGTCTAAAGCAGAAATCAATGAAGTACAGCCTGCTGGCTGCCTGCTAATTTTTGTAAATAGTTTTATTGAAACACAACCATGCCCATTTATTTACATATAGTCTCTGGGTGCTCTGGAGCTCCAAAGGCAGCGTTGAGTGGTTACAACAGAGACCATATGACCCATAAACCTATAATATTTATTATCTGGTCCTTTAAGAAAAAGTTTGCTGATCCCTGGTCTAAAGGAAAAATGCCTGTGTTGTACAAAACTGTGGACTCAGATTCTTGTTCTGTTCCTGGGGATGACAGATTTTCATTTTTTTCATTCTGATAATTATCACTGAGTGCCTACTGTGGGCCAGGCACTGTGCTAAGTGCTTGGGACATATTAATGAACAAAGCAGATGAAGATCTTTGTTTTCATGGAGATTATGTATTCCAGCGGTGAGGGGAGGGAGATAAGATTAATAAGCAATAAAGATAATAAATGACACAGTGTGTTAGAAGGTGATAAGTGCTAAGGGAAAAAGAAAAAAAGAGATTGGAAATGCTGATGAAGTATCAGAGTTAAAAGAGAATGGTCAGGGAAGGTCTGATTGAGAAGTTAATATTTTACAAAGTGAGAGAGTAGCTTTGTGGGCATTCCAGGCTGAGTGAATAGCCAGTGCAAAAGGTCTGAGAAGGGAGGGTGCCTGGCTTATTCAGGACCAACAAGGACAGAGGTGTAGCTGAAGAGAGAGAACCAGGGACAGGACTAGGAAATAAGGTCAAAGAGGTAACGGTGGGGCAGGATAAGGTGGCGGGACACAGGGATATCACTCAAGACCACTGTCAGAACTTTGGTGTTTACTCTGAATAAAATGGAAAACAGAGGAGTGAATAATAAGCTTTTATTATACAGATTTTAAAAGGATCACCCTTGGCAGCTCGGGAGGGAAAGCAGGGAGACCAGTCAGAAGACTTTTGTGACAATGCAGGTGGAGATGACGGTGGCTCTGCCTCTCGTGGTAGAAGCAGAAATGGTGGAAATGGGAAGATTCTGGATATATTCTGAAGGTGAAAACAACAGAATTCCCTGTCAAATTAGAGATGGAGTATAAGAGAAAAAGAGTCACAAAGGATAACTCCACAATTTTTGACTCGGAAGGATGGGTAGAGTTGCCATCAACCTAGATGGAGAAGGCCGTGAGTGGTGCAGTTTTTGGAAGGAAGATCGGAAAGGTAACATTGGACATGTTAACTTTGAGATGGGTTTTAGACATCTAAGTAGGGCTGTCAAGTGGAGAATAGACTATCTGGGTCTGGAGTTCAGGAGAGGAGTCAGGGAAATATAAATTTGGGAAATATCGCCATATAGACATAAAATGGTATTTAATAAATAAGAAAATGGTGTTTAAGAAATAAATGGTATTAAAAAGCATGGGACTGGATGAGATCACCAAGGGACTGAGTGTCGATAAAGGAGAGAACAGAGGACTGAGCCCTGTACACTGTCAGTAAGAGATCAGGAAGAAAAGAAACAAGAATGCCCGATGAGGTGGGAGGAAAAACAAAAGAATTTGGTGTTCTGGAAGCTAAATATCAATGAGGAGACTGACAAATTGCTATTAAATCACACTTCTTTTCTTGTGGCTCAACAAAAGTTCTTTCTCACTTGAATGTAACCCCGAAGTTTCTAACTGGGACAACTTCAAACAATTTAATGATAATACAAAATGGCCTGAGCTCCATTTCCAACCACTGTGGGATATTCTCATCTCAATTTCTCTAAGGGTTTCCAAGGTGGCTTCTGTGTATCCTGAATTAAGCAACCTGCTTGTCTACTGTCCCCTGTTCCTTTGGCTGTTTCCCTCTTGCCCATGATGTGCCAACTCCTCACTCTTCATTCCTCCAAATAATCCACCACCAAGAGGTTGGATGTAACCAAATTGCACGAAAGGGTTAGAGTTGATGGAAGGCTACAGCACAAAGCAGAAATCAACTTCAGATTCAATGCGTACATGACTGCTTATGGAAAGTTAACCATCATTCTCTACCATTTTAGGAAACTTCTCATTGGCCATGTCCTTCATTAGGCCCCTGCCTCTTGCCATGTTTCTGGCATGCATCTCATCTCAGTTCTTTTTACCAACCTCCCTCCACTGCTTTCTTTCCTGGGCTCATTCTCTTTTACTAGGGCATTTAATGAAAATTTAAACTTCTTTATTTTATTATGTGCGGTAAGTGACCTCTCTTTGTATCATTCTGTCCCACTTGGCTAAACAAGGGGAGTTGAGCTTTCTCAACCAAAGGTCCACGTAGATGTTTATCTCAACAAAACAATAAACCTTCCAGCAATAAAGTATGCCACACTCCTGAAATCAGAAAGGCTACATTCAGTTTTTGTATTTAATGTAATTTTTCTTTCAGGTAAATAAAACAGAAAAAAACCCCACAACAATACACTACCACCAACAACTAACCAGGAGGCAGCATATCATGGTGGTTAAGAGTACACGTTCTGAAACCAGTACATCTACATTTCAACCTCATCAATTTACTTAACTTGGGCAACTCAAAGCCTCAGTTTCTTCATTTCTAAAAGGGGGATAAGAATAGTATCTACTGTATAGGTTTATGGTGATTATTAAATGGGAAAATGTCATGTCAAATCCCTAGGAGTTCCTGGCACGTAAAAAGAGCTCAATATATGTTAACTATTATCCACTTCACTTCAAGAAATAAATTTAAACAAGCATAAAACCCAATGTTGGTAGGGTTACATGGACTTAGATATGTTTATAGTATGCATTTTTAATGTTATTATACATTGATTCTTTTGAGAACTCTCTGGCTATATGAATGGATATTAATTTGTCATATCCTTTGATATCTCAATTCTACTTTGTACTCATCAAGGAGATAATCTGAAATTTAAAAAGTTATTTAGGAAGAATATTTGCAGCACTGCTGTTTGTAACAATATCCGAACTAACCAAAAAGCCTAACGGTGGGGAAATGGCTAACAGAACCATGATCTATTAACTTAATGTGACCCCATGTTACCTTTAAATAGAACAAATAGGCAATGATTAAGGGTAGAAATTCTTAAAAAGCAGAATTAAAATAGTGCTTAGACATGGATTACAACTATGTTAAATGTGAAAATCTCTAAGAAATCAGCATATATGTTGAAGAGATGTTCACAGTTAGAGTTCCATGTTTCGTGAGTTCCTTATTTTCTGTCAGGTTGCTTAAGTTCATCAAACTCTCCCCCTACAATAGCTTGCTCTTATGCAAGCATGAAATATGCTGGTTAGCATGGCATTTTGATTTCCGATGCAATGCCATGGAAGGATGACGGGCTGGTTAACTTTTTTGATGAATTGCTCTATATTTGCATTTATTCATTCAACGAATAATCAATGTCTTTGTGCCAGGCATTATATTAAACAGCAGGGATTCGACGGTGAACAAATCAAATGGTGCCTGGGCTCCAGGGCTTTTACAGTTTAGTGGGAAGAGAGCCACACCACCAAAAAGTATATGTGATTTGAGTACACAGAAAGGATTCACAATTCTAGGGAATTGTTTAAACAGGAAAGCAAAACTAGTCTGGGACATCACGGAAGAGTTTCCCTAAGGAAGTGATTATATAGGAATTTCTCTAATAGAGAGGGTGGGAGAGTTAGAGCAAGTGGGAAGGCTTTACGGAAGAAAAAAATGCATTGGAGGAACTAAGGAAGGTCTGCCGAGTTGGAGCAGAGAGTAACTAGGGCAAGAGCGGTCTAGCTTGTAGAGACAGGAGAAAGGAAGGGGCCAGATTATGCAGAGCTTTATTAAATATATGGCAGAATATAAATTGGCTGGGAAGTGAAAGAGCATGTGTGAATACTGGAAGACTATTTTAGAAGCTAATTGTGGCAGCTCAGATAAGCAACAACAGATGTTTGGACTAGAGTGGGGCACTGGTGATTGAAAATACATGAGTTTAAAGGATATGTAAGATGCAGAATCAACACGATTAGGAGATTGATAGACGTGAACTTGAGAGAGACAAGTCAAAGGTGATTCCTAGACTTCTGGTTATAACTGGGGGTGGCGGGGCTGGGGTGCCATTTCTGAGGTAGGGAATACTGCTAGACCAAGGTTTGATGGGGAGAATGATTTGAGCTTTAGGGTTTATTGGGTTTGAGTTGCCTACGAAAATGTCCAGTAGGCTGATAAATGGATATAGAGGTAGAAGTTTGGGACCCAGAATTCAGGAGAGATTTTAAGTGCATGACTCTATCAATGGCCTGGGGTGAGAATGGGAGAGACTGAGGAGAAGAGAGAGCTTTTTGGACAAAATCCTGAGAAATGGCAAATAAGAAAGAGTGGCCAAGAGACCAGAAAAACTAGGTATCACATCAGTTAAAGGAAGAGTGGTTTGAAAAGGTTTAAAGTTGCTAGGAGGACTAGTAAAGTAAGAACCATCAGTAATCTTAGTAAGAATTTTTTATAGAATGGAGAAAAGAAAGCAGATTCAAGTGGGTTGAGAAGTGGGAGGGAGGTGAGGAATTGTGACACTTTAGATCTGGTGGTAAAGAGGAGGAAAGCAAAAAGTCAGTATCTAGAGGGAGACACGAGGTCCTGCTTTTATTTATTTTTAAAGATGGGGAGGTTAAATACATGTATACATCTAAATGCTGATGGAAAGGAGCCAGCAGAACGAGGATGACAATGATGATGAGCGTGCATGCGGAGGAATTGTTTGCGCAGATTCCTGAGCACAGGTGTAGGGATTAGCTTCAGTTATGAGGTCACTGCAACAGGAGTGAGGGAGGCGCGAAGCTGGGTACAGTCACAGGTTTGTAGATTTGGTGTCAGGAAAGTTGAGGGAGGTGAAGACTTTGCAGGTTTGAGGAAGGAAGACTGAGGGAGCGGCTAGAGCTGGCGTGCAAGCTGACTAGGGAAGCGTAGCCGAGCACGGAAAACCTTGTCCCAGCTCGCATGCAGAAAGGGTTTTCTTCCAAATACGAATTGTTTTATTTGGGTATAGGAGGGAAAGAGCCAGGAAGTAATTCTTCTCCTGTCTTTTAACACAAACTGCAGGCCCTAAGATTAATTTTGTCCAGAGTAATAACTTCTCTGCTACTGACACCGAAATCGGCTACCACTTTCTTTGATGCTGTGACAAGTTCATTTAGCATTTGATTTTTCCTTAGTGAAATTTCACTTGTCTCATTCTGGAACTTGATCAATCTTCTCATGTGTACAGTTCCATTTTTTATCCAATTCCCTTAAGCCCTCTCCTTTTTATGAGATTTCCCAGGACGCTGGTCTTGTTCTACCTCCCATCTTCCATACACATGGCATCTGAAAGAAGTACAATGAGGGTTTTTTAAAATGCCTTTAATCAGTAGTAGATTGATGTCAGGAGCTGATCCAAATATTACCTAACACATAAAATAAAGCTAGTTATCATATAGATTTTGTTACATATTAATTGAGATGACAATTTTTCACTACTGGTTTCTGTAATATACCAGCTGAATTGATAAAATTCATGAAGTGAGGTGAGATTACATTTAAAATGTTCAAGCAAGGACTCTTACTACCATTCTCTGTGAGAGAAAGAAAGGTGGGGTTTAAGGAGCTGGAGGCCCTGCATTTGAGTCTTGGCTCTGTCATTTTCAATCATGTGACCGAGCTTGTCTGAAAGCATATTTATAAAGTTAGAGTAATAATACCTAGAAAAACATGACAATTAAATGAGATTACAGTTGATCCTTGAGGAAGAGGGTTTAGGGGCCCCTCGCCCTCTCTCCATGTTGAAAATCTGTGTTTAACTTTTGACTCCCCCAAGCTTGCCTACTTCTCCCTTAGTATCCACAAGGGATTGGTTCCCCTGCGGGTACCGAAATCCACAGATCAAAAATACTATTTTGATCCGAGATTGGTTTAATCTGTGGATGCAAAACCTGGGGAATACAGAGGGACAACTGTGTATTAAGTGAAAAAAATCCACCTACAAGTGGACATATACAGTTCAAAACTGTATTGTATTGTTTGAGGGTCAACTGTATATGGAATTATATATACTTCATATGAAGTATCTTGCATGTATAGAGTAATACAAAGGTTAGTTGTCATTTACCATCCTTGAGTAAGTTTTTCTTTTGTACATAACAGTATTTACCAGGACATATAATAGATGTTTAGCTGCAATATAAAACCAAAGTTTTCAAACTTGCTGCTAGTCTTAAAATGGAAGTAGGTAATAGGATAAAAGGGGAATAAGTATATTTCTGTGTCTGTCATTTGCTTTATATATGGTATTTAATCCTTATAGCACCTGCTTAAAGATTGTCTTCATTTTACAGATAAGGCTACTCACTTTCTAACTTGCCTGAAACTTGCTTGTAACTTGCTTGTAAGTTTATAACTGACAGGCTTTGATTTGATTAAAACATTCACACTCTCACACCACAGCATGTAAATTTCTGTATTTTCCCCTTTTCTATTTTAAGTATTGGAAGAAAAAACTTTCAATATCAGTAAGTAATCATGTGGCTGAGAAATTATACCATTTCAATAATAGAATACCTATTATTAAAACATATGGTCGATATGGATATAGTAAAAATTATAGTAAAAATAATAAGATACATATCAGAAATATAATGCACTTGTGATTTTCTAATATTCTGATCCAATTAGGACCAGAGCTTAGAAACTTCAACAGCTATCTAGCCAAAGAGCAGCATACTTATAATTTGGACAGTATTAAATAGAAAAGCCACTGACATTTATTTTTATTTTTGAACACCATATATAGCTGGATTTAAATGTGGCCACATGAGACACAGGCTGGACAAAATATACTTATGGATAAATGCAACCACATATTTGACAGCAGGGTAGTTCAGTGTGATGATTGCTCAATCCAGTTTTGAACAATCTGCTTTCGTTTTGCATATTTTGAAGCTAAATTTTGCATACTGGGCCCTTTTGACTCTAAGAGAAAAGGGAACACAATACCAGCAAAAACCTTTTCTCTATTTTGTATCATGTTACTTCAATGGTGTATGGTCAAACAGGTGCATAATTACAGGCTGTTATAGTATCTAGTGAAATAATTACAAGTAAAATTTTAAATTCCCCTGTCATTATAATGGTAACACTTACAAATGGCATACTCAAAGTTTTGTAGCAGTGGAATAACCTGTGGCACAGTCTGATCATGTTATGTATTTGGAAAAGAAAACTTTAGGTTTTGTTTTTTAAGACTTTACTAGCTTAGTTCAAAAAATAATTTATTTCTGGGACAAATCTTAGGGAGTTAGGAAAGACTGCTCTCATACTGAAGAGGAAATTTGAGAAATTTACATCAAAAAGGTAATCAGCTCTCTGCTTCTGTAAATATGCTATATGCGGGCTCATGCAAGAGCTCACTTGCACTTTGCTCCACTTGTAAATGTAACTGTTTGTACCCATCGCAGCCCCTCCCCCACCTTGTAGTACCTCAGTACTTTGGCAGATTCCAGCAAGAATTTGTAACTAGCGGTAACCCATAACAAACTCCTGCCCTTCTACCAATGCTTACTACTTGCAATCATAGCAACTCCCCTTGCTTTGTAACAGTCTAAGCATGAATCAACCAATCAGCTTCGTGTAATAGACTGGTATATAAGAAGTGTGGCAACATATCTTGGGGCCCAGACCTTCATAGCACAAGCTCCTCTGTGACCATGTATAATAAACTTGAGTTCTCCTTCTCTCCAAGTTACTGCTTGGTTCTTCACTGGACTGGTTTTGGAGATTTTTCCACAATATTTTTGGAGGCTCCAGTGAGGTTACAGCCATGCTGGCCCTTGAGCTGCTGGACTGGTTGGTGGCTCGGCCTGGCCAAGGCAGAGGGATGAGTCTGCCAAGATGACTGAGGAGGTGTGCCTCCTGATGAGTATTCTGGGTTCTTTTTCAGATCGGTGCCCCAACTCCCAGTGAGGTTGAGTCACCAACTGGACTCACAGGAGGGAAGGACCAGCTCACCAGAAATGGCCACAGGAAGAAAAGTTACCAAGGTAAGGAGGAAAGGTCCTGGGACAGTCCCCATTCAGGTCCCGCCTATTGGGCAGAAGAGAAAGCTGATCCCTTCCTGGTTTTCAGTAAGAAGACATTGGTTAGGGAACCTGACGAGTATTCCAGGTTCATTGGAGTCTCCAAAAGTGGGGGTGGACACTGGGTCTCCTCAGTGGAGGAAATGTCAGGTTAGGCCAGAGGCCTTCCATAAACGGGGGAGGTACGTTCAGCCTGATGTATGAGTGAGAGTTTCCTCAGGGGAGGCATCAGGTGGAGGCAGGCCCCCACTCACTGTGGGGAGGAATAATATTTTGACCTGATGTGTGAATGATTGAGTGAATGAACAGCTTGGCCGACATTTTCGGTCAGGTATGCGTTTGTAGCTCCACGGCCAGGCATCCTGAAATTCCCCTGAAGGCCATGGAGTTCGTGTGGGCTCATTCTGCAGATCTGTGGTGAATGGCATATGGTCCAGGGCGGCATTGGACTAGTGCCCGATTGCAAGTCCCGAAGCTGAGTCCACTATGGCTAAGCGTCACCTAAGCTTCTTGTGAGGGGACACGGCCAGATAAGCATCTGAATAGTCTCCTCTGTGGAGGGGGCACCCACCCTTGTTTGTCTTTGTGTCACTGTCACAGGGTGGGAAGAGTTTGGTCAACACTAAGAAAAGGGGAGAACTCCATCATCCTCTGGAGGGCAACCAAACGCCCTCCATAAGTTAGTGGACACGTTAAGGAATGTTGGGAGGTTGTATGAAAGAGAGTGAATGCTGAGTGACTGAGACGTGGCCTTGCAAAGAAGCAAGAGTTGAGCCCCAATTCGCGGTTCTGTGGCGATACTCATAGGGCTTACGGCGCCTCACTGGATCTCTGTAAGGAGTCTACTCCAGTGGTCTGGGTTAGGGGTTTATACTGACCCACCAATGCTAAGAAGTGCCTGAAATCCCCATGAGGGGAGTGGCTGGAGATGTCAAAGCGAGTGGCATCCCCTCCAAGTTTCCCTGACCCTATCCCCCATCTCCCCTTGTGGCGTGATAGTTGTCTGTCGTAGGAGGCATGAGACGCACCTCAGATCTATATGAAGGAAAAGGAAAGTGTTTTTGATAACAGAAGGTATAAGGTCTGGAGACTTGTTTTGAAGGAAATTGTTTGCCTTAGAGGTGGTTGGTGCTGAAAGAGTGAAAAGAGGCAAACTGAAGAAATAAAGAAAGTAAGAAAGAAGGTTTGTGAAGGAATCCTGAGAGGAATTTTATGAGAGGAAAGTGTGGAAGAAGGTTTTTGAAAGAGATCTTGAGGAGAAATCGTATATAATAAAGCGAAACAAGGTTGGAAAACTTGAATGCCGAAAGTAAGCTGATGCGAAATTGTTTTTGTTTAATGTTTCTTAGACTATTGGTCTGATGCAAATGTTATGAAGAGGTTTTCTGAGTAGGAAACTAGATTTTGTATTCCATCAAAATAATTTCAGTGTTTTACGTTGCCTTAACAGGTTTCTGGGACTTTAGAGAATATACTAACACCAGCCTCTGCACCCAATTTTCAAAGGAAGCTCCCTGCAAGAAGTTCTAAGCCAACTGTCTTAAAGTGTATGTTGAAAAATTTTAAGAAAGGTTTCTCAGAGGAGTATGGGGTCAAGCTAACCCGGGAAAGCTTTGTACTCTTTGTGAGCTTGAACGGCCACCTTCAGTGTAGGATGGCCCTGGAAGGGACCCTAGACCTCCCCACTGTGAGGGCAGTGTACCGGAAAGTGAAGGGACTCCTGGACATCTAGAACAGTTTCCGTACATAAACATATGGCTGCAGATCACTGCAGATCGCTGTAGTGCCCCTTGGGTCCAGTTTTGTGCAAATAAGCAGGGAGAGAGTAAGTACTAGTGGCCTGACTGGCTCAGAAAAAGAACAAAGAGAAGCCAGCAAAAATAATCCACCAAAGGGACCCCAAGGAAAAACCTATCTTCCCACCACCGTACATCCACAGCTTGACCAGTCCCGCCCAGCCACTCCATCCACAATTCCCAGACAGCCCATTCCCACTATGCCTTTGCTGCCCCAACAGCCTGAGCAACCCCAAGCCGAGTTCATGGTGCCTTCGCTCGGCCACTCAGCCAATTCAGCAATCTGCGGCCCTTCAGATGCCCCCTGCCCCCAAGAGACACACGAGGTCCTTTGAGATTGGAGAAGATGGCACACTCCAGCCAGGCCCTGCTGTCTTCTACTACCAGCCATTCAGTAAAACTGACCTCCTTAACTGGAAGCAGCTCACCTCATCCTATTCAGAGAACCTCAGGCAATGACTGATCTGCTTGAGTCATCTTCCGAACTCATCAGCCTGCCTGGGATGACAGCTGCCAGCTCCGCCTGACTCTCTTCAACACTGAAGAATGACTCTTTGACACCGAGCACGAGGATGGCTTCAAAAACAAGCACCGGGTGGTGTACTGGACCCTGTAGAATGGGCTTCAGAGGCTACGCCAGATGCCCAATTGGGATTTTAATGTACCACATGGTAGAGAGTCTCTCAACAGGTACTGGCAGGCCATACTGCAAGGGTGAAAGATGGGGCTAGGAAGCCGACAAATATATCAAAAGTGGCAGAGATACTCCAGAGGCCAGAGGAGTCGCCCACAGAGTTTTATGGGAGACTATGTGAGGCGTTCCGGGGTATACCCCTTTGACCCTGAGGCACGAGAAAACCAGTGCGTGGTCAACACGGCGTTTGTGGCTCAATCCTTTACTGACATCTGCCACAAGCTTCAAAAGTTAGAGTGCTTTGCTGGAACGAACGCCATCCAGCTGCTGGAGGTTGCAAACAGGGTGTCTGTAAACCTTGACCAGGGGGCCCAAAAGATAGCAGACCAACGGATGAGACAAAAGGCATCCCAGCTGGCAGCTACATTAGGGAACCTGGATCCGGCACAACAGACGACTGCTCCCCCACGGAAGAGAAAAGCCGAAAGGCGATCTCCATGCACTGCGACCGATATGCCTACTGCAGAGGCTGGCCATGGAGGAATGAGTGCCCCCACCGAGGGAGAATGCCTGAAAGGCTAGAGAAGTTCAATAAACCTTGTAAAGAAAAATACCAGCCTGAACCAGCTGTCCAAGAGCTTATCAGCCTGGCCAAAGAACAGTCAGACGAGGGGCGACTGGGCTTCCTAATCCTAGGCCCCCAGGAGCCTATGGTCACAATAGAAGTAGGGGGCCAATCTATGACTTTTATGGTGGACACTGGGGCTGAATATTCTGTGCTAACTAAGTGTGTGGCTCCCCTCACGGATCGTATGGCAATCATCGTTGGGGCCATGGGGAACTGAGTTGCCTGCTTGTTCTGTAAAGCCCACTCATGTAAGCTAAGGGGACGCTTAGTGACTCGTGAGTTCTTGTACCTACCAGAGTGCCCCATTCCCCTTTTGGGGAGAGACTTACTGACAAAACTGGAGCACAAATCACCTTTACCTTAGGGAAGCCTGCCCTTCTCACACTGAGGGGCCAGCCTGCTTTAAATGATGGCTGTGACTATAGCCAGGGAGGACGAATGGCATCTTTATTCTTCAGGAGAAAAACAGATGAATCCAACCAGTCTGCTGAAGACTTCCCTACTGTCTGGGCAGAAAAGTGGGGCCCTGGTCTAGCCGAAAATCACGCACTCATTGTAGTAGATCTGGAGCAAGAGGTTGTTCCTGTCACACAAAGGCAATATTCAGTGCCACGAGAAGCACACCTAGGAATTCAGGACCACATCCGGCATCTGTGTGATGCTGGAATTCTAGCTGAGTGTCAGTCACCTTGCAACATTTCGCTCTTGCCAGTCAAGACGACTGAAGGAACGATTACCACCCTGTTCAGGATCTCCGTGCCATCAACAATGCAGCAGCCATCATCCACCTGGTAGTCACAAACCCATACACTTTCCTAAGTCTCTTACCTGTGCAAGCAAGCTGGTTCACATGCCTTAATCTTAAAGACACCTTCTTCAGTCTCCGAATATCACTAGCCAACCAGCCTTTGTTTGCCTTTGAGTGGAAAGACCCACACACCAGGAAAAAATGCAATTGACCTGGACTCGACTGTCACAGGGCTTAAAGAACTCCCCACTCTGTTTGGCAAGGCACTGGCTGCAGATCTTGCTGCCTTCTGGGGAGACTTTGAATTGCACATTACTTCAGTATGTAGATGACTTGCTACTGGCTAGCCCTACCAAAGGAGACTGCTGGAAAGGTACTAGAGACGTACTGGCCCTACTCTCTACCATGGGATACAAGGTGTCATGGAAGAAAGCTCAAATCTGAAAACAGAAGGTCAAATACCTCGGGGTCATCATCTCAGAAGGACATGAAAGAAAACTAGCCATCTGCTCAATACCTCAGCCAAACACTAAGAAAGGAGCTGTGAGTTCCTAGGGGCAGCTGGATTCTGTCAAATCTGGATACCAGGTGTCTCTGGGATTGCCAAGCCACCGTATGATGCCGCAGCTGGGTCTGGTAAAGCCACCTGGTTTGGGGCTCCAAACAAGAAAAACCATTCAGAGAAATAAAGAAACTCCTAACCAGTGCCCCAGCACTAGGACTACTGGATGTGACACGGGACTTTAACCTCTTCGTACATGAGAAGAGTCACACTGCACTGGGGGTCCTCACACAGTTGGGCCATGGCAGTGCCCAACCGCATATTTGTCCAAACAGCAGATTTGGTGGCTGCGGGATGGCCACCATGCCTCTGGGCCTTAGCTGCCACGGTAATCCTAGTCAGAGAAGCGGACAAGCTTACGCTGGGACAAAATATAAATGTAAAGGTTCCCCCTGCTGTAACTGCATTAATGAATAATCAAGGACATAAATGACTGACCAACCTCATTATCAGGGACTGCTTTGCGAAAATCCATGAGTCTGTCTTGAAACTGTACAAACATTGAACCCTGCTACACATCTGCCCACTGAGGGGCCTCCCGACCACAATTGTGAGGAGGTCATGGATGAAGTTTACTCAAGCAGGCCAGACCTGACAGATGTTCCTCTTTAGGACCCAGAACTGACAATGTTCACAGATGGGAGCAGCTTCATCAATAAAGGACAGTGCAAAGCCGGCTACACCATAACAACTATTAATGAGGTAACCAGAGGTGAGGCCCTGCTACAGGGCTGGTCAGTACAGCGGGCTGAACTATGGGCACTCATCCAGGCACTGCGACAGGCTGAAGGAAAACATGCCAATATCTATACTGACTCAAGGTATGCCTTTGCTACCTTGCGTATACATGGAGCCATTTATAAAGGGGATTGCTGCCAGTGGGAGGAAAGGCAATCAAGAAAAAAGAAGAAATCCTCCTACAGCTAGAGACAGTCTGGAAGCCTTTAAAAATGGCAGTCATTCACTGCAGGGGCCACCAGAGGAGAACCAACCCTGTCAATAGGGGAAACAGACTAGCAGACCAAACAGCGAAGGAGGCTGCCCAACAACTAAGTGCCGCACTGGGTCCTAAAACAATCTCCAAGGTCCTCCTAGCACCAGAATAGCCTTTATCCCCAAAATACACTAAGGAAAGAGATCAATGGGCTTCAAGTGAAGGGGGATCCAGGAGGAAGGAGGGCTGGTGGGAGCTTCCAGATCGGAGATTCTTTGTTCCTATTGTACTGGCAGTTCAGCTTGTAAAACACCATGAATTAACTCACCTGGGGAAGACTTCTTTACAAAACCTGTTAGGCCGCTACTATTTCATACCCGAACTCCCAACTCTGTGTGCCCAGATCAGTGCTAGGTGTGTGACTTGAGCACGAAATAACGCTGGCTAAAGACCAAGGCCTAATCCAGGGGTGCAAACAATTGGCATTCGAAGACCTAGAAGTGTACTTTACTAAGGTCAAGCCCTGCAGGAGCCACTGATACTTGCTTGTGTGGTTTTGCACCTACTCTGGATGGGTTGAAGCCTTCCTTACGTACACTGAATGGGCACGAGAAGTACCCTGAGCCTTATTGAGGGAAACTGTTCCAAGATATGGACTACCCCTCTCTATAGGATCACACAATGGACCTGCCTTTGTGTCTGAGATAGTCTAGACCTTGTCCAAAGCTCTACGAATCAAATGGAAGCTCCACACGGCCTACAGACCACAAAGTTCAGGGAAAGTTGAACTCATGAACCGGACCCTCAAAACCACTCTAGCTAAGCTTTGTCAGGAAACCCAGTTACCTTGGATAGATGTGCTGCCTTTAGCTCTGCTTTGAACGCGATGCACCCCAAGACCTTCAGGCTATACCCCTTTCGAATCCTTTACGGGAAACCTCCCCCAGTGATAGGAAAGTTAAAAGAAACCCTCAATTAATGGCTGATCTAGAAATGTCCCAACACCTTCAGGGCTTAGGGAAGATCTGTAGCATCACTCGGGAAACTTTGGAAAGAGCCCCTACCCCTTTAAGGAATTGGGTCCACCCCTTTCAGCCAGGAGATGAAGTATGGATTAAAGATTGGAAAAGGAACTGCTCCAGCCAAGCTGGACAGGCCGTCACACTGTTACATTAGCAACTCCCACCACTATTAAAGTTGCAGGTATTACCCTCTTGAGCCACCATACGTGGGTAGAGAGCAGCACCTCCGGAAAGCCGGGAGACTTGGACTGTAGAGCCTCTTGCTGATCAACTGCTCCGAGTCATGTTCTGGAGGCAGCAGAAGTCCACCTGAGATCGTTGGTCCTGCTGTGGCCACCCCAGAAGCTGGCCAGTGTACGCATGGCAGAAGCTTGAGGATCAACCATCACTACAATTGGCTGAAAATGGCGCAGACGTATTCCACCAACTCTTGTTAAGTAGGAAGACAACAAGCCCTGCTCCAGCCATCAGCTGGAAGCTGGCTGGTCCACGCATAGCTGAAGCCTGAGGAATTTCATCGTGGGACTCCTTATAATTGGACACTGGGGAGGGAAGAAAATTAGGGCAGAGGACTGTGAGCTCTGTATTCATGTCACCAAAGGAAGTAAGAGAGGTAAGAGAATTTCCACTACCTTAATTTTCTATAGCTACTAGGAAGGGACCAGTACCTATAACCAGACTCAATATTCAGTATGCAAACCAGGAAGTAATCAAACTTATATATGTTACAACCCAAATAACCCTCCCACTGAAACAGTTCTTGAAATAAGTGTAGCTCTGAGGGACCATGGGGGAGGATGGACAGACAGAGCCATGTTGGCCCAGACTAAAGTAAAAGAAAATCCTAATCGGATAATCCTAAAGTGTGATGCTTGTGCTGCTGAGTCAGGGCCAATGGAAAGAAGAGAGATCCCGTGGATCTCTCAGCTGGGCACAAAGTTACAGGACAGAAGAAAAGTATATTTGTCCCTACAGTTCCTCATAAGCTGTGTCTATTGGTCGTGTGTCCTATGGGCTACTTGGGAGAAAGATACCACCACCAAGACAGAGGTGCATTTAAGAAAAGGGGTAGCCTTATCAAACTGCACCACACATACTTGCAATCCATTACTCATAACCAACCCCTTGAACCGCTGTTGGAGTCCCAGCGAAGTATTAACACTTGACATTGATGGGATAGGGATAAATCCCTATGTTCCAATTCACATTCGTATTAAAGGTCAAGTACTAGCCCATTCAGCCCAAGTCTATCAGGTTTATATGTCCTTCTACAAGGAAGTAACTGAACCCCTACCCCCATCACCACAATCAATCAGAAACTTACTTCTCAAAACAGTTGAATAGCTCACTCCTTGAACGTCACTTCCTGCTATGTATGTGGGGGAACTCTAGTGGGAGATAGATGGCCATGGGAAGCTACTGAATTGGTTCCCTACCAGGCAATGCCAGATATAATGGCCCCACGAGGGCTTTACTGGATTTGTGGAAGCATGGCCTATATCCACCTCTCCACAAATTGGGAAGGAAGCTGTGTAATTGGAATGATAAAAACATCCTTTTTCCTTTTACCTCTGAAAACAGGGGAACATCTTGGTTACCCAGTCCCACAATCCTTGCAAAGGGTAAAAAGAGAATTCCAAATAGGAGACTGGAAGGATGATGAGTGGTCCCCAGACTAATCCAATACTATAGGCCTGCCGCTTGGGCAAAAGATGAATCTTGGGGATACTGTACCCCCATTTACATGTTACACTGAACTATCCGACTGCAGGCAGTTTTAGAAACCATTATGAATGAGACTGGGAGAGCCCAGACTCTTCTTGCACATCAACAGACTCAGATGAGAAATGCCATCTACCAGAACAGGTTGGCACTAGATGATATCTAGTAGCAGCAGAAGGAGGTGTATGTGGGAAATTCAATCTCACCAACTGTTGTATGCAGATAGATGACCAGAGCCAGACAGCTGAAGATCTTGTCAAGCAGATGACAAAACTGGCACCTGTGCCCATTCAAGTATGGCATGGATGGGACCCTGATAGCCTTTTTGGAGGTTGGTTTTTTACCTTCAGAGGCTTTAAGACCTTAGTTGGAGTAATACTCCTCCTCATTGCCTGCCTCCTTCTGCCTTGCCTATTGCCTCTTGTTGTCCAATCACCTCAGAAAGTATAGTGGGAAAAAAAAATACCCAATAAACTGCAGCTAAGATCCTTTTGCAGTGGAACTACCAGTCCCTAGCACTGAGAGATCAAGAGGGAAACTACGAGGTTGATGCCCTATGAAGAATCTAAACGGGCATCAAAAGGGGGGAATGAAGAGGAAATATGAGGAATTTACATCAAAAGGTAATCAGCTCTTTGTTCTGCGGTAAATATGCTTGCTATATGCAGGAGCTCATGCAAGAGCTCACTTGCTCTATGCTCGACTTGTAACTCTGTACCCATGGCAGACCCTTGACCCCCACCTTGTAGTACCTCAGTACTTTAGCAAATCCCAGCTTCCTGTAACAATCTGTAACCAGTGGTAACCCATAACAACTCCGGCTCACCTAAGCTTGAATCAACCAATCAGCTCGTGTAATAGACTGGTAATAAGGAATGTTGCAACATAGCTCGGGGGCCCAGATCTTCAGGGCACTAGCTCCTCTGTGACCGCATGTAATAAACCTGAGTTCTCCTTCTCTCCAAGTTACTGCTTGGTTCTTCACTGGACTGGTTTTGGGATTTTTCTACAACAGTATGTATCGAAGGAGACAATCTAACATTTAAAGACATATTTGCATTATCAGAAAGACAACTTTTTCCAGGGAGGATATGACTCTTCCACAGTCTGTTATTCAAATAATATTGCTTTCTTATCATTATCTATACTCATGGCCTCAGCAACCTGTCACTCCTCTTGCTGTCCCTCCCTATTTCACCTCTGTGCCTGATTGCCAGCTCCTAATCTCTTTTCTGCTCCTGTCTTCCATTAGGTCTAGTGACATGACATGGAAACTTTTTGTTGCTTTCTCTTTGACTGTTTTAACTTGTGTTCACTCAGACCTGCTATGTAACTGCTACTTACTTACACTTACTGTGTTTTCCCTTCTGACTAAAAGGAACTGAGTTAATTGCCTGTGGTCACTGAGTGGTGAGGTTATTTTGGGCCATAGGGCTGGGGGCAGGGTTAGGCTGGGAGGTAGCTAGAATCAGTTTCATGGCTGAAGCTAACCTTTGGTTTTCAAGTCTCATATGCATCACAATCCAATTCTCATTAGGAATAAGAATTAATGTGTGCACCCAACACATCATCTGGTTGTTATTTGAAACAACTCTGAAAAAACACATCAGTGATTTAGAAAGGGCAGCATTTCCTTTTACTCTTGGTTC
Source organism: Eonycteris spelaea (assembly GCA_003508835.1). NCBI lineage: Eukaryota > Metazoa > Chordata > Mammalia > Chiroptera > Pteropodidae > Eonycteris > Eonycteris spelaea. The sequence continues at coordinate 2,615,537 of PUFA01000103.1, read as the reverse complement.
CACATTTAAAAAATTACATTGTCTGCATTTTGAATTAAGTGAAAGGATCGAGAAAGGTCACTTTTTCTCGTTGATATCTCAAAAAACAACTTTTAGTTCGTAAGTTTCAAAAAAAAAAAAAAAAAAAAAAAGTCCTGAAATCACCATCATACAACTGAATACAATTCTGCCAGATTAATAAGAGAGAAGAAAGGAAAAACTATGTCTATCAGAAAGCAAAATATTTATCTGAAATAACAGATAACCTTGGGAAGTTATCAGCTATGAGTTTTAAAAGTACAGCACTATGGAAATAAGAAGGGTGTGCATGGATAACAAAAGAGGTGAAAGAAATCCAGGGAAGCAAACTGACCCACTTACTGAGCAAACTAAGAGGTCTATCACAGCCATTTCATTGAATGAAGCTACTCAAGATTCCCTCTTTCTTAAAGCATTCCAAGAATCAGATGGCGGAAGATGGGCTAACATCATCTTTATCAAATCTTTGCAAAGGGTATACAGATAGCTGAGAAAACTTTGCATGGTGAATGGAAGAAATATCACAGAACTGAAAAATTGATTTTCATAATATTTAAATCTTGAATTAGGTTAGGTCATGATCTACTAGCTTGTCCAATAAATTTTGGTTCTTCTATATAGTTTACTTCTTGCATTCCTCTAGATTTACAGTCTTAAATTGTTTCACAGGTCACTGCTGTTCCTTTGAAATAAGCCAATGTGGCTAAGAAATACCAAAAAGGAATTAACAAATATTAAGATAGCTTGGTTTTAAGGTTTTGCTGCATAACTTCAAGACATTTCCATAGGACATACTGTTTCTCAAGTTACGGTTAAAATGAAATTTTCCATTAGGATAATGCAGAGGATGACATTCTTGCGGGAGAAAATAAGAATCCTAAGTTCCCTCTACCAGGCATTTTCCCTCAGGCACTGAGACTGCAGCCATCCAATAAATGGGTACAGGCAGAAAGAAGAGACTTCGAAAGTCGCAAATATCCTTCAATAGCTAATTTTTAGCAAGTCTGGCAATAAGATCTTTCCATTCTCCTCTCTTCTTTGTGATGTATGTAGGAGTGAGTAGCTGCAATAGTGATTCTGGCTGTTGCCTAAAGAAGTTCTGGCATAAGGCCTCAGTATTACATATCACGTACATCCCACAGTCATAGCTGTTTTGTTGAGCAGGGGCTTTCTCTTCCACAAAGGCCAGTTTGTCTCCCTTTCTGCCTAAGAAAGCCTCCAACTTCTCTGCTACTTGCTTTGCATGGACTGAGTTGCTTTCACTATGGGAATCATAATGAAAAAAGCTATTTTTATCTTGGAGATAAACCAGTAAACTCCAGTGGGTTCCCCCAGCTGCCTGGTTGGAATTATCATTGATGGCTAAAAATACAACTCTCTTGTGGGGGAGATCCAGGGGTTCAAGGAACATGGTGATCTCTGCTGGGTTGCTGGTGCACTTGATAAACTGGGTGACTTCGGGGCTGATGAAGCAGACGTCAGCAGAGCAATCATGAAACTGGCTGTTGGCAAAGTACTCAAAGGCAAACCCAATAATATGGTCATTGAGCCAGCTTGGAGGATCCAATAGAGAGACATCTGACTGCCGTAGTAGACTGTCCATGTAACTCAAGACTACAGGGTCCATCTTGTACTGACCAGAGCTGCTCAGAAATTCCAGAAGCTGAAGGAGAAGCAGAAGACAATAGTTACTGTTGAATACAATACTTGGCTGTCAAATGGGGATCATAAATAATAGCTACTCTTATAGGGTTTTGGTAAAGATTAAATACAATTGTAAACTGTTTAGCAAGAATGCCTGGATAAGAGTTAACATTCAGGAAACTCTAGCCTAAAGGGCTTTATGTTGCAGTTAGAATAAAAACTTTGGAAGTTCTCCATGCTGAAAAAGTAACCATGGATTTTAAAATTTCCTCTTTAAACACAGAGATTGCTGAAAATCACTAACTAATGTTTTACCAAACTCCATGGCATTAACCATATATTTGGCCCTTTAATGAATGAATATGCATGATAAGAATGGCAAATTATTTTTTTATATTAAAGATGAATTTTCAAAGAGTCTAAAGAAAAATGTTACTAATTACCAAGGGAAATAGTTTCCATTTCAACATTAATTTTTAAGAGATAAGATAAAATATTGCTTCCTCATTCCATAATGGAAAGCGACAGTGATTGGAGTTGTAGTTAAAAAGAAATGTAATTTCAAGAACAGAGCATCACAAAAGTACTATAAATGAAATTCATTCTTGCTTCTGCCCAGCCAAGAACATGAGTGATATAACTGCTGTATCTTTGCCCATTTCCCATCTTTAACCTCAAGGAATGAGATAACGACTATGTAATTTTATAATATAAGTTAGGACTTCTTTGGGTGTCGATAAGTAATGTGATCAGAATCAGTTCTACCACTGACTTGCTAGTATCGGCTTGAGCAAGTCATTTAAGTCATTTTGTCCTTGTTTTTGTTACCTGTAAAAAAGGGCATATATCTGCTTTACATGCTTCAGACAGTTTGCAGAAGAGGACAAATCATTTCACTTAAAGATATTAAAATTGTTACACAAAGAATATTTATGTTATTAATTGGATTTTATTAGTAAGATGATAAGACAATCTAGATAGAGCTCTAAACCAATGAAAGCAAATGAAGTTTGGAAACAAATATCCAGTTGATATCATCTTCACCAAAAAAAAGCATGACTCAGAGTGGAGCAAGACAAGTCATGAGATTATGATCATGATCACCTGAGGTAAGGTGTTAACAAAGACAGTAAGTGTGGTAAGATAACAATATTCGAGCCTAATAGAGTTCATTGATGTGCACTGACTTGGCAGCATAACAGTGTTTTTCAAAGTCACAAAGCAATAAACTGTCACACACAGATTGAGACTACACAGCAGAGCATATTGTAAGAAAATAATAATACTACTATGAAAGCTAGGCTAGAATCGTGACTAATGTAATCAATTCAGGCCATTAGGTCAGTTATTTCGTCACTTGGTTATACGATGAAAACAACAGAATTTTGTGACACAATAATTTTCATGTTATCAAAGCCCTGCAGAAAACCTTTATAAAAAATAAATATACCCCTCAAGGAAAAAAGCTAAAGTAAATTAGGTAACTAAGAAGGACTAAAGAGGGGTTTATGCACATACAGTATGTCATAATATGAACTATTTCAGGAACAATATAAGTCTGTTTAAGAGTGTGTGTATCTATCTATCTATCTATCTATCTCTATATAAAATAATGAATTAGGATTTTATAGAGAAGAAAAATAACTTGAACAGAAACATAAACTGGAGCCAGGAACAATGTCAACGAGGCATAGAGCACATTTGTTATGGGTGGGCCACGAACTGGGCTCTAAGCTTTTTGGCAGCTAACCAGAGAGCATTAAGTTAAACATTCACAATGTCCATAAGGTAAAATCAAAGCAATTACCCAGGAAAGGAAAAAGCTTTCTTTGTATTAAGGTCAGTTTTCTCTCAAAAATTTTTTATAAAAGACATGGTGTATCATAATGAATAATTTCCCACAATGTCCTTATAATAGATGAAATAGTTTTAGAAAATTATTTCTTATAACAATCCTTAATATCTACCCTAATGGCAAATAAGCAAACAGCAATCTAGTAAAGCAGCTTTGTGGGGGCTAGGTGCTCAGACTGCCGCTGCTCTGACTTAAGAGTATACGAATAAGAAAAGAGAATGACTGCATGTGCATCAAGCAAGGCTCCCTCAATCACTCCCCTTCAATGACTACCACATAGCTGTGAGTGCCGGGTTGTACTGCTTGGCAAATACCTGGAGACCTGCTCTCTCTGCTGCCAGACCTATATGTAATCAGACTCACATCTTAACAGCCACTCAACTAGGAACAGAAGTCTACCAGAAGAGTGTCTGAATAGAAGTATCCATAGGCACGGTCAAGATTTTCTTCAGAAAATAGTTTTATCTGTTTGATTTTGAAAACATCCAACACACAGACAATGGGTCACTCAAGGACCTAATTCTATTCCATACCACGTGATTGCAATAGTTTAGCCCTAATAATTCTAAAGCAAATGGAACCAAATTAGCTTTTGGTCAAACCATCCTTGGCCAAGGAAAAAACTCTAAATTTTACATGTGAAGACTAAATTTTAGACTCAGTTCTCTTACTCATACAGTTCTGTGTGATCATAATTAAACTACTTAATTTCTTTAAACCTTACTTTCCCCTTCTGTAAAGTGAGAATATTAATACATGACCTTTATAATAGATTGTCAATGTAAAATGAAGAAACAGGTAACTAAAATTTAAAAAAATATAAAGTAGTATTTCCAGATATCAATATGTCATCAGGGAATTTATATTCCAATAATTGATAGTTATCTGTTTTTAACACATGTTTATTGAGTGTTTCCTATGTGCTAAGGACTGGAAGATCAGAATGAGAACGAGACAATTATAGTTACTACCCTTACTCACCTTAAGCCTATAATGTTATAATGAACACAATGAACATATTATCTTTTAGTCAACAAAAACCTACTGAGTACCTAATATTAGGTATTGTGGGAGATGCAAAGATGTATAAGGCGGCTTATATCTAATGAGAAGAAACCCATAAGACACAAATAAAGTATATGCAAATTCAGAAGAGAGAACACTCATTCCTGGCTAAGAGGGTGAAAAGGAAGGAGAGCTCTGATCAAGAAAGATTCAAGGAGAGAGTGGCATAAAAGTGGGCTCTTAAAAGGCAGGTAGAGTTGGATGCATGAAAAAGGAATTAAGAGGGCAAGGAAAGTGACTTTAACTGTGCAGTCCAGTCTGCCTGGAATGAAGTAGGACTAGGGGTGAGGCGAGGGTTATAGGAATATTACTAGAAGCTAAGTGGTGACAGACTGAATTCCAGGTGAAAGTGTTTGGAATTTATACTGGAGAAAAAGGGGAGCCATGAATGACTAAGTCAATGCTTTAGGATGTTAATAATTCAACCATAGCATACAGGATTAATTGGTAGAGAGAGAAACTGAGAGGTAGAGATCAATTAGATTTTTACTGAAAGTAGAGGTAGGAAGACATGACCTAAACCAAGGGAAATGGTAATAGGAATGGAGAGGTAAGAACTCTTGATTTTTTCCCCAAACTCATTTCACCATGGAAAATTTTTTGTTTTGGAGAATATCAATTACTGTCTGTGCAGTAAAGTTTGAGATATGCTTGCTGAGTTATTAGATGGCATTGGGATAACTTATTAATCATTTGATGAAAAAAAAGTTAGACCCCTATCTCATACCTTATATCAAATTACTATATCTTAGATGGAGTAAAATTTAAAAATAAAAAAATTAAATGAAAATATTAGAAGAAAATAAGAGCTTAATATACTTATATGACTGACCAATAAACAGATAAAAAGATACTCAACATCTTATTAGTTCAAAAGTGTACTGGTACATAAAATAAAAAAAAATATTTCATTTCCATACACTGAAATTTTTTTACCCATTAAAAATAACATAGATAACTTTACTGACATAGAAAGACATTTCATGGTATGCTATGAAAAGGTTATATAAAAACTTGTACAAGAAAAATACACACAAAAATAATCAAGAATGATAGCTATCAAAAGTTTAGGTAGTTTTAAAAATAGGATTATTAACTTCTGGTCAAGATGGCTGAGTATGGTAAACGCTGTGCTCACCTCCTCCCATGACCACATCAAAATTATAACTGAAAAAAATAAAAACAATCTTTGAGAATCACTTTAAGTCTAGCTGAACAGAAGTCCTATAACTAAGGACATACAGAATAAGCCATGTGAGACTGGTAGGAAGGATAAAGATGCATTTCGGGCTAGTCTCAGATCCACATGTGGTAGTTAAAAATCGGAAGGTATATCTTGGTTGCAGAGGTGCCTCCTGAGGAGCAAGTGGTCCAAGCCCCACACCAGGCTCCCCAGCCCAGGATTCCAGTGCCAGGGAGAGAAGTCCCCACAACTTCTGGCTGTAAAAACCAGCAGAGATTATGGCTGATTGAGACAGAGGGCTGCTGGAGTCCCAGGTATTCCTGTTAAAGGGCCTGGGGATGGACTCACAGACTCACTTATCCTGGGCTCCAGTGCTGGCGCAGCAGCTTGAAAGGTGCCAGGAACATATGGGGAAGAACTGTCTGGCTTCAGAGAGAGGGCTTAAGTGCTGGCAAAGCACTTGTTCCTTTGTTGAACCCCACTCCCACCTAGCCTGCACATACAGTCAAATGCCATATTTGAATCTCCATCAACCTAGCTAATACTATTCACCCTTCCCTGGTGATTCCCTGAGACCACTACTCCACCCAATTTGCAGGCCTACTCAAGCTGCTTACAGTGGCTTTTCCATACAAACAGCATATCTGCAGGCATTCCTAAAATTTCTCAAAAATTTTTAAATCCCAAACAAGCAGCATCAGGCTTCAGGGTGCCCTGTATTTCTTGCTAGGCAGCCCGAAGCCTGGTATCAGTGACAGCTGGCCTTGGTTTACAGCTAAGAATCTTCGAGGTACCTCTAAGCCCAACACAAGTGGCAACCATCTCCAGATGACTTTGTAGCTCATATCAAGTGACCCTGGGCAGCGCACAGGAAGCAGCTGACCTTGGTCTGCACCAGAGCCCTTCCGAAGAGGCCCCAGAACCAACACACCTGGTGTCCAGCTTCAGACCATACCAGAGCACCACCCAACCATCTCTACAAATGATAAACCCAAAAAGCAGACTTGACAGGCACCGGAGCCCCACTAAATTGAATCCTGTTCTGTAGAGTCAGCCCTGCATAACAGCTTCCCCATTGCAGTCAAAGCTAGTCCTCATAATCAATCAGCCTGAGGGTAAATCCCTCCCATTGACAGGTCAACAGCAATCAAGGCTCAACTACAACAGAAGGGCATGTACAACCCACACGAGGGACATACCTGGAGCACCTGGCTCAGGTGACCAGGGAGACTGCAACCACTGGGCCCCACAGGACATCTACCACATAAGGCCACTCTACCAAAACCAGGAGATGTAGCGGCTCTACCTAATACATACAAGCAAACACAGGGAGGCAGCCAAAATGAGGAGAAAAAGAAACATGCCCCAAATGAAAGAACAGCATAAAACTATGAAAAAGAACGAAACAGAATGGAGACACGCAATCTACCAGATGCTGAGTTTAAAACATTGGTTTATAAGGACGCTCAATGATCTCAGTGAGAGCTTCAAAAAAAAGAGGACACATAGAAAACAAAAAAGAACCAGTCAGAAATGAAGAATACAATAACTGAAATAAAGAATACATTACAGGGAATCACCAGTAGATCAGATGAAGCAGGGGACTGAATCAGCAATTTGGAAGATAAGGTAGCAGAAAACATCCAATCAGAACAGCAAAAAGAAAAAAAATCCTCCCAAATGAGGCTTAAGGGGCCTCTGAGGCAACACAAAACATAGCAACATTCACATCATTGGGAACCAGAGAAAGAGAGCGCAAGGAATGGAAAACCCATTTGAAGAAATAATGATGAAAAACTTCCCTAACCTGGTGAAGGAAATAGACATATAAGCCCAGAAACTGAAGAGAGTCTCAAACATGATGAACCCAAAGAGGCCCACATCAAGACACATCATAATTAAAATGCCAAAGATTACAGACAAAGATATAACCTTAAAAGCAGCAAGAGAAAAGCAGTTACCTACAAGGGAGCTCCCTTAAGGCTCTCAAGATGATTTCTTAACAAAAACTGCAGGCCACAAAGGAATAGCACAAAATATTCAAAGTGATGAAAAGCAACGACCTACAATCAAGATTACTCTACCCAGCAAAGATATCATTTAGAATTGAAGAACAGATTAAGAGCATCCCAGACAAGAAAAAGCTAAAGGAGTTCATCATCACCAAACCAGTATTGTTAAAGGGACTTCTTTGAGAAGATAAAATATGTGAATAATAAAATGGCAATAACTACACAGCTATCAGAAATTACTTTAAATGTAAATGGACTAAATGATCTAATCAAAAGACTCAGGGTGGATGAATGGATAAGAAAACAATACTCTTACATATGCTGCCTACAAGAGACTCACTGGAGATTGAAAGACACACAGACTGAAAGTAAAGGGATTGAAAATATGTTTCGTGAAAATGGAAATAATAATAAAAAAGCTGGGGTAGCAATACTTAAACCAGAGAAAATAGACTTTAAAACAAAGGCTATAATAAGAGACAAAGAAGGACCCAGTTATTCCACTTCTGGGTATTTATCTGAAGAGACCCAAATACTACTTGGAAGGGACATGAGAATCCATATGCTGATTGCAGCATTATTTACAGTAGTCAAGGTATGGAGGCAACCTGAGTGTCCATCAATGAATGAATGGATAAAGAAGAGGTAGTATATACATGTAATGGAATATTATTCAGCCATAAAAAAGAATGAAATCTTGCCATCTGCAACAACATTGATAGACCTAGAAGGTATTGTGCTGAGTGGAGTAAGTCAGAGAAGCACAAATGCCATATGATTTCACTCATATATCTCAAAAAAGCAAAATAAACAAACAAAGCAGAAAAGAATTCATACATAGAGGACATTTTAATGAATGCCAGAACAGAAGGGAGAGGGTTGGAGAGGATGGGTTACAAAGGGGAATGGATTAAAAAGTAGAAATTGGTAGTTGCAAAATACTCATGGGGATGTAAGGTATAGCATAGAGAATATAGTCAATAATATTGTAATAACTATGTATGGTGTCAGATGGGTATTAGATTTATTAGATATTTTTAAAATATCTAATCGCTATGTTGTACAATTGAAACTAATATAATATTGCATGTCAACTGTACTTGAAAAATAAAAAATTATTAAAAGAAAAAAGAATAGGATTAATACTTAACTTTTTTCTTTCTATGTTTTGATATTGTCTGCTTTCTTTTTTCCCCTTTCTTTTTCTAATGAGCACATAAACAGCAAATGCAGGTATTTCTATTCAGGAAAAAAAAGATGTACCACCTCCCACTCTTTCATTGACCTAAAATGTTTGTTTCTTCAACTTACTAGTCTTACTGGGTCCTTTGGAAAAAACAGAGTAGGTCTAATCTCTCTTCTGTAAACATTCAAACACAAAGATTTAAAAATAATCTGATGTTTATTAAAATTAGATTATGTACAATTTCTAATGTATGATTCATCTGCAATTTCACAAAAAGAATTACATTCAAGATCAAATGTGCTTTTCATGGAAGCATAAGCAGAAAAATTTTCAGGAAGGAAGTTCAAGCCTTTTTTTTTTGGTTTCAATTTCCCTCAATTAAACGTTTCCTTTTAATGTAGCCTAAACCATTCAGATTTGTATAAAGAGGCATATAAAAATTACTAAGATTTATATATCCCTCTTGAGGGCAGAGATTAGATTTTACTCTTTCCTGTTACTTTCAGTGCTTGACAAACTGGAGAAGTTTTAATAAATGGAAATAGAGAAGTGCAATCCATTTTCTTGAACAAAATAGAGAAGTGCAATACATTTTGAAAAAATCCTAAAAAACAGAAAATTGTTATAAACATAGGAAGATTTCTCAATTTTGTATTTATTATTTTGAATAATATTCTTTTATTATCCATATTTCACAAGTAGAGGAATTCAACTCTCAAAGTAGAAAACTACTTAGTATGATGATGATGCCCAGTAACTTTATTGCCATAAATTCCACTTGATCCTGCCTTAAGGTCAGGAAGACTGTGTAGGTGAACTTCTGGATTCCTTCTAGCACCAAGGCTCTTCATTTATTGCTCTATTACTAGGCATAGCTATCAATGGGAAAGGTGTCATTGAGAATGAATTTTATTTTCAACCTAATATTTCTATCTCAAGGGTTCCATCTATAATGGTGTCACAATTTCTTTGACTATAAACTTGGTATAAACACCAGCCTTTGCTCAAATGGACTTTGTTTTGCCTAAAATTTTCTGAGAAATGATTTTACACAATAGCAAAATTTGAAACGACTGGGGTTGTCAAGACATTATATCGGGGAGGCCTTTATATTTAATGAGAGGTCTGAGTAAGATAATATTTAACAAAGAAGTGGACAGAATTTTATTTTAGTGTATACAGTAACAAATAAAAGCTGATTAGGTATAGTTGAGCTAAAGTTATAATCTGCCAGATTCCATAAATAATCACTGTGTTGAGCACACAGTAGCTATATGCAAACACACAGTTTAAAGAGTATGAAAAAGCCATCATCTTTTAATCTTATTTGTCTTGTATATTTAAAAGCCTACTATAAGTTACTTTTTCCCCATAGGTAGTTAAGAGGTAAGTAAATTGTTATTACAAACTCCTAATTAATGTGGTTTCAAAAATGTGCTTGGAACTTAGTGGGGCTCAATAAATATTTGATGAATTAAAGAAATAATGAATTTATGTTTTACTGTACTGTGCTGATAGGAAAACAGGGTCTGATGGGACTCAATTTTGTGTATAGAATTTTTTGCTTTGCAATTCCTCTTTAAATATTAACATGAATATTTGTGAGTTATCTGAGCATGTCTTAATTATATTATATGTTATTAAATAGGGCTAAACATTTCCAGCAACGATTTATGTTGCTGCTCAAGTGCCAAGTTGCTGCAATAAACAGTTGTGAAAAATTAAAGCCAAATAAGGCCAGAAATCGCCAAGCTATTGTTTTGATGGAATTTAACCTATCACACTACTCTGAGAAAGTATTTATTTGTTGGCCATGAGGGATGGCAGGCTTATGGTTTTTAAACTTATAACATAGATGTTCAAAAATAGTAACTATAATTGAGACAATTTTTAGTATCAGGACCATAATCTAGTGCTTTCATAACAGATGAATGTGCAAGGGAGAGGCATTTAATTGGTAGTCAGAGAAAGGAGATTTTAGAGATTTTCTGTAATAAAATTCCTAAAAGCCTCATAAGTTTCAAGAATTCTCTCTTCTTTTACACCCGTTCCCCCTTCCCCTACAAAGGGATGGATGAACCTCAACCTCTGCATAAACCTAATTTTTGATCTGTACTAAACCATATTACCACCCATATGGTCTTTTATATTTAGATGGACATAAAGCCAATAAGACTAGTCATGCTGAAGAAAGTAGTCTCTCAGAGAATCTGGTTCAGAAAGTTAAGGAACTTTACATTACTCATTTGGATTAGTAATAATTGGATCCCAGATTCAAGTTTTTTGAATAACATGTTTAAACAAGTGCACAATTTGGGGACTAGTTAGGATTTGAGCAGTAAGTTTTATATAGCCTGATACTGATCAGTTTCCAAAGAGATGGGTTACCTGGGCCTTGAAGAATTCCTTTTGTTTGCTAATACATTGTATTCACCTAAGAGGTTTAAGGCATTGGCAAGGAGAGAAGTCTTGAGCTTATAAAGTCAAAAATGTAGAATATACAGGGGTAGATGAAATTTAACCAAGGAAGACTTAAGCGACATCTGAAAACTGATATATATGATAAAGCCATTGCTTATCACAAGTACTAACATTATCACCTTGCAATACAAAAGAATGAAATAGCCTCTTAATCATGTAAAATGCTGATTGACTTCTGCACTAGTGTACACAACCTTGTGGAAAGGTATGTAATTTATTTCAATCTAAGTTATTTTAGACTATCCAGTCACATTGGGGAAATAAAGTAATTCAGCAGAATCTTTAGCGATCACTTTATGATAAAATTTAGTCTTAAAAAATGATTTATTTATTTATCTATCTATTTATTTATTTATAGGTCTAGTCTCCTCATTCCTATCCTCTCTTTTGATGATCTAACCTATATGTTGCTGCTAGATAACAGAACTCTAATTACATTATTCTACTCCAAAAATTTTCATCTCTCTCCATTATCTGCCAAAGCAAGTACTGATTACAGTCTGGCATTTAATGATTTCCACAAAAATAGCTTCAACTTATCTTTCCCAGTTTATTTCCTAGTACTGCTCCTACATAGCCAGCCACAAGCTCAATTTTCTGGCCCAAATTATTAGACAACAGTGGATTTGTACTGGTTGCTGCCCCTAAGGTACTGAAGAAGCAGGAGAAAATAGTCAGTTTTCCATTCCAGCTCCAACAGAGAGGTTGGGACATGAACATTGCTCTAGCACCTTTCTGAAATACAGATTTAATGTGTCATGCTCTTGCTTATAACCATTACTATGAGCTTTTTATAAATCTAGGCTCCGGGGGCCAGGATGTGGCTAAAATTTTATAGAGTCCATGGACATGGATTATTAAATAAAACTGCATTTTTTATTTTCAATATTCTCTAGTTGAAATTTGGCATTTTCTTTGATAATTGTAGGCCATAATCTAGGGTAGTATTAGCAGTCCCTATGTCTTTTGTCACCAATAGAAAGTTATTTCACATCATATTAAAGTTGTTGCAGGTATTTCAAAACATAATTGAGATTCATTATTTTGAAATTACACAATTAGATCTGTTGTCGGATGTTATTTAATGATAAATAAGTACACATATACCACATCATACAGTTCTAATACTTTTAAGACTTTGAATAAAATTGATTCCATGTGTTTTTATGTATTTTATTTTATATATTTAAAAACATTGATAGGGCCCACAGGCCAGGCTGCCAAAGAGGGCCACAGTGTAAAAGATGTTAGTTTTACCTTTGTTATTTATACCTATTAATTGCTTGTAACATATAAATGTTTTAGCATAGAATTCAGGGCTCCTCAATCTGTTCACACCCACCTTATCATCTTTATATCTGCCCCACCCCTACTCTCCATAGTATGCTCTAGTTATACCACACAACAGTGACTCTCTCTTATCTAGAGGCAGAGAGACAGGTTTTGGATTAACCCTCCTTAAAAGACAGTAGCCCTGCATTGGTGTGGGCTTTGCCTTTACAGCCTTTCTCCATCAGCTGAATTCTTCTTTTAAAGGTTTTTTCTCTAACACTATGAGATCCTAATAAGGCTGTATCTTAAATATCTTTATATCCCATTCCTACCTTAAATTATTGAAGAAATAAATAATAGAAGACAGATTCTAAATTGGCAAGTCCTGTGTGTATTAATTTCTAGGCGAGTGAAGTTAGTCTTTCAATTTTATAAAAAGGCTTAGCTCTTTTTTTTTGGGTAGAAATGAGGCTAGTTGTGAGGTATAAGGCTGGATCGTCAGCTGATAAATCCTGGATGGAAGAGAGAGAATAGAGGCCCATAACTGAGGTGGACGTGCTTAAAATGAGGGATGGAACTGTGCTGATGGAAAAGTAAGGAATGGCTTCTTCTCCCATTTCCCAGAGCAGTTATTCAAAACTTTCATCACTCTGCTCAAGCTTCTCATTCCATCTCTAATTCCCTCATTAAATGGGTCCTATCTTAATGTTACAGGGACAACGCCATCACTCTCCTACCCCCACCCCATCTCCCATCCTTTCTTTTTCTCTAGTTCAGTGGTTCTCAACCCTCAGCATCAGTCACCTCAGGAGAAAATAATGACATCTGGGCTCTAATCCCAGTTTAATCGGTTTTGGGTGAAGCAAAAACATTGGCTTTATTTTTTTTAAAAAGCTTTCCAGATGATTCTAATGTGCATACAAAGATGAGTTCCATTAGTGCTCTTGATCCCATAGACACCCTCATCCATGAATTGAACGCTTCTCGGCTCCATGGGACACTATTATGTCTGTCTCCTACCTCTAAAGAAAACGTTTTTGCAGCCTACTTTCTCACTCGTCATCTCTCTCACCCTTTACGATGCTTTCTTAAAGTGCAGGCTACACAAATATGGTTTCTATTAGCTACATTCTATTCCTCTTTTTACTCTTCCAGACCAACACTATAATGTGCTTTGGTACCTGTCAGTCTCTCTGCTTCTGTCTCATATTTTTGGCCCGCTACTGCTCACTAGACTTAACACCAGAGTGACCCAAATGTCGCCTTAGAAAGGGTTTTCTCACGTCCATCTACACAATCAGGGGTCCCCCTTCTACGCTGAGAGTATCCAGTGCTTTTGTTCTATTATAATTTTACTTTACTACCACTAAAGATTCTCTTACCGTCTTCCAAGTAACACCACTCCAGAAAGCTGAGACTATTATTACATTCTCTTCTGACATTCTGGAGTCCAAGGGCATGGAAATCACTCAGTGAAGTCTGAGGAATGAATGGAAAGGAGGACTAGGAAACGGAGGTCGGGGGGGGGGAAAGATGGGAGGGGCGTGCGTGTGAAAGGGGCGGGGCTAAGAGGAACGGCGCTGAGACCCCTGCTCCAGAATAAGGGAGGGGGCACGGATACAACAGATCTGTGTGGTCAGCAAACAGGTCCTTTGCCGGAACACACTGACTGACAAACCGAAGTGGGGAGGCGGCTTCTTACCTGCCTCGGGCCTCACCGCCCCAACCAGCCTTCAGGCACCTCTGTATTGGCCGGAAAGCGAGAGCTACAGTCGCAAACTCAGAGTTTTCTACCCCAACCTTGCGACATTGCTCTCTAGTATAGGGAAAATCTAAAGCAGAGTTTCCAGCTCTGCCGTAAGGTGAGGAAGAAAAGTTGGGGCGGGGCCGCCTGGGGCGGACGGAACGGGGCGTGCCCGCGCAAGCGCATACTGCACTCTCTGGCCGCGTCACGTGCGGGGGCGGGGTGGGGCGGACAGGCCGACTGAGGCAGGCTGTAGGGGGCGTGGGAGGTGAATGCGCGCGCGCCGCTCGTCTGCAGCCGAGGAGTCGCGCGGGGTGGGGCCGCGTGCGCGGGGTCGAAGGCGCGCGGGCCGGAGCGGAGTAGGAGCCCGGCAGCGGTTGGTGGGGGCTGCTGAGAGTTTAGCAGCCGCAGAGGCATCGGCAGTCCCGGCAGGGGCGGCGACAGCGGTTGAGGCGGCGTTGCAACGCGTGCTCTCTGGGCGGGGTGCGGCGGGGGATGTGCCTGCCCAGGCCGGGCGGAGTCCCTCTGACAGGGCGGGGGATGCGCGGCGGCAGCCCTCTCGGACCCTGAGGCAGCTGGGCCCACCCTCCCGGAACCGTCCGACCCTCGCTGGCTTGGCTTCTGCTCTCTCGCTCCGTCCGACCCTGGGGCCGAGGGTGAGAGGCGGCTCCCGCCGTAGACCAGCGGGTTGTGGTGGCCACCGCCGCGGAACCCGAGGTAAGACCCGCTCTAGCCGCCCAGCGGCCCTGCCGTCCGGCCGGCCCACGTCTCAGTCTCGCTCTGGGCTCCTGTGGGGCACCCTGGCCCCGCCCCAGAGGAGACGCCCCACAAGCGGGTCTGCCCTAGAGCCTCCTCATGCCGGATCACTGCCCGGGTACCCTGTAAGACCCCACCCATCGTATTTCCATTGGCCAGACATCATTTCGGCCTTCCAGCCGCGCCGGCAGTTCAGTCACGGCCCCCCCCACGCCCAGCACTTCAATTAGAACCCCCCTCAGACTCTTAGGACTCTTAATGGATCCTCTAGACTCTGTTACATCCCATGAGCTGACCCGGTCACAGTTCTTCCGAGACGCAGTCACCGTTGCCCCGTTACGCTTTGCGACCCCGAGCTCAAAGGCAGATCCATTACTGCCCACCTCCCTTCGTAGCGGACCTCCCCTTCCACCCATCTCGATCACCGCCAAGCCGACTAGCTTTTCCCTACTCAGCTGGGCTTTCAGATAGTGTATTTCGTGACGCTTTTATCTACATGTCAACCCCTGTTAGACACCATCAGTAAAGGCGCGTCTCTCCCACCTTCCCCACAGACCTTTTCTCTTCTAGCAAACCTTGTTTTCTTTATTCATAGTCGTGATCCTTTCTTTGGTTGAAAGGACTTTGCCATGAAATCCTGAGAGGAAGTTTGCTTAGCCTAGTGTGTTCCCCCCCCCCCCCCCAGTGGGGCATAAGGGGACGAACTGACACGCATGTTTGGAGAGTTTAGTCTGGTGACTAAATAAGAGAGGGAGAGGGAAGAGTATGGAAGCTCAGTGCAGGTGGTGTGTGTGCTGTTATAAGGTCATAGCCTGCTTCCCTCTCTTCTGTAGAACGCGTGAGGTAGAGATCTGACATTTTAGGGACCTGTATACGGATTAAATCACATTCCGCTAATGGATAAACTCTCCATGTAGTAGTATTTGCTTTACTTTTCACATATCTTTACAGATCTTTTGCACTGTTTTTGAAGGATTCTGGGGACCTTTTTTCATTTGCTGTTTTTGAATTTGGTGGAAAAGTGAGATTTTTACCTTTCTTTAATCCCTAAAGATTTTAATGTCAATTTAATAAATTTCTGCTACCTGGTGCTGCTGTCTTGCTTCTCTAAGCGAAGACAATATATATCATTCAA
Source organism: Eonycteris spelaea (assembly GCA_003508835.1). NCBI lineage: Eukaryota > Metazoa > Chordata > Mammalia > Chiroptera > Pteropodidae > Eonycteris > Eonycteris spelaea. The sequence continues at coordinate 2,599,186 of PUFA01000103.1, read as the reverse complement.
TGTTCACCTTCTCAGCAGTAGTAAAATATTGAATAAAATATTGAACTCCTAAACTGTTAAGAAGGAAATGTAATGTTACACACAAATGATCAATAACTAATTTTAATGTTGATTTAGGGAAGAAGTATAGAGAGATTTTTGTAGTCAGTGCATTCAAATTTTTATTTGTGTATGGAACTGAGGACGGGGGAAATCATATTAAAATTATAAGTAACAGCTAGACATGAGGTCAAAGGTCCAAAAGAATATGCAGTAAAAAGTCTCTGTATCTTCCACCCATCTTTGTTTTTTAAATTGAATTGAATTGAATTTTTTCAGGCGAGGCAACCCTTGGTTGACCTTACACATTGTAAGGACCTTGTCAGCTTAAATCCCTTAATTTTTTATTTTTACACCTACAGCACCTGGTCTTCCTAGGTGGTCTCTCTCCAAGTACTAACCAGGTCCGACATTACTTAGCTTCCGAGATCAGGCGTGGATCAGGCTTTCTTCAGAGTGTTGTGGCTGTAGACTTTTCCACCCATCTTTAGAGCAACTAGTATTTCCATCTTCGTGTGTTGTCCTTCCTGTGATATTTCTAGCATGTACAGCCCTGTACATTTATATTGACACTAAAACGACTGCTTGTATACTGTACACTCTGTCTATAGCTTTTTTTCACTTAATAATAGGTTCTAGAGATCATTCAACAGCAGTAGATATGGTAGTGCCTCATAACTGACTGGATAGTATTCCGTTTTAATGTTTTTGAGGTATTTTAAGTCTTTGCATTTGCAAACAGTGCTGATGCTCTTATAAATTTATCAGCTGCTATATGTATGTGTTAAGTAATTTTCAGGGTTTTGAAAAATTTGCTCATGATTCTTTTGTGTTGAACCTACAAAAAAAGGTAGCTAAAGTAAATTCCATTGAAATGCTGAGCTTCCATGGAGTGACTAGCTTCAATGGTAATTATAATATATCAAATAAATTATTGAAGGGTTTAAAGTAGGAGACTGAAATGATAAGATTTGCATTTTTAAAAGGTCACTCTGGCTGCAGTGAGGAGGGTGAATTGAAGGATGGACTAAGGCTAAAAGGCAGACTATCAATCAGAAGGGCAATCCAGGTAAATGACGTTAGGGAGTCTGGATTTTGGTATTGGGAGTAGATAGGATTTGGTGATTTCAGTGGATTTGGGATTAGGAAGAGGGTTCATACAGGTTAAGATCTAGTTTCTAGTTTGTGCCTTTCAGTGAGGTGGGGATCCATGTGAGGGAGAAATAGGATCTTTATTTTTGTCATGAAAGCTGAATTCCATTTGTGACATGTTGACTTTGGGTGGTTATATTTCTGTCACATGTAGATGGCCAGTAGGCAGCTGGATTTGTGGTTTTAAGCTCATTTCTCAAATTCTGGGTTTGGAGTAATAGATTTTGGGGACAAAGAGTATATATAGGTGAAAGGATAAAAGATTATATGAGAAAACACCAACATTTACAATACAGATATAATTGTCTAAGCTAGCAAATTATGTGATTAAATCTTTAAGAAATCTTGTTATAGTTTAAGCAACAATAGTGAGGTTCACTGTCTTACATGTGCCTTTTTTTTTTTTAGCATTTTCCCCTTAGCTAACAATAGTAATGTACAGTTAGTGAGAGAAATGGAGTAAACTTAGATTTTTTTTAAAAAAAGTAAAAACCTCAGTTGAAATTAGTAATATAAACTCCATCTTTCCTGATCAGTTGGCTCATACTATTGTAGAAATTGGTTCAGTCGTTGGTGTTAGTAGAGAAGTGCAATGTGATTTGCCAAGAACTCTTAAGTTTTTGGTTTGCATGATTTTTAGTTATATTAACTTAATTTAAAATAAATATTAGGCAGAATTTTTTGGACATATTTTAGAACCATAATATCAACTTAATGTATTTGTTCTTATTAAAAATTTTTTTCCCAGCTTTATAGAAGAATGTATTTGTTCTTAAGTCTAGAGCTGCTGTTTTGAGCTCTTACCTCTACTCTAGACCCTTGTAAATCACTGCTAATGGGCATTTCCACTTGGATTCATATTTCACAAGCACTTCAAACAGTACAAAATAAAACTCTTCTCTGCCTCTTTTCCCCCAATAAGGTAGGGTAGAGCGAGACAAACTGCCAACAAAATTTTTTTTGATTTCTTGTCTTGATGAATGGCACCACTGTCCTCATGAAGCTTTCTAGAACTTGGGAATCATCCTCCACTCCACTCTGTACCTTATTACTAACATCACTAAGCCCTGCACATTCTCCCTGTGATGTTTTATGTTATTCCTTATTGCTATTTTTTGTTGTCTCTACTTTATTTTAACCTAAAATAATTGTTGGGCTTCTGTAATGCTTTCTAAGTGATTATCTTGCCTTCTCTCTTCTTGCCCCTCTATCTTGCCCCTTATTATGTCTACCCTCCTGTTCATTATCTGCATTGCTGCCAGAATAAGCGTTCTAAAATGCTCTTTTAGTTAGGCTCTTTTCAGTTGCAAGGAAGAAACTCAAGTTACCCTAAGCAGTGGAGTGCTTATTGAAAGGAAACTCAGGAAACAAGGGAACCCAGGAAAAGTTAACTCGGGTTCAAGAAGAACAGGCACTTAATAAATAAAACTAGAAGCAGGAAAAGACGGATTTTACTATAGTGCTCTACTGTTAATTTGTCTTAGCTACTCTTTCTATTTCTTTTTGGCTTATTTTTCTCTCTACTTCCACAACCCCCCTCCCCCCAGCCCGCCCATCTCATAGCTTCTGTGTGTTCCAATTTCTGCCTCTTTATAACTACTGTGTCATTCCCATGCCAGCATCTTTCCTCCTGACTGCTGTCTTTTTAACTTGAGGTTCTGTTGTTAACTCCTTTTTACCCCCTAGGATTTTCTGGTTTGAATTCCCAAGAAACAATCTCTTTGGCTCAACTTTTTTTTTCTCATGAACTGCTAGCAAGCCTGTGTACTTTGGTCATGTGACCACTCCTGCCCATTTGGTGTTGACTGTATGTTTATTTGCCAATGGTGTGGAGTGGGATCATGGTGAAAAGCATGGGACAATGTATAGGTTAATTTCTCACAAAATGGGGTTGTAAGCATGGCAGGCACCATAATTGACATTTATAGTACAAAAGAAATCTAATAATGTCTTTTCCTGTTGAAAGATCTTAAGTGCTTTCTCATTGCTTTCATGAAAAAGCTTAAACTGTAGCATGGCATATATATGAGATCTTTCATTTTCTGACTGTTAATCCTCTAGGTTTCTTCCTGTTGTCTTCCTTAAATTCTTTGGTCCAATTTTCCTTAAATTCTTAGGTCCACTCTTATTGAACATAGGCCTCTTCTCTCCTGCCTTGCACTCTGTCTTCCCCTTTCCCTTCATTTATTTGGTTAACTCCTACTGAACTTCAGGACTCAGTTCAAGTGTATCTTCAGGAAGCTTTCATTTACCTGTTCCAGGTTAAGTTAGGTGCCACCATTCTGTGCTCCTGTAGTATATAGTGCTTCTTTCTATCATAGCTCTCTAATGAAATTCGTGATTACTTGTTTTCTTCACAAGGCTTTAACTTCTTTGGCATCAGTGTATTATAATTAGGCAGGTTTTTAGATTGAGGATTTTAAAAAAACATATAAGCTATTCGTAAATTATACAAAAAGGTACACATATCATAAATGTACACAGCTCAGTGAATTTTCACCAAGCAAGGACACCAATGTAATCAACACCCATATCAGGATACAGAATATTATTACAACTCCATAAGCCACCTCATGCCCTCTTCTAATCACTAATCCAATTCAAAGAGGATTTAATTTTAAATGGGAAAAGTCTTTAACGTAAAGATTTCTCTACGTATTTTGTGTATATCTTTAGCTATACAAGAGATATAGGTATCGCAGTTTTGATCCTTTAAAAAGAACCTACATAATTTACATTAATGTTATAGAAGTGTAATTTTGGCATATTTTTATGCAATGAGTTAAAAAACAACACTAATGTTCTGTTCAGTTGTAGGATATTATTTAAGTAGGTTTTCTTGCTTATTTAATATTTTAGAGTGGCAGAAAAAATATGATAGATCAAAGAGTATTTACTGAAAATAGTGTGTTAATTTTGAGTGGTGAACTTACTCGAGATGGGTATTGTAAATGTGTAAAGCGCTTTATAAATAGTGGTGGGCCTCTGGTTTTTAATGTGAATTATGTTGCTAGCATATTTTGGCAGTGGGGTTATCCAACGGGCAACTGGAGTATAATTTTACATGTACAGTGAGGAAAGGGCTGGCTGTCCTATGTCATAGACAGCTGGCTTGCTAAGAATTTTTTTTTTTTTGCAACTAGCCATAATTTTAGAGTGTACATTTTCTTTTTGTCAGTTTTGATTTTTCTTAATCTTTAAGATTATATAGCTCTTTGAATATGAAGGTATTCTTTTAAACATACTTTTACTTAGATGGGCTTTTTTGTCTATAAATATTAAATCCAGTAAGGCCAATTAAGTGGAAAGCAGCATTATGGACTTTCACATCTGGATTTCCAGTAGACCTCGATTCAGTTTCCAACCTTATGAGCTGTCACTTATGGGCAAGTCACTTAACATTTCTGATCTTCAAGAATGTTCATTGATTTCTCAAATGGGAATATTTACCTCACAAGATAATTATTAAACTTCATGTAAAGCACCAAGCACATAGTTGATTCTCAACAAGTCTTCCTTTCCTCCCTTGAATAAATGTCTGTTTCTTGTTATGTTAAATTGAGATTAAAAATTTAAAGAATTGTGTGTGGCATCTAGAATTAAATGGCTAATCAAAGATTGTTGCTAATAGAAGTAAATCCTAGAATGATAGTCTGCTGGCTGTCTTTGTGAAAAAATTTTTCAATTCAAAAAATTTCAAAGAAATGCTTTTCTTCGTGTCTTAGTGTAAGATTAATGGACGTTAGAATGTATTTTGATTCATTGTGGGGTATCAAAACAAAATGTTCTGTTTGCTAATGACAAACATTCCTTAAATCATTGACAGATTGTAGTGATATTACTGTTTGTAGTGTGTAAGTATTTGTTTAAAATCTGTTTACTTACATTGATCAGGAGATAGTGGGCTGAGTAATCTCTGGGTTTTTTTTTTTAATGTAAAGGTGAAAGGTCTTCAGGTGGCTATGAATATGTGTATTAATAAATGATTTGTAGATCATTTTTTCCTCTACCTTCTTTTCATTTTCTTCTTGCCATCCTCCTGTTTTATAATAAAAAGCTTAGAAAATATTGAAATTTTGAAAGAATAGAACAAAGACCATTGCTATATTTGCCACCTAGATTCAGAAGTTAATATGCCATCTGTATTTACTTTATGGTTCTCTATGTGTATATGTGTGTATGTTCTTTTACTGAACCTTTTGAAAGTTGTGAATATTGTGACGTTTACCTCGAAATACTTCAGCATATAGCTCTTAAGTAGGTTTTCTGCACATCACAGTGCCATTACCAACACCTGAGAAAAATAACAATAATTTCTTAATTGCATTAATATTCATCTATATTTAAATATTCCCAGTTGTGCCATAACATGATTTTTAAAAAATTAGAATTCAATCATGATTTTGTATTGCATATGATCATCTTTGTAGTCTTTTTAATCTAGAAAAAGTTCCCTTCCTCACTCTTCTTTCTTATGATATTGAAATTTCTTTGACAAGGCCAGATCTTGTACAGCAGTTTATTTTCTAAGAGTTATCTGATTGTTTCTTTGTGCTTTTATTTAACTTGTTCCCCGCATTCCCTGTATATCCTGTAAACTAGAAGTTGTATTTTAAAGGCTTGATTAGATCCATGTTAAACAGTTTTGGCAAGAATACTTCATAGGTAATGTTATATATCATGTTATAAACTATGGGTGGTATATAATATAACTATTAGTGATCTAAGTTTTATTAGGTTTAAGGTGGTGTTTGTTATATCTCTTCATTTAAACGTATGTTTTTCCTATGATCGTCAAGTATAGTAATCTGGGGGTGATATTTTTGTACAATACCTTAGTACTGTTCCATTCTTCAATATTTTTTACCTAATAATTTTAGTATCTTTTGTCGAGCCTTAAGCAAATCAGTTATTTTACTAAAAGTTTGAAAAACGATGATGTGTCTAGTTCTGTTAGCTGTCATTTTTCAGTTAATGAGAGCTTTAAAGCATCAACTGGGAGTGAACTACAGTTCCTCCTAAAAGGCAGAGTAAATAAATGCTAATTCCTATCTAATTTTCAGAGTGAGGAGTAGTCTAATAGTCATCCACAATGGTGACAAATGAGTTTTTTATGCTCTTCGGTTTTTATTTGTTGTATTGCAATTAGTTATAGATATTGTTATTTTTGATGCTCAAATCAGGACATTGGGAGCCCCTTCTAGGAGACTCCTGAATTCTTTTTGCGTAAACCCATGATTAGTCTTTGATTTCCTTACTTTTGGGTACAGGATATTATGACTTTTGCTGCTTCAGACTGGAATCAACAATTTTCCCAGGAAGCTCTGTTTCATAGTAGAGGATGATATTTTGAAACCAGTATCTGGATGCTAAGTGTGCTCCTTGTTATAGAGCTGTCACTGCTTTTAGGCTTTTCAGTAAAAGTACATATACTGCTTTTAGGCTTTTAGCAAAACATGAGGTCATATTGATATTTCCAATTTAAATTTAACATTGCATATTTCTTTTTAAAAGTTACTTTAGTTTTAATCTTTACACTGGAAATCTTAGTTTTTATATATCAATACATACTTTTCCTAAGTATACCTCAAGTAGTTTGAAAATTAAACTACTCAGTGAAGTTTAAGATTTCTTTGCATTTTATTTGTCCTTAGAGTGTATTCCACTAAGGATATATTTATCGTTAGTATTACATTCAAAAGTTTTTTGAAATCATTATTATCTCAATGTGATTTTACCAATTTAATATGTAGTTAGGTCTATTTGTTTTTCATTTTAGGTTTTGCTTCTTTTGTTTTTTGATTTAATGTTATCCTTTGAATATGTAAAACACAGTTAGAAAGGAGAAACCAAATGAAAAGTATATGTAGAAATCTCATTTTTATCCCCATCCCTCTACTCTGTTTCTTTCATGCTCCCCTATATGTAACCATTTTTGTAAGTTTCCGATCAATCACTCCACTATCTTTTCTTTCAAAAATGACATGTACGGGTATGTGCATTCTCTTTTCATACAGCAAATGTAACATACTATATATACACTGTTTTCTACCTTTTTTTTTTCTTTTTCACTTACTAAATTCTGGAGAGCACTCCATATTGGTACATACACTTGGTACATACTACAGATCTTTCTCATTCTTTTTTATGGAGGCATAATATTTTCTTGTGTTGATATAATTTTTATCAATGAGTCTGGATCTGATGGATATTTTGTGTTTAATATTTTGAATTATAAATAATACTTGTTGAATAAATTAATTACAAAATACAGTTTCTTCCCCAAGTAATTGACAAGTTGATTTGTTCCAGAGAGACTTACAGTCTTCGTGGGCTTTGTTGTGTTTATTGTTGTTGTTGTTGTTGTTAAGAGAATGTCAGCAAAAATAGATATATAGGTACACTCAATATTAGATGATTGATATCAGTGAATGTTAATCTGTTTTAATTATTTTATGTACACCAGGGTTAAAGGGACAATAGATGATTTACCTTCTGACTCTCTCATGCTTCTTGGTGAAAACCTAATGTCCTGGGTGTTCTCATGTAAGGGTAACTCAGGTTCTGTCCTCACTGTTCCCCGGCGCCCCCCCCCCCGGCCGCCCGCCCGCCACATATTCCTCTCTCCTTAACTTTAAACCTTTCTTTTTTGTCTTTTCAGCTTTGAATCTCTCAGATTCAAATGCTTAGGATTCTAAGCATTCAGTGAACAGCTACTTGCCATTGAGTAGACAGATAAGATATATAATATGAGTGTTAGGAATTAAGAGATCAGGAATACTAAAGGGAGAGGTAGGGTTACCGATACTAGGAATTCAAGCTCTGAGCATGTGAAATAGAAATCAGAAGTTAGGGAACCTAACCATTTAGACGTAAATTGTCTTTACTCCAACGATTGAAAAGAATTTGTTTCATTTATCGAACAAAATATTTCAGCATCTATTATGAGCAACTTGTGGTGTTAGGCACTTTGGAAGACACAAAAAGTTTATGTTATTATAGTAGTTTTTTTTTTTAAAATGCACACTAGGTACTAAGCTTACATAGGTTGCTTTATTTTTTATTATTTTTTAATTAAAAATTCTTTTCATTTTACATTTCATTTTCATTGTTCTGATATGCACAAATTTTAATTACCACCATTAAGTAAATAATACTAGGTTCCCAACAATACAGTTTAAATGTATTGTTAACTGTAATTGTGTAACATCATAGCTTCCTTTATTGAATGAAATTACTATAGCAATCATATGCAGTCATTTTCCTTTTTATTCATATATACAGGAGAGTGAATGAAACATGCAGTTTAGAGAAAATTTTGAATATTTTTGTTGTCCAGACTTCCCTGTTACCTCACTCTGCCCATGCATCATACCCCCTTTGTGGAGGTAGCTGTTATCTTGACCTTTGTGAATATCATTTTTTGCTTCCTAATTTGAAACTCCCAGTAAATATCCTTAAACAATATAGTTTTCCTTGTTTTTGAACTTCATATGAGTATTTTATGTGATTTTAAAAATTTAGTTTAGCATTTGTGAAATTAATTCCAGATTGTTGTATTAGCCATAATATATTAGATTTCATTGTGGTAAAGTATTCCGTTGTGTGATTATACTACAGTTTTCATTCATTCTAGTTTTGATGGAAATTTGAATTGATTTCAGTTTCTTGCTGTTACACAATTTGATGGTGAGTGCTCTTGTACTTGTTTCATGTTTGCAAGTACACAAATGTTTCTCTAGAATTCTAGGAATGGAATTGTTGGGTTGCAAGGTATGCACATATCAAATTTGATAATGGTAAAGTGTTTTTCAAAATTACTTTAATTTATACGTCTACCAACACAATGTATGAAATTTCCCATTGCTCTATTTTCTCAACACTTCATTCATATTGTCAGACTCTTACTGTTGCCAGTCTGAAGGATGCGATGATATGATATCCATGATTTTAATTTGTATCTACATGATTACTAATGAAGTCAAACATCTTTTCTTTTTTAAATAATATTTTCAATTACAATTGACATATGTGGAACACCTTTTCACAGTCATTGAGTTTTTTTTCTTTTGCTAGGCCTGTTCAAATTGTTGGTCTAATTTTTTTCTATGAGGTGGTCTGTGCTTTTCTTACTAAGTTTTAGTAATTCTGTGTTTTGGATACTGGGCTTTCAGTTACACCTTTTACAAGTATCTTCTGTTTAGGGATTGTTATTTCACTTTTGATGATGCCTGTTGATCAACATAATTTCTCAGTTTTGTGTAGTTGAACTTATCAACTTTGGCTTATGCTTTTTGAATTCTTTTAAAGAAACCCTTTCTTAGGCTGAAATAAAGAAGTTGTTCTCCAACATTATCTTCTAAGAGTTTTTAAGTTTTAACCTTTCACAAATTTGGTTTTTACCCGAAATAGATCTCGTGGATTAGTGTGAATTCCGATCTCATTCTCTCCTGCCCCAAATAGATAATTTATTCCAGCATCAATTTTGAAAAGTTCATCTTTTCTCTGCTGATCTGTAGTTCCACATCAGATGTATCAAGTAGTTCTGTTTCTGGACTTGCTCCTTTGTTCTGTTGGTCTGCTTGTTTTTTACTGTACTAGTAACACACCATCTACTTATAATTTTATAAATTATGCTATCTGGTAAGGCAGGTCTTCCCACTTTGTGGTGTTCTTCAGAAGAGTCTTGATTGTTTTGCCCCATTGTACTCTCGTATATATATGTACTCATATATATATGTACCTACATACACACACACACACACACACACACACATTTGGATCACTGTGTCAAATTCCACAGGAAAAGAACCACAATAAAAGTAACATTTGGGATTTTTATTGAGATTGAATGGATTCTAGATTAATTTGGTAGAACTGACATTTTTCCAACATTGAATTTTTCAGTCTATGAACATGGATATCTCTCTATATCTGTAATTATTCATAATAAAGTCTCTTTTTTTTGGTAGAGGTTTTGTACATTATTTGTTAGATTTATTCTTGAGCACTTTATATTTTCTGATGCAGTTGTAAGTAATGATATATCTTTAAAAGATTATTTTCTAATTGTTGCTGGCGTATAGAGGTGAAGTAAATATCAACTTGTATCTGTTAAATTATAGAATAATAGGATTATCTGCAGATTCTTCCATATTTTATATACATAATTATGTCATATGCAGGTAGTGAACAGTTTTTGTTTGTTGTTTCTAATCCTTATTCCTTTCATTATTTTTTCTTGCTTTCCTATGCTGCCTGAGATCTCCATTATAATGTTGATAGAAGTAGATATGGGGCCATCTTGTCTTGTTCATGATCTCAAAGGAAAATGTTCAGCCTTTCTCCATTAAGTAATCTGTAGGTTTTTGTAGATACTTTTTTTTTTTAATCAGATTAAGGGTTTCCTTCTATTCTTAGTTTGCTAAGATTCCTTTAAAGACATTAACAAACATGGACTATTTATGGATTTCTTAAATATATTTGGTTATTTTCATTGGCTTTCTGATTATTATATTTATCTTTCCTGGGATATACCTAACTTGATTATAGCATATTTTACTTATCTTGTTTGTCAGATTTTATTTGCTACTATTTGTTTGGAATTTTTGCAGTCAATTTCAAGAATAAGATTAGCTTATGATTTTTCTTTCTTGTCTGGTCTTTGCCAGATTTTTTTGGTTTCAGAGTTATGCCAGCCTCATGAAAAAAACTGAGAAGAGTTTACTTATGATTGAATTATTTATTTCTTGAGTATTTGGGAAAACTTGCTGGTAAAGTAGTGTGGCTCTGGAGTTTTCTTTGTGAGATTTTTTTCTTTTTTTTTAATAGAGTCATTTTTTTTTTAATGGAACCATTCAGGTTTTCTGTACCTTAAGTTTTGCTAAATTATATCTCTTTTAGGATTTTTTTTTTCAGTTTCATCAAAATCAAAAGTCCTCTTACCATTGTAATATTTGCAGTATTGGTAGTTTCCCTCCACCTTTTCATTCCTAATCCTTTTCCCTTTTTTTCCTGATTCTTGCCAGAAGTTTGCCAATTCATAGTTTTTTCAAAGACCCAACTTTTGGCTTTTGGCCTTTCCGTTGTACATTTTCTTTTTATTTCTCGTGTCTTACTTTGTTTTACTTGTTCCAGGTTTATTTTGCTATTTTCTTTCTACCTTTTTACATTTTATTATTATTTTTTGTGATTTTTATTTATTTTTCTTTCTACCTTCTCGAATAAACAGTTTCCTATTTTTTTTCTGTTATACTATTTAGGGTTACAGGTTTTTCCTGTAGAGTATTGCTTTGGCTTCATCTCACAAGTTTGAAATGTAATATTTTTGTTATAGTTTAATTCAAAATTTTTCTGTTTACTTATTTGCCACATGGATTATTTTGACTGTATTTTACAACTATGTGAGCATTTTTATTAGAAAGTAAAATATGTTATCTATTGCAGCATAATAAATTAAGCCCAAAACTTTGTGAATCATTAACAATAACAATTTTTGTGGGTCGGGAATTCAGGAGCAGTGCAGCTTGGCAGTTCTGCCTCAGTTCCTTTCCATGTGGGTGTTTCTGTGGAGCTTTTTAAGTGTTACGGTATGACCACTGGAATTCCTGAGAGAGAAAGCACCAGGTAGAAGCTGTGCTGCAATTTACTGTTTATAACCTAGCCTCAGAAATCACTCAGCTTCACTTCACTGCATTCTTTTGGTCTAGACAGTTACAAAGTTCCATCTAAGTTCAAGGGGGAGAGAACTTACGGAAATGTCAGCCTCACGTTGTGGAAGGGTATGTGGGATGGGATATATATTGGTGTGAGAAATACCTCTTTTTTCTAGTCTTTTTTTTTTGTTACTGAATTCTATTTGTTTTCAAAGAACATGGTGTTATTCACTCCAGTGTTCTTTCTTTTTGTACATCTCTAATTTACATGTGTTAGATTTTCTCCCTTTTACATGTTTCTTAACCTTGTTTTTACAATATTTTTCTTCTTTCACTATGTATAATTTCTTCAGATATGTCTTTTAGTTCACTAATTTCTCTTCAACCATTCTGCTTTTTGATTTCAGTTGTGTTTTTACAATTTTATAAGCTTTTAAAATTTCTTTTTCACATCTTCCAAGTAATTTTTTGTGGTTATTGGCCCTTTCAGATATTTTTCAGGCTTCTTTATTGCTTTAAATATTAGTAAACAGTTATTTTATATTTTTTGTATGGTCATTTCCCGTATCTGAAATTTTTGCATGTTTGTTTCTCTCCTTTCATGGTGCTTTGTTTCTTTCTTGCTTATAAATAATGTCTTTTCTTGACACATTATTTGTGAAAATTAGACATGCGTCTCATAGATGTGTATAACTTGGGTTTTTTGTGTTATCCAAGTGATGTGAATTAGAGTCACAAATCTGTGTGTTTATAGGGTAGTGGTAGCCCAGGTGATGGTGTGTATCTTGTTACAACTCAAGGTAGATTGTGGCCTGTACCACCTGTTTTTGTAAGGTGGAAAGCTAAGAATGGTTTTTACATTTTTAAATAATTGGAAAGAGATATTTTGCAACATGAAGCTCAAATTTCAGTGCTCATGAATAGTTTTATTGGAATGCAGCCATACTTATTTGTTTCTGTATTGTCTGTGGAAGTTTTTACGCTATGACAGAGTTGAGTGGTTGCAACAGAGATCATATGGCCTTTAAAGCCTAAAATATTCATATCTGTCCCTTTGCAGAAAAAGTTATAACTTGTGAAGAACTCTTCTTTCCTCTTTTCCTTTACAGTTCAGTGCCAAAGCAATTTTTCTTGCAGTTCTTAGGGGATAGGTTAGAATGGAACATGTTTATTTTGGTTCATTTTATGGGGCCCAGTCATATGGTATAGGGTCTCCTATCAGACACACTACATAGGGTGGGCCCGTGGCTTGGCTTTTATCTTTATGCGACTGTGAAAACCAAAACCCAAGTTTGGCTTCAGTCAGAACTCTGCTTACCTCCTAGAATTCATGCTTGCTCTTAGGTTTTGGCTTTATAATTTCTTACTACCTTGTCAGCTTGATACTTTTAAGGACATATATTTTCTATTTTATTTAGTTCTTAAAATTTCAGTGGGTGTTTTGTTTTAAATAATTGGCCATATTATTGGAGATCGATATTCTTTTTTGAAAATGAAGAAATTAAGTCTCAGAGAGGGAGTAGCTTGCCCCCAAATTATATTACTAGTAGCTCCGTGACTTTGACTTTAGGGAGCTTGTTTATGATCGAGGGATGTGAGCAATTAGGATTGGACACTGATTCCCGTATTTCCAGTACGGTCTTAAGGACCCAGTCTCCTGCTTGGGTCATGCAAGAGAAGTATCTCAGTTACTGAGGACAAGAAGGGCGTAAAATACTCAAGCTATTTGGCAGGGAAAACTAAGATCATATAGATACTTGAGAACTGAAAAATGTTGAAAAAGAAATGGAAAATTTTGCTGTCTGTATAAAAAACAGTAAAATTCAGTGAATTTTCCATATTAACTATATGAATCAAAGGTGAAAGTAGACCTTTATTGTACACCTACTTTGTAGCAATCGTTTTTTTATACATAGTATTGCATTTAATTTCATAGCAACTGTGAGTGAGGTGATGTTGGTAATTTCTTATAATAAGTATGCAAACATTTAGGGAAGATGGTTTGTTATTTACTGAGGATTACACAGCTAATAAGTGTTAAAAGTAGGATCAGAACTCCTATGTCTCTACTAAGCCCACGTTTTCCCCATAAAATTATGTTGCAAAAAAAGGTCTCTAAATGGTTAATAGAGGTTTTATGAAAATATATGGTTAACATTTCTGTATTTATGAGAATCCCTCAGTCTTTCATTTAGAGATTCATTTTATTTTAGACAATTCAAATAAGTATTTGGTTTCTAAGGTCACATGGATTAGAGGCAGCAGTGAAAACAGAGGGGCATTTGTAGGTTGTTATGCTGACAGCATGAAAAGCTTTTCTATAAACTAAAAGTAAGCCAATCTGGTGATATTGAGGATAGGGACAGACAATTTTGCTCATATATATCAGTAGTTTCTATGAATGTCACTATTATATAAAAATTGGCATTTATTGCAATTTTCCAAATTCTTTTTTTATAGTTATTAAAGTGTATTAGTTTCAAATATACAGTACATTGATTAGACATTTATATAGTTCATAAAACGATTCCCATAATTGCTCTTTCTCATTTTTGGCTCTCCACGTAACCAATACATTAATGCTTACTGCATTCCCTATGCGGTGATCCCCATCCCTGTGACCATTTATCAACTACAAATTTGTAATTCTTCAACCCTTCACTCCATTCTTTCTGCCCTCCCAACACCCCTCCCCTCTGGTTGTTACCAGATGGTCCTCTATATTTGTGAGTGTTTTTGATTAGTTTGTTTTTTTTTGTTCCTTAGATTCTGCATATAAGTGAAATCATAAACACATAAATTATATTCATTATACTCTGCTTAAAAAGATATAAACTTTGAAATATGTTGTAGGAATAATTTAATCTAGAGTATCTGAAAACAACTTCTAATGCTTAAAGAGTTGAAATTCCAGTTCATTGGAAAACTTGGATTTCTAGAAAAACTTTTAAAAGTTAGAATAACCGAAATTTTACTAATAAGTAAACACATGGTAATAAGTAATTTGTGTCTTGCTATCTATCTGATTCTATGCAGTAAAATAATAACTACCATGCTGAAATAATGATTAACTTTCATTTTTATGTTACATAAAACTAGTAATTTCTTTCCGTGAATAGTCATTCTTTATAAGTTAATTTAGCACTGTTATCTCGCAGCTTAACAAAACAGAGGTAAAAGTATTTATAATCCTACTTGAAGCCATTGGTGTAACATAATTTTCCCCAGCGCACTAGTGGGGCCTGGTGCTCCTGGGGCCTGATCTGTGGCTCCACCTGGGGTGCAAACCTAGGACCTTCTGTGTGTAAAGTAGACGTGCTAACCACTACACTATGGAGCCACCCTGGTGTAATATAGTTTTTGACACATAGTGAATGATGGCACCTTTTAAATATTTTAGGACCAAAACCCAAGAAAACTTTTTAAATTGAACTTTTCTGTAAGTGATTTGGTGACATTGCTGTTGATAAGTCAAAATCTGGAGGGAATAAAAATGATCCATTTTTCGTAATGTTTTAACTGTTGAGGCAGAAAGGCAATATTTGATGAGCATTTTGAATCATAGCTTAGTTGTTTGGTGTCCTATTCCAATGAGAATAAAACTTTAGGCTCTCTTCTTGAGTAAGTTGGTAAGGGATACTCTGTTCTCTGATGATATTCCTACCTTTAGAAGGCTTTTGCTTTGCAGAAGTGCACATCACTGGTCAGAGAAGTAAACTGGATGATTCGATAAATGAGGACAGATATGTTAATATAAGTAGGGAAATTAACTCATAGCACATGGTTTGTTGATGGTAGTCAGCAAAGCTGGACTCTCTTGGTAGTATTTGAAAAGCAGTATTTTCCACTTTATTAAGCTACATAGAGTTAACATTTGAATTTTCTCAAGTAATAGCTGCAACAGTCAGAAAAAAATGGTCTACTGGTGTAAACAATAAGATAAATAATTGACAGAAACTAGCATGTTATTGGATTGTTCACTAACCAGAAATGCTCTCTGGTTGGTGATGCTTCTAAGTGCCTAATTGTTAAGGCTGCCAAGTCTGAGGACTATACACGAGGTATTTGGTAAAGGAGTAAGTGGGGGGAAAAAGGTCTGAGAGTGGCAAGTGGCAAATATGTCAGATTACAAATTTGATAGTGTGTTGGAAACAGACTTCTGATGGTGTTAAATACTAAGAGCAGAGAACAGAAATGATCATAATTGAGAGGATGGAAGAGAAAGGAACTTGAGTATAATATTTGAAGCTCTGTTGGAAAAAAAAGCCGTACATATATGACACTAGGCATAGAAGGCATTGTATTTCTTAGGCAATGGCAAAAAACTGCTGCATAGCTGTATTAGTTTGCTTAGGGCTGCCATAACAAAATATCACAGACTGGATAGCTTAAACAGCAGGAATTTATTTCTCAGTTTTGGAGGCTGAAAGTCCAAGGTTAAGGTATTTGCAGGTTTGGTTTCTTCTAGGGTTCTCCTTGGTTTGTGTCCTCATGTGGCCTTTTGTGCATGTGCATCCCTGGTATCTCTTCCTCTTTTTATAAGGACAGCAGTCCTATTGGATTAGTATCCCACCCTGTGACCTCATTTAACCTTAACAGCCTCTTTAAAGGTCCTGTCTCCACATACATTGGGGGTTGGGGTTTCAACATATGAATTTCAGGGGAACACAGTTCAGTCCATAACAGCAATAGTGTAAACCCAAACCAAACAACTGAACAGAATAGAAACTAAATATTGTCTAAAGAAAGGCATGGTGAAAAAGAATATAAGAAAGAAAAACAAGCATGGGATAGTTTTGATAGTTAACCGTGTCATAATAGCATATGCTCAGATCAGTTCTTTGCATATTCTGAAATGATACTGTTGAATGTTGTATTACAAAATCACTATTACAATATTTATCACAGTGTGTCAGACTCTACGCTTGGTGTTCTGTGGGTATTTTTGGAAAAGAGGGGCATCTAGGAGTCAGCTAAGTAATGAAAGAGGAGAGTGCAGTGGAAATACTATAATCATTGTAGGAATGGAGTTATTGATTAACTAGGAATCAACAAGTAATACTTGTTTGTTGCCTGGTCAGTCACAATTGAATGATTTAAAATTCTTTTTAGGTGTGGAAATATTTACAGATAACTATGTCCAATGTTAATTAATGCCCAGGCTGTTTATTCTTAAAGGTTAGAAACATTTTGAGATAGTTGTCAAATTCTGAAACTTGCATTTAAAACCTAGAAATTGCCAACTTAAAAAATTAATATGGATTCTCCTAACAAAGATTAAGGCATGCAGATTAGGTGTATTCTGCCGCCCCGTCCTTCGCTTGTTCTCTTCACAGTGGTGCTGTTTTTCTATACTGTTACTTCCTGGTGCTGCTCTTTTCAGATGGTTAACTCTTCAGATAGTTATCTGTGCGTTTACTTATATGCACATATATGCACTTGTAGACTATACATAATCCTGTTTTATTTTATTACTATTTTTTAAATTTATTATGGTGACATTGGTTAATGAAATCCAGTAAGTTTCAAGTGTACAATTCAACAGTAAGTCATATATATATGCATTGTGTGTTACCGCCCAGAGATTTCTTTCTGTCACTACTTATTTGACCTCTTTTACCCAATCTACCTTCCTTCCCCTACCCACCCTCTGCTAACCACTAGTCTGCTGTCTGTGTCTATGAGTCTCTGTTTATTTGTCATGTTTGTTTTGTTGCTTTTAGGTTTTATCCCACAAAAAGTGATGTCATGTGGTTTTCAACTTTTTCTGTCTGGCTTGTTTTGCTTAGTATGATTATGTCAAGGCCCATCCATGTTGTTGCAAATGGCGGTATTTCATCTCTTCTTAGAATTGAGTAATATTCCATTGTATATATGTACCACATCTTCTTTATCCAGTCCTGTATTGTAAGACACTTCGGTTGTTTCAATGTCCTGGCCATTGTGAATAACACTGCTATGAACATTGGTATGCAAAATCTTTTCAGAGATGTGTTTTAAAGTCTTTGGGGTAAATACCCAATAGAGTGATTGCTGGATCATATGGTAGATAATTCTCAGTTTCCTGAGGAATCTCCATACTGTTTTCCATAGTGGCTGTACCAATTTGCAGTCCCACCAGCAGTGTATGAGGGTTTCTTTTTTCCACATCCTCTCCAACATTTATTACTTTTGATAATAGCTATTCTAACAGGTGTGAGATGGTATCTCATTGTGGTTTTGATTTGCATTTCCCTAATAGCTAGTGATTTGAGCATCTTTTCATATATTTGTTGGCCATTTGTATGTCCTCTAGGAGAAGTGTCTGTTCAGGTCCTCTGCCCATTTTTTGATTGGATCATTTGTTTTTTTGTTGTATTGAGTATATGAGTTCTTTGTGTATTTTGGATATTAGGCCCTTATCGGAGGTGTTGCTTGCAAATATATTTTCCCATTCGGATGGTTGTCTCTTTACCTTGTTGACAGTTTCTTTTGCTGAGCAGAAGCTTTTTAGTTTGATGTAGTCCCATTCATTTATTTTAGCTTTTACTTCCCTTGCTTTGAGGTCAAATTCATAAAATCCTCTTTAAGTCCAAGGTCCTTGAGTTTAGTTCCTATTTTTTTTCTATGCATTTTATTGTTTCAGGTCTTATATTCAGGTCTTAATCCATTTTGAGTTAATTTTGGTGTGTGGTGATAGACAATAGTCTAGTTTCATTCTTTTGCAGGTGGCTTTCCAGTTTTCGCACATTTATCAAGAGGCTTTCCTTTCTCCACTGTATGTTTTTGGTCTTTTGTCAAAAATTATGCCCATATAAATGGGTTTACTTCTGGACTCTCAGTTCTGTTCCATTGGTCTGTGTGTCTATTTTTCTGCCAGTACCATGCCATTTTGATTATCGTCGCTTTGTAGTATAACTTGAAGTTGAACAGAGTGATACCTCCAGCCTCGTTTTCCTTCTCAGGATGGCTTTGGTATTTCGGGTCTTTTGTGCTTCTATACAAATCTGATGATTTTTTATTCAATTTCTTTAGAAAGTGCTGATAGGATTTTGATGGAGATTGCATTAAATCTATGTAATGCTTTAGGTAATAAGGTCATTTTAACTACATTGATTCTTCCGATCCAAGAAAAAGAATATATTTCTATTTCTTTGTGTCTTCTTCAATTTCTTTTAATAGGGTCTTATAGTTTTAATTATATATGTTTAGATTTATTCTTAGGTATTTTATTCTTTTGTCGCAATTGCGAAAGGAATTAGTTTTTTCCATTTCTTTTTCTGACAATTCGTTATTAGAGTGTAGGGATGCTATGGATTGTTATTTATCTTTTCAGATAATTACCTATGCGTTTACTTACATATACCTACATGCACTTGTAGAACATATATCATCTTGTTTTAAAGAACATAAACATGTCTTTTGTTCTATATTCATTTTCAAATAAAAGGTCTAAAGAACTGTTTAGTATTTCAGTTTTGAAAATTGAGGTATAGTTTACATATAGTAAAACACCTAAATCTTAGAGTGTATGAGTTGATGACTTATAAACATGTTAAAAATTTATTTTTAATTAGTAGACTTTTTTTTTTAGTAAGTTTTAGGTTTATAGAAAAATTAAGCAGAAAGTACAGAGAGTTCCCATGTATCTCTTCACCCCATCCCTTCGGTTTCTTCTGTTATTAGCATCTTGTCTTAGTTTGGTCTGTTTGTTACAAGTGATATGTGAATATTGATACATTAATAGTTAGGTTTTCACTCTTTGTGTTGTACATCCTGTGGGTTTTGACAAATGTATAGAGACATGTCTCCACCATTATGGTATCATACCGAATAGTTTCACTTTCCTAAAATCTGTGCTTCACCTATTCATCCGTCCATCCTTCCTCTGGACCGTGGCAAAACTGATCTTTTTATTGTCTTAATATTTTTGCCTTTTCCAAAATGTCATATAATTGAAAACATCCAGTATGAAGGCTTTTCAGATTGGGTTCGTTCACTTAGTAATGTGCATTTAAGGTTCCTCCATGTATTTTCATGTCTTGATAGCTCATTTATCTTTGTCAGTAATTATTACATTGTATGGATACCATATTTGTTTATCCATTCACCTTTGAAAAACATCTTGATTGCTTCCAAGTTCTGGCAATTATGAATAAAGTTGCTATGAACATTGTTGACAGATTTTTCTGTGGATGTAAGTTTTCATCTCACTTGAGTAAATATCAAGGAATGAGATTGCTGGATTGTATAATGAGAGTATGTTTAGTTTTTAAGAAACTGCCAAATTGTCTTCCAAAGTGGCTGTATTATTTTGCATTTCCATCAGCAATGAGTGAGAATTGATTTAGATCCTCACCAGCATTTGGTGTTGACATTGTTTTAGATTTTTATTATTTTAATAAGTTGTAGTACTATCTCACTGTTATTTTCATTTTCAATTCGCTAATGACATATTATATTGAGCATCTTTTCACATGCTCATTTGCCATCTGTATACCTTCTTTGATGAGAAGGTATACATAGCTTTTCCCCATTTTGCCTATTTTAATTCAGTTGTTTCCTTATCGTTAAGTTTTAATAGTTCTTTGTATATTTTCAGTACCAATCCTTTATCAAATAGGTGTTTTGCAAAGATTTTTCTTCCAGTCTGTGGCTTGTCTTTTTATTTTATTACCAGTGTCTTTTGCAGAGCGGAATTCGATTTTAATGAAGTACAATGTAAGTTTTTTTCCTTGCTTTTACTTTCGATGTTTTATTTAAAAATTCATTACCAAACTCAAGGTTATCTAGATTTCCCCCTATGCTATATTCTAGGAATTTTATAGTTTTTATTTTACATTTAGGTCTGTGATCCATGTTGTGAAAAGTGTAAGGTTTATGTCTATATTCTTATTTTTTTTAATGTAGAAATTTAGTTGTTCCAGCACCATTTGTTGAAAAGACCAGCCTTCATTGAATTGCCTTTGCTCCTTTGTCGAAGATCTGTTGACTATATTTATGTGGGTCTGTTTCTGGGATTCTTTTTCTGTTCCATTGATCTGTTTGTCTATCCTTTAGTAGTACCAACTGTCTAATTATTGTAGCTTTATAATAAGTCTTGAAGTCTTGTTTTTCTCCTTCCTTGTTTTTCTCCTTCAATATTATGCTGGCTGTTCTGGGTTTTTTGTCTTGCCAAATAAACTTTATAATCAGTATGCCAATATTCACAAAATAACTTGCTGGGATTTTAATTGGGTGTACTGCAATTGTAGATCAACTTGGGGAAAGTTTGCATCTTAAAAATATTGAGTCTTCCTGTTTGCAAATATATTTTATCTCTGTATTTATTGAGATTGTCTTTACTTACAGCAAAGTTTCAGTTTTCAGTTTAGAGATCTTTTACATCTTTTTGCTAAATTTGTTGCTCTTTTGTTATTTGACTATTGTAAATGGTATTTTTAAATTTTCATTTTTTAAATTATTTCATGTTAGAAATTAGAATTTACTTGATTTGTGTGTGTTGACCTTGTGTCATTTGAACCTTGCAACTTAAATGATTAGTTTTAGTAGTTTGCCTGTTCCTTTGGATCTTCTGTGTATAATGTCATGTTATCTGAGAATGAAGGTAGTTTTAATTCTTCTTTCCCAATTTTTATGCCTGCAGTTCTTTTTCTTGCTTCATTGCCCTGGTTATTACCTCCAATACATTGAATAGAAGTGGCAAGAGTGGATGTACCTTCTTGTTCCCAGTATTTTCTGGTGCTTTTCATTCTTTCCTGTAGATCAAGACTTCCATTTGAGAATTTATTTTTTTCAGTCTGATGAAATTTCTTTAGTATTTCTTGTATGTCTGCTGGTGATGAGTTCTCTCAGCGTGTGTATGTCTGAAAATATTTTTATTTTAACCATGTTACAGAATATTTTTTGTAAGCTCTAGAATTCTACTTTGGCCGTTTTTTCCTTTTAGCAATTAAAATATATTATCTACTATATTGTTTTTTGGCTTCTGTTGTTTTTGATGAAAGTCAGCTATTCTTGTTATTCTGAATGTAATGTGTCATTTTTCTTTGGATACCTTTAAAATTTTTTCTGTTTTTGATTTTAAGCAGTTTTACTATGATGTACCTAGGTGCAGTTTTTCTTTGTATTTATTTTGTTTACGATTTGCTGAATTTTTTTATTTCAATCTGTGAGTTTACTTTTACATCAAATTTGGAAACATTCTGCCATTATATCTTGAAATATTTATGTTCCATTCTTATTTTCATCTCTTTCCACACTTGTGTGATATTGCCTCACACAAGTCTCTGACTCTCCAAGCCTGAACTTTTTAAAATTCTTTTTTCTCTGTGCTTTAGTTTGGATAATTTCTATTTATTTCTTGAATTCATCGATCTTGTCTGTTGTTAAGCCTATTCAATGAACTTTATTATTTCAGATATTGTAATTTTTTTTTCAAGAATATCTATTTGGCTTTTTTTTAGAGTTTCTATTTCTCTGCCAAAATATATTAAATCCATACTTTTCTCAAACTTATATTTATAAGATTTCTTTTGAAGTCTTTGCTAGTTCCCACATCTGGGTCATGTGTTGGGTTTGTTTTGCCTATGGGTCGGTCACATTTTCATGATTCTTTGGGTCACATTTTCATGATTCTTTGAATATCTTGTAATTTTTACTGTATGTGTATATCACATATGAAAAGAACAGTGATAATGAAGTTTACAACTGCTTCCTCCTGGAAGAACGCATGCTGACTCCTCAGACATACCAAAAGCGTTAGGAGCTCGTGTCTTCATTCTGATATGAAATTGAATTGTAACTGGGTTGGGTTACAGCTATAGTTAATTTTGTTTTCTAGTGTTTTGCGGGTGGATTCAGTCTCCACCTTGCAACAGAGTTTGGGATTTTAGTATAGCTAGATTATAGAGATTTCTTATAGTCGTGCACTTAGCTTTCCACTCTCCAGAAGATCCTACTCTACCTTCATATTCTACCCCAGATTTATGCACACTGCTTCATGTTCTATGAAAGCTCCATGGGGAAGAATTTTTAAGTTGTGTTGAATTTTTAAGTTGTGTTACTTCTGGGGCTCCTGGATTTCAGTCCATGATATCTGTCGATAGGGTTGGTTGGTTGCCCCTTTGCACTTGAAAGTGGTCACTTGTCTTTACCTAGAAAGAGTTTATCTGGCTATGGATTTGAGTTTCTTTAGACTTCTTTGTGTTCTTAGCTCTCTTATGGGTTTTTCCTTTATTAAAAAATTGATTTTGCAGTTTGTCCAGCTTTTTCTTGTTTTTATAACTGGAGTGACTCTTCTGACCTTCTGTGTTTTGATTGGAAGGAGGACCCTCAGCATGACATTATTTTATTATTTGAGTTAAAAATTAGTTAAAAATTGTACTAATTTCTTCATTTGTGTAGATTGAAAAGGTGGTGTTATATTAATTCTGTAATAGTATTAACACATTTGCTGCATGCCCAAGTGATTTCAGTTTGCTTCCTTCTCATTTCCAGTGAAGGTGATATAAACTATATAGAGTATGATTAATTTTTAAAATTATTATTAGTACAGGAATGCCTAGTTAAATCTAATTTTCTATCAGTTAATTTTTTTCTATATTTCAGCTTTTCCTGCTACAAGAGCAGAGTTGAGTGTTGGGAAAGAGACCATATGACCTGTAAAACTTCACATATTTACTGTCTGGCCTTTTACTTTAGAAAGTTTGCTGACCCCTGAACTAGACCATAATTTAAATGCCACTATTGAAAGTTAAGTAACTTGTCCCAGGTCACACAGCTATCTTTTTTTTCAGGACTTGGTGGAGAGTGTTTTAATTTTAGCAGACTGTGGTACCAAATTTATGTATTACTTATCATTGTTGATATTTCCTGTTGGTTGCTTTCTATTAGTAGATACCTTAATTCCATCTGTAAAAGTTATCAAATACAGGAAGATTGCTGTATATCAGTGCCTTTTCTTTTCTTTTTTAAATTTTAACTCCAGGAGGCTTTTGCTATAAAATCATTGATGGGACAAACCATTGCTAAACAGCTAATCCTAGCTATAGTTTATGTATTTGTTTCAGAGTGTGGCTCTTCCTAATCTAAATTTCTTCTCTTAGTTCTTATGAGACTGTCATTGATACTTTAATTTAGATTATCTTGAGATTTGAGTAAAAGTGATAAGTTGGCTCTATGGAATAAATTTACTACAGCAAGGGCTATATGCCTAGATCTAATGGCTGTTGCCAAGTGCATTACTTGGTTATGAATTTTTGATGTTCTTTTTACCCTGATAATAGCAGTGGTAGATGCTTGAGGTAGGTGCACTTTCCCATTAGTCCTAGTTACAGGAGCCACTTAAATATTTTTAAATATCTGAAGCAAATGTTGGTATAGGGCTTACAGTTTTTAGAGGTAAATACTTGGAGTATTATAAATTCCATAAATAACAGAAGGTCACACTTGATGGATGGTTAGCGGTGGCTTAGTTTTAACTTCTGGGAAAAAATGGTTTTCTTTATCTTTGTAGTGTTTACTACAACAACTTCCTAACTGGTCTTCCTGCTTCTATTCCTCCCTCCCTCCCTTCCTCTTCCTCTAATCCATTCTTTTTCAAGCAATTGGAGTAACATTTTAAAAATATAAATCAGGTTGTATTATTTCCTGTATATCAAAACAAACAAAACACCAGAGGCTTTCTATTACATTTAGAATAAATAAAATTCCAGCTTACGAGGTACTAAAGAATTTAACCCCTTTGTACCTCTGATCTCATCTTTCACCATTTTCTTCTTTGAATACTTTGCTTTAGCCACACTATCCACTTTTTTGTTCCACAACCATGCCAAGTTTGTTTCTGATTTAGACATTTTTCACTACTATTCTTCTTAGCTAGAGCATTTCACCCATATGTTAGCATAGTTTGCTCCTTTATATCCTATAGTCTTTCACCACATCCCAGAGGGTTCACTGTGTGCTACCGATAACTAAAATAAGCATACCTAAGCCCTCTAGTATAATGATAGACAAGCTACTGCCCACAGGTCATATCCGGCAGGTGGCCTGTTTTTCTGCTCTCTGAGAGCTAAAAATGGTTTTTAGATTTTTAAACATTTAAAACAGTGAAGCAAAACACAAAAAGTCTGAAAATGACAGAGACTTTATATAACTTAAAAAACGTAAAATAATTATTATCTGGCCCTTTACAGAATGAGAACTTATAGCTATCTAAATTTGTTCATTTGTTTTTTGTTATCTTTTTGTTCTTAGAATGCTTAATTGTTGAAGAATTTTGGAAGTTGGTTAAGATCTCTGGAGTGAAGGAATTGAGCAATAACAGTTAATAAAAGGAACATTAGAATCTTCGTTAAAAGTGTAGAACAGCACGACAGATAAAAAAACGTAGCATGGATAAAGACTAAAGAGTCCTGTGGTACTTCTCCGAAAGGAAACAAGAAGAGATGGGCTGTTAAAAGGATCTACTGCTCACATAGCTCTGAAAGACCCCCAGAATCATTTATGTGAAAGATTCAAATCTGCCTTTGAAGTATACCTGAGAATCTATAATAGGTAATTAAGAGTATGCACATCTGAAAAGCCACTGCGTACCTGAAAGAGGTCGTATTATGGAAGCATGTGTTCCCTAGACAGCATAGTAGAGTTGAAAGATATTCCCTAGGGCATACTTATTAATAAGTGCTAATCTTGTTGCACAAGCTTAAGAATGTGGAAAGTGATGGTGAGTCTCAGCATTTTGATGTGTACTTTGTAGTCACTGAGTATTTTGTCAACAAGACCTCCAAAATATGCAGACATTTATAAAACTCATAAGTAGATGAACTCATAGATGAACTCCCCTAGTCCTGATTTTTATTGAAAATCAAAGGAAGGAGTAAAAATTTATGAATATGTAAATTAAGAAAAAGAAGTCTCTGATTTGTTTTGCTTTGCTCCTGTATTTACTGTTGGGTGTAATATATGTGTCTACTGCCTATCAGTATCTTCCCTTATTCTCCTGTCTACTTCAACAGCCTAATAAATGGTTTATCACAAATTATATAATTGCTATGAATTTCTTATATTATTGATTCTTTTCGAGAGTGGAGTTTGTGAGTACAGCCTTTTGTAATAAGAGTTTTACATATTTATTCAGCAAACTTTTTTTGTGTGTTTCTACTAGGTATAAAAGTTGTATGACAGATATAAAGACAAGGAAATACTCTGCCCTCAGCAAGCCTGTAGGCTAGTAGGGGAGACTACCAAATACTCACTTAGCAATTAGATGTATAATTTTGGAGTTCAGTGGCAAGGCGAAGCTCAAACATTGCTACTGCAAAGAAGCCTTCCTTTAGGGCCCCACGCACCTGCTAGTCTTCTTTTATTATTTTCTAGTTCCTATGCTAGAGAAAACCTAATGCTGAGGTATAGTGGGATCAGACTTGATCTTTGCTCACTAAAAGCTTATGATTCCATAGAGGAAATATGACATGTACTTTATCAACTATAATATAAGGCAGTTTGTGAAAGGCAGATTAGATGGTAGTTAAGAACCCAAATTCTAGGGCTAGACCACTGAGGTCCTGGCTGTGCCATTTACAGACAGTGGCAACCTCCGTGTGCTTCAGATTCTTGATTTGTAAAACAGGGATAATAATAGTACACATTTAATTAGGCATGTTATGAGGATTAAGTGATCTAAGCATATAGTAAATGGCATATAAGTGTTGCTATTATTGTTAATTATCATCATGTTTCTAATTTGTGCTAAGTGTAACATATTGATTAAGAAATTGGAACCTGGTTTTTAATCTCAGATTATCCACATTCTAGTTATATTATCTTGGGAACATCACATAACCTCTCTGGAACTGGTTTCTTCATCTGTAAATGAGGACAGTAGCACACATTTCTTATTAAATGAGGCACATAAAGCACACAGCAGTATTCTCAATAAAGAGGAGGTATTTTTCTTAAAGCTATAAATGAAATAAAATGTTATCGAATTTCAGAAAAGTGAAGTACTACTAAGGTGTAGGACATTCCTGAACTCATAGGAATCACTAAATTAATGTTTACTTAATACATTTATTTAGAGAATGGGAGCTGAGGGAGAAAGCTGCTTGCTTGAAGTACAGTTTTCTTAACATGAGTACTATGGAAGGTGATTTGATAGTATTATAGGCCAGTGTTGTTGAGCTAGTAAAAGGAAACCTCAGAATAAATGACCTAGAAAAAATCATTTATGATTTTCCTTTCTAATTACAAGTAGAGTTTTTATATTTTCATTAAGAATTATAAAGAACTGTAGAATTCTTAGCTTTTCTTTCAAACTGCATTGTATTGTAAACTTTAGGGTGTTTCTACAGTGTAGAAAATTTGCTGAGTAAAAAAATATAAACATTTTTAGATTATTAAAATGAGTAAACATTTTGAAGCTTCTGGAATTTTAGTAATTAAATGGATAAGTACAAGCTTCATAAGTATTCCATCCATATTGCTGTGTTAAGGGAAAAAAAACCTCATTTTAAAAACAGTGGAAATATATCTTGCAGAGGGAGAGATGTTTTGGTCATAGTCTACATGGTGTCCCAGCAGAATGGCAGAAGATCATTTTATTTTGAAACTGTTAAAATAATGTAATATTTTGAAAATTAAACTTTGGAATAATATTTAAACTAGATACTAATTTTTGTACTTACCCCAGGTATTTAGTCATTATAGTAAAGTGTAATTTTGAGATATTCTTAGCTTATACAATAACAATTGCTTAACAATTATTACATGGAGTACCATTTTAAGTTCAAATAACCAATCTCAGTTATGCTATCTTTTTTTATTGAGATATATAGTAAAGTGCTTATCCACCTCCCAGATCAAGATATAAAATGTTATAAAACTCCATAAGTCTTCTTTTTGTGACCCACCATCATATTCCCCCTCCCTAAAGGGATCCATGCTTCCGAAGTTTATAACCATAGATTTATTTTATCTGTTTGTGAATTTCACATAAGTGGGGTAATTTAGTATGTATCTTTTTGTATCTGTCTTTTTTGAGTCTGTGAGATTCATGTTGTGTGTATTAGCAGTTTGTTCTTTTTAATGCTGTATTGTATGCCATTCATTAACTTTATTGTTGATAGACATTTTAATTGTTTTCATTTTTTTGGCCATTTTTGAAAGGCATGGAAGTGAACATTTTTGTACATACTTTTAGTGGACATAAGCTATTTTGGTAGAAGTTTGGTGGTATTGCATTGTGAATTTGGTTTGCATTTCTCTGGTGACTAATGATGTTGTATTAGTCAACTATTACTGCTTAACAAACAACCTGAAAATCATCAGTGATATACAACAATAGTGTTTATTTGTTGGTCAAGATTTTGTGGGTCAACTAGGACAGCTCTGCTCTGTATCTTATCTTCCTGCTGGGACTAGTACTTATCTTCCTGCTGGGACTAGTAGACTAGATGAGGCAGTTCTCATGTTGGTGACACAAGTGCAAGGAGGCATACCTAGCTGGCCATGCGTATGTCAAGACCTTGTTTACATTGTACCTGCTCACCTTCCACTCTCCAAACTGAGTCATGTGGCATAGCCCAAATTCAATGGATGGAGAGGTACACTCCATTAGACATAAGGGTCGATAGTGAATATTTTTGAATAATCTACCACAGACGAGTTCTTTTTCATATCTTTATTGACCATTTAGAAATCTTCTTTTCTTAAGAACCACTCTTCCATATATATTGCTAGTCATGCTTACTGTATCGGCAACATTAATTACCTCCTTAGGAAGGGACTTTGATTGCTTGTTCATTTTTAAAGCCAGACATTATCAAGTTATTGTTGAAAATTGCTCTTATAGAAAGTCAAATAATGAAAATAGATGAGTAAATCTGTAGGAAAAGGAAAAAAAGCTGTGGATATCTCTGATGAAAAAGATGTCTTTTACCCTTTAGTGGGGAAGTCAGACAATAAACAAAAAATAATATTCTAGTTCTTTGATTAAAAATAAGTTAGGATAAGGAGACTGCAGTGGTGAAAGAGGATTATTTTAGAGAGGACAGTAAAGAAAACCCTCTCTGAGGAGTTGACATTTGAGCAGAGACCTCAGTGATATGAAAGAAGGCCCAGGCAGGGGGAGCAGGAAGGAAGTGTAAAGGTCCTAAAGCAAGAATAAGCTTAAATACAGATAAAAGTTCAGTTGAGGCTTGGGGTTGGAGTGGAGTGAGGGAAAGATGAAGTTAGGCAACAGAGGTTTCAGTTATTTGTGTTATGGAGAGCCATTGAAGGTTGAGTGCCATACTCTGATTTATCTTTAAAAAGGGTGACCCTACCTGTTTTGTATAAAATAGACTGTAGGGGAACAATGACAGAAGCAAAGCTATCACAGTCTTTCACTAATTCAGATGAGAGAGTGATAGTGGGCTTGAACTAGGTGGTAGAGATGAGAATGGTAAAAAGTGGTTAGATTCAGGATATATTTTAAACGTAGACCAATAGTATTGATGAATATAAGAGGAGCTTCCTTACAGAATTCTTTACAGGGAAAGGGGTGGGAAAATTTTATAGTAATGCATTAGTCAAGGTAAACTACCTGCTGTAATAAAAGAACCCCCAAATATCAGTGGCTCTGCACAGTAAAATTTTATTTCTTATTTATGTCACAGTCCATTGTAGATGAATGGAGGTGGGGTAATGGTGGTCACTGTTCTCCATGTGGTCATTTGGGCCCCAGGGTCCTTCTGTGCAGTGGCTGTGTATCCCTTAGGACCTTAGAGCTTGTCCCTGGAACTTCTCAATTGTTCCAGCAGACATGGAAAGGCAGATCCTTTTTTAGGGACTTTTATTGGCTGAGCCTGAGGGGATGTTCATCTCCCTTGCCCACATACCATTGACTTAGGTCACATGGTCACATGTAACTAACTGCAAGGATGGTTGGGAAATGCAGTCTAGCTCTGTGCCCAGGAAGAAGAGGAAATGGGTTTATAAGAGTATTTGGGGACTTTAGAAAAAAAAATCATTGTGAAATACATATAAAAATGTAAATATTTATATACCTAAATAAGTTGCATATATGTTTATATATGTGATTATACATTACGGTAATAGCTATTTGTAGAACATTTGAATTGTAAGTACTAAAAAAATGAAGAAACATGAATATTAGCTCTTAAATACCACTTTCCCAGTTTTTTTCTAAAATAAGTTCAAAATATTTGATAGCTCTTCCCCATGGTATTTACAGCTGTACACAAATCAGTTATTTTCCACAAATGGACTCTGCCTTCATAGTAGAATGTTCTCCTTTTAATGTACTGGAGAGGCCTTTGCTTTGAGTGAGTTTTTCTATATGAAGCTAGGCTTTTATTTTTTAGACATACATTTGCCTCATTCTATCTTCTCCTGTCACTGAATGATGATGTCTGATTCTGCTTACTAGCATTCATCAGTAGATCCCTGTGATAAAGCAAGTAGAAACAGAAAGCATACTTCTTTTTTTTCTTCTTGGAAAATAACCTTAAGGATGTGATAAAAAAGTAAAGGCAACAATATATATTTTAAGAAAATTATATTTTATTAGCACACAGATGAAAAACACTGCATTAAAAATCTTTAGTTGTTTCATCTTTTTAACTGAACTTCTAATTTAAAGGAAACTACGTTCTAACTCTGCTTGCTTTCTTCACCACAGTTTTCCTCTATAATTAGTCTCTTCTAACTCAGTCCAGTGAATAACATCATAAACTGTCCTATTCTGAACCACACCCTACTGACCACAGCAACTGTCCACAATATTGTTTCCCTCTGTTAGGTTATACTTTTGAAATAACAACTTTGAGATAGAGAATAAAAAGAATATTAATTTTCTTTATAAAAGATACAGCAATGTCTGATTGCTATATAAATGCCAGTAATGTGCTAATTCTTTAAATGCATAATTTTATTCTTAGTCATTTATCCCCACATTGTTATTGAATAATGTCTTCTCTACTGATTTGAAATGCCATCTTTATCATAAATGTCATAGATTTTTTTGCTCTTTAAGCTCTGATTTTCTGATTTGAAAGTTTCCCCATTTCAGAGAATTGCTATTTAACTCAAATGAGGTGTAATGCATTTCAAACTATTTTTGGTGAAAACTATAAAAGGAAATTTTGAAGATTTCCCAAAAGCCTAATATGTTTGCCCATTTTTACATACCTATAGCTTTAATACAATTTTATATTTTATGTTTTTCATTTGCCATATTGTATATCCCTTCCCATATTTCTGTGTGGCTGGCAGTGTAAGTATCCTTCACTACCCAACTCTATTTAATTCTTTAGTTTGGATAGTGAATTTGGATGTCTGGGGATACTGCCTTATTTGAATCTATTTGGTTTCCTATGTTTGGATAGCAAACAGAATGATAGTGAAGGAAGTATCCAGAAATTTATTCAAATACATTTGGCTCCTGAATTTAGAGTGAGACATTTAGATATCAGGAATTTGGATAACGAAGGATATCTATATTCTCAATTGCACTGAAATGCTGCCTATTGTAGTAGGTTCTTTTGATTGCAGAGAACAGAGAGCCAACTCAGATTGGCAGACTTAACAAGAAGTTCAGTGGTTGAGTTTATTTGAGGCACAGCTGTATTCAGTTTGTTTTGCTGTCTCTGTTAGTTCATTCTCTTTTACTGCAGAGAGGCTTCTTTTAGGCATTCAGGGAAGATGGCTGCCAATAGCTTTACATTTACAATAGTCTTCACCCCATCCCCATCCATGGTGGATATGTTCCAAGACCCCCAGTAGATGCCTGAAACCATGGATAGTACCAAAACCTATATGCTGTTTCCCCTCATACATACATACCTATGATAAAGTTTATAAATTAGGCACAGTAAGACATTAACAATAATAACTAATAACAAAATAGAAGAATTATGAAAATACTATAATAGTTATTTGAATGTGGTTTCTCAAAATATCTTACTGTACTTATCCTTCTTGTGATGATGTGAGATGATACAGTGCCTATGAGATGAAGTGAGGTGAATGATGTAAGCATTGCGATGTAGTGTTAGGCTGCTATTGACCTTAGGTTAGAAGGAGGGTAATTTGCTTCGGGTGATCCTGGGTAATGGAGCCACGACAAGCTACTAAGTGACTAATAGTTGAGTAGCTTATATAGCATGGATACACCGGACAAAGGGATGATTCACGACCTAGGCCAGATGAAGTGGGATGGTATAAAATTTCATCACATTACTCAGAATGGCACACAATTTAAAACTTGTGATTGTTTATATCTGGAATTTTTCATTTAATAGTTTTTGACAGTGGTTGACTGCGGCAACTGAAACTGAGGAAACTGAAACTGTGGATAAGTGAGGAGTGGGGGTAGGGACTAATGTACATCTTTCTAGATTAGCAGCCCTAGTAGAAAACAAAATTTCTTTCCTAATAGTTGCTACAAAGTTTCAGTATAGTAAGCAGCCACTATCACTAGGAGGAATGGAATGAACTGATTTCCTAGGCCTGGGTCACAGTACCACCCTTCTACCCTACCTGGAGAATGAGTTTGGTCCATTTGGTCAGAAGACAAGGGAGGAGAAATAGTTCTTCAAATGAATGAAGGTATAGAATTACCTACTGGAAAGACTAATTTGATAGCTTTCCATGTACCTATACCATAGTGTGTCATACAATAACCTATTTCTTTCATCACCTTTTCTTTAGTTGAAATATATAAAATGTTTTTCTTTCAGCACCCAATTTGACTTTTGCTTTGCATTGACTTACTATAGGTAAAAGGGAACTCCCATATCTTATTTAGTGAAAAAGGTCATCTAACATGCCCTCTTGTCACATCTTACCTGAAAAGCTCTTTCGCAACCCATCTTTTTTTTTATTCTTTCAGAAAATGAAATAATGTCTTTTTTTTTCTTTCTGAGAGGCACCTATCTACTTTTGACCTAAAACTCATTTAGTCTTGCTTGCCAAAGAACTTTGGCTTATCAGTTATCCTTTTTATACTTGTCTTCAATTTCTCCTTCTCTACTTGATTCTATTTATAAAGATGTGCACCAAGGCCCTAACTAATAAAGATTTCACTCATACTTCTTTTTTCTTTATAGCAGATTTGATCAGTACCCACTAGTCTACTTACTTGCTAGTATATCACTTCCTTCTTAATTTATAGTCTTTTTCTCTTTTTGTGTTTTACTTTTCAGGGTCACAAGTAATATCCAGAGACCTTTATCTCAGGCCTAAATCTAGAATTATAGTATGTAAGAGCTAAAAGGGCCTAAGAGATATTTCACTCAACTTTATTTTCTGTTTTACTTGATGTTATTTTGGATTATACCATCTTTCTTTTGGTTAGAATTTATATGATATATCTTCTCTCTTTTTTTCTTTCAGATTCTGTATCCTCATATTATATATGTGTGTCCATTGAAAGAACATGTAGTTGGATTTTAAAATCCAGTCTGATAATCTTTGTCTTTTAACTGGAGCATTTACACTTAATACAATTACTGGTATATTTTGTTTGCTTTCCATTTGTTCCGTCTGTTCTAATCCCCCCTTTTCTTGCTATTTAAAAGATTATTTCTTATCATTCCAGTTTTTACTCTAATAGTTGAGAAGTCACACTTTTCTATTTTTTAGTGGTTGCCTAGAATAAGGGTTGCAAACTTTTTCTTTTAATGCTTGGCTTTTTGGACCATATGGTCTCTGTCACAGCTACCCAGTTCTGCCATTGTAGTGCAAAAGCATTCATAGATAGTAGATAACAGTATGAATTATAGATAAAGGACTATGTAAATCATCCAGATAGAAGAGCACTGGGTTGAGTCCAGGAACTGGGAGAATATTTTTATTGTTAAAGGGAGGTAGCAGAGAAGGAGTTCTCAGAGTGACCCGGGAAGAGTGAGCCTATCAGGAAGATTACAAGAAAAATAGTTGTCATGTGAAGTCAGTTTCAAGAATGAGAAGATGGCCACCTCATTTAAATGCTATAGTGTGGTGTGTTAGGATGGGGATTGAGAAGATCCTTTTGGGTTTGGCAACTTTATAGTGATTGGTAACATTTTCAAAGAATATTGGCAGTATCTTGCTATGTGGAAAGAGTGGCAAGGGATTGAAGAGTGGAAATATAGGCCATTGATTCCCACATGCCATGCCCTGGACCAGCAACACCAGAATTACCTAGATTTCCCAACCTCAGGAACATTATTGGGTTAGAAATACATATTTTTAAATGTTGCCGCTGATCCTGATAAGTGCTCATGGCTTGCTGTCAAGATGTATCTGTGAGTGATATTTTGAGGCAACCTCTTTTTCTCAAACACAGAGCAATGACTGATAAAGTAACAAAAAGAGAAAACCAAATTTACATAAATAGGACTCAAAAAAGAGAAACATTTTTATGTCTCAGAAAGGGAATAGAATGCAAAGCAGCAAGTAGGGCTATGTCTGGGAACCTGCAGGTAAAACAGCTGAGGTTTTGGCTTCTTTGAGGTAAATGGGGAAGTGCCATTGCAGTTGGTCTCATTGTTGGGAACCATGGGCCAGGATAGGTAGGGCTCTTCTGCTCTTCTGTTGAAAAGATATTTCTGAGTGTAGTTCTAGGGCTGCCATATTGTACACCTTTAGAGATCAGACTGTGGTTACACAGTGTGTCTCCTGGAGTAGTGCAGCGCACAGCTGGCTTGACTAAGGAGTAGCTTTGCTGTTGATTGTGCCAGAGGCCACAGTTTACGTGAAGCCATATACTTAGGGATTCAGGAGAACGCAAACATAACCTTACAACTAGGAACTGTCAGCTCAGAGTATATCCTCAGTGTTACTTCAAGATAGATCTCCTGATTTGAATAGACCAACTGTAACAAAAATATTTATGAGATAACTGGGGAAATTGAACACTGACTAGTAATATTGAAAACTGTTGATTTTTAAAGGTGCTATTAATGATATTGTGGCTGTGTTTTAAAAAGTAGTAAGTAGTAGGTTTTCAGTAAATGTATGAAAGACAGAAAAAAAAACTATGACAAAGTATACCTGTAAAGCTGAATCCTCAAATTAAACCATCTAATGCTGAGAAAGATAGAAAATCAGCAGTCAAAAGAGCAGTTCATCTTAGATGACATTAAAATATTAGTTTGAAAAATATAGGATTTTCAAGGTGATAAATGAGCAATTAAAACAATTATGAAATTTAAATGGAGAAAAAAGATCATGTAGATATGAAAATGACAGAGTTAGAAGTAAAAAAAAATACTTGAAAATGTTTCTGTTCTATAGCAGGTCTCATTTCTTGGTTAATTAAGATAGTTTAATTTCTCTCATCTTAACTGTTTATAATATCACAAAATTTTGCTCTATTGACGACATTTTTTCTTGTTTTTTTTTTTTTTTTTTTAATCTATGAGCGCTTTTCAGTGCAGGGTGATTAGATTTGTGTGATTATTCTGTCCATCTATTCAGGGAGAGGCCCCTCACATATAAAGGAAATACCTGATTATAATCTCGGGTACCTTAGAAACATTTGAGATAGTAGAAGACAAAATAATTTTTTAGAAAGTGCCCACATTTGGACAATAAAATGTAATATGTGGTCTCAGTGAGACCATTTTCAAGACTTTCTCCTGAGTATCCTTCTAGTTGCTAGGTGAGATGCTGCCCAATTTATGAGTCACTTAATAAAGCCAATCAGATCTTAAAAAAAAATAGACTTCCTGTACTAAGATTGAGGATTTTGTATTCCTAAAGATATGATCAACATGACAATTAAACACTTATTTCTTGAGCATCAGAAAGCAATGATTGTGTAATATGACTTCTAAATGTTGAACATCTTTTATGTTACAGATCTTTTGCCATGAAAATGTTTTGCACAGTTTTGAACATGTACTATCCATGCTGATGGGACAGGATCCAATATGAATATAAATGATGGAGGAAGACGACGCTTTGAGGATAATGAACATACATTACATATATATCCTGGCACAATTTCAGAAGGGACAATCTACTGTCCAGTTCTTGCCAGAAAAAACTCCACAGCTGCTGAGGTGATTGACTCTCTTATAAATAGACTTCATCTTGACAAAACAAAATGCTATGTTCTAGCAGAGGTAAAGGAATTTGGTGGAGAAGAATGGATACTCAATCCAACAGACTGTCCAGTTCAACGAATGATGTTGTGGCCCCGAATGGCTCTGGAAAATCGCCTGAGTGGAGAGGACTACCGCTTTCTTCTGAGGGAAAAAAACCTGGATGGATCGATCCATTATGGTAGTCTTCAGTCATGGCTACGGGTAACAGAAGAACGTCGCAGGATGATGGAACGAGGTTTTCTTCCACAGCCTCAGCAGAAAGATGTTGATGATTTATGTGCTTACTTATTTGAATGAGAAAACTCTTTTAGAAAATCTACGAAATCGCTTTAAGCACGAGAAAATTTACACGTATGTTGGCAGTATTCTAATAGTTATTAACCCATTCAAGTTTTTCCTATTTATAACCCCAAATATGTCAAAATGTATGATAACCACCAATTGGGAAAACTTGAACCCCACATTTATGCTGTGGCTGATGTAGCTTATCATGCCATGCTTCAGCGCAAAAAGAATCAGTGCATTGTGATTTCAGGAGAGAGTGGTTCTGGCAAGACTCAAAGCACAAACTTTCTTATTCACCACCTTACTGCTCTCAGTCAGAAAGGATTTGCCAGTGGAGTGGAAAGATTATTCTTGGAGCTGGACCAGTCCTTGAGGTGTGTAGAAATACTCTTCTTATTCTTAAACGTGTCTTTAAAAATTAAAAATAAAAGTCTGTTAGATGCGAGAAAATAAAATGAAGCTCAATAGAAGTATAGATATTTTTAGTTACCAAGAAAACCTGGAAGATGGGAAAGCAAAAAAACTGTGGAAGATTGAAGAGTGTGACAGTGGCAATATTTTTTCTAACGGTGTCTTTGGGCCATGGCGATGCAAAAGAAAGATAATTGGAGTCATACATATCTCCCTGTAAAGGGAGAGAGCAGGGGCAGGACTTCCATCTGTAATACGGTCATTGGAATAGGTGATTGGGGAAATATTTTTGTCTGTATATTTGTATCTTTGAAAACTTAACATCAGTGCCTAGCATTGAAATTCTAAGAGTTCACTTTTTGAAAATGTAGAGAATATGGGAAAATTTTTTTTAGTTTTGTATAATGTTTTAGAAATAGTGCTATAAAGGGTAGAAAGGAAAGAAAATATACTATTTTTGTTTTAGAGCTGACAGGAAAAGGTAATGTTACTTAGTTTTTAAAGATTTTGTGAGGTATAGTTGAGATACAGTGAACTGCACATATGTACAATTTGATAAATTTTGACATATGTATATGTCCATTAAACCACCACCACAGTCAAGATACTGAACATATCCATTATTCCTAAAGTTTCCTCATATCTCTTGGTAATCCCTCTTTAACACCCCTTCCAGTTCACTCATGTACAAGAAACTACTTAATGTGCTTTCTGTCACTATGGATTAGGTTGTATTTTATATAATTTTATATAAACGTAATTATATAATATGTCCTCTTTATGTTTGACCTTTCTTACTCGGTGTAATTATTCTGAGATTCATCCATGTAGTTGTATGTATCAGTCATTCATTCCTTTTGATAAGGTAGTATTCCATTGTATGGATATACCACACTTTGTTTACCTATTTACCCGTTTATGGACATTTAGATTGTTTCCAGTTTTTGGCTATTACACATAAAGCTTTATCAGGTTCTTTGTGTGGACATACACTTTCCTTTTTCTTGGGTAATTTCTAGGAGTAGAATAACTGGGTCATATGATAGGTATATATTTAACTTTTTAAGAAACTGCCAAACTTTCCCAAAGTGATTGTAGGTACCATTTTATAAGTCCCACCAAGCAA
Organism: Eonycteris spelaea; assembly: GCA_003508835.1. Taxonomy (NCBI): domain Eukaryota; kingdom Metazoa; phylum Chordata; class Mammalia; order Chiroptera; family Pteropodidae; genus Eonycteris; species Eonycteris spelaea. Next base: position 2,561,444 of record PUFA01000103.1, on the reverse strand, counting down.
TGTGTGACAGTTATTCCATATCCTTGCTAACCCTTGATATGGTCATTCTACATATGCTACATTTTCTTTATCCATTTCATTTCTTGATGGACACTTAGACTGTTTCCATTTCTTGGCTATGAATAATGCTACAGTGAACATGAGAGTGCAGATATCTCTTTCAGATAATAATTTCATTTCCTTCAGATATAATATGCCCAGAAGTAGAATGATCATATGGTAGTTATATTTAAGTTTTTGAGGAACTTCCATACTGTTTTCCATAGTGGCTGCATCAATTTACATTACCACCAATAGTGCCCAAAGGTTTTCTTTCTCCACATCCTAACAATTGTTATCTCTTGTCTTTTGAATGATAGCCATTCTAACAGGTGTGAAGTGATGTCTCATTATTGTTTTGATTTCCATTTCCCTGATGATGAGTGATGTTGAGTATCTCTTTATGTACCTGTTGGCCGTCTATAGGTCTTCTATGAAAAAATGTCTATTCAGGACCTCTGTCCATTTTTAATGGAGTTGTTTACTTTTTGCTATTGAGTTGTATAGGTTGTTAATATATTTTGGATATTAACCCCTTAGCAGATACATGATTTGCAAATATTTCCTTCCATTTGGTAGGTTGCATTTTCATTTTGCTAATGGGTTCCCTTGCTGTGTAGAAGCTCTTTGGTTTGGTGTAGTCCTACTTATTTACTTTTGCTTTTGGTGTCAAATACCCGCCATCTCCCTGCCCCGCCCCCCCCCCAAATTATCTTCAGTTTTACTCCTGTGTTTCTTCTAGGGGTTTTAGGTCTTACATTCAAGTGTTTGATTCATTTTTAGTTGATTTTTCTGCTTGGATTTAGTTAGGGGTTTAGTTTCAGTCTTGCATGTGGCTGTTCACTTTTCTCAGCACTGTTTATTGAGGAGATTGTCCTTTCCTTATTGTATATTCTTGGCTTTTTTGCCATTAATTAATTGACCATATATGCATGCATTTATTTCTCAGCTCTCTTTTCTCCACTGATCTATATGTCTGTTTCAATGCCAATACCATACTGTTTTGACTACTGTAGCTTTATAATATAGTTCAGAATCAGGAATATGATGCCTTCAGCTTTGTTCTTCTTTCTCAGGATTGCTTTGGCTGTTCAGGGTCTTTTGTGACTGCAAATTTTAGAATTTTTTTTTCCTCTTTCTTTGAAAAATGCCATTGGAATTTTGATAGGAATTGCAGTGAATCTGTAGATTGCTTTGAGTAGTATGGACATTTAATAATGTTAATTCATCCAATCCAGGAGCATGGAATACTTTTCCATTTATTTGTGTAATTTCTTTTATTACTGTCTTAAAGTTTTTATTGCATAGATTTTTCACCTCCTTCGTGAAATTTCCCCAGATTTAATCCTCTCTTAATAGTACCCTTGGAGAGCAGAATTTTAAATTTAGTAAAGTGCAATTTAGCCATTTTTTTCTATGTATTGTGCTTTTGGTGTTGTATTGAAGACTATTTTACCTAACCACATGGTTGCAAAGATTTTCTCATACTCTTTTTTCCATTCGTTTTAATACTTTCAGGTTTTGCAGTTAGTTCTGTAGTCCACTTTGAGTTCATTTTTGTATAAAGTGCAAGGTATAGAGCCAGTGTTTACCTATGAATATCCATTTGTTTCAAGACTATTAAGTGTTTCATTTTACTGTGTTTGTGTCTTTGTCAAAAAATCATTTGTCCATGTATATGTGGGTTTGTTTTTGGAGTCTATCTTTTGTCCCATTGATCTATTTGTCTCTATGTCAGTGCTACGCTGTTTTCATTAGATAACTTTACATAATTCTTGAAATTAGGTAGTATTAATCATCCAGTTTTGTGTTGATTTGCAGAATTGTTAGGATAGTCTAGGTTCTTTAATTTCCGTATACATTTAGAACTAAATTGTCAATTTCCTCATAAAAGCCTTTTTTGGACTTTGGTTAGGAGAGCATTGAATCTATAGTTCAGTTTGGGGAGAATGACATGCTAACAATATTAAGTCATCTTACCGATGGACAAGTATTTTTTTCGTTTATTAAGAACTATAATTTTTCAGCAGTCTTGTTTTCAATGTACATGCCTTTTACATCTTTGATAAGATATATATCGATTTTTCAAAAATGGCATTTAAAAATTTTCTATTGTTAGTTCCTAGTATATAGAAATATAGTTGATATTGCTATTTTGATCTTGTATTCTGCAGCTTGGCTAGATGCAGATATTAGTTCTGATATATTTTTGTAGTTTCCATTGATACTTTGTTTTTCAAAGAAATTACTTAATCTGAGTTGTCATATTCATTGGCAACATGTTTTATATAACATTTCTTTATTATACAAAGCACCAGCTTTTGATTTCATAGATTTTTTTTGTTTTGCGGTTTTATATTTCATTAATTTCAGCTTTTATCTTTATTATTTTTTGCTTTAATATTTAATGTAATTTAATTATGTTACACTTATTCTTTTAGTTTCTAAGCATGGTGACTGAGGTCATTGATTTGAAAACTTTCTTCTTTTTCAGTAAAGTCAGTTAGTGGTATAAATCTGCCTTTTAGTGGCATCCAACAAATTCTGTTATATATTGTGTTTTCATTTTCATTTAGTTCAAATATTTGCTAATTTCCCTTTTGATTTCTTTGAATCATGGGTTACTTAGATTTGTGGTATTCACAGATATTTAGATACTGTCTGTTACTTATTTGTAATTTAATTATCTTGTGGTTAGATTCCATGGTATAACTGGAATCCTTTTAAATTTATTAAATATAATCTTTTTTTGGTAAATATTCTTTTTGCATGATTTGTACTCTGCTGTTACTGGGAGAAGTGTTTTCATGTATCAGTGTTGTTAATTTGGTTGATAGTGTTGTTGAAGTCTTAACACATCCTTGCTGATTTTCTTTCTGTCTATTCTATTAATTATTGAGGGAGAGGTCTTTACCTCCAGCTATACTTGTAGATTTTTCCATGACTCCTCTAAATTCTGTCAGGTTTTGCATCTTGTATGTGAAACTCTCTTGTTGGTACATAAACATTTATGATCAAAGGTGCTTGTTTTGATTAATTGTCCTTTTTATCATTATGAAATAATTCTTTTTCTTGGTAATATTCTTTACTTGGAAGTCTACACTGATATTAATGTAGCCACTCTAGCTTTCTTTTGACTAGTATTAGCAAGATATCCTTTTTTATTCTTTGTCTTTTAGCTTGTTATATTTATGGTTAAAGAACTATATTTGTAGACAGCTTATGGCTGGGTCTTGCTTTTTTATGTAATGTGACCATCTATGGCTTTTAATTGGGCTGTTTATACTATTTATATTTAATGAGATTCCTTATATGTTTAAATGAGTCTATCTTCTTGTATTTTTTCCTAATCCATATGTTCCTTGTTCCCTTTATCTTTTTCTGCCTTCTTCCTTTTTTCCCCAATTTTTGAAGTGAAATTCATTAACATTAAAATTAGTGTTATATAGTTCAGTGGCATTTATACTTTCCAATTGTTATGCAACCCCTACCTCTTCTAGTTTCAAAACATTTTAATGTTTTCATTCCAAAAGCAAACCCGCAACCAATAATCAGTCACTTTCCATTCTGCCCTCTCCCCAGCCCCTGGAAACCACCGATCTGCTTTCTGTCTCTATGGAATTACCTATTCCAAATATTTCATATAAATGTATTCTTTTGTGTCTGACTTTTTTCACTTACCATGGTGTTTTAAAGGTCCATTCATATTGTAGGATGTGTCAATGCTTAATATCTCTTTATTCCTTAATCATATTTCATTGTATAGACATATCACATTTTGTTTATCCATTCATACGTTGGTTGGATATTTGGGTTATTTTCATTTTTTGGCTATGTGAATAATGTTACAACCATTCATGTGTAAGATTTTGTGGGAATGTATGTTTTCAGTTCTCTCGGGTATATACTTAGGAGTGGAATTGTTGCATCATGTTATAGCTGTGTTTAATTGATTGAGGAACTGTCAAACTGTTTTTTGAAGTGCCTGTACCATTTTACATTCCTGCCAGTAATGTATGAGGGTTCCATATTCTCCCAATTCTCTTCAGCATATGTTAGTGATTATAATCATCTTAGTGTGTGTGAAGTGGTATCTCATTGTGATTTTGATTTGCATTTCCCTAATGACTAATGATGTTTAGCATGTTTTTCACATGCATGTGGCCATTTGTATATCATCTGTGGAGAAATGTTTATTCAAATTCTTTGCCCATTTTAGAATTGAAGTCTTTGTCTATTTACTACTGAGTCATAAGAATTCCTTATATATTCTGGATGTGGATCAGCTATATGATTTGCAAATATTTTCTCTCCCATTTTTTATATTTATCCAGTTGTGGATCAGGTATGTGATTTGCAAATATTTTCTCCTATTTTGTGAATTGTCTTTTCATTTTCTTGTTTGTGTCCTTCGATGTACAAAATATTTAATTTTGATGAAGTAGAATTTTACTTTTTCTTTCGTAGCTTGTACTTTTGGTGGTGTTTTAAGGAACCATTGCAAAATCCAAGGTTATAAAGATTTACATCTATGTTTTCTCCTCAAAGTTTCATACTTTTTAGCTGACATTTAGGTCTTCGATTCATTTTGAATTATTTTTTTTTGTATGGTATAAGGTGGGAGTCCAGTTTCATTTGTGTGTGGATATCCATGTGTGTTAAAAAGACTGCCCCCATTGAATTGTCTTGGCATTCTTGTTGAAAATCAGTTGACAATTAATGCAAAGTTTTATTTCTTAATCTCAGTTCTAATCCATTGATCTGTATGTTTATCTCTATGCTAGTTACATGGTCTTGATTGCTATAGGTTTAGTAATTTTTTGAAATCAGGAAGTGTGAATTCTCCACATTTCTTTCTCCTTCCAGATTGTTTGAGCATTTTGAGTTTCTTGACTTTTCATGTTGACTTTAGAATTGACCTGTCAATTTCTTCAAAAATGGTACCTTAGATTTTGATAGGGATTATGCTGAATCTGTAGATCTCCACAATATTTAGTTTTCTAAACTATGAACACTGGATGTCTTTCCGTTTTGTAGGTAGGTATTCTTTAATTTTCCTTTAACAATATTTAAAATTTTGTAGTGTACAAGTCTTGCACCTCTTTTGTTAAATTATTCCTAAGTATTTTAGTTTTTTTATACTACCATATAGAATGATTTCTCTTAATGTTGTTTTCTGGTTGTTATTGCTAGTATAGAGGATATAATTGATTTTTAAAAAATATTGCACTTGTATCCTGCAGCTTTGTTGAATTCACTGATTCAATCTAATAGTTTTTTGATTCCTTCACCTTTTCTATGTATAAGGTCATGTCATCTATGAATTTGGATAATTTCATTTCTTCCTTTTATCTGGATTCTTTTTTTCTTTTTTTCATTTTGTTTCTTGATTGCCTTATTCTCAGTGCTTTGAATGTGAATTCCATTGTCTTCTATCCTTAATCATTTCTATTGAGCAATTAGATGTAATCTTATTGATGATCCTTTGTATGACATATGTTGCCTTTTTCTTGCTGTTTATAAGATTAATTTTTTTTCTTTGAACAGTTTGATCATGATTTGTCCAAGTATAGATCTGTTTTAGTTCTTTGTATTTGGAGTTTATTTGGAGTTTATTGAGCTCCTTGGTTGTGTAATTTTTTGTGACATTTGGGAAGTTTTTGTCTATTCTTTGTTAAATTATTTTTTCCTTTTTGCTGTATACTCTCCTTCTGATTTTCTCATTATACATTCCCATATGATAATAAGTTTATTGGTGGTTCCACAGTTTCTGAAGCTTCGTTCATTTCTCTTTTTTTCCTGTTCCTTAGATTGGATCATCTTGTTTGATTATCCAAGTTTGCTGATTCTTCTGCTTGCTCCTATCTTTACTTGAGTTCCTCAAATGAATTTTTCATTTTATTTAATGTACCTTTGAACACAAGATTTCTTATAATTTTTGTAATTTCTACCTCTTAACTGAAATTCTCATTGTTAATGCATCTTTGTCATAGTGCTCTTTAGTTGTTGGAAAATATTTAAAATAGCTGATAAAACATCTTTGCCAAGAAAGTCCAACATCTGGATTTTGTCAGGGACAATTTCTTTTTATTATTTTCAAAATTTTCTTGTGTCCATACTTTCTTACACTTTGCATATCTTATATATCTTTAGTGAAACTATGCATTTTTGTTAATATAGTGTGACAGTTCTGGAAATAAGATTTTTCCTCCTCTCAGGGTTTGTTGGGTGGTTGTTTTTTTATTGCTCTTTGGTTGTTCCATGACTTCTTTGCAACATCTGTTTTCCTTTTTTTGAGTGAAGCTGTCAAATTCTTTATAATAGCCCAGTGGTTAGATGATTAGACAGGGATTTCTTTAAATTTCCTGAAGAAATAAGGTTCCTAGCCTTTTCTACAAGTTTCTATGTCCTTGTTGGATAACCCTCAACACTCAACCAGGAAGTTGTTAACTCTTCCTTACCTTTACTTCCTGTTTACATAGAGCCTGAATGTTAACCAGAGGTTTCAACTCTTTGTGAGTGTGCACACGTTCCTGGGCATGTGCACAGTCCTGTACATAAACCAGTACCTTCTACATTTCCAGGAATATTTAATATTTTAGATCTTTTCAAAGCCCCTTTGTACATGTTATGAACCAGCTTTTCCTTTTGAGTTATTACTTTGTTTTTTGCCTAATCTTTTTATCACCACTTTAGGCAGTTGCAGTGTTTAAACAGTTACTTGTTATTGTTTTTCACAAACACACATGAGGGAAAAGGCTATTCTCAGTGGGCGATCTCCAATCAGGTCAAATAAAGGTAGCTTTTTGAGGTTTTCCAAGGAAATGCTATATAGGTCAAATTATGAAAATTGTGTCTGGTACAGAGAGCTTTGGCTTTAACTCTGGTCTGATCCATCCAGTGACTTCTAGGCTGCTTTTTGAAAAACTGTAATTGTAGGGTGTTGGTTTTCTTTTCAGTGTGGAATTAGGGAGAGGGAGATGGTAATCGGGTAAGTTAAAATGTCATTATGCCTATTTTTCTTACCAAGATTCAGCTATTTTCCTTCATTAAACATTCCCCTAAGAAGGATTATTTCAAGTCCTTTGGTTAATTTACAGAGTCATCAAAACGTTGATTCTGACAGTTTTGCTAGTCTTATTTCTTTCATGTAAGGGAAAAGATTTTCATAGATTTTTACTCTAGCATTTCTCTGCCTCACTCTCAATGGTCTTTTCAAGAGATTAATAACAAATATTTTATATTTTTACTCATGTAGCTCCTTTCGGCTATTCCTATTCCCTATGTTGATTTATATTTAAATATATCATTTTCCTGCTGCATGAAGGACTTCGTTTAATGTTTGCTTTAGTGTGGATTGCCTTAAGATGAATATTTTCAGATTTTTATATTCTGAAATTGTCTTTTTCTGGCCTTATTAATGATTTACTTTTTAAAGTAGATATTAAAATGAAAAGAAATAACCTTACAGAAAAAATTCTATGAATTTTAAAACACATATATATTCGTATAATCATTTATATACAATCTTGATACAGAATAGTTATACTACCCCATAAAACTCCCTCATGCTATTCCTTATCTTTATATCCTTGCCATCACCATGTATTCCCATAATTCATGAGAACTACTTGTCATTTCTTCATTGCTGTTTTTTGTTTTTTAAAATGTCATACAAATAGAATCCTGCAGTATATAGAGTTTTGAGACTGGCTTCTCCTTTTCAGCAGTATGTCCTGTTGAATATGTGTGTGAGTTCAACATGGATCCTTTCTTTAAAATTTCAATTTTTAATTTTATTGAGATATCACAATAAAATGTAGACGTTGAAAATATACCGTTCAATGATTTTTGAATAAATGTACAATACACATGAAATCACCATCATACAATCAAGCTATAGAATATTTTCATTACCCCTTGTGTCCCTTTGTAGAAATTTTCCAACCCACACCCATTCCCAGACAACTTCCGATCTGCTACTTGTTATTCTTTGTTTGTCTTTTCTAGAATTTTGTTATTATAATGTGTGCTCTTGTGCCTGGTTTCTTCCCTTGACATAATGTTTGATACTCGTCTGTACCGGTAGTTCATCTTTATTGTTGGATAATATTTCATTGCATGGTATAGACTTTAGATAACAATTGAGGAAGACTGTCTGTTTTTTATTGTTTTAAATAGTAGTGTAGCTTTGTTTTAAGTAGATGTCATAAAGTGTAGTATATTATGTAATGATACTTCATTTCATTTATACTACTCTGAAATTATAATTATTTTGACATAATTATTTTTTACCTAGCTCTTTTTATTTCAGTTTAGAAAGAATTTTTAAAAAATACATATATAACTGTGTTAAGAAAATTTGCTGGCTCAAGAATGTGAAATTGGAATCTGAATTTTTAATGAGCATTAAGTTATTAAAATGATGTTTTATTTTATAAATAGCATAAAATATTACCTTCTTGGTTTTATGTCACTTATTAGTTGCTTGCTTTTACTTTATCTGAACTATATGAGTCTAAAGGTAGAGTTGCTTTCCTGCTATCTCTGTAGCATTGTGTCCCTGAGCTGACCTAAGCAGGATCTTACATTTTTAAAAAGAAATGATAATTATTTATTTTGACAGGCCTTTGGAAATGCAAAGACAGCTCATAATAACAATTCAAGTCGTTTTGGCAAGTTTATTCAAGTAAATTACCAAGAAACAGGCACTGTACTTGGGTAAGTAGCAATAGTAGGCTTTGGAGCATGTTTATATTTTCATTATTTCCCCTATATAAATCATAGATTGTTCATTGCTCTTTAATGAGAATAGTGACATTGATGTCTGTATTAAATTTTTTTCCTTTCAACTCATTTTTTTTTTCTTTTGGAAAAGTTCAAACTGAGAAAAGTTTTAAGAATAGTGTAACATTTGTACACCTTAACTTAGACTTATTAATCATTGTTAATAATTTGCTGCATTTGCTTTACTGCCTATATTATGCATACATTCATTTTTAAAATTGTTTTTAAGTGAGTTGGGCATATAACTTGACCCTATAATTACTGTATTTCCTAAAGCAACCACAAACCCACTTTCCTACATAATACTATTATTATACTCAAATTTAATTTTGTTACACCGTTTCTTATTATATAGTCTGTGATCAGAGTCCTCTGGTTGTGTCAAGAATATTCTTTATAACTTTTTGTTTTTAATTATAGACTTTATTTTCATAGCAGTTTTAGGTTCATGACAAAAATAAGTACCTCTTCGCCCTATCCCCCAATTTCCACTGTTAATATCTTGAATTAGTGCGCTGTTTTAAAATTTTGACTTTATTTTTGCTTATTGAAAGCAAACGAGTTATGAGTTTATGAATTTAATGTGGATAACACTATAACAGTGGCCATAACAGTTATAATGATATGGATAGTATTCTTTATGCTTTTCTATCTTCTCTGAAAAAAATATGTCTACCTTATATTAAGCTTTATTATTATATCAACCAATGTTATTTTCTTCTAGTGCTTATGTTGAAAAATATCTACTGGAGAAGTCTAGACTTGTTATCAAGAGCATAATGAAAGGTATTGTATTTCCATTTGTTTAATTAAATCAAGTTAACATTTGTATAGTTAATGCACATAGACTTTTAGGATCTTTTTATATTATGACCTTTAATTCAATTTATACCATGCACAGCTTTACATATAAATTGCTATTTCTGTTACGGGCAGAACAATGTACTTTTTCTGAGACTTTTAGGAGATTTTTAAAATCAGTATAACGAACTCTTGCCCTTTCTAAATTAGACTCAAACTATCAAAGAGGAAAACAGTGGTATCTGTGCTCTTTGTGAGCGTTGTGCCTTTGGACCTTTCTCAGGTTCCAGTGTTCTTTCTCTAACTTGAGAAAGCTTTTTAATTAAGCTCTTAATTTCATTATAATATTTGAGGTATTGGGACTTCAGAGATGATGTATGTATATAACTTCCTTCAGGTGAAGATAACACATATTGGAGAGGTAAATGATTTGCTTCATGTTACAGGAGAAAAAAATTAAGAGCTAGAGTTTAAAGTTAAAAAGACCTTCATATTCAAATATCGAATATGCCTTTGGCATCTCACTTCTCTCCTTCTGAGATTTTTTCTCATTTTACAGATAGAAAACTATCCTGGAGTTGTTTAAAGGATCAAATGAAATAACATTTATAAAATGCTTAGTATAGTCCTTATATATAAGTTCAGTAATTAATAACTAACATCATCATAATGAATTACCTGTAAGGTTAGGACTAGAACTCAGACTTTCTATTAATTTTTTTGTGGCTAGCAGAAGAGAAAATCTGAGTTAGTAGTGCTTCAAAATGAAGAGAGAAGAGTTTCAGGAAGACAATAGCTTCATAAAGACCTGCAGAGCTAATGGGTACTGCTATTTGAAGGTTATCATTAACTTTTTCTAATACATTTTAATGGAGTGATAGGGATATAAACCTGGTTTTTTGGTTTTGAACAGTCAATGGGAGGGAAGATTCAGAGCTATAAACTGATTCTCTGTTATGTTGCTGGATTCAATTTACAGACGTATATATAATCCTTATATATGTTGCTGGATTTGGTGTGCTAGTATTTTGTTGAGGATTTTTTGTGTCTGCATTTCTAAGAGATAGTGCTGTAAGGTTTTTTCTTCTTAAATGTTTGGTAGAAGTCACCAAAGAAGCTCTCTGGTATGGGTTTTTATTCGTGGGAAGGTTTTTTTTTTTTTTTTTTTATTAATTCAACATTTTAGTGGTATAGATCTAAAGATTTTCAGTTTCTTCTTTAGTCAGATTTGGTAGTTTTATGTTTCTAGGAATTTGTCCACTTCATCTAGGTTATCTAATTTGTTGGTAAAATATTGTTTATTGTTAGTATTCCTTATGATGTTTTTTATTTCTGTAAAATTGGTAGTAATGTCCCCCTTTTCATTCTTGAATTTGAGATTCACCACTGTCTTATCTTATTCCAGATGCTGTAATAAAATACAGACTGGATAGCTTACAAACAACAGAAATTTATTTCTTATAGTTCTAGAAGCTGGGAAGTCTGAGATCAAGATGCCAGCATGATTGCATTCTTGAGAGCCCTCTTCCTGGGTCCTCACATGGTGGAAGCGGGTGGTTAGGGAGCCCAGTGGGATCTTTTATAAGAGCACTAATCCCATCCATGAGAGTTCTGCCTCATGACCTAATCACATCTCAAGGGCTGCACATCCTAACCACACCTTTTAGAGTTAGAATTTCGACATAGGAGTTTGAGGAATTTACATTCAGACAATAGCAGTACTCTGCTTTTGGGTCAGTTTAGATAAAAGTTTGTCAATTTTGATGATCTTTACAAAGGACCGATTTTGATTTCATTGATTTCCTCTCTTTTTTTCCTATTTCCAATTTTATTTCTGTTCTCATGCTTACTACTTCCTTCTTGCTTTGGGTTCAGTTTGCTCTTCATTCCCCTGCCTAACCCCTCTTCCCCCCGGCTCCCGCCACTATTTTCTTAAAGTGGTTGGTCAGGTTATAGATTTGAGATCTTTTTAAGTATGGGTTTACAGCTATAAACCCCCACTGAATACAGCTTCAGTTGTTTCCCATGTTTTAGTATGTTGTATGTATGTTTTCATGCAACTAAATGTATTATCTAATTTTCTGTGTAAGTTTTTCTTTGACCATTGGGTATTTAGGAGTGTCTTGAATTTCTACATATTTGTGAATTTTGGACATTTCTGTTATTGACTTCTAATATCATTGTAAGATGGGCAGAGAACATGCTCTGTATGATTTCAGTCCCCTTAAATTTTTTGAGACTATTTTTGGTAGTTTAACATTGTCTATCCTGGAGAGTATTCCATGGGTTTCTTGAGAAAATATGTATCTTGCAACTGTTGGGTGAAGTATTTAGTAGATGTCTATTAGGTCTAGTTGGCATTTAGTATTTTTTCCAGGTCCTCTTTTCCCGTGTTGATCTTCTGTCTAGTTGTTCTATTCATTATTGAAAGGAGGTGGGGTGGTGTCCTAAATAGAATCTCAGTACCATTGTTGAATTGCTTATTTTTTTTCTTCAGTTCCTTTAACTTTTGCTTTGTGTATTTGGGGCTCTGTTTTCAGATGTATGTATGTTTAGAATTGTTATATCTTCTTGACAGATTGGCCTTTTGTCATTATAAAATGACTTTTGCATGTAGTAAAATTGTTGTCTTAAAGTGTTTTATCTAAGTGTAGACACTTCAGCTTTCTTTTGGTTACTGTTTGCATGGTATCTTTTGCATCCTTTTACTTGTAACCTATTTGTATTTTTGAGGTTGTAGTGTGGTGTCTATTGTAGAAAGCATGTAGTCAGACCTTTTTAAAAAAATCCTTTCTGCCAGTTATCCGCCTGAGGCTAGAGTATTCAAATCTGCTTTTATTTGGTGTAATTACTAGATAGAATTTATGAATACTGTTTAGCATTTGTTTTGTATGTTTTTTAATGTTTTTGTTCCTCTATATTGCCTTGTTTTGGTATCAAGTAGATGTTTCTAGTGTACCATTTTAATTTAATTGGTGTTTCTTTGATTATACAGTTTACCTTGAAAAACATGGGTTGAATAGTGTGGGTCTCCTCATATGCAAATTTTTCAGTATATAAATACAGTGTTATAAATGTGGTTTTCTTTTGCTTATGATTTTTCTTAATAACATTTGCTTTTCTCTAGCCTACTTTATTGAATGAATACAGTATGTATTCTATGAATACAGTATGTAATACTATAACATACAAAATATGTGTTGACTGTTTATGTTATCAGTAAGACTTCTGGGCAACAGTAGGCTATCAGTAGTTAAGTTTCTGGGGAGTCAAAAGTTAATGTGTGGATTTTCCACTCTGCAGTGGATTGAGATCTGTAATCCTGTGTTGTTCAAGGGTCACTGTATATTTCTTGAGTTATTTTCTTAATGGTTGCCCTGGTGATTGAAGTTAACATTTTAATAATTGGCTTGGATTGTAACAGCTTAATTTTGATAGTATACAAATAACTTTGCTGCTACGTAGTTCTGTTCCTTTCTCTTTTTTTTGTGTTGTTATTGTCTTGATAGATCTATCAATACAGATTTATAATGATTACTTTTTTGCATATGTCCTAAAACTTAATGAGGAAAAAGTGTTAAATAAACTTATACAATCTTTTATATTTACCTATGTAGTTATCTTTACTTGTGCGTTTTATTTTTTCATGTTTAATTAAATCTTGTCTAGTCTGTTTTCATTTCAGCCAGTAAAACTTCTTTTAGGCATTGCCTGCAGTGATCTTCTTCTAACCATGAAGTTTCTAAAGTTTTTGTTTATCTAAGAATGCCCTAATTTCTCCTTTATTTTTAAAGGATTGTTTTGCTGGATCTGTAATTTTTGATTGATAGTTTTTCCCTCTCAGTACTTTGAATTTGTTATCATTCTGCTATGGTTCTTGAAGAGAAATAAGTTGGTAATCTTATATTAGGATTCCCTGAGGCATTTTCTCTTATGGTTCTTGTAAAGTTTGATTTTTGTCTTTCAATAATCTTGATTTGTCTAGGTTTGGATCTCTTTGAATTTTCCTACCTGAAATTTGTTGAGTTTTCTTAGATGTGCATATTAGTGTTATTCATCAGATTTGGGTATCTTTTGATCATTGTTTCAAATCTCTGCCCCTTTCTTTCCTATAATTGGGTCTTCTATCATGGATATTTTGGTGCCCACATGATGCATGTATTGATTCTGCTTAAGGATGTTCCATGGATCTTGAAACTTCATTTTTCTTCATTTTTTTTCCTGTTCCTAGACTAGTCCTCAATTGATATATCTTTATGTTCACTGCTTCCTTCTTTTGTTTGTTCAGATCTGATGTTGAGCTCCTCTGGTTTTTCATTTTATAACTAAAACTATTTTTTCAACTCTAAAATTACTTTTAATATAAAATTTTTTTCAATTTTAAAAATATTCGTGTGTGTGTGTGTTTATTTATTATGGTAACATTGGTTAACAATATCCAGTAAATTTCAAGTGTGCAATTCAACAATAAGTCATATTTTATTACATTGCATGTTCACTGTCCATAGATAGATTTCTCTGTCACTACATAATTTGACACCCCTTTCATCTCACCTACATACTTCCTACCCCAACCTTCTGGTAACCACTAGTCTATTGTCCATGTCCATTAGTCTCTGTTGTCATGTTTGTTTGTTGCTTTTAGGTTTTATATCCACAAATAAGTGATGTCATATGGTTTTCAACTTTTTCTGTCTGGCTTATTTCTGCTTCATAATGATTATTTCAAGATCCATCCATGTTGTTGCAAAATGGCAGTATTTTATCTCTTCCTAGAACTGAGTAATATACCATTGTATATACGTACCACATCATCTTTTTCCAGTCCTCTGTTGTAGGATACTTCGGTTGTTTCCATCTCCTGGCCACTGTGAATAATGCTGTTATAAACATCGGTGTGTAAATATTTTTTCGGATATATGTTTTTATGTCTTTGGGGTAATACCCAGTAGAAAGGAATTGCTGGATCATTCTGAGTTTTCTGAGGAATCTCCGTACTGTTCATAGTGGCTGTACCAATTTGCAGTCCCACCAGCAGCGTATGAGAGTTCCTTTTTGTCCACCCTCTCTAACACTTGTTATTATTTGTCTGTTGATAAAAGCCATTCTAACAGATATGAGATGGTATCTCAATTGTGGTTTTGATTTGCATTTCCCGAATCACTAGTGATGTTGAACATTCTTTTATAAGTTTGTTGGCCATTCCGTATGTCTTCTTGGGAGAAGTTGTCTGTGTGGGTCCTCTGCCAATTTTTTAATTGGATTTTTTTGTTTTGTTATTGAGTCGTATGATTAATTGTATTTTTTGGATATTAGGCCCTTATCAGAGGCATTGCTTGCAATATATTTTCCAATTCACATGGTTCTCTTTTTACCTTGTCGAATGATTTCTTTTTGTTGATAGAAGCTTTTTAGTTTGATGTAGTCCCATTTATTTACTTTTGTTTTATTTCCCTTGCCTTTGAGGTCAAATTCATAAAATACTCTTTAAGTCCGAGGTCCATGAGTTTGAGTTCCTAGTTTTTCTTGTATGCAATTTATTGTTTCAGGTCTTTTATCAGGTCCTTAATCCATTTTGGAGTTAATTTCAGGGTAATTTTGTTCTTTTTTGCAAAAGGAATTATTTTTTCCACTTCTTTTTCTGACACTTTATTAGTAGAGTATAGGAACGTATGGGATTTTGAACATTGATTTTTGTATCCAGAAACTTTACCGTATTTGCTTATTGTTTCTAGTTGTGTTCTTGTGGAGTCTTTAGGGTTTTCTATATAGAGAATCATGTCATCCACAAATAGTGACAGTTTGACTTCTTGTTTCCTATTTGGATGCCTTTTATATCTTTTCTTGTCTGATTGCACTCGCTAGACCTCCAATGTTATATTGAATAAGTGGCGACAGTGGACAGCCTTGCCTTGTTCCTGATCTTAGAGGAAGGTTTTTAGTTTTTCACCATTATATAATGTTGGCTGAGGGTTTTCTTATATGGCCTTTATTATGTTAAGGTACTTTTCTTCTATACCGATTTTGTTAAGTGTTTTGATCATAAATGGGTGCTGTATCTTGTCAAGGCTTTTTCTGCATCTATTGATATGATCAATTTGAATTGTTTATGTGGTGTATCACATTTATCGATTTGTATATGTTAACCATCCCTCTGTGCCCCTGGGATGAAGCCCACTTGATGTGGTATAATCTTTTTAATATGTTACTGTATTCAGTTTGCTAGTATCTTATTTAGGATTTTTGCATCTGTGTTCATGAGAAAGATATTGGTCTGTAGTTTTCTTTTTTTGTGTTATCTTCCAGGTTTTATCGGTAATATTCCTCATAAAATGAGTTGGGAAGTATTGCCTCCTCTTTGATTTTTTGGAAGAGTTTGAGGAGAATAGGTATTAAACTTCTTTGAATGTTTAGTAGAATTCACTGGTGAAGACTTTTACTTTTTGGTAGGTTTTTGATGATTGTTTCATTTCCATACTGTTGATCGGTCTTTTAGATTTTCCAGTTCTTCTTGATTCAGTCTAGGAAGGTTGTATTTTTCTAAGTACTGGTCCATTTCTTCTAGGTTATTAAATTTGGTGTTATATACTTTTTCATAGTATTCTTGTATGATCCTTTGTATTTCTGCAATGTCAGTCGTAATTTCCCCTCTTTCATCCCTGATTTTGTTTATTTGTGTCCTTTCTCTTTTTTCTTAGTGAGTCTAGCCAGGGGTTTGTCATTTTATTAAATTTCTCAAAGAACCAGCTCTTTTTGCATTTATTTTTTCTGTTGTTTTTTGTTTTAATTTTTTTTTTATTTTCTGCTCTAATTTTGATCATTTCTTTCCTTCTGCTGACTTTAGGCTTCTTTGTTCTTTTCTAGTTTTTTAAGATGAAGCAATAGGTTGTTTATTTGGGCTCATTCTTGATTTCAAAGATAGGCCTATATGTCGTATTATCATTAATCATTTGGTTTATTATCTCTTGATCTCTTTTTATATCTTCTCTGACTCAGTCATTCTTCAGCAGCATGTTGTTTAATCTGCATGTATTTGTGGTTCTTCCCATTTCTTTTTACAGTTGATCTCTAGTTTTCAAAGCATTATGATCTGAGAATATGGTTGGTATGATTTTAACCCCTTATATTTGTTGATGCTATCTCTGTGTCCAGGTATGTGGTCGATTCTTGAAGAATGTTCATGTGCACAGAGAAGAATATTATAAGCTGTTTTGGGATGGAAGGCTCTGTAAATGTCAGTTCTGCCCAATTGGCTTGTGTCATTTAAGTATGTTATTTCCTTATTGATTTTCTTTTTGGATGACCTGTCCATATTCGACAGCGGGTGTTTAGGACCCCTACTATAATAGTTTTTAAGTCTTCATCTCTTTAGTTCTATTAGTAATTGCTTTGAATATTTCAGGGCTCTGTAATTGGAACATAGATAGTAATAAGTGTTATGTCTTCTTGGTGCATGATCCCTTTATCATTATGAAGTGTCCTCAGTATCTTTCTTTACCTTTTTTATTTTGAAGTCTATTTCATCCATATTAGTACCGCTATTCTCACTATTTTCTGAATGCCATTTACTTGAAATATTATTTTCCACCCTTTCACTTTGAGTCTATATTTGTCTTTGGAACTGAAGATGTGTCTCCTGGAGGCAGCATATGGTTGGGTTCTGTTTTTTGATTCATTCTGCAACTCTGTGCTTTTTATTGGTGAATTCAGTCCATTTACATTTAGGGTGATTATCGTGAAGGTTTTTCTATAGCCATTTATCTTTTGCTTTCTTTTAGCTCTGTGTTTGCATTGATTCTTTGTCCTTGTATTTCTGTGTGTTTTTCTTGGGTTTTGTGGATTTCCTGTGGTCCTTCTTGTTTTATGTTAGGTACTTCAGTTCTGTATCTTTGGTGTGTGGTTATCCTTACAAATATGTAAAGGATAGTTGTGATGTATATACAGTAGTCTGTTTTCTTCACATGTGCCTTATCTCTGTTCCCCTTGTGAATTTGGTTCTTTGAATCCTCCTCCCTTTTCTGTTATCGTTGTCTCAATTATCCTATGTATGCTGAATGTTCATTACTATTGCAGTAGCAAGTCTATTATTGCTTAAATTAGAAATACCGTGTTCTTAATAATGGTTGCACTACTCTGCTTTTGTGTGCCTGCTAGTTGCCTTACGCATGGTTGTGTGTGTGTATGTTTTTTTTTTTTTTTTTTGGTCGTTTTGTTTTAGATCGGCTGACCCCTTTCAGTATTTCCAGTAATACAGGCCTCATAGTGGAGAATTCTCTCAGTTTTTGTATGTCTCAAAAGGGCTTTATTTCTCTTTCATATCTAAAGGATAGCTTTGACTGGCAATTCCTTTCATTTAATAGTTTGAATATTTGATTCCACTCCTTTCTGGCTTGTACAGGTTTGTGCTGAGAAGTCCGACGATAATTTAATGGATTTTTCTTTATAGGTTACTGTCTTCTTTTCCTCGGCTGCCCTGCGAATTCGTTCTTTGTCATTAATTTTTTGATAATTTTAATATAATGTGTCTTGGAGAAGGGGTGCGTTTCCTTTTCTGATGTTATCATTTAGTTCTTGTATTTCTCTTTCATTATTTTTATTTCTTCAGTCTCATTTTCCTTCTGAATTATTTCTAGATTTCTGTCTTTGATATTACTGACCCTTTCCTCCATTTGGTCGACTCTCTTTCCCAAGCTTACTATTTCATTCTTCATCTCTTTTAGTGTGTTCTTCAGCTCCAGAAGTTCTATTTGGTTCTTTTTCAGGATTTCATTCTCTTTTGCTAAAAAAACTCATTCTGCTAATCATATTGCTTTCTCATCTCCTGGAATTGTTGATATGAATTATTTTGGATCTCACTGAGTTTTTTTTCAGAAGTACTGTCCTGAATTCTCTGTCATTTAAGTTGTATATTTCTATGTCTTTAAGCTTATTTTCTGGAGATTTTTCTCTTTCTGAGCTGGCCTTGTCACTTTGGTTGTTCATGGTGTTTAATGGACTATTTCTCTAACTGGGCATTAATGGAAATGTATTCTGCTTTTTTTCTTTCCCCAGAAAGGTTTATTATATAAAGATCTCTCTTTAGCCTGTCACTAAGAAGGTGTTTTTCTTTTGATTTCCATTAGGTGGTACCTAAGCCTCTTGGATCCCTGCTTTGAGCCTTAATAATGCCTTTTCCCCCCCTTATAAATGTTTAATCACAGTTGCTACCCTTCATCTCAGTCCCTGTCAGTGTTAGTAACAGTTTTGTATCGTTTGCCTAAATTCCCCTGGGACCCTGCGGTGTAGAGAGATCTCATTTCTCAGATCTTTCCTTTAAGTTTTTGGTGAGCCCATTGTTTGCCCTAGCATTTATCCATTGCTTTGGACAGAGACATGTTAAAAAATGGTTTATAATTGTTTTCTATAATGCCTCTGGGGAAAAGATTTTCACAGTGGGTTAACTATGGGTCAGGTCAAATAAAGACAGTTTCGAACATGGCTTCTTCCAGGAAACTATCAGACAGTTAAAATGATGATATTTCTCAGGGAACAAGGCTGTGAATGAGCTCCAGCCCTGTTCTGCCCTCTTTTGGAGGCTGCCAGATTCTAGTGTTCATTACGATTCTGAACTGTTGGTTTTGAAGGCTACCATGGATCTGATGAGCAGGAGATGGAATAGAACAAGTTAAAAGGCCACAAAACTTACTGTTTTTACTGAGAAATCAGTTATTTTTCTTACATAAACACCTCTGGATTTCTGTAAACTTTTGGTTAATTTCAACAGTTCTAAAAAGTTGATTTTGCCAAATGTGTTAGTTTTCTATTGGTTTTTGGAGGAATTTTTCATCCAAAGCATAGCTTTATTTCATAGTACTTAAATATTGAATTTATCACCTAAATTCAGTACATGCAAAACAAGCTAATAGTTGCATGTATGCATTCGATAGAAGCTAAAACATTTTACTAATTAATGTTTGCTCTTTTTTCCTGTTAAATGATAGCTATAGGTCATATTCATTTAAATCCATATTTCTTTGTGTCCAACAGGAACTACCATGTGTTCTATTACCTCCTGGCAGGAGCAAGTGAAGAAGAGAGATAGCATTTCATCTTAAACAACCAGAAGAATATCATTATCTCAATCAAGGTGAGAGTTTTATGGAAACCATATTGAAATGTAGGGCATTATTAAATGTTTGCTCTTGAGAAAAGTTTTTTTCCTAGTACTTTGTTTCCCAAATCTGGTAATGGATATTAACTAGCATTTTCATACACGTAATGTAAAAATTGCATGATGCAGTTCTCAAATTTAAATTATTATCACTCTCAAGAGTTTTAAAAGATTCATTATATGTATGCCTTTTGCTTCTGGTGAGGCTAAGAGAATAATAAATTGCTTATAGGTATTCCCATGTGAGAAAAATGGTTTACTCTTTCTAAAGTGATTTACTTTTTACAGGCCATGAATGTTAAATGTTAGTAATGTTTAATGCTTGTTCTTTGGCAAAGGATTACTTGAAATTTTATTTGCATGTTTTGAAATCTAATTAACGTACCTCTTTGCATGACAACTATGATTTTGACTTATAGTATGATTATTTTTGTAATTTAGTGATCCCATTAAATACTCAATATGAAATTCATCAAGGAAATGACTTAGAGAATTCATATCTTACCTTGAAACTCAGGATACACTCCTAAACTTCAATAATAAGGAGTAATTGTCACAACTTTTGGTTACATTGTTTTTTTTTTTTAAAGTTTATTATTCATCATGTTAGCAGACATTCTGGAACTAATATTAATGGAATTGGTATGACAGATCATTTGAATAACACATTATCTCTCTTTTTTAAATTGTTTGAGGCAAGATGTATTGTCTGGGGAGAGTTTACGGTAATTTAAAACCCTAATGAAGGATTCGTAAGCAAATTGACACTTTCATAATGGCTCAAAGATTGTATGTATTTTAGGTTATGAAAGTATACAACATGCTCTATAACTGATGTTTCTTAAATTTGAAATGACATTTAAACAAACATAACTTTGTATTAATATATTGAGAATTTAAAGATTACTCAAAATATCACTTCCCAATATAGTAGGCAATTTGTACTATATAGAATTAAGAAGATTTTTTTTAACAAAAAAGTGGTTTAGCTTCTGAGTTTTACCCTCCCCTGTTTAAACAATTTGCATTTTATTTGTGTGATTAAATATTTACCTTTTTAGAAAGTAGTAATTGCCCATAAATGAGTTGGTAGTTATTAGTATTAGAGACATTCTGAATTTATTACTGTTCTTCCAGATCTTTTTGTAGTCATTGGCCATACCTTACATATTCTTGTTATGTGATCAGTGCATAGAATGTGGGACTCAGAGGGTAATAAAAATCTTGGGCACAGGACAATAGCAAGTATGGATTAGTTGTAATAATATATGATCTCCAAGAATCTGAATGTTTACCTAATTGTTTCTTGTTTTATGCTGCTATACAAAATAACTTTCTTTGGATTGCAGCAGTGATACCTGAACACTTTACCTAAGAGATAATTAGAGAAGTGTAATAACCATTACTTCTACCTAACTAATCTGCCTTACTTTCAGATAACAAAGAAACCCCTCAGACAGAGCTGGGATGATTATTGCTATGACTCTGAGCCGGTCAGTACAAATACCTACTCTGTGTTCCTGTTAAGGACCCTTACCTTGCTCATTTGTATCTATGTGATGACTTAGAAAGAAAATCAGCTGACATACAAAACAATTTAGGAAAGAAGATAAATCAGTTTAATTTCTTTGATTTATTTTATATATGTATGGTTTGTTGATTAAAAACCAATTTCCATTTTTTAAATTTTTTTCTGCCAACATTTAGTGTATATTCAGTATTTATTTTGAAAATTAATAAATTGATTGCATTTCTGATTTCAGCATCTATGGTAGATCCTTTTGAACTACAGAGTTTTTGTTTACATTTTATTTTTTTCAATTAATTTTTAGTGGTTTAATTACTCACATGAGTAGTAGTCTTTATTTTTAAGTTATATCTTCCTGTTTTGTGTGTCAGTTAACAGTCTTTAACATAATGAATGTATGTATAGTTTTTCTTTGGTTCTTTCTTAATAGCAAAAGAGGCTTTATGTGATTTTCTAAAAATTGAAAATTGAAATTCCTATATATAAGATTATTTAACATTTTAAATTAACTAATTTAAGGGCATATATGATGTAATACAAAATGAGTAGGTAAATTTACTTTATTTGTTACATTTTATAGGGACAAGTATATAATCATAAAAAGAGCACAAAACTTTTCCTTCCCTTTAGTTTGCAATTAGGTCAGGTATAAAAGACTGAATAAACACACTCATCTATCTATATATTTATGAACTAATGAACTAAATTATTAACTATTCCTTCTGGAGACATGGCACGTCTTAGTCCTTGCTTTGTATAACCATGATTTTAGTTCTTGTTGCATGTGATTACAAAGTCCACTAAATTACAAAATGAGCCCATTTCAGAGTTAAAAAGATTAGCGATTATGGATATTTTTTCCTTCAAAGTTTAATTGCATTACCATTTCATAATAAACCAGATAATTTATGGTTTCAGATTTAACATTTTGAAAAATAAATTTTAGACATTTAAATTATAGATTCTGAAAACTTTCAGTAGAAAAATTTCATATTGTTTTGTTACTCTTAAGAGGCTTCCATCTTTCACTTACTATACCAAGTGACTGTGTCTCATTAGGCAGTAGTTAGGAGACCTGGAAATTCATGGCTGATATAAGACTTGTTGCCTGTATAGAGCTTATAATGATATCGTGAACTGATCTGCTATTCTTTAGGTAGTCTAAGTAATGCTTAAGAATTTTGACTTTGAAGTAGACAGACCTGACTTGAATACTGGCTCATCCACCTACTAGTTTTGAGAACCTGAGCAGGTCACTTAATTCTGTTGTTTCTGTCATACATCTAAGGGGTTAATAATGGTCTTCATCCTAACTTTCGGGAGTATTAAATTAGACAGTGCATGTAAACAGCTTGATAGAGTGCACAATAAATGTTTTCACCATTGCTGCCACCATTGGAATCATCATAATCCATCTTTTTCTTTTAGAAAGACTCTGTAGCCATACTCTACTATTCTGTTAACATCACTACTTGTTGTGTTTTCAAATCTATTATAGTTTGAACTTTGATTAATTTCTCTTACTTTTCCTTACAAGTTAATTAATAAAAGCAAGCAATTAGTCTGAGGATCTTCAGTTTGTTCTTTACTCTTAGTTGTATGTTTGAGGTAGACTAAACTTTGTTTCTTTCTGAATTATTAGAACTTATGTGACTAGCGTTATAGGAAGAGAGGATTATTAGGACTGTTCTGCCACTTGTTCTGTATTATTTATCATACATTTTATGGAATTATATAAATGATCCCAATGGGAACTATAGTGAGAACATGACTTTTAACAGGGGACCCGGTTGCCCATTGTTTTATGATGAATTCCTTTTAAAGGTTATCCTTTTAAATAAGCTCAGGCAACCACTGTTGATTGGGACAGAGCAGAGGATTTAGAACTGGATAGATTTTAGTTTGGCCACCCCTGTCATTTAGGTGAATTATTTAACCTCTGAGTCTATTTTTTCCCCTAAAAATGTTCATATAATTAATACATACATACCCATAATTATCTCCTTGTATTTTTGAGAATTTTGTGAGGTTATATATGTCAAGTGACTCTCATATTGACTCCCATATGTCAAAGATATTTAGTAAATGCTAATTTCCCTTCTTTAAATGGTAATAATCTATTTAAATAGTTTCATTTCGAAGCTAGTTTTGAATAACTTCATTGTAAAGGGTTATTCTCAACTTAATTTTTTTTATTTTTCCGAACCAAGTTTTGAATGATTTTAGGGTCCAACAAACTACCAGGCAGAGTTTTAATGAGAATTGTCACAATAAGTCTTGGGATACTGTCATGTCCACCATGCTGCAGAGGGATTAGAATTTACTATCTTGTTGAGACCAAGTTCATATTCTGGTCATTACTACCTTGATAGGAATCCAAATGTATATAGTACCTGGCAGCTGTTTTCCCATGGGGTAGACCTGCTGCAGTACAGGTAGATCCTGATGCAGCTTGGGCAGGGTCCTAGAATTCATGATGTTTCCATTTTTTTCTATTTTAAGTATTTTACAGCATAAAGACTCCTCCTATCATTCTCTGATAGTTTATAAGTTTGTAGTTAGTCTCTCAAATATTGTCTTTCTAGCTTTACTCTGCACCCTGTGCCAGTCGAATGTAAAGTCTTTGCATGCTGTACAGCATTTTTGCATATATTTTTCCACTTAAAAAACACTTTAACATCCATATTATATTTGATCATTATAAAACCCCTGGTTGTAATTAGTATAATTACCTTACAACATATATATGTATATATGTACACAAACACACATACATATATATACACACATACACACATATATATATTTATGTATATATATTTAAATGATCTCCAGTATCTTTACTAATTCTCAAAGTCAGTCATTCTGATTTATGTCCTGCACTATCAACTGGTAGTTATAAAAAGTATGATTTTCCAAATACCATTCTAAAAACTATAGACAGCATGGGGAAAAAAATGTATAATTTGATTATACCTTTTACTTTCTCTCCCTCATACCCACATTAAATGCCTATGACCTGCCAGGCTTATCCTGTGCACTTTTAAATGAGAAAGGCTTCTCATCATTTCATACAAAGGGGAAAAAGGCAGATAGCATGAAAGAACAAATTGGTGTGAGTTAGTTCTCTGCTTTTTTCTTTGAACCTTACCAGTTCATTGTTCTCTAAATGACCCCCAA
Source organism: Eonycteris spelaea (assembly GCA_003508835.1). Lineage (NCBI taxonomy): Eukaryota > Metazoa > Chordata > Mammalia > Chiroptera > Pteropodidae > Eonycteris > Eonycteris spelaea. Next base: position 2,536,959 of record PUFA01000103.1, on the reverse strand, counting down.
CAGCCAGTATTTGTATCTTGGTGCCTGAAGGCTTTTTCTCAGAACCCTGGCCTTTGTGCTCTTACAGATAGGAATGAACAGTTTACTACCTGCCCACCCTTTGCCAGAAGTCTTCCACCAGTGACCAATGGGAGATGGTACCTAAATACTTCCGCTCTCTCAACTTTTGTGTGTTTTATATATATTGTCTCCCAGAGATTACTTTGGGATTAAACTCCAGTTACCTGCTGTAGTAACTACTTTAAAATTGGACCCTGTTTAGGCTACGTTGCCTTCCCTATTTTACTTTCCCCAACCCCCTACTAAGTCTAGATTTCAAGTTTCACTTCCATAGGAACCCAAATTAAGGTAAGGATATTTCTGGTTTGGGAGATTAATCCATCCTTAGCTTTCTTAATATCCTTGTTATCAGGGAAACAGTTAAGTACACATTTTAAAATTTAAAATTTATAATTGTGATTTTGGTGTTCATTGAGAAGACTTTTCTGAAGTATTTCTGAAGAACAGTTGATTATGGATAACAGCAAATATAAATTATTTATATTTTGGTGCTTTCAGTTTACTTTCTCAGTATTGTATATACATTATTATATTCATTTTGAGAGCAGATAAGAACACTATCAGTTATAAGAATCATTGCTTTATCATTGAGTTTACACTTGTTAAAGAAAAATGCTTACTAAGTTATAAAATGGATGAGCTGTTTGTAGTTTGGGGGAAAGAGAAGCCAAGAACATTTTTAAAAACTTTACTATAGATAAAAAAATGTGTTAAAATTTTTTAGTGAGTAGGACATTGTCATGTCTGTGGAAGTGTGTCTTAAAATTGCTTATCAAACATTTTATAGGCAAAAAATTAAATGCATAGGTTCTCAGAAAGAAATCTTGAAGTGAATTAAAAATTTTAAACTATGCATGTGTACTTTTACATATAGATAATAAATATATTTTAAAGAGCACTCTAAACTGTAATATTTAACTTCAAACTAGCTAGATGTATTCACTAACTCATTCTTATGGTTTCTGATGTAGGTTGTCCATGGTAGATGCTTGATAAATACTTCTTAAAAAATTAATGAGCACTTTATTTCTCAAGAAGGAATGTTTCATTCTATTCAGTACTTATTCAGTAATTTGGTGATTATATATTTATTTCTATAAGTGACTACTTTCAGTTTGACATTGACTTCGAGGTCTGCAGTGACTACAACAGATAACAGTTCATACGTTTATTGAGTACTCGATACAACATTCCATAGGAAGATAGGCATTGCAAAAGTAAATATGTGTGAGGAGGTTTTTGAAAATGTAAGTGTAATGGACTGTGAGAACATATATTAAGGAATGTAAAGACTTATTTTTTGGTGTTAATGTTTTGACTTTTTTGGGAACTGAAACAGATTATTCTAAAAAAGTAATATTTTTTTAATCTGGTAATTCACAACTATTTTTATCGACTCATTTGATGTGTGTTCTTTGCAGGTTTTTATGCTTTCACATATACTTCTTTCTTTTGCTGATTGATTACCATGTTTGCATTATTTTCTTAGGAACTATTTATATCTAATATTGATATAACATAAACATGTTTATCATATACATCTAGGCTCCACTTCTCACCTAAATTTCTTCTAAAATTTATTTTTATGTCTCAGGATCTGGTTCAGTGACTCGCATATGTATAAGCATTTATTAAATATTAGTTGAATAACACTTATTTGTGCAATTGAGCCCTTTAAAATGCTTTGGGTCTCCAAAACACTCAGAACCACTCAAAATCAAAATTAGTATAATAAGTTACTTTTGAGATTCTTGCCTTGGTGATTATGAAAGGGGAAAGAAAGGTAACTTACTGGTATTTAATAGGTATCTGTTTAGTTTGCATACCTGTAGTAAGATAAAAGGTCTAATGAATTTGACTTTATCTAAATATTTCACCAGCTCTAATTTTTATACATCAGTGTACTTTTCTAAAATTACTGTATTTCTTTTGAGTGGCTTATGTTAGTTTTCAGTAGGTAATATTGATTCCCTCCCGTTTTTCTTAAATAAGCAGGATTACTTCACAGTGGAGGGGGAAGATTTAAAGCATGACTTTGAACGCTTACAACTGGCAATGGAAATGGTAGGATTTCTTCCCAAGACCCGAAGACAGTGAGTTTATTTATTATATTCTTATACCCTCAGTAGAGAGTAAATTATAATGTGTTTCAAAAAATGCCCTTTTCTTGGTCTTTCAAAGTAGTTTTATTGTATCCCTGATCTAGTACCTCTTCCATCTTAGATATTGCTTAGAAAATTAATTTTTCTAAAAGATTCTTTAAAATTGCTTTTTTTTTTTTTTTTTTTTGCATTCTTTGAGAATCAGTTTTGGAAGTTGGAGCTCTTCTTCCTGCAAAGAACTACAAAATAGTAGTTGATAGAGGGTCACGGGAGTGGGGAGCATGGCATGGGGAATACAGACAGCAGTAAGGTAATGGCTGTGTGTGGAGCCAGAGGGAAGATAAAGTAATCGGGCGGGGGACAGGGGGTGGGGGATTGTTTCATAAACTATATAAATGTCTGACTGATATACTGTAACTTGAAACTAATAAAAAAATATATTACATTACATTAGAATATATTTTAATAGTTTATGGTGCCCCCTGATGCCTCTCCATGGACCTAACTTAAAAACTAGTGCTTTAGTCTACAGCCATGACACCCTGAATGTGCCCTGTCTCATCTGACCTCAGAAGCTAAGCAGGGTCAGGCCTGGTTAGTACTTGGATGGGAGACCACCTAGGAATACCAGGTGCTATAGGTCTTAAAAAAACAAACAAACAAACAAAACTGGTGCTTTATAACATTATTTTCATAGTTTCTTGTTTTCTATATCATTTATTTCTGATCTTATTAAGGCATACATACCTATTAGTAAAACATAATTTTCTGTGTATTTCCTCTGTAAATTTATGTCTGTACTATTATACTAAAAATTTTATTGATTCTACTAAATGTAAACAAAATAGAAACATAAAAAGGTTGAGTTAAAGATGAAGTAAATTATATTTAAAATAAAACACTATTTAAAATTAAAGACACAAATAACCTTGACTCTCACCAGAAAAAAATAGTAACTTATAAATATTTTGTGGAGGGGGGAATTAGTGTGAATAAATATGTCAGATAGGAGTATATTGTCAACTTTTAATCTCATACTAGGAGTAGAAAAATATCAGCTCTGCCATTTCTTTTTTGCTTATAATTACTTTATTGGAATGCATCTTCAATTAGCAGACTATTTGTCAGAATCTCTTTATGAAAGATGAGTTAAAACCAAATAATATAATATGTAAATATGCAAACATTTAATTGGTGACATAAACTGCACTTCGCTTGAAAGTTAATAAATAAATGAGAGGACCCTCTCAAGTCCTCCACACCATATTACTTTCACTCTTCCCTTAGGATAGCAAATTTACCTCATGTGACACCTGACTGACATGTGAACTGAAGTGTCAATCTATATATCAAATAATAGTCTTAATTTTTTAAAGATAAGGTAGATAACATAAGTTGGAAATACAGTATTTACTTTTCACACACCACGGAGTGCCTTTTACACTTTCTGATATGACAGTATCCATCTTATATTGGAAACCACAGGAAATAGTATGTTTCTCATAGGCTGGCATTCAATTTGACCCTTCTCTTGTCACTCAGGTTATTATCTTTAGATATTCCTTAACACAAGTTTTGCATTTTAACTAGGCTAATGGCATTCTCTAAAACATTATGTTATATTCTGAATATTCACTATTTTCTTCATTCCTTGAAGGAAATATCTTCATCTCTTTTTTGCTCATTTAAATACTTTGCATTTTTTGGGTAGGGTATATAATGTGTATTGTTGGTCTCCTCTCCTGTGGCCGTGATTGACTCTGCTAATAAATCACCATATTCTTTTCTTTTGCAGTCAGATCTACCCCAGAATTCCTCTAAATACAACCTTGCAGGCAGTCTAAAGTTCAGCATGTGAATTGAAACCTGTTTTCTTTAGAGTACTACTTTTTTAATGAAATTTTCTTTAACTGTGCATTGCCTGTATTTGAAGATGTCCTGCCCTATAGTATAGTTATTTAATTTTATCTCCTAATGCAAGATTATAAGCTTTTTGAGAATAGGGATTCGTATCCATATTTATTAATCTTTTAATATTGAATCACAGTATATTGCTTGCTTATATGATATTATTGCTGGAGACTATGCATCACATATTTGTGTTTGAGAAGACATTAATGTTTTGATTTTTGAATCCCAAATTCTGAACAATGTAATAAACAACTATATAAACTAACACTAAAATAGTTTTTAAAAAAAAGCTCAGGAATTTGTTTAAATGTCTTTTGGCTTCCATTGGTTTTTATAATGTTTTAGTTGATACTGAGTTTCCTCTCTAATTTAATTCAGAATGCTTTTATTTCTTTATAGTTGACTTGTATTTTGTTTGGGTCATATTAATAATGATTCAAACTTTAAAAAATTTTAATTATTTGAGAAATTAGACCTATAAATTAGTTGTTGATTCAGGGCCTCTGAAAGTATAGCTATTAGATCCCTAAAGCAATATCTTTGTTTTATTTAGAATATTTCCTAATTTTAGGAAAACACATAGTTAAAATTTCCTAAGTGGAACAGATTTATCCTAAGAAAATAACTGGACAGGCACAAAGACACAAAGATATATGTATATATAGATCCTAGGAATGGCTTTTAGATGGGGTGTTCAGTTATGTTAAATGCTTTTGGAATGTCAGGTAAATTAAGGACATAATACTCTGTTCATAGTTACATGGAAGTCCTTGGTATAACCTCTATGAGACATTTTGGTCAGGGGCAGATGCCAGAATGTGACAGTAAGTAGGGAATGACAAAGTGAAGACAAGGAGTAAAAGTTAACTTTTCAATAAGCTTGTTTGTGAGGAAGGAGAAGATGTGAGATCTAGGATGGGTTTTTTAAAGTAAGAGAGAAGTGAACATGAGATTATTTTGATAGAAAGTTCTTGTAGGTTCAGGTGAGAGATAGGAAAAAGGTATAATAATGTTCCAGAGTAAACTGGAATTCATAGGATAGAGAGCACAAGTTGAGGGATTAGTTGTTGACTACAATAGGGTCTAGATGTAGATGTTTCACAGTAGGGGCCTGATATTAGATAATATACTCCAATGACCTCAGACTGTTTTAAAAAATATTTAGGCTACTTTGTTAAAAGAGATTACAAGGCCTTTCCCCTAAAGATTCTGATTCAGTAGATCTGAAATAGTGTAAGGAAAGGGCATTCCATTTAGTATGAAAAAACATTTAGGAAGGCATGGACTTTTGAAACAGTAAAGCAGATCGGGACAATAGCAAGAAGTCCCTTTTAGACAACTTCATCTGACAAGTGATATAAGGTTTAGACAACAGCAAGAAGTTCCCTTCAAATAACTATATCTGATTAGTGGTATAGTACTGAAATTAAAGTTGTGTAAAGTACTTTTCACATTGCCTGATATAGTAAACAATAAATTTTAGTTATAATTATTATTCCCATATTTCTTATTTTCTGAAGACTAAATACTTCATATTTGTACTGGTTATTTTGCTTGATGAGAATTTTTAGGATGTAGGGAGTTGGCTTAGAGAATGCATCCAAGCAAGCTGTAATTTGTGGTTCTATTTTCGCAGGATTTTTCTCTTCTCTCAGCAATACTACATTTGGGCAATATCTGTTATAAAAAGAAGACATACCGGGATGACTCCATAGATATCTGTAATCCTGAAGTTCTGTCTGTTGTCTCAGAATTATTAGAAGTAAGTGATTACATTCTCATTTGTAAGGGGTAATGCTTCAATTTTTATTTTCTGTAACTTTATTTTGTAGGGGTAAATTTTTATTTTCTGTAACTTTATTTTGTAGGGGTAAATGGGTTAATGCTTTTTATTAATACTATTTCTCCAAAAGATGGATTTTTTGCTGTTGTGCCACAATCTGTAGAAGATTTAGGTTTTCTTTCTTGCCTTGCTTTGCCCCAGACACCTGTAATCCTTAAGTTTGCCAAATAGTATGAATATTTCACTTTAGACTGAAATTTTGTTTAGATTATTTTATTTGAAGATGGAGTATGTGGATGGGTGGGGAGAAAAGCATACTAATTTTTTTTTTCTTTATGGCTAATAGGAATCTAAGGTTATCATTTCCTACCATGCCTCTTTCCTTGTTAAGGTCTTTATTACCTTATTCATTCTTTCTGGAGTGATGATTTCTCATATTTCCCTGCTGACTTATTGCCTGATTTATCTTAAAAGGGGTATCATTTTTTATAGGCTCTCTGCTCTGGCAGAGTAAGGAAATACATGTGTAAATACTAACCTGGGTATATTCATATAACTACAAATATTTTTGTGTAACCATCTCTATGTATAAAGATATGAGGTCATCATGGTGATGTTTCTAACTAATCAGTTGTCACATGAATCATTCTAGCCTTCTCTCCTTACTTATCTGTAAACTCCCACTCTACCAAGTAGGAAGCTGTGTCTCTTCAGCTTTCATTCATCTACTTAATTAATTCTCTTATACATGTATAGCAGTATTAGAGTTGTTAATCCATACCCCTGTGGGAAGTGATTTTATTAACTAAAGTACAGTGCTTATATGTAGTTTCTTTTGCCTTTAGTTTTGCAGTCTTCCTTCACTTTCAGAATTAGTTAGGTCAGTACTTTTTCCTCCCATTCTCTTCACTGAGGTTGTTTCATATATTTGTCATACAATTAGATTCTCTCCTCATGGTCTGCATTCTTTCCTAGGATCCCCCAACATCTTTAACAATTTTCTGAAACTTTGTATACGTTAAGATTCACTCTTTGTGCTGTATGGATCCTGAGAAAGGCATAATGTCATGTATCATCTGTTAACAGTATCATACAAAATAGTTCACTGCCTTAAAAATCCCCTTCACCTGTTCCATCACTCCCTCTAAACATCTGGCAACCACTCATCTTTTTACTAGCTATAGATTTTTCTTTTCCAGAAAGTACCATAAATGGAATCATACAGAAAGTAGTCTTTTCAGATGGACTTGGTTCATTTAGCAATATGCATTTAAAATTGATCCATGACTTTTCGTGGCTTGATAGCTCATTTCTCTTCATTGCTGGGTAATATCCCATTGGAACACAGGTGTTGGTAAAAAAGGAGAAATCCACTCCTGAGAAATTTGGCACACTAGTGTCAAAGTTAGACTAACAGCAAATGTGATTTGATAGTAAATCTTACTTTAGAGCCCAAGCTTTTAAAATTCTTTCTTATTATATATAGTTTGAACTGGTTTTAGGAATAAAGGTTTGGTAATAAGTAAGAAGAAGATACCTTCAAAGTTGAGGAGCTAGAGAAAATATGACAGGACCTATCATGGTATCCTGCTTATAGTTAATTCTTAGCAATTATTTTAAAAAATTATCTCCTATAATTGGTTACAGTTGATATTAATAGATATTAATACCTTTGTTGAGATAAAGATAGGCACGGTAACTGGTAAACTCTTCAGTTAAGATTTAATATAATTCCCTTCCTTACCAAAGTGATTCAGTTCAATGATAAATAAAGATTTAGATTTTAAGAACAAATGTTTTAAAAATAATGGATTAATTTTATTTACTTTTACAATTACTTTTTGTAGTTATCTCTGGCAAAAGTGAATGTTTTAAGTCTTCTGTTTACTAAATTCTATTTGGGATAGATAATTGTGAAACTATTGAAAGGAGAAGAATCTCCATATTTAATTGTGGGTAATTGTGGACCATGTCTTTTGTTGTGAGATATTAGAATTATTACCAAAAAGTGTTCAGTTTTTAGCAGATTTATGTTTTGAGTATATTTTAATATATATTGAAACAGTATAAAGAATGTTCTTTTAATATATTAGTTTCTCAATTAGGTGATTATGAGAAGCATTATAGGTTGGATATTGAGTCCATTGCTGATTATCTTGTATTAATAAAGTTAATTTTTATTTTTAAAAGTCATATACATACAATTAAGAATATTTGGAAGATTATAGAAGTAGCCTATTAAGATATCACTAATTCAGTAATATTTTCTTTAGGATGTTTATCAAGTAGAAGCAGGATTAATTGTGTTTTGTGTGCTTGTGCATATGTGTGTAGATCTGTGTCTGGTCATTATTAGATTTTAGTGCCAGCATTAAGCCACTTTTTTAAAATGAGTTGGGTAGTTTTCATCCTTTTATAATTTTTAAAAATTGTATTTAAAAGAAAAATCGTTAGCAGGGAATATTATGTTCCATAAATATTTGAAAGACACCAGTCCTGTGACCAGCCATATCTGATGTCCTTTGGTTTGTTTTGTGTTAACTAATTTTTTAGGATTTTAAATCTAGCTTTAGTTGATGTTAATAATTTGTGTTTTTCTAGAAAATCATGTGTTGATTATATGTTTAAAATTTATATTTTTGTGTTCTTTCAAAATATTCTTTTAATGTTTGAAATGTTTTCTTTATGGTATTGGATTTCTGTTTGTTTTATTAATTTTTTTTTTTTGATTTGGGGAGATTGATCTTTGATTTCTTACTTGCAAATAATTGGCCATTAGATTTCTCTGTCCTACCATTTTACTTATGTATTAATTTCTGTTTTAACATATTTTATTCTCTTTTATTCCTGTTATGAAATGTTTTCAGCACACAATACATATAGGGAACAATATATTTAACACCTGTATACTTACACCCACACAAGTAATAAAATATTGTGTGCAATTGAAACTCACTGTGTGCTCTGCCCTCACCAAAAGTAAACACTAATATGAATTTGATATTTATCATTCCCGTTGTTTATATATTTTTTATATTTTCAGAATAGAGGTTTTCATTAATAATATGTAGTTTTGTTCTGCATGTTTTCAGACTTTATATAAATGTTACAGTGTTCTGAAACTTGACTTTTTCATTCCATATGATTTTTTGAGATTTTTCAGTGCTGATTTATATATTCTAGTTCTTCTTTTTAGCTGTTGTCTAAAATTCTGTTACATGAAAACAACATAATTTTTCTGTTTTAGTGGAGATTGAGGTTGTTTGTAATTTTCCATGTGTAAATAGTACTGTGATAGCCATTCTTTTACATGTCTCCTTGTTAACACATGTGAGAATTATTCTAGGCGATAGACCAAGGAGTAGAATTTTTGGGTTATGGTATATCTATCTACATATTGAGCTTTACTGATATTGATGAATGACTCTCCATAGTGGTTGTATTAATTTATACAAGTGTATGAAAATAACCTTTGCTTCATATTGTTGCCAGTTTACATTTGTTTGTTCCTTTAAAAAAATTTTTAAATGCTCACTTTAATAATAGCTTAAATGTAGAGATATACCCCACAATATAACAGTGGTTTTATCACATACGTGTTTTCTTAGTTTTATTGTTTTTGTGAAATCTGATATTAATTTTTGTCCTCAAAATATTTTAAATGTATGTGAAAGGTTAAGGTTTTATATTTAGTCTTTGGCTGTAGATTCTTAGTTTTACTGCATTTTGTGAAGGTAATGTGCCTCAAGTTGTTTTTATTTTTTGGAGTTTGAAGATTGAGCTCTGGATGCTCTAAAAGAAGATATATTTTCTCTATGATGTAATCATACTTAAAAAATGATTGATCTGTCATGAATTACTGGTGTCAGGGTAATGTCACACTATTGTTTCATAACTCAGTTTCTCCTTGGAGTCTAATATTTTTTGCTTGAAATACCTTTTATCATACTGTCTCCATGAAATTTTATGGAAATTCTATCTTTATTATAATGTATGGATGCTTTTATAAAAAGCCTGTTTTACCATTTTATGCTCATCAGTGTGGCAAAAACCAAGTCTGCTAATACTAAGTATAGTCAAGGTTTGAAGAAATAGGAACTCTCAGTGCTGCTACCGAGAGAGCAAAGTGGTAAAAACTGTACAGGAGTTTGGCAATATCCTGTAAAGCTGAAAATGTGCACTGTCAGTTGGTAATTCCACTTTTAGGTATGTACTTCAGAGAAACTCTTAAACTCATATGCAGGAATATTCACTTCAGTTTATATTATAATAGTGCAAAATCGTAAATGCCTACAAGTAGGAGAGTGAATTATACACAGTGGTAATTTATATAATGCTATATAGCAGTTATAATTAATAAGCTTGATTTGAATTATCAACATAAATCTAAAAAACATGGGCTTAGATACTACATACAGATAAGATTTAAATGGACTAAACAGTATAATATAGTTATAGTGTTTATTAATACATCTAATATGTATTAATACATGAACTGAAATGATATATATCAAATTTATGATGGTATTGTCTTCTAGAGAGTAAGAACAAAGGTGGCATCAACTATGTCTTAAAGTCTATAGCATCTGTATAAAAATGAACATGTGAAACATAAATTAGTACTCATTGTAATGTTCTTGGAATTCAAAAAGTGTTGTCACTTTTTAGTTCATTTCTCCAGGTTGTGGGATTATCATTGATTGTATTAAAATTTTTTTTTTTGGTACTAGTCTGTATTTTCCATATTCTGCACAATGAAATGTGTTTCCCCATTATGATCAGGACAAAAACTTAAATAAAACCCATCGGTCTTATTTACTCTGTTTTTTTCTGGCCAATATTTGAATTTCCCAGTGTACTCTCTCTGTTTTCCTGTATTGTATCCTTGCTAATCTCATTAATTTTTTTCTCTCTATAGCTTTTCAATAAATAATTCAACCCATTGTTGTAAATATTATATATTGAATGTACTTTTCTGGTGTACAGGTTAAAGAAGAGATGCTATGTGAAGCATTAGTAACAAGGAAGACTATGACAGTGGGAGAAAAGCTTATTTTACCATACAAGCTGGCAGAGGTATGAATAGATTTTCTTTGAAATCAAAGTACTCTGAACATTTTTAAAGTTTAGGTTTGCGTTTTTTCTTTTAAACACAATGAAAATAACAACAAAGAGTGTTGCTTGAAATATTTTCTGGGCCCTTGAAATTTGATTATGAACTTTCCATCAACTTGGAGACTTAAAGTTGAATGCAATTTTAGGCCAGTAAGCTTAATTTTTCTCCAAGGGTCTTAATCTGTTCACCATTCTTAAGTTTCATATTATTAACATGGGGTGAATAGATGGTATGTAGAATTATAAATGGCAGTATTTGGCTGAATTGATTATTCCTCCTTGAGGCAGTTTCTTATCTTTTGGCACATCATATACTCTCATGGTTTACTCTTTCATTGCTGGCCACTCCTTTCCAGTTCTTTTTGTTTGCTTTTTCTTTCTTTTTGACCTTTGAAAGGTGCTCTGCCCTAGGACACAGTCTGTCTTTTTCTCTCCGTGCTCTTTATCTAGATTATTTCACCCGGTCCCATGGCTTTAAGTATCATCTGTATAGTAAGGCTTCCAGGTGAGATTAATTACTATAGTGAACCATTATTATTATTATACTACTCAGGTGTATAGGAGTAGGAATGTTATTGAAAAGTTGACTGATAGTATAAAATTATGAAAGTGTTAAAAAATCTGACAATTATTTAAAAATAGGACAGCAATATGAGATTAGAAGACGCAAAGGTGGAGAAATAGTAATTGAACTAGAGAATGCTTTTTGGGCTGACATTGATCCATTTATCCTACCTTTTGGGTCCTAACTGTACCTACAAATCTACATTTCTTATGTTAGGTATCTCATGTCATATTTTATAGTCTCCAACTTTGAGAGCTCCTTTTTAAATAACAGAAAAAGCCAAACCTTTAAAGGGATTTGCCCTTCTTTTACATAAAGGTTCATTGCTTTTATATTTTCTTCTACAACTTTTTTCATTATAAAACACTTCTTTATGTTTCTTTATACTTTAACTTTAAATTTAACTTTCTAGTATCATTTTTATAGCCTCTGCTTTATTTTGTGTAAATTTGTTTAGTGTTTATTTGTTTAGTAAATATTTGAAAACTCTTTTTTGCCCAGACACGTGTTAGGCATTAGGTATCAAATGAGCAGCAGTTCTTATGGATTTTAGTATTTTATCTGAAGGGCAATGGAAAGCTCTTAAAATGATTTAAGCAAAAAAGGTGTCCAAAGTTTATTTTTAAAGGATCACTCTGGCAGCAGTAGGAAGAATTATTTGGAGGAGAGTATATTAGTTTTCTGTAGCTGTATAACAGACTTAGCCACTTAGTACAACACTGATTTATTATCTGACAGTTTTCATGGATCATCAGTCTGGGCACAGGTTAGCTGGGTCCTTTACTCAGGGTTTCACGAGATTGAAGTTAAGATGTTCATCAAGGCTGTGATCTCATCTGAGATAGAACGTCTTCATCCAGGTTCATAAGTTGTTCAGTTCCTTGAAGTTATAAGACTGAGACCCCTAATTTCTTGTTGTACTTTTTACATGTTGAGATTTCTTTAACTAGTAGACACTATAGTTTAGAACAATTTCAGATTTACAGAAAATTTGAGCAGATAGTACAGAGAATTTCCATAAACTTGGGAAACTTGAAATGAGGGAAAAAATAAATTGTATAATTCCATAATGAAGGAATTGTTACTCTAAGTATGGAGAATTCTAGAAGTTACCATGGATGATGACAAGCTGAAGATAATTAGGAATATAATTGTGGTGGTATTATGATTTATGTTTTTAAGAGTTTGACCAGGATTCCACAGATAACTGATGCCTTTTTGCTAACATATTTGTTGCTCTGCCTGGAATACTCTTCCCCACATGAACTGGCAAGTTTAATTTGTTTGTAAACTTCCTATTATACCCTCTTTACCGAGTGAAATATATACCATAATTTTCAGTAAAACTATTTTGAACTGAGTGATCTACATTTTCCCTTATCTTTTAAGGCAGTTTTAGCCTAGATTCTATGAGTTGGACTAAATTAATGAGTATATATAGAAAACTTCAATTATAGCCTATTTATATTAAGAGAGAAATTAATTTCTTATTCATGTTAGTAAGCTTTCTTTCTTGAATGGGAGCAAAACATACTTCGTTATAGTATCTTAGTCAGATTATTTTCAATTTCACATGTATTCCTAACCTTTTTTTTTTTTTTTTTTCCAGGCTGTGACAGTGAGGAACTCCATGGCTAAGTCTTTATATAGTGCCCTATTTGATTGGATAGTTTTTCGGATTAATCATGCACTTCTGAATAGTAAAGATTTGGAGCAAAATACCAAGGTAGACATACATTGATTATATGTTTTTCTCAGAAAACTCTTTTAGTAATATGGTTTCACATGAAATTTGGAGAGACAGAATTATATAAAAGTCCTGAGTAAGGATCATCTTTTATCTGTATTCTCTGCTATTTCCTTCCTTATTTCTCTTTTTACTACTTTATTCAGAGGAACTGTATTCTATGTGTCTTTTCAGGCTTTTTTTCTTATGTACTTGGGTTCCTATATATGTACATATACAGAGTTGCTTTTAAGTTAAAAATGTAATCATAGTATTGTCAATGTAAGAAACATCCAAACTAGTAGAGAATTTTTATGAGTTAATTTGAGCTGAACCAACAACATATGCTGGGGAGCAAGATCTCAAATGCTCTGGAGAATAAGTTTCGCAGTTTCTTTTACGCATTTGAAATTAAGGAAGGAACTAAGGAAGATTACTGGAAGATGGGAGGAAGCAACTGGGGATGGGATTCCTGGATAGTTAACAAGATTATTTGCTCTCTTGAGGGTTAGTATCCCCTTTAGGGGTATTACTTCTGATATTTCAAAGGTATGGTAACCTAGACCCACAAAAACAAGGTCGGGGTTGGCTTACAACCTTTTGCTAAAGAAGGTACATACCCGGGCATGACTGCTCACCATGACCTGCCCAGTTAGGAATTTATAATCAAGATCACCCTCTGAGGTTATTTTCTATAGATTACCTTTTCTTTCATCTATACTGTCTGTATTGTTTCTACAACTTGTATTTTATTTTATCTAGTGTGTCTTGAAATATATCTAGACCTCATTATTTTTAGCAACTTTGTAATACTGTATAGTATGAATATATACCATAAATTCTCCCATTAAAATGTATTATGTTTTATTGTTATAAATGATAAAGTAGCAAATATTCTCTACACATTTCTCTAGGACAAAACTCTTAAAACGAATTGTTGGATTTAGGATATATATGTTTAAGATTTTTGGTAGCTCCTGCTAAATTGCTTTGCAGAAAATGACTACACTTCCACCAGCAGTATATGAAAGTGCCTCTTTTCCTACACCTTTATTCACATTGGATATTATCAGTATTTTCACCTACTAATCTGATAAGGACTATCAGATTTTATTATCAGTTTTTAGTGATAGATTTAAGTTGAGTATCTTCTCATCTTTTCTTTATTTCTTTATATATTTTTGCTTTTTTTATGTTGTTCATTTTGTCTTTTCCTTATTCCTTTTTAGGAGTCGTAGACATGGTGGAGACATAGTTTGATATATATTGCAAATATTTTCTCTTGACTTAAAAGATTTGTGTATGTTTTGTTTTAGAGCTTATATGTTTTAAATTTTTGTGTACTTAATTCTGTCATTCTTTTCTTTGTTGTCCTGAGTTTTATTTATTAATTTTTCTTACATAGAAAGCCCTCTTCCAGCCCAAGATTATAAAATATTTATTCTTATACTTTTAGAATGTAACTTTTTGTGTTTAGGCCTTTCTTCCAATTGTAATTTGTTTTTAATATGGCAGATTTTAGATCTTTAAGTTTAATCATTTCAAATTCATTTTTATTTCACAATAGTCTGCCTTTTCAGGCTGATTAGAAATGCCATCTTTATTACTTAATTATCTTAAATATAAAATTGCTCTTACAGGAACTTTTCATGTTTTGTGTAGTCCACAATTAGAATGTTAATTTTAATTTTAATATAATTTACCAAATTAACTTATTTTTGAAGGTCATTATTTTCACTGTTTTTCATAAGGGCTTAGAATTTAGTCAGCAGATTTAAACATACTCTTAATAGAGACTTTTAAAAAATCTTAGTATTATCTATCATTCATTATATCAGTTTTCCCAGTATCTCTTTTAGCACCAGTGGAGGTAAATTGTTTTCAGTTAACCAAAATTGTCATACAACTGTATTTCAGTAATGAAGTGGGATGGTGAGAAGAATCTTGGTTTGGATGTATTAGAATGTGGTATCAACCATAGTAAGAAGTTCGAAGATAATTTCTAGAAGTAAATTTCAAGAAATAGAAGAATAAGCATTTAAATACTATACCATACTATACTAAATACTAATACTATATTAATACTGTACTATTCCTTACCAAACAGCTAAAAGATTTAAGTATCAGTGGTTTTAGGGAGCAGAAATTGAGGAGGAAGAAGGGATTGTTGTTTTTTGTTATAATCCTTTTAGAACTCTTTAACATTACAAATCTTGTACAACTTTTTGATAAAAGTTTTAAAAAATTTAACTTCTATAAACCACATATTCTGATATCCAACTTTATTCCTACTTAGTAAAGGCCAGTTAAACACATTCATTAGTTTGTTTCTTAAAGCATAATTCTATTGGGATATAGAAGTCAAAATAGGAAAAATTACATGGTCTTCTTGGTATAATAAGGCATAGGCAGGAGTAACCTAGTTTTACTTAAGTAACCTTTTGACCTTCCCATGGCCTGTTATTTACATTCCCTGTCTCTTGGAGTTTAAGGATTTTTAAGAGTGAGATAACAGGTCACTAACCCTGCTTTGTACATTTCTGTAATCCATGTATTATATGCGTTAAACTTTTGGATTTTAAAAAATAATTAGGATAAAAAGTAAAAGATGAAGATAAAGAGAACTAAAATGCTTTTTATTTGTGGTATATTTTGGTTCAACATTGGTCCCCCAAAACTTCCTCTCCACTGCTGTAGCATTTTGAGCATTTTATTTCTTATATTGTGGATATTATTCATGAAATAAAATTGAGCATAATATTTAACCATATATTTTTTTCTGTTTTACAGACTTTGTCCATTGGTGTTCTTGATATTTTTGGATTCGAAGATTATGAAAATAACAGCTTTGAACAGTTCTGTATTAATTTTGCTAATGAACGTTTACAACACTACTTTAATCAGCATATCTTTAAATTGGAGCAAGTGAGTACCTAAATGCATGTATGTTTTTCCTCTGCTACTCCTTCACCACCCCCCACCTTTCCACACAAATACACGTGAATTTTTTTGGATATTTAAGGTTTAATAGAATGTATCAATTATACCTTTTTCTTTTTTGTTTTTAAATAAACATAAATTTTTGACAAATTTTTGAGTTATGGTCATTATAAACATTTTAAATCTTGTATTTCAGTGTAGATATTGTAGTCTTCATATTAGAATATGCAAATGACATATCAGAGTTTTGAACTATGTTTTACAGGTTTTTATCTTTTTTTTTTTATTAGATCCCAAGTAGATTCAATAATATCTGCTTGTTTGAGTGAACTTTTAAATGAAAAATGGATGGATTGTTTTGGGTTTCTGTTAGTGTTGTTGATTTTTAATTGCTGAATGGGCTTGGTCACTGTGTATAATGCTAAGTATGCCTATGTGATTGCTTTGGTTTCTTCGTTCCAGAATGGGATAGAGGAGCTTATTAATAAAATCTCAGATCAATTCAGAGTATGTATACCATGAAACAGGATAGCGTGGAGAGACCAAAATAACTAGATATTTCTTGGGAGAGCTCAAATTATTTTAGTGTAGGAAGAGTGAGCCATCAGTTTCCATGAGAATTCTTAGGTTAAATGCAGGCCCAAGAAAATATGAGGGCTTTCTCCAAGCCAAGTTTGAAGTCAGTAACAAGTTGAGATCGTAGCCTAGTATTTTAGTTTGTGTATGAGGACATAAGTAGAAGCAGGATTCACATTCGATTCAAGGGAAATGGTGAAGAAATGAAGACCATGAGAGATCTACAAAACAGGAAGAAAAAAGATCTTTCCTATCATTGGGGCTTGTTGTCCCCTGTCCTAGCTTGAAGTACCTAACCTCTATTTTTCCTAAGGGGTTGTAAGGATTAATTAACAGTAGCACAAGCAGCATTGTATCGGCCATCTTGATGAATGCTTAAAGTTTTTAACACATAAACTTTTAGTTAGACTCTTTGACAGAGCTGTTTAAAGATAGTATTATTTATTAATTACCTAACATTATGTAGTACCTACTATTTATTAGGCAGGTACTATTATTTTTATTCTAGTTTTACAGATGATGCCTAAAGCCAGTATTCAGATCTTAACAATCTGGTTCCATAATGCTTGCTTTTAACCAAAAGCTGAGCTGGGATTGGCCTCCTAATATAGTCCAATGTGCTTTTAACTAGATCATGCCTAATTAGTATTTTTATCTCTTGCAAATAGGTATATGTGTTACAGGGTATTTTACAAAGCAAAGCATCACTTTCTTTGTGGATCATTAAATAGAAGACTGGTTAAACTGCTTTTGAAGAAGAAATGTATTCTGTTATTGTGAATTGAAATTATTCATACCTTTTCTAGAAGTCTAGATTAGACATGAAGGAGTCACAAGAAATGCTTTACCTAAAAACATCTATACAAGTAAAACCTTATAGTTCATGGACAGTGTGTTCAAAACTATGGGGGACGGTGAAGTATTTCTCATTGATTTGCTGTGTTGAATATCATAATTTGGGACAATCTGGTGTAATTAGACTCTTAGACTCTAAGGCATATCTTTTCTTCTTTCAAGTCTCAGTATTCTTTTTTGTAATTTCTGGAAATTTAAAAACTTTACACTCTTTGTCATACCATCTATTTTATTTTTCCTTTCTCTCCCTCATTGTTTTCTACATCAAATGAATCTGCTGAGAATAATAGATTTAAGGCATTTTAAGTATTAAGTGTTTTATTTACTTGCACATCAGTGGTGCCTAATATGTGATGGATACCCAGTGACTATTTGTTAAGTTCAGTTGAATACAAAATCAGGTAAGTAGATAAAACTTTTCGAAGAAGATATAGAAAGGTATCAAAGTTTCTTTGGGAGGAAACATCTTGAAAACCTTGATTACTGAAGTTTACCTCTAAATTTTGTCCAAAAGTAGTACATAGGCACATAGGATGCAATAAATGCCACACAGGATGATGGGTGCAATAATCAGATATAAGGTAAAGTAGTGATATAAAGGATGACATTGATTAGAACTTTCCGAAAGGCTGCAAAGATTTCCCAGGGGGTGATTCTGGAATATAGTTTTGAATGGAAGGTTGAGCTCACCAAATTGTTAATGGGGAAAAGGTATTTTAAAAAAGGTAATATTCTTAAAACTATAAGGCATAAAATGGCACAGCACTGTAATGAACTGAAAATAGTTTACTATAGTTAAAATATAGGACATAAGGATGCAGACAGAAAGAAAGATAAGTTTGATGAAATAGCATAGGGTCAGATAGTTGTGGGTCTTCTATCTTATGTAGAGATTAGAAATTTTCTTTTAGAGAAGGAGGAGGCATTTGAAATATATTTAACAGAGGATTTGAATTGGAACTGTGGAAGATGGACTGATGAGAGTTGAAATGGAGGGAAGGATAATGTCTATGAGCCAGTTGAAGTAGTGTGGGTGAGTGATTCTGAATCCAGAATCAAGGTTTTAATAGTGATAATGTGGAGTAAGGGACAGATAAAATGTTTCTGTGATTTGAAATATATTTCTTGTTGTCATTTGTAATACTGCTGTCTTATTATTTCCTTTACTTGCTCAGAATTATCCTTCAGGTCATCGAGTCATAAGTAAATTGAATAATTGTGTTTCAGGTGCTGTTAGGCACTGAAGAGACAAAATTTAGAGTGCAGGGATCTTATTTGAGGAGTTTATAATGTATTGAGTTTTTCTTTTGTCTATCCCACTTATGGGCATGTCAGACTAGGAAATTTCAACCAAACTGGCCTTGAAGAACACGTGAAAAAACTGAACAAAACATATTTGAAGGTGCTGGAGTAACTTAAAATAAGTAAAGTTTTACAGGGCGTAGATATGTAAGAAGAAAACCCAGGGTGATGAGCTCAGCATTTGGGGACTGCTTTGTTCGTAGAGACACTTTTCTATTCTGTTAGAGGGATGCTGATTCTCTGCAATAGTCAGGTTTGAGAATCTGTGAAGCTGAACAGGATTTTTCCCAAATTCAAGAGCAAGGGCCCACCCCCTGGCAATCAATCTTCATGGGCTTTTAGGCTGAGACCCCAGTTGTTAAAACAACTTTATAAGTAGATTTATCAAATAATATGACAAAAAGCTTTCCAAAACTGACATATAAGAAATAGAATATCTGAATATGTAACTATTAAAGAATTGAATATATAATTAAAAACCTTTCCATAAAGAACATTGTAAACCAAGATGGCTCCACTGGCAAATTCTACGAACATTGAAAGAAGAAACAGTATCAGTTTGACATAAATTCTTATGTGAAATAGGAAAAAGGGGACAATTCTCAAAGCATTTTAGGGAGCCAGGATAATGTTGATACCCAAATCTGTCAAGGATATTAGAAATGGAAATTAAAGTCTGTTTCACTCAGATTCAAAAATTTTAAGCAGATATTAGCAAACCAAATTCAGCAAGATATACGTCAGAACCAAGTGGAATTCTTTCCTGGTGTCTTAATATCTAATCATCAGTTAGTTTAGTTCATCTATTAACAAAAGAAAAAAGGAAAACAACCTTATGGCGATCTCAATAGAAGTATAAAAAGCATTTGATAAAATTACATATCTATTCATGTTAAAAAAAAACAAAACAACCTTACCAAACTAGGTAAGGTATAGAAGGGAACTTCCTGATAAAAGGTATTTGCAAAAAACTTATTGATAATATCATAGTTAATTGAAGCAGACTGAATGTTTTCCTCCTCAGATTGAGAACAGTGTAAGGCTTGTGAGGACATCCAAATGGCAGTGAACATAGAAAAGATTTTTTACTTATTAGTCATCAGGTAAATTCAAATTAAAACCACAGTAATATCCCTAGGCATTCACCGGAATGACTAAAATGAAAAAGACTAAAATAATACAAGTGTTAGAGAGAAATTGTTCATGGGAAAGTCCCATACTCTGGTGGTGGGTGCATAAATTGGTAAAACCACTTTAGAAAGTTATTTGGCAGTATCTGCTCAGGTTATACATATGTAATTTATAAGCCTGTGTTTTCACTCTCAAAATGTATATAAATGCACACCAGAAGTTTTGTACAGAAATGTTCATAATGGCATCATTTTTAGTGATCGAAAATTGAGGAAACTATAAATTATGTATTAGTAGTACAAGGGTGAATAAATTGTATGTAACTACGGCATTGATACTCAAAGGTTTCTTCTTCCCATACTCCAACTGGTAGTATCAGCAACACTGAGGAGCTTGTTAGAAATACAGTTATTAGACCTCACCCTATACTCGCTTATTCAGAAATTCTGGGTGTGGGGCCAGAAGTCTGTGTTTTAACAAGCCCTCCATGTGATTCTGTTGAACATTAAAGTTTGATAACTAATACTCTAGAAGATTTTGGCATGCTTTTTCTTTAAAGGACCAGCTAAATAAGTCTTGGGTTTTTTAGGCCAGATGGTCTCCACTCTGCTGTTCTATTGAGAAGACAGCCATAGATAATGTGTAAATGAGCAAATGTGGTCCACATCCTCTGCCTGCAGCAGCTAGTGAACCCTGCAACTTGAACGTGTTTCTGAAATGTAACGTCGAGTAAAAAAAGGCCAGACAAAAACAATGATGTGTATTGTGTGATTCTATTTAAAAATATTTTTTAACAGGTGAATCTTGTCAATGGTATCAAAAGTTAGGATAATAGTTAACTTTGGGCATGAGGGTCTGAACTGTCACTGGGAAGTGGGGATGAAGAAGGATTTTGGAGTGCTTGTAGTGTCTATAAAAATCCGTATGCTTGTAATATCTAGTACACTTGTTACCCATGCAATGAAAAAGAAGAAACAGGTAAAAAAAAGAACTTTCTTAGCACCACTTCAAGTTGAACTTTATATAGCAATTACTTACTTGTGAAATTCTTAATTGAAAGGAATAAGCATTTACCTTTCCCAATTAAAATAAGTGTAGTTTATATTAGGGTTGATTTTCTTTTCAGGATGATGATAATACAGAAAAAATGATAAAATTACAAAATCACTGTTTCGCAAAACTACCATATTTGCAGAGAAGTGTGCAAGTGTTACTAGTGAATACTTAAACTATCAGGTGAACAGGATATTTACTTGGTGCCTTAAATATCACTGCAGTGTAGAGACATCTTTAGATTCTCATGGGCATTTTTTTCTGAAAAATAGTCAAAGTAAAAGCATCACAGGGATGAATAAAAGAATGTTTCCCAGTACAGAGAAATAATAAAGAATAATGGCAGCTTCATTAAGAGGCTTCTGAATAGTTGCTCAAGGCCTGAGCTTTGTGTTTGAATCCTGGAATTTGAAACCTTAAAAAAAAATTCTAAGAATTTTATTTCGCTAAAATTGTGTATGAATTACATCTGATTAGTATCAGTGATAACTGGAGGTGATGGTTTTCCACTTTCCCCAGACATTGTTTTATTAAATTTATTATTGATGATGCAACAAATACTTGGTAATTTTTAATGAATTAGAGTCATGTGGGAGAAATTAGTCTTCTTCATTTTATATTTTTCCTTAGTGCAGTTATAAGATAATGTGGCTAAAACAAAACAAATCCAGTCCTAAATTTTTATCTGAGTGGTATCACTAATAGGATTCTAACCAAAAATTTGGTTCCATGTACTTTTTAAAGAAAACAGACATACACAGATCAAGATTTTATACAACTGAAATTATACATTCTTCCATTGTGTAGACTAGTGATTTCAAAGAGAAAGATTGAGCCTCTTCTTTTAAGCCTGGTAAAAAATTTTCAGTCTTTGATGAATGACTTGTTAATTTGTTATTTCCTAGGAGGAATATAGAACTGAAGGTATCACCTGGCACAATATAGATTATATTGATAATACCTGTTGCATAAATCTTATTAGCAAAAAACCAACAGGACTACTCCATCTTTTAGATGAAGAAAGCAAGTGAGTATGATTCTTTTCAATTTTGTTTATGGCTATTTGGACCTTTCCTGTCTCTTAAGTCCTAAGCTTTCTTCTTACATTATCAAATAAAGAGCCAAAGTTTCCCTTGCATGCATTTTTCTGTGTGTTTGTGTGTTTCTAGGAAAATTGGATGGACTTCACTATTGAGCTAATTTTTAAAAAGTTTTTTCAGATTTTTTCAACAGTTACTTTAACGTTCAGTTTGTTCACATTAATAAATTTTGTTGTGTGTTCCTGTCTTCTAGAATTGAGTTTTATATGTGAGATGTGTTTGCTGTTTTCATGTTTAGCAGAAAAGGATATCATAATAGATTAGTGATTCTGCCACAGATGTGCAGCTGGTAAATGGCAACATATGCCAAGTATTTACTATTCCTTGTTAATACTGTTTAGTATACCATACTTATCTATAAGCTTCAGAAATAAAGCTTCATATAGCATCCTCCAGAGTGTTCTCAGTGCTTTATAAAGTATTATTTATAGTTAAATTATCCTAAGAGATGGCAAATCTAGAATTGGAGAAACTGAAGTGATGGAGAGTATGCCGGTTTTCTATGACTCTTTAGTAAAATATTTAGAAATTGGATTAGATCACCCGACTCCTAGCTTAATATTATACCCATTAAATTAGGATATAAAATACTGGAGATTTACTATTTTAGATAGAATGTTCATACATCATGTTTATGTAGACAGTCTAGCATTTATCACTATTCATTTTAAATGTTAAAGATGCCCACTTTTATTCTAAGATTATCTTGGTTTCTGTGGTAAGTTATATGTCACCCTCTTAAATGCCATAAGCACACAGAATTACTATATAGAAATGTAGCATTATATATATGGCAGAGTGCAAAATATATTGGAGACTGCTAACAGTTATATCTACCCACTCTATTATTAGTCTATTCACATTGATTTAATTGAATTAAAATGAAGATAACACAAATTTTAATTTTATAGCCAAAGTTGTGTAAAAGTTTCTTATTTTTAACTGTTGTGCTCTGAAACACACATTATCTCAAATTGTAAAGTTAGTGGTTCTTCACTCTGCTGGCATGCCTTACCTCTAGTGTATTTTATTTTGGAAAACTTCATACTTAGTTTTGATATTCAGTGTTGAGAACCATTGTGGTTGATATTGAAATGATAAGTAGTTCTTTTTGTTTGAGGTATTTTATGATAACAAAAAGAACAAAAAAGTTTAAGCAGTTGGAGAAACAAGTCATGTAGGTAGTAAATGATGGACTTAAGATTCATACCCTCCAGGTATTTCTGACTTAATTGGCTTGTGCTTTAATACCGCTTCCCAATAATATTTTGGTTGTAGTGTTGCGGGATTCACGAACAGATGGGACACTGAGGCTTTAAGCAGAAAGCAGCGTTTATTGATGTGGGCACCGGCTCAGCGGATTCTTATCCAAAGACTGAGCCCTGATTGTAACGTGGTGGGCAGTATTATACAGTCTTGTACTTTTTCATTCTACACAGCTATAGATATTCCATATAAGGAAGGAGAACATAAGGAGAACAATGATTGGCTGCCAAATTGTAAGGAAACCGGTTTAATCTGTTTAAGCGGGTTTTCAGACTGCTGAGTCAGCTGGAGAGTCCTGGGAAGGGTGGGGGCGTGCATTTAGGAACTAACTTGTTTGAGCAGGAAATGGTCTGACAGGGTCAGCCTGCCCCAAAAGTTAGGATTTCAGGATTGTATCCCATCTTCATTAACTATCTTTGGCAAATCTTTTAATATCCTCCTTGATCCTCAGTCTTCTGGCATGCAAAAAGGAAATGATGATGACAAATGATAATATATCTGCTATATATCTTAAGGTGATTGTGAACAGCAGTTGAGATAGAACAAACATGTAGAACAAAGGGATCTTGTCTGACCTGTCATTCTTTAAGCAAGATTTCATTGAGTGCACACCTTATTATACAAAGACTGTGTTTCCCTGGACAGTTGCTACGTCATATTTATGTACATATTGCCCAATGAAGAGAATGTCACCTCTTTGCTATTTCTCACAAAAGCTTGTGGGGTTAAGCTACCTGGCCAGAAATTACAGGCAGATAAATTTTGACGCAGTATAAGGAAGAACTTTCAAATCATTGTAGCTGATTAACAGCTGCTTCATAAAGTAATAAAATTTCCCATTATAGTAATTATTTTCATCATCTGTCAGGGTATAATTGTAGGTAGGAGACTGGACTGAATAACCTTGATAATCATCCCTTTAATTATACTTCTATATTTACGCCTCCATAAACATTTTTAATAATCTACACTTTATGAGTTCGTTCTATTGTTATTACTTCTCTTATAAATGGACCACCTTTGTTCTATGCTTTAACATTGATGCAGGACAGGACAAATTTCCCCAAGGGATGGGGAGACCACGCCCTGTACCAAGAAGAAGAGGGTCCTTTGGTAGAGAGTGAAGAAAGAATTCAACACACATGCCAAAGTTAGAGTCAAAGGAAAGTTTATTAGAAAAGGGGGTAACACTGCAGAGACAGTGTGGTCTCCGCTCAGAGACAGAGAGTGAGAGGGACCAAGAGAGGCTTGGAAAGATGCGGTGGGGAGAGGGGAGGTGCCAATGTTCAGGGAATTCAGTTTATATATCATTCTTCAGTTCCTGTGAATTATTGTTTAAAAGACTTCTGTTAACCCATTTCCTTTGATATGGCCATACAATGAGGAAGGGGAAGGGTATGTAACAAAGGTAAGAAGAATATAGAGAGTGAAAGTCCTGCTCTGGAAGTTCCCAGCCTTTAATCCATAGGTTCCCCATGGTTTAGCCATAGGGAATGACTCTTGGTACCTGTTTCCCCTTCACAGGTGTGGAGAATGGATTGTTAGTAATCCAGCAGAACTCTTCCTTTGTTCTGAAGGTGTCCTCCTGGCCTGGCTGCAGGGCTGATCAGCATATTGCAGTCTCTGATTGTGGCTTGATTAACATTTTAATTTTCTTGCCTCTTTCCTACATTAATATCCTAGAAGATGCATAACATGAAATATTTCCCTCTGCCATCTACCTTTAAAGTAGGGTTGGAAATAAATTAGTCACATTTAAGAAGAGTTATTTGAGAAAGCATTTAGACTGAATTTTTTTCTCAAAATATTTTGTTGTGTAGGGAATATGTAACATGAAATAAATCCTCAACCATGTTCCTTCATTCATTGAGTTATTGTAGTACTTTAGCTGCATGGGTTTGAAGTCAGAAGTTTGTTTAATCTTGTCTCTGTATCTATTGGCTGTTTGACCTTGGGCAAGTTATTTAAGCTAGGTTATAAAGGATGTAGTGTGGAATTTAGGAAGGAGGAATAGTATAAGCAAAGTTAGGTATAATTAGGATGTTAGGAGTGTCCTCAGCCTTTCCTATAGTACTCAAAGTGTGCTCTACTGACAGCAGCACTGGCAGTACCTTGAAGCTTGTTAGAAACACAGAATCTCAGACTTTTACCCCAGACTTCTTGAAGCAGAATCTACACCTTAACAAACCGAAGTTAAGATCAGAGCATTCATTCAGAACAGCGTTTGTGTGTCTTGCCTGCTCTTAAGAATTGCCTGAGGAACTTGTAAATAGTAGGATGTGCCATCACTTAACTTCAATTCTGTAGAAGTACAGGAGGTGGGGTCCAGCCTTTGACATTTGAAAGCACCAGAAGTACTTCCTGTATGCATAGAAATAGTAACCTAAGGATTCTGTTTTTGTGCTTTGGTGATCCATAAATTTTCCTGAGTAGGCGAGGCACATGATGGTGAAAGCATTATTATAGGAAAATTCATTTTGAGTCTTGATTTGGTAACGTGAAACAAGATTAGAATCACTAAAACTATTATTGAGGTTGTTGCTGTACTCTCTGAAATTGCGAGTGTAATCCATTCTAGAATGAAGTTATAGAATTCTGAAATGGAAAGGAAGAACGAGATATAGATAGATGCTGGAGGTATTTTGAGGAAGGGATTGTATTTTAATGCAAAAGCAGGCCTAGGAAAATGGCAGTGTTGGCATCATAAAAAAGTAGGTAATGTTAATTTCCTAGAGGATGCCAGCTATTGTTAGATGTTTTTACCAGTGTTACTTAATTCTCCTAGCACTGTGATACCTCATTTGTACTCATTTTATTGATTAGGAGAACCAATTCTTAAAGATTACTTTAGCCCAAGGTCACAGATGGAACTGGTAACCTAAACTATGACTATGACTATCTGACACTAAAGGCCATTTTCCTTCCTGATTCCAGTACATCCTATATAATTAACCATTTTTGTTGTAATTTTGAAATCATTTTTCACATTAGATCTGTATTAGCATCTTTACAAAGTCATGTAACAATATATTCTCATTTCAGCTACTATTAAAATGAAAATATTCTTTGAAAAATACTTGCTGTCTCTTTTCTCTGTCAGTGTTATTTCCTGTTTGAAACTCCTACCCAACCTTTGCATCTAGCTCATAATTGCCTCCTATATCCTGTGTGAACCTTTCCTTTATTTCCAATGACTAGTAATTTTTTTCTCTTCTGAACTTTTATGTTTCTATGGATTTTATAGTAGTGTAGCACAGTGCAACCTAGGCTAAATACCTAAAGACCTGAGTTAATGTCTCAGTTTTACTTTCAAAGTATGAGTTTATGCAAATCATAACTTTCGATCCCTCATCTATAAAATAGGAACACGATTGTTATGTTCACTTTTTAGCTTGTTAGGAGAATCGGATAAGATAATATGTGAAAGTTCTGAAATTTGCTAAGTGTATTTGATGGCAATGTAATATTATAATGTATTTTTTTAAAAAGACTATTAACTACTATATCTTTCTTTAGTGTTTTTGTTTTTGTTTTAATTCAGCTTTCCACAGGCTACAAATCAAACATTGTTAGACAAATTTAAGCATCAGCATGAAGAGAATTCCTATATTGAATTTCCAGCTGTGATGGAGCCTGCTTTCATCATAAAGCATTATGCTGGGAAAGTAAAATATGGGGTAAAGGTCAGTAAAATTTTTCATTGAATATGCCTTTAGGGTAGAGGTATGTTCTTAACTATACCACCATCCCTGTCACACCTACTCTCCTTGTATTTGTTGAGGCTCTTGATCAGTAACAGTTGGAGACATTTTATAAGGATACCACTAAAATTCAGATTCTATCTTATAACGTATATATATTACTGTCTTAGGTGATGTTTCTGTTGATTTCCTCTTACATTCCAGTAGGTTTTTTAGATCTGAAAGGATCACATTCGTATGTCTTTAAACCCACTAGTTCATCTAGGTAATTTGTTAAATTTTTCTCTTCTCTGCAACTATGAGGCCTGACAGAAGCTTCATGTCTTGATGCACTATTAGGTGTTTGTAAGCTTGCAATGAATATATTAAAAACACTTTTAACTACTGCAGAAGGGAATCTTCATAATTTAGTCCATTTCTTGTTTGTAATTGGTGAACTATTACCTTTCAACCACTTGATGTTTAAGCCATGTAAGGCAATTTCCCAGGCAATTTCCCAGCGATAATATGGAGACTAGTAGAGCATTATGTTTTCTCCTGGGTCTTCTGGTGAGAATAGAAATTAAGATCACTTATTCACTCATTCACTCATTCATTCATTCATTTATTCAGGAAGTGTTTATTAAATACAGAGCATATGTCAGAACCTGTGCTTGGTGTTTGGAATGTCCCAGTGATAAAATAGATATGCTCCTTGCTCTATATAGACATTTGCGTACATATACATACACGCATACATACATATGAGTGCATGTATTTGTGTATTAGTGTACAGCATAGATAAATGGGGCTATGTGCTATAAATAAATGAATGGGTTCTATTGGAGAAACTAGTGAAAAACTGGATTTTGAATTTGTAGATTCATGAACACCTTTCTGGGAAATTCAAATTTTGACAGATGACCTGAAATAAATGAAGTAAATGAAGTAAACGATGAATATTTTATGCCATGAGATGGGAAAGGACTTAATATACTAAAATAATTGAAAACAGGCCAATGTTAATTAGATTATAGTGAACAGTGGACACAATGGCATGAAATTAATTCGGGAAGTGGACAGCAGGTTAATTCCTCAGAGCTTCTAGACCAAGTTAAGGGAGCTTGGTTTTGTTGAAATTATTATGGAAAGCTATGAAATAATTTTAAAGCTGAGGATGTAATTTGTGTTTTTAAAAGATTGCTTTGATTACTTTGAGGAGAAGGAATAGTAGAGGATGGGAGTGGAAGCTGAGAGATCAAAATTAGGTAACTTTTTAAAATAGTTAAGGTGAAATGTTAGGTAAACTGAATCATGGGGTAGCAGTGGAGCCAGAAGAGAATTAGATGATTATGAAATATAATTATTAGACCTTAACGGATTCTGGTAAGTGACTTCTGATTAGCTTACGAGTGAACTTGAGGTACTGTTTTTTTTTCAGGTAAAAAGATGGGAAGGAACAGATTTTGAACAAACATTAAGAATAGCTGAGAGTAGAATAGTTGTTACCAGGGGCTAGGATGTGGGCAGATTGAAGAGATGTTGGGCAAAGGGTTCAGACTTGCAGTTAGAAGATAATAAATTCTAGAGAATTTAATACACAGCTTTGTGATTATAGTTAACATTGTGATTGTGACATAGTCTTCAAAGTTGTTAAGGGAATAGATCTTAAATGTTCTCACCACAAGAAAGAAGTGATAATTATATGACTTGGTGGAGATGTTAGTTAATACTATACGGTGGTAGTCATGTTACAACACATAAATATATCTAATCAACTTGTTGTATACCTCATACAATGTTTTATGCCAGTTATATCTTAATTAAGATTTTTAATGTAGTTTAAAACAAAAAAGCTTGAGCTATCAGATCATATAATGAGATATGTAAAGCATATATAAATCTAAAGTGTACGGAATTTTCTTAGGCCCCTTCCCAGCTCATTCTCCCCAACCCAGAGGTAACTACTATCTTAATTTTTTTTAGTTTTATTTATTATTAAACTTCAGATAAATAGAAGCATACAGTATATATACTTGTGTCTGTGATTATTCATCTGTGTTATCACATAGGTTGAAAGTAAAAGGACATCCACCTTGCCATCTGTATCTCTTCATTTACTTGTGAATGAAATGTGGTTTTAATTTATTCTTTAATTGAGTAATTGATAGGGTTGAATTAATTATATATAGTGCCTAATTTAGTGCCTGATATCTTGTCTGCCCTTGGTAGATATTAGTGGTAGCGGTGATTTATATTTGAAAATTCTTAGTCTAACTGACTTTTATAGTATATACTTTTGAACAAAAGCTATTTAGGGACAAGCCAAAGACCAACACTTCTGGCTCATTTCCCCTTTTATCCTGTTCTCAGGTGAACAAAGAAGAATTAGGAAGGGAAAGCCCTAAAGGTAACAGGATGAGTAAAAATGCCTTGTAGATGTGAGAGTAAATGACATATTAGTCATGCCCCTCATAGAATCTGAAGTAGAGATATTTTATACAGCTGCACCAACTTGTAGTAATTTACTCACCAAATTTTAGTCCTTCCATCTGGGTGTGGTTGTAGTCTGATGCCTAGATTTTACCTAACAGTCTGTGACCTTCCAGGGGATAAACTTCTTGCCCTCCCTATCTTTCTGTGGGGTATTTTTACCTATATTTTGTGTGCGTATGTGTTGTATCCCCTCCAACACCCATGCTTTGGCAGGGTTTTTTATTGTGTATTTATGGTCCTCAGGTAATCTTAATCAGCTTTAAAAAAATCTATATGCTGATGATATGCAGACGTATTTTCTGAAATATCTGTAGGACTGTAGACACATAAAACTATCTGCCTAATTGATGTTTGTATGCAGATTTAGTATAGTGGTTATGAGTGGTTGTGTTTGAACCTCTGTTCTTCCACTTTTTATGTGATAGGGGCCAAGTTAGTTAACCTCTCTGTGACTCATTTTCCTATCTATAAAATAGGAATAATAATATCTACTTCAAGGGATTGTTGAAATGAGCTTAAATGAAACAGTACATGTAAAATGCTTAGAAGAGTATCAACACACATAGTGACCTCTTAATAAATTACTTTCTATTTATCATATCCTCACCATCTCAAGTTAACTTGCACAGAACTGATCTCTTGATCCCCATTCCTATTTCGAAAGCTCTTTTTTGTAGTCTTCTCCATATCAGTATAAGTCACTGTCAGCTGTTATCTGGAATATTGCAGTAGCTGGTCTCCCTTTTTCTATTTTTTTGTACATTTCATTCCCTTCACAGCAACCATTGGTGTTCAGAAAACACCAGTTAGCCCATGTCATTTCCTTCCAGTGACTTTCCTTTGCAGTCGAATAAAATCCAAACTCACAACTCAGGCTTATATAGTCTGCATAGCCTATTTGTCTAATCTTTTATCATACTCACGCTTGCCCAGAATGCTCCAGCCCCTAGTCTTACTGCTCTTCTCCTAAATTGTCCAATAGGTAGTAGGTGTTCTTTTTGCTTGTCATGCTGTTCCTGACCTTATGTTTAGCTCCTTTTTTAATTCAACTCTTTTGTCATTTTATGTGATACCCCTTCAGTGAGACTCTTCCTGACCAGTGTTTCATAAGTTGCAAAACAATTGTGGAATATTCTAAGTTTAAAGTAGTATGGAATCTAATAGTTTTAGTGTTGGATGGAACTTTATAGAAGATATCTGGTCCAGTTAGCTACCTAGTACAGAAATGACTTTTATAGTTCTTATTCAACTACCACCATTCAAAGATTTTACCTATTGTCTTCTTGGTTTAATAATTTTTTCAAAAATAACACTGATACTTTTTTCATGTAGGATTTCCGGGAAAAAAATACAGATCACATGCGCCCTGACATTGTAGCTCTTCTGAGAAGTAGCAAAAATGCATTTATCTCTGGGATGATTGGAATTGATCCTGTAGCTGTTTTTCGATGGGCAGTTCTCCGAGCTTTTTTCAGAGCCGTGGTTGCATTCAGGGAAGCTGGGAAAAGACACATTCAGAGAAAAACTGGTAAGCAGTAGTATTGGTATTTTGCAATGCTTCATCTTTTAATTTTTACCTCTCTAATGAGTAGAAACGTAATTTTATTCTGTTCTGTTTTCTTACCATACCCTAACATGTTTCAGATGTGATTTGTTGTAGTGAATGTTATCTGATCGATCAAATTAAATAGATATATGGTACATGTGTATATATGTGTTTTTATTCATAAATACTTATGGCAATAATTCATGTAAAGTTCCTGGTATTTAGTATTCAGTAAGACATTGGCATGATTTTTAAGCAAAGCGTGATATATAATTATAATTTAATCATATAGAACTTAATATTGATACCTTTCTTTGTTTTCCTTTTATGCCATAGTTTTTACTAGACATGAAACATAATTTAATGTAGAAGTATAAGTTGGTAGACAGAAAAAGTGGAGATAACCTGGCTTCAGTAATTAATCAGGTTTCATCTCTTCTCTTGACTGATTTTGCTATCATTAGCAGTTTTTCTTGAAGTGTTAATACCGCCTTCAAAATTTATAAAGTGTTCTTTTTTTTTCTCTTACCCTGAACTCAGTTTATTGAATTTTACTTTGAAATTTAAAAATGTTTATAGCAGTTTACTTTTTCTGTATATCTCTGTTAAATCATAAAATGCTCCATTTCACATTCTGTGGGAGGGCATCTTCATAAGCACTTGTTACCTGCCGAAATCAAACTATTTGCTGTAGCTCTAACATTAGACTAGAGCTGCATAGTGAGGATTTTTCTAATATATATGTAGTTGTCTAAAATAAATTTCTGCCCAGAGAAGCTTCAGTAGAAGTATACTGGGACACACCTATACTTTCAGGGCTCCTAGACTGACTTATATGGCTTTTTGGCATGTACACTAGCAGTAAAACTTTAAATTCAGGTTTGATATATTGCAAATGAATACATTTATTTGGGAGGTTATATTTTTAAAATGAGAGGCAAAACTAATTTAATTTCTGTTTTTCAGATTTGAATGTGTGCAAACTGTCCTTTATGGATAGGGAGGATTATAGTTTTTTTTTTTTTTAATAAAATCAATGTCTTAAACCTGTTTTGCTTTTTACAAAGTTATTTCTAAGAGGTATCTTTGCAAAAAAGCTTTAAGGAAAAGTTTATTTTTTAATTAAGCTATGTTATTATGAAGGATGAAAATTTAGAAATTTCTAAGTATCCTGCTAAGATGTGACCAAGAGAAGAAACTTTTCTATTTATTATTAAATATATCTTTTTCCATAAAGATTATTCACATTGTATGTTCCTTTGGCATTTAAAATATTATTTATGGAAACCGGATATATGCTTATAATAATTTAAACAAGATATGCAATGTTATTAATGATCAATATACTGAGCCTGTATTATCTCTGCTTTGATAATTTCTGGATTCTTCTTGTTTTCTCATTTAGTTTTACTTTCTGGCCCCCATAGAGCTTTCAAAAAGAATTTCATAAATTCTATTTGAAAACTTTCATTATCACAAAGTGAAGATACCCCTGTAACTACCACGTAGGTTAAGAAAAAGAATATTACCAACACCCTAGAAGTCCCCCTTGGATGAACTTTGAAATTTTACTTTTTATCAAAGAGAAGAAAAACTGTAGTTTATTTGCAGTTTTAGAATGAGTGAGCAGATATTTTATAGGGAATAATTGTTTGTATTATAGTATATTAGTGTCAGTGCCTGTATTAAGCAAGCACTTTTGGTCCCTCCACACTACTCATCACCTACTATTTTCTGATAGGTTTAGGATAAAAAGATACCATAAAGTTAGAAATTGTTGCATTGCAAAATGAAAACTATTAAAATAACTGAAAATGGATTAAGTAGTAGATTCATAACATTTATAATGATTATAAATAATATGCAAACATAGTGAAACAAGACTTAGAGTTTAAGCAGAAACAGAATATATGGAAGGCAGAAGGTAACCAAGTTTAGATATTGAATGAAAATAAAGGGTCAAACATAATACTTCTAATGAAGAAAGAAGATGTAGACTGCAGAAGTGCAGTATTACTTCTCTGTGAGTATCGGTGCACCCTTAGGTAATTGTCAACAAATAACCTTATGGTGCTCAAAAAAATTCTAGATTTTCTTAAGGAATTCCCTGTCATATTTTTTCTTCATTAAACCAACTGAGTACAAATGAGAAGATCAAATTAAAAACTTTTAACTGTTATTTTTTGTGGACTTCCAAATTAAAGGACACAGTACTATTTTAAGTCTGTTAAATCAAAATTAATTCAGTTTATTCTTTTACAGAGTAAATTTGTTAAAATTGTGGAGTGTATATTTTGGTGATCAGGAAACCATAACATGTTCTTAGTGGCATCATATAAGTAGCAGTCTGAATGAAACCACATGTTGGCCCTGCTGGGAGGTATAATGAGAAATGGTAATGGTTTGTCTTGTCAGCAGGAGATATAGAGGAACAGATATTCCAGTGGTATCATCTACCTTGGTTCTGATTTATTCCTCCTGAATAAGAAAGAGCCTGGATGAGAGCACATACAGGGAAGATGGTCACTTGACCCTGAATTATACAGTATGTAGATGTGAGTGCAGTAATGCTTTATTTACTTCTTTTGGAGTTACTTACCATCCATGTACAGACAAAGAGGAATTTTAATCATTCTAAAAAGACTAGATAGAAATGAGTTCAATTGTGGCATTGGGATAAGAAGGAAGAACAAGAGAGTTCAAAGTGTCATTCATTTTCTTCATTTATTGGTAGAGAAGCTAAACCATTCATATAGTGTCTGCTGATAGAGCTTTAATGATTCCCACTTAACCTGTTCCTTTTCCCCACCCCACTCAGTGGACTATGTGACTCTAATGTGCTCCCATTTGTTTCTGCAAGTGGGAGAAGGGTTTCAATGACCACATATTTTCAGAATTGACCTGGTACTGAAACTAATTTGGATTATCACCAGGAGTCTGGTATGTCTATATAGTGCTCTGTCCACAATTCAACCCAATATTTAAGACAGTTAAGTGGATGTTAACAAACAGAACCCTGTCATTATTTGTAAATCACTTTGTATCAGGCACTATAGTGTGGTGGTTAAAGAGTAAGGATTTTACTTTGAATGGCAGTGAAATGATGGACTAAGTACCTCTGAAAATTCTTTCCATAAAAGTGATAAAAACTCTCGCAAAAAGTGTCGGCATAACTAGTCAGAACTCAGGAAATTCATAAAAGGCTTCCCAGTAATTTGGGAAGTGTTTGTACAAAGAAAAAAGGCTGAATATTGGTAAAGACAGTGTGCTTTGTAGCATATTAACAGTGAAAATCAGCAGTGTGATAGTCACTAGGGGGAGCAGAAGAGTATTGGAATTCCTTCAAAGCCCCACCCTCAGAGAATTTTCATTTTTCAGTCTATCAGGTGGTTCTCTGGAAGACCCCTCTTGCAAGGCTGCCTTAGTGCTTGCCCAGTGCTTGGTCTTTAACCTAGGGTTGATGTCCAAGAACAATCAAAAGGAATTGTTGAATATTAAAACTGCCTGATGTGGTAGATAATAGTTGAGGCAAAAGCTGACCAAAGTGCATAAAAGGAAAAGCTAGAGAATGAAGTATCCATAATGGCTTTGAAAAGTTCCCATATATTTATGGGAATCTAGATAACCATGCATATGCATAAGGGTGTGTACATGCCCAGGGCTATGGACAAACTCACTCAGGAAAGACCTAAGAAGATAATGATCGATCATCTCTGGATAACCTTCAGTTACTTGGTATGCAGGAGGTGAAAGACAATGCAGAGTTGTAAACTGCCTGCTTACTGAGTGTTGAAGGTGTGTCCCAACACATGCACAGTGACTTTTTGACAAAGAATGGGAGATTTATTGGTTTCAGCAATATTCAGATATCTATCCACAATCATTAGCTGACCACTAAGCTAACTGAGCAGAGATTTCTATGGTCACAGGTGACAAAGAATACAAACTTTACAAAATCAGTTTAGGAAGTCCTAAACAAATAGCAACAACTACAAGAAACAGCAACAACAACATATCTGGGGAGAAAAGAGAATCTGATTTCCAGAGTTGCCATGTTATATTATTTAAAAGTGTGGTTTTCTGCACAAAATAATGAGACATGCAAAGAAATAAGAAAATATTACTCACACAGGAAAAAGGAATCAATAGAAACTGTACAGTCATTAAGCTATTTTGAATAAGTTCAGAGACCTAAGACAACCGTATCTAAAGAACTAAAGGAAACTATGAGAACAATGTCTCACCAAATAGAGAGTGTTAATTTACATCTAAATTTTGAAGTAGGAAAAAATACAATGACTGACATGAAAAATTCACTAGAATTCAGCCCCAGATTTGAATAGGCAGAAGTCAGAATTGGTGAACGGGAAGACAGATCAGTTGATTATCAGATCCAAGAAACAAACAAAAAGAATGCAGAAAAATGAACAGAACTTCTAGACCTGTGGGAAATCAATACTAAAGCATACTGACTTCAGGGAGTCCAGAAGGGAAGGAGAAAAATGGGCAGCAAGGATATTTATTTTAAGAAATAGTGGCAAAAAAAAAAAAAAAAAAAAAGAAGAAAAAAAGAAAAAAAGAAAAAGAAAAGAAAAAAGAAAAAAAGAACAAAAAGAAAAAAAAGGAAATAATGGCCCAAACTTGTCATATTTGATGAGAAAATTAATCTACAAATCCAAGAAGCTCAAAAAGCTCTACAGACTGAGAAGCTCCACAAACTACCAGAAGGACGAATTCAAAGAGATTCAGATTTGCATATATCATAATTAAACTGTTCAAAGATACAGAGTATTATAAGCTCTCCACAAAGCAAAGCCAAGGGACAGTGACTTCACTGATGAATTTTATCAAATCCTTAAAGAAGAATTCACACCAGTTTTTTTTTAACAAACTCATCCAAAAAAATGAAATATGAGGGAATACTTTCATTCTTATTCTGTGGAGCCAGTATTGCCTGGATACCAAACAAGAAATCACAAAAAACCAAAATCCTCAACAAAATCCTAGCATACTGAATCCAGCAATATGTAAAAATGTTATACGTTATACACCATGACGTGATGGAATTTACCCATGAGTGCAAGGTGGTTTTAACTTACAAAAGTCAAATCAATGTACACCACATTAACAGAATAAAAGACAGAAATCACACCATTACCTCAGTAGATACAGAGAAAGCACTTAACAAAAGCCAACACATTTTCGTACTTTTCATTATTAAAAACATTGAACAAAGAAGGAATAGAAGGGGACTTCTTCAGCCTGATAGGGTGATCTACATTAAACTCAAAGCTTTACATCATACTTGATGGTGAATTACTTTTCTCCTGAGATCAGAAACAAGACAGAGACGTTTGCTCTCACTGCTTCTATTCAACATTGTCTTGGAGGTTCTGATTAGTTAGGCAGGAAAAAGAAATAAAAGAATTCAGATAGGAAAAGGAAGAAACCATTTTGTTTGCGGATGACATATTGTGTATATAGAATACCCTTAGGAATTCACCAAAAAACAGAGCTAATAAATGAGGCCATCAGGGTTGTAGCACACAGAATCAATGTGGAAAATAGTTGTACTTAGCATGCTAGCAGTGAACAACCTGAAAATGAAATTAAGTTGGTGCTTTACAAGAGCACAAATAAGTATAAAATCTTTAAAATAATTTAACTAAAGAATTGTAATACATTTTAAGTTGAAAAACTTAAAAGAATATCTAAATAAATGGAAAGATTCTATTTTTGTGCATTGGAAGGCTTTTAAATTAATATAGGTAAGATGGCAATATTTCATTGTCATGACATCAGCTGCCTGTTATTTCTGTGTGCAGAAATTGACAAGTTTCCTAAAATTGATATGTAAAGAATCCAGAAATGTAGGAAGAACATGGAAGACTCACATTTACTAATTTGGATTTAGTTCTCAACATGACACCTAAAGCAAAGCAACCAAAGTAAAAATGGATAAATTAACTTCATCAAAATTAAAAACTTTTGTGCCTCGAAGGACACTATTAAGAAAGTGAGATGACAATCCACAAATGAAGAAAGGATTTGTAAATCATATATCTGATACTGATATCTAGAAATATACAGAATTCTTAAATTCAGTAATAAACTAATAAACCTGTTAAAAAGGGCTGAAAAGACATTTTTCCAAAGAAGATCTGCAGATAGTCAGTAAACATGAAAAGATGCTTGACATCATTTGTTATTAGAGAAATAAATTTAAACCATGGTGGGATACCACTTCACATCTAAATAGGATGGCTACAATAAAAAAGAACAAGTAATAACAAATGTTGGTAAGGATGTGCTGAATTTGGAAACTTTATATATTACTGGTGGAAATGTAAAATGATGCAGCCACTTTGTAAAACAGCCTCATAGTTAGAATTTACCTAGCACTTCTTCTTAGGTAGATACTCAAAAAAATATAAAACACATTCAAACAAAAACTTACACTGATGTTCTTAGCAACATTATTCATAATAGCCAAAGGTGGCAACAACTCAAATTCCTATTAAGTGGTGAATGATAAACATAATGTGTTTTATACATACAAATGAATTCTGCCTTATAAAGGAATGAAATATTAGTACTTTGTTATAACATGGAGAACCTTGAAAGCATTTTGCTAAGTGAAAGAAGTCAGCCACAAAAAACAATATTTATGATTCCATTTGTATGATGGCAAGACATGATATATTCCTACTGTGTGATCATTATGCAATAAAAAGGAACAAAACTACTGATACTTGTAATGAATGAGTCACAAAAGTAAATGAGCAAAAAAGCGAGACATGAAAGAAAACATACTGTATGATTTCATTTAGTTTAGACCTATATACTGTAGGATACAGTATCATAACTTCATTGCCTCCAGGTGAGGTGAGGGTGGATATGGACTGAAGAGGGTAAAATAACTTGTCGAAATGATAGGTTCTGTATTTTGATGGAGGATTACGTGGTTGTAAACATTGTTTAAACCATCAAAACTGTATACTTGAGATAGTTGGATTTTACCTTGTGTGAAATATACCTTTAAAAAGTGGCCCAAGGCCAGGTAGCTGGCATTATAGAAATTGTTATAGGATTAGAGACATAGCTTCAGCTCTGAATGATACAGTGAAGCTGGCATTAAGCCTCTGTTATGTGGTCAGGAACTTCAAAGAGTTTAAGTCACTGAAAAGATAATTGCAAAATTCTTTCCTTTGGCCTTGCCAAGAACCTTAGCAATATGTGTTAGGCCTTAGGTAAGGTTTTCTAAAAAGTTGCTAAACAAGTTACCTCTAAAATAAAATCACTGTCCCACATCTTCACTATGCATGGGTATGGGGTCTGAATTTATGTTGTATGTTTTGTGCATCTTCTCAAGATAAGAAATTATTAAAACTAGACCAGGAACTAGCATAAGCAAGCATTATAAAAATAATGCTCTTTTAAAAATATTCCTTAGGAAATAACCCCTACTGAAAATGTACTTAAAAACCATCTTAGGAAATCAAAGCACTTAACAGGGAGTTGGTACACACAGTAACCAAAGGAAGTATCTTTTTAAGGTTTGGAAATACTGTTTTATATAGTCTGTAAAATAACGTTAAAAATGGAAGGCATAGAAAGCAGAATGAAAGAACAAATGGAATTTTAAAAAAAAACAAAACTAAGGCATAATGGTGAGAGACAAAACAGCCACAGACCAAAATTACTCATATCCAAATGGCATTGCCACAATTTATTACATAAAATAAAAAATAGAGTACAGTGGCTGTGGTAATGTTGAGTGATTTCTTAAAACTAGATAATAATTTAGTGCATTCAATATCCTGAACTTTACTACTTACAAAACACTTTAATAACATAATCATACTTCTGACTAGCAAGTTATTAAGCTAGTTATTGAGGGGCCTGAAAGTCTGATGATAACTCTTTAAAATTACAGTGTAGATGGAGTATGAGTAGAACTCACCAGGTATTTTCTTCCCTCAAATAGTTCTCCTCAACTGATATCTATCTCTCCCCCTTCCCCTAGCTAAGTAAGTATAGGCTAGTTTGAGTCTAAGTATTCATTCTCTAAGCAGCCTATCAAGGTGGGGAATTATTGATAATAATGAGAATAGCATATTTTTTACTGAGGTATCTTTTGACTAAGAAATGACAAGTAACTTGTAAATAGTTATTTGTTTTTGGAACATTTAACATTTGCAGCTATGGGCTCTCCATATTGGATAAATGAGATAATTTTATTAGCTTACATTTTTATTATTGGATAATGAAAATAATTTCAAATTCATTTTATTTTTAAAAGGATGGTATTTATGTTTATATTATTATCTAATTTTATGGTATCATAAGATTTCATCTCCTTAGCTAAAGTGTAGATGCTTTTTCTTTGGATATAGAAATCCAGTTAGAGGAGTTATAGATAGACTAAACCATGCTTTGTAAACCTCCTTAAATTGCTCTGCCTCTGTTTAACTTTTTAAAAGATTCTGCCTTGAGAACTATTCATAGTTAGTACCTCATTCCTAATTATACAGTAAATCTGCACCAATGGAACTTTAGATCATTGTTTATGTGTTGCTTAATTTGCCACTATTGTTGACTATTCACTTTTGTTTTTTAAAGGAAATGTACATTTGTTTGAACTTAATGTTCTAACTAACTCTAGAGATAGTTCTATGAGTAAAAGGTACTTAAGTCCTCTTAAAATCAGAAAACCTGTATTTCTCTTTTAAATCAACTTATTGCTAAAATTTATGGTACTGAAACTCCCTCTCCCTCCCTTTATTGCTCGAGTGATTCACTGTTTTGGTAGTCCTAATCGGGTTTGGTCCTTACCTAAAAGTGCTCTTTTCCCTTTTCTACCAGTAGTTGATTCTGTCTCACTTTACTCAGAAGTGGGGGTGAGGTGCACATTTTACAGCTTTGTTTTTAGATTTACAAATATATAAGTGCTGCTGGGTTTTTCTGCTCTATGGTGCTTTCTTCCTACTCTTCCAACATTGACACACACTTGCTGGAATTCCTACAAGTGTTGTTAATTGCAAAATTTGAAAGAATTGTTTAACTTTTGGTAAATTGTTTTGAGTAAACTTCTCTTTGGGATTCATCAACATTCCTTGCATTGTTGCCAACTATATGCTAATTATATTTCATACCTGATAAAAATGAGTCCACTAAAAGAAAAACCAAAAAACTAAACCATCAAATAGTTTTTGAAATTTGCCTCGTATTTTAAATTAGACACTTTTTTTTTGTTGTCGTTGTTCATAAATTAGACATTTTAGTATGGTGTTAACATACAACACCTTGAATACTAAAGACATTTTGAGTATGTAAAAAGGACCTTTATTTTTTTTTTTGCTGTGTAATTTCCTCAAATTAATTGGAAAAATCATTCACATTTAACTTATATTACTTGGTATATTTTTATATACTCTTAAGATAGTTGGCAGCATTGTCCTTGATTCTCTATTGGTTTGGGCTTATATAATGTCTTTTTCTTTTCTCCATTTTTTGTTTTTGTTTTTCTTCTGCTTCTTAAGGACATGATGATACAGCGCCATGTGCAATTTTGAAAAGTCTGGATAGTTTTAGCTTTCTTCAACACCCAGTCCACCAGAGGAGCTTAGAGATTCTGCAGAGGTGCAAGGAAGAGAAGTACAGTAAGGCTACAAATCCTGATAAATTCTCTGTCATCACATATCCATTTGGAAATGGACACCAGGAGCATTCTACACCAGGGTGGAACATAAATTGCATAGGCAATGTGACCTCCATAAGCCTTTGACCAGTTGGTCTCAAGATATTTTCATTGAAACTTTAGTTTTTTTTCTCTCGAAAAAGTTGATATACCTGTTCTTTTAAGTCAGATGATTATTTGCCTATAATCCTTGAGTTAATTACACTTGGTATTATACTTGGTTATGGACTCTGACTTGGTTTTCATTTTTGGCTATAAAGTAGCTGAGAATGGGTATAAATGAATAACAACTTTTTTCTTGCTGAGTTTTTTTTTTAAAGCTTTCTTGAAATCTAATTGAAGTAAAGTAAAACTGCATGCAGACACATAGAGTTTAGTAAGTTTTCACATATATGGACCTATAAAATCATTACCACAATCAAGATGATTAATATATCCAACACTGCCAGAAATTTCCTCTGCTCCTTTCTAATTATGGCTAATTTTTATGCTTGCTTATGCTTGAATTACAAAATCAGCAGTGGAGCTTTTGTGTATCATTGGTAAATCCACTTAGTTTGATTGCAGTCCTTCTATCAGACTTTTCTATGTCTGGTTTAGAGCAAAGATACTACCTTAATGTTTTGGCTTAAGGAAGAATTACAGAATCATAGTGGGTGTTCTTTTTAAATAAAATAGGTGTAAAAAAATGCCCTAGGTCTCCATTTCCTCCTTATCTATTGGTATTTTTGATTATTCTGCATTTACATGAGTTCTTTTGCTTGTTGTGGGATTACAGTTATTTGGCTAATGCTATAGGGAGAATAAAGGGATACTCAGAATACTTGAAGCCTAACTCAGAAATTTGCGTATAATGGACCTAAATACTTACATATTCTGTTCTCAGTGTTTTACAAATCACTACAGATATACTTTGCTAATTTCACAGTTCTGTGATTGAAATTCCATGAAATTTTAGTATCCAGTTATCAGTGAATATAAGTAGAATTCCTAAAAGCAAATGTTGTGGGTTTTTTTTTTCCCATTCTTACTTTTGCTGTCTTGATATAAATAAGAAAATGTGTGATGCATATTGAAAAATATTTAAAATATTTTCTCAGAACAAAGGTAAGTATTTCATTTAAAAAAGATCTTTAATTGTTACTCTTAATTATTGCTATTATTTCTAAAAGGTATGCAAGTTTTTATTGCAATTATCCATCTTACTTTTCTAAATCTTTTAATCCATGGGACATTATTTAAGACAGTCTACAAATCTTTTATGGGAGATTAAATTAATTCTTTTCAACTTTTAAATAGTTGCAAGTGGTTTGTTTGTTTTGATTTTTGTGACTCTTATCTTGACAACCTTGGGCTTGAATGTATTCCAGCTTGGTATATGTGGGTCCAGAATAGGAAGGCACCAATTTTAGCACAGGCTGCATGAGGAAATTGTACATTTGTCTGTGTTCACATGCAAGTTTATTTCTACATTTGTGAAAGTGGGAGTTTTTCCATTATTTTAGGTAGGTTATTCCATTTTCCATTATAATACTACCAATAATTAAAATTTTGTAACACATAAAATTATAAATTCAAGTGCAGGAGATTTAAAAAAAAAAATCAGGGGACTACCAGATTTAGGCAATGGTAAATTGGTGAGGTAAATGACCCCTCCCTCAAGTTACAATGATAAAACCTGGAAAAATTTAAAAACAAACTATTTGAAAGCATTGGAAAAAGACCCAAAGGACTAAAAGACCAAAAAAGGCCAAAAAGAAGCCGAAATCAGAGGAGAGTCATTCATTAAATAAAATAGTGGGTAAGAATTATGAATGTGTAGCTTTTTGCATAAAGTACTTTCCAACTCCTGTAACTCCAGAGACAAAAAACCATAACCAGGTGTCAGAGGACAAAACTGAGGACTGGCAAGCAGGTTGGAACTAGGAGGAAAATCATATGCGAGAGCTGCCAAAGGGCTGAAACCCAAAGTTAGTGTATGAATTCTGTCAACCATACCTGCTGACCGCTGTGGGTATGCAGGGAAGACTATAGGAGCCCTGTCAAAGAAGCACTGCAAACCAAATGGGAGATAACCTTTGACAGAGGCAACTGCAGGTTGAGATTTGCAAGTTGCTTTTGGTATCTGTGTGTAGCTCTTGTGCGGGCAAAGCTGAATATTCACTTCTTCAGTTGGAATTCCATTTAGTAGAGAAAAGCAAAAAAAATATTTGAGGAAATACTGGCTGAAAACTTTTCATGTTTGGTTTAAAAAAAACTAGCTTAGAGATCCAAGAACAGTGACCTCCTAGAAGAGTAAATACAAAAGAAAACCACAAGTAGGCACAGTATAGGCAATATGTAGAATACCAAAGATAAAGAGAAAATCTTGAAAGCAGTGAAGGGAAAGTATGGCATACTAAATACTGGGGAATAGTGATCTGATTAACACCTGACTGCTCATTAAAAGCAATAGAAGCTGAAAGATATCCAAAAATCATAACTAAAATCAAAACAAAACAAAACCCCCAAACCAAAAAAAGCTTTCAGGCAAAATTTCTATATTTGTAGTTGGGGACCAGACAGGTTAACGATCTGTTAGAAGAAAAATTAGCAGTTTTCAAAATCCAGTGTTATTATCCATAATGTCAAATTATCAGTTAGCAAAAGTATCCTTCAAAAATAAAGGCAAAATAGAGATGTTTTCAGATAAACAGAATTTGAGAGATTTTGTCACCGTAATACGTAT
Source organism: Eonycteris spelaea (assembly GCA_003508835.1). Lineage (NCBI taxonomy): Eukaryota > Metazoa > Chordata > Mammalia > Chiroptera > Pteropodidae > Eonycteris > Eonycteris spelaea. The sequence goes on along the minus strand of PUFA01000103.1, from coordinate 2,493,324 downwards.
TCTATGAGAAATGGTAATGGAAGTTATACAGGATAAAGGGAAATGACACCTCCAGGTAGAAACTGGGATACATAGTAGAGTCTGTAAAGTTTTTCTCTAAAGAGCTATATAGTAAACATTTTAGGTGGTCTGTGTTGAAACAACTCAGTTCTGCTGTGAAAGGACCCATAGACAATACATAAACAAATGGGCATGGCCATGTTCCTATAAAAGTTTATTATATACACTGAAATTTAAATGTTATGTAATTTACACATGTCACAAAATATTCTCCCATTGATTTCTTTCCTTAAGCATTTAAAAATGTAAAAACCATTCTTAGTTTGCAGCTATGTGAAAACTTAGTGGGTTTGATTTGGCCCATGGGCTCCAGTTTACTGATATGTGAATTATTGGAAGGAATAAAGAAACCAGAAATAATAAATACGCCTAAAAACAAATGAGTATACATGCTTTTTACTTCCTTATTTCTTTAAAAAAGATGTATGACTATTTAAGGTAAAAATTATTACATTTTTGTGTGGCTCCATAGTGTAGTGGTTAGTATATCTGCTTTACACGCAGAAGGTCCTGTGTTTGCACCCCAGGTGGAGCCATGGACCGTACCCTGGGTGTGCCAGGCCCTGGGTGGCCAGGCCCCGGATGCACACCATGAACATGTGTGAGGAGATGCCCTACCTCCAGTTCTTAAGGGAAATGGCAACATCCATAGGTCAGCAGTGGAAGTGGGGGCGGGGGAATTAAAGAGGGGAAAAAATTACACTTTTTATTTTATTACATTTTCCTGGTGGATTAAAATGTGTCTACAGATTCTTTGGTACTCCTCCCTTCAAAAGGCATGTGCTATACTTAATGACTCGCTTCTAACAAATAGAAAGTGGTCAAAGTGACAGTGTGTATGACCTTTGAGATTAGACATATAAAGTATTGTGGCTCTTTTTACTCTCTTCATTTCTAGTGCTCCCACCTCTCTACTGTGAGTATCCTCTGAGATTTGGTTGGGAGGAAATTAGAGGGGTAGGGGTATATTGGGATTTGTGGGAGTTTGAACTGCAGCCCCACTTCTGCAAAGGTCAGGAGCCCTGGAAAGGAGAAGGAATAAGATGGTAGGAGGACTAGAAAGAGGGTAGAATAGAAGAATCTCATTTCAATTTGAACTCATACTTTTGACCTTCAGTCTAGTTTTGGGACAGTGGAGATTATGAAGTTCAAGTGCCTTAATGTTTCTGACCTCAGGCATTAGTATGGTCACACAGATGGTTGAAATTTAAAGTATGTTGTCTGACCAAAATGGAATTAAAATATAAATCAGTAATATATTTATCCGAGAAACTCTTATGCATTTGGAAAATAAATAACATGTATAAATAACTCATGAGTTATGCAGCTAAAGAAGTGCTTAGAAGAAAATCGATAGCTTTAAATATTTATATTAGAAAAAAATAAGGTCAAAAATTAATGGTCTAAGCTTTCACCTTATGAAGCTACAACAAGAAAACTTATTAGACCTAAAACAACTAGAAAGAAGTAAACAATAAAATTAAGAGCTAAAATCAGTGACTAGAAAACAGACCAAAAGTAGAGAAAATCAGTGGAAACCAAAAGCTGGTTTTTCGAAAAGAATAATAAAATTGATAGAGTTTGAGCCCAGCACTGCTTAGTAGCACTCTCCGTGAATATGGAAATGTTTTCCAACTATGCTGTCCAAAACTGTGGAAAATTATGGACATTATGCCAGTAAATTCAATAGATGAAGTGGACCAGGTCATTGAATGTTGACAAGTCATCTAAGTGGACCCAGGGAAAAATAGAAAATCTGATTGGTCTTATATCTGTTAATGATGTTGGATTTATAAATAAACTTTCCCCACACACAAGCACAAAAAAGTTCAGATCCAGATAGCTTCAGTAGTGAATTTTATTTCAGGAATGTTTAATTAATAAAGGAGTAATACCAGTTCTCATCTCCTTCAGAAAATATAGAAGTGAAGAGCACTATATAAATCATATCATGAGGTCAATATTATTACTCAAATACCAAAACAAGACAAAAATACTATAGGAAAACTCAGATCAACGTTTTTCACTATGATTGTTGTAAAAATCCTGAATACGAACACATTGAATTCAGGAATATATTAAAGGATAATACATGATAGCTAAGTAGAATTTATTGTAGGAATATAAGGTTGGTTTGATAATAGAAAATCAGTCAATATACCTTACCACATTAACCATCTAAAAAAGAAAAAAAAACGTGATTAGTTCAGTAGATTGATTAAAAGAGTTTGTCACAATTCTGTACCCATTTCTATTTAAAAACTTAGCAGCCTAGGACTAGAAGGCAGCTTTTTCAACTTTGTAGAGAATACACATGAAAACCCTACAGCACACTACTCACACTTAGTGGTGAGAGATTGAATACTTCTTTCCTGACCTTGAGAACAAGGCAAAGATGGCTGCTTTTTCCACTCAGTTCAACATTGTACTAAAGGTCATAGTACAATAAGGTAAAAAAAGAAGTAAAATATACATAAGATTGAAAAGGAAAATGTAGACAGCATGATCGTCTACATAGAAAGTGCTAGGAGTTTAAAAAATGCTCTTCAATCTAAAATGAATTTTACAGTCTCACAAGATACTAGGTATATATATATGAAATCAAACTAATATTCTAGCCATGAATACTTGGAAAGTGAAATTTATAAATTCTGTTTCTATAGCTATGGCAGCCAGCCTCTTAGATATTCCCCAGTTATTCCCGTCTCCTGGTAATTATAACCTTGTTTAGTATCCTACCACAGTTTACCAGTTTTGGCCTATGTGACCTATAAGACATGGCAGAAGCAATAGTATGACATTTCTGATATTTAATTATGAAAGATTGCAGTTTCCATGTTGGGCAATTTTTTGCTTATTAGCTCTCTCTCTGATCATTGTTTCTGAGAGTAGCAAACTGCCATTTGTTAGAAGCTTCTAGTCAACAGGCACTAAGGCTTGTCACCAATGACATGAGTGGCCTTAGAAGCAGATCCTTCAGTTCCATTCCAGTCTTGAGAGTACTGCAACCTTGGTCGGCAGCTTGAATACAACCTCTTGAGAGACTGTGTCAGAACTAACTGGCTAAGCAGCTCTTGAAACCTGTTACTGTAGACACCCTGCGATATGGTAACTATTTGTTGTTCTTAAGTACTAGGTTTGAGCAACTTAATATGCAATGGACAATAATATAACATACCCAAACATGAAATACTTCGGGATAAATTTAACAAAATATGTGTTAGACCATTGTACCTTAGAGAAAAGGAAAAATACCTAAATAGGTGAACATAAATACATATTTTAGTAGTTCTGAGATATCAGTTCTACTGTAAATGGATCTATAGATTGGTTGTAATCCCAGTGAATATCACAGCAGATTTTTTGGGTAGAAATTCACAAACCGATTACTAATTATATAGAAATGTGGATACCTAGGATGACCAAAATAATTTTAAAAGAACAAAGCTGGAAAACTTACACTGTAGGATTTCAAACTAAAATAATCACGACATAGTGTAAGAATCAGAAGATCAGTAGAACCGAAGAAAGCCCAGGAATGGATCAACACACTCATGGTCAATTGATTTTTTGCAAAGGTACTGAGATAATTCAGTGGGGTAAAGTATGTAGTCTTTTAAACAAATGGCCCTGGAACAACTCCATAGCCATATATTACAGGGGAACTTTGACCCTTTATATTTTACATAAAAATTAACTCAAAATGTAAAGAGTAAAACTGTTAAATTTGTGGGAAAAAACCTGAGAGAAAAATCTTTGCAATCTTGGAACAGACAAAGATTTCTTAGATGGGGCATAAGAGCATGAACAGTAAAAGGAAAAAACATGACAAAATCAGAGGTTCACTAAAATTGAAAACTTCTGCTTTTAAAAAGATATTATTAAGAAAACAAAAAGTATACCACAGTTGGGAAACAGTATTTGTAATAATTTAGAATACAGATAACTGATAATGGACATGGAAACAAAATAATAAAAATATTCCTGCAATAATAAGACAAATGATTCAGTTAAAAATGGCCAAAGATTCGAATATATACATCCAAAAGAAGATATGTGCATGGTCCATAGACTCATGAAAGATTATCAGGTTTTAGTAGTCTTTGGGGAAATGCAAATTATAATCACAATGAGGTCACATTAACACCTTGAATCATGGCTAAATTTTAAGTTGATAAAACTGATGACAAGGATGTGGAACAACTAAAATGCTTATGTACTCTTTTGGCAATATAAAATAGTACAATTATTTTGGAAAACAATTTGTCAATTTTTTATAAATGTGAAGCATATATTTTCCATGTTCCATTAATTTCATTGAGATATTTACCTGAGAGAAACATACTTACACAAAGACTTTTATTAATCAATCTCCAACATATTATGCTGACTGAAACCCTACACAAAAGAGGGCATGCTGTTTTATTCCATTTAAATCAAATTCTAAAAAATGCAAACCAGTACATGTGGACAATTAGTGGTTACCTTGACCCAGGAGGGTATGTGGGGGATTGTCCAAAAAATGACATGAGGGATCTTTTGAAGATAATGCAAATGTTCTGCATCTTCTTTTTATGGTGGTTTTGTCTAAACTTATTCAACTGTATTCTTAAAAGGCATATATTCTACTATATATAAGTTTTACCCCAGTAACAAATTTACATTTCATGAAGCCTAACATAAGTCACAGACATATACCTTGAAGAGAATATTTTTCATGGAATGAAGAATGTCAGATTTTTTTTAATGACACATGACCAGAATTTCTGTTTGAAAATGGTAGATAGAAACAAATGCTAATATGTATTTCAATGAAGCTGACAGGGAAGACAGGGAGCTATATTTCTCTTGAATTAGTAAAATATGGATATTTATCAAATTTAAGATACAATATGGATACATAAACGTGAATGTATACAAGATAGACAACTACAATAATAACAAAAGTGGAATCTTATCTTTTATTGAAACACAAGAAACCTTTATCAAATGAAAACTAAGAAGGGGAAAATGAGTTTAAAGAAAAATAAATGGAAAATATGAAGTAAAATACAAGAAGCAAGTACTATTTAAACTTAATAAAAATAGATTAACCTTACTAATGAAAATCTCAAAATGCATTTTTCAGAAAGTTTAATTAAATATAAGATTTAAAAAATGATAACAGTAAAAGGATGGACAAAGATATACCAGGCAAAGATGAGCAATGGCAATAAATAAAGATAGTAATCTGAACAGATCTTTACCAGTAGAACTTAGGAAAAGATTTAGTGGAGAAAGACAGAAGCTGAACTCACTGGAAAGTTTTGAGATCTGATAAAGAAATTGATATATGTGTGTAAATCTAAATAAACGATTTGTAAAACAGTAATGTCTAATTCACTTGGTTAATGGGAAGAAAACAAGGTGAAAGTAAGTACTGGCTAACAACAGCTGTTACAGGAATGGAATGATGAGAATCAAAGCATTAGAAGGTTTTTATACTTGTTAGGAAAAGAAAATACAGAATTTAGTTTAGAATTCATAAATATGTTAAAAATTCAAGGATTATCAAAGAGGAGAGTATGTCTAACTTATGAAACAAAAGAATCTATATAAAGAAAATACTTCAGTAGAAGTGTGGATAAAATTATACAATAATTAGAATAAATAGAAGGCATAAAATAAAAAGGCAGAAAAAATTCCAGAGATATCATGATAGCAATAAATTGAAATGATCCAAAGTAAACAGTTAAGATATTATGCTATTATGAAAAATAAAGTTAAGCTCTAAGATGTTTATACGAGACAAACTTAAAACATATGAATCCAACAAGATTAAAAATAAAGTATTGGAATAAAGCTGTATCAGAAAATTTACTCTTGCTCTCTTGTACATTTTCCCATGTCCGTTAGGCGACTCTTGTTAAGATTTCCATTACTGTAAATGAGTTTTACCTTTTCTAAAAATTTTACAGAAATGGAACCATACACTATATATTCTTTTGTGTTCTGATTGTTATGCAACATGATATGCATATTCATTTGTGTTGTTCCATATATCAGTAATTTGTTGCTGGCTTTTATTCCATTGTGTGTACAAACAGACATATACAGTTATATATATATATATATATATATATACAGCTTTGTGTTTCTCATTTGTTTCTTGGTGGATATAAGGATTGTATGCTGTTTTGAGCTATTGTGAGGGACCCTGCTGTAAACATTATTGTTTGAGTCATTTTGTGTACATATATTTTCTTTTCTTTTTTGGACATTGAAGTTTCCAATTGGGATAGATCGCATCAACTGATTACCAGTTGCTCTTTTTGAAAATAGATTTTTTTCAATTAGAATTAATATACAGTATTATATTAGTTTCACGTTTAAAATATAGTGATTAGATATTTATACAACTTACGAAGTGATCTAGCCATCTGACACCATATATAGTTATTACAGTATTATCAACTGTATTCCTTATGCTGTATTTTTACATCTCCATGACTGTTTTATAACTACCAATTTGTACTTCTTAATCCCTTTTACTTTTTTCACCTATTCCCCCCAACACCCCTCCCATCTGGCAGCCATCAAAATGTTATCTGTATCTATAAGTTTGTTTCTCCTTTGTTCATTTATTTTCTTAGGGCATTACATTTCTCCAAGTAACTCCACTCAGCACAATACCTTCTAGGTCCATCCATGTTGTTGCAGGTGGCAAGATTTTATTCTTTTTTATGACTAATATTCCATTATATGTATACATATACATATATACATACAGATATAGATACACACAGACACGTGTGCATCATTTCTTTATCCGTTTAGCCATTGATGGACACCAAGTTGCCTCCATATCTTGACTATTGTAAATAATACTGCAATAAACATGGATTCACAACGCCCTAGAATGATTTTCATAGCTTCCTTTTCGAAGTGGTATTTTTGGGTTCCTTCAGATATAAATACCCAGAAGTGGAATTACTGGGTCCTTCTTTATCTCTTGCTATGGCCTTTGTTTTAAAAGTTTATTTTGTTTGGTATAGTATTACTTCCCTAACTTTTTTTTGTTTCCATCTTCGTACAGTATCTTTTCCATCCTTTTACTTTTCAGTCTGTGTTTTTCAATGTGAAGTGTCTGTAGGCAGCATATGAGGAGTTTTGTTTTTTTATCCAGTTAGCCACCCTGTCTTTTGCTTGGAGCATTTAATTAGTTTACATTTAAAGTAATTATTGCTAGGTATGTTGTTATAGCCATTTTATTATTCCTATTTTTGATATTTTTTTCCCCTTCTTTTTAAAGGAGTCCCATTAATGTTTCTTGTAATACTGGTTTGGTGATGATGACCTCTTTTAGATTTTCTTGTCTGAGAAGCTCCTTATTTGTCCTTTGATTCTAAATGATAACTTTGCTGGGTAGAATAATCTTGGTTGTAGGCCCTTGCTTTACATCACTTTGAATATTTCATGCCATTTCCTTCCGGCCTGCAAAGTTTCTGTTGAAAAATCAGCTGACATTCTTATATCCTTGTAAGAAATGAGCTGCATTTCTCTTTCTGCTTTTAAGATTCTCTCATTGTCTTTAACCTTTCACATTTTAATTATGATGTGTCTCTGTGTGGGCCTCTTGGGTTTCATCTTGTTTGGGACACTGCACTTCTTGGACTCTTGTCTACTTCCTCCACTGAATTGGGGGCGGGGGACGGGACTCAACAAAAGAACAATGCTTCTTCCAGCAGATTATTCTGCTGCAGTTTCTCTTTTCCTTTTTAGACACCAGTGATATGTTCTTAGAATATTGATGTTGTCTCATAGATTCCTTATACTCTGTTCATTTCTATTTTTTCTTGTTTTCAAATTGGATAGTTTTTATTTATCTGATTTCAAGTTCATTATGATGCTTCAAGTCTCCTCTTACACCCATAGAATGAGTTTTTAATTTCAGAAGTTTTCAGATTTTAGTTCCAGAATATCCATTTGGTTTCCTAATATTTAGTTTCCATTTCTTTCCTGAGATTTTTTAATCTGTTGGCTCAGCAAGATCATCTCAAGTCATTAAGCATTATGATAGCTATTTTAAAGTCTTTCTATAATAATTCCAACAAGTGGGCAACATTGGGATCTGATGTTGTTGGAATGGAATCAGACAGGTGCACCAGGCTTCATTTTCTAATTGGAGTGATCATGTGCAGGTATTCAGTATATTATTCCTATGGCTTTTTGTTGTTATTTGTTTATGCTTTCACATAGGGGTTTTTCCCCCAGCTTTATTGAAATGTAATAGACAATTAGTTGCTTGTATTTACATTGTACATATCAATGAGTTTTCTTTCAATTACAGTTGCAATCCAGTAGTGTGTTCATTTCAGTTGTATAACGTAGTGATCAGAGATCCACATAACTCACAAAGTGATCACCCCACTAAATCGAGTACCCCTTTTCCCTTACATATTTATTACATTATTAACCATCTTCCCCATGCTATACTGTACTTCTCCATGTCTATTCTGGTACTAATTCTTTGCCTTATTTTGCCATCCCCCAGCACCCCTCCTATCTAGTGGCCCTCAAAATGTTCTCTGTATCTGTGAATTTATTTTCATTTTTGTTGTTGTTTATTTTGTTCTTTAGATTCCACATGTATGTGGATTCAAGTGATGTTTGTCTTTCTCTGACTTATTTCATTCAGCTCCTTAAATTATTATTTCAGTCTTGGCTTCTTTTATCTTGCCTTTGTGATTATGCATCCTTGGTTTTCCCATCCTCTATATCGGTGGTTTGATCATCTTCTTTATCTACTCTGTTGATTCTCTCTAGTATACTCTGCATCTCAGTTAATGTGTTCTTCATTTCTGACTGGCTCTGTTTTATGATTTCCGTTTTCATTTCTGTATTTTTTATCCCTTTGTTAAAGTTCTCACTGAGTTCATTCATGTACACTTTCCCTAAGTTCATTGAGCATCTTTATAACCAGTGTTTTGAACTCTGCACCTGTTAGCTTGCCCTACTCCATAATTCCTGGATCTCTGTTCTGTTTTCTCATATGCTTTCTGCTTCTTTATCTTTTCATTTTGGCTGTCTTTCTGTGTCTGTCTGTATATACTAAGAAAGCTCCTACGTCTCTCAGTCTTACTAGTGCACTTTTGTGTAGTAGGTGTCCAGTGGAACAGTCCTGAGAGGGGTTCAGCTGCAGGCAAGTTTAGCCTCATTCTGTGCTCCTCTGGGGCCGCTTGTTAAGATTCAGGAAGCAATCACAGATGCTGTGCTTTTAGTTGCCTCAAGAAACCACACCAGGAACCGAGGCCAGCTAGTACCAGTGTGAGTCTTGTTGCTGCTCTGCAAGGAGCACCAGGCTCCCCAAGGACACACGTAGATGTTATTTGGGTGGGACTGCATATTTGGGGAGGCGGAGTTTCAGGGAATACTCTGGGTGGAGTGACCTCTGTTATCCATGTTGACAACATGTCAACTCTGGCCCTGCTGTGTCCGCACACTGGGAGGGGGAGGGCTCAACAGAAGTACGATGGATACAGCCAGTACTTCTGTGGGGGAAAAGCCTTGCCTCTATCCTTTGCTCAGTGTTCCTCTGTAAGTCCCTGGCACCCCATCACCCCAAGCAGCTAACCCTGTGCTTGTGCTCAGAGTGGGCAGGTCTATCAACTGTAAAAGTCCACTCGCGGACACAGCCCCTTTAAGAGGCATCTGCAGCTGCTGCCAGCCTCTGCCTCTGTCCTACTCAACTGCTGGGGACCAGGCAGCCTTGCGTCTTTGCTCCCTCCTGCCTTCTACCATTGCAGGTTGATTAATTATTTCCCTAGTTGTGGTACTTCTGTTTGTCTAGGTCCCAGGCGACTGCTTGCTGTTTGCTTCTTGTTTCTGTCACAACTTTGATTTGGTCGCAAGAGGGTTGAACAAAGCTTCTATCATACACGCCATTGTTTTTTTCCTTATAGCTTTTTAATGTTTAAAATATTTAATAATTGATATTAAAATCATTACATAGAGGGAAATAAGAAAGTCAACTAATGTGCATAAAAGAGCCACCCTAAAAGAAACACCCTATCATGTTTTCAAGGAAGATACAACCAGAAAGAGAAGAAAGTTCCCTATTTTAAAGTATAGAAGAATCTAAGAACATGAAATTCAGTAAAGCAGTAGTTCAAATCTGAGGCTATAAAATATCATCATAATATTGAAAATAGGTATTAGGCTATTAAAAGAAGCACAGGTGTAAAGCAATACCTGTACAAGCTCAAGAAATCGAGGAAACAGCTGAAAATTTAATGTCTAATATTGAGAAAAGGCCTGAGATAATTATGTTTCAATACGCAGAAGTAAAGAATAGATATGATGGATAGAAAATGGTAATTTGTCATTGGGAATTTAGTGTCTATGACTTAGGAACCGAGCAAATTAAAACAGTGCAATCAGATATAAGAAAATGAAATTGTTCCAAGTTTTATCTGAATTTGTTGGTCTCAAGACATATTTCCAGTGACAGTTTTTATGTGTGTGTGAACATGTGTCTTCGGTTCTTTTAAGTACATAGGAGTGGAATTGTTGGGTTATATGGTAACTAATTTTCGATGAACTGCTGGACTGTTTTACAAAGTGACCATCATTTCACATTCAGCAGTGTTTGAAAGGTTCCATTTTTTTCATGTCCTTGCCAACACTTTTACTGTCTTTTTTATTATAGGTATCCTAGTTGGTGTGAACTGGTACCTCATTGTAGTTTGTTTTGCATTTCTCTGATGACTAATGATGTTGAACATCTTTTCGTGTGCTTATTATCCATTTGCATATCTTTGGAAAAATATTCACATCTTTTGTTCATTTTAAAAATTTGATTGTCCTTTTATTTTTCAGTTGCAAGAGTTGTTTTTATATTTAGATTCAGATTTATTATCAGATGTTTAATTTGCAGACATTTTCTACCATTCTGCGGATTGTCTTTTTACTTTGTTGATACACAGTGTCCTTTGAATCACGAGAGTTTTAAATTGTGATGATGTCCAGTTATCCATATTTTTCTTTGGTTGTTTGTGCTTTTGATGTCATATCTGAGTACTACTGCCTAATCCAATGTCAGAAAGATTTACTTCTTTGTTTTCTTTTTTTTTTTTAAAAATTTTTTTAGAGGGAATAAGATTTTTATTTTTATTTATTTTTTAAAACTAGGTTTTATGTATTTATTTACTTGCTTTTTCTTTTTAAAAAAAATTTTATTATGGTGACATTGGTTAACGAAATCCAGTAAGTTTCAGGTGTACAATTCAACAGTAAGGTATATATATATATACATTGCATTGTGTACTTCTTTGTTTTCTTTTAAGTGTTATACTTTTATCACTTTGATGTTGGTCTTTGATTCAACTTCATTATTTTGTGTGTGGTATCTAGTTTTCCTGACACTATTTGTTAAAAAGATTTTTTTCTATCGAATTGTCAAAATTAAGTTGTTGATGAATGTAAGAGTTGTTTTTGTACTCTTAGGTCCTCACATTGATCTATTTGTCTCTTGTTATTCTGTTGTTTCAGTTACTTTGCAGTAACTTCTTAATTTAGGAGGAGCGAGTCCTCCAACCATGTTTTCTTTCAACATTGTTTTGGCTATTTTGGGTCCCTTACATATACTTCTTATTTATAGGATCAGTTTATTTATATCTTCAATAAAAGGCAGCTGGTATTTTAATAAAGATTGCATAGATCTGTAAATCAATTTGGTAGGCATTGCCCTCTTAGCACTGTTAAGTTTTCCAGTCCATGAGCATAGATGGCATTCCATTTATTTAGATATTCTTTAATTTTTTTAACAATGTTTTGTAGTTTCAGTAGAGACATTTTAGATTACTCCTTCTATATTATTTTGATGTTATTATTAATGGAATTGTTTTCTTCATTTCATTTTCTGATTGTTTATTACTAATGTATAGAAATATTGTTGATTTTTAAAAATCGAACTTATATCTTGTTTAGCGAATATTTATTATCAAAATATATTAATTTCATTTATCTGTAGATATATTGCTTCATGTGTAGTTTTTCTTAACACTGATTTGATAATTTCTTCTTTTTATATGTTAGGTATAACCCGGAAAAATCCCAGAACACCTCTTTCTGATCTCCAGGGCATGAATACTCTAAATGAAAAAAACCAACAGTAAGTATATTAAGTTTATATTTTCAAGGAAGTATAGAAGAAATAACTAGAATTCTTATTAATACTTTTGTGGCTTCTAAAAATATGAAGAGAATCAGGCCTAATTTACTTTTTATTTCTTAAAGCTTTTATAAATTGTGTAATAAGTTAATGAAGTTGGAGTTGACAAAACTTAGGACTAAGTTACCTAAGATTCCCTGTGATAAAATGCTGTACAGTTACAAACAGAATAATTTAAAATTAGTCCATCTGTTTTAATTTCTGAGACCCTTCTTGCATTTGTCTTTTGTGAAATTCAAAGGTTATGCCTCTGCTTTCTGTAGAGAAATGTTATTGGTAAGTAGCAATTAAATAGTTTGATTTACATCAAACCGTTGACTACCTTTTTCTTTTTTTATGAGTATGATAATGAGAGCTTACCTTTTTAAAATCATTTTTATTAAATTCTTGAATAAAATTTGAAAGTAAGAAGTATAAATCATTTTCTGAGTTTGTAAATAGTTACTTTACCTTTTACACATAGTATTTTATAAAGATTACTTTATGTGAGCAAAAGAATATTCTTTAGTGTCTAGCTTCTGCTGTCTACATTTTAACCATCAAGAAAATTGAGCTTCTTAGTGCTTTGGTAATAAGGATGATCTGTCATTAAAGTTAAAGTATAGCTATCACTTTTTCCAATTTGAGTCACTGTATCTTTCCAATATATATTGTTACTTCTCTGCTCAATAATTTTTTTATAATCCTCTGTTACTTGTTAAAAGAAGTCTAGTGTCACGTGCAAGAGCTGTCGTAGCCCAGATACAGTCTCAGCTATATTTATCTTAAATGCTAACAGATTGAACTACTTGGTCTTTATAGTGTATGCATTTTGTTTTCTTAACAGTGGTAACTTGACTAATGATGAAATCTACCACTATATTTGTGTGTTAAGTTTTACTTAAGAACAAATTATATTGTTAATCTGGTGACCTGCGTGCCTCAATTCAGTCTCTTGACATTGTAGGCATACCTTGCAGGTTTGGTTTCAGACCACCACAATAAAACGAATATTGTATTAAAGTGGGTCATATGAATGTTTTGGTTTCTGAGGGCATATAAAACTTATATTTACATACTTAGTCTGTTAAGTGTGCAATAGTAGTATGTCTACAAACAAATGAATGCACATACCTTAATTTAAAAATACTTTATTGCTAAAAAATGCTAACCATCATCTGAGCCCGTAGTAAAGCATAATCTGGTGGAGGGTTTTACCTTCAATTTGTAAAAAAAGCAATATTTGCAAAGTGCGGAAAAACAATTTAAGGAACCTATTTTCTTAGTTTGGATTGAGAAAATAAACTCTGACTTACTCCATTTCCCAAAGCAGTTTAGTGGTTACAACTCTCCTAATTCCTAGTTTATGTTTGTTTATACTTTCAGTTTTGGATATCTGAAGTGATACATATAGGCTTCTGTTTTTTATACATAAGTTGGGATAGTCTGATATTTTGGTTTAAGACTGATTATATTGGTCTGGACTCAGGCAATTAACTGAATTTAGGCTCTCAAGGAATGATAAACTAATTTTGTATATATATGTATATAAGCTCATGTGAGACCCTTCTTCACAGGGAACTTGATCACATCAGCTTGATTCTTTTCCTTTCTATATAGTCAAGAAATATATATGTGGCCCTGAAGTAATGTTATCAGGAAAAGACCAACTAGCCACCTCAAGAAGATTGTTCCAGATCTTATTTATTGTATTGGTGAATTTCTTTTATACACATTTTAGATTGTGGAAAGTAAAGGATGAAGTAATACTTATAAAATCAGATCAGTCATGAAATCATTAGCTTATATATCTACTAAGTGGAGTCTTTTGGATTTTCTCTATGTGATTCTTCTAATAAGTGACTCTTAAACAATGAGAGAGTGGGCTATCCAATTTGGTGGTGATCTAGGGCTAAGAATTGATGTAGTCTACATAAAAAAAAATGAAATGTAAATAGTAAAACTTTTTAGTTAGTGCAAGTAAATATTCCTTAAGTAAGAGACAAAACTTTCATTAATGCTGAGAGGCCAGTTTTTTGATAAGAGATAAAGTATAGGGCCTATGGTTATATATCATGAAGCAGAGATGGTAAATGCACTATAGAGGCTGCTGAACTAACTCTTAATATGAATAAAAATACTGCATTAGTAGCCAAAGACACATTTATTCCAAGCTGGAAAAAAGCTCTGGTATGTGATTAGTTTTAGAGCAGACTATGTGAAGACTAAAGTACACCAGTCTATGCTGGAAAAAAAAAATGCGTTTGGAAACTTACCTAGGAGGAAAAGAGTGTGTATCATCAGAATTTATTGTCAACAAATACATATTGAATTTTGTGCATTGTAGAAGTATATGGCAAGTTTTATAATTAAATGGTGTTTGTTGTACTATGATAATCCCAGGGCATTAAGAAACAAGAATAAGTCTCCTTAAAACTCTTGGGTTATGGCAGCAATTTTAGGCCTTAAGTACATTGATATTCACATATTTGGGGACCGAGATAGAACTGTCCTCTGAGTTGATTATGTAGCATGTTGTGCATCCTGATTTCTGTTCTTAACATGAGTAAAAACTCACTGTCTAAAGGATTATTGTTGTTTAAATTCAACTTTCCTGTTGATCTGGGCAAATGACTGCTTACCATCTGAGATATTGTATTATAAAATTATGATTAATAATTTATATAATAATGACAAATTATAAGTATTATGAAATAATATTCACATGTTACTATAAATTTAAAACATTAGGTATTATATAGCCAATTTTAAAATCTTTTTTTTTTTCTATTTTTTTACGTAGTTTTGTTAGTCCTTCATCATACAAAATAATGATTTTTTTTTACTCGGGCATTATTTGCATGTTACATCTATTCCTGAAGGTCAGATTGTTCTTGAGAGAAAAATAAAAATAAATTAAGACAAATAGAACTTACAGTTTTGGCAGATCATTTGTTTACTTGACAAGTACTTAGTGCCAGGTCATATGGTAGAAACTGGAGATTCAGTACTTTGTAAGATAGGTTTCATAAGTGATATGATCCAAGAAGGTTAGGATACTATGGAAACATAAAAGGAGTGTTTAATTTTTTATGTTGATAATTTTTTTTAAAGAATTGGATACGGGGACAGATGCATCAGAAAGGTTTTTTTTCGGAAAAAGAAACTTTTAAACTTTTACCAGAGAGAAGAGGAAGAGTAAATCCTATGCAGAAGAGGATGATACATTCCAGGCAGAGAAGCAACCAATACGAAGGTCCGGGAACACTAAGGGAGACCTCTCCCTAGAGAGTATGACACAGAGAATTAAAAGAATGTTAGTACGAAGAGAGAAGTGATGAGAGTTGACTCTAGAAAGAAAAATAGTCATAGGCTAGTTGATATAGGGCTTTTTTTGTTTAGGATATTAGAGAAGTTGGATTTCATTTAGGTTAGTAGAAGTTATTTAATGCTTTTAAGCAGGGGACTGACTGACATTTCAGAAGAATCTCTCATTGATTTATGGAGAAGGATTTGGAGATGCACTGGATTGGATATTGGGAGGCTAGTAGTTCTGGCAAGGGATGATGACTTGGAATGAATGTGGTGGGTATATGTTGATATAAACCTATATTAAGAAGGAAAATTAAAGAGAGAATCTCTATGGCTTTCTCCTTATTTCACGAGGATTCAGAGTTTATGAGAAGTGTATATTGTATCTTCTCTACTTTGTGGAAACATTTTTTATCTGTACGAAGTAAATATATAAATGATCTAATATGTACAAGGAATAAATATACATGGAGAACAAAGACATTGTGTATGCCACCAATTTTAGTATGCTAAGCAAAGAGAGACTCTGAAATACCTAGCTCTGGAATATTTGAAACAAATACCTATGCCAAGACATTTTATTGTAACAACCAACTGGTACAAAGATTTTTGAGTGCACGGAGAGATTTCTGTTCTCTTTACCGTCACGTTGATTGTCCTCTTTTTCTGTAGCACAGCCAGTTTTTTTCTTTGACTTTTAGTCTTCTACTTTGCCACCATTGAGCCTGCTATTCTAATGCTGGAATTCTTCATGTTACTTAATGTATATTCGTAAACTTACCTTTTTTCCCTTAGGCCTTTTTATAGCATGTAGAAGGAAGACAACTGGTTTGGGAGTTACCAAAATTTGTTCTTGGCCAAGTTTATCTTCCCAATCTGTGATTGTAACTCGATATGCCTTTGTTTCAGATAGAGGGAGAGGGAAAAGAGGGGCAAAAGGGGAATGGGAGGGAGAGAGTAGGGAGAGGCAGAGAGGGAAAGGGAGGGAAGGAGAGAGGGAACGAGGGAGGTAAAGAGAGAGAGGGGGGAGGGAGAAAGATTGGAGAATATATGTGTATATGTCTATATAAAATTTGGGGAATATATTGGGTGGGAAGAGGGAGTAATTAAGGATGATTTCTATCTAGGTTTCTGGCTTAGTACTTAGTAGGGAATGTAAGAGGACTAGTAGTTTTGCAATTTTGAGGGGGGAATGAAAGTTTCAGCATGGATATGTTACCTTGAGGTTCTTGAGAGGCATCATTGAGAGAGAATAAATCATTGGATATACAAATACATTCAAATGATATTTGGGTTAGAGATGTTTTTTGTAACTGATTGGGGGGACCATGATTTAGTTGGCAAATTCCAAATATCTTTATCTCTAAATAGTTTCTTTTGGGTTAGTCTGTGTTCTCTGCCTACGAATTATAAATCTTGCTGCTAATGTTCTGGGCGTATAGTTGGGCTCCTCATGATTCCATATGCATACCTCCACTTAATTCCTCTATTTTTATTTTAGTTGAAGTATCATTGACATACAATAATATGTTTGTTTCAGGTATATGACATTATGGTTTGACATTTATTTACATTGTGCAACGATTACCACAATTAGTCTAGTTATCCTCTGACACCAAAGTTAACATGATATTACTGACTGTAGTCTTCATGCTATACATTACATCCTCATGACTTACTTATTTTAAAACCAGAAACCAGAAATTTGTACTTTTCAGTCCCCTTCACCTGTTTCTCCTACCCTTCAAACTCCCTCTTCTTTGTCAACCACCAGTCTGTTCTGTGTATCTATGAGTCTGGTTTTGTTTTGTTTTTCATGTATTTTAGTTTTAAGATTCCAAATATAAGTGAAATCATGTGATATTTCTCTTTGTCCAGCTTATTTCAGTTAATACACTCAGGGTCCATTCAGTTGTTGCAAATGGCCAAGTAGTGTGTGTGTGTGTGTGTGGTGTGTGTGTGTGTGTGTGTGTGTGTACACACCACATCTTCTTTATTCATCCTTCCATCGTTGAACGTTTAGGTTGTTTCTATAGCTTGGCTATTATAAATAATTCTGCAGTGAACATAGGAGTGCATACATATACCTTTTCAAATAATTGTTTTCATTTTCTTTGGTTAAATACTCAAGAGTGGAATTGCTGTGTCATAATGGTAATTCCATTTTTAATTTTGTGAGGAATCTTCATACTGTTTTTTATAGTCGTTATACCAATTTACATTCCCACCAACAGTATAAAGGATTCCCTTTTCTCCATATCCTTGCCAACACGTTATTTCTTGTCTTTTTTACAGTAGCCATTCTTACAGGTGTGAGGTGATAATCTCACTGTGGTTTTGATTTGCATTTCTTTGATGATGAGTGATGTTGACATCTTTTCATGTGCCTTTTGGCCATTTGTATGTTTTTGGATGTCTATCCTCTGCCAATTTTTTGATCAGATTTTTTTTTGTTTTTGTTACTGAGTTGTGTGAGTTCTTCATATATTTTGGATATTTTAGATAGTAATCAGATATGTGATTTGCATCTACTTTTACTTAGTAGGTTGCCTTTTCATTTGTTGATGGTTCTTTTTGCTGTGCAGAAACTTTTTATCTTGATGTAATCCATTTGTTTATTTTTACTTTTGTTGCTCTTGCCTTTGGTGTCATATCCAAAAAACTTCTCTAAGAAAGATGTCAAGGAGCTTACTACCTATTTTTCCTTTTAGGAATTTTATGATTTCAGGTCTTACATTCAAGTCTTTAATCTATTTTGAGCTAATTTTGGTGTATGGTTTAAGATAGTGGACCAGTTTTGTTGTTTTGCATGTGTCCGTTCAGTTTTTCCAGTACTATTTATTGAAGAGACAGTCCTTTCATTATTGCATATTCGTGTCACCTTTGTCATAATTAATTGATCAGATATGTGTGTTTATTTCTGAGCTCTTTATTCCATTCTCGTTTTATTCCATTGATCTGTCTCTTTTTATGCTGATATCATACTGTTTTGATTGCTATAGCATTGTACATAGTTTGAAATCAGGGAGCATGAGCCTTCAGCTTTCTTTTTCTTTCTCAAGATTGATATGGCTATTCAGGATCTTCTGTGGTTCCATACAAATTTTAAGATTGCAATTTTGTGAAAAATGCCATTAGCGTTTTGATAGTGATTGCAGTGAATCCGTAGATTGCTTTGGATAGTTTGAACATTTTAACAATACTAATTACTCCCATTCATGAACACAGAATAGCTTTCCATTATTTGTGTCTTCTTCAGTTTCCTTCATCAGTGTCTTATAGTTTCAGTGTACAGGTCTTTCACCAACTTACTACATTATTTCGAGGTATTTTATTCTTTTGATTCGATTATGAATGAGACTGTTATCTTAATTTCTCATTATGATAGTTTGTTGTTAGTGTATAACATTGCAACTGATTTTCATATATTGATTTTGTACCCTGTACTTTTTTTTGATTTATTACTTCTAACAGTTTTTTGGTGAGATCTTTAGATTTTTCTGCATGTAAAATCATTTCATTTGCAAACAGTGACAGTTTTACTTCTTCCTTTCCAGTTTGGATGTCTTTCATTTCTTTTTACTGCTTGATTGCTCTGGCTAGGACTTCCGGTACTATGCTGAATAGTAGTGGTGAGAGTGGGCATCCTTGTCTTATTCCTGATCTTAAAGGAAAAGCTTTTGATGTTGTTAGTAGCATCTCTTTGAAACCGGACAAAATATGTGTGTGTAACTGATCATGGTACTGTTTATAACAACAGTAGGCAAAATAAGAGGTGACTGAGGATTTGAAATGGTATATTAGTGTTTAATATACATGTTTAATGGGAAGCTCCTATTGTCTTTATATATTAATGTAACATTTGATAGAAGAAACTACTGAAAACACATGTATATTAGGAAGCATACCAGCAAAATAAACCTACTACCCGAGGTCAGAACTGGAAGATTATTATTACTTCCTCATTATTCCCTTCCTTCCCCTCCCACAGGTGACTACTCTCTAGAATTTTGTTTGTCATTACCATGTTCTAAAAAAAAAGTTTTACAGTAAGTGTATGTTTTTCTAAGCATAAGCTAAGATTGTTTAGCTAGCTGGTTTTGAGTTTTACAGAAATAGTAATACATGTATGTGGTCTTCTGTGACTTTTTTTCTCAGCGCTATATGTCTAAGATTCATCCATCTTATTGCATGTAATTTGTTATATGGTGTTGGTGGGAGTGGACAGTTATTCTTTACTGGGTACAGACTTGAAGTTTAACTAAAATTGCTGGAGGTGGATAGTGGTGATGGTTGCACAACAATAAATATACTTACTACTACTGAATTTTACACTTAAAAATGGTTACATGGTGAATTTGATGCTATATACATTTTACCAGAAAAAAAATATTAAAAAAGAAATTCATGGTATTAGGAGAATAAGGAGTAATTGTTTATTGGGTACAGAGTTCCAGTCTGGGGTGAAAAGCTCTGGAGATGGAAAGTGGTGATGGTTATGCAAAAATGTGAATGTATTCAATGCCACTAAATTGTACATTTAAAATGGCTTAAATAGAGAACAGATTGGTGGTTTCCATAGGTAGGGATGGGGGTTGGTAAAATAGGTAAAGGTTATCAAAAAGTACAGACTTCCAGTTATAAAATAAATAAGCACTGGAGAAGTAATGTACAGCAAGTGACTATACTTAATGCTTTGTTTTATTTTTGCTGAGAGAGTAGATCTTAAAAGTTCGCATCACAGAAAAAAATATGTAGCTACACATGGTGGTAGATTTTAATTAGACATATTGTGGTGATCATATCAGGATACACAAATAGCAAGTCATTATATTGAATACCTGAAACTAACGTAGTGTTATATGTCAATTATATCTCAGTTAAAAGAAATATGACTATTTAAATGGTAAATATTATATATACTATACTGCAATAAAAATTTGTGTGATATAACTATGTTGTAATTGATTTGTCCATTTTCCTGTCAGTGGGTATTTGGTTTTTGTTTTTACTATTACAAATGTTGCTGCTTTAAACATGCTCATGCCAATCTTCTTAGTCACTTTTTATTAAATCTTATGAGATATATATACACACACATATACACTCTCTCTCTCTCTCACACACACACACTTAGAAATGGAACTGCTAGTTCAGTAGAATATGTGCATGTTAGTTTTATAAGAAATCCCAAACTGTTTTCCTAGATAGTTGTACTATTGTACACTAACAGTGGCAGCTGAAAATTCCCTTTGCTTCATTCCTTTCCAGCACAACTTATTGTCAAACTTCTTAAATTTTGACAATCTAATGGTTATAAAATGGTATCTTATTGTAGTTATAATTTGCATTTTCAAAACACAACAAAAAGAAAAATAATTTGCATTTCCTTACACATCTTTTTTATATATATTTATGGCCATTTATGTATCTTGAAATGCTGTTCTTTATTTATTTGCCCATTTATCTTTGTTTTTCAAGTTTTTTATAAATCTTAAGTATTGGTCCTGTTTAGCTATATGTTACAAAAAAAGCGTCCCAATTTATAGCTTATCTCTTTGCTTTTTTTTTTTTTTTTAAATATTTCTTTGGGTCGGTTTCAATTAGAGGTCTTTCTTTATTTTTTTATTTTTATTTTTTACACACATCATACCATGAATTCATAGGGAATGGGTTCCAGCAGCTCAGACTCCTTTCACAAAATGTTGGTTGTCACAAAGTGTGTTTCTCTGGGTAGAGCCAGCTGGTGTTTCAGTTGAACCCAGGTACTTTTCTCTTTGGCTTCCTTTTTTTTTTTGATCATTCTCCTTTACACATTTCAGGAAGCTATCTCGGCCTCTTAGAGTGCTTAATATGCTCAATATGTACATTAATTCTCTTGGCAAGAATATTGCCCTTAACTTGTTTGTTTATAACAATACCAGTAGCATGCTGCATAACATTGTATTCTTCCAGTTTTGCCATGGTAGCATTTGTGGGGCGTTCCTTTTGAACTGTGTTCATTCCCTTGAGGTCTACAATATCTCCTTTCTTATAGATTCACATGTATGTGGCCAAAGGAACAACTCCATGTTTTCTAAGAGGCCTAAAGAACATATAGTGGGTGTCTCTTCCTCTTTTCCTTTGTGTTGTTCATTTTGGCGCATTATCGGAAGATGAAGGCTCTGGCCAAAAGGCTCTTTTTATTTTTTTAGTGGTTCCTTTTGATGTGAGATAGAAGTCCAACTTCATACTTTTGCGTGTGGATATCCAGTTATCCCAGCATGATTTGTTGAAAATATTGTTTTTCTCCATTGAATCATCTTGTCAGTTTCTTCAAAAGAGGCACTAGGATTTTGGTAGGCGTTATGCTGAATCTGTAGATCTGCTTGGGAAGTATTGGCAGCAAGGCTGGAATAGCGTAAGATAGGAGATCAAGTCATAGAGTGAAGAGGAGCCCATGTTGGATATACCTTTTAGGTTATGTAAGAATTGTTGACTTTTAATGGGAATGAGAAAGAAAGACATTGGAGGATTTTGAGCAAAATACTGACATGATTCAGCTTATATCTTAAAATAATAATCTGGCAGACTTCTTAATCTAAGACTCATCAGCAACATTTCTGTCCCCAGAACTTTGTATTTTTTCTCTTCTTTGCCTGGAATGCCCTTCTTCCAGATAACTCCTTGATTTTTGTTTTTTAATCTCCTTCACATCTCTGTTTACATGGAAGCTTATCAATGACTGACCACCCTATTAAAAAGCCTAACATCCTGGCATTTTTTAAATCTTTCTTTTCTGTTTAAAATTTCTCCTTAGTACCTGTTATCTGGCTTACAGTATATTATGTGTTTATTATTTGTCTCTTTTCACCATTAGTGTCACATTTTTAATTTTCAGGAGCTTGTTTTTTATTTTTTCTCAATGCTTTTTATAACATCTTGTCCTTATTTTATAGATGGAATATTTTCTCTTTTCTCTCCAAAGATATTAATAATAGCTTTTGAAAAGTTTTGTTTTCCCTGCTTTGTCGTTTTTTTCCTTCAAGTTGTTTATGTCATGATTGTTTGTTTTGGTCTCTGTTTCATCCTAGGAATATCTTAAGGAATCTTAGTTGATTGTTCACCTTTAGGATTGAGGCACTGAAAAGCTAATTGGAATCTCTGATTAATTGGGTGTGTTGTCAGTCTCTGGAACATATTAGTATCTTTGGATCTTTCTTCTGGGGCTGGTCACATTTTACACAAAAGTCCATTATAATTTCTACCTGGATGATAAGCAGTTGACCCTTGAACAGCGTGGGGTTAGGGGCACCGACGACCTGTGCAGGCAGCTGAAAATTCACATACAACTTTTGATTCTCTAAAAACGTAATTACTAATAACCTGTTGACTGGAATTCTTACTGATAACATAAATAGTTGATTAACATATATTTTATATATGTACTATTACTATATTCTTAAAGTAAGCTAGAGAAAAATGTTATTAAGAAAATCATAAGGAAAATACATTTACAGTATTTATGGAAAAAAATTACATATAAGTGGGCCTGCACAGTTCTCACCCTGTTGTTCAAGGGTCAGCTGTATCCCAGCTGCAGCATTCTGGAGCCAGCTGGGTAAGAGGACTGAGAATCCCTATTTTTAGTATTTCCTTTGACATCTATATACCTCACCCCCAGTTGTGCCTGGTGCTGCCCAGTCCACACTTGGCCTTTTATACTCTCGCTTGGGTAAAGGAGGAGTGGTTATCATGCTGCATGGATTTCTAAGTGCTTCTTAAACCAACTTTCAACTAATGCTCCTACTTTTAACTTATCTTTTTCACTACTTTCAGAGGTACTTGGTACTACCACTAATCCTGGAGCCTTTTGAGAGTTCTCATGAGAAAATAGGGATGCTTCTTAACCTTCACAGCCAATTTAAGATTGCTTTTTCAGATTTACAATGAGAAAGTAGTTTACTTTCTATATTTTGCAGCTTTCCAAATTTCAAAAATGTGTTACTGTTATCTCTTAGTATGTTCTCTTTTTTCTTAAGTGTTTATTCCTTTAAAAATTATTAATGTTTTTATGGGTTTCCGAAGGAATCCAAATATGTGCACAATTTGCTGTCTTTACCAGGAAAGCCCCTTATTATCTCTTTATATTATAATCGCTGATAATTTTATCTGTTTTGTTCCTGTATCTTCAGTGCCTAGAGTAGTGCTCAGCCCTTAGAAGGAGCTTAGTAACTTTGGTGGATGTGTGTGTAATAGTGAGTGTGTAAGTAAGACCTTCCAGAAGGAAATTAAATATTTTATAGAATGGGACAGGCTATTAGGATTTGAATTCCTTCAGTAGCATTTGGAAGTTCTAAAATCTAACAAAAACTTCGATTGTTAAATGGTTAATAACATTTAAATAAATTAGCTTTATGATGTACTCATTTACATGCACACTTGTATGTGAATGTGCCAGAATCCATAGAAATTTTTTGTTCTGAATGAGTAAAGTTTAGTCCAAATTGATTGATAATCGCTGATGAAACCATTTGCTGCTGGTTTAGCATTTTTTCTAAATTTTAACTTTAAGGTTTAAAGTTTTATTCTACTTATTTAAGCAATTTAGAGAGTGTGAATTAGAGATGTCACAATTAACAAAAGCAAATTATACTATATTTAATTTTTACAGCGATACATTTGATTTTGCCCGGAATGGCAGAACTGGAATTCGCCAGAGCAGACTGTCAAGTAGCTCTTCCTTACTTGACAAAGATGGAATATTCAGTAATTCAGCCAGCAGCAAACTCTTGGAAAGAGCCCATGGAATTCTCACGTTAGTATTAATTAGTAATGTGGATTGCTTTTTATGACTGGTTTAAAATTTCTGGATTAAAAAAAAGGGGGTGATGGTGAAACTATTTCATGAGTAGAATTTTGAGTGAGACAATGTTAAAAATAGTCAGCATTTAGAGTTATGAATCTCACATATTATTAAGTTGGTGTTTTTTGTTTTCATAGTTGAGTATACTCATTACAGAGATGATTATTGCTTTTTGTCAGATCCTCCATCCAGAGAGAGAAATCTCTTAGCTCTTTTTTGTATTCCTGCTGTTTAGCTGCAACTGTCCCTTAATTCTGGCAGCCATGACAAATTGGGCAGGAAAATCCCATGTGAAATGGTGAATGGGACCGTGTATAGTGGTATATAAACATTTATCCAAGCCTGCCATCCTCATTACTTGCTCCTGGAACTGGTTTGAGGACATAGATATAACCATGCATGATGGACCATTAAAAAGTTCTTAGCTACCTGTATGATATATTTCAGGTACTTCTAAAGCATGTTATTTGACCATTAGCTAGAAGTGTAACAACTGGATTCCTTAATCCCTAAGTCATTGCTTAACAGTGTTAATTGGCTCAGTTTACATAAGTCTTGCTATACTCCAGAACTATGAATTAATTCACTTAATCCTCACAATAATTCTGAGTGGTTGATATTATCATCCTCATTTTACAGTATTCCATAGTGAAACCAAGGCTTCTGCAGGTTACCTTAGTACGTGGTAGAGCTTAGATTCCAGCTGATTCCAGCCATGTTCATAAAGTATTGGTCTTTATTCCCTTTCTTTCTGTAGACATAGTAAAAAGAAAGTATTGATGTAAGTATGATTTTGAGTTATGGTAAGAAAAAAAGAGAAGAGAATTTTTAATTTCTAAAAGTGGAAGATCATAAAGTTTAGTGAAAAGTACATTTAAAAAATTTATGATATTAAGCATCTATTTAATATTTAAAGTTTTGAAATGACAAACAAAATTTTGTAGTAAAAAGAAATTAGAGTCCTATTAATATCTAAAAGAAAATGAAATTTAAGCTTCGAATGTACAACATTATGTTACTGATCATCAGGCTTAAGTATGTTTATACCTGTGTTACAGAGCAGGCATCTCTTTTCTTGTTGTCTTTTCCTTGCTTATCCTTCCTTCTCAAAGTGTCTGCTTAGGCGAATCAGACAGTGTTTTCATATAAATGAGCTGTATCTTGAAAATGAGTATATAACTTGCTGTTTTAATAGAGACCTTGAGATCATTCATCTCTATAGTAATTTTATCTAATATGTGATTTGTCTCTTTAGGAGAAACAAAAACTTCAAATCCAAGCCTGGCCTTCCAAAGGTGGGTATTGTGAAAATTCTTTTTGCCATTGATGCCCTACTTCATAATTATTTTATTACTCATGCAAACAATATTTATAAATCAAAGACAAGAAATATTTTATTTTTACCCAAAGTAGGGTTTGTGAGCATTCAGTTCAATCTGTTTTAGAAGTAAGAGTGGATGTTATAAAATGGCCAAGTTTTAATAGTTCAGGTAGATATTTATTGCGACATATCCTGTTTTCTAGTATTTGAAAAGCTTTTGAACATAAATGTAAATTTTTGTTGAGTAGTTGTCTCTTTGAGATTTCTTTTTATTTCTCCTTGGGCCAGGTTAGGATCAAATATGAATTTTACCTGATTTTTAATTAATTTCTAATTAGTACTTACTTAATTCTCATCATCAGCAGCACAAATTACCTAAGTTTTATTGTAAAGGTCCAGATAGGCTTGCAGGCTTATAGTATAGTCTCTGTTGTAACTGCTCAGCTCTGCTATTGTAGTACAAATGCAACTATAGACAATATGTAATTGAATGAGTGTGACTGTATTCCAATAAAACTTTATTTATGGACGCTGACATTTGAATTTTCTATAATTTCACATGTCATTAAATACTATTTTAATTTATCAATCATGTAAACATGGTGGGCAGGATTTGGCTCTTGGGCCGTAGTTTGCCTATTCTGATCTACATTATTAACACAGAAATGGCATTCCAAAAATATTTATTGAATTTACTAAAGAAAGAAAAATCTTACTGAGTGTTTCATTCTTTTGTATCCTCCTAAAGAAAGAATCCTTGTTAATGAATGTAATTCCAAAATTTTAAAAGAACTGAAAAAGTTATTTATTCTCATGATTCTCTAGTTTAAGAAACAAGAAAATGAATCTGTCTTTATTATTCCTTCTACCTAAGTTACCTTATGTTTCCAAAGAATGCACTGCTGATGTGATTTCTGGTCGTGGTAAATATTGTTTAAAATCACAAAACACAAAGAAAATTTATGTAAGTGGCTTGTAATGATGTTCTTATCATGAATACATTTTATATAGAGAAAAGAGGAGACCACAGTTGCTATTAAACATCTTTATCTGTTCATTTGTCTTTCTTTTTCCTTCACTGTCTCTTTAGTCTTTTAGTATTTCGAATGCCACTCCTGAGTCTGGCTATTTGCATTGTTCTTTGTACTCTTCTCAAATGGATACCTTCCTCTTAAACTTCATATGATAGCCAACATGAATGTTGGCTACATCTGAAGTAAATAATTTCATTCAGTCATCAATCACAGGACTCTCTTTCATTTCTCTTTTTAAGTTAAATGTAGCTGAGTTCTTATTTATTTTAATGTTTTGTAGATTTAAATACATATATCTAATATTAGAGAGGCAACATAGCCTATGAGAGTAAGAGTCACTAACAGACATTCAAATTAGGGATCTGTTACTTGCTCTGTGATTTTTGGAGTGAGTTTTTTAACTTGTCTTAACCTCTGTCATCTCATCTGTAATGCGGGGATAATAGATATTAGTATTAGAGATAAATGTTTGGTACATGCATGTTTAGCAGTCAGTAAATAATAAGTATTTTTCTTATAGAACTGAATTTGTGGCATATCTATACGTATATATGTATATATATGTATGTGTGTTATACATATATGTATATGCATGCATAACATGGTTTGTTTAGTAACCTCACTCTTCTTATTTTTCTATACTTATTTAAATAAGCCTCATTTTTTCTAATTATACATAATATTTTGCTTGTTTCTTTCAGTTCACTTCAGACCAAGGCAAGACAAGTACATATTGCTAAACTTAAAGTGGCAGATCTCATTGACTGTGGTCATTTGCCGAACAAGATATTTCTGTTGCATTAAGTTAGTTTCATATATGATTTAGACAGAAGCAACAGAAGTGTCAGTAACCTAAGCTTTATTTTGTTTTTGTTTTTTTCTTTTTCTTTTTGGTAAAATCTACAGCCTCTTTTTATATCTTGATATCTGAAGCACTGTTGCATGTAGCCGTATAACTTTTATAGCTACTGGAAATAAGTTTCAGTCACCTGTATTCAGGATATCTCTAACACTTGATTTTATTGACATAGGAATGCTGAATAATTAAACATAAGCAAATATTTAACAAATATAACCTTCAACAGCCCTTTAGCCCTCTGTTAATATAATTCTCTTTTGATAATACTTTCTATTTTCTCTTAGAATTTACTCTCATACCTTGAAACCATCATTTTTATTAAATCTACTTTTCTAACATGACCTGTCTTTTAATTTCCAGTCTTTTACTGACAGTTGCCCTGTTGTACATTTCTACTTTGACCCCCTGCTCATCTCTTATACTTGATTCCTAAAGTGATTTATTTTAGTGTGTCTCTCCCCAATTAAATTTTTAGTCACTGTGCTCAAGATTTGAAGTTAATTTTAGTATTCTTTAACAACATGAACATATTTTCTCTTTTTTAAAATAATTTTTTAATTTTTTAATTACACTTGACATACAATATTATGTTAGTTTAGGGGTGCAACATAGTGATTAAACATTTACATAACTTAAGAAGTGATCACCCAATAAATCAAGTACTCATCTGACACTATTCATGGTTATTACAATATTATTGACCATATTCCCTATGCTGTATATTACATCTCTGTGACTGCTTTTGTAACTGGCAATCCGAATCTCTTCCCCTTTTTTACCTTCCCCCACTCACTCTCCCATCTTGCAACCATCAAAGTGTCCTTGTATCTATGAGTTTGTTTCTGTTTTGTTTGTTTGTTTATTTTGTTCTTTAATTCCACATATAAATGAAATTATATGGTACTTTACCTTTGTCTCTCTGACTTATTTCACTTAGCATAATACCCCCATGTCCATCCATGTCGTTGGAAATGGCAAGATTTCATTCTTTTTAATGACTGAGTAATATTCCATTGTATATATGTTCCACATCTTCTTTACCCAGTTGTCTATCAATAGAATTTTAGGTTGCTTCCATATCTTGGCTATTGTAAATAATGCTTCAGCAGTATCTTCTTAATCTTTGTTTCTACAGCACTGTTGCACACTTGTTTTTACAATGAATGAACTGATTAAGCTGAATAACCTAAAGTGAAGATGGAATTAAGAAAGGAATAAAGTAGATAATGAACAGAAGACTTAAGAAAGAAATTAATTATCTATCTCTTTCCTCTAGGTCTGTGGTTCACATTCCAATTCATCATGCTGGGCTATTGTAGCTATCACTTAACTGAATTCATCTTTCTCTTGTCCCCTTAACCTCTTATCTTCCACTTTGTTCTGTTCTACCTTGTCTCCCCATTTCTCTCTTGCTTTATTTTATCTTTTCCATAAATCTTAATAGTCTTCAAATTATCATTTATTTTTTAATGTCCTTGTAGCCTATCTCCCTGTATGTGAATGCAGTGTATTCCTAGCACTTAGCATAGAGTCTGATGTGTAGTAATCACTCTGAATATTTGTTGGTTGATCTAATCATGTTGGTTTTATGGGCAGAAGTCTGGTCTCCAGTTGCTGATGAAACATTGCTCAAAAATCATTAGTTGTTAACCATTAATTTATCAGAAATAATATTTATTGGATACCTACTCTGTACCAGAAATTGTTTTAGGCATTGGGAGTACAGGGATGAACAGTCTAGTCAGTCCTTGCTTTCTCATAGTTTATCTTCTAGAAAAAAAAAAAAGCAATAAATGAAAAGATAATTAGATGATATATGCAAAGAGAAAAATGAAATTATATGTTGACGTAGAGGTGAGGTACTTTTTGCAAGAACTTCATGAGAAAGTTTGGGCATTTAAGCTACAAGTTGAATGCCAAGAAAAATCAAGCCATACGAAGGCCTGGCTGTAGCAAATGAAACAATTAGATGGACTTTAAGTAGTAATACATGCGGTGGGTTTTTGTAAATACTTTTCCAGTTAAACTCCTTGAAAGAAGCATGGACTTTTTTTTTTTTTGGTAGTTATTTGTGTTTTCCACAGTCCATATGATGCTTTTTAACATAGCGACAAATATTTAGTAATTAATTTACTATCATTTTAGATATGGTTTACAAAATGAAATAATTATTTCTAAGGTTTCTTTTTTCTCAAATATCTGAAATGTTTGGGGTAAAAATTATGTTAGGCTTTAGTGCTAATTTGTTCTTACTTTTGGATAAACTTTAAAATTATTCTAATTGAATTTTGACCAGTGTGTACAATTTTTTTTTTAGTAGTATGTAATGAATCTTGTGAGAATTCAAAAACGCTAATAAAAATAAAGTAAAAACCCTTCAATAATCAACACCAACATGCCATTTTACATATATGTTACTGTTTTACATGGCTTTTTTTGGTCAGTAGTATTTGCTATTATTTTTCCATGTTAGTAAATATAGGTTTACAGGGTTTTTATGAGCTCTATAGTATTCAGTTGTGTAGGTGAAGCATACTTTATGAAAATAATTCCATATTTCTGTTCATAATTTTAAATTATTTTAAAGTATATTGTCAGAAATAATATTCAGATCTTGTTTGACAATCTCCTTAAATAAATACCTAAGTGAGATTGCTTATCTGGAAGGTTATAATGATTTGCATTCCTGAGAACAGTGCATAAATATGCCTATTTCTCCATATCCTCCTGAATAGTGGGTTTTGTCAGTCTTCTGCCAATCTGAAAATCTCTTTAAAAGGAAATGTATGTTTCTTTGCTTACAAGTTAGATTGAATGATTGTCATTACATTATTTGTCACTTATTCTTTATTTGAGAACTGCATATTCAGGTCTTCTCTTTTATTGTGGGATGTATTTTTAAAGGATTTCTTACAGTTATATACAGAAAATAAGTATTATTGCTAGAAATATTTTTTCTCAGTTGCACTTGGTTAAATACTATTGTACTTATTGCTACGTGATAGTTTTTATTTTTAATGTTTATATTATCAAAATTAATATTTTTAGACTTAAATTTGTCATGCTTTTAACTCAGTCTTGTGCTTCTCATATAATAAAACCTTTACTACTTTTTGAATAACGTTATATAGTTGTACATTTGTATAGATGTATTCTTTTCATTGATGAAGTCGCTGCCATAAATATAGGATGGTTTAAAATTCTTTGATTGGCTAAAAAAGCTCCCAAATAGTTATTAATATTTTATATTCTTTAGTTGCTTTATGTGTAACTCCTATATTATTATTAAGGGACTGTGTTTTTTTTTTCTGTGTGCATGGTCACGGCATACCTGATAGAGCCCTGGGATTGAATTTATTGTTTCTATAACTCGAGGTTCAATTGCAGATAATAGTAATCACTATAGATATTTTTAAGTAGATAGGGACCTATTTCAGAGAGGCGCTTACAAAATCATTACAAGTCTTAGAGTTTCCAGAGTATTAAAATAACAATGCAGAACTAACCCTAGCTGTAATCTGAAAGCTAGGAAATTAAGGAGCTGCCCCTCTATCTGCTGCTTCCAGGTGCATACTTGGAAGGCAGAAATCAGGAAGAAGCTGCTACAACTCTAGGGCTAAGGTGTCCTTACTAGAGTTGCAAGTGACAGCACAAACGCCCTGCACTCTGCCTCTCAACACTCACAAAAGTAGGACCTGGACAGAAAACTGAAGTACTTTTGTGTATGTGCTTGCCAGCAGAAAAAGAAGCTACAAGCCAAAGCCTCTGCCTCATTACATCTTCCCAATTTTATGTGTGGGAATTTAGTTGATGAACTTAAATCAGTTTCAGAACCTGAGATGCAAGATAGTTTGGGGAAAGTAGTTTTAGTTTTAGCTGAAAATTGTCTACAGAAAAGCAGAAGGAGAGTAGAATGGATGTAGAATCCCGATCTTGCATATTCACCACATAGGAATTATACATAGGAAATAACGAAAACTGGCTTACAATTTCGTTTTTCTTGTTCCTAGATTAATTTACGTGAAGAATTTAATCCCCCCCCCTTTCTTTTCAGCACTTGCTAGAGGTAAATTCTTTAAAGCACCTGACAAGACTGACCCTGCAGGATCGCATTACCAAGTCTCTTCTTCATTTGCACAAGAAGAAGAAACCTCCCAGCATCAGTGCCCAGTTTCAGGTTATTTCCTATTTTACTTTTAACAAAGACGAATCTGTTTTGTTCAGATAAGCATTGAAAGGTCAGAATGATCGCCAAGATACCTGGATGGTATATGATTCACGTGTCTAAAAAACCATGCTAGTCATTTTGCTTTTCAGAAATAAACCTATTTCTGTGTCTACTGCTTGTTTTTACATATTTTGCTAACATTATTGTTTGTAAGTCATTCATTGCCAATTTGGAATGGAAGAAAATGCTAATTACTTTGTATTACAGGCCTCATTAAACAAGCTGATGGAGACTCTTGGTCAGGCAGAACCATATTTTGTAAAATGCATTCGTTCTAACGCCGAAAAGGTAAAAATGTCCTGTAAATGAGAGTTTCTAGCTCAGTTTACTTCAAACTGAGCTTTAAATTTTAAGAGTTAAATGCGTGATGGTGAGGGGTGAGCAGAGTTATTATAATTTTTGTAAGGAAAACAGAGTTCTATATTTCTGTGGATATCTTTGTAATTGTTACACTTACCTGTCTGTGAGGTATTTATATGATGTTGATTTAGCATGTCCTAGA
This sequence comes from Eonycteris spelaea, assembly GCA_003508835.1. Taxonomy (NCBI): domain Eukaryota; kingdom Metazoa; phylum Chordata; class Mammalia; order Chiroptera; family Pteropodidae; genus Eonycteris; species Eonycteris spelaea. The sequence continues at coordinate 2,460,973 of PUFA01000103.1, read as the reverse complement.
ATTTGAGAGGCAAATACCTCTCAAAATTCCATCATAAAAAAGTTTTTTGTAAGTTTTATTACCCTGAGATTAATTTTGTTTACATATAAACTATCTCTCTTCAAAAACTTGCTTGACATTTTTCATGTTTAGAGCTTATTATCTCTATACAACAGGGACATTCTTGATTCTTTCCTGTTTTCTATGACAGTTCCCCCAATTAGAGCATTGCAAAATAGGTCTAAGTGTGAACATTGTTATCTTTTTTTATATTCATCATAGGAAATGTAGTTCCCAGCCTAAACAGTTAAAATCTAGTAGGAATTATGTTTAGCTTTCTTAATTATTAAGAAGCAGTCCCCAACTCTACTATTTACAATTTTTGTGACTTTAAAACGAGTTAACCTTTCTGTGGTTTAAATGTTTTCATCCATATAAGAATATATTGTAATTATAGGCCCAACCTCATTGTGTTTATGAGTATATGTGAGTCAATACCTATAACCTACTGAGAATGTTCCTAACCTGTATTGAGTGGTTAGTAAATATTAGCTATTCTTTTATATTAACTGCAAAGGAAACCATTTTATTTACAGTTAAATAGAAGTTTGAGTCCTTATTATTGAGACCTTGCTATACAAAGAATTCAATTAATGAAGTATTTCAAGGTACAGAATAAGTACTAAATAAATATTAACTACTATTATTATTTAAAATAAGTTGCCCATCTAACATTTTTTCTTTGACAGCTGGTATGCCCCATCTGTCTGCAGAAAAATGTTTGTGATTGCCTTAAGGGATCATTGAAAATATTTAGAGAATAGTGAGAAATATCAGAAGCTCCAAATACATCTTCTTTTGAATGTCTAAAAAAAAGCCTACTGAAATACTTGGGAATGCCAGTAGGTTATTGTGACTAGTGAGGAGTGAGTACCTCCCATTAGCTTCTTCCCTATCGATGCCTATACAATGAGATATTAATCGTCAAGGACTAGAGGAATTTTTTGTTTTTAAATGTATCATACCAGTATCATCAGCAAAAAGTACTTTAGAGAAATAAACTACTCGTAACCTTGTACTAGTCATTAGAAGAGGAATTTGTCAGCTTGGTTAATTGAGATCTATTCAGTTAACCAAGAAAACTGGTGGAGTGGGCAGGTGGTTTCTGAGTGAGATTATATAAAATCTTAATTAAAAACAAAAATACAGACACCTTTGACTATATATAAGTAGGCTAATATTGTTACATATTTTATAGTGACTAGACTGTGTGGCCTTCTCTGGAGGCAACTACATTCCTTTTGAGCTTTGAAGATCCTTTCCTACAACTAGAGAATCTTGGAAGCTTGGTTTCTCTCTCTCTCTCTCTCTTTGTTTTAAATTAGGGTCAGGCAGTCAGAACTTTTCTGAAGCTAGCAGCTGGGGAAGTTAGATTGTCCTGTCACCTCTGCCATCTCTTAACCAGATAATCTTCAGTCAATTCTTAGATGTTCAAAAGTTAACCATACTTATAAGACAAACTGTAATTTGGAGATCTATTCTTCTAGGTTAATTTTTTTTGTTGTTTGCTTTATTTTAGCTGCCATTACGGTTCAATGATGTCTTGGTACTTAGACAGCTTCGGTACACTGGGATGCTGGAGACAGTTCGAATTCGCCAATCAGGATATAGCTGCAAATACTCTTTCCAGGTTATAATTTTATAATGATCTTTAAATAAATATGCACATCACGTAAATTATTCCTGTCTTGCTTATTATTTATTTGAAGCTTACTTGTTTATTTCTTTTAATTTTTCTTTCCATTCCGTCTTTTGTATACAGAATTAAAGAGGTAGAGAGTCCTCACTTCCAATCAGTATCAGCAATCTCATTAGCTTGCATTGTAATAGAATCCAGTACTTGGCAATTCTCATTTGATCTGAATGTTTGCACATATTAAGTTTACTAACATAACAATTCTTCACACAGATTACTCCAGTAATTGAAATAGTTCAATCAGACTGTTTTGTTTAACAGAAAACATTCCCTTTGGTTTTTGCTAAAGTTTTCTCAGCAGGATTTTTTTTATGGCAAGCTACCAGCAGGGCTCATAGTTATTCTCTACAGCTTCTGCTGCTCTAAATATAGAACTTATACTGAAACTTCAGCAGCTGAGCAAGTCTTTGCTGTTACTGGGAGGGAAAGCTTCATTCTTTTATACCCTGTAGTAGCTGCCGCCTTTGATTATTTTTCTGCTAAAAATTTCTAATTCTGTTACATAATTTTTCTTTGTTTTTTTAATATAGCTTTCTCAAAAGGGATAATTTGTTTCTGTCCTTTTTTTTTCCTTCTCCCCATTCTTCTTTGATGACAAAATACTATGTATGATATAACCCCTCCCAATTTTGCAAATTAACCTTTTGTAATATTTCAAGTTAACAAGTACTTTCTTGGTTTCACCTTGTTTAAAAGAATGAGAAAAGGATCAATAAAAGGGCAGTTAGGTAGGTTTAGGATCTTATGTACATATCATTCTCCTGTGATTTTATAACATTTTCCTTTCATTTTTCAGGATTTTGTGAGCCATTTCCATGTACTTCTTCCTCGAAATATTATTCCATCCAAATTTAACATTCAGGATTTCTTCAGGAAAATAAATCTTAATCCAGATAATTATCAAGTTGGAAAATCCATGGTAAATATATCTACAGTCCTTGTTAAAATAGAGTGTATTTGTGTGTTGAAATAATGACAGTCTTAGCCTATGAGAATGTTTTATAAAAAAAAGAAGAAACAAAAAACAAACTGTGTACCAGACGTCATAAAGAAATTGATTAGGCCAAGATTTAATACTTAATAATATAGTCAGTACAAATCAAAGAGCTTCTGACCAATTCTCTAGTTCTGCCTATAATTTTAGCTGCCTAAAAATCATCTCTCCCTAGTGTTCTAATGTAATCTCTAATTCTACTTGCCTAAAGTCATCTTATCCTAATTTCCCTACTGTCCTTAATTGTCAACTGCTCTTTCTGTCATCCTTCTAGTTTCTTAGTCTGGAAACCATAATAATATTTGGCTTACCTTTACTTTAATTCTTTTACAATTTTTTTTTCCTTACAAATGATTCTTAACATCTCTCCCTTTTTCTCCATTTCTGCTGCTTCTATATTTCTATCTTTAGCTCTCACTATATTTCTCTTAAACAGATCCCTCATCTAGTTTGAATCTATTTGTCATTATATTTAACTCACTCTATCCATTGTATGAAAATCATCATTTTAATAGACTTCTTTATGTTGGCTTCTTGCTCTGTAATAATCCCCTGATAACCTCCTTAAATCAAACATTTTCCTCTTTTTCAAGAACCTCCATATTGTGATTTCAAACTATTAAATATCTTCACTACGAAGATTGTTTCATTGTCCCCCATATGTGCCTTTATCATTATTTCTAACTCCCTGTTTTACTCAGGTGGGGTCTCTGTCTCTTGCCCTTTATTAGTTAACTGTTTTTCCTCTTTGGTACCTAATGTCTATGTACTATTCTTAAAAAAAAAAATTTATATTTTTATTTTTTCAATTATAGTTGACATACAATATTATGTTAGTTTCAGGTATACAACACAGTGATTAGACTTTTATATAACTTATGAAGTGATCACTCTGATAAATCCAGTACCCACCTGACACCAGGAATAGCTATTACTTACTATATTTCCCATGCTATACTCTATAACCCTGTGACTATTTTGTAACTACCAATTTATACCTCTTAATCCCCTCACCACTTCACCCATCCCCTCACATCCCATTCTGACAACATAAAAATTCTCTCTGTATCTGTGAGTTTATTTCTGTTGTTTATTTATCCTGTTCTCTAGATTCTACATATGACATTTGTCTTTCTCTGACTTATTCCACTCAGCACAATACGCTTTAGGTCCATCCATATTGTTGCAGATGACAAGATTTCACTCTGTTTTATGGCTGAGTAATATTCCATTGTATATATATACATACCACCTCTTCTTTATCCATTCATCCATTGATGGACACCCTGGATGCCCCAATATCTTGGGTACTGTAAATAATGCTGCAATGAACATATGGATTCACATGTCCCTTCAAGATAGTGTTTTGAGTTTCTTCAGATAACTACCCAGAAGTGAAATAATGGGCCCTTCTGGGTCTCTTACTATAGCTTTGTTGTAGTCTATTTTGCATTGTATAAGTATTGCTACCCCAGTGACTTTTTGTTTTCCATTTTCATGAAACATCATTTTTCATCTCTTTACTTTCAATCTCTGTGTGCTTATTGATCTGAAGTGAGTCTCTGTAGAGAGCATATGTAAGAGTCTTGTTTTCTTACCCATTCGCCCCCATCTTTTGATTTCAGCATTGAACCCATTTACATTTGACGTAATTGTTGTCAGGTGTGTAGTTATTGCCATTTTATTACCCATTTTTTTAATCTTTTATTTCCTTTTACCATCTTCTTCTAAAGAAGTCCCTCTAACATTTTCTGTAACACTAGCTTGGTGATGATGAACTTCTTTAGCTTTTTCTTATCTGGGAAGCTCTTTATCTGTCCTTCGATTCTAAATCATAGCTTTGCTGAGTAGAGTGATCTTGGTTGTAGTTCCTTGCTTTTCATCATTTGAATAGTTCCTGCCAATCCCTTCTGGTCTGCAGAGTTTCTGTTGAGAAATCAGCCGACAGTCATGGGGGCTCCCTTGAGGTAACTAACTGCTTTTCTCTTGCTGCTAGTAAGATTCTCTGTCTTTAACCTTTGGCATTGTGTTTATGATATGTCTTTGGTGTGGGCCTCTTTGGGTTCACCTTGTTTGGAAATGTCTGGCTTTCTGGGATTGTATCTTTTTCCTTCACCAGGTTAGAGAAGTTTTCAAACATTATTTCTTAAAATATGTTTTCAATTCCTTGCTCTCTCTCTTCTCCTTCTGGTATCCCTATGGTGTGAATATTGGTGTGCTTAATGCTGTCCCAGAGGCACTTCCTTTTTTTGGATTCTTTTTTCTTGTTGGGTATCCTCTGCTGCTACAACCTCTATGTCACTGATACCATCCTCCGCTTCATCTAATCTATTTTAATTCCTCCTAAGGTATTCTTCGTTTCTGTTATTGTAGTCTTCATTTCTAACTGGTTCTTTTTTAAGTTTTCTATCTCCACTTTTATGTCTTCTGTCTCTTTGTTAAAGTTCTCACTGAGTTCCACTACTCTTCCCCTAAGTTCACTGAGCATCCATATAACAAAATGTTTTGAACTTTTCATCTGGTAGATTGCTGGTCTCCGTTTTGTTTAGTTCTTTTTCTGGAGCTTTGTTCTGTTCTTTTGTTTGGGAAATGCTTCTTTGTCTTCCCTTTTGGCTGCCTTCTTGTGTTTGTTTCTATGTATTAGGTAGGACTGCTATGTCTCCTGGTCTTAGTAGAGTGGCCTTATGTAGTAGGGTGTGCTGTGGGGTCCAATGGCACAATCTTCCCTGGTCACTTAAGCTGGGTGCTCCAAGTATGTCCCTTTATGAGCCCTGGTTGCTGTTTGCTCATCAGTGGAAGGAACTGACCCTCAGGCTGCTGATGATGATGAATGGCCATGATAGTGGAGGAGCTGTTGTGAAGGGGCTGACCCTGCAGAGCAGGTTTCACTTTAGTGGGGCTCTAGGGGCCTGCCCTGTCTGCCCTTTAGGTGTGGCATCCCAAGATGTGACCTCAGGTCGTGCTCTAGCTCAGACCAAAGCCAGACCCTGGGCCTGAGAGCTGGGCCTCCTGGGAGGAGCCCTGCCACAGGCCAGGTTCAGCTGTAGCCTGTGCCCTTTCCCGGGCCACCTGATATGAACCGCCAAGCAATCTGCAGATGGCTGCCACCCGTGCTTTGCTTAAATGTGTCCCAAGTGGCCAACCTGCAAACTGAGGCTGGCTGCCACTAGTGTCAAGCTTGGGACTGCTCAGAGAAAGGTACGGGGTCCACCAAGGCCAGATGCTGCTTATTAGTTTTGTGAACCTTTGAGAAATTTTAGGAAAGTCTTCAGCATGAGCCTTGATAGGCCTTTTGTATGGAAAATCCACTGGAAGCAACTTGTGGGTGGGCCAGCACATTGAAAGAGGTGGGGTTTCAGGGACTCACTAGTGTTAGCTATGTTGCCGGAGACTCAGATAAGGCAGCTGTCTGGATCTGCAATCCAGGCAGGGGAGGGCTCAACAAAGAAACAATGTACTGTGCCAGTACTTCTTTGTGGAAGAAAGCTGCCCCTCCAGTTCTCTCTGTGAAGCCAGACAACTCACTTACTATCCATATGTCCCTGGTGCTTTTCAAGCTGCTGCCCCAATGCTGGAGCCTAGAGCAAGTGAGTTTGTCAGTGGTTAGTCCATGTGTAGGCCCCTTAAGAGGAAAGTCTGCAGCTTCCTCAGCTCTCTGTCTCACTTAGCCATAATCTTCACTGGTTTTCACAGCCAGAAGTTTTGGATACTTCTCTTCCTGGCACTGGAACCCTGAGCGGGAGCCCAGTGCAAGGCTGAGACTCCTGACTCTTCCCAGGGTGCCTCTGCAGCCGAAATATCACTTCCATTTCTCAACTGCCAGATACAAAAGCAGCCTGTTTTGTGTCTGCCTCTGCTATCAGTCTCAACGTGGCCTCTTTTATGTGTCCCCAGTTGTAGGACTTAAGTTCAGCTAGGCTTCAAGTTACTCCCATGATGGCTATTCTGTAGTTGTAATTTTGATGTGGTTGTGAGAGGAGGCAAGCGTAGCATTTACCTACTCCACCATCTTGACTGGAAGCTTATGTGCTCTTTTGAAAAATATTTATTTCTTGTTGACCAAAATGGGAGGTGATGCATATGCTGATTAAAATGATTGTGGTAATCATTTCACAATATATACATACATTAAAACCTTACATAGTGTACCTTGTATATATACAGTTTTTAGTATAAATCTGCTCTTAAAGGTGAGTGTAAATCCTGTTTCCTAGGGACTGTGTAAGTTTTCTTTACATTCCCCTAAATTTGTACAGATTTTTTTAATGGAGTGAAAGAGTCAATAAACTGATTAATAGTTTTGGGCAACATACTGGGTTTCAGAAAGGCTTATTATTCATGTTAGGATCAAACCTCAATATCTATGTGTCTCAACTTTTTTTCTCCACCCCAATATCCTTGAAAAATACGATATACTACCAGTAGTACATTGACTCATGATGGTGAATTTCCCAAGGGAATAATGTATCATAATCTCTGGCACTGACATTTTTGTACTCATGCTCACCTTCCATTTCTCCTTCTGTATTCTGTTTTCTTTTTAATTTGAGAATAACTAGTTTGGATAAATCGATATAAATACTAACAGTACTGCTTTTACATATCCTGCCACTGGTCTTTGTTATTCTCTAAAAAAGCTTAGCACAGAAGGGATTATTCATGAATATAAATTTTCTCATTTTTTTCTTAAACTGTATACCTCATCTTTCTTCCTTCTGGTAGGTATTTCTAAAAGAGCAAGAACGACAACACCTACAAGATTTGCTTCACCAAGAGGTGCTTCGCAGAATCATATTGTTGCAGCGATGGTTCAGGGTTTTGCTGTGCAGGCAGCATTTCCTTCATCTGAGACGGGCATCCATTATTATCCAGGTGGGAAGCAAAAGATTCCTGGCATGAGATTGGCTAGTTTATTTGGCCTTTGCTTTAGTAATGAGAAATGTTTTACTGTGAAACATATAAATAAGAATGTAAACTTCTTCAGAGATGACAATGTGTCCTCATTTTTAAAATGTTGATAGTATCCACATATAATAATAGCCTATTAATATTGATGGAGCTGAATTTAAATTAAATTGAATTTATATTTATAATGTCTTATGAGGTATGATCAGGGGCAGAGGAGTATGTGCCTTAGTTTTTGTTGACATTGTTATTTTTATTTAATAGTTTTCTGAGTGATATTTGAATGTTATACACGCATTATTGTTAGATACTCATCTTGGATTACAGGTACCTTATTTCCCATTTATCTATTTTATTTTCTCCCCTATTGATTTATATGATGACTGTTTTCCACAGGACTTTCTCTGTTCGTACAAGAAAATCTTTAATATGTTAATCTTTGAAATGTGTGCATGTTGACCTTAAGTCCATTAATACCGGTAAATTGTAGCATAAGATGAAATGTAATTTGTTCAAATTAATGTATAGGGCATGACAGTATGAAAAAATTTTAAACTATTTTAAATTCTGTAATTAACTTAATTGAGGTTATATTATTATCTAAAATAGTTGTTTTAATCTAGCATATCCAGAAAACTTTTTTTAATCACTCAGAATTTAGCTCTTTAGCCAATTACCTTCTAATTATGACATAAGAAATTTATTCTTTTTTCCTTTTTCTCTGAAAATGTGGTATAAGATATGACGACAGTTTCAATTATTTTGTCTTCCCCGCAGCAATTCTGGAGGAATTATCTAAATCAGAAGCGAGTCAGAGATGCAGCTGTGCAGAAGGATCCTTTACTTAAGGCTAGTGCAGCTACTCTTCTCCAGGCTTCCTGGCGTGCTCACTTAGAGAGGCAACGGTATTTGGAACTCCGGATGGCAGCCATCATCATCCAGCGGAATTGGAGGGAGCATTGTAGGCTCAGGCACATGGCTGCTATCTGCATACAGGCAAGATGGAAAGGCTACAGGGAAAGTAAGAGATACCAAGAACAAAGGAACAAAATTATCCTTTTGCAGTCAATATGTAGAGGATTCAGAGCAAGACAAAGGTAATCTTTGTTGTTACAATAATTACTTTTTTTTTCTTTCCAAGTATGTTGTCCGTACCTCTGTTCTAACAGTTGCCTGACTTGTATTAGAATTGGTTATGTACAATTTGTCTTCTCCACTGAACTGTGCTACTCCTAGCAGTTTTAACCTATACTGGGTTGTCTATAATAGAAGCTAAATAAGTATTTATTGAACTAAATTGGATTAAAAATCTGCATGGGTTTGTGGTTATAATCGCTGAGTCAACTTTTATATTAGATTCATTAAAAATTATCTATATACAACTGTTTTTACATTTAGAAATTTTATTTTCAATGTTAAGGTTTACCTTAAAATAAGGATATTATTAAATGAGAGCTTTACTTCTGATTTATTTTTGAGTAGAACTCAATTAGGAATAATATACTTAATGAAATATATTCTCACACATGGAAATAGAATTATGAAAGTGTGTGTAAGTTAATTTGAGAAATACTTAGGTATTATAAAAAGAAAATCTTGATACTTTCCATTTTTTCTTAAATTCTTAGTAAATGCATTCTCTCCAGTGGTAACCAAGAGAAATCTTTAACCCACTTTTTTTCTATTTTAATATAGATTTAAAACGTTAAAAGGACAAAGACTAAAAGAAACAAAACTAGAATCTGAATTGATGAATACTGAGCCATATGGAGCTCTGAATATTCAGGGTTCAGACCCTTCAGAATGGGAGGATTGTTCATTTGACAACAGAGTAAAAGCTGTAGAGGAATGTAAATCTGTGATAGAGAGTAATCGAATTAGTTCAGTGGACTGCTTGCAGGAGTCCCCAAACAAGCGACAGGAGAGAGCCAGAAGCCAAAGTGGTGTGAACTTGCAGGAAGATGTGATTGTAAGAGAGAGACCCAAGTCTTTGGAGGATCTCCACCAGAAAAAAGTAGGTCGGGCCAAAAGAGAAAGTCGGAGAATGAGAGAACTGGAACAAGCTATATTTAGCTTAGAATTGCTGAAAGTTCGTTCTCTTGGTGGTGTGTCTCCTTCAGAAGAACGCAGATGGTCTGCAGAACTGATGTCCGAGGGCCTTCAGTCTCTACAGGATACACCTGAAGTGAAAGCTCTCAAGGAAGCTTGGAACTTCTCAGCTGTGAGGAAAGCCAAAAGGGCAAACCAGAGTCCATAATTTTAGATGAAGGAGACTTGCAGTTTCTATCACCTAAGATATCAAGGAGTCCAAAATTTGATTCACAGGACAATGCCCTTAATGCCTCAAGTGAAACTACATTGATTCAAAAGGGAGTACCCTCTGACTCAATGCATTTGAAGAATGGGACTAAGAAAGAAAACTTGGTTTGCAGTTCCGAATCTATTACTTGTAAGCCACAGCTGAGAGACTCCTTTATTTCAAGTAGTCTGCCTACATTTTTTTATATTCCCCAGCAGGACCCATTGAAAACAAGTTCCCAAGTAGACACAAGTATCCAGAAAAATAAACTATTGGAAAGTGAAGAAACACTTCCAGCTCTTACTTTGGCTGTCAACAGGGAAGGCAGAAAGTATCACTCTTTAGGAGAAAATCAAGCTGTTGCTTCTTCGAATACAGATTCTTCTAATACTGTGCTTAAGAAGTTGGAAAAGCTAAACACTGAGAAGGAAGAAAGGCAGAAGCAGTTGCAGCAGCAGAATGAAAAAGAGATGATGGAACAGATTCGTCAGCAAACAGATATTTTAGAGAGGGAGCGTAAAGCCTTCAAGACAATTGAAAAACCAAGAATGGGGGAGTCTTCCCTGGTTCCATCTTTCCACCAATCAAAGCAAAGAATAGAGAGGCCATCCTCTCTCCTTATCCTAAATACCCCAAATAAGGAAGAACCCAGTATACTAGGACCTTCACCAGCAACTGTAAAAGAGGCAGCTCTTGCTACAAAACACGGTCCCTCTGTTCACTTACCCCTGAAAGACCGACCTGTCACACTGTTCTTTGAAAGAAAAGAAAGCCCATGCCAATCTAGTACTGTCAATGAATTATCCAAGACAGACAGAATGTGTACTCAACTCAATGTAGCCTGTAAACTCTCTAATAATCGCATTTCAAAAAGAGAACACTTTAGGCCGACTCAGTCTTATGGCCATTCTTCTGATGACCCTTCCAGAGATGGAACTACTAGGGCCATTTTCTTCACACCAAAAGACAATACGAATATATCCCTGTAAGTGAAATGTTTGTTTATTTTATGTATAAATGGGAAATTTTTGGAGAATTTTACAGGCGTACCTCAGAAATACTGTGGGTTTGGTTCCAGACCACCACAATAACGCGAAGTATCCCAATAAAGTGAGTGGATCTTTTTGCTGGTGGAGGGGCTTGCCTTCAGTTTTTAAAAATCGCAGCATCTGTGAAATGCAGTAGAACCAGGTATGCCTTGATCTGCCCTAACTATTTGTATGGGTGCTACTCAGATTAGCCATTTTCTCTCTGTAAAAAAATTCTCTTCTTGACTCCACCAACCACCTGAAATTGGATATAATTATACCCTAGGAATCTTTAAGCACAGATAGAGTTTTTGGTTTCTCCCCATTAACTGAGAAAGCCTTCATAAAGGGCAGTACAGTGCCTATAAACATAGTAGGCATTCAGCAAATGCTGGTTGCCCTGGAGCGGTTTGTTAGGTGTTAGGCTTTAAGTTAATGTGCTTTGTCACAGCTGTTGTCCTATTTTTGTTTTTCGTAACTTTTTTCTACTTTTTTGTGGTAAAACACATAACATGTACCGACTTTACTATTTTTAAGTATAAAGTATAGTAGCATTAACTATGCGCACATTGTTGTGCAGCAGCTCTCTAGAACCTTTCGTCTTGCTAAAACAAACTCTATTACCCATTGAACAACTCCCCCACCCTTACCCAAAACCCCTAAAAACACGATTCTTTTCTGTTTCTAAGATTTTGATTATATAGCTACCTCATATAGGTGGAAGTTTGTTACTTTTAAGTTTTCTTAACTAGTGGTTGCCACAAGGAAAGCATTTTTTAGTGATAAATAACAAATTTGATAAATTTTAAGATATTTGTATTAAATCTTTGTATACAGTGGATTCTTTAAGTTCTTGTGGGAGAAGATCACTGTTTAAAGGAAAGGAGTGCTGTATCTTAGGGCTACAAAATTAAATTTTGTGTTAACTATGAAAATAATTTTTTCTCTCATCTGTAAAGATACCTGTGAAAATAACTTTTTCTCTCTTATCTTTAAAAGCCTGAGCTTTTAAATCTTTTAGTCTTTAAAATGGCATACAGATTTTATAGAAACCCTTTGTAAATGTGGGTGAGAGATACTTGGTATTTTATTTTTCCACTATGAAATATATTTGGACTAAATGATAATTTGAGGTCCTGTTCATGCCCATTACCCTAGAAATTGCCCACAATTTCTAAGACTCTGTGTAGCCCATCAGAGTGTTAAAAACATTTCCTGTCATTCCGATTAAGTTTAGTGATGTGAGGAGGGTGTGTGTGTGTGTGTGTGTGTGTGTGTGTGTGTGTGTGTGTGTAGAGTTGTTAGATCCATAAATCCATAAAACTGTTTTGTAGAGGGCTTATTTGTAGGTTTCATTAACAAAAACTACTAGGTGGACCTAGAGGGTATTATGCTAAGTAAAATAAGTCAGACAGGGAAAGACAAATACCATATACTCTCACTTATAAGTGGAATCTAAAGAACAAAATAAACTAAAAGACAAAACAGAAATATTCATAGATATGGAGACCAAACTGATGGTTACCAGATGGGAGGAGGTTTGGAGGGAATAGTCTGATGGGAATAGTATTTGCTAACCAAAAATACTCATCAGGTATTTTATGATTAAGAGTAAAAGACCCCTTCTAAAACCGCTTCTCAAGATTTAGGGATTTGGTATTTTTCCTTTCTCATCATTAAATCCATTTCATTTCTTGAGCTAATTCTGCTACTGTTCTTAAGCATATGTCACATTATTGGAATATTTCCAGTGATTACCAGGGCAGGGCCTCTAGTAATTCATTCATATGTGTAAATTCTTAATACTATAGGTAAGCAGGAAATTTTTGATGTATCATTTTAAGAACTGAAAAAGATCTGGAAATATTTATGGAAGTCGTTGAAATTCTTTGTCCTAGCTTGTTAGACTGTATTTCGTGCTATACCTTAAGACTGCTGCCATGGGATATCTGCTAGGAACTGAAGTGTAATCCTGCTTTTTTATCCTAAGTGTCAACAAAGAAGCCTTAAAAGGAAATCCTCAACCCCATAAACAAAATGAACCAACTTGGAAACCCATGCAATTAACTGGGCCGGGCCAAGGAGAGGTAAGTATTGAATTTTGTTTATCTGTCTTCTATGCAAAATAGATGCATACTATTTTGGAAGTAATTGTTCTTATAGATAGAGCATCTCATCTACTCATTTACTCCCAAGGGTTTATAGAGGAAGAAGTTATGAGTTAAGTGTGTATACTTAAGGAGGTGTACTTTAGGCAGGGAATGGTGCTTGAAAACCCAGATTATATTTACAAAAGAAGTGGCTAAGAAAAACAAGGCGATTTATGCAAGTGACTCTGGTGACTTACTATGGCAGTGAAAGATGACTTCCTTGGCTATAGAGAAGAACAGTGTAGATTTAGCTTCCATTCTCATCTTTTGTCCAGAGTAATGTATATGAATTACTTTTGGTTATTTCTGTCACTTCTAGTGGAAAGGGCATGGTGGGGTGGAGGGATGTTTCAAGAAATTCATGAGCTCTCTGATGTCTTTCATTGGCATCATCTCCAAAAAACCCAAAACAAAACATTGTTGTGTTATGTGTTTTATCATTTGGTCAAGCAGGTTGCCAGACCGGCCCATAAAAAGAAAGCTCGAATGGCGCGGACGCGCTCCGATTTCTTGACTAGAGGTACTTTTGCCGATGGGGAGGGGGATACAGAGGAAGATGATTACGATGACATTATTGAGCCCCTTCTCTCCCTTGACCAACCTTCTCACTCTGAGCTAGGGCCTGCACCCAGCCTGGGTCAGGCCTCTCACAGTGACTCCGAAATGGTAATTTTACAGCAATATAAGAAAAATAGGCAACAAGCAAATCTGATGAGAATAGTCTTTGCTAATCTAAAGCTAACCTTCACAGCTTCTTCCCCGTATAATGGTTTGTACATGGGAAACCTCAGTGAACACAGCAAATAAGCTAAACTTTACTGAGACTTGGATAAGGGCACTTTAACAGTGTATGTCAAATCATAAATTGGGCAACATTAAGGTTACTTAGCACTAACATAGAAATTTTCTACATTATGTCTTAAAAGGTCTAGAGAGCAGGAGCCCTCAAATTTTTTTTTTTTGTAAAGGGCCAGATAGTAAGTATTTTAGAGTTTGTGGGCCATACAGTTTCTGTTGGAACTACTTAATTCTGCCACTGTAGAGTGAAAACAGCCACAGACAATAAGTAAATAAATGGGCATAGCTGTGTTCCAATAAAACTATTTAAAAAACAGGCAGTGGTCTGTAATTTGATCCGCTGGCCATAGTTCATTGATCTCCCTCCTGGTCTAGTGAACAGGGTATGTGTTAAACAATCAATTAAAATAGCTTTTAATTGAAATGGTAGTCTTGCTTGCTCTTTTTTTTCATTTTGCCTTTAAACTTGCTTCCCCTCCCTAATTTTTTAGTAATAGAAAATGAACATGAATTTTTAAAGATTCAATGAGCAATGCCAAAAATATCTCCCTGGACCAACCTAGCCAAGTAGAAGGCTGTATGTAATGTGAGTTTGTATTAATCACAAATTATAATGTTGGCGTTAGGTTTGAATAAAGCTGTACTAGCTTTATCATCGCATTTCAACCAAAATGAGATATATATAGTTTGACAAGTATGGATATAAAGTGTTTGATTTTGGAATTTTCCTGGAAAATGTACAGTATAATAACCCTCTTTGTCTAATATTTTCTAAACATTTTCACTGATAAAATGGAATGATATGCATTTTATTTCCATGCATATACTTAACTGAGTTGGATCTGTAATGCTCTTCTTTAGTATCTGTTCATCAAGAGGAAAATTTTAGGATGGTCTTCTTTTGACTCTTTAGATATTTTATCTTTGAACTGTTTTAAGCTGTTTGTGCCAAACATCTAGTTAATTAAAATTTTGGCTAATTTCCAGAATATTCTCATTATCTTTTTTTGTTGGAAATAGACCCAGTTTTTACATGATAATATTGATATTCTAAGACAGAAAAAAACAAAAACACATGACCTAGTCTCTAATTAGACAAATGAGTCATTACCCTGAGCCAAACTGTAGGATTGTAAAAGTTGCAAACAACTGTATATCCCTTGATATATAAAACTAGAGCCAAAGCCCTCTCTTCATTGTCGGATAAAGTAGCTCCATTTTGGCGGTATCTAATTTTAATGAAAAGTGCTGCTTATATTTTTTAGGGTAAATAGGGAGCATACTTCATTCTATAAAGCATACATAGATTTTTCATTTGTGGAAGAACTCAGCCTTTGTAATTGCTGTTTAGTTCCTGAGAGTTTCCTTTGTTACAAACTTTAGTCCTTTTGGTGATAGAATTATCTCACTGAGAACTCTTAACTGAAATGAAGCAGAAAGTTGGGCTTTCTGCTTGGAGCATTCAGCCCCTTTGAACGTTCCAGCTGGTAGCCTCTGCCTATGATTCTGTTCACGTGCTTGACAGTCTCTGCATGCCAGTAGTTGTAGAGCACCCACCCTGCACAGTGTTGTTAGTCACCTCTCCAGCTTTCTCACTGTCCTTCTATTTTCTTTTCTAGCTATTTTAGGAACAGGTGGTGGTGTTTGTTTCTGGTGGACATTTGCATGAAGCAGCTTTGCTTTCTAGAATATGCTGATAGATACTTATTGGGCTTGGGGGTGGGAAGGGTAGGAACAGTTTTAAAATGTGTTTCTATTTGTTAACTTGAAAATATGCCATGTTTAATGTTCTGATATTGTAAAGATGAAGACTAATTGTTTCTAAATGGAATCTTTTGAATTCTCAAAATTGAGATATCTCTTGGATTTTAAATGGGCTTGATTTTCTGGGCACTTGGATTTTAAAAAACCGGATAATGATTTGTTTTGTTTTGTTTTGTTTGTTTTGTTTTGTTTGTTTCTGGATAAAGTGCTTCTTTCACTGACATTCACTAAGAAGAGTGTCATTCAATCTTAGAAAAAATATCTAATGAGATAGAGTTCTAAATGAAATCCCCAAAGGGGGTTTGGTAACCATTACCATCTGAGTCAATGAATAGTGAATCAATTGTTAACCCAACCTGCTGTGGAGGAGTGGAGGGAGACAAGAGTAGTAGTTTTCCTCCTTAAGAGTTTAGTGTTTTTTTAAAAAAAATTTCTACTTTGAACTCTGCCATTAGTCTCCATTTGCTGCTGGCACTCGGTTCTAATACCCACTGTGGTGGCTTTTACCTGAGAAGAATGACATCTTCTTTTAAGCAGTGTGTTTTTAAGGTGGCTTTCATATAGTATTTAGTCTCTCATTCTTCTTAATGGCGAGTTAGTAAAATCATTTCTATCTCTTATTTGTAGGATTAGTGTAGGTAACAGTTTTTTCTGTATAGTTCCTTCTACCATTCCCCAGACTGAAACCACTTATTTCTATGACTCTGAGTCCCAAATAGCTCTCCAGAATGTCTTATCTTCAGTACAATAAAAGTAATTTCTCATCTTCCTCCCAAAACTGCTGTCACTTCTTATATTGCTATTTTTGTATGTTATTCTCTTAGGTACTCTCCAGTCCTTATTAGCTGTGTTTAATTTTCCTTCTTTCCACTGTCCACTCTACAAAAAAACTGCCAGAAAAACCTGTTGATCAAGCAAGGCTAAGTTTTTATTAGCTTGTTTTACACTAAGTGAAAATCTACCTTGACTAGATCTTAGTAACTTAAGGGAAAGTTAGGAGAGGATGTTTATAGGATTTTAGGACCTAGGCTAGTGATTTTGAGGGCAGGTATTGAAAATTGGAAAACCAGTTGGTATTGAACAAAGAGGTTTGGATTGAATTCACTCAGTATTTCTTGTGTATTTATCACCCTACAAAAACCAGGGACAGTTTATAGCATTGTGACTATGTTCTTTGAAGATTTGGTAGAATTTCTCTGTGAAACCATTTGGGATTGGTACTTTTTTGTGGCCTAATTCCTTCATTAGTTCCTTTTTTTCTTCTAGGGAAATTAGTCTTTTAAGCTTTCTATCTAATTGGGTCAATTTTAGTAAATAGTTTTTTCTTATGAAATTATCCACATCATCTAACTTTTTAGGTTTATTTGCATAGAGGTCTGGAAAAAGTAGGCTTTTAAGATTTTAAAAAATTATCTACTCCAATGGTTTTCCTTTTTGTCATTTCTTATTTTGTAGATTTGTGTTATTTTCTTTCTTCCTTTCTTCATCTAGTCATTTGTTAACTTTTTCCAAAATAACAGGATTTTGATTTATTTATTAAACCTACGTTTTTCTCCCATTCTCCACTCATTTCTGCTTTTTATTACTTATTTACTTGTGCTTTCTTTTGGTTTACTTTCTTATTTTTCTAGCTTTTGAGTTGGGGAGTTGAATCATTTATTTAATTTGCTTTTATAAGCTTTTAAGGCTAAAATTTTCCTCTGATTGTTGTTTCAGATGTATCTTATCGTGATGTGTAAAGTTTTTATTGTATTAGAAAAATGTAATTTCAATTTATACTACTGTTTTTACCCAAAATTTGTGTAATGAATTTTTTTAGTTTTTAAATTATTAGTTTCTAGTATTGTTAGGTTGTGATCAAAGAGTATTTGAAATTTCTATTTGATCAAATTTACCAGTATTTTTTTTTACTTAATGATCAGTTTCTTGTGAATGTACAATGTGCTTTTGATAAGGTACATTCTCTATTCCGAGTATAAAATTTCAATACATATCATAATTTCTACTTAATTGATTATGTTTCTCTTTTAGATCTTTATTTTTTCTACACTTGATCTGTCATATAGAGAATGTTGTATTAAAGTCTCCTGTTACTCATTGTGTTTATGAGTTTTAGTATTTTAAAATGTCCTTTGTCACATTTAATGCCTTTTGCTTGAATTTTACTTAAATAGTAATATTATAGCCTCTTTTTTAAATTCTATTTACTGAGAATACTTTTGATCATTCCTTTATTTTTAGCCTTTTTGGATACTTTTGTTTTAGATATGTGTTTTGTATGCAGTCTAGTTAGTCCTGCTTTGTGGCCAAATTATAATTTTTTCCCCAATAAATGTGTTAAATCTATATTTATTTATATCACTGATAGTTTCAACTCTTCCTTATAGTTTTTATATTATCTACTACATTAAATTTGCTGTGTTTACATTACATGTTTTCTTTTTTTTTTTAAAATTTCTTTTGATAATTAGGGAGGGTCATGTATTTGTTCTATCAGTTGTTTACCTTTGTATATAACTTTTTAAAATGCCTTTAATTTGCCATTTTTTATTTAACCAATTACTGTCTAGTCATTTTTTAATGAATTATATTCTTTAATTCTCACTTACTGTGACCCAACTATTGATGAGTTATTCTAGTCTCTACTTTTATTCTTCCATCTAGTCCTAGTTTTTAGATTTCTACTCTGTTAGAACCATGTAATTTTGCTTATTATTCTTTACTGTAGTCCCCACCCTTGTTTTAGATCTACTGTTAAATATATTAAGTGATCACATTAAATATTTGCTAAAGTTTCCCCGTTTTCTTGGTTGGATGAAGCTCTCCCCTAGTAGATTACTCACAAAGGGCTCATAGATATGGAATTCCCTGAGTTCTTTTTAAAAGCTTGATATTTGAAGGGACATATTGGCTACATATAAAATCCTTAATTCACACTTTTTTTTTTCCTGAGTTTTTTTTGAAATTGCTAAGTTATTGTTTTCTGGCTTTATTTGTTATTTTTGGTAAGTCTATTACCAGTCTAATTTTCTTGCCCTTCTAAGTTTTTTGATCTTTCTGCAACCTTCAGAATTTTTTTAAAAAATATTTAAAGTTTAGGATGTATCTTCAAGTTGATCCTGATATAGTAATTACCCTATATACTTGCAGGTCTCTGTCAATATGTAAATTCTGGTTTTGCTTTATTTTTGGTAAGTTTTCATGGATTATAGTTTTGAATTTTAGTCATGCATTGTTTTTTTTTCTTGTGTAGGGACTCCAATTATAAATAAGTTTTTTCTTCTTTTCCTTTCCGTTTCAGTCACCTTCTCTCTGACTCTTTTTACCTTATTTCTTTATATCACTTTGTATTTTTCATTATCTAACATCCTTTATTCAATCCCCTTTAAATTTCCATTTGTAATTTTCTCTCTCACCTATCTTATAGTCTTCATTTAACTATCATTTTTTTATGAATTCATTCAATTCTTTTCATGTCTTTCTGGTCTTTCACATAGTTGAGGATATTTAATTCATTTCTGAGTTACAATTTTCTGCTTCATGCTTGGTTTTTTGGGGGAGTGGAGTGGGAGGTAGAGTTAAGAACTGAGTTGTTTTGGTTCTAATTTTGGTTTTCGTTTTATTTGTTTTCTTATTGTAGCTTATGTAGATTATGTATGTTTTAATTTTTTTGTTTTATGCAGTGGGGGTAGTTTATAAGATAATGAATTCAAGAACTTTCTTTCTGTCAGTGTAGCAAAAGTCAGTTTCTTTTACAGACAACCTGTTTGGGGTTTGTCTTTTGTGTGTGTGGTAGTGGAGGCAATGTTGAGCCCTCCATTATTTTACTTCTCTTTTGCCTTGCTGGATTCTAAATTTTCCCCTTCTGCTCCAAAGGGCACCTTTTCCTTCCTTTATACCTTGTTTTTTTGCCTCTAAAAATATGTCACCTTGAATCACATGCCATTTTAAGTTCTTTTTCTTTAGTCAGTTCTCTAATCTCCCAGTACTCAATAATATTTGTGTCAGTTTTGAGTCATTATAGATGGTTTGATTTTTCTCCTCATTCTCAGTATATATTCTCACTTCTTTGCATGCCTAGTTATTTCTTACTGGATGCCTGACCTTGGGAATTTTACCATGTTGGATGCTGGATACTTTTATATTTGATTAATATTCTTAAGCCTATTATATTCCAGCAATATTCCAGAGACTTATTCTAGAAGCACTTTAGTCCTTTTATGTCTTCCTTTTAAGGTTTATTAGGCTTACTGTATTGAGTACTGGAAATTTGTCAAGGGAGTAGGTTTTAGGTGCTCTCACCACCAAAGAAAAAATAAAGTAACTGTCTGCAGAGATGATATGTTAATTAACTTGACTGCTGTAATCATTTTACTATTAAATAAAGATCTGTTAGGCTCAAACAGTGCAGAGCTTAGTCTAGACTGTTGAGGCAAGATTTTCTATGTGCTTTACCCAATACCCTGGGAATCATTAAGTTATGTACTGTCACTCTTGGACACAGGCACTATCTGGTCTTCTGTGAGTACTGAGCACTATTACCTTTAATCCTTTCAGGTGGTCCTTTCCCTGGTCTTGGGTAGTTGTCTGACACAGAAATGTTACTTAGTACTCAGTAAATACTCAGCGGGGACCCTCTGATAATCTTTGTGCATCTCTCTCCCTTTGTCTTTTGTTTTCTGGTTACCTTGGTCTCTGGATTTTCAGCTTCATGTGTTCAACTCAGAGTCAGCTGAGGTTTGCCTGGATTTCCCCTCTTTATGTAACAGCCTGGAAACTGTCTCAAGGCGAGCTAGAGATGGGAAACTGAGAGATGTTTCCCATCTCTCAAGATAACTGTTTGTCATCTCGATAACTGCCGTTTCATATTATTTTGTGTGGGTTTTCATTATGGTTCTGATTTTAATTTGGGTTGTTTCAGGCAAGAGGATAAAACAGGTTCCTGTTACTCTGTCTTTGCCAGAAGCAGAAGTTTGTTCTTAATTTTAACAACTCAAGATCATTTCTGTTGATAAGGCTAGTCAAGCAGACTAAAGGGCTAAAGAAAAGATATAACTATAGAAGAATGAAATACTAGGAAATTACTTGAAATGGTAACAAGAAATTCACTCCTCCAAATGGGGTTGTCTTTAAAAAGGCACACTTTAAACAAATGGAACAAGAATTGCCAATTGAAATTCAGGTTCCAGTTTAATAGCTCTGTAATTTCTTTATAATTTAGACAATTAATGGTGATAATAATTTTTTATACTTTGGTACTTTGTTTTTCTTATCTTCCTGTGTTCTCGTTCTTTTAAATCTTTGACTGGATATAATAAGAATCTATAATAGCAAGTTAAGCCATAAAAATAATGATCAACTTTTAGGGACAAATAAAAGGAGTTATGAAAGAACTGGCATTCTATATTTATCAGGTCCTGGATCTTTTGTCTGTAACTTTAGATGGTTTTGACTTTTTTCTTACCTTTCTACTTGATAGTCTTTATAAAATTGTCAGAAAACATGAGCTGGTAGTCCTTTTCAGCATTTTCATTGACCCAAGTTCTCTTTACTTCAGATTACTTTAGGAAGTTAATAATTTTTTATAGGTTCTTTTTCATAGATTCTCTGAATAATATTAACATATTTTTCTATGTTTTTTAATAGGTATAATTCTTAAGTTCTATGACCTGAGTTTTAATTACAGTACTATTATGTAGTTTCTTGGTTTTAAAGTCTTTCACGTATATACTTATTACAGACCTCACAGCGATTTTCTTCAGTCGATGAAGAAGCAAAGCTTCATAAGACTATGTCTCAAGGAGAGATTACTAAGTTGGCAGTGAGACAGAAGTCTTCAGATTCGGATATAAGGTATAAAGTATACCCTGAGAGTTAATAGGGATAATATAATTTTATTTTCTAATTCTCTATAGTTAAATACTGAGTCTCTTTTTAAAAGCATAATTGATAGAGAAGCTAGTTTTGAAATGTAACTGTTTTCAACAAATATTAAATACCTACTGTGTGTGTGACAAGCACATCAAATATATAAAATGAGCTTTATCTTTCTATACGTTTCGCAGTATGATTTGGGGGAAATCTTTAAATCGTATGACTAAGATTTTTTGATGTAAAAGAAAAGAAATTAGACTAGATGAAATTAAAAGTATTTTTCAGCTTTGAACTTAGATTCTATTCTGAATTAAGTGTCCTACAAATGGAACTGGAAAAGACTTTCAGGAAATAAATCTGTTCTCTCTAAGAGAGTACATGGAATTTTTATTTGTCAGATAAATACCTTTATCCCTTATTGTTATATAAGGCATTCAGGCCCTCATTGAGCACTTGAAGATACACGAAATCTGTCTGGTTCATAATCATATTAAAGACCTCTTCATTAATGACTACAGAGGCATCATTCAAGGTAACCCAAATCCAGAGCCATATTATCTTGGAGATCACATTTTGGCAAACCAGATAAGACATAATATGCAAACATACAGGTGGAGATAGCAGATTAAATATATAATAAATTAATTTCCACTTTCTTTTCCAAAATTGCTAAAATGACAAAACCTATACAGGACAAAAAACAACAGCAATGCAACAGGAGACAACATTAAGAAAACTGTGGAATCCAAAAAGTAAATAAATTTTAAATGTCTTGATAGGAGAAAGCTCTGAAAGAAGCATCAATCCTAGCAGAAAATAAGAGATTTATTCCTTGGAAAGGATAAACAGAAGATCTGCACTGGGAGGTTACCAGATACAGTTGAGAACTGGGGTACATACTTGGCACAGGGGATTTAGTGAATGTTTACATACTGAATGTTAAAACCTCCCAGTTTTTTTCAACTCAGATTCCACATTTCATATACCCCTATGAGCAGGTGGTTCAGGGAGTCTTTCGGAATTTTTGTCCCACCCTCTATGACAGACCTAGAGATATTGGTATCAGGCGTTTCCCTGCAAAACAAACCAACCAGATAACCGTACAAGGGAAACCACAGTTTGGAAGCCCCAACAATGCACATGAGAGCTTTCAAACAGCCTTTTTTTAAACCTTATTTTTGATCGCCACACATTTGAGGAAACATATGAAAGAAGCTAATGGATAAAATATAACTGGGAAAAAAACCTAATGGATAAAATACAACTTGAAGAAATAAGCTATACAGGGGGAAAAAAACTTTAAGACAAGTACAACTATCAGCACACTTTCTGCATACATAAATATAACTATATCCATGAAAGCAAAGTGTGTGAAAAGGGAACATTCATAATAAAAAGAGCTTTTGAAAATTAAAAATATAATCGCACAAAGAAACAACTCAGAAGAGTTAGAAAGAAAGTTGATGACTATCTCAGAAAGTTGAGCAAATAGCCGAAGAGATGAAAGAGACAAGGAAAGATAAAATTAGAGGAGCAGTTCTGGAGCTCCAGTGACCCAGTGATAGGAGCTCTGGAAAGACAGAACAAAGAAAACAGAGGGCAACAAATCATTAAAGTAATTTAAATAAATTTTATAGAACTAAAGGTTATAAGTTTCTAGATTGAAAAGGCCCACTGAGGGTCCAACATAATGTATAAAAATAGATCCGTGCCAAAAAACATGTCATTGTAAAATGATAGTGACAAAAGGAATCTCCAGTATGACAGGGAAAGTAGCTTTTCAAATGATAGTTGTACACCAAAGACTGAGGGAAACCATGCCAGATTGGAGCAGGTTAGAAGGCTCTGAGGGAGATTTCAAGAACACAAAACTGATGGAATGAATACCTTCTGTATTTGAACATGTTGAGAGGAGATATACACAAATAGGGAAACACTTGGAGGTGAATTGTATGTAGAAAAGTAAGCGAGTGTAAAACAAAACATTAACTCTAGAATAAAATAGGTTTTTCAGGGAACTCCATGCCTCAGTTATGAATATTTACATAATAAAAATAGTGAATATTACTAAAACAAAATGATGAATATTGATCTGACTATAATTATGATATGATTCTATTAGCGATATGTCTGTGTTTGTGGAAGGTATAGAACAGAAGTGGTGGAACATGCTTAATCATCCGTGATGACAAATATGATAGCAATATAAGTAGCATGACTATTAAAAGAACTAGTTTAAGTCAATTCAAAAGGTTTGCCCCTAGGGAGCAGAAAAGGAATGAAAATGGATGTATAAGTTTAATAATAAGCTTTAAAAAAGAACATGGGCTTCAAAACCATATAGACCTCATTTTAACTTCCAGTTCCATTAGCCCTCTGAGCCTCACTTTGCTCATGGTAAGGTAATTATACCTATTTATTAACGGTAGGCAATTAGTACTTAAGTTTTTCAGGAGTCAAAAGTTATATACAGATTTTCAACTGCTCAGGGGTTGACGCCTAGTAGATACTCAAATATTTTTTTGATTGACTCAATGAACATACGAAGGAACAAACTATGAACAAATAAGCCTCCTAGTATGGGATTAGAATACCTATATATTCTCAGTAAATGTGAGTTGTTGTCATTTTCTCAAGGTGGTTCCTTGATTTTTATGATAGGAGAGAGTATATAAGCACTAAGAATGAGGTAATATAGTACATAGCTGTGATTCTCAACTTTGTCACTCACTGGCTGTGTAACCTTGGGAAAGTTACCTAATGTTTAAGCCTCCAGTTTCTCACCTGTAAAATGGTTATCATAATTTGAAATACACTTGTTATGATTAAATAACATAATCCTATACCAGTACTTAGTACTGTTACTCAGCAAGATAACTTAGTAAGATAACTCAAGTAAGTGATGGCTTTTGTTAATTATTAATATTGATGATTCATGAATATAAGAATAACTGTAAAACCTTTATCAAAATGGTAAGTAGAAAGATTTAAAATTGTATCTGCATCATGATTACAACGGTGTAAAAACGGGCATGCTTATGGATAAAGACTGGAAGAAAATTACTAAAAAAAATGTAAACTAGTATGTTTTAGAGTGATGGCATATTAGTGATTTCTTTAAAAGTATTTTCTTTCTTGTTAAATTATTTGTACACTAAATCCAAAAATGAAGAGATACCAGTTTAGGAATTAGAAAACCTAAGTTGGAATCCTAGTTCCACTGCTTTGTAACCAGTTATTTTAGGGAATTATTTAATGTCTCTGAGTCATCTTCTGTATTTAAGACAAAGAAACTATTTACCTTTCAGATGAAGTTTAAATGCAAAATTGAAAGTTAAATATTTTTAAATTTATGTGTGAAGGTTAAATGAACTAATGCATGTGAAAGGTTTTTATATGGCTTATAGTGATGTGCAAGTATTATCACTGGGGATGCGCTGATTTCCATTTTTACCTTTTTTTAAAAAAATAGACCTCAGAGAGCTAGGATGAGATTCTGGGCCAAAGGAAAACAAGGGGAGAAGAAGACTACGAGAGTGAAACCTGCTGCCCAGTCGGAGGTTTCGGCACTCTTTGCTGGCTCAGATATGATTCCAACTCATCAGTTTCCAGATGGTAAAAATGGACAAAGGGTGGCATTTGTCTTCATAATTCCTGTTTACTTCTGAAAGTTTGCTATTGCTCTAGTATTTGTAATGGCACCCTGTGGCTAGATATTCTAATGAGATAGGATTGTTAAATTCTTCCTTAACTAAAAAGATAACTCTAAAATCACATTGTACCTATAATAGAAGTTCCAAGGAAATGTGGCATAAAACAGTGGAGCAATGACAACTTCAAGAATGGTTGTGATTTTCTATTGTTAACCTCGGTTTTCTAAAGTGTTGAAATATAGCCATTATGCACTCACTTAACAAATATGTATTATTAGTAAAAACTAGTAAGATAACAGCAGCTAATATTTGAGTGTTTACTACATACAAAGGCATTGATCTTCACAATAATTTTTTGAAGTTGGTGTGATTATTATTGATGAGAAAACTGAGGCACACAGAAATTATTTACTTATACATGTATAGCAGTTGGCAGAGCTGAGATTTGAATCCAGGAAATCTAGCACCAGATTCCACATTCTTAACCACTGTGGTCTGTATTCGGAATCTACCATATGTCAGTGCCTGGGACTTTATAATGGTTATAGTGGTTATTTTAACTTTCTAGGCATCAGTCATAACACAATTGAAAGTACCAACAGTTAGTTCATATGTTGAGAAAATGGACCTTTTTTTTTCTCTAATTACTCCCCACCCCCAACTTCCACCCCTGACCTATGGATGTTGCTGTTTCCCATTAAGAGCTGGATCTCTGAAGGCGAGGCGTTTTGCCCACGCACTTGGGGCCTGGTGCACCCGGGGTATGGTCCGTGGCTCCACCTGGGGTGTGAACCCAGGACCTTCTTCATGTAAAGCAGACGTGCTAACCACTACACTGTGGAGCCACCCAAAAAAACTTGCCTTTCTAAATGCTAGAATTACTAACTAACCACTGTTACTAATCCCACTCGTAGAGTTTCCCATTCTTCCCAAGCCATTTGCTCAAGCATGTATGAGAGTTTTTAATCACTATGTAAAGATGCTTAACTGTCTTCAACATCAGAAGTGGATATGTGATTTTGATTGTGTGAAATACCACTGGGTGGGTGAAATATGAGTATTGAATAAAACAGAAAGAGGTCCTAGGAAAAGATCTCTTAAAGATAGAACAGACCTAATTACAATAAGTAAACAAAACTTCTGGTATCTAGGATAAGATAAAGGGACAAGGAGGAAAGATCATCAAGCTTCATATAGGAGTAGATGGGTCAGAGGCACCTGTGTGTCAAAGGGAAAAAATGGTGGAAATATCGTTAGAGCCTTGTTTTTGTGTCTTGTGGCTTTGCTCCTATCAGTTGGCAAACTCAATAGATAAGACCAATAACAAATTGTGACTACTACAAGTTCAGTTTGGAAGATTTGAAGTTCCTTACCATTAAATTACTAAGAGGATCAGTTTCTTATATCTCATTTGGTTTAAAGTAATTATTGTAAATTAAAAAATTTTTTCACAGTTATATTCTCCAAGAAGGAAATGTAAACCTCTTTAGTTGAAACATATATTATTAGCAGACGTCATTATGTGTGTATTTCATAAGGATACATATATAAAAATTAGGATTGTAGCTTTTTATTCATCTTTGCGTAGAAATTTATTAAGGTAGCCCTTATTTTTAATGGTGAAATAGGATTATAGACAGTTTCTTTAGTAATCATTATTTTATTATAAGAATAATATCGACTTCGCTAAATTAAATTAGATCATTATATAACTAGGTTATATAATGGTATTAAAATCAGGTGATAACCAATATTAATGTACTTGTATCCTGTATCTTAATAATTTTATTCTGATTATCTGAGATTGGGTTTGTTTCAGTTCTTGCCTGAGGTGGAATTAAGCATTTAGAAGGAGGCTCCTTTTCTCCCCCCCCCCCATTATCAGATTTAGCTTTTACCATTGACAGGGGGTATGGTGACTACAAATGAGGGAAACTAACAGGTATGTGAAACAAGAAGGGGCCAACATTCTCGTCAAGCCCCAGATAGGGTTTTGGATAATCCAGTATAGTTCTAGATTATAATGGACTACATGGAATCCAGTTTTTCTGGTGTAAAAATTTGCAGAAAAAATGTGTTGTGCTTTCCAGTTTTATATACAAAGCCAGTTCATCCCAGGAATTCTCTGAGAAATTCAGTTATTTGGGAGATGGATAAGAAAATCCTAAATACAAAAGAGACTGAAGCAGAAGTGAGCCTAAACAGATTGCCAGGCTAACACCAGAAAATATTATTAAAGCATTCATGGCTTTAGCTCCTAATGAGGAAATACTAATTATCAAACTTCACTAATTTGTTGGACTTTTATATAGATGGATGTTCTTTCAAACAGATACAATAAAGCAATGACTGGGTTAACAATCAGCATTTAACATGCTAGTGTGATTGTAATACTCTTTGGGACTGAGGTTTTTGGGATCTGGGCTTCAAGTTCTACAAGACACTTCCATCTAGGTTTTCAGTATCAGACCTTAGCTGCTTGGGAGACATGATAGCATTTCCCATTGAAAAGTGATAACACTTAAGTAGATTTTCTGTACAAATGTGCAATCGGGATTTATTGCTTAACTGCCTGATGTCAAATATTAATGTTACTTTCCTTTTCAGATATTTACATGTGTTTCCTACAGTGACTCACTAAAGGAACTTAAAAAAAAGGATGTAGAGCTTTCAATATTTTTACTAAATTTCTTCTTTCTTTTTCTTTCTCTCTCTCCTTTATTGGGGGGTGGGGCACACAATTTTGAATTGTAGAATCAACTCGGTATCACTCAACACCTCCTTTGAGCCCAGAATTGCCTGGTAGTTCCCGGAAGGAGTTCAAAGAGAACAAAGAGCCTTCTCCAAAGGCAAAGCGCAAGCGAAGTGTGAAGATCAGCAGTGTGGCTTTGGAGTCTATGCATTGGCAAAATGACTCTGTCCAGATCATAGCAAGTGCCAGTGATTTAAAAAGCATGGATGAATTTCTTTTGAAAAAGGTACACTTTACATGTTGAGTTAGGCTCCTGAGCAGTTTTGACTATGTAATACTTGTATATATCAGGATATGGCCCCTCAAGAACTAGGTGACATATGCTTCAGGACATTAGATGGTTTACTCTTTGCCAGGAAGGTGCAAGTAATATTATGCCTTAAACTGAGTAGACAGGATTTAAGGTTTTAGGCTTTACTGTCAACTTCCATTTTACTCTATTACATATTCTGTATGAGAAGGTGAGGCTTATTATTGCACACTTGAAGTTGTTTTTCTGGTAGCAGAACTATAGAATCATAAATGTTAAAAGAGACATTAGAAATCACCTGGTAGAATAAAACTTTGGCTATCTAGATGTGCTTTTACCTGGTAATAGCAGTGGCTTACACTTTTAGGGCAGTGATTGTTGAAGAAATAGTATGTGTCCACTGTTGCATTCACCTCTTTTCAATTAGTTAATATAAAACCCTTTCTGTTTTCCCCAGATGAATGACCTAGATAGTGAAGACAGCAAGAAAGACACACTAGTGGACGTTGTATTTAAAAAAGCCCTGAAAGAATTTCGGCAGAATATCTTCAGCTTTTATTCATCTGCATTGGCGGTAAGTGGACAGTGTTAGAATAAATTCAGTAATTCAACCTATGAAAAATTTATCAATACTGTAGAATATAATACAGAGGACATGTAGAACTAGAGATTTCTCTAGTTCCTTGCTGTTGTCTCAGGGATGGGTAGGGAAAAGCATACTAACTGACCTCAGATTAATGGCTTCTTCGAATTTCTTTGAGTAGTTTTCTTTTTCCCTCCATGGGTATATTTTTATCTTATTAAGATATTGAATTTAGATATTCTGGATATGATTCTTTTTCACCCCAACGGCTCTCTACTATTTTGACTTTTCATAATCCTTTAGCTCTAGCTTCGATTTTTTATAAATGTGGACTTACACAATTTTTTCCAGTGGAATTGTTCACTGATTTCTACATCAGTTTATATCACTTTCAAATTTACTTTGTACTTTCCTATATTGGTTGTGTTTTAGAAAATTTATTTTTGATGCTAAGGTGTATAATAATTAATGCTTGATCTATAGAATTTTTATTAGTATCTATGAATTATATTTATCCTATAAAATAATAATTTGTATTTAATTGGGTTTCCTTTGTTCAATTTATAATTCATTGTGAAAGTGAAACAGGAAAACTTTCTTTTTTAAAATTAATTTATTTTTTATGGTGACACTTTTAACGAAATCAATAATTTCAGCTGTACACTTTAACAGTAAGGCATATGTATATTTACACTGTGAGTTCACCTCTCATAATTAGATTTCTTTCTGTCACCACATATTGACCCCCTTACCTCACCTACCTCCCCCTACTCCCTCCCCGCTACCCTCTGGTAACTTCTAGTCATTGTCCATGTCCATGAGTCTCTGTTGTTTCTCCTGCTGACTTGTACTTTTTAGGTTTATTCTCACATATGAATGATTCATGTGATTTTCAACTTTTTCTGTCTGGCTTATTTCGCTTAGCATGATTATCTCGGGTCAATCCATGTTGTCACAAATGCAGTATTTCATCTCTTCTTATGGCTGAGTAATATTCCATTGTATATATATATGTACCACAGCTTCTTTAGGAAAACTTTCTTGTATCTTCTACTTTTCATGCTCAGTATAAGATTTTTTACCTTTAATAATTGGAAACCATATGGTCTGAAAGAGCAGGAATTTCAAGACCATAATGAAGTAGTAATCAGGCCATGCAAATGATTAAGTTTGGGTAGGGACAATGTCAGCCATTATTTCTTAAGCCTGACCAACTACGTATGCTCATTCTTTCTCTGCTTCCTACCTATATTTCCTAGATGAGGATTCAGCGTTGTCAGATGTTCCAGTACACTTTAAATTCATAGGAAGAGCTAACATTATGAGGCAGAGCTTAATATTAGTTTTCTAACCATGTATCAAAAAATTTCAACTTCTAATTCTGAGGAGATGAAAGAAAAATAAGTTCTAAATATATACAACACTTTTTTGGTCACCTGAAGTCTTTTTTTTTTTCCTTCTATAAAGATTCCAGATTCATTTAAATAGTTAAAAGGCATTTCACGTAGATTCCTTTGCAAGTAATATTGTTACTGTAGGCATGCCACTCTTCTATGGAAAATAAAGACAGTTACTTGCTGTATCATTAGGCAAAGATTCACCAATTCATTCTTTTCTCCCCCTTTTTTTTTAAATTAAAATTTTTGGTGACATTGGTTAATAGGATTATATAAGTTTCAAGTGTATAATATAATACATCATCTGTATATTACATTGTGTGCTCGCCCATCACCCAAAGTTTAGTTTTCTTCTGTCAGCACATATTTGATCTCTTTTACTCTCTTCAGTCACTCCTCACACTACTTCCCTTCTGATAACCACCATACTGTTGTATGTGTCAGTGAGTTTTTTGATTATTTGTTGTTTTCTGTTTTATATCCCACATGAGTGAAATTATTTGATTCTTCTCTTTTTCCATCGACTTACTTCACTTAGCATAGTACTCTCAAGATCTATCCACAAATGGCAGTATTTCATCTTTTCTTATAGCTGAGTAGTATTCCATTATATGTATGTACCACAGCTTCTTTGTCCATCATCCATCGAAGGACACTTGGATTGTTTTTTCTATGTCTTGGCCACTGTGAATAGTGCTGCAGTGAACATAGGGGTACATATATCTTCATGATTAATGTTTACAAATTGTTTTGGGTAGATACCCAGAAGAGGGATTGCTGGGTCATATGGTAGCCCTGTTCTTAATGTTTTGAGGAAATGCCATACTGTTCTATAGTGGCTGTACCAATTTACATTCCCACCAGTAGTGAATGGGCTTCTTTTTTCTCCATATCTTCTCCATCACTTATTATTCTTGTCTTGTTGATAACAGCCATTTCTAACAGGAGTTGGTACCTCATTGTGGTTTATATTTGCATTTCCTTTATAAGCTAGTGAAGTGAGCATCTTCTTTTATCTGTTGGCCATTTGTATGTCTTCTTGGAAAAGTATCTGTTCAGGTCCTCTGCTCATTTTTTCATTGGATTGTTTTTTTGTTGTTGAGTTGTAAGTTCTTTATATATTTTGGATATTAGCCCATTATCAGAGGTTCGCAGATATCTTCTCCCGTTCAGTTGATTGCCTTTTTTGTTGTTTTCTTTTGCTGTGCGTGCAGAAGCTTTTAAGTTTGATATAGTTCCATTCGTTATTTTGCTTTTACTTCCCTCACTTTTTGGGTCAAATTCATAAAATCTTTCAGGTCTTATATTTAGGTCTTTAATAACCACCATACTGTTGAGTTAATTTTTGTGTATGTGTCAAATAGCAGTCTAACAAGTTTCATTCTTTTGCAAGTAGCTTTCCAATTTTCCCAGCACCATTTATTGAAGAGGCTTTCTTTTCTCTGTTGTATGTTTTGACTCCTTTGTTGAAAATTAGTAGCCCATTACATTGGATTTATTTTGGGGCTCTCAACTCTGTTCCGTTGGTCTGTGTATTTGTTTTTCTACAGTTACCAAGCTGTTTTGATTATTGTCACTTTGTGTATAATTTGAAGTCAGGGAATGTGGTACCTCTAGCTTTGTCTTTTTTCCTCAGGATTTTTTTAGCTATTGTGGTCTTTTTTGGTTTCATACAAATTTGATGAGTTTTTTGTTCTAGTTCTTAGAGAAATGCCATTGGGATTGCATTAAATCTGTATATTGCTTTGGTAATATGACCATTTTAACTATGTTGATTCTTCCAAAACATGAACATAGAATATCTTTCCATTTTTTGTCTTCACATTGTAAAAATAGTATCTTGTAGTTTCAGCGTTTAGGTCCTTCATACCCTTTGTTAGGTTTATTCCTTGGCATTTTATTTTTTTGTTGCAATTACAAATGGAACTATTTTTTTAATTTTCTGAAATTTCATTGTTAGAATATAGGAATGCTGTGGATTTTTGTACCCTGATTTTTGTGTACTGCAACTTTACTGTGTTTGTTTATTGTTTCTAATAGGTTTTTGGTGGAGTCTTTAGGGTTTCTATATAAAGAAACATGTCATCTGCAGAAAGTGACAGTTTTACTTCTCTGTTCAGAATTGGGATCTTTTATTTCTTTCTCTTGCCTAATTGTTCTGGCTAGGACTTCAAGTACTGTGTTGAATAACAGTGGTGAGAGTAGGCATCCTTGTCTTATTCCTGATCTTAAGGAGAAGCTTTCAGTTTTCACCATTCAGTATGATATCAGCTGAGGATTTTTCATATATGGCCTTTATTGTGTTGAGGTACTTTCCTGCTATACCCACTCTATTGAGTGTTTTAATCATAAATGGATGTTGTATCTTCTCATGCTTTTTATGCATCTGTTGATATGATCATATGATTTTTATCCTCTATTTGTTAATATGGTCTGTCACATTGATCAATTTGTGTGTGTTGAATCATCCTTGTGTCTCTGGAATGAACCTCACTTGATTGTGATATATTATCTTCTTAATGTATTATACTTGACTTGATCATAATTTGTTTAGGATTTTTGTATCTATATTTAGCAGCACAATTTTTCTGTAATTTTCATTTTCTGTGTTATTCTTGCCAAGTTTTGGTATCAGGGTAATGTTGGCCTCATAAAATGAGTAAGAAAGTATTACATCTTCAGGTTTTTGGAAGAGTTTGAGAAGGATAGGTATAAACTCTTCTTTGACTGTTTGGTGGAATTCGTTTGTGAAGCCTTTTGGTCTTGGACTTATACTTTTTGAGAGGTTTTTGATAGCTGTTTAAATTCCCTTACTGTAGGTTGGTCTATTTATATTTTCCAGTTTTTAATGATTCTGTCTAGGAAGGTCATATATTTAAAGAACTTGTCCATTTCTTTTAGGTTATCTAATTTGGTGACGTATAGACTTTTAGTATTCTTGTATTGTCGTGTGTGTTTATGTGATGTCTGTTTAACTCCCTCTTTCATTTCTGATTTTATTTGAATCTTTTCTCTTTTTTTCTTAGTGAGTCTAGCAGGGGTTTGTCAATTTTATTAAGCTTTGCAAAGAACCAGCTTTTTGTTGCCTTAATTTTTTCTGTTCTTTTTGTTCTCTATTTTGTTTAATTTTGCCCTAATTTTTTATTCCTTCTACTGACTTTGGGCTTTGTTTGTTATTCTTTTTCTAGTTCTTTAAGGTGAAATGTTAGGTTATTTATTTGAGATTTTTCTCATTCTTTGAGGTAGGCCAGTTAATGATATAAACTTCCATCTAATTTCTACTTTTGTTATATCACCCAAATTTTGATAGGTCATATTATCATTCCTATATATCTCTATGTATCTTTTGGTCTCTATTTCTTCTTTGATCCAGTCATTGTTTAGTCGCATGTTGTTTAATCTCCACATTTTTGTAGTTTTTCCTGTTTTCTTTTGCAGTCAATTTCCAATTTCAAAGCATTGTGGTCAGAGAATATGGTTGGTATGATTTCAGTCTTCTTAAATTTCTTGAGGCTAGCTTTGCGTCCTAACATATGATCTGTCCTTGAGAATGTTCTATGTTTGCAAGAGAGAAATGTATATTCTGGTGTTCTGGGATGAAAAAAAAATCTGTAAATACTAGTTATGTCCATTTAGTCTAATGTGCCATTTAAGGCAGATATTTTCCTATTGATTTTCTCTTTGGATGATCTGTGTATAGCTATCAATGGGGTATTTAAATTCCCTACTATAATTGTGTTTTTGTCAGTTTCTCCTTTTAGTTCTGTTAATAGTTGCTTTATATATTTTGGTGCTCCCAAGTTAGGTGCATATATATGATAAGTTTTATGTCTTCTTCATGTATTGTCCCCTTTATCATTATAAAATGTCCATCTTTGTCTCTTGCTACCTTTTTTATTTTGAAATTTATTTTGTTAGGTATAAGTGTGGCTACACCTGCTTTTCTCTGGATGCCATTTGCTTGGAGTATCATTTTCTGTCCTTACAGCTGGGATGTGTCTCCTGAAAGCATATAATTGAATTTTGTTTTTTGATCCAACTTCTTACTTACTCTGCCTTTTAATTGATGAGTTCAGTCCACTTACATTTAGAGTTATTATTGATGTATGAGGATTTCCTATAGCTGTTTTATTTTTTATTTTCTGGTAGCTCAATGTCTCCATGTTTCTTTTCCCTTTTATTTCTGTGTATTTTTTAGTTTGGTGATATTCTATGATTTTCTCCTCGTATCCTCTTTTTTTAATGCATGCACTTCATTTCTAGATTTGTGTGTGTGTTTACTTTTTTTTATGCAAAAGAAAGTTTCGTATATACAGTAGCCTTTTTTTCCTGATTGCATCTTACCTCCATTTCCTGTGCAAGTTGTCTTTTACTCTTCCTTTTATTTTTTTGTTGTTAAAAATTATCCCTTTTTATGCTGTGAGTTCATTTTCTTTTTTTATGTTTTCACCTCTTTTAACTTCTATATTTAAGTATTCGATACCATATTCTGAACAAGGGTTGCAGTTTCCTGCTTCTGTCTGTCTGTCATCTTGCTCATAGTTTTGTGTCTTTCTGTCTTTTTGTTTCAGATAGAAGAACATCCTTCAGGTATTTTCTATAATGCAGCTTTTGTGTTTGTAAATTCCCTCAGTTTCTGTATGTCCAGAAAAGGTTTTTTATCTCCTTCATACCTAAAGGATAACTTTTCTGGACTTTTATTCTTGACTGGTGATTTCTCTCTTTTAATAATTTGAATATTTGATTCCACTCTTTCCTAGCTTGTAGGGTTTCTGCTAAAAAAAAAAAAATCCAATGATAATGTAATGGGATTTCCTTTATAGGTTACTGTCTTCTTTTCTCTGGCTTCCTTGAGAATTTTCTTTGTTAATTTTTGATAGTTTTAATATAATGTGCCTTGGAGAATACCTTTTTGGATTGAGATAATTAGGTATTCTGTTAGCTTCTTTTATTCAAGGATTCAGGTCTTTCCAAAGGTTTAGAAAGTTTTCATAAATTCTCTAAATAGGCTCTCTCTTCCCTTCTCTCTCTCTCTTTTTCTTTCTGGTGTACCCATCATTTCTGATAGAGTCAAATAGTCCTTGTAGAGTTCCTTCCTTCCTTCCTTCCTTCCTTCCTTCCTTCCTTCCTTCCTTCCTTCCTTCCTTCTTCCTTCCTCCCTCCTCCTCCTCCCTCCCTCCCTCCCTCTCTCTCTCTCTCTCTCCTCCCTCCCTCCCTCCCTCCCTTTCTCCCTCCCTCCGTCCCTCCCTCCCTTCCTTCCTTCCTTCCTCCCTCTCTCCTTCCCTCCTTCCCTCCTTCCCTCTCTCCCTCCCTCTCTCTCTTTCTTTCTTTCCTTTTTCTTTCTCTCATTCTTTCTTTCTTTTCTTTCCTCCTCTTCTCTTTCTCTCTTTTCACTCTCAGTTCTCTCTCTTTTCCACTAGAGTCATTTCTAGATTTCTGTCTTTTGTGTCACTAATTCTTTCCTGCATCTGATCTGCTCTAAGATTGCTAGTTCATTCTTCATCTCTTTTATTCTAGAGTTTTTCAACTCTAGAATTTGTGTGGTTCTTTTTTATAGTTTCAGTGTTTTTGGTGAACTACTGCTGTTTTTTCATTTTTTATCTGAGTTCGTTGATTTGCCTTTCTGAGTTTTCTTGTATCTTGTTGATTTTCTTCAGAACTGCACTTGAATTCTCTGTGATTTAAATCGCATATTTTGATGCCTTTAAGTTTATTTTATAGAGATTTTTAATTTTCTTTCTGAATTCCCTTGTTATCTTGGTTAGTCATTGTACTTGATAGATTATTTCTCTGCCTGACATTTGTATAAAGGAAAGCTGCTTTTAAAAAGAATTTTAGTTGATAAGTAGAAGTTTTTCTTTTGTTTTCCAGTAGGTAACACAGAATTACAAGTTTTTTAAAATTAAATATTCTTTATTACTTAAACTAGTTTCCTCCCCCTTTTTAATTCCTCCCCGCCCCATC
The DNA here is from genome assembly GCA_003508835.1 of Eonycteris spelaea. Lineage (NCBI taxonomy): Eukaryota > Metazoa > Chordata > Mammalia > Chiroptera > Pteropodidae > Eonycteris > Eonycteris spelaea. The sequence goes on along the minus strand of PUFA01000103.1, from coordinate 2,424,827 downwards.
TCCACACCCAACCCATGGATGTTGCCACTTTCCCCCAAGAACTGGATCCCTAAAGGCAGGGTGTCTCCCCCCACAGGCTCGCGGTGTGCACCTGAGGCCTGGCACACCCAGGGCCTGGCATCCCCTGCACATGGTCCATGCCACCTGGGGCATGAACCCAGGACCTTCTATGTGCAAAGCAGACATGCTAACCACTACACTAGGGAGCCACCTCAGAATTACAAGTTTTTAATTTTCTCTTATTTGCATTGCTGGGGCTTCCGGGATCTCTGTGGGGTGGTGTCTCCTTGGCAGTAGAAATGCTCAGTATTCCCCAGGAGGTGAGCATTCCCTTTATGACTCCAACAGTCACCTTGGTCTCAGTCTTGTGGTCCCATTCCCGATGTTTGGAAAGGAGGGTGTGCTATGGGTCTTCTGTGTGTTCCTGGCAATGGCTTCCTGTTTTCAGAAGCTGCAGGCAGGGCTGCTCTGAGTTGATCTAGCTGTTTCTACTAGGCTGCACCTAGGTGGGTGGGAGATGGATGGGCAAAGGGGAAGAGGGTTCCTGCGTTTGCAGTTCTTCTCTTCCTTGTAGGTTTAGTCACAGACCAAATAGGCTGGAAAGATTTTTTTTTAGCCCTTTTGCAGTCTGCCGAGTTTTTGCTTCCCAGCAGGGTTTCACAGTGCTGCATTATTTTGCACTATTTCACTGCCCTGGACCTAATCTCAATGGGTGCCAGCACCCAGACCCAGTTGCTATCTCTGCCCTTCCCTCTCTGTGGTCTGATCTGGTCTGCTCAGTGGGGGTTGCACTCCAGCCCTTCACTACTCTTCCATTTGCTGGGGCCATAGCAAGAGGGAGGTTGTGCCTGGTTTCTGTCTCTGTCCTTCTACCTCCTATCTCCGCTGTTTGCTTGGATATGCCTACCTTCTGATGTCTCTGCACCATGTCGTAGACATGTTTGTGTGTTGAGTAGGGAATCCTTTGTTGTCCAACTTGTTGTAACTTCAAGGGGAGAGACTTGGAGGTCTTCTCAAACCACCATGCTGCTGACTTCACTGTTTCAATTTTAGAGTGGAACTATCTAAGCAGGGTTCAGTTCTGGGGAGATAAGTAATTAAGAGGGATACAAATAATCTTTACAGCTAAATATAGTTAAAAAGCCAGACTTATGGGAGAAATTCCCAGCACTTTGTCTTTAATTTTAAAATACTGTTGGTGTTTTACTAAAATGTAGCAAGTATTACTCTGCAGACATTTATTATTCTGAATACTACCCATTGCAAGTTGAATCAATATTTTATATTTAAATAGTTTCATAAAACCTTACATTTCTTCATTTATTATTAGGTAGATGATGGGAAAAGCATACGGTATAAAGACCTCTATGCACTATTTGAGCAGATTCTGGAGAAGACCATGAGGCTTGAGCAGCGTGATTGGAGTGAATCTCCAGTTAGAGTTTGGGTCAACACTTTTAAAGTGTTTTTAGATGAGTATATGAATGAATTCAAGACTTTGGATTGTATACCCACCAAGGTAAATATGGTAAATTTTGATTTCTAAAAAGATTTAATTATGAACTCTTTTTAAGAGTCTGTTTAGGACATCTGGTATTTGAGGAAAAAATTGCAGTGAACATGTCAACTTAACATTACTTAAGATTTAACTAAGTCCATTCTGCCTTGTAAGTTCATCAGACCATATTGTTTAAACGTTCTGAAATTAATACATTCTTCACTGAGGTGAAATATAATGTGCCTTCAAGATTATACCCTCAGCTTGATAGAGGCCAGCATGTGAATTTCCTTTTGTAAAACAGTTTTTAAAGACGTAAATCCCTGTATCAGCTAGTGACTTTATGTGAGGACTGACAAATTATATTTCTCCTTGAATTAGGTTTTAGGAAAATGTGTGTTCCTGGAAATCTTTATAACAATAATAGTAACCTTTATTTATTGAGTGCCAGGAATTGTATATACTAGGTGTTTGATATTTTATTTAATTTTTGCTTCAGCACTATTAAATAACTATTATGAAAGCCATATTATAGAATATATAACAGGCCTTAAAGTTATCAATATGTTTCCTTTAAGTACCCCAGCTAAAATCATTAGCTATCTAATTATTAGGTATTAAGAATACTGTTAATCTTTTTTGTTGATTATGTTTCATTTTAAATTATTCTAATTTATATATATTTAGATTTACAAACCATCTTCAGTCATATTTGAAGTAGTCAGATATAAATAAATTCTTCAAAATTCTTCTGTTCTAGATTTAGGTTTAAGGTCTTTATGTTATGCAGAAGAAGATTCTTACAAGGATTAGACTGCCTTTGTTTATAATTTTAAAAGGTTAGGCTTAGATTGTTCTGTTTTATGATTATTAGGAAATGTCATATGTCAAAGAGGTTTTCCATGTCCCAAATGATAGCTTTTTATATTTAGCTCTGAGATAGAGAGTTTTCTGGAGCCAAAATATGGGAAGTGCAATCTTTAAAATTAATAATTATTTACTTAATGATTAAAATAAAAGTCATCATTTAAATTAATATGGTGTGGCTTCTAGACAGAACTGAGGTTTAAAAAGATAGTCTCTGAAGTATCCTTTCATTCTACTTTTATGAGCACTGTGTTTTACCAAACTTGAAAATTTCTCACATTTGCTTACCAGCACTTCATGTTTACTATTGAGTAATAAAGAACTGCTGACTCTGTTACCTTTTAAGCAAAAATCTCAGCATTTGTGGAGAAGAAAGTTTGTTAGTTTTTGTTATATCACAACTTCTATATTTCTTTCTCACCAGGTACCAAAAACAGAAAGAAAGAAAAGAAGGAAAAAAGAAACTGATTTAGTAAGTCATATCGTTTTTTATGTTAAAAGTAATTTTAGACCAGCAGTCTGAAGTATATCATACAATATTTCTGTGGATATATTTAAGGAATAAGTTTATCAGCTGCCTAGAGTGTAATCATTTATGCCTTTACAAAAATTTAGAATGACAAATGTGTCTTGAATTTTGTAACTTGACTTGTTATCAATGGCCGCTTCCTAAAATGGCTGACTTCTGGCCTACAACACTGTAAGATAATGGGTGTTATTTTAAGCTGTGAAGTTTATGGTAATTTGTTAAAATAGCAATAGAAAATATACAATAGCTGTGTATATATATGTTTTACAGCTTTCTAATTTCCTTGCAGGACTATTGGGTTGTTTCTTGTTTTCTGCTGTTACACACAATTATGGCACAATAAAGGAGAGAGAGAGAGAGAGAGAGAGAGAGAGAGAGAGAGAGAGAGAGAGAGAGAGAGTGTGTGTGTGTGTGTGTGTGTGTGTGTGTGTGTTTGTAGTAGAAAGAGATTCCTAGAGTGGAATTAGATAAATACTGGGTCATAGGTAAAATGCATATGTTATTGATATATATTGCTTCATTTCTCTCCAGGGCTATTCTCATTTTTTAGTTTCAACATTAATAAAATGGGTTGTTAGAATTTTCCAGTCTTATACATAAGGAATATTGTATCTTCCTCTAGTTTTAATTTGCTTTTCTCTTATAATCAATGAGTTAATCTCTTCTTATGCTTAAGTACCATTTGCATTTTTCCTCATAGCCTGTATTCATTGACAATATTGCTTTTGAGGCTTTGGTCTTTTCTTTCTCAATTTCTAGAAATTTCATGTGTAGGGGAGATTACCTTTTGTCTGGGACATAAGTCAACTATGTTTCCCAGTTTGTCAGGTTTTTTTTTTGACATGCTTTTTGATGTTATTTGCTGTATAGAAGAATTTTACTTTTATGAAATTAGATTTACCAGTCTTTCGTAGGTTCTGAATTTGGTGTCACAGTTAGACTTTCCTCTACCTAAAGAATAAAAAGAAATTCTCAATTTTTTTCTTCTAAAACTTTAATGGTCACATTTTTTACATTTAAATTCTGATCTTTATGGTATTTATTCTGGTATATAGTATGAGATACGAGTCTAATTTTACTTCATCCCAAATCCAACATCATGTATTTAAAAGTCCATCTTTACCCATCTATTTTAAGGTGTTACCCTTTTTATATTCTAAATTCCCCTTTTTGCTTGGATCTTTTTTATCCTGTTCCATTAGTTATCTGAATATTCATGAGCCAATTCCACACTACTTTAATTATTGAGCTTTTATTATGTGTAATAATTGATAGGGCTAAGTCCTCTATAATTACTTTTCTTTTTTAGAACTCTTCTATTTTTACCCATTCTTCCATATGAACTTTGAACTCAGTTGTCTAATTTGAGGAGGGAAGAATCTGCTAGAACTTCTTCTTAGGTGATCTTATATTTATAAATTAACAAAGAAGTGCCATCTTTATGATTTTGAATCTTTTCATCTTTTCAGGTCTATTTTTGTGTCCTTCATTAAGGTTTTAAATTTTCATATATAGATTTTTATTATTTTATATATGTTACTGTATCTCAGGATAGATAATCATTAGAGTTAATAGTTTTGTGTATATCTTTCTATACTTTCTACTTACATAAACTCTAATCTGGTGGTTCTCAAAGTGTGATATGCAGAACATTTTTAGGGATTTTGCAAGATCAGAAATATTTTCATGATAATAACATTATTTTTCCTTTTTCACTGAGTTGACATAAAAGCAGTCATAGGTAAAACTGCTGACAGCTTAGCACAAATACAAAGCATTTGTTCCAAATGGGAATGGGAAATATGTAAATGATGGTTGTCTCAAAAAAAAAAAATAACATGTACAATTAAATAGTTAACTGATCTGGCCTTTAAAAAATTATGACAAAATCTATGTAAGATAAAATTCACCATTTTAACCATTTAGCGTGGTTTAGTATACAGTCATGTGCCACATAGAGAAATTTCAGTCAGTCATAACCACATATACAATGGTGGTCCCATAAGATTGTAATGGAGGTGAAAATTTCCTATCACCTAGTAACATTATAGCCTTCATAATGTCATAGTGCAACCCTTTACTCACATGTTTGTGGTGATGCAGGTGTGAACACACCTACTGTACTGCCAGTTGTATAAAACTGTAACACATACAATTGTGTACAGTATACAATACTTGATAAGATCATAAACAACTGTACTGATTTATGTATTGACTGTGTTCTTTATTGTTATTTTATTCTCTCTACTTATACAGAAAAACCCCTGTAAAACAGTATGCCATGCCTCATCCTGTATTTACTGCATCCCTTGATTGCATCATTTTCTGTTGAGGTTAATTTAATCTCATTGTTTTATAAATTTAGTGTAGCCTAATTTTACAGTGTTTATAAAGTTTACTGTAGTGTACAATAATGTCCTAGGTCTTGACATTCACTCACTACTCTCAGTCACTGACTCACTTACTGCAACTTCTATCTAGTACAGCAAGCTCCAGTCATAGTAATTGCCCTATATAGGTATACCATTTTTTATCTGTTATTTTTACTGTACCTTTTTTGTGTTTATATATATTTATATACATAAATACTTAACACTGTGTTACAGTTGCTACAGTATTCAGTATAGTAACATGCTGTATAGATTTGTAGCCTAGGAGCAATAGGCTATATCATATAGCCTAGATATGTAATAGACTATACTATTTAGGTTTGTGTAAGTGTTCACTATGATGTTCACACAACAAAATAATCACCTAACAGTACATTTCTCAGAACATATCCCTATCTTGAGCAGCATATGACTGTATTCACTACATTGGGCAGCTATCACCACTATATAATTACAGAACATTTTCATCACTCCCAAAAGAAACTCCATACTCATTGAGCATTCACTCCTCATTCTTTTTCCTCCCAGTCCTAAAAATTACTAATTTACTTTTCATTTCTATGGATTTGCCTATTAAGGACATTTCGTATTGATAAAAAAAAAAATTTATACAATATTGGCCTTTAGTGTCTATCTTCTTTCATTTACCATGTTTTCAAGGTTCATCCATGTTGAAGCATATATGGTACTTCATTTCTTCTATAGCCAAATAATATTGCAGTGTATAGATATACTATATTTTGTTTATCCATTCATCAGTTTACAGACTTTTGGGGTTTTTTTTGGCTATTACGAGTAATGCTACTATGAATATCAGTATACAAGTTTTTAAGTCAACATGTGTCTCTAAGCCACATTTTCATAGAAATCACTTTTACTTTATTAACAAGCTACACTTATTTAGATTTTGGTATTTGGCAGATATTTTTTCTGAAAATTAACCAAATGACCCTGTTACTTCAAAGATAACACTTAACAATATTTATTACAGTGGTAAAGTTTGAGCTTTCAAGCAAAAATTAGAATTGTGGAAAACAGCCACTGTGAGTGTGACAACTTTCCAGTTAAGAATTTTCTGATGAGATTGGTGGCAATATGAAGGAATTTGACTTTTTGATAGTGTAAAATATGTCAACATTTTGGAAGGGCTACACAACTCTGTTAGGGAACCAGTATTCTCCAAATGACCAATGTGTAATACTATAAAATCATGTATAGGTAAAATGTCCATTTAAAGTGCAAGATAAACCAAAAGGTTTTTAAAAAGAGCTTTGTTGAGGTAGATTTACTTACAATGTAATTTATCACTTCTGAGTGGATAGTTCAGTGATTTTCAGTGTATTTATACAGTTGTAACTTTACCTCAATCGAGTTTTAGAACATTTACATTACTCCAGGAGAATTTTTTGTGTGCCAGTTTGCAGTCATTACCCTTTACCTTTCCCAGCCCCAGGCAACTACTAATCTACTTTTGTTTTTATGTTTTTGCACTTTCTGGACACTTCATATGAGTAGAATTATAGAACGTGTGGTCTTTTGCATATGCTGCTTAGCATAATGTTTTTATGGTCTCATTCATTATAGCTATTAATGTGTTTGTAGCATTGCTTTCTGATTTTCATGTAAGTTCATCTTGTTTCTCTACTAGATTGTTAACTTTTTGAAAGTAGGGAACATATATTTTACTTCCATTTTATTTCTTTTAAAAGATCATAATTTTCCCCTTGGAATAAGTGCTTAATAAAGACTTAACAAGAGACTGAAGGATTTTCCCTTGGATGACCAACGTTTACTGTGTTGGCTTTAACATAAATAGCAATATTGTTTTTCATTCAGGTGGAAGAGCACAATGGTCACATCTTTAAGGCCACCCAGTATAGCATCCCTACATATTGTGAGTACTGTTCTTCATTGATATGGATAATGGACAGAGCTTCTGTTTGCAAATGTAAGTATAAGAGATCTTCGAGGAATTTTTTTGTTAACCACTTGACCTTTCTATTTCCCTGAGTTTTCTGATATATTCTTTAACATAGAGGAAAAATTCACATTTTCTGATACTTTAACCTCATCTCTCTTTCACTTATTCTCTGTAGCCAAACCAGATATTTTGGTGTTCTTGGTCACTATACTTTTAGTTCACTCTATCTGACATGCTCTTCTCCCAGATGTTAGTAAGACTCACTATTTCAGTTAATTCATGTCTGTACTCAAATGTTACCTCTTAGAGAGCTCTTTCCTCTCTTACCTAAAATGCCTCCCTGTCCCCCAGTTTTCTGTCCCCTTACTCAGCTTTAAAAATCTTTATACCACTTATCACCACCCAGAATTAAGTATTCATTTGTTTTCTTGTTTATCAGTTTGTCCCATTAGAGTGTATGCTATATAAGGTCAGGAAACTTATCTGTCTCTTCTGTATCCACCAGTGCCTAGAACAGTTCTGGCGTATTGTAAGTTTTAATAAATATTTGTTGGGTAGATGGACCTATATATTAATGGATTAATTAATGAATGAATTCTTAGATTATAACCAAACAGATGCTTTGATACTTTTTTTCTACTGTAATCCTTTCATCAGAATATATAAATCCTAGAATGTGAGTAGAGACTTTTTGTGAATCAGCTTGGTTCTAGATTACAGAGGACCATTAGCTTCCATTCCTGTTTCTCCATGCATTTACTCTGGTGCTTTTAGTAATACTGTTAGGGTTTATTTATTAGTGAGCTAGAATTGAATGAAAGAAATATTAAGAAGAGCTGGATCTAGTATGGCAACAAGGATAAAAGTCATTTTCACCAAAGCAAAATCACCACTATTGCTGGATATGTTCACTCTTTCTGTGGTTCAATAATTGTTCTCCTTTTGATTTATTATAAGTAGTTTAAAAACTTAGAGTGGAATAAGAACTAGTTTGCCATGTTTTTGACTGTTTAATTTGAATCTGATTTCTGTTGGTTTGGTATAATCTATGATTTGAGACTTGAGACTGAAAAATGTGAAGAATATGCTTTTTTATGACTTGGGTGGGTTTGGTTTGATTTCTTAGTAGAATTATTAACTTTCATTGCTATTATACTAGTAATTTCACCAGTATAATTTTATAGCCTCCTCTACTTGATCTTGGCCTTAAAAACCCCACAAGTTACACTATAGAAGGCAAAAGATACTCAGGTCTTGATATACAGGAGCCAGAGCTCATATAGCAAAATGACACAGGCCAAGTGTGTTCTCAGTATCTTCCCCTCAGTATATCTCTTTCCAACTATTAGCTGCCTAGACACCCTGTTATCTCCTGTTTTAAGAAATTATTTTGCTCTGAACTTTTTCTTAACCTCATCTTCCCTGTCACAAATGATATTCTTTATGTTCTAGTTCTTGAGAGCTCTATTCTGAACCTTCTAATATAATAAGTAAGGTCTTTCCTATCTCTTAATGTGCTCTCCAGTTTCTTCTTATTTCAGTAAGGATCTTTGGCAATAATGCCTTCTTTACCCATCAGAATGATTCCTAGTAGGTATTTCTGGCATTTTAGCAGATTGTAGAGCAGGTAAGTGAGGGGAACATGAACACTAATTTGTGAATCAGATCACAAAGATAGGTAAACATTCTGCTGGAATATGGCAGAGGCAGGGAAGAAGGACAGTCAGTCTTAAAAGAATGAAAAAACTTTTTTATAGACATTAGTTAGATATTTAGGCATGTTTTCAACTTCATATTTCCAAGTAGAATGGGTTAAATAAATTAATTAAATTTAAAAAAAGGATTGGTTAGATTTTTTTTTCATTCTAATACCATGCAAAGTTGTGTATGTATTATATCAATCTCAGATTTAAAGAAAAAATTAAATCCAAAATAAACTTGTGAACTTAAGTTCTTGTCATTGATTTACAGATTTCTAAAAATTCTGCATTCTTAACCTGTTTTTCAGTATGCAAGTATGCATGCCATAAGAAGTGCTGTCTGAAAACCACAGCCAAGTGCTCTAAAAAGGTAAGTTATCACCTACAAGTAGTAATTGACAGATCTGTTGGTCTTTTGTGTTTCATGGAAAGAAATCAAGGCCTCTTGATAACTTTACAGAGCAGTGGTTTTCAAACTTTTGACCACAGATCACAATAAGAAATACATTTTATGTCATGCTCCAGCATACATATGTAGAGGGATGTGTATATATTAACTGAATTGATTGTCCTAGAACTATCTCTCTTTACTAAATGGGAGCTACTAAACTGATTTGACGACCAGCAGTTTATTAAAACACTACTTTTAAAAACTTTTTACTTCATTAAGCACTCATCAGTCTTCCTAGGAATTGTCTTGAAAGTGGTAGACTACAATTAAAGATTTTAATATGAATGGCAAAATATACTGCATAGCTGGTTTTTTTGTTTTTTTGGGGTTTTTTTACTATTTCTACTTGGGTACACAGAGATCTAAAAGATACTGAACATGTACGTTGGTACCTTATGCTTTAAGGAAGCAACCATTTTTGAAAGATTTTGGGCTTTTGTTGATGTATAATCACAGTTTCCTACTTATTAGTCATATAAACAATTATACTACTATGCATATCCGAACTATAATATAAATGTGTGTGCATGCTGTTTACAACCCATGTATAAAATTTGCGTGCATTCCATGACAAATCATGGCAAAATACAAAGAGAAATTTGATTCAGGTCTTAAAATACAATGAAGGTGGGACATTTACTTCCAGCTAAGATGGAGTAGCTTGTGACAGACTTAATACTTATGCTAAGAACTGACAAAAGTCTATTGCCAAGCAGCAGAGAGCTGCCTAGGCAACTGGACTTTAGAGGCCTAGATCCTAGAGAAAAGAGAATGGTGGAGTGGTGAATCTATACCTGTGAGATGTTTTTTTCCTTGTGGGAAGTTGTCAACGTTTTTATAGGTCAAGAAACCAAGATTCTGCACAGAGGGCCACATTTAAGAATCAAAGAAATCAGCAGAGTTTTTAGGAGTCTCATAGGGCTATAGGAACAAAAGTTGGGGTCTACGATTGCCAGGACTTGAAGGACCATGACCCAGACAGAAGAAGAAGTGAGCATGAAACCCAGAGATTTTATCTTCAAAGTATTTTATGAATTCTTAAGCTGCATGGGACAAAAGGCTAAGAAGCTAAACAGAAAAGCATATTAGAGTTTTCTGTAGTCTCATAGTGCTAAGCAGAGAAAATTTAGAATTATATGATCTACCTTCAGAGAGGATCCCTAGTCAATACTCTGTGCTCTCAGTGAGAACTCTTTGAAGAGCTATACCCTAGGAAAGGGGTGAAGCACTGATAGACTGAGCTTTATAAAAATTGGAAACAAGCTTTGAGGCAGTTCTTGATTGGATTAAGATGATCTTCTTATGCTAGCTACCTACCAGAGAAAATAGAGTGATTCCTCTCTAAAGAAAGATTACATCAATCAGAGCCTTTATGATTTTTCCTATACAATATCAGTCATTAAGAAATGAGACTAACAAAAAATAGACAATATCAATAGATTCATAGATGACCCAGTAACTGAATTGTCAGACATATACTTTTAAATTTTTTAAATTAATATGTTTAAATAATAGATTAAAATATAAGAAATTGTCTTTATCAAAAAGTGGACATATATATACATATATGTGTGCATGTGTATATACATATGGAGAGAGAGTAAGTCAAATGGAAATTCTAAAAATAAAAAATGCAACCGAAATTATGAACTCAGAAGATGGTTTTAACAGCCTATTGGTCATAGGAGAAGAGAAGATTGGTGAACTGATAGGTCACTAGAACCTATCCAAGCATGGAATGCAAAAAGGATGGGGAAATACAGAAATAAACATGGATGACATATGGGAAAAGATGAAAGGTTCTTAAATGTGTGTAATTGGAATCCAGGCAGAAAGGGATAATGGATAACACAATAAGTCACACTTTTAACTAACCAAAAGTTTAATAAATACAAAGAAGACCACACCAGGTGCACAGGGCTCCACATTAAAGAAAAAGAAAATTTCTTAAAAGCAGTCAGAGGAAGAAAAGAATAAACATTATCTAAAGGAGCAGTGAAAAGACTGACAACTAACTTCTCAGTGGAAATGATGGAAGCCAAAAGACGGTGACTTGACACATTTAAAGGGTTATAAGAAAATAAAGCTGACAAAGAATTCTGTATCTAGTGACAGTAACCTTCAAAAGTGAAAATGATGTGAAGACATTTCCAGATGAACAAAAACTCAGAATTTTTCACCAGCAGACCTACACTAAAAGAAATACTAGAAAAGGTTATCCAGGTGGAGGAAAATGATCTCAGATGGAAACAAATACAGTAAGGAATGAAGAACAATGGATAGAGCAAGTAATATGTGTAAATATAAATGAATATTGCAAAAAAACACACAATAATGTCTTGTGGGGCTTAAAATATAGAGAGAATTAAAATGTATGAGCTTCATGTTTTCTGCAATGGTTTTGCTGCCAGAACACAGGTGTCATGAAAACTATCACTAAATCTGAGTCAAAATGGGAAAGAAAAATCTCATATCAATATTATCATCACTGGACACGTTGATTCTGGCAGTCTACCACTGCTGGTCATCTGATCCACAGATGTGGTGGGATTGACAAAAGAACCATTGAAAATTTGAGAAGGAGGCTTCTGAGATGGGAAAGGGCTTCTTCAAGTATGCCTGGGTCTTGGATAAACTAAAAGCTGAACGTGAACGTGGTTCACCACTGATAACTCCCTGTTGAAATGCATGACCAGCGAGTATTCTCAAACCTGGCATGGTGGTTGCCTTTTTTTCAGTCAGTGTTCCAAATGAAGTAAAGTCTGTTTAAATGCACCATGAAGCTTTGAGTGAATCTTCCCCCTGGGGATAGTATGGGCTTCAGTGTCAATAATGTGTCTGTCAAAAATGCTCATTGTGGCATTGTGGCTAGAAGCAGCTGGCTTCACAGCTCAGGTCATTATCCTGAACCATTTAGGCCAAATCAGTGCCACATATGCACCTGTGCTGGATTGTCACACAGTTCACACTGCTAGCAAATTTGCTGAGCTGAAGGAGAAGATTGATCATTGTTCTGGGAATGAGCTGGAAGATGGCCCAAAGTTTTTAAATCTAGAGATGCTGCCATTGTTGATATGGTTCCTGGCAAGCCCATGTGTGGTTGAGAGCTTCTCTGACTTTGAGACTATCCTCCTCTCGGCTGTTTTGCTATTTGTGACATGACACAGACAGTTGCTTTGGGTGTCATTAAAGCAATGGACAGGAATTGAGGTAGATAGGGCATAAGGGGTCAAATTTATGGTGACAGAAAGAAATCTAACTATGGGTGATGAACACACAATGCAATATATATATATATATGCCTTACGGTTGAATTGTAGACCTGAAACTTAACTGGATTTCGTTAACCAATGTCACCATGAAAAAAAAAAAGGAAAAGAAAAAGCAACAGGAGCTGGCAGTATCACCAAGTCTGCTATTGCTCAAAAGGTTAAATGAATATACTCCCCAATAATTGCCACCCCAGTCTTAATCAGTGGTGGAAGAATGGTCTCAGAACTGTTTGTCTCAATTGGCCATATAAGTTTAAGAATAAAAGACTAGGCAGTTCCAGTCAAGATGTTGGAGTAGATAAATTCTGCGCTAGCCTCCTCTCACAGACACATCAAAATTACAACTAACCTACAGAATAGCCATCATTGGGAGTCACCGGAAGTCAAATTAAACAGAAGTCATACAACTGGGAACACACATAAGAGAAGGGGCAGAGACACCAAATGGGCTGGTCCCATACCCACATGTGGCGGTTGAGAATCAGGAGAGATATCTCAGCTACAGAGGTTGCCCCGAGGAGTGAAGAGTCCTGGCCCACACTGGGCTCCCCGGCCCGCACTGGACTACCCAGCCCAGGGTTCCAGTGCTGGGAAGAGAAACCCACACAATTTCTGCTGTGCAAACCATTAGAGATTGTAGCTAAGTGAGATGGAGGGCAGTTGGAGTTGCCCTCTTAAGGGGCCCATGAATGCCCTTACTTCTTGATGGACTCACTCACTCTGCGCTCCAGTGCTAGAGCAGTAGCTAAAAAGCCCCAAGGACATGTGGGAAGGAAATGAATTGTCCGGCTTCAGGGTAAGGGCTGGAGGGGTAGCTTTCTCCCAGACAAAAGTACTGGCACAGGGCATTCCTTTTTTGAGGCATGCCCAACTTGGAGACCCAGGTGGCTACCATACCTGAGTATCCAGCAGCATATCTAATGCTGGTCACCTTGCCCTGGTGATTTTCTGAGACCCCGCTCCTCCAACATGTGGACCAAGCCAAGCTGCTTCCAGTGGATTTTCCATACAAACTGCCTGCCTTGGCTTATGCTGTGGACTTTCCTAAAATCCCTCAAAGGTTCACAAAACTTAAACAAGCAGCATCTGGCCTTGGCATGCCCCGTACCTCTCTCTCAGCAGCCTCAGGTCTGGCACTAGTGGCAGCCAGCCTCAGTTTGCAGGTTGGCCACTTGGGACACATTTAAGCACAAGCACGGGTGGCAGCCATCTGCAGATTGCTTGGCGGTTCATATCAGGTGGCCCGGGAAAGGGCACAGGCTACAGCTGAACCTGGCCTGTGGCAGGGCTCCTCCCAGGAGGCCCAGCTCTCAGGCCCAGGGTCTGGCTTTGGTCTGAGCTAGAGCACGACCTGAGGTCACATCTTGGGATGCCACACCTAAAGGGCAGACAGGGCAGGCCCCTAGAGCCCCACTAAAGTGAAACCTGCTCTGCAGGGTCAGCCCCTTCACAACAGCTCCTCCACTATCATGGCCATTCATCATCATCAGGCAGCCTGAGGGTCAGTTCCTTCCACTGATGAGCAAACAGCAACCAGGGCTCATACAAGGGACATACTTGGAGCACCCAGCTTAAGTGACCAGGGAAGATTGTGCCATTGGACCCCACAGCACACCCTACTACATAAGGCCACTCTACTAAGACCAGGAGACATAGCAGTCCTACCTAATACATAGAAACAAACACAAGAAGGCAGCCAAAAGGGAAGACAAAGAAGCATGTCCCAAACAAAAGAACAGAACAAAGCTCCAGAAAATGAACTAAACAAAACGGAGACCAGCAATCTACCAGATGAAAAGTTCAAAACATTTTGTTATATGGATGCTCAGTGAACTTAGGGGAAGAGTAGTGGAACTCAGTGAGAACTTTAACAAAGAGACAGAAGACATAAAAGTGGAGATAGAAAACTTAAAAAAGAACCAGTTAGAAGCGAAGACTACAATAACAGAAATGAAGAATACCTTAGGAGGAATTAACAATAGATTAGATGAAGCGGAGGACGGTATCAGTGACATAGAGAATGTAGCAGCAGAGGATACCCAACAAGAAAAAAGAATCCAAAAAAGTGAGGATAGTTTAAGAGGCCTCTGGGACAGCATTAAGCACACCAACATTCACACCATAGGGATACCAGAAGGAGAAGAGAGAGAGCAAGGAATTGAAGACATATTTTAAGAAATAATGTTTGAAAACTTCTCTAACCTGGTGAAGGAAAAAGACGTACAATCCCAGAAAGCCAGAGATTTCCAAACAAGGTGAACCCAAAGAGGCCCACACCAAAGACATATCATAAACACAATGCCAAAGGTTAAAGACAGAGAATCTTACTAGCAGCAAGAGAAAAGCAGTTAGTTACCTACAAGGGAGCCCCCATAAGACTGTCGGCTGATTTCTCAACAGAAACTCTGCAGACCAGAAGGGATTGGCAGGAACTATTCAAATGATGAAAAGCAAGGAACTACAACCAAGATCACTCTACTCAGCAAAGCTATGATTTAGAATCGAAGGACAGATAAAGAGCTTCCCAGATAAGAAAAAGCTAAAGAAGTTCATCATCACCAAGCTAGTGTTACAGAAAATGTTAGAGGGACTTCTTTAGGAAGAAGATGGTAAAAGGAAATAAAAGATTAAAAAAATGGGTAATAAAATGGCAATAACTACACACCTGACAACAATTACGTCAAATGTAAATGGGTTCAATGCTGAAATCAAAAGATGGGGGCGAATGGGTAAGAAAACAAGACTCTTACCTATGCTCTCTACAGAGACTCACTTCAGATCAATAAGCACACAGAGATTGAAAGTAAAGAGATGAAAAATGATGTTTCATGAAAATAGAAAACAAAAAGTCACTGGGGTAGCAATACTTATACAACGCAAAATAGACTACAACAAAGGCTATAGTAAGAGACCCAGAAGGGCCCATTATTTCACTTCTGGGTAGTTATCTGAAGAAACTCAAAACACTATCTTGAAGGGACATGTGAATCCATATGTTCATTGCAGCATTATTTACAGTACCCAAGATATTGGGGCATCCAGGGTGTCCATCAATGGATGAATGGATAAAGAAGAGGTGGTATGTATTTATATACAATGGAATATTACTCAGCCATAAAACAGAGTGAAATCTTGTCATCTGCAACAATATGGATGGACCTAAAGCGTATTGTGCTGAGTGGAGTAAGTCAGACAGAGAAAGACAAATGTCATATGTGGAATCTAGAGAACAGGATAAACAAACAACAGAAACAAGCTCATAGATACAGCATTTTGGTGGTTGTCAGATTCGTGTGTAAGGGAATGTGTGAAGGGGTGAGGGGATTAAGAGGTACAAATTGGTAGTTATAAAAATAATCATAGGAATGTAGAGTACAACATGGAGAATATAGTCAGTAGTAGTAGTATAACTATGCATGATGTCAGAGGGTACAGGATTTATCGGGGTAATTACTTTATAAGTTATATAAATGTCTAATGACTGTGTTGTACACCTGAATCTAATGTAATATTGTATGTCAACTATAATTGAAAAAATAAAAATACAAAATTTTTTTTAAAGTATAAAACACTGGTTAGGGAATTACAATGTATTGTAAAACTTTCCAAAGAAAGGAAAATGTTTTGTAGACCATTTGGTTTTTTTTGTGGCAGTTTTCAAGTTATTAGTTTTTCAATCCAGTACTTTTTAATGGAAACGACTACAAATCTGTTACAGAATTTGAGACCCATTAAAACAAAGTTTAATGAGGAAAAGTAAATAAATAAAATGCATGGAAACAACACAAAATGTGGTTGGTAAATGTACTTAAAAGTATTCTAAGGGTTATCTGGAAAGTGGTAAAAGTGCTAAAAACATTAGGTTTAAATGTTATGGATATTTGTTGTAGTCTTTAAAGTAACCACTAAAAGAAGAGCAAATGAATACATAAAAGTTAATAAAAATGATAAAATGGAAAAACAAAAATTGCTTGATTAATCTAAAAGAATACAAGAAATGAGATAAACTGAAACATAGATTAGGTCAGAACAAAGAACATAGTGAATTGGTGGATGTGAGTCCATATATATTGGTTACTATATCAAATTTTAATAGGCCAAATACTTCCATCTAAAACACTAGGTTAAAACTAACTGAAAGATCTCAATGTATGCTGTTTTTATGAAACACACTTAAATATAAAGATACAGAAAGGTTAGAAGGAGAAAGATAGATAGTTATAACATGGAAAGAGTAACCATTAGAAGGGTGGTATAGCTGTACTAATATTAAAGTATCCTTTAAGACAAAAAGCATTACTTCAGATAAAGATGTTTGATAATGATAAAATGGTCAACCCATCAGGGAGATATAAAAATTTTAAATTTAGGAGAGTCTAATATTAATAGCTTTGATACCTGGCAGACAAAAATTCAGTAAGGATACAAATGATATGAAAAACAAAATTTAAAAAATTGGCTTAGTTGCCATGCATTGAACCCTGCATCCCACAGTTGCCTGACTACATAGTCTTTTCAAGTGTACATGGAACATTTGACAAAATTAGTCATGTGTTGGGCCATAAAGCAAGTTCTTACAAATGTCAAAAGGTGGAGATACTGAGAGTATACTCTTTGGCCAGAATGGAATTAAGCTATAAATCTACCTGAAGATACTAGAAAGTCCTCAAATGTTTAGAAATTAAACAATATACTTCTAAATTAAAATAAAAATGGAAAAGTATTTTGAATTAAATGATAATGAAAGTATAGCATGGCAAACATGTAGCTATAGCCGACATTGTGATTAGAAGAATATTTATATCTTTGAATGCATGCATCAGAAAGGATACAAGGATAAAAATGATCTAAACTTACCTCTCTAGAAGGTGGAGAAAAAAACAGCAAATTAAACCTAAAGACAGTAAAAGGAGGATAATAGAAATAAATGAAATGAAAAGCATTTGTGCTAGAGATAAAAATGTACAAATTTTAGCTCTTTGAATAGCCAAAGATAATAAATAAACTCTTAACAAGTGATTGAGAATAAGAATTTAAAAATTGGCATATTCAAGAAGAAAAATGTAGTATATCACTGCAGATACTGCATACATTAAAAGGAAAATAAAAGGCTATTATGAATACCTTTGATACCAATAAATTTAACAATTTAAGATTAATTGGGAAAATTCCCACAGAAATACAACTTAGCAAGACTAAGTCAAGAGAAAATAGAAAATCTGAAGAGTCATATTTATTAAAATAGAATCTGTAATTGAAAATCTTCCCAACTTCACTAATCATCAGGGAAATGCAAAACCATAATGAGATTTGGGCCCACTAAAATGGCTGAAATGAAAGACATCTTAGCAAGGATTAGAGCAACTGAAACTTTCGTACATTACCGGTAGGAGTGTAAGTTGGCCTAAATACTCTTGGATTATTTGTCAGTGTTAGTCAAAGCTGTACATGGCTCAGCAGTACCACTCCAAGATTATTACTAAACAGATATACATAGATATTTGTGCCAAAGACAAATAAAAGACATTTATAGCAGCACTATTTGAATTAGCCCCAAATTGGAAGAAACCTAAATGTCCGTCAGCAGTAGAATGAACAGATAAGTTGTATATTCGTATAATGGAATACTATATAGCAATGAGATTAAACTATTAGTACTCAGTGTTGAATGAAAGAAGCCGGAAACTAAAGCATACATACTGTATAATTCCAAATAGATGCAGTTCAAAATAGATGCAACTAACTCATGATATACATATTATATATACCATTAATAACAATGTTCAAAAACAGATGAAGCTAATTTATAGTAATAGAACTATGGATACTGGTTATTGGTAAAGAGTGAAACACGTAGTGGCTGAGAGACCTTGAAGGGGAATTTTATACTTCTGGTTATATTCTTTCTTGATTTGGGTCCTGGTAACAAGTGTGCATGTACTTTGTCAAAGTCTACACACTTAGGATTTGTACACCTTTCTGTATATATGTCATACTTCAATAAATTTTTATTTAAAACACAGGGAAGTTCATTGGAAGGGGAAATAATTATAAAAACATTTTTATAAAGAAAACTCAAAGTTTTTCAGTTGGAAATATTAAAATTAATCTTTTTCTTCAAGAAATAGAATTTTTTAGCATGTTTGCTTTAGATTAGTTGGTTTAAAATCAAACTATTTTAAAGTTTTTGTTTAATATCCTCAAGTATTTTATTTTTTTGCTTTCTTAAGTCTTAACTATTCACATTCATAATGCCCTAGGGATAACCTTAACATTTAAATATATTATATGTTTGCACGTGTGTATCACAGTAATAGTAAAAGGTTTGGTTAAGTTTATTTTGTTTTAATCATTGCAACAAGCATTACTTTATTTTTTTAACAATTTATTGAGTATTTGCCATATACCATATACTGTGCTATGTATGTTCATCTGTAACTTCAACTTGACAATAACCCTCTGAGATAGAAAGGTGATATTCCTGTTGCAAATATGAAAAAACCTAGTTATAACCCAGTTATTCCAAATATGGAATAACATAAATACTCTAATTCATTTAGTGATGATACAAAATTTTAACTTGCATCCTCTGAATATTCCAAGGTTAAGTGTCTTTTCTATTTCACCCCAGACCTAGAAATACATTTTAGAGATGTTGCCTCATATTAATTTAAGCTGATTTTTATGTGCTTCCAAGTAGAGATGCAATTAATTCTCTTAAGAATTCAGTGCTGGAATGCAGAGTATGTATGTATAGATGAATGAATGATGCATAATAATATAAAACTTTTGTCTTCCATTACTTAAAATTCTCTGGTGGCTTCCCTTAGCTGTCAGGACAGATCCAGGTTCTGTAACTTAGTACCCAATCCTCTTTACAATCTTTCTTTTTCTCATTTTTAGTTCAGCCATATCAGATTACTGTTAGTTTTGTACATTTTTGTAGTTCTTTGTTTTCTTTGCCTAAAATGTTCTTTTATGCCTTCCTTACTTATGTACTATTTGCTTTCTAACAGATGGGTTAAGCATCAGGTCTTCTCAGGGTTGTTAGTTGTTACCCAAGCCCAGTGCTTCCCGATTTCACTGTTTCACTTTTGTGGTTCCGTAAGACCTAATAATTCTGTTGTTGCTGTTTTACTTATCTCCACACACTAACATTACTAGTTTTAGCATTAGTCTTAGGGTAAGAACTATCTCTCTGATTTGATTTTGTTTCCCGTTACCTAGCACATAAATGATAAATGTATTAAGATAAGACTAGAAAGAAAAATTAGAATCAATTCAAGTTAATATCGTGAAGGCTAGACTCAGGAATGTTGCACCTTTTTTGATATGTATTAAATCAGCAGCTGAAGGTTTTTGAGGATAATAAAGTAGATTATATATACTCTACAGCATATTAAAAGAAGAGAAAATGGGTATGGGGAAATTTATCAGGAAGCTGTTGGACTAGGCCAAGTGGACAGTTATAATAAGTTTGAACTAGGGGGATGACACTGAGAACAGATAAGAAAAAATGGAGTGTACTGCTTGAGTAAAAGAACTTGACACTGGATTCAGGTTGGAGGAGAGAGTGGGGAAACAGTGTTGGGTTAGGGAAGGAGAATGGCGCAAGAGAAGGAAAGAACAAAAAAGTTTGCTAAAAAGATTTTTGTAAAGATAATACCTGGCATTTTTCTTTTCTGTGAATTCAAATAATCTTAAACCGTTTTATTTATTGATTTTTTTTTGCAGTCAGATAAATTATAGTTAGTAAGGTATGATATAAGATACACTATTGAAATAAAAAAGAGCTAGAACACTCATCATGGGTGAATCTGTGTGTGCCTCTGCCTTTAGCTGTGTCATCAATGTTCATTTAAACTTCTCTAAAGATTATATAAACATCAAAGCATTCTTATACTTCAGAAATTGCTAAGAACTTTACTTCCTATCAAATCGGTTGATTTTCTAATGGTACCGGGTAAATGTTTAAGACACAAATTCTATCTCCCTAATCCCTTGCCCAAATGCCACTTTACATAAAGAGATTTTTAACAGTAGCCTATTGCCACTGACTCCATTCTCCACCCCATTTTGGGAAGGGTGGGTATTCTTAGTAGGAGAGAATGGAAACTAGCACCTCATTTATACTCTCAGCATTAACCATAATTACCTTTGCCCCTAAGTCTAGTAACTATGCTTTAAAAACTTCAGAGAAATAAAAAACAGTTCCTCTTAAGTAGTTGGTTAAACATGTTTAAAGATATTTGAATGTATTTGGAAACAAAAATTATCTTCCATTTAGTATGATCCAGAGCTGTCATCTCGACAGTTTGGGGTGGAACTGTCCCGTTTGACCAGTGAAGACCGAACTGTTCCTTTAGTGGTGGAAAAGCTCATAAACTACATTGAAATGCATGGACTGTACACAGAAGGTATTTACCGAAAGTCTGGTTCAACTAATAAAATCAAGGAGCTTCGACAAGGTCTAGATACAGGTAAGATAGTGCCCTCCAAATTAAGACCAAATACTTTTATTTAAATAGGTCATTTCATGCTCTTAAAGTTTTCATTACATGTTGATCTTTTTATTGCAGCAAGAAGAATACAGTCTTTTCTGTGGTGCTTATTTATCATCCTGTTACTTTCTAAAGAGACTTTGTTTTAATGTGATCAATTCAGCAAACATTGAATGTGTCATTTGTACAAGGCATTATTAGGGACTTCAGATAGGTCTCATTTAATCTTTTTAGCAGTGTGATAAGATCATGATATTTGTAATAATCAAAAAGAGAAACATTTAGGCTCAAGGGAATTAATGAGCTGTTGATTATGCAGGACACTGTGCTAATGTTTTTATACTAATCTTCACAACAACCGAATGAATAAGGGATTATTGTTCCTGTTCACAGATATATAAACTGAGATTTACAGAGGATCTTGCCTAAAGACTCATTACCAATAAGTGACCAAACTGGGATTTAACCACAGATTTTATGAATCCCTTTTAAACTAGTACCTGTTAGTCTCTATTACTCTTGCTCCAAGTAATTAGCTCTTTCCAATGCTGCTTCTTGCCTTTCTACATTGATGACAGAATTATTTAAACTGATAATTAGTGGGTTGAATATTTGTGTAGAGCTCTAGCCACAGTCTGGGGGTTTGACTTTGGTTTCATTCTCAACTTCTACTCTTTACCACTGTTGGAATAGATTTTTTTTGAATCACATTGTATACAAAGCTGGTCTCTGTAGCCAAGAACCTATCCACGTGCTTTTCTCTTCTAGTTTTTTTTTTTTCAGCGAGAAATGAATAAGTATGGAAATAATAACAGAAAATGCCTAGTAAAACTCAAGCAGGAGGTTCTGCCTACCAGAGACTCAGTCTGTTCCAGTTTAAAGGCAGTTTGCTAATTTATCTCTTATACCTTGAGTCACACAAATGAAAAGTCATTCATCCTATATCCTCCCAATCATCTCGTCTGTATAATCTCAAAGAGTTTATAAATGAAATAGAATAAAGGTGTTTTATTTATATTTCCTGAGCTCAATTATTACTGTCCTTTTATCTCATAAGAATGACTGAAAATCAGCCTTATTTTTAGAAAATGTCCTCGGCCTTTTTTCCACTTGTCATCTTAAGCGTTGTTACTTAAAGTGTGCTTCACAGATTGATCCACAGTAAGATAAGTATAGAAATTAAGAGCAAGAATTTAGAAACATTTACAGCAATTTAACAATGCTTTGACTTGAAAACATATGACCTTTCATTTTAAATATCATTGGATCTGCAATAGATTTGGAAAATAAATAAGCAAAAACTCTTCCTTTACCAGTTAGAAGCACTATTCCAAAACATTGGGATTAGATTACAAAAAATATAAATTAGTCTGATTAGGAACACGAAGACTTTATTTGGTAATGATAGTTTCTAAAGTGAATTAGTTGAATCTCTGCATATTTTTTCATGTTATCTAACTCTTGTCTTAAATAGATGCTGAGAGTGTAAACTTAGATGACTATAACATACACGTCATTGCAAGTGTATTCAAACAATGGCTTCGTGATTTGCCCAATCCACTCATGACCTTTGAACTTTACGAGGAATTTCTTCGAGCTATGGGTAAGCACAGGCGTCCTGGATTTGAGAGGCCTGTACTTGGGAATGGAATTCCATCTTTGTTATAAATTATTTACCCATTCTCTAGTGATTTAGTCTTTATAGATCCACAGGTAAGCTTTTGACCATAAATATGAAATGGCTATTGTACTCTCACTTATTTGAATTTTGATTTCTTAGATACTAATTAAAATTTCATTGTACTAAAAACTTTCTGAGTAAGTTTCTTAGTTGCTTTTCACTTACATATTGAAAGACTAGGGTTACAAACAATTAAAAGGTTAAATAGATTTAAGAGTTGGTTTATGTTCATTTAAATCGTGAAATTGGGGAAGAACATTGTTTAAAGCTGGCTATTTTATGCCAGGCCTAACGGGTTATGGAATTTAGTTTTTCAGTGATACAGATGTGTAGACCATTGATGAAGGCCTGCCTGGAAGTGTTTAGGCCCTAAGGCATGACTTCTCAACTGATCTATAAATTATATAGATATTGATTAATTTTGACGGGGAGTCAGTCTACCACAAAATGCCTGAAACACTAGGGCCTCTCTTTTCCCTTACTATAATCAAGGATTACTGGGACAAAAATTAAAATTCAAGAGACTGCTTAGCAAACATAGAACTCAAGCAGTGGGAGATGAGTGGTAACTGTGAATTACCTGCCACACAGGTACAACTGCCTCTTCTAAAACTCTAGAGCCAGTCTCCCCTGCTACTCAGCATCTGTCCAGGAGGAAGATGTAGCATATAAGAGGGGACATTCAGTTTAATTTGCTGCTCTTACTATTTTTAGGTCTTCAGGAGAGGAAAGAGACAATCCGCGGTGTATATTCTGTGATTGACCAGCTCTCCCGAACTCATCTCAATACACTAGAACGCCTCATCTTTCATTTAGTCAGGTAACTTCAAGAAGCAACAGAATGTTTAATAGTTTCTCTTGGATTCTTTTAAATAAATGAAGAGCTCTTCCATTTGGAAAAGAAATATCTTTTTTTCCTTCCAACTTATAAAGTCGGTGCCTCAAGTAGGTAGTTATGATTCCTTGGAGCAGAAATCAGGGGAGTTGGACTGCATGTCAGATGCTTTTCTGCCCTACTTGAGACAAGTGACAGCTTCAGCCTCATAGTAGCACTGCGTGGCTTAACCTGTTATGTAACTCCTAAACTAGAAAGTTTGTATATCTGTTGACATAACCTTATTCGAAGGAGGTGGGTTCAGATAGTGCTCAAGAATTGGCTGACCAAAGAGATTTTAGGAGTAGTCTCTCTTTCCCTGAGTGTGAATATCAGCAGTAGTTGGGATAAATACAACTATTTGAAAGTGCATTAAAGTCTTTGCGTTCTTTAGACATGTTTATCTAGTGATGGTGACTTCGAGCCATGGGTCACAGATTTCCCTTGATAAGCTATCTTCTGGCCTACATTGCTTCAAGGAAGGAACAGAATGAAAGTGTTCTTACAGTATCTCCTTTAACCGGCCTAAGTACCTTCAGTACTGTGGGATAAGCCTACAGTATCTCCTTTCAACCGGCCTAAGTATCCTTCAGAACTGTGCAGTTAATGTTATACTACTTCTTTCTCTCATCTTTTCTGCCTGCCTCCCTACTATTTTCTTTTTTAATCCTTGTTTCACTTAGGATAGTTTTTGTTGTTGTTCCTTAGGATTGCTCTGCAGGAAGACACTAATCGAATGTCTGCTAATGCTTTGGCCATCGTGTTTGCACCCTGCATTCTCCGCTGCCCCGACACCATTGACCCACTACAAAGCGTGCAGGACATCAGTAAGACTACCACGTAAGTCCAGTCACCATCACCTTTGCAAGACCCCAGGGACTTCTGAGTCAGTGAAGTTACTTTATCCAGATATCAAATGTAGAGAATGACTTCATAAGTTCAGATTATTTTAAGAAGGTTGTTAGACACCTTGGGTTTTCTTACGGTGAAGATGAAAAACTTTCTTTAGATTCTATTCATCTGAACATCATTTGTTTTGAAGAGTCTTATTTTTAAAGTTTGACTTTTCTTTGGGTGTGCTTATGATTTCTAAATATATTTTTAAATTCCAGTTTACCAAATTACGTACACTTTGTATCTTCCTGTAATCTAGTCTAATTGGTTTTATGCCTCTGAATCCCTTTGTTCTTAGTACTTCAATGTTCCTATATTTCATCTTGGCCTTTTTTTTTTTTTTTTTTTGTGGGCCTCTGCTTTCCTCCTAGAGTGGTAGTTCTTAACCTTGACTGGAAAAGGAGCTTAAAAAAATACTGGTGGTTGTGTCCTATCCCCAGAAAATCCAGTCTGATTTAATTGTTGTGGGGTGTGGCCTGGACATTTAGCACCCTCAGATGGATACTAAAAGTTCAGCCAAAGTTATGAACCACCATTCTAAACTCTATCTCTGAGCTCATAAAATAAAGAATGCTGATTTTTCTTTTATCTTCCATCTATCACACTTAACTGAAAAACAGTCTGTGGGTGCTAACTTTATTTGATTTACTTATGCTCTTAACAGTTTACTCTCTTCCCTCCTATTTCAGTTGTGTGGAGCTGATTGTTGTGGAACAAATGAATAAATATAAGGCTCGTCTCAAAGACATCAGTAGCCTGGAATTTGCTGAGAATAAGGCAAAGACTAGGCTGTCACTGATTCGTAGATCAATGGTAAGATGCACGACATGGACTCATGGGAAAATGGGAGCCTTCCTGGGATTTTAAGTGTGCGTTTATGGTGGAGAGAGAGATTATTCTCTGAATCTTTTTCACATGGAACAAGTAAAAAAAAAAATCACCAAATCTCAGGGTATTATGGATGCCTCATATGTGATATTTTAATTCTCTTTAGTTGTATGTACAGAATATATATACAGTTAAATGTGTAAAATTTTTAAAATCAAGTATTTGGATAAAATGTTGGTCATTTAATAATATGTCCTTTTTTTCCCTGTCCTTTCTATGAAACCTTAACCTATCCTAACTTTTTTCTCTACTTCCTTCCACCATCTGTTCCTACCTTCAACCATGTCTCTTTTGGTGGTTCCACCAGTACTCCTGGGATGTAGAGAACTTAATAAATGTAAGAATATGATGTATAAGGAAATGGAATTCCATCTATGAGTCTACTATTATCAAAGATTCTTTAAGAGTTTACTGTTTTGAGAAAAGCCTTAAAAAGTGATCATTTATTTTCCTCTATATGCCCACTTTTCTGTTTAATAAGTTCCTTTATAACCAGTGACATATATAGATAATTCATTCCAATTCTCACTGGACCAATAATCAGTAGAATCTGGATAACTGGAAAACTACTGCTGCATTAAAGTTTAATTATTCCCATTTGCTACCCTTCCCTTAATTGTAAAACAAAATTGAAGGGATGAACATCCACTCAGATCGGCAGTAAATCTCTAAGGAGAAGTAGGCTTCCTTATCATCATGCCTGTGCTTCTCCAAGGGCCCAGCAATGCTTCCTCCATGTCTTCAGAGTTTATACTTAGATTAGTATTCAAGTAACTCTGATTTTACTATTTAAACCACCTGGCACAGAACAACCACTCAACAAATATCTGTTGATTAAATCAACGAAGGGTCTTTTCTAAAAAACAGACATAAACATAGACTTTTCCCAGTCAGTAAAGGTATGAAATAAAGCACATCATAGGATATTATGTAAATCTTTTCCCTAGAAAATGAAAACAAAACCCCGTTTAAAAGTGAAACCCTTTCTGTAGTATGAATTTTCAGAAGATCAGTTCTGAGAGGCCCAATTTAGTAGTGTCCATCCAGGGAGAAAGGAAAGAGACCTTTTACTATAAAGCTACTTTTCAAAGCAGGTAGACTAGCTGTGCTTTTTTTTTTTTTTTTTTTTTTTTTTGCTTTTTTGCTGATGCTTGCAGAAGAAGTCCATTAAAAGATTAACCCTTCTCTTTTAATGAGGCAATGACATGTACATTCTAACCTTCTGCTTTCCTTTTCATGTCCTTCCTAATCCAGAAACCTGTACTAATTGCAGTTAGATTTATGACCATTACCCGCAATTCAGTCTCGGTATGTATTAATATTGCAATGTGTCACAGCCACTTTACATTATTGTCTCTCATCCATTCAAGAGTTGTTCTGCTCTGTCTAACATCCATGCCTGTCCACCCTCCATGCCCAGCCCCAGTTCAGGTCCCACTTCCTGACCAACTTTCACTTGCTTTTCTCTTACTCGCTTTCTTTAGAACTTTCATTTTCCTTCCTCTCTATTATACAGTTGAACAGTCTTCATTTATAATATACTGGGTTTTCCTCTTTCTCAGATAAGCCTCTTTATGGTTTCTTCTTTGGTTGGATCATTAAAAGGTGAACATTGAAAGCAGTAAGTTACCAAATTTCTGCTTTTGAGCTTTGTTCTCATCATTCTCCTCTACTTTATTACTTGAAATACCTATTATTACTTCTAGCATCCTCCATTATTAGTAATGCTTATTTATCCATTCATATCTGTGACTTGGATGGTGTCTTCCTAGGCACAGAAGTATGGCTGTTATCTACTTGGCATTTTTCAGATAGACCAGCAAATAATAATGAGCAAATTGATGGACTGGTTCTAGACTTAAATGTCACAGTATAATAGAGTTCATACCAGGATTACACAAAAAAGAAATAGAGAGTTGGAAAGCTAAGAACACCAGCAAACATGTAAACTAATTTCAGAGACTATCCATCTATGTGTAACCAGTTCACCGAGGATCTCATCTTGCTGGCATATAAATACAAATCAGTTTTGCTTTTTATCTGGTAACTGCCTTTCACCTCTGCTATGTCAAACTCCCCTTCCTGGTGGATATCAGCTACCTTAACAGCAACTTGTCACTATTCCATAATACTCAAATGCTCTAGTCACATTCCAATATTTAAGACTTAGTTCTCTTAATATTATAAATTCATTCACAGACTTGATGTAGTACTGTTGTCACTTTCTCCCAGGGCAAATAAGACCTTAATCTGGACTGAAAACTTTGGGGGAGTGGGTGAGTAGTGTTTTCTTCCCCCACCCCCACACTTCTGCCATCCCTCTTTCTTGTGCTTTTTCTTCCTCTGTCATTGAAACTGGGAGGAGTGATAGGATAGGCAGAATTCTGCATGATATCCCAGCGTGAGGGGGCAGTTCTCTTTCTTGATTGTTCAGCGCTGTTTTTCAAGCTTATTGTCAACAGGCTAAATGAGATGAATGTTAGCGCCAGTTTACCCTGCTGACATTGAGCTCAGTCGTATCACATTTCCATAGGCATTGGCAGTCCTTGCAATACTTGGTCACATCTTCTGGCTAAACCTGACTGATGGTATTCTCACCATGTGACTCAGATTTTTTTTCAAGACTTTATCTAATCAAATCTACCTCTCATGGCCAATTCTAGGACTTGCAGCACATTGGAGTTACATTTTTCATACCTCATAGGAAATAAGAACTCAAGGTGGGTGATAGTCTTGTCTACCTCTCCACCTGACATTTCCTCGCCACATTCTCTCCCCATTTCTCTTTTTCCCTGTGCATATAACAGGGGACAAATCAGTAAGTCTTTTGCCTATATAGATAACCAAACAAGCAATGAAATACCAGTCTGCCTTTATTTTAGATGACCTTGAACTTTAATTCTTACCTTATGAATTCATACATGACAACTGCGTTTTTCCCCACAGAGGAGAAGGGAGATCCTCTTTTAAAAAACTTTATGTTCTCCTCAAAGTCCAATAAACTCCTCTTTCTTTTCAGCCTTTTTTGATTCACACTGAGGGAAGGTGTTACAATACTGATGATGGGGCTGGTTCAAAAAAACTGATACCTCTTAGAAAGCCCTGAGAGAAGCGGCAGATACCAACTACTGTTGGCTCCTTGAAGCTAGAAGAAGGGGTACTTAATTATCCTCAGCTTTGGGCTTTAGCCACATTTTGGAACAAGAGGAAAAATTCCATTTAACATCCTATCTCATATGCTTTTAGCTATTGAAACAACCATAAGCCTAGTCTTAAGAACAAGACAGTGTCTAGGACATATATTTGGTATTCAGTAAGCATATATGGAATTGAATCTAAGAATTGAATCTAGGAGAAATAGCAGTGAGTTTTTAGGATATCCACTACAAATAGACTAATCAAGGTCAATGTGCATGTATTCATAGATTTTAAAAATTGCTCTTTCATAATTAAATATAATAATGACTTTTCTGAAATGCAGAGTGAACTGCACTTATGAGAAATATTGCCAGTGTGAAAGGTCATTTTAGTTGGGTGTTGAGAGGTGAGTAGCAATTTAACAAATGAAAAAACAGAAAGAGGGGAAAGATAATTCCAGAGCCAAGGAAGCATGAAACAGCAATCTATAAATAATGACTACCCTGTATAACTAGAGCCGGTAGTATGGAAGTGGCAGAAGAATTTGGAGAGGTAGATTAGAAACAGGTGTGCAATATGAAGAATTTTTAATTTTCTGCTTTGAAAATTAAGAGCTATAGAAAGGTTTTCAAGTAGGGGAATGTCTCCATAAATGTTCCTTTTAGAAGATAACTACTAGCACTCTGAAGAAGAATGACTAGAGATAGACAATACTGGCAGCTATAATCATATTTGCCATCACCAAAATAGATGAATCCTGATCATTTCATACAGTTCACCCTTCAACAACATGGGTTTGAAATGCTCAGGGCCACTTATGTGCTGATTTTTTTCACTCAGCCCTCTGTATCAGTAGGTTGGGAATCCATGGCTGTAGAGGGCTGACTACATGTATTGTCCTACACCATTTTTTATAAATCACTTTAGCATCTGTTGATTTGGGTATCTGTTGGGAAGGGGGGGTCCAGGAACCAATTCCCCTGTGGGAGGGTTTGGAGGAGTCCAAAGTTAATATGTGGGTTTTCGACTGTGTGGGTGATTGATACCCGTAACACCCACATTGTTCAAGGGTCAACTGTTACCTGTTTCTGCTACCATGTGGAAAGTGGAAATCAGATTTATGGCACACAATCTTTGACGAGGCTATTCTCAGACTAGGATTTTGGAGTACAATATACTTGCAATCCATCCAGTAATACCTTTTCTATGACTAATGTTTTTTGTTTTTTATGCTATAATTCTAAGCATAAATATTGACTTACCACTATGTAAGCTAATATAATATGAAAAATATAATTTGAATAAAGATTACTAATCTATAAACCCTCACAAATTATCCTCTTAAAAGACATTACACGCAGAAGATTCCTTGGCCAAACAAATTTGGGGTATAATGTGTAGCACTTCTAAAACTTTGACCATGGGGTGCTTCTTTTCATAATATATCTAGTTGAACAAGGGTTCTAAGAAAGTCATTTTAGAAACAACATTCTTATTTTTTTAATAACATCAGGTACTCTGTCTATTTACTTTGGAATTTTAAAATTAAGTCTTTTTTAGGATTTTTGTGCTATGTTCATAGTGATTGGTAGTACTTGTGAATTTTGTATCTTCTAGGCTTGTTTAAAAATTTGCCCTTGTGTCTCTGTTAGAAATTGGCATGCCTGCAATTCTGTATTAATGTGGATTATTAGATTTGTGGCGTTAAGTGTTGCAATTGACTACACCAAAGAAGCAAGAAATGCCCCTCCAAAAGTTAAGTGTTAGTAATTGGAAAGCCAAGAATCATTGAAAAGTGCCAGCTCTAAGGAGCTGCAAAGGAAAGAGATACTCCAACTGTGCACTTACTTGACTAGCAAAGGATCCCGCCATTTCCTTTTAATGCATGGTGTCTAAGTCTACTGGTCACATTCAAGTGATGACTTAATAAGAATCAGATTCAGAGAATGAAGATTTTCTTAGACTCTAGAGGCATTTGGTACTGACCAACAGGTATTATTGCAGTGTTATCTTTTTTTTTTTAAGATATAATTGATAATATAATATTGTATTAGTTTTAGGTGTACAACGTAATGATTTGCTAGATGTACACATTGCGAAATGATTACCACAATAAGTTTAGTTAACATCCATCACTTCACATAGTTACAACTTTTTTTCTCATGATGAGAATTTGTAATGTTATCTTTGATAACACCACAACCAGCAGACACCTGCTCTTTCTATTTCTTCCTACCCTGCTTCCCGAGATCATTGTGGTAATCAAAAGTAATTGCTTAAAGGTGTGCATGCAGGAAGCATGCGAAGGCCAGTGGTGAGGAGGATTAGGCACAGGACCTTTTGGGGAGAATAGGCAAAAGGAAAATAGTATATATGTTCTTTTTTCAGAAAGAAGCACCTCTTTCAAAGCCTTGGAACCTTCTTATTCTCTCAGATGGGAACAAATAGGAAGAGAACTTATGTAGGAAATTCTTGTAGATGAGAGAGGGAGAAGTACAGTAATATGTGGTAAGGGAACTTGACTCTTTTCAGGAGGCCTGCTAATTAGATTTGGGGGAAATAAAAGAATGTAGAAAGAGACAATATAAGGATTACTGTGGTCTTGAGATGATAGGATTACATGTGAGAGAAGAGAAGGTGAAGAGTTTACAAACGGTAGAATGATTTAGGGGGGTTGTCTTTAGAGGAAAAAAAGTACAGAATACTAGACAAGAATGAATTATATTAACTCTCCATATAACTTTTGCTGCTAGAAGGAGTTTACCTATAAGTCTACCATTTATATTATTAAAAAAGTCTCAGTTCATTCTTATATCTCTTTTTTAAAAAATTCAAATTTGAAGCTTCATACTAGCTCTTTTTGCGTAATAACGTACTCAGTGCTTTTAAAGAAACTTATAATTTCTCACATAATTTAAAATTGAAAGATGAACTATTTTATAGTAATAATTTTTAAATTATTGGACTTCTGTATTATAGTATATAATGTCTTTAAAAGTAGCCATTTGATAAATCTAAGATCTTCTATCTACATAAGACACATTCACATACTTGTTTCTCATTCATTATGGAAAATTTTGAACAGTAAAGTATAAAAGGCAGGAAAGAAATCACCATTGTCTGTTAATATTTTTGAATATTTATATTTCCCTCAAATTTTTTCATTATTTATATTTAATGAAGTTATGACAATACTATGATATAGTTTTATATTTTATTAGGAAGATTTTTCTTCCTAATAAATAAACATGAACTCAATTTAATATCATCAATCTATTTAATATTTTAAAACTTTTATGGTTTTACTAAGTAAAAATGAGGTTACTTTCAATATACAGTTCTTTAGAGGTACTTTTCTTTGTTGACTGCACCTTGGACACATCTTTTTTCCTTTCTATTCTTTTGTATAGATGAGACCTGTCCTCTTAACCCTATTTATTCTTTCAATGTCATTTATTCTCCTTCATTTTTTTTTTCAACAGAAAAGGCCACATTTCAGGCACTGTGCTAGGTGCTAGAGGTATAGAAATAACAAGATCTATGCCTTAGATAAATTAATAGTCTAGTAACAATGTAAAGCATTGTGGTTTACTTTACTAAATCTCATCTTGTCTCTGCAAAAGCTGTAGAGACATAGAGAGCTGGGTGACTAGTACTGCCTGAGAAAATGGAATAAACTTTAATGGCTAGAATACAAGATTTCTTGGTAAGAATGAAGGAGGGAAGAGTGATAGTATGTAAAGTTTTGGGTTTTAAAATTCTAGGACCAGTAGTTTGTATTTGATACTTTTAGACTTTGAGGGGTCATCAAAGGAGGTTTTAAGCCTTTTGAGAATATTCACCCATCACCAAAGACTTCCAAACCTTCTTAGAGAAAAACAATGGGTTTACTCAAATGGTAGCTTCCAGAAGGAAAGATAGCCTAAGGCCGTTAGCTATTTTCATACCATTTATACCTTTAACAAAACACCACAAGACTCATTAACTTAATACAGCAATCATGTATGTATCACATACATCTGTGGAGTGGCTGGGGTTCAGCTGATTTACAGTAAGATACAGGTTGGGTCCAGCTCTGTTCTACCCATCTTAACTCTTCTTGAACCAGTGAACTTTCAGGGATATATTTTCCTCTTGACAGTGTCTACATCACGTGAATTGGTAAACTCAACTGTGCATGCTTCTGCTCCCATAATGTCTGCAAATATCCAATTGGCCGTAAGCAATTGCATGACCAAACCCCAAATCAAGGAGTAGAGAATGCACTTTACCTACCCTGAGGTCATGGCAAGGGTGTAGATATATAATTTTATTACAGAAGATTGGAGAAGTAGAACTGTTAATTTAGTTTATCATAATCTGAGATGCTTCTTAAAGGCCAGGTAGATAGCTCAGAAACATGTTTCTTTACAAAGAAAGAATTTTTCCTTCCTACATTCCTTAAAACAACTTAGTCCTTTCTTACACCTGATGTGCTCATGATCTAAAGCTGAGTTCCTTTCTCCCTCATAGAATGTTGGCCTTATAGATGAAAAGGAGCCTTGGTTCTGCTTTTATTAAAAGGGATTAGCTTGTAGCTCTTTTCAAAATGTCTTTAAGAGATTCAAACTCATTCCTGTTAAAATGGACTTATACAGCTGTGGTATCTTAAGGGAAGTGGTCAATACACTTTTGACCTGGCCACTTAGATAATTTTGGACACTCTTTGGTCTTAGACCCAAACCCAATTTTTTAACTAATACACATTAGTTGCAATATAGAATGTATAACTATATCAATTAACATTTTATATTTGGTGACATTAAAATCTATTGGTTTTTTGAATATTGAATATTTTACTCATGTATGGCCTTGTAATGTCATAGGTGGGTCAGTTGAAAAAATTGGTTCACTGAGTTATGCAGATCTTTCAAATGTTTCATACAATATCAAAAATCACATTTGTTCATATCACCACCTATCTTCAGAAAATCTTTAAGTACTGGGCAGCAGTTGTCAAACTCACAGGGCAGTTACAAGTTTTCAGAATTCTAATATTTGTTTGAAAGCTTGAAGTTTTGTCATTGATAGCAAATATGGTCATACATTTCATTTGAAATGATGGATTTTCCACATTTTTAAAGAAATTGCTGCATTCCCAAGTCTGGATAATCATACTTTGTTGATTATTATAAATAGCATTTCATGCATAAACCAGTTAATTTAGCTTGTATTTCAAACAATTGCACATATACTTTTCCTTAAGATAACCAGTCAGTATGCAGTGAAGGTCCTTTATGTATAAAACTGCTCATTTTGTCAGACAGAAATTCAAAAATAGTGAACTCAAGGGTTAAGAATTTATTAAATTATATTACTTAATGGATGATATGAAATCAACTTTTTAAAACTATGCATGATAGCAAGAATGTGATGATTACTAGAACAGTTTGGTACCTTGTCTTGATTTAGGCAAAGATGCCAACAGTTTACACCCATGACTTTTGTACTGTTAGTACAAATGTCAAGTGAAAAGGGCGGCTAATATCTTAGTATCATTATGAAAACAGTTTTGACATCGCGCATCTTTTTAAATGGATTTGGAGACACCCTTTATTCCTTCCAGCTGTCATGGACTACACTTTGAGAACCACTACACTACAGTACATATAACACTGCTGGCTCACTGCATAGCCCAGAAACGTTTGATGAGTATAATTCCTTTTCATATGTAAGAAATAAATAGACACAGACACTTACTGGCTGTGTTTTAAGTGCCTACTAATCCTCATTTGGTGAATCATAACTGCAAGAACTGGGATTTTTTAACAGGCTTGGTTACCTAATTATAACATCATGCAAAACAACCAGCCTTCTAGAAGACCTTAATATAGGACCTCTTCTTACCAGGAAAGCAGACTCCTCAGGAAGTTGTCTGATAATTTAATTCCTTGCTTCCCATTTTTGTGACTTAACAGAAGAAAATACTGATCTTCCATCTTGGCCCAAAGTGCTATTTTGAGGTATGACTTTTTCATTAGGATTCTGAGATTTGTGCTTTAGCTAGTCATATACAGTTCTATCTAGATGATGCATATATAGTCAACCCATGGACAAATCCCAGTTACATATACTTTTCTCGGATGCATTTCTTCATAAAGTGTCATGACTCCCTGGTGAGGGTAATAGATATCTTTCCCTACATAGTTTTTTAAGAGTGATGCAGTCCATTCCTTAATCACTACCACGAGTATCTAACTTCATCTATCTTCAATTCTTCAGGCTTACGTTGACTCATAGTATTGAATTTCCTTGTGCCCCATCAACCATGCCTTGCTATTCTATTCTTTCCTGCATACTTTTTCTGTCTTGAGCCTTATATTGTTTTAGGAAACATCAAAACTCTCCTCATAGACTTTATTCATTTTAACACTTCGGCGTACCTTTCACTTATTTATTTATTTATTTTTCTCTTTAAGCCTTAGGAGAAAATGGAAATGTTGGGCTCAGGTGAGGATACATCAAAGAGGGTATCTTCACATAGATCCTCCACGTTAAAGCATTTGGTTCCTAACATTTTTGTTACAGTAAGGAAGCTTATTATAGACTCTTCTCACAGAATAATGGGGAAGCCTACTGTGGACTGTCTTCGCAGAGTTCTGACCCAAATCAAATAATTAAGGTTCTCTGTTTCAGAATATCATTCTTAGAAACAATAGACAGTAGAATTATATATAGACTTTCTCAGACAAAGGATGGAAAAGCTACATGATTAGTTCATTGATTTTGTGGGTTTTAGAAAGAATGTTCTAAAAAGAGAGAGGGGGGAATCAGACAGTACTGTGTGGTGAGAGAACTAAGGAAGAAGTACTCAATTCTGCTTGGGGATACTGGGAAAGGTTATAGAAGAGGTGACATGTGAGCTAGATCTTAAGAGATGAGTCTGAACTAACCAGCTGCAGAAAGGCATGTTGTTAAAACCAAAATAGGCTTTGTTCTGAAGACATTAACACTATGGGGCCCTGAGGATGAGCAAGACTCACAGGGTCTCATATTGTAGATAGTTACCTGTTAAGGTGGAATGGGATTTTATGTTTAACACAGAATGTCCTCATTTTTAGGGAATAATTGGTACCAGAAAAAGATTGTTGGAAGTGAGTGTACTTAAATAACATAATTAATGATTGATAAAATGTGTATAAACATGTAATTCTATACCCACAAAGAAAAGAATGTACACCCTTTGGTCTTCCCATGGAATAGTCTAAAAATCAGGTGACAGCACTTAAGTGGTCATGGCGATTTTGTAGTTGTTTATCTGGGTGGTGGCTACACAGGTGTTTTTTTACTGTTTTTGAACCTAGTTATAAATTTTATGTTATCTTTATAAAATATTTCATAAAAAAATTAATGA
Organism: Eonycteris spelaea; assembly: GCA_003508835.1. Classification (NCBI taxonomy): domain Eukaryota; kingdom Metazoa; phylum Chordata; class Mammalia; order Chiroptera; family Pteropodidae; genus Eonycteris; species Eonycteris spelaea. The sequence continues at coordinate 2,388,830 of PUFA01000103.1, read as the reverse complement.
AAATAATTAAAAGTCTAGAGGAAAAATTAGGCCACAAGAAAATCCTCAAAGGCAAAGAGGAAATGTAAACTGAAATTATTGGGAAATTTAAAAATTGCAATAAAAACATACTATATATCTATATATCTGTATATCTGTGGGATATATAGCTAAAGCAGTATTCAGAGAAAATTTTATTGTCTTAAAAATTTACAAGAAAAATGAAAATAAACATCTAAATTAAGTTAAAAATAGAATAACAAAATAAGAGCAGAAGAAAATAATAAAGGTACAAGCAGGAAATAATGAGGATAAAAGCAGGAAATAAATTAGAAAACAAAAAATGGTGAAAGTAATAAATAAAGAAGTTGATTTTTTGAAAATTCGGTAACTAATTAAAATGGAATAGACATAAATCCACAAATAAGGAATGAATTATTACAGATAACAGTGAGAATTTAAGAGTCAGAAGAGACTACTGTTTTTTTAGTTATTTATTGCTGTGTAACAAATCACCCAAAAACCTAGTGAGTCAAACCAACAATAAATATTTATTATATCATACATATATTTTTGTGGGTCAGGAACTTAGGAGCAGCTTATTTGTTTGGTTCTGGGTAGGTATTTCATGAACTTGTAGTCAAAATGTCAGTCAGGGCTGCAGTTATCAGACTTGACTGGGACTATAGCATTTGCTTTCAAGATGCTTACTCATATTGCTACCTTATTGGTTGCTTGCTGTTGGTAGAAGGAAATCCTTAGTTCTTTGCCACATGGATCTCTTCATAGGGCTACTCTAGTGTCAAAATGACTTTTTCTAGAGCAAATGAAGCAAGAGAGCTAGGTAGAAGCCCGCATGTCTTTTATACTCGGGCCTCAAAAGTTATACTCTGTCATCTCTGTAATAATCACACAGTGCAGCCCTGTGCAGTGTGGAAGAGACTAAACAGGACATGAATACAAAGAGATGACAATGATCAGGAGTCATCTTGGAGGATAGCTACCACAACTTTATTCAACTCTGAAATAAGTTTGAAAATGTAAAGTTTTCTAGGAAAATGTACTTTATCAAAACTGCCTCTAAAAGAAAGACTATTAACAGACCAATTACCAAAGAAAAGATAAAGTTGTCTAAGAGTTTCCTCCTATAAAACACCAGACATAATTTCACAGAGGAGTTTTACCAACCCTTTCAAGACATGATTATAATTTAAACTGTTCCAGAGCAAAGAGGAAAAAGGTCTTCTTTTAACAAAAAGAGTATGTAACATTGATACTTCCTCCCCCTCAAAAAAAAAAAACTAATAAAAATTGCACACAAAAGTATTAAAGGTAGCAAAGGCAGCAGAATACAAGATGAGGTCTGGACTAGACTTTTGCGTTGAACTCCTAGCACCAGTCTACTGGCAGTTGTGACATGGGCTAGTCATTTACTCTTTATGCCAGAGTTTTCTTATCTGTAAATTGGGGTTAGTAGTATGACTGACACAAGATTAAATGAATTAATATTTGTAAAGCCATAAGAACAGCACTTGATACATTAATACACACACACTCACACACATATATATATCAATAAAACACTTGATACGTAATTTCAGAGCTGCCTCATCTATGAATATTAATCCAAAATCACTATTGTGTACGTACATCTTTTTTTAGAGCTCTAAAAATGTGTTTGGGGTTTTTTCTCCCTTTTGTGAAATGATTACAATAATAAGGTTAGCTAACACATCTATCACCTTGTGGTTACTTAAAAAAATTTTTTTTGGTGGTGGTGAAAATATTTAAGATCTACTCTCAGCAACTTTCAGTATTCAGTATTGTGAGCTTTAGCCAGCATGCTGTACATTACATCCCCAGAATTTATTCCTCTCTCTTATAACTGGAAATTTGTACTTTTTGACCACTATCACCCATGTTCCCCATATCCCAGCCCCTGGCAACAGTCAGTCTATTCCCTCTTTCTCTGAGCTCAGTTAAAAACATTTTAAAGAATGAAATCCCACCTCCCCCCATTTTGAAAGTATGAAATGAAGAGCTAGTTTATTTTTCTGAACAAACTGAAAAGAGTAAATCTCCATAGGCATGATAATGTCTTAAACAGCTCCATGATCTCTGCTCTCTGTCAGAATTGTGTGTTATCTGTGCCCTCTTTGATAGTGGTAATCCAGCTTTTCCTAGTAACTTTGTTAATATTTTGGTAAGGGATTGGAAATTTTTCATATTGTATATAATATTAAATCATTGATTAGTGGGACTTTAGACCTAATACCAGTACTTGAAGATAATTGTAGTTATATCCTGATTTTAGGAATAATTTGTCTCTAAAGTTTAAACTGGAAAGTTACTGGTTAAGTATTCAAAGAAGGATTATAATATGGCTCTATAGATTTTTCAGTACTTGCATTAAGAATCGGATGCAAATTGTTCATAAAGTATATGAAATCTCAAATGTGATAGAAAAATATACTTTTGGAGTAGGGAAGGTTTTTCTATTACATAAAATCATTTGATGGGTTCATCAGTGTAGGTATCAAGTATTACTACATGACAAAAATAACCATAAGCAAGGCAAAAGGGAAGTGACACACCATAGGAAAATATTTACAACTCATATCACAAAGTTATCACAAAGTCTCATTTTCCCTAATCAAGAAGGAGAGACCCTATAAATAAATAGGAGAAAGATTAGCTACCTAGTGAAAAATGAATGTAGGATACTGCAGACTACTTCTCAAAGTATTAACTACTGTCTCTGTACAGGGAGTCCAGGAGGTGAAATCTTTTTTATCATAATGCCAAGAAAATATTAGCTTTTTTCACCATGTTGACATTTTGGACTCATGGCAGAAAAACAATTATTTACCAATCACTGAAAGAGAATACACAATGATTCTGGGGGGGGAAGTCTCATTTTGGGGGGAAAAAACTAATTCATACCTGTTATGAGGAAGTTGTAAAGTACAGAAAAGTATAGAGAATAAAGGATATTATTCCATTCAAGAAACTACTGTTAATAGCTGGATATATTTGCAGATTTTAAAAAAACCTATGGTATATAAGTTTTTAACACAGCATTTTCTCATGTTTCTAAAAGTTCTTTGTAATCAACCTTAAAAATTGTTTTCTTTGACTTTGTAAGACAACTTGGGCTATAAGGGTTTCAAGTTTTCCTTCATCTTTGTTTAATGGTGTCTTAAAAGAGATCAGACCTATAGAGCTTGTTTGATTTTCTTTAGCTCTGTTAACTAATTCTTCACTAACCCACGGTACAGTACTCAGGCGACTAAGTAGATGATGGTATGAAGGCTGAACAAAGGCAATTTTTTTTATTGAATACTGGGAAATGGATTCAGTAAAAATAAATAAAAATACTGGGAATAAGCTGAGATTTTTCAGTTCCTCAAGGCTAGAAATAGCACATTAAATTTTATTCATTTGGCTTCATTAAAATAGTAAAAATCAAACGGAATGGGAAGATGTCCTGGAATTTATAATTGGATTCTGGCTGGTCAGAATGGACTTTAACACTGTGTTGATACTATCTTCAAACCATATTCTCTGCCACCATTCCACAGTGCCTTCTTCTGAGTTATCCTTTGTCAAATTTTCAGACTGATCTTGTGTTTTGAGGGCCTTTTTCTTAATCTTTTTACTTCTTAACCTCAGAACTTAAAAGTGGAATAGCCATCTTGTAATCCTCCTGATTTTCATCCCATTGCATTTTAGAACACATGCGTTTGGAAGAGTTAGCCTGAAGGCCCTGAGAACTTGCCCTTCACTTTAACCTCACTACCTGAGCTAGATCAGAAATTTCTGATCTAGCCTTCTTGTTTCCCAAAATCAACTCAGAAATCTGCCAGTATTATCCTGTGATATTAAAAAGATATTAGTATGTTTGCACAAATCGCTAACTTTGAAAAGCTCTTAAAATATATTTTTTGTTGTAAAATACAACACATTTGGAAAAGGACAGAAACATACACATATATCTTAATGAATGACAAAGTGGATATCCACAGACCACTCACAATTAAGAAATAGATCATTGCCAGCTCTTCTAAAAGCACTCCTTTCTCTCTTTCCAGTCACAATCTTTTTCTCTCCCTCAGCGGTTAGTAATAACTTGAATTTTATATTAATCAATCTGTTTTCTTTGTTGTTTTCCCACTAGAATATGTATCCCTGAGCACAATAGTTTTGTTGTGTCTGTTTTCGAGACCTATATAAATGGAATCATATAACATGTATTATTTTTATATCTGACTTATTTCACTTAATCTTATGTGTATAAGATTTATCTATAATGTGTTACTTGTAGCTCATTTTTGTTACTGTGTATTATTCCTGTGTATACCTATACCACAATTTAACCTTTCTCATGTTGGTGGACATTTGGCTTGTGTTTTGAGGAGTTATTAATAATGCTACTATGAACATTCTGATACATGTATTTTTGATGGATACATGCATGTATTTTTGTTGGGGATATATAGGAGTGGAATTATTGGGTCACAGGATATATATATATCACCAACTTTAGTACATAGTGCCATACTTTTTTCCAAAATGGTTGTGCTACGCTAGTAGTGTATGAGAGTTGCCAATTGCTCCATGCCCTTCCCAGCACTTATATTGCCAGATTCCTTAATTTTGGTAATTCTAATGAGTGTGTGATGGTGGTTTTAATTTGCATTTCTGCGCTATGACTCTAATGTGCTTTAAGTAGCTTTTCATAATTGTATTGGCCGTTGAGATACCTTTTTTTGTGAAGGATCTTTTCAAAGCTCTTACTCATTTTTCTAATTGGGTTGTCTTTTTCTGATATGTAGGAGTTCTTAATGAATTCTGGATGCAAACCCTTTATTGGTTACTTCCCTTGCATACTTCTCCCCTCTTAAAAGTGGTGTTGGATGAACCAGAAGTTCTTAATTTTAGTGTAGTCTAATTTATCAGTCTTTTTCTTTAGGCTAGTACTTTTTGGGTTATGTTTAAGACACTTTTTACTACTTAATGTTATGAAGATAATCTTTATTTCTTCTAAAAGCTTTATTGTTTTGCCTTTCATATTTAGGTATACAGTCCACCTGGAGACAATTTTTGTATGTGGTATAATGTAGGGAGTCTTTATATTTGCATATGGCTACCAGTTTTTCCAGTATCATTTATTAAAAACAGATTCTTTCCAACATCCCGACATCCTGTTTTGTTTTAAATCAAGAGTCTTTGAATGTGTGGATCAGTTTCTAGGCTCTCTATTTTGACCTGCTTTGTACCAACACTACTATTGTAATTTCTACTATAGCTTTCTAAAAATATCTGCTAGGACCAGTCTTCCTATTTTCTTCAATAGTGTTTTGACTATTCCTTGCTCTTTTAGTGCCATATAAATTATAGAATCTGCTTTACAAAAATGCTCTTGGGATTTTATTGAGATTACATTAAATTTATAGATCACTTTAGGGAGCATTGACATTTTGGAAATATTAGTTGTTTACATCCGTGGACAGGATTTCTCTTTCCATTCATGTAGATCATTAATTTAACTCAAAAGTGTTTTATGGTTTTATGTGTGTACAGTTATTACACATCTTTAGTTTGAATTATTACCAGGATTTTAATATTTAGTTATAAGTGTTATTTAAAATTTTTAATATTATTTTTATTGCTTATTAAATAAAAATACAATTGATTTTGGTGTTTTTCACCTTGTATCCAACAGCCTTGCTGAACTCACTTATTCTAATAATTTTTCTGTGGATTCCTTTGGATTTCCTACCTCTATAGTCAAGAGTTTTCATAAGTAACAATGGTTTCATTTGTTCTTTTATAGTCCTTTTGCCTTTTATTTATTTTCTTTACATTAGCTAGAACCTCCTGCACAGGGTCAAGAGGAAGTGGTGATAGGGATCATTCTTGGCACTTTCCAGTCTCAAAGGGAAAGCTTTCAACCTTTACCACTAAATATGATGTTTGCTCTAGAATTTTTGTAGATGGTTTATGAGATTAAGTATGTTCCCCTCTACTTTGGTTTTCTAAGAGTTGTTATTGTGATTTAATGTTGAATTTTATGAAATGCCTTTACTGTGTATTCTAAGGTGTTCATGAAACTTTTATTAATATGATGTTGCATCAGATGATTTTCTAATGTCAAATCATCATTATGCTACTGCAATTAATCCACCTGAGTCATGAAGTAATATCCTTTTTACATATTGTTTGATTCAGTTTGTAGTGTGTTGTTTAGGATTTTTGCACCCATGTTATGGGTAAAATTGTTCTAAAATAGTTCTTCCTTTTCAAATCTTTGTGATGTTTTGATATCAAGGATATGCTGGCCTCTAAAAATAAGTTGAGGAATAGTCTTTTTTTTTTTTTAATTCTGTGATAGAATCTGTGTCATTTCTTGTTGTTTGCTAGTAAAATTATGTAGAACTAGATTTTCTCTCTAGAAAGTTCGCATTTATGGATTCAATGTATAGCATTATTCACTTTTTAATTTTTTCTTTGGCAGTATCAATTACATGGATTTTTGTAGAAATTTATCCACTTTGTATAAAATTTCAGATTTATTGACACAAAGTTGTTCATAGCAGTAGCCTCTTACCCTTTTTATATCTATCTATAAGATTTATAGTGATGTTCCCTTTTTTCATTCCTGCCTTTGGTTATTTGTGAATTCTTTCCTTTTATTTTCATCAGTCTTGTCATGGTTTTAACTTTTTTATTAGTCTTTTCGAAGAGCTACATTTTGCCTTTGGTCCTCTTTATTTTAATGTTTATTTATTCTTATCTTTATTTTTTTTTCCTTGAGTTTATTTTGTTGTTCTTTATTTAGTTTTCTGGGGGAAAAAATGCTTACCTCTTTAATTTTTAACCTTTTCTACTGTATGCATACAAGGCTATAACTTTTAAGGTAGGCAGAGAGAGTTAAACTATATCCCACAGACTTTGATATTGTTTAGTTCAAATATTTTGTTTTTATTGTGGTTTCTTCTTTGGCTGTGTGTGTTAGAAGTCTATTTCTTAATTTCCAAATGTGTGGAGATTTTTAGTTTTCTCTTTGTAACACTTCTTACCTTAACATTTACTTTGTCAAGAATTAATATAGCCATACCAGTTTTCTTTTGATTAGACATTGTATATTTTTTATTCTCATCCTTTTACTTTCAGCCTTTCTGAATTCTTATGTTCCAAATGTGTCCCTTGTAAACTTGGTATAGATGGATTTTGCTTTTTAAAATAGTCTGACCATCTTCATATTTAATCTATTTACATTTAATGTAACCACTAATGTATTTGGATTTAAATCTCCTATTTATTTGTGTGCTTTTTTAAAAACCTGATACATACTCCTTTTCTTTCTGTTTTGTCTTTTTTCTTTTGACTATCTTCTATTATTTATTTTTTGTTAATTTAAAAGTTTTTACACTCTTTACTCTTATTTTAGTAGTTAACCAAAAGATTACAACCAAAATCTATTCCCTAAGTCTGTTAATTGGTACTTTTATCTTTTTCTCAGATAATGCAAGGACTTTAAATGCTTTAGCTATTATATGATATAGTTGCTATCGTATTTTGAATGATCTGTATCTTTTTAATCGAACATATTATGTTTTATGCGGTCAGTATTCATTTAGACTTACATATTTACTGTTTTCATTTCTTTTCATTTCTCTTTCCTTGGCTTCTTCTTGGGCCACATTTATCTGCCTTTTAGTATTAATTTAGTGCAGGTCTGCTGGTGCAAGTTCTCTTAGTCTGTCTGAAAATGTTTTTATTTCAACTTCATTCTTGAATTCATTTTTGCTACGTATACCGGTTACTTTTTTCTTTCATCACATTAAAAATACCATCTATTGTTTTCTGCTTTCCATTGTTTCTGTTGAAAAGTAAGCCTTGTATCTATGTTTTTTGTTGCAGGTCCTTTTGTTTTTTCTTAACTGCTTTTAAGATTTTCTCTTGGTTTTTATTTTTAGCAGTTGTATCTAGGTATGGACTTCTTTTTATTTATCTTTCTTAGAAGTTGAAGGCTTTCTTCAGTCAGTAGGTTGATACATTTAATTGGGTTTTAAAAATGCTCTGCCATTATCTCTTCAATATTTCTTCTATAGGATCTGTCTCCTCTCCTGGTATTATTTTCACATATGGTAAATCTTTTTCTTGTGTCCTTTCTTTTACCTTCTTTTCTGATTTTTTTTTCAGAAAATTGTTTTGTTTTTTTTTTCCCAGCTTGATTTTTTTTTGTATTTTCTTCTTATCTGACTTCCAGTTTACTAATTCAACTATGTCTGTCTCCTTTAGCATGGTTATTTTAAGTCTGTCTTATGGCCATGATGTTTGGGGTAATTGAGGGTTTTGTGTTTTCTGTTGTTTTTACTGATTTTTGTTTTCATTGTCTTATCTCCTTTTTTGCATGGTTACCTTTGATTGTGTCTCAGACATAGTATTTGAAAAATTCTTTATAAAAATATTTTGAGGCCTGAGCTGGTGTTACTTTCTTCCAAAGAGTGATTTCATTTTTTTCTGCCAGGTGCTAGGGCACTAACAATCTGGGATTACCTTAATCCAATTTTAGGGATTACAGTTTTCTGTACTTTTCAAATGACTTGAAGCTAGGCTGCAATATCTGCAAAGACTATTATAATTCCAGTTTGCCCTATGACTAGGATACAAACCTTGAGGATTCGAGCATCAGACATGAAGGTTTTACCAAGTAGCAGCCCACACCCTTAATGTGGGTCTGGACTCCACCTTTTATTTTCTATCCCAGGGGTTGGCAATCTCTTTCTATACGTGACCAGAAAGTAAATATTTTAGCCTTTTCTGGTAAATATTTCAGTCTTTATAGCTCATGGTCTTGGTTGCAACAATCATGCTGCCATTATTCTGCAGAAGAGCCATAGACAATGCATGAATTAATGACCATGAATGTATTCTAATAAAACTTTGTTTACAAAATCAGGCACAAGGCCAGATTTGGCCCATGGGCCTTCGTTTGCTGACGCCTCTGTAGTCTGTCAGAAGCTCTGCTCAGACTCTCAGCCACCTCTTTTAAATTTAGATCACTCCTAATGCTGGGCTAGCCTCTCCTTGGCCTACCTTGTTAGCTCTACAGTGCCTTTAAGAATATATTGGGGTCTTTTTATATTTGGTCCCATGTTTCTGGTTTAATCTGAAATACCTCGACTGCCATTATCAGAAGCTAAAGTTACATACAAGGTAACCAATTTAAAAGTAATAAGATTTTTCTCCCCTCTGATCTCAAGAAAGAAGTTTCTTGAATTGTTCCCAGAGAATATCTCTCACTAGCACCCTTTGATATATAAACGACTTTTTAAAAATATTGAAACTGAGTTTTAGGACTTGTTTCTGTGGTCTTCCTAGAGAGGTTGTACATTCCAAGGTTAAAGGTAAAGAGCGGTGTTGTCCATCAGAGCTTTCTGTGGGGATGGAAGTGTTCTCTATCCACTGGCTACCTGTGGCTCTCTAGAACTTGAAATGTGGCTAGTATGAATGCAGAACTACATTTTTACTTGTTAAATTCTAATTAAATTTAAATAGCCATGTGTAGATATTTAGTTTCGAGTGGATGCAGCTTAGATTAAAAGAAGAATCTCGTCTCAGTACATCGTGTGTTCTCATACGCCTGCCCACTGAAATATCCATTTGCCACTGCTCTTGCAAGAAATACTTAACCTCAATGTGTTCAATGGATGGTATCTCACTAAATATCTTAGGCCTCGTAGAATGTTTCCATTTATTTCATCTGGTGGGATGGAAGCACACTTGTTATCCCAAGTGGGCCATGTAAAACTAATGTCACTCAATTTACTTTCTAACATTTGTTTCTCTTTGCAGGGAAAGGGGCGTATTCGTCGAGGAAACTATGCAAGTCCATCTTCTCCTGTTGTAGTTCAGTTGCCCTCCGTGTCTGATGTCCCAGAAGAGATGTTGACTAATGAGGCAGCCATGGAGACTGACATCACAGACCAGCAGCAAGCAGCTATGCAGCAGGAAGAGCGAGTACTGACTGAACAGATCGAGAACCTACAGAAAGAGAAGTGAGTTTCCAGGAGGAAAGGGAGTGACCAATTATTATTCGTCTTCATTTTCTTCTTTCTATCTTTTCTTTATTTTTCCTTATTTATTAAATATCTCCTGAATGTCAGGCACTGTGTCAGGTAACACAAGGGATGTGAAGATGACAAAGACATGTTGCCTGTACTCAGGTAATAGTGTGAAAGTTGTCACTCAAGGAAGGAAGCTCTATGAGCAGGGAGATCTGAAGCTGCTACAATGATGATTCTAGACAAGCTGACTGGGACAGTCTTTCAGTCTTAACCAGGATTGCTAACAGGTCAGACCAGCCTTGGTGAACAGATTGGTCTTATTGGAGGAATATGGACTCCCAGGCTTAGACAAAGTCCCTTCCAAGAATGGGTATTCCTCAGAATTCTGTGAAAGATGGTTATCATCCAAAGATCAGTACAACCACAGGGCCAGATGGTCAGGTTAGGGAGGCAACTCTAGTGGGGGCTGGGGTACTGGGTAGGGAGTTTATTGTAGTTTAGGAGAGGGACAGATAAGCAGCTCTGTGACCTCCATCATCACTGGATCAAGGGTGAATAACACTAGATCTTGGGATAATATGAATATCCCATGGTTTTCCCTGCAGGTACTGTGTACCAGTTCTGGGTGACAGTGATGATCCTTAAGTTTCAAAGGGATTTTTATTCCTGAGTTATAGGATCACAGGTTTGGGAGCTTGATTCATGTGGGGATCTGAGTCTGTTAAAGTACTTTCACCTGTCAGGACTGATTCTTGATTTAGGCAAGCTGAAAAAGCAGCTGGGGCCAACTGTGCAGCATGTGATAAGGCAAAAGTGCAGCACGTTGACTGGGCTGTTTGATGTCAGAATGATCTAAATGGAGGACCTCCTCAGCTTAGATAAACATGGTGTTGGAGGTGTTGAAGGATGAATAAGAATTTGTGGGAAGGAGAAAGTCCAGAGAGAGAGAGAAAATATGAGCACAGTCTCAGAGGTGTGGATGCACATGGCTTGTGACAAATGTATTGTCATAATGAGTTTCTGTTGAGATTATCCTTGAAAAGGTTGTCTATGAATCTCAAGCTAAGTATTGGAGGTATTGAAGGATGGATAATTAAAGCTAGGTAGAATGGAAGCAAACCTAAACGGTTCTGAAAAGGAGCCTTGGTGAAAAAGGGAGTAAGAGTTGGAAGGATAAGAAGGTTGTGGACAAGTGGAGTATTGGATTCAAAGCTGGTGTATTTCCAGGTAATAACAAACTCTAGGACCTGCCCTTTCTCCAGAGTGGAGCAAAGGTGGTTAGAAGGTGCAGACATAAAGGAACTTTGGTGTTAGGGTATTGAAGTAAGCTGTTAACAAAGATATTGATTGAATTAGATTAGGTAATGTCAGGCATAGTGAGAAAGTAAGATTAGGAGCCAGGTACCAAAGACTTCAGGGAATGAGAGAGCATGACTGAGGTAGGCCTGTGATTGATGAAAAGAATAGAGGATCTATGAGTGGAGATGGCTTAAACTTCAATGGAGAGAAAATATAAATCAATGTTTTACTTCATCCAGAGGCCTTTCTATGGTCAAGGTAGAGAGTATAGTCTGTAGCCAGTTAGTAAAGTTTAGGGGAAATAGTTTAAAAGCTGGAAAGAATCTTAGAAATTATCTGCCTTAATCACTTTGTTTTGTAGATGAGGAAACTGAGGTCCAGAGAGAGGAAAGTACTTTCCTGATGCATTATTAATGGGTTTAGAACCTTCATCTCCTTATTATTAGCCCAGAGTTCATTTTACCAAAAGAGCGGACAGCTGCAGCATCTTTCCCCACCTCATCTTTAGCCCTATTAGAGGTCCAGCCTTTGCTGTCATTTTTTCCTCTGGTCCATGTAGTTTTAGCCTTCACCATTACTATGACTTATAGATCCTTGTTGCCACCCTGCAGGGGAACAGTAAGAAATGTGACTGTTTTTGCTACTTAACTTTCCTGACTTTCATGGAAAGTCTTTTCTCTTGTCTTCTTTCCACTTCTTATCATGTACTAATTGATTTCTTGATTGTATCCTCCAGGGAGGAGCTAACATTTGAGATGCTTGTACTGGAACCCCGTGCCTCTGATGATGAAACCCTTGAGTCTGAGGCCTCCATTGGGACTGCCGATAGCTCAGAAAATTTGAATATTGAGTCTGAAGGTGCCGTCTCTGAGAAATCAGGTAAATGAACATGTTAGTCCAAAGACTCCAGATTTGTTTTGCAAAGGACGATTAAGGATTCCCACGCTAAGACAGAGTCTCTTTCCAGAATGCCTTGACCTTATGTGAAAAGGTGACAAAGTCCTAAGGAGTTGAAATATACTGATCTTTGTGAAGCTTCCATATAAATCGTTCATTAGAGAAAGTCTTCATTGTAATGTACCTTTTTGGTAATTTAATGTTTAATGCATTTACCAGTGAAAAGCCAATAACCACAACAATGTTGTCTTACCCATTATCTGTTTTCTAAGGGTAGTAGTTTTTTAAATGATAGTGACAGTTGTAGGCCTCTTCAAATGGCATTGTCAAACTCCAGACTTCCTTGGATGATTCTGAAATGATTCGTAGAAATGGATGGTAAGCTCTTCTTGAATTATGGCTGCACAAAGTAGGTCAGCCTGAACCCCCCAAATTATAGTCCACCCAATTTCATGTACAAACAGTGACACCTGTTCATTACATGATGATTTGCTTTAGAGGGAACTGTTGTTTACAGCTCTGGTCTCTTTTCTGCATTAGAGAGAAGCTTAGCCTTTAGCTCCATGAAGGCAGCCAGCAAGTATGAACCTTCTACCCAGTTGCGAAAGCAGTTCAGAAGGCAGCATGACTCTTTGGATTCAGTGGACTCTTCAGTCTCCTCATCTAACACTGTATCTTCTCATGGGACCAGAAAACGATTTCAGATTTATTCCAAATCTCCATTCTACCGAGCTGCTTCAGCCGGTGAGGCCCTGGGAATGGAAGGGCCTTTGGGCCAGACCAAATCCACAGAAGACAGGCCTCAGTTTATCAGCAGAGGAACCTTCAACCCTGAAAAGGGCAAACAAAAATTAAAGAATGTGAAAAATTCTCCTCAGAAAACCAAAGAGACCCCAGAAGGGACAGTCGTGTCTGGCCGCAGGAAACCCATGGACCCAGACTGCAGCTCCACCCAACAGCTAACTCTCTTTGGAAATAATGAGTTTATGGTCTGAACTGGCAGATGTGTGTCCCTTCATGGCTACAGAGTGGTAAACATGCCACATCTTTGGGGCCTCTCCTGATCACCTCGTCCACAAAGTAGTTCATCCTAAATGCGGTCCTGCCTCTTGCTCAAGCATACAACCCAGACCTTGTATGCTGGACTCTGGGGCCTCTTGCAGAGATGGAAGGGCCTTTTTGAAGCCTGCCTGGGGTGGTGCCAGCTGTGCCTTGGCTGCTGTATTTGACTAGAGATTTCACTGAGCAAAGCCACCTAGGGCCTGGAGCTTTGGGTCAGTTGTGGAGGTCTTTGTAGTTGCCTCTCTCCCATCTTCTTTCCCTTCCCGGAGGTGGGCGTGGAACTGGGGGTACGTTGTGGGCCTGAGGGACCCACTGATTTATGATGTTTGAAGAAAACATAAATCCTTCTTACCCATGAAAGCAAAAACCTTTGGGTTTATTTTGGGACAGTTAGGAGATGGGGTAGATTATACTTTTTTCCCCCAAGGATTTATAAGCAAAAAGCCTAAGCCCCTCTATTTTAAGATTTTTGAAAAAAATACTCCAATGTATATGCTGGGGAAAGTGAAAGCAATTGTTTTCATTAAGCCATCAGAGCATGTCTCAGACATCTGGGTACACAGTGAAAAAGAGAGCACATGTTTTGTTTTTTGATGATGTCGATGTAATAATAATCAGTGCTGGTTTAACTCCTGGTTAGTTCCTGCCAAGTATATTGCATGGGCTGAAGATTCAGTAGCTGTACTGTTCTCATATTCCTTGGTCCTAGGATCAAGTTTCTCTGATTTTTTTAAATGTCCCAGAGATATGGTGATCCCTAAACATGAGGGTTTCACCCTAATCCATCCAGGCTTTTCTCTTTGTATAGATTAAACTGAAGATCACATATTCATGTGCTGGTGGATTTCAACCACACACTCAGACAAATAATGTGACCATTTAATCACTTCTCCCAAAACATTCACACACAGTACTGCATGAATAAGTGTTACAGAAAGCTGCCAAAAACAATAAGAGAAAAGTTTTAATATGACCCATCTAACTTTTATCTTCTTTTCCTCAGACCATCAGTATTAAATAGGTTTAAAAAAAATCAAGGACTACTTGAAGCTATTTTTGTTAATATTCTGGTTACTGAAGTTTACTGTAAATATGTATGTATAGTGTGCATATTTCTTTTTAACCGTATGCTTTCCTCCTCCCCATGGAATTTCTTCCTACAGATTAAGAGATCATTGGACAGGGAGGTGAGAGCCATTCATCCCTGGGTTGAGGGACAAGTCAGACCGTCTTTCACCACTGGGTGTCTCTATACACCTGAGCTATAATAGCATTTTAAGCTTCTTAGCATTCATGAGATTAGAAATCTGTTTTTGCTATTTATGATATATAGGAAATGACACATGATACCCTTTCTTGAGATAAATATGTGAAAATGTTTATTTTTGAAGTTACTAAATACATCTTGTTTAACTACCATATGCACTGTTCTGAAAAAGAGCCTTTACCATCTGTAACCTGAACTTTGGTTATTCTTCCTTTTCATGCTTCTATGATTTGAAGTTATGGAAACATTAAGACTTGTGTTAAGGCAGAGTCTCTCCTGTTACACAACACTGAACCTCATGCCACTGCCTGAGTGGTTATTGTCAAGCCCCGGAGGTGACACTTGGAACATCATTCTGAGTGGCAGCTAAAGGTAGCAGGAATCTTAACCTGTCCCTGGTTTGGGAGCTAGAGAAAGGAATCTTTTGAAATCTCCAGAATGATGATGGTTATTGAGTAAATAAATGTTCAATTTTATATCCCTCAAATATCTGCCACCTTGTTTATGCTGTCCTGAGGCATAATAAATGTAAAGCCTTTAAAAATCTGAATTCTGGAGAATCTTCTAGAGGAAAACCCAACCCTTCAGCATGGTTGTGTCAAAGTGGGATCACTGCTGACCCGGGCCCAGGCCAGGCCGCGTGGTCTGTTCCAGTATTCGTGGGAGAGTAGTGTTCTGCTGGGCATGACTGCTATGTTCCACTTGCTCCAGACATTGGTTAAGTACCGTACAAATAAAAAGAGATTACCCTTGTTGAATAATTTCCTTTGGCCCAGAGAAATGGACTGGAGAACACATCTTGGCAAATGTTCTCCTTCTAAAACTTTGTGGATTTTGTTGTTGTTGTTTGCAAAATAAGTTTTTGGCAGTTAAAAAAAACTACTTATATCAGTCACTTTATAGGAACTCAGCAATGGATGTTAAGAGACTTTATAATTTTTCTCAGGGACCTGAAACCTGAATTTGGATAAAATTAAATAAAAAATACTTGTTTTTCCATTGCTAGATTTGTGGATTTCTAGTTATTTAACAGGATGCCAGAAAAGAGGGTGGTGGGGAGAAGAGATCACGCAATTGTAAGAATGGAAAGCAAGTGTGGGACCCTCCCTATGAAGGAAAGAAAGCCTGTCTTATGGACAACAGGCATTGTTTAAGGAGATGAAGCCATAACTCTTAAAAACTGTCAGGACCAAGTGCTTATATCTCCTTCCATTTGATCTTAACGGGTTCTCTCCTGGTTAAAGTTATGTCACCACAAAGTGATGTATGCATTATAGTCACTTATGATTAAGATATTTAACCTTGATATGTGTCACATCTGTGTTTCCTATTGCTTCTCCTTTGCTTGTTTTCTTTGATCTCAAATGCTTCCCCCTGCCCCCCCCAAAAAAAATCCCTGTATGGTGGCCACGAGGCAGCCCCACACTTGGAGCCCATGCCCCGAAATGCAGAGCATTCTGTTTGTGTCATATGTTCCCAACCTCAAAGCCTGGATTTTTAATTCTACCTGTAAAACCAACATATTTCTTATCATGGAAAATGTAATAGAAACAGAGAAGTATGATTTCGGGATCATACTGGGTATCAACAAAGTGAAGCAAATTAATAGCTAATACAGGAAGGGTTCAGGGAGATGACATGCTTAGTTTGTAATGCACTTTGTACTTCCTGCCATTTAATTATTTTGCCACTCTGGGCTTCTGAGAACGCAAAGGGAGATAGAGCTTCCCTGAGTCTTACAGAGGCAGAGGGACCAGAGGTCAGGGAATGGGACCAGAGGCCTCTCCTTGTGCTTCGAAACCAATTACAGCTCTTACCCTGCTGGGAGGTTAGTGGATACGTCTCTATTCTATTACAATAGGGTTGTTTTCATGTCAAAGACAGAGGGTCCCAGAAACTTGCTGAAAATAAGAGGTCCAGCAAGATGCCACAGGCCTACTGCAGTGCCTGTGGGCCATGGGGTTTTTATAGCTATAATAAATGTGGACATTTCACAAGCACTTTGGTGAACCAGAGAGAAAAAAGTATCCTCAGGATGTGTTAAAAGCTAAGAGTTTTAATTTAAAAAAGAAATACAGTTCAGATGGTTTCCCTTGTCCTCCTCTCTTTTTTTCTGTTAGTGGGGAGCTGGACATGCATACATCATTCTGTGTCGACCCATAATTTTGTGACAATTCCCCAGCGCTGTCTCCAATGCCACGCTAGCTGTGATGGTGAAATTCCTCCATATTTTTGGTAGTCCTCTGTCCTTTGCCCCTAAAATAGTCTTAACCACTTTCCTCTGGAACCACTCCTACATTTGATTTGGTTTTAAAGGGTAACAGCAAAATGATAATTGTGGACATGGATTTGTTAGGTCTTGTTGGTCTCTTGGTTGAAACTGTTTTCCAAAAAGCCTCACTAAGGGGCCTGTCACTTTGCTATTCATCCATACTTAATATCGATTCATCAGCCCTCTTAGGTCATATAAAAGTTGCACCTTTTGAACCAAGGAATTGTATTCACTAGGGGAAAGGTGTGTACTACACATTAGTTATATTATTTTCATGGATTTAAAGTAATTTATAAGTATGCTGAGTGTAAATTTTTAAAAGACTTGTAAAAGGACATATCTGTGATATATAATATTTTACTGTTAAACAGAATAATTCTATAAGGAGAATGATTTCACCCACGGAACTGATTACTGATACAATCAACAGGCACTTTGTAATTTTTTTTTGAGGGGGGGAGCAAGAACATCATCTGTATAAAGTCCAGTTGTGTCACTCAAAATATGCACTGTATGCCTACACAAAAGCAGCTTTGGTGAACAAATCACTCCAATGGCTCATTAAAGAACAAGCACTTCCAGAAGCGGCAATACGTGTGGTTTGTTTTCTGACCGTCCTGGCTCCTGCCCCAACTTGCTCCAACCTGATCCCAAGAAACAAAGAACTTTGTTAAACTGATTTTTGTTTTAAAGGAAAGGACTTAAAATTGACCAAGTGCAGAGATGGGAGTTATTGGAAGTCAAATGAATCCATGTGAAGGAGAGATTCAAGCTGTTCATTTTCTATAATGGACACTAGCTGCAAGCCGGGCAGGGAAGGCAATAAGTCTACATTCAAGATCCTTTACTGAAAAGGCACTGAGGAAGTAGCAACATCTGCTAGTAGAGGGCCCAGGAACTCAAACCCAGTTTGTTTTTGTTCTGCTGCTCTGGTGCATGACTTTGGGAGAGTCATTTGCCCTCTCTGAATGTTAGTTTTCCTATCTGGAAACACGTTCTCTTCCCCAGGTCTACTTCCTGGTTAACTCCTACTGACCCAGGTCTCAGTGTGAAACAGTTCTCGGAAGTTTTCTTCTTCCTTGAACCGGGTTAGATGTGTTCTCAGCAGCTCCTGGTATTTGTGGTCTTTAAACAAAAACAAAAAAAAACAGAAAAACAAAAACAAAAAACTTGTTCGATTTAAGTTTTGTAAGGCAAGAAATGTGACTTTCTCTCTGGTTCTTAGGTTCCCCAGCACCTAACAAAAGGTACAAGCACTTAGATACTGGATAAAGCATTGAATGAGATCAGAGTTACTCAAATGCCAAACCAGGTCTAAGGTAAAATGAAGAAAAAAATAAATTTTTCCCTAACACCAATATTATTCCATTTTTAAATTCTGAGATTATCCTTCCTATTTCTTTTTAGAGTTCACATTTACATTTTTGCGTTAAATTACATCAGAATGGTAAAGGATTTAGTGCGTTGTTTCTTTAAATTTCCTTAAGTGTCTAAATAAAACCTAGAAATGCCACTTGTAAAACTTGGCCCTGTGATTACTGAATTTCCAATAAATTTTTCCAATTATGAAGATGAGAGCAAGAAGGTGTAAGGAGATGCAAGTTATGAAGAGACCAAAGCTTTGACTTTTTAAAAATTGTTCTTTCTCCTAGATTAGGAAGCAGTCCAGTGTCTTAGAACCAGGGACGTAGCCATGCAAATAGATAAGATACTTAAATCTGTTTAATCTTGTAGGCATCTTGGATGCTAGTCAAGGAGTGTGTCAGTTCTCCATTCTGTTGCCATTAATCCACTCAACAAATATGCACCGAGCACCTGCCAGCACTGCTGGGGGTGCATTGGGGAACAAAACAAACTCCCTGTCCCGGTGGAGCCTGCGTTTTAGTGGGGAAAACCAGTGATGCCCACCTGACGGAGACTAGTCATCCCTAATAACTGGGTTCCACTATCAGGCTACATTCGTTGATTGGAATGGTTGTTTCTTGGCATCTTTGAGTCTTTCTCTGCCCTTTCTACCTTTAAATGGTCTGACGATTCTGGCTGAAAAGAAAGGCCCGGATAGGCCCTCATACTTCTGTGTGCTTCCTAACCAAAGGCATTTCTGTCATTGAGGCAAAAAAGAGCTTTCATAGTATCCCCTCGCCTAGCAAGGGTCCTAGTTGCAATGAAAGAGAGCTGTTACTCATCTGAATTTCTTTGAGGCCATTTTACAGAGAAAGGTTGAATAAATCCAGGGATCGACAGAGCTGCACTGTAGTAGGAAAACAGAAGCCACCCAGTATATTCCAGGGAGAAGGACTTCGTATAGGAATTAGGGGCTTAACATAAACCTGGAAGAGCTGGGGAAACCAAGGTCAGAGAGGCTCCCACAGAAGGTTGCGAAAACCAACACAGACCGCAGCCAAAATGTCCAGAGTTCTCCAAGAGCTTGCCGGGAAGCTACCGTGGTTCTAAAGAAGGCTGCTGTGAGATCTCCATCCTACCACAGATTCTGCAGCAACTGCCTCTGGAGAACAATGGTTTCTCATTTACCTTCCAAATCTCATGTGAGTGCCTCCTTCTAGCAAACCACAGGGGAGGGATTCTGGGAAATGCAGTTCCTGGAGTCTCTGCAAGAAAACAAGACCTTGGTGGGGGAGGGGGAGGGGTTGGGTATTGATGCCAGGTTGACAGACAACCCAGCTTATACCTCCTCTAATTCTCCAAGCGTTCCTACTGGAGATCCCAAGCAATCTCCTTCCCAAATGTAGAAAATGCACACATCCCAGATACTAACTACCTGGTGAACGTCGGCAAGCTGCCTTTGCAGTCTCATGTTCTCAAAAGCAGAACTGTAGAATAAATGTACAGGATATATGTCTGGTTCAACCATGTTTCTTGCTAAAGTGCCTTTGCTCAGGCTTTCTACATAAAGGCCTTTAAACCTTATGGATAAAACCTCTGTAGGGAATTGGATAGTTTAATAGCATTGTAGATATTAAATGACCCAAGTACTGAGGCAAGTCTGGACTTTTAGAAGTCTGAAGTAGTTTGATTGCTTAAGTGTGATGAGCTTAATAAGCTGGATAGGGTTTTTCATACTCTTTCCTCTCTGGGCACCCACGTAGCTAATGTCATTTCCAAAGCACAGTGTTCTGAACCATTCTTCCTCCATCAAGATAGGATAGCTCTATCAGCTAGGAGAATTCACACACAGGCCAAAGAGCAAGAAACCCCTAGGGTTTCAGATTTCTCACATGACCTTTTCCTTCTTGACTTCAAGCATTTTTTCTTTGAAGACAGAAAATTCAAGACTGTTCAGTGGATCCCAGGGGTAGAGGGGTGGGGGGAGGCAGTACCAGAATTGAGCAGTTAAGTGGAGTGACAGCAAAGTTTGAATCTTCACTAAGTCTCAAGATTTTCATTTATAAATGGGGATGATTGGTTCCTCCCCCAGAATTAATCTGAGGATTAAATAATAATGTATAATCAGTGCTCAGTTCACTGTCTGGTATATAAAGTGCCTGATATATCTTTATTATTATTTTCTAGGTTTCTGGGTCTGTCTTTGAAAAGGATCGAGGTTTGTCTGAGCTTCATCTTTCATCAAGAATTAAGAAGTTGAGATTGCCTTCACAAGAAATGCCTTTAGCGGCCTTGTGTTGAGTTGGATGGTGTTCACTTCTGTTTGTGGAGAGGTGAGGAAGGCTAAGAAAGAGAAAGAGCGAGAGAAGCCGTGGCATGGTGGGACGCCATCCGGAGAGAAGCGGGGTCGTTGAATCCTGTGGGAGATGTTTCACTAGGCTTGAATTCATTACACCTGGACTCCGACTTGCAGTGGAAGCCACACGGAACCCAAGACCCCATGCTCATTCCTTCAGTATCCTCAAAAGGAGAGCCTTGGCCACATTCATTTCCTCATTTTTGTGTTTTTACTTTTTTAATCGAGGCCTAACATAATACAGTGAAGTACACAATTCTCACATGCACAGCCTAAATAATTTTTATGAATGAATAAATTTGCAAAACTACCTCCCAGATCAAAATAAAAAAATCTCTAGCACACCAGAAGGCTCCCTTGGGCCCCTTTCCAATCACCCCACCTCTCGCCCCAGAGGTAACCACTATTCCAACTTCTATCACCATTGGTTAGTCTTTGTTCTGGAACTTGTGTAAATGAAGTTTGCGCCTGGCTTCTTTTGTTCAACTTTGTGCCTGTGAAGTTTACCCATGTTGTCACATGTACTGGTAGTTCATTCTTTTTTTATTTGTTTTCCATTCTACGAATATACTACAATTTCTTAACCCATTCTACTGTCAATGTACAGCCTGGAGCTATTATGAAGAACACTGCTACGAATATGCTTGTGATATCTCTCGGTGGACAATTCTGCCAGGTGCACACACCTGCAAGTGGACTGGCTGGGTCACAGGCCGGCAAATGCTTAACTGCAGCCGATTTTCCCAAAGGTGGCCGCACCACTTCACTTCCACCTCCATTAGTTTTTGAACATATCACAGAGGAGCTTTTCCATTGGAGTGTTCCCTATGGTCTTGCGGAAAAAGAGGAGCTCAACGCGTTCAGAAGTGATAAACCTCAAAGACGGGAGGAGCAGAAGCAATTTCCCGAACCTGGACCGGAGAGAAGACGCCATCAGTTTTACCATCGGGCTTCCAAGCGGAGGGGCGCCCTCCCGGAAAAGGCAGAGGGGGGAGGAGAGGACAGGCGAGAGGTACCCAGGGGGTGTGAGGAGGAATTTCAAGGCAAGGCCGCATTCACTAGAGGGGTTGCTCTGGCCCCCACCCCCCAACGTGTAGTTGAGGAATGCGATGAAATAGTGAATAAATACTTTTATTATGTGTAAAGATTGTAAAGTGAGTTCTTTATACTTATATGTGAACATATTATTATTAATCATGTATATGATTATCATGATAATTATGTGATGATTAATGCCATCTGTATTTGAGTAGGATATAAATTCCCCTCGGGAAGCCACCCAGGATGATAGAGTAGCCATTAGTAAAAATGTTCTGAAGTGGAAACAGAGTTTTTATGGCTGAGATTCTCATCCAGAAAATAAGTAATTGTACTTTGAAATAAGAACTCTTTGCCAAGGCACAGAAGATGGATGACGCCTTAAGAGAATGACGGGATCGTACCTTCCTTGGGTAGGAGGCCTGACAGCCAGGGTCAATGCCCAATGTCAAGGAGGCCGCGTGCTCCAAAGTGAGGCCCCTCCCTGCCCAACTTCCCCATGGAGGTGTATGGGGAGCCCCCCCCCCCGCCGCCTCAGTCACCCACTGAACTCGTTTTGCCAGCCCAAGGGCTTTCTTTCTCTTGTGAGTGCAAATACATGGCACTGAGCATTCCACACCCCTCCCTGTGCCTTCCCCTCTTCCGTGTTTCTGATCTAAGGAAGTTCAGGAAGAAGTAGCTGTGAAGTCAAGTGGAGAAATTGTGTTTCACCCTACAGGAATTGGGTCACTAGTTGGTCTGAAATTAAATCTAATGGGTCAGAACCAGTCTTTAACATACACAAGTATCAGAGTAAATTATACGAAGTAAGGGCAGGTATTATTTGGTGGAACTTTGCTTCCCTGTTTGTGTGTGTATTGTGTTATGATGGAAATTGGATTTCTTCTGGTATTGCTGTTTTAAAAAACTGAAATATGCTGGCCTAGAGAACCCGAAATCACTCTGTTCTGCCTGTTGTTGGTACTGAACTGCTATAGGAGTGACGTAGAAAATCTTAATCAGAATTTTGAAATTTGACACAAAACCAATATGCCCCGACATCTCTGGGAGCTGATCCGGGCAGAAACTTGGCTTAGGACAGCTTCTGCTCTCTGCTGTCTGTGATGGCCATTCTCAGGCTGCTGGGTCGTCTTGGAACAGTGTTCTTCCTATGCTTATAAGCAGCAGGAATCCTTCTGTGCATTGCGCTTTGACTCTTTTTAAAGGGGAATTACCTCTCTTGTGACCATTTCTTAGATTAGAGTGATTTGAGGATGGTCCATGTTAGCTTCAGAGAGAACTGCTGGGAGCCCCCAAGAGAAGACAGATAATATGGTCTAAAATAGCCAGTAGATGCCTGGCGGGCAAGTGGTCCAACCTTGCAGAGGCTCCACTGTGTCCGCTAGTGCTGGGCTAGCCGGGCAGGTACACAGCACTGGCTCCTGCCCACTCCCTCCCTGCAGACACACTCAGCCTGCCACCCCCAAACCTAGCTGCGGCCAGGCTCCTGTTCTTGCACGTGGTTTCTGCAAGTACATCCCAAGGAGATGTCCCTCTGTACCTCCATCGATCGTCTCACGTTCCCTCAAAACTACCTTTGCCTCCTGACTTTCCTGTTTATTTCAGGGCTACCTCTTCTCCCAAATAGCTCCTCTTTCCTTCTATCCACCCACGTGCCAAATCCGACCCATTCCGGCTCCTGCAGGCTCTCGTATCTGTCATCTCCTCTCCACTCCCAAGGAGCAGACTCCATGGACTCCCCTGGGTGACGGCAGCATCCTCTGCACTCGCTGCCACGCCAGTCTGCATGAAGTCCAGCTCAATGCACTACACCCTCCCGCCTGCAGTGGCTCCCCTCCACCTACCCAATCCGATGTGGCCTTGGCTGACATTCAAAGTTCTGAACAGGCTGGTCCCCCAGTGCCATTCTGGCTTACTCTCCCACCCTTTTCTCATAGGCAGCAATCTGTTGTACCTTCCAAATGGGGCTCCTGTTCTAAGAACACATCCGACTTTGTTCTCCCTCTGTCTCTCCCTTTGCACATGATGGTTTCTCTTCTTTTAGACCCTACCCTTCCTCCCAAGTCCAGCCTCACGAAGTCCTTGTCAGTTCTGCTGTACACCCCCACTCCCAATGGGTCTCTGTCTCCTTCAGATCCATGCAACCTCCCAATACCTGACAAGGGCGGTTCTCTGGTCACTGTGGCAAGCATCCCTGGAAGGCAGCACCTTTGTATTATGCAGTTTGGTCCCCACTCTCGGGGCCTGGCATTGTGCCTGGCACATAGTAGATGTTGGATATGTGCTGATTCAGCTGAGACACTGTTTCTGTCTAGTAAGTGCAGCCTTGAGGCAGAGCCAGAGAGGTGGGCAGGGAGTGAAGAGGTGAAGGGATAAATGGGTAGGGAGGCACGTGCTCAGGTCACCTCACAGGCTGGCTAGGGTGGTGGGCCTTGCTGTGCTGGCTCAGCATCACCTGGGACTGGTCCTGCAAGGCCTCCACATGCTCTGGATCCTTCAGGCCCCGTGTTTCTGGAGAAGGGCAGCAGTAAGGAGTGAGCTCATCTCCCAGCCTGCCCTGCCCCCTTCACAATCAGCCAGGGCCCTACACCTCCTGCTCCCAAGGGAAGATGTCTGGACACATCTGGGCCTATGTATGGTGATGGAGGGAAAGTGAAAGGCAGAAGGAAGTCTCCAGAATTCTCATTCATCATCCCCAAACACTTCTCTGGAAGGAAGGCTTGGTCAAAGATTCAGCTACCTGGTTTGAAGAGGACCAGAGCCTTCATGCAAGCAAATTCCGTGGGGTCCACCGCCAACGCCCGAAACCGTGAGACAGTTTCCTGCAGGATACGCATCTCGGCACCGGCCAGTGCCAGCCGGCCCTGGGAGCTGCCGGCAGCCGAGGCCTCAGGCGGGGCCAGTAGTGGACAGCTGTCCAGAGGCAGGGACCACTGTATAGCTCCAAGGAGGAAGAGTTCACTCCAGGCCTCTTCTAGCAGGATCACCTGTGCTCAGAGAGGGAGTAGGGGTGATGGCTCGTGCACAGAATCCCCGGCTCAGCCTGCAACCTCTGGCAGTTTTGTTGGGTTCCCTAGGAAAGGCAAGGCCAGTCCTGGGTGCCCAGAACGTGCTCTTGACCTCTGCCTGACATCAGCCAGAGAGGTACCAGGAACACTTATGAAAGCCTAGAGCTGCGGGAAGTTGGGCAGCCTCACGCACCCCCATGAGCCCCTAAGTTGAGTGTGCCAGGGAGGCGCCACCTGACTTCTGAGCGGCTGCACGCAAACCAGTGGCACAGGGCGCAAGCACTTCGTGTGTCTCTTTTCTGGGTCATGGTGACGGGTCAGTCTGCTTGCCCACCACACGCCCGTAGCTGAAATTCAAGCCCTGAAGTCAGAGGCCCAGAGCCAGCCACTCATGCTGATCAGGGTGTACCCACACCCTGTCACATACAATGTCTGTAGGACCTGAGTTTTTTTCTAGGAAGAAAGAAGACCCAGGGGCCACAGGCGCTGCCTTCAAACCCCTGGTGTCTGTGTGTCCCTGGCCATCGTTGTCCCCTAGGTGTGCACCCCAACCATCATCATTGCCCAGACATGTGAGCGGCCCCAACAGTCACGCTCCTGAGACATGTAGCCTTAACCATTACTAACTCAGAAGCATGTGTAACCCAACCCTCGCCATCCCTAAGCTGCGTGTACCTCCAATCATCACCTGCACAGGAATGTATGTGCCCTCAGCCGGCTGACTTGTGGGGGCCGCCTGATGGGTGTACCTGGTCCCGGAAGGGCAGGCTGGAGAACACGGGCAGGTTCTTGGCCCACTTGACAGCCATGAAGAGCAGGCGAGCCGATGTCTCATGGATACTGTCCAGACCACAGGGGGAAGAGGAGGAGTATGGGGATGAGGGGAACTCGGGGTCGTTGCTGGTGACATCGATGTTCTCATCAGCTGTTGGAAGAGGAGGCTTTGCATCGGCCCCTGCTCTTTAGGGCGTAGGATAAAGGCCGGGTGCTGGGGCCCCGCCATGACCCAGGGACACGGCCATCCTCCCACTTACCATCTTCTGGCTCCAGCTTAGCACAGGTTTCAGCTGTTATAAGGCTGGCCATGAAGTGGTGGTGCCCTGGAGGTGTGAGGGCCCCAGGCCCCAGGGCTCTGGCTGCAGAAACAGGCACTGGGCCGCGGGGGCTGGGCCCTGCCGGGGCCGGGGAACCACCAGCGGCTCCAGCTGAGGCTCCCTATCTGACTCCATGCTGTCCAGGCGGACCTGGGCTGTGCTTCGCGGCTGGCGCTCATTCTGCACCGCTGGGGAGGCAGGAAGGGTCAGGACACCCCACAGGTCACGTGCCCTCATTTCTTGTCTCGCGTTGAATCCCCGACTCACCATCCTGGTTCATACCCGCCTGCAAGCACTTCTTCAGCCGGCAGGCCTGGCACTGGTTCCGGTGGGCCTTGTCCACAGGGCACATTCCTGCCCCCACCTGGCACCTGCGGGCGGAGGGGAGCCCAGGTATCAGTGTCCTGCCTAGGCCCTGAGCCATGGGCTTTGGACATAGTCGCCGGAGCCGTGTCTTCTCCGAGCATCCACTATCCCTCTGCAGGAGGCCGGCAGGGCTCTCCCACGCGGGGCCCTGCCCTCCCTCACCTGTAAATGAGCCTCCGTCTCACGCTTCTCTTGAAGAAGCCGCTGCAGCCGTTGCAGGCGTAGATGCCATAGTGCTTCCCACTGCTGCTGTCCCCACACACGCGGCACTGGAGCGAGGGCCCCACGCCTGAGGGGCAGGGGCGCGGCTGGGCAGGGGCAGGGTCGCCCGCCCTCCCACCTCCTCAGGCACCGCCCTCTACCCCTCACTCCCTTTCCCATCTGGAAAAGTGTCTCCTCCAGCATACGGCGGCCCTCAGCCCACCCACCCAGATTCTGCCCTGTCGCCTTCCAGTTTTCAAAGAGACTATACCTTGCGCCTGTACGCATGTCCCGCCCCCCATTCCTTCTCTCTGCAGGGGGCATCCGGCTCCATCACCCCACAAAAACGTTCTCCACAACGCCACTGGGACCTCTGCTGACAAACCCCAAAGGCGCTTCCCCCTTCCTTTCTTCCCATCGGCTAGGCTGTCCTGTCCTGGCTCTGCTGACCCCGACGTATCTAGGATTCTGGGTTTGCCAGCAGGTCCCTCACACTTGCCCACCCCTTGGGTCCGGGCCTGAGTCGCTCTGGCTGGTGCACACTTCACTCCCCAAGGGCCGAGACCCTACCTCCAGGAAAGCCATACCTGTCTTCTCCTCCCCCAGACCCCATCTGCCTGGAGACTCCTTCCTGGGGGCGGCCACAGATGTCGGCACAGCTGCAGCCATGTCGGAGCTTGCGGGCGCTGTCGGCCGGGTCCCGGGAGGTCTCAGGGCAGCCTCCGCCTTCCTGCCTGATGGAGGCCTCCCGGGCGCTGAGCCAGGCAGCCTCTGCCTTCCTCGCTCCACCGCCGTCCCTCTGTCTGCGCTCCTGTCTCTCTTCTATACCTACGCGTCCCTTTCCCTGGTCCTGGTCATCTCCCTCTGTTTGTCTCTCTCCTGTCTGTCGTCTTGCCCTCCTGCCTCCTGTCCCCTGGGTCTGAACTCAGGAGCTGCCCAACTTCCCCTCGGTGCAGCAGAGGCTCTGGCTCTGCGAGATTTCTCCCAGGGCAGCTTATGATCCTCTTAATCTTTACTGTCTCCACAGGGGATCAGCTGGCCACACCTGCAGCACTACCAAGGTGCCCCCAGAGCCGGTCAGTCCCGCTGGCCCCACTCACGCCCCCTTGCTGCCGGGTGTCCCCGGGTCCCTTCTAAACAGTGTTTTCAAGCTGTCTGCCATCCCATGCCAAATCTCGAGGACTTGACTCTTTTTGAGCTGATCGGTATGCTTCTGGGGACAGTGCGTGTGGCCGAGACGTGTGCGCCTGTGTGTGGCTGAGACGTGTGCGCCTGTGTGTGGCTCTGCGCATGCGGTGCTCGCTGTGGGTCTTGGGTAGGCCCGGCTCCCCAACCCCTCCGTAAGGAACTCTTTGTGGGTTCTAGTTCCCCCGGAAGGCTCCGCCCCCAGATGCCCACACAGAAGCATCTCCCCTTGCACATGGAAACGGGCACAGTACAGGGTCTGAGGCTAGCCTGGAGGCCGTCGGATGCAGAGAGTCTCCTTCAGGCTTGCGAGGCAGCAGAAGAGGAGCTGGCAGGTGTTTTTCTTACCCATCTAGAGAACTGGGCCTGTAGGAGAAGAGCAGTTGAGGACATAGCCCTTGACTCTCAGGCTGCCGCTCCTTCTTTCCCTGACTTGGCTTCACGGTCTTAGGCAGGCCTGAATCCCTCAGCCATCCCCAGACCTGGTCTTCTTAGCTGGAGCCCAGTGTGATTCTGAGGAGAAGAGGCTGAGAGAGGAATCTGCCCTCCTTAGACCAAGCACCAGTCGCCAGAGTGGCACAGCCGAGACAGACCAGGTGAGAATCCCTGCCCCCCTCTCAGGCCAGCCACGCAGCCGCGATTGAACCTGTCTGAGCTCTAGCTTCCTCATCTATGAACAGAGGTGACAAGAGTACCTGTCTCGTAGTGTACTTGGGGACACTAAGGTCATTCTCCAAGTGTTTCAGTGCCCGGTTCTTAGTAAGAGTGTAATAAGGGATGGATGCTGTTGTTCGCTTACTTCTCAGCATTACTGAGAGGATCACAGAGCGATCCTCAGTAAATAGCCTTTCCTTTCCCTGTTCTTCTGTCCTCACCCCAAATGCCTCCCATGACCAGGACGAAGCAGAAAGCCTCATGCTGGTCTGGAGGGGACCGCCCATCCTCAACAGACCTGAGCTCACCTCTGGGTTGAGCCTGGGCAGGGCTTGGCCCAGCCTCAGAGCCTGAAGGGGAGGGGTGGGGCGCCCTGCGAAGCTTCTGGGAGGATCATGGAGTTAAGGTGACAGGGGGTGGGGCAGGGCCCTGTGTAAGTGGGGTTAACCCTCACTGTGACAGAAAAGCACTATTGGGGATTTGGAAAGTCAGCTCAAGGGACTTTTCAGGATAATCTGCTCTCTGGGTCCTCAGAAGATCGAGGCCACTGGGCTGAGGCCTCTTTCCTGACCTCCTCTCCTCTGTCCTCACACCTCCACCCCTCTCCTGTCAGGCAGCCCCCTCAGGACCCGCCACTGCAAGGTCTCTAGCTTCACCTCATCTCCAAGGCCAAGGGCATCTCCCTTGATCTTGATTGACCGGTCTCTCTTTCCCAAAGCTCTGCTTCCCGAGTTCTTCTGGAACACAGGTCTTCATTGTCTTCCTCCCTGCTTGGAACTTGTCAGCACCTCAGTGTGCCCCGAGGGTGGCCTCAGCAGACCTTTCACGCCTCCCTGGTCAGTCTCGCACATGATCATGGCTTCCAAGACAACTTCACACCACACTCCTGCCGGGGGCTCCACCCTGAGCTTCCAGCCCCAGATCCACTGGGAGTTCCGGAGTGGAGACTAACTCCACAGGCCCAGACCAGCTTGTCTGCACAGAGGTGGGCCCGATGCTCGGGGCCGAGGGACTGCCTGGAGCACGCACGTGTCGGGAGAAAAATGCTAAGGCTGAGCTGAGGGCCTCCAATCCTGGAGGTCTGGGCTGAAGAAGAGCTGCTGGCTAAGGAACTGAGAGGGAAAAACAAGACAGCACTGGCCATGGGAGCGAGGAAGGGGAGATTCAAGGATGGAGGCATCGACCAGGTCAAGTGTCCTGTAAGGCCATTTGTGTTACTAATAAAAAGAACGGGAAAGCCTGTGAAGAAGAGCGCTTACACAAATACTTGCAAATGGGATCCAGACCTCACAGTAAGCCTCTAAAGAATTTATCCGTATCAGCCTCACTTCACAGGTGAGGAAATCGAGTCTCAGAGAGGTTAAACAAGGCACTTCAGGCAACACAGCTGCTGAGAGGTGGAGGTGACTGGGGATGGAGATACGGGGTTGAAATTTGTGTCTGATCCCGAAGCTCCTGCTTCCCACCGGGTGCTTGCTCTCCAAGGAGGTGCTCTCTCAAGGAGACTCTGAGCAGAGGTAACTGGTGCCCAAGGAGGCGAGTTGCTCTGAAGGAGGGGCAGAGCCTGCGGCCCTGGGTAGCAGGAGGAGCTGGAAGCAGAGCACTTGCTGAGAAGGGAAGACGGGCTAAAATGTATAGGAAGAGGGGCATGAAGGAAAGACAGGGTTTTTTCTGTCAAGGGAGATAATTCAATAAAAATATTTAGGAAGAGAGTTCCTTTTAAAATAGGAGACAGAAGAAAAAGAATGCGAGAGATAAAGATAAAGATGGAGGTGGGGTCTAAATGTGGGCTACCTGAGCAAGCCCAAGGGGGTGGCAACGTAAACAAACATAGGAACACCACCACTTGCAATGGCTGCAGCGCCCTGCAGCACGAGGAGAGAGCCAGCTGTGGCCTGGAGAGAGGCCTGGAAAGAATCAGGAACCCAGGGCCCAAGGGGCAGGCTTGGGGAAGCACCCCTCCTCTTAGCGCTCTGAATCTTCCTGGCTGTGTGAGCTTGGGCAAGTTATTCTACCTCTCTGTGTTTCAGTTTCATCTCCTCTAAAGTGGGTCCGCTAGTGCCCCTTTGAGGCTTGTGCTGGGATTAAAGGAGGGAGAAGGGGCCAGAGGACAGAGGTTGGAGGTGACCGCTGTGGGGAAGGGATTCAAGGAGGGTCTTCTAAGCAAGCTCTGAGGCCCAGCTGAGCTCTTCTCCCTCGCAGCCCTGGGTTCCTTAGGAGGTCAGGCCCAGCCAGAGTCCTGACTGTGCAGTGGGAAAGGATGACAGCCCGGCTAGGACTAGGGCAAGGGGGTGTCTCCCGATCTGTGACCACCAGCTGCTGGGCAGACGCCAAAGGATTACTCTGCCCAAAGCCTTGAATCTGCTGACGAAGCTGCCACAGGCCACCTTACCACTAATGCAATTATTCCCCCAGGGGACAGGTCAGCAACTTCCTTCAAACTCCCTGGAGGTCCGGGGAGGGGGAGGGGCAGGACTGGGGGGCTGGGGCAATGTTGGGGGAACAGAGTCATGATGAAGGCTGCAGGGCTGACTTTCCTCTGGAAGCTCAAGGTCCTGGCAGGTAAAGCCCACTGCCCCAGCTGGGCACAGGTCCTAGGCCTGCGAGCTGACGTGGGTTTTGCCGAGAGGAGGGGGTGGCTCCCGAGGTGACCCAGCGGCCAGTCAGGCTGGCTGGGCTGGCCAGCCATGGCATCCATTCCAGGCTTCTGCTTTGGGGCAAGCCTCGTCCAGCATTCGGTCCTGGAAACGCGTCTTCTGGGGTTTCTTAAAATTCTCCAGCTGCTCCCTGCCCCCCCCCCAACACATACACACGAAAGGGCTTCGCTGTCTCTCTCTGAGGAAAGATAGCTGGTGGTGAGCGCACGGGCTGTGGAGCCCAGGGCCCAGCAATTCCACTTCCAGGAAACTGTCCCACGGAAAGTCTCACAAAGATTTCATTATGGGGCTGTTCCCTGCAGCAGTTTCGGTCTGGTCTGCAGACAGCCGGCTAAATGAAGTGCGCACCGTGCCCGTGGCAAGTGCAGCCATTGCAAGTGGTGGTGTTTCTACGTTTGTTCACAGGGAAATAGGCCCACGATGGTGCAACTTCAAAGCCAGCCACAAAACAGCATGGGCAGTGTGACTGCATGTGTCCCAGCGGAATTTCTGGCCAAAGATCATAGGACTCCTTTCTCCTTGGCTGGACCTAAATTAATCAATAGTTTCTTTTTCTAGAGCAACGAGTGGAAGGTTCAGGACTCCAAGAGGCAGACACCAGCAGGAAAGTTTCTCAACAAAACCTCTTTATTTTCTTTTCAAGATAACATTGAGAAATAATCAGATATTCTCCTACACAGTTTTCCCAGCCCTTGGATAGTGAAGTCCTTCTCCCAGAATAAAGGTCTGAGTACAACGGCTGAGGCTCCTGCCGCTGTCCTAGGACGAGCAGACAAAAGGCAGTCTGTCTAGGGACATCTGATCTGCTCCACGTCGGGAGTGACCCCCTTCCTTCTGAGTGAACAGTATCGATTTTAACTTCTCCTTCCTCCTGGTGCTCTGCGAGGTGGCTTCTCCGTTTTCCAGCAGAGCTTCTTATAAAGACGCCACAAGCAGAAATTGTTACCACAAACAGAAATGTTTCTGTTCTGTTTGAACGTTTAACAATGACTGTGTATTACAAGTATCATCAGGGAAAAATAAAGCTCTTTTCAATTTTAAAAAAGAGAATGGCTAATGTGAAATAAATATTACCAATAATAATAATAATAACAATAATAATAGGAAATATTTATGAAGAAATTACTACGTGTTTACATGTGTGGGAATGAAAGGCTTCTCACGCACTCCTTCATCGCCCCGGGGAGGGCTGAAGCCTCGGACAGCTGCTCCGGCTCTGCCCTGGCTAATCAGAACAGCTGCAACCACCAACGGTCCTGGAGGCACCCCCTCCTCTCTCTGTGAGGGGTCTGAGCCATTCAGTGCAGGACCCTAGGAAGCTCTGGAGGGTGAGGGGCAAGGGGAGGTAGAGTGGCAGCCGGCGGGGGGGGGGGTGCTCCTTGAAAACCAGTACAGAGTATTTTAAAAGTTTAACAGGCACAACTACACCAAGTGTATTCTAGGTAACTGACCCTCCTGGTTAGAATATTTATTATCTAGAGATGGAATAGCCTAAGGCAGGGGCTTTCAACTTCGGCACAATCGACAGTTTGAGCCAGGTGACTGTTGCGGAGGGCTGTCCTGCACGTTCTAGGTGCTCAGCAGCATCCCTGGTCTCTACCCCCGATGCCAGTGATATCCCCTTCCCCCCAACTGCGACGACAGAAATTTCTCCAGATGTTGCCGAATGTCTGCCCTGAGGGACACGGTTGCCCTCAGTTGAGAACTTCTGGCTTGAGCCACCTTATTTCCTGCTTTCCTGGAGATGGTTCACCAAACCTGTTTTCACAGATGCTGGAAGCTCTGTGCTGTCCACGACAAATGTCTCTGAGGGCCCCAGGCTATCAGGCGGGTTAATAGTATATCCTGTTTCATACGCGCATGCACTCAGGGACTTTCTGGAAGGAAGCTCAAAATGTCAACAGAGGTTTCTCTGAAGGAGAGTTTTACTATTTTATATTATTCTTCATATTTTTCTGTTTTTGAATATTTAATAATGAATATGTATATAATTATAATAAAAATAAGGCTTTTTGTGTTTTTAAATGAGACTGGCTAATCTGAAATGAATATGATCAATAATAATAATAGGACATTTTTATTAAGAAATTATGTGCCAGACACAATTCTAAGTGTTTATATATGTGAACTCATTTAATTTCACAACAGTGTCATGATACAGAGACATAATCATTATTATCCTGCTTTTATAGAGACTGACAGAGAGGTTTAGCGACTTGCCCAATATCATACCAGCTAATAGGTGACAAAGGTGGGATTCAAGCTCAGGCAGATAAGTCATTTTAGGAGAATGTGTCTGTTCAAGAGTAAGGGGGTGGGGATAATGCGAATATAATATTTGAAAAACCACCTTTATACATTTAATAAAGATAATCTCCAGACACATTCTGTTTCCAGGTAGGTTGAAAGATAAAGCAGACATTCTGGGCTGGGGAGTCCCTTTGAACTGGCATTTCTGTTCTCAATTTTTCTGAGACGCAGAATTGTAGGCTCAAACTGCAATAAAACTTATAGAGAACGTGAAAGCATTGACGACTCTGGAGGAACCTTCTCTGTTTTCTGTGTTTGCTCTTAGTGGAACAGCTCTGGGGCTGCGCCAGGTATGGCTGGGAGTTGCTCTGGGGTGTGCATGGGCGTTTGTGTGAACGTGTTTGTGTGCGTGTGTATAGGTGTGAGTGCATGTGTGGGGAGACTCTGCCGTCCCATGACAAAGGCAGGCTAACAGATGCATTGTATTGGCACAAAGCTGCCAACTCTGCTTGTCTGTTGCAGGTCCCGGATGATGGCAGCTTGACAGTGTTACGGCAGCTTCACAGGCTTGTAGAAACTGCCCACATTGAACTGGTTAGATGAGCAGTGTTTACATGTTACATTTGGCATATTTCCTTCCTGACTTTTGATGTTGAAGTAAGCTGTGTTTTCCGACATTCCTTATTTGCTACGTTTATTAATTTGGTGAAAATACTAAACGGAGGTAACAAACATCCAGTGCCTCGCCATGGAGATGATGGACATGTTTTTAGAATGATGTTGTAGAAAAAGTATACGCTCAAAGCAATTCTCCCTAAGACATAATGGTGCAGAGGGTTGGGTCCCATCTTTTCAGCTGGGCTGCCCTTCCACCCCTGCTCCTGCTCTGGCCACAAAGGTCCCCCGGGACCCTGAACACAGCACGCTCCCTCCCAACACATGACCTTCATATATGCTGTTCCTGCTTCCTCGATATTTCCAAGGGCGTTTGGAAGACCTGCTCTTTATAGAATTTCTGACACAAACTCTACACCATGATATGCTGAGACATTGCTTTCAGTCACCATGCACTGGAAATCGTTAAATATATTTTTAAAATCAAATAACTTGCGGCACATTTCCAAGATGGCTAGTTTTCTGCTTTTGAAAGGGGTTATGTAGAAAACTGCTATGATGAAATGGCAAGTATAAAGTACTATGAACCCTATGGCACTTGTAAATAAAAACAAAAATACTTCTGTAAGTCAGAGGCATTCCAGTAGTTATAAAATTTAGTTAATATAACATAGTTATTGCATTTAATATAATATAGTATTTAATATAAATTTGATATTATTTTACTGATCATTTATGTTTTTATACTGTTTCTTCAGCATGAAGAATCATCTATCATTTATTTATTATTTGTTTGTTTGTTTGTTTGTTTATTTGATAGTCTATTTTCAAAGGTAACTTCAAAGTCTGTGATCTGTTATTTTATTCCCAGACTAAAGGCAAGACCCTCAAATAAGACATTGAAATTTAAGACAACTTTTCTGAAAGTCAAAAGTTATTTTAAAAATAAAATACTTAAAAACCAGTACAAATATTTAAAAACAAGTACTCTGTGCCTTATTTCAGGATTGCAACAACTCGTTTCCAGGATTCTTTAGATCTAAGACATGTCCATAATAATTAAATGCAATTTTAAATTACTGATAGATTATAGAGTGTCCCAGATAAAAAAAAGGATTTGGAGATAATGCATCCCAATTCTCTTACTTCTTAGGTGACTGAATTAAGGTAAAAAGAAGAAAAGACTTATGTAAGATCATGATGTAAGATCAAGATCAGATGGTTTCTGACAGGAACAGCTCAGGCTCCTAGTTCAAAGTTTCCAAAACATAAACTATCTTTACAGTGAGCTAGAATAGCTTGGTAAAACTGATGTTAAATGGAATAAATTTTACTTCAACTTGCTTTAAAAAAAAAATCTTTTCCGTTGCATCAAGAATAGTGTTATATAACAGGGAAAGATAGTTAAATAAAACATATCCTTAGTCTGATATGGTCTCACAATACAGTATAATGCACAGGATGTGTAATTTACCCTATAATGAGAAAACAGTAGAAATTCATGTACAGAAAATAAAGACATCTACAAAATAAGTTATTAACTTTTATTACATCAATACAGTTTTTCACATTCTCATGTCCCTGATCAGGAGCCACTGTAAAGAATGCACATCCCTGATCCACGGTGTACAGAATCAGTGAACTTCTTCGGCACTGTGCAACATCACTTGGATGTCAGTTTTCCCATCAAACTGGGCTGGTAATACAAACTGAAACTATGTAGATGCTAGATATTATGATTCAGACATACCTCTCTGGTATTGGAAAGATGGCTGACGTAAGACAGGGCTTACAGATAAGGGTGAAATCAAAGGGTTGCTAATATAACTTCTGCCATTTGCTTTCCTCCCAAACTCCTCCAACTCTCCTGTCATATGCTCTCCTACAAATTTTTCACTCAAGATGTCTCTCTATTTATGAGTGGCCACCAGCTGTGGCAAATAAGAACAAACTTATTTTCTGAGTCACCTTGAGTATTACCTAATGAGCGCAAGCTCAGTTTTCCTATCAGTAAAATGTGGGTACTTAATAAGCATTCAATGAAAGTGTCCATTCTTGGGGAAAGAAAACTCCACAAATACACACAAGTAGAATACATTAAGGAATTATTGTTAATTTAATTTGTTATGACAATGTATGACAATGGTGTTGTGGTTACATTTAATAAAAAAAAAAATCCTTATCTGTCAGAGACATATCCTGAGGTATTTGCCAGAGGAGTGATCAATGTCTTGGATTTGCCTTTAAAAACTGAAGGGAAAAAAAGAATGGAAAGAGAGCATATATGAACTGATAACAACTGAAGTTGGTAGTTGTCGATTTGGCAGATGGGTGCATGGGGTTTTATTGAACTATTATCTGTAATTTTTTTTTAGGATTGAAATTTTACATAATAAAAACTTAATTTAAAATATATACCAACACAAGCAGGCAACATGAAAAATGAAACAAAAACTGTGGTTGATGACTTTGGACATGCTTTCCAGTCTGAGTTTCCTTTTATCTCTTTACTTCCACCGCCCCTACCTTAAATCTGTTTTCAGTGACCATTTTTACCTCACTACGTGGTTTTGAGGAGCTAAGTCAAAGGGTGGGGGTAGGGGTGGGGCGGTTGCAGCAGAGAGGAAAATTCCAAGTGCTGGCTTTCGATGGGGTTGGCAGCAGCGACCCCTCCTGGAAGGAGAAAAAGGCAGAGCGCTGTGAGCTTTCTCTCCAGGGCCTGATTTTCTCTCCCATTCTTTTTCCCCATAGTGTTATTTTGAGGACTTATTTATTTACTATTTAAAATTTTCCCCAGCCTTATTGAGATGTAATGAACTTATAGCAATTTGTAAGTTTAAGGTGTAGGTGTTGTTTTGATATGTTTATATGTTGCAGTGTAATTACCATCATGGTGTTAGCTAACACCTCCATCCTGTCACATAATAACCATTTTTTTTGTGTGTATGTGGTAAGAACATTTAAGATCTACTCTCTTAGCAACTTTTAAGTATGTGATACAGTGCTGTTAACCGTAATCATCATGCTGTGCATTTCATGCCCAGAACTTATTCCTCATGACTGGGAGGGTGTACCCTCTGACTCGCATCTCCCCATTTCCCCAACCCCCAGGTTCTGGTAACCACCATTCTACTCTCTGTTTCCCTGAGTTTGGCTTTTTTAAGATACCACCTGTACGTGGCATCATACAGTAGTTGTCTTTCTCCAACTTATTTCATTTTGCACACCTTCCTGTCTGTACCTGCTGCTTCCGACTTGCCTCCAAATGTCCTTTCCCTCAGATGACTCTAATCACACTAGGAGACTTGGCTCCAGTGTCTCCTCTCAGACCAGACACTCTACCATTCTCTCCACCTCTCAGTCACAATCAGAGACTATCTTATTCATCTATATGTTTGGTTGTTATTGACTGTCTCCTTCAATGAGAACATCAACTTTATGAGCCCAGAAATCTTGCCTATATCTTGTGTAAGGGCTTGTCACATGGAAGGAGCCTGATAATTATTTCTTAAACCACTGACTGAATGAGTAACTAAAATCTTGCCCTAGATCTCCAGCAGAGTTTGTTGCTCTTTTCTCTAGCTTTGTCCTTGTTCTCGCCTCTGATAGAGGTATCTTACTGCGTCGGACTACTGTACCGACGTGCCACAGCCTGGCATGGGGCTTGGAGTGGAGCAGGCTCATCACGCATGCCTGCTGTCATCACACCCATGGCCCATGTTGCCATTGATTCTGTCACAGGAGGTTTAAAACATTTACTTGCGATTGAAAAAAAATCAACTTAA
Source organism: Eonycteris spelaea (assembly GCA_003508835.1). Lineage (NCBI taxonomy): Eukaryota > Metazoa > Chordata > Mammalia > Chiroptera > Pteropodidae > Eonycteris > Eonycteris spelaea. Next base: position 2,351,425 of record PUFA01000103.1, on the reverse strand, counting down.
ATGTTATCTCAGAAGAGAGATGTAAAAATGAAAAGCTGCTGCTAAGTATAATAGAAAGAGAATGTGTTTTAATAAAAGGCCATAACAGAAAACTGGTCAAATAAGAAACCACTTCAGAATGAAATATTTTCCTAGGGATCTTCCCTCAATTCCCACAGTGGTGTTTTCACTTTGGTTTACCAGGGAAGCAGCCCCTGGGATAAGACAATGAGTTTCAAGGGGTGCCGAGTAGAGGGATTGGCAAGGGCGGGCCCTTCTGTCCTTCAACCAGAACACCTGTGTGTCGGTCTGTTTTATAATTGGTAGTATTTTGTTTGAAGAAAGTTTCCCTCTTCTTCAAAAGTGAGAAGAGAATTATAGGAGCCTCAGCTAAGATGTTCTGTTTATTCGCTGTGTAACCTTGGACGAGCATCCTAACTTCTCTGGGCTGTTATGATGAAGAAAGAATGGCACTAATGTACCTTACCTGTGTGAAGGCAGTGGGCTGCATTAGAGGACCTCTCAAGTTCTCTCCCAGATCTGAGATCCATGATTCTACCAATAGGTACAGAATTAGACTGATCTACTTGCAATATCCAGCAGGGCCACAAGATGTCTGTGCTACTCCACGGGTAGAGCTTTGCCTATTCTATGGCCTGTTTGGCTCCCCAAATTCTAGCACGAGAAATTTGGGGATTTTTTTTTAATTGCTGAAAAGGAAAAAATTTATTAGTACTCACAACTTCAGGCAGAAGATTTAAACCCTTTTAGTGACAAATCCTGACAAACTACCCAGTGTTTAATGCAGCTTTTTTTTGTTTGTTTTTACTAAAGCGTCAAAGAGGAGCTTGCGTGATGGAGCAGTGAGACCCCCGTCTAACACTGAGGTGGCGTTCTCACCCATGAGAACATCTGCTGGATTTATTATATTTCAACATATTTAATAAATATATGGCATTCTATAGAGAGGATTTCCTGTGTCCCCATAAGAACTGTTGAGATGTCTTGGTAAAATGCCTAGGAATAGAGTTTTGATTAGAATTCAGCTTTTCAGTGTTGTGGAGGTGATTCCTTCTGCCAGGATGTGGGGGTGTTGAGCAGGAGGGACACTTAGCGAGTGGAGCCTGGGAGAGGGTATTAGGTTCAGACCGGCAAACCTGTGTGGATGAGGGTCTGTCATACAAAGATGACATTTCGTAGTGGCGTGTGGTCAGGAATCTTGGTCATGTTATACTTTGTCGGTGGGAAGAGAAGGGACGAAAGCACCAGGATTAGGCAAACACGGCTTGGGCCAAGAGGATCTGTCTTACTCAGCCGACATTTGGAACAGGGCGGGATGAAGCAGAGGAGGCTGGGGTGTCGACTTCTTGAGGCCCCGAGAGACAGGGCAGCTGGGAGGTACTGAGGAGGTTACACAGGAGACGATGACTAAGATCGCCTGGAAGGCTGAGTGACAATAAAGTGTAGATGCCCAGAGCCTGGGAGCTGGAGAAATTTCTGGACACAGACCTGCCCGTTATTTCCCCTGGAGTATGGTCACCACCAGAATAAATGAACTGCACCTTCCTGAATCCACGCGGGGCCTGCTCCTTCTGCAGCCGAGCGCCCGGCCCTTCCTGGACAGGCGGTCAGTGAATCAGCACAGGAAAGGACGGTTTGATTTGTCTATTGCTTCAAGCTACTAGTTAGTTCAGTGTTGCTCTCACTTCAATAACATTTAGACAACTTTAAAAAGAAAATAACTGTTTCACTAATCCCTAATGTCGAATAAAAGAATTTAATGTTTAATGATGATGTTACAAAAATAAAACTAAGTAGAGGGATTATAGCTCTTGCAGAACTATATAATCAAAATGAAATTGCTGATTAAGTAAAAACATGATTTTTAAAACCAACAACATGGATAAGTGTTTTGCTGAAACTCAGTTGCCACTCGCAACATAGATACAGGAACCAACCGAACGGGGCACGTTCTTTTGGGTTTGGCATGTAATGACAAGTAACCCGCCACTCTTGTCTGCCCACACTGCTGAAGATCCTTATCTCAGACAGCAGGTCTATGACATAATTTGGCTTTTGCTTGTCAGGGATACATCTTTTGATGCTAAATTCGACTCCATTCTTCTCTTATTAGCTCAGCTCATGACAATTAAAGTAATACTACCTGGTCCCAGTGCTGGAGCCAACGGTGGAATTGGCCCATAAGGCAGTAGACTAGAGGCTGGAGTGTATGTTCATGCCTATTTTATAAAGATTATTATTAACATTAAAATACCAAATGAAAAAAAAAATTACAAAAACACTCCTGAAGAACAATGCTTTATTAAATCTATCCCCAGGATGAATTCCCAGGCATGGAATTTTTGAGTGAAAGGATACATTCAGCTTCATGGCGCTTGTTACATTGTGCTAAGTGGACTTTCATAAATCAACGTTTTCATTGAAATGTTATGTCTCAGGTTGCCTCCAACATTAATGGTTCGACCCAGGAAAAGAGGCATTTGGGCACAGTCAGGCTGCCGCCTCACTTGCTCCCGCCATTTCTCTGCCCAGATGCCTGACTGGCCTCTCCTCTCTCTCACGGTGAAACCAAAGTCTTTCCCTGGCTCCAAGGTGTCTGACCTCATCTCCCGTGCTCTCTTGCTCTCCCAGTTTCTGAACACTCCGTGCCTGCTCCCGTCCGGGCAGGGCTCTTGCACGTTCCTCTGCCTGCAACGCCCTTAGCCAGGCAGCCACGTAGCTCGCTTGGTCCCCCTCCCCCAACCATCCGACTGAAAGTTGCAGCTCCTGCCCTATCTCCACTGCTTCCGATCCATCTTCTCAGCTTTGCTGTTCTTCATAATTCATATCACCACCTGGCATAGCACACATAGTTACTCGTTTACGTCTTTATTTTCTGTCTCCCCCACTACAGTGAGGGCAGTTCTATTCCACGTGGTGCACTGCTACATGTTCAGCACCAAGCAGAGTTTCAGGCACAGAGCAGGTGTTTAATAAATCCTTGTTGAATGAGTGAGTCTTGACTAGGGAGGCATAAAGGCAGGTGACAGGAACTGGATCTTCAGGGAGAATGCTGGGATTTGAAGCAAACAGATCTCAGGTTGGAGTAGGCTGAGGGGCGTGCGTGTCTCCCTTCCCTTGGATCTGGGATGCCTACGATTGGCTTTGAGGCAGAAGTGGTGTTTGGGATTTCTAAGCCCAGGCCTGAAGAGATCCAGAAGCTTTCTCCTTTCTCTCGCATGATCTTCCTCCTCCGGCACCATGTTTGAGAGCCAGAGCTATAAGGAGAGACCATGGGCAAAGGCCACGTGGAGAGAGAGAGGCCCGGAATTGCGTGGTGAAGACTCAAGAAACCCATCTCACAGTGAGAACCAAGGCCCCAGAGATAGGACCTGGGCAAGCCATTCTGGCCATCCAGCTGAAGCGTCAGACCTGTGAGTGGAGAAGCCTCATAGGACAGTCCAACCCCAGTAAACATCATGCAAAGAAATGAGCTGTGCCCAGTGTGCCTTGACTAAATTTCTGGCCCATAGAACAGTAAAAACTTAATAAAATGCCTGTTGTTTTAAGGCACTAAGTTTTGGGGGTAGTTTGTTATACAGTAATAGATAACACAAACAGGGTCATTGCCTGAGACTGTAAAACGGTGTGAGAGGGAGCAAGAGTCTGAGCACAGGTGAGCCACAAGGCAAGATGAAAGTCAAAGTTAGACAGGAAAGGCCATCCAGGGCCCGGTGGGACTAGGAGCCAAGAATTCTGTTGTCAGGATGAGAGAGTAGCGGTCGATATTGGTATTAAGTTCAGGCAAATTTGATCCTTTGAGTCCCACTGCTTTTGTCCCTCTTGTGTCCTGACAAGCCATCAAACAAGATCGACTCTGGGCTTAGAACAAATTTTTGGAATTCACATATAAAAGTAGGACACAGAAGTAGAGGCGACTCATGAAGCGTTTTCCCTGGAGACAATGGTGTGTGTGTGTGTGTGTGTGTGTGTGTGTGTGTGTGTGTAAATATCATGGAAGAGCTGCCTTCCGGCTCTCCCCCTAAAGCCAGAGAACCTCTGTGAAGCCACAGTCATCAACAACAACATGTGCTATAATGTGCAGCTCTTGCTCAGGGAGTAAATTCTGGCTTAAGTTCAGTTTTAAAGGGAGTTTCGTCTTGCACACGGATTTATTCCTTTGGAGGCAGTGCATGTAGGGGAACAAACACAAGCTTTGCCACTGGACAGACGTAGGTTCGAATTTCTCAGACACTTATGACCTGTGCGATCACGAGTAAATTTCCTAATCTGGCTGAGACTTGGTTATCCAGCTAGAAAATGGAGAGAACTAGTACCCAGCTGCCAAGGTAGTTGTGTGTTTTAAAGGAGGAGTAGATGCTGCTGCAGAGGACACTGTAAGTGTGAGTTCTCTGGCGCCTGGTCGGAAATAAAATCTGCGGAGCACCGCCCATCACAGCTATCAGAAAACAGACACAAAGCGATGTCTGTTTATCCGCTGTTTGTTTCAGAAGCCTGGCTGCATCCACATTGTCCTGTGGGGGCCTCCCTACCTGCACATGTTTTGGGTTGTGTAACCACACACCAACAGCATTTCTTTAACATAGTTCCCCCCCCCCCAATTCAAGCTGTTTTTGCCCTTATCCTCTGTATGCCTGCCCCTTTAATCATTAGGCCTTACGACATAAGATGAACCGAGCCTCAGGTCCATAGTCCTGACGACGATAGGTTTGGTTGGATTTTAAGGTAACATCTTGGCTTTAGCTGTATTTCAGCCCCAGGCCCATCAAGGAAGAACAACAGCCCCATTGGCCAGGGGACCAGACCACAGCACCAGATGGGAGGGTGCCGTGGCCGATTCCAGAAGCGGATGCAATGATCAATTATGTCATGCCCTTCCAATCATCCAATCAGTAGCACCCAGGACCCCAACTCCTTTAGTTTCCATGACTAGTCATTTTTCCCTATATAATCTGTACTTTCGAGACACCTGGGGAGCCAGGCCTTTAAGCGATAGCTTGCCTGTCTCTGGGACTTGTAACTCTAAAAAACCTTACTTTTTTTTGCTGCAATATCTGCATGTATTTCTTTTTTGGCTTAGACGGAAGAAGGCAGACAGACCCCTTTTTTGTCCCAGTAACAGTTGCACAGCATTTTGTAAAGTCCACTGGATTTACGTATCCTCAATTCTCCAAACAGTATTTGGCACATGGTGTGTGCTCAATAAATATTTGTTGAGTAAAGGGAGATGTACAGCCTTGTCAGCGCCGAGCTGATCGAGAAGGGAAGGCTTCAGTGATGAGACGCCCGGTTGGAAGAACTTACAAGGGCGACGTGAGAATGAAGCGGCAGGCACCAGCTTTACTGTGGGGAGCGTGTGCTTCCGTGCTAGGGGACCACAGGGCTCCACACAGATCAGAGCACAATAGTGGCATTCTGCCACACACGTATGATACAATAATCTGAATCACGCTTGCATGAGCTGGCTGCAGGTGCCCTACTACGCTAATATAACAATCTAAATCTGGGTCCTGTTCCTGGCCGTGAGCCTGGATCACAGCCAGCAGCCAGGCCTGGGACCTACAAGCCTAAACCCATTTTAAGGAGTAGCTCCCCAATAGGCCAGTCGCAAGTGAGCAGACAGTGTAGTTTTGTAATTCCGTTGCTCCTATCTGGAAGTCTGTGCTCTTTAATGATGCAATGATCAGCATCATTGCTTCTCTGACCCATTGTGCCCAGCACAGCTGTGTGCACAGCACCTGGTGACTTGGTCCAAGTTAATCGTGACAGTCCTATCTGTTTCCCGGTTCTTTTGCAGCTAGGATGGCCATGGAACCCATGTGGGCCATCTAAGTAGAAGTCTGTTTGCTAGGGGAGAAAGTTCTAGGGATATGGTCGCTTTCTTAGTAAATGGAGACAAATGCAGCTGAGATGGTCTTTTCTTCCTGCCCTGAAAATAGATGAGAGAGCTGGAGCCGGAGAAGCTGACGACTGCGAGGAAGGGGGCAAGAGAAATGCAGAGGAGCCGTCCTGAAACTATTGAGTTGTGGAACAGACACCAGCAACTGCTTTCCCCCAGACGTCTCATCATGAAAGAAAAACAAACTCCGAAGTCCGTGCAGTCAGATTTCCTTTTAAGCATGGCCAAATGAAGGCCTGAATGGTACACAGATTACCTAGTGAAAGAATTAAATCACGTAGGACACAGGAGTACAAAGACATTAAACAGTTTCAGTCCCTACGTTTCATTGATTGAAGGGATTAACTGGTAGATTAAGTCCAAGGATCTAAATGTTAGAGGAGACTTTATTATAAAGAGTCTCAGCGGCCACTTGCTCAACTTCCCAATAAAAACAAGATAACATGCAGCTTTCTTAAAGAGTTCATCTAGGTGCTTCATTTTCAAAGCATCAGCTTTACCTGGGAGCTTGTTAGACATGCAGATTCTTAGCTGGCATCCCAGAGACACCAATCAGATTCTGAAGTCTAAGGAAACACAGGTGATTCACACACCAGTGAAAGGGTGAGACCACCCTTCTCAGGGCTTCTCAGCCCCAGCTGGAATTTCCTGGGAATACCGGGAATACCAAAGCCTCGTCTCCACCCCCCAAACGACGGGAAGACTAGAGTATCCGGGAGAAGGGTCCCAACCTCACTTAAAAAAAAAAAAAAAGTCCCAGGGGAGTTAATTACACAAGGAGGCCGAGTGAAAACCCAAACGACACCACCACTTAACAGCTGTGCCTTTGGTCACGTGACTTATTCTTGTTGCATCTTAAAATTTATTTATCCATAAAATGGCCGTAAACAGAACCGCTTATTTCTTAAGCGTTGTGAAGAGAAAACCATGTAAAGGACCTAGAAGAACCTGACATGGTGGGCGCTCAATAAATTCCAGATGCGAAGGCCGGCCTGGGGCGTGGGCTGGTCGCGGAGACCGGGGCTTGCCTCGGCAGGAGGCACGCACCTGTGGGGTGTTGATGAGCACTCCAGGTGATTCTTATCATCAGACAAATCAGAGGAAAACACTGCAAAAAACGTTAGTTCTCCCATCTACTTTTTGTGCTGCATTCCTGACATCAATTTTATATTTGAGAAAAATTCAAACTTCAGAAAAGTAAAGCATAATATAGTGAACATCACGTACCCTTCACTAGTGTTCACCAAGGTGTATTTTAACTTATTTGTATGCATTCTGTTTCTAGGCACATGTGTGCACACGCACATGCAATTTCACCCATTCACATGAGAACAGATTGCAGACATGACCTCCACCCCTGGATACTGCAGCGTCCTGCTTGGCCAAACGCCATCATCATATCCAAGAAGCTTTACATGGATTCAACTGTGTCATCTCAAATACAACCCATATTCAAAATTTCCCTCTGCCCAAATATTCCTGATCCCTCTTTTTTGAGGGCCTGTCTCTCAAAATCTTTCCCACTGTTAAGGCTCTGTTACTATAATGTCTTATTTTGAACCAAAGTCTGGCTCCTTCCCTGTCCTTTCTCTTTGCTAATATGCTGTAGGTACCCAGGTTCTTGTTTTCTGTCCCTGACTGTCCTTGAGATGTCTGAAGGTGGTTGAAGACAGTTTTTACTCCAGATCGATCTCCCACCCCCATTCCAGTCACCATCCTCTGGGCTCTTTCCTGGTGGTCAATCGACCTGTATGGCTCGTGGTCCCTAGAACTGGAGACCGAGTTCCAGCTGGGTCTGGCCTCTACCCTTCACCTCCTTAAACAAGAGAGGAGGCTTGTTGCTTCCCTCCGGGTGGCAGTTGTAGGTTTTCAAATGCAGCCTAGGATTGGATGGGGCATCTCGAGCCAAGGTTTCATCAACAGCTAAGCGCCCCATCCAGTCCTTGTGCAGTTGCTGTCCATTGGTTGGAACTGATGTGGAGAAAGAGACAGGACCTCACGTATGCCAGGATGGTGGAGCACGCCAGGTCTGGGAAGATGGAGCTGGGAGAGACACAGGCTGCCCCTGGGGAAGCCGACTGTAGAACCCTAGTGCCACCAAGTGGTAGCTGGAGACGAAGCCACTCTGCGTCTCAGTGTTCTCATTTATCGAAGGGGATGGGACGACGTTCTAACTTCCTAGGTCTGCTGTGAAGATTTAATAAGCTAAAGCATGCAAGAGTGTGCGCATACTGCCTGGCATGCAGTCGACTTCTGATTTGGGCGTTGGAGAATAAACGGAATTTTGGAGTAATGAAAAGATCATGAGCTGGTTGCACAACACTGTGTGTGAAGTACTGCTCAATTGGTTAAAGTAGTGAATTTTATGTTGAGTGAATTTTATCACAATTAAGAAGAGAATAAATGGAGATTTAGAAGAGATGGACGAGAGGTGTGGGAAGCATGTTTCAGGCATAATAATAATTTTCTGAGAGTTACTGATGAACCACTGTGCTGAACAGTTAAAGACAGAGCTCATAGGCACTCTGCTAGAGACTCTCTCTAGTCCAGGATAACTTCCAAGAGGCATTATAACCTAAGTTATATTTCACTTTATTATGCACCAAGATAACCTGAAACTTCGCTAAACCCAAGACCAAGGTGAAGTCAGCTCAAGATGGGAGAGATGGGAGAAGTTTTAGTCAGGTTGAGAGATGGAGCCACATTAATCTGTACAGTGGATCCCCACCTTTTCTCCTGCCTGGGGAGGTTTAAAGAAATACAGATAAAAGTGCAATGCTGGGGGAGGGGGTGGTCACATACTTGAATATTTTATCATAAGCTCCTTGGTGATTCTTACAGGCAAGGTTGAGAACCTGCATATACCAGCAGGCTAATGTCCTTTGTATCGGAAGCGGTCCTTGTTCTCTAAGTGGCCCAGCCACCTACAGCGTGCCCAGAACCCAAGTCCAACAAGCCACCCACCCACCTCACCTCTAAAGGGTTTGGTTCTTTTTTTTTTTTTTTTTAGAGGAGGCTTTTTGAAGCAACGAGAGTAGAAATGGAATAAGGCTCAAGAAAGCACAAATGTGTTAACAAACCTGATCTCTTAACCAGTTTATTGTATTTTTACAATAATAAAAATAAATTAGTCATACACAAAAATAGTTGTCATTTTTGCTGAAGATAAAACAGACTGTATTTACTCATATAATTCACCTGCTACTCTCCACCTCCTTAAACAATAACTTAACACTATAGGATGACAAGGAGTTGATGGGTTCCTTGCTCCTGACTATGCAGTTAGTTGACAGGATAACCCAGCAGCCCCAACTCCAGCAGTCCCCAGTGAGGACCCCGGAGGCCTGGTCAGAGTGGTGGATGCATCACGTCCCTTTATGGGCCCTCTGCTCCTGTGAGTAGGCCCTGCCTCATCCGCAGCTCTAACCAAGCCTCCCAGCAACTTACTGCTGGTGATTCTAACGAAGGAGGCAAGACAGAGGGAAGAGATGGAAAAGACCCTCATGTTTCCTTATGCAAATGTTTGGACATGAAGAGAGGGCAGATTATATGAATAAACACGATATTTAAGATGGAAAGGTGGCAGTTCAGACGGACTTATTTCAGGTTCAATGCTGGGGGTAAAAGCCCCTGAGCAAGTCGAAAGCAGAGTAATTTATATTCGATCTTAAAACCCAAGGAGTTTGACTAATCAGTATATTAAATTGTAACTATGGACTTAGAATAAGACACCGTGTAGCAACTTTCCAGGAAGCTGCATTAGTAGGATCAAATGACTTTACACGAATGTGGGTCGCATATGTAAATAAATACCTATTAGGTCCCTTTAAAATTAACATATTCTAAATAATAGAACTATTTTGGTGTAGTGACTCATTCTGCCAATAGAGTTCAGAATACACATTTCCTATAAACATCTTGTATTTACAAAGAACAAATAATAAGTTATAACAAAGTATATATCCTTCTGTCAGACTGAATGGTGGGGATCTGAGAGTCAAGGCAGGTGGATGTTAATTTATGTAACGAATGGCTTTCCTCTCACAGAGGCTGGAATACGCTGAGAAAGCTGGTTAGAAGTTCCCACCCTCTCTCATGGTCACTTTTCCTCAGCACTGTGGTGTGCCTCTCACTGCAACCCACTGAACAGAACCAGGAGTGTGGGATGGTTCAGGGTGGAGAGCTTTTCTTTGTTCCAACAAAGGTGCAGGAAAGCAAGGTTGAGAAAGAGAAATGGTATTAGGGGGTCCCAGTCTAATCAAAGCTGTGCCCCCATCAAGATGTGTGATTTTGAGCAGGGAACTAGCCATTGGGACGTTTGGTGACTCACCCACAAAGTGGACCAGACTGGACAGTGCTGACCAGCTGCTAGTGGTTCTCTCATGGCCACATGGTTCATGGGAGGGGTGTGACACTGGGTTCACAATGGCAGGTGCAGAAATGGGAAGTATGTGCTCCTGTCCCCGCCATCCCAGACCGGGCGAGTCACTTAAAGCTGTTCTACTTATACAGTTACCAAACCCAGACTTGGAAAGCATCTTACAACATTCCTGACAGATATGTGCCGGAATCCCCTCTCCAGTATCCCTGACAAATGGCCATTCAGCCTCTGCTGAAACCGCCAGCGATGGGTCAGTCACCACCGACCAGAGAGGCCTCTGCCTTCCAAATACTCGAACTTGCAGAAACGTTGATTCTTCCGCAAGAGGGAAAATCTGTCTCCCTGTAGCTTTTATCTCCGGGTCCTAGGAGAGCCGTCCTGGTTCTATCCCAAGGCGCTTCTCCTCTGCGCTAAGCATTCCCATCAAGTCCTTTTCACTGTTTCTAGCAGTCTGCACCCCTCATCAGGACTGGGCACATTATCTGAATGTTACATGCTTTCAATATTCTTAAAGTTTCCAGTAATCAACGGGGCATGACTCTCACCAATGTTTTCTCCTTAGGTAGTCTAAAGGTTTTGTGTTTTCTTTTGTTTCTGTAGTTTCATCCAACTTTCAAGCTCACATTGAGCTTAGTCAACTGAAACTCTTACCTCTTCCTCATCTTGTACTTGTATAATGTATTTTTTTTTTAATTCTAAAGTAGGACTTTATATTGCTCCCTGGTGAATACTCTCCCGGATCTTTTTGAATCCAGAACCTGCTACCCAAGCTGTTAGCTCTCCAACTTGATGTCATCTACAAATTTAATCAGTAAGGCATCTATTTTCACACGGAAGTCATATTAAAAATGTTTTATATGACAAGAATCAAATGGCCTCCACCTGCCAAGCTGACATAGGTTTCTTCAGGTTTGATTATGAAGCCTGTTTTAAGGAAAGTACTCTTTCTTCTAACCACTTTTATTTGTGTCTTCTTCCATATTAGAAAACTGATATTTAAACTCTAAAATTGCTATATTAAAAAGACATTGGTTTAGAAAGGTGCTGGCAATACTAGGAATACCTGCTTTTCTCTCTCTGCCACACAATTTGATGAAAATAAATTAAGCTTGTATTTCCATTTTTCATCCCTCTGTAAGGCCATTGTTTTAAAGGAAAAAGAGTGTTGAATGCTAAACACTTTGAGGATAAATGATACATACTCAAGGAAATAAAAAAGGAGAACTCGAAGAACCCTGGGCAGAGAAGTAATTAAGGCAAAGTATCAGACGAGTCAGCTCTGAGAGCTCCTATCACACTGTAGGTCCCTGAGGGCGGGGACAGACCTTGCTCTCTTGGTTCTCCACCAGCTTGTGAAGCAGACACCAAACAGGGCTTTAGTGAACTGAACTGACTCTGTCTAGTGGCGGGGCTTATAAACGTTTTGTGTAGAGTCGTCTCTTTTCACGCTATTCCTTTTCTATGCAGAGAAATGCAAGTCAGTGTGAGAGCGGGAAGAACTGACTGCAATAAGTGGCCTTTGCTTAGGATGCAAGGGGAACAGTTTCCTCTTCCAATAAATGAAAGTGAAAAAGCAAACTATTTCTGTTTGGAGTTTTGTTGATGTTTGTGAGAAAAATATCTATCAACTTAAAGACATCTAATTTTAGAACTCAGGTCAGGGAATGGGACAATCCAGTACATGGGGAAAAAAAGCAGTATCAAATGTAAATTTCAGTTTCACATATGGCCAGTTAAAGGAACATGGAGAGGTCCCAGGAGGAGGTGGCAGGTAATAGAAAGGAGAGGGAGAAATAATGGGGTGCAAGAAAGGGAGAATGAGACCTAACTGGAGGGAGCGAGTCATCAAAGGCAGGCTATCCTTAGACTCCCTCCCCAGGAAGTTACCACAGGACATGCCAAAGGACTTTATAGTTTGTGTTGTGCTAAAGACAAGGGCATTTAGATGTGGACTCAAGAAGCTAGGAATGAGTAAAAATTGAATTTCTAAGACAAATAACTTGATAAAACCCTGGTTCTAGTAATTTATAACCTTTCCAGAGGTGAATGAATTCCAAAAATAGCTCAATTATTTGTTGGAAGAAAAAACACCCCTCGTTTAGGTACTTTTTCCCTCTCGAAGTCATAGGGTCGATCCATTTGGTCTCACCCAATTCCACAATTGGCAGGATGACCATTCTCATGGGGGTCAATCATTGTCCTTTTAAAGAACTGTTAGGTAACATTTGGAAGCCACAGAACGCTGTTAGAGGTCAAGGAGACAAAGCCTTCATGGACTGGCCAGTCATGAGAATCCTGAGTTGGAAAGACCCGGGATGTTCACCCTCACCTGATGGAGAAATTCTATTTAGGATGGAGAGAGCACTCATGAATGGTGGGCGGCTGAAATCGGCCTTTCTGCTCTTCCACCCATGGATCTTGCCCTGAACTCCAGCATGTAAAGAAAGCCTCTTCCAAGGACTCCTTCGAACGATTGTCTTGTTCAATAAGACCTGAGAGCAATTGCACAAAGGAAGAAGTATCCTCGTAAGCCGTGAAAGGACGAGGGTGGGCACTGGACGAAACCATGGTGGGCTCGGCGGGCATGGGAAGCTGGGCCTCTCCCTCCGGCTTCTCCGCATGAGTTCGTAAGAATCGGGAGAGATGGGGTGCTTCTGCGAAGTGGGGGCCCGGGCTCCCCAGGAAGAGGATGGCCACAGAAAGGCCCAGCGGAATTTCTGAAAGCTCCAGGGGAGTGAGGACCTAACGGAGTGTGTCCGACCAGGCAGCTGATGCTGCTTCCGAAAGCTGCAAAGGGCCATTGAGTTAGCAGATTTAAGGTTTACAGCGTTCGCGGGAAGAATCGAGACTTGCTTTAAAAGGGAACTAGGCCCAGGCCCAGGACACTAAATGAGATCGATTTTTTTTTTTTTGTAAGCTTACTATTTGTTTAGCTTGCTATTTTTCTTAATGGGCGAAAGAAAAAAAATGTATATTTTTTCTTAACTGACTTTTCAGATAGTTCGCCTCTCAGTGTGCAATGCAACCCCCTTTCGACCTCCGGAACCAAAGAGTTAGGTGAATGATCCTGACGCTGCAGCCCCTTCTCCAGACGGGAGGCATCAACGTCGATGTTGGTGCCCCATCTGGGAGGGAGGGGGGGTATGATTGTGAGCCATGGGGCGAGGGGAAGGATTTGAAGTCACAGTGAGAAATCCACAAATCAAACCAGAAAGACCAAAGAGGGACTTTCTAACATAGACATGAGGTTTTTACTGCGATGGGCTGGCTAGACTTTCCTCAGCAGCCCGAAGGGCTGGCTGAGGAAGATGCGGGAGCGCACAGCTCCGGAAATCTGCTCTGGGATCCGAAAAGCTCAGCGGCCAAAGGGATCCTGACCTGAGATTCCAGGGGAGGACATCCCTCTGGGAGCTGGAATCAGAATGAAGGTAATGACCTTGCTACCCGATGGCTTTCTGGTCTCATGGGACAGTTCCTTTAAGGATGGGGTTTAACAAAACCTGCAGAGTCCACTGACTACAATCTGTGACTTTGTGAGGGAAGGAATAAGTAGAGAGAGACTTCTGAGACAACTGACTCAGGGGAGAAAGTCTTGACCTTTCCGCGGAGGGAAGAATTCAAAGACCTGAGCTTCCTTTGCAAATTGGGAAACTTCTCAGCCTCTTGGTCTGGAACGAAGCTGCATCCTGCAGACTTAAGACTTCTGGACAGGCCTTGGGGGAGGGTTTTGTAGTCAGATGATTAGGGTCAGGACTCAGCTCTGCCATTTGACAGGTAACTATACCTGGCAGGTCAAAGCTGAGTCTAAATTTCCTTGTCAGCAAAACGGGGATAATGATTCATTCCCTGCTTCCCATTCTGGGGTGTGGTGAGCTTCTAAAGAGTTAATACCTGTGACTACGCCTGTGAAACAATAAAGCACTATATTGACTTGAGATATTTGTATCCTAAGGCAGGAAAACAGCCTAATGTCTTTGAGAATGAAGACAGGCACAGCTGGGCTGAGGTAACAGAGGGATCAGGCATCTCAGAGGGCTTTGTGGGGCCCTGGGGCAGGGCCGCTACCTCCTCTGACTCTCCAGGGGGTGCTGCTATTGGAAAGGCTAATAGCACCAGGGATGAGGCAGCACCCAGTCAGGACCTAACTGCTGACTTAGAAAGTGCCAGGACGGGAGTTAGCTGAGAGCTACCTGCACCCCCCACTGCTTGGTTTTCAGGGAGTACCTTTAGCAGGTGCCAGGGTTCCCAAGGGGGAATTATCAGTTTATGGCAACGCTCAAAAGACAGCTGTAGCTCCGCTCCTGGGCACCAGGTGTACACTTCACCAAAGGCAGGGGTGGTGTAAGCTGGCTGGCAGCGCCCTGGGCCAGGGAGCCCTGGCTGGAGCAGCAGCCAGCCAGGCACCCTGTTTAGCCTCCCCGCCCCACCCTATGGGTGCGGTGCAGGGGTGTTATCTGCTCCCCAGGAAGCCGGGGTGCCTGCTGGCCACGCGAGTGCAGGAGGCGCAGCAGGCGGTCTTGTAGTAGTTGTAGACGCAGAGTCGCGCTTGGACGACCACGTTGCAGTTGTAGTACCTGTCTTTGCAGTTTTCATCTGCAGGGGAAGAGGGCAGAAGCGTCTGAGCACAGGGGCAGCTGGGACTACTGGAGAGAGAAAGGGCGGTGGGCGGGGGTCCCGATCCTGGCCCTGCTGTCCTTGCCTATGGGAGGAGTGAGTGTGGGACTAAGGGCTTAGGTCGTTTCTTTTTCTTGAACCATGAAGTTGGAATCTTACGGCTTCGACCTTAAGGATGATGGAAACGAATCTCTGAATTCATTACCATTTTAATCAACTCACATTAAAGTTTATCTTTTGGTGGGTGGCTTGGATTGCCGTCTGTGCTATAAACTTATCATACTGAAAGCCCTTTGACTCCTGACCTCCATGACTACGCACAAGGTCACAGAGAGACCTAGATGGGCATGGCATTTTCATGCCAGAGAACTTGGTAGAGCTTACCAAAGAGGAAGCCAAGACAAGAATCCCAACTTACCGACTTCAGGGACACAATCCTGAGGGTTGCATGATTCTTTCTCTTCTGGTTTCAACTGAGGGTCACAGAGATTACTTAGGGTCATGTCATCTGACAGACAGCGCACTTCCCGGACCCGGAAGCCGCTCTGGCAGCTCTTAGAGCACTGCATGGGGACAGAGAGAGAGAAAGTTAGATTTCTTGGCAGCCTACTAGCTCAGCACACCAGAGAGGGCAAATATTGGAAAACTTCAAATATCTCCAAAAGGAGACAGAATATTCAAACAAACTCCTATGCAACTGTAAACCAGCCTCAATGTCTATCGACTTGTGGCCGGTTGTGACCCATCTATACACCACTCACGTTCGCCCTTTGATGTATTTTAAAGCAAATCTATACATCATACAACTTCTTCCATTATTTCAATTCGTAGCTCTCAAATGCAAGGTCTCGATTAAAAGGACCGCCATATCTTTATTGCACCTAGAAATTATACATATTTTCTTATTATTTTAAAATATGTATTCGGTGTTCCTATTTCCACTGGTCTTGTGAATCTCATAGATATTTTAATATCATTTTTTAAAAAGCAGGATCCACGTTGGTCTACACATTGCAGTCGGTTGCTTTGCCTTTTACAACTCTTTTAATGCATAGGTTCTCCTCTTCTGTTCCTTCCTCTTGCATTTTCGTTGTCAGAGGAACTCTCCATTTGTCCTGCAGGTTCCCATGCTCAGGATTCTGTTGACTCCGTCCCTATGGTACAGCTTAACGTGTTTCTCTGTCACCTGCATCCCCTGTGGAAGCTGGATCTAGAGGAGGCCTTAACAGGTGCGGATTTGATTTTTTTTGTGGTGAGACTATTTCATAGGATATGTATGATTGTCTCTCTTTTGCGGATGTCAGCAGTCACTGATGAGCAGTGCCCAGATCCTTTAGTTCATTCGGAAATTGAAAAATGCTGATAATATCATATCATCTTCTTTTTTCATTAGCTGAGAATCTTTTCTGATGAATTCCCTTTACCTTCCCCGACACCTATACATTTGCTCTTGGGTTACCCAGTGGTGTAGGAATGACAGAGTAGATGCTTGATTGTTTTCTTTTATCAGTTTTCAGAATAATGAGTTGGTTCCCCTAACATCCTCTTATGGTGACCTATTAGTTATTATTATTATTATTATAAACTTATAAATTGATGGATTTAACATGTACAATGGGTTTCCTTCAATCTATGGTATTTATTACTTTTGCTGATGTTCACTGATGCCCTGTCAATGGCTAGCAGGAGCCTCTAAAAGTTGTTTCTTGAGTCCTTTGGTTACAGATTTGGTTGTCTTTGAGAGCTTCCCTTTTGCCTGGTATAAAAAGGTATTCCAATCTAATACACAGACACACACACACACACGTATGTGTGTGTGTGTGTGTGTGTGTGTGTGTAGTCCCAGACCAGAATCAGCCATTTCTCTAAGAATTCCTGGTTCCTTTAGTGGAGAGTGGCAGTTTGAACCCACATTCTGGCTGATTGGCATGCCCTTTGCTGCCAGATTGGTCATTGTTTCTAGGCTCCTTCAATGGCTAATACTAGGAAAGTAAGATGAATTAATTTATGAATTCATACTGATATTTCTAACTCAAATTCAGGTTAACATGATTTTCACTTAAATCTCTTTTTTATCTGTATCTTTTTCTCCTAAGTTGAAAACCCTATTTCTCAAGGATACTGGGGATAAAAGTTATACTATCATATTATCACACATATTATCACATAAATTATCATAGTACCATAAATATACTACTCATTTACTTTATCACACATTATGTACCCAACCATCTCAGAATACAGTACAGCATTCTCACTAAAAATGTGAGTACTGCAAACAATGTAAACATTTTCCATAGGCCTTTTGTCCTTAAAGATGGACAGTCAAATTACTATGTTTTAATGCCAATGCAATAGCGCTGATGCCCCCAACTGGATACATATTTTCAGTTAATTTGTTTAATTTCATTTTCCATTTTTATGGATTTAAAAAATATATTTTATTTCGTTTTATAATCATATAACATGTTTACTTAGTTCTAAACTCAAATTTATAAAACAAGGCAGATCAAAGACATCTAGCTGTCATCACTATCTTCCACCACTGTCTTTGCTATTAACATCTACGTAAAAATCTCATCACACACAACAGATCCCCTCGTGCTGTCCTTTGAGAGTCATGCCATCCCATCCTCTAGCAATCACTGATTGGTTCTCTGTTCCTATAGTTTTGCCTTTTACAGAATATTATGTACGAGGAATCATATGATATATAGTTTTTGGTGTATTCCTTTAATTTTGCAAAATGCATCTGAAGTTCATCTATGTTGTTTAGGTACCAAACAACTCGTTTTTGATGCTGAGTAGTACCCCATTGCTCGGGGGTGACCCAGCGAGGGACATTTGGGGTGTACCCAGCCAGCTGTTTTTGGAGTTTGTCTCCTTTGACGTGGCCTAGTGAATTCAGCCCTTTCTAGCTCTCTAGACCAAATGATGGTGATTTGTTTTTATGTTCTCAGGGGCCTTGGCAACATCAAAATAATTAAATTTCATTTCCCAGAAGCTGACAAAACACCTTTGAAAGTCAACATCTCCTTCATTCCCGTTTGCCTCTGAGTTGAGGTTCACCACATGTCCACTAGAGGTGACATACACTGTTTGGAAACAGAGTTCTCAGTTTTTACTCGTATATTTCACAAGCAAACTCCTTTTTATTACCTTTAAATGATTTTTAGAAAGACTCTGGCCTCTACTTTGGGCTCATCTACAGCCACAGCTTGAAGATCTTTAGTAACATAGAGCAGAATGAAGCCCTGCCCTTAAGTGTCCAACATGTGTTAAACGGTCACCAGGAATAAGGTCCTGAGGATGTTTTCTGTTTAAGGAAGTTTCTTAAAAATAAACTTTTTACTTGAAAAAAAAAAGATTTTATCACTATTTCCATCCTTTCCCATTTCATTCCTTGATAACTTATATCTGTATTAACTCTGTCTCTCTGTATCTGACTCTCTGTTTCTCTTCATTTATATACTACCTTCCCTCCTCACAGAAAGGATTTGAGATGGCTTAAGAAATATTTAGAGGGTTACAAAAAAAAAGTGAGGAAACTATAGTAAAAAGAAGATAAAAGCAGGAAACATCCATTTTGTAATGTCTGATAAACTCTTAGAAATGGGCCACAATTCTGGCTCTGAGTTTCCGAGCAAGCCAATTCAAAGAGAAAAACAGAATTAGTCCCATAATCCACATTGTAGAATGTAAAGATAGTGTATACACACATACACATACAAACACACGCGTCTGCGGCCTGACTGGTGTGGGTCTCACATCAGCCCTGACCCACTGGAATTCCTTCAGTGAGCTTTATAACATGATCACGTCATGATGTAGTTTCTTAGCAGCATCCTGGCGTCCCTTTGGCCATCAATCCTCTGCAGCAGCATCTCTCAAAGTGCGGTCCAAGGACACCTGCATACAACTCATCTAAGGAGACTGTTCAAAATGCAAACTCCTTGGCCCGAGTAGACTGGAATTGGTCTTTTCAAACAAGATCCCAGCAGATTCTTACGCTCTCTGAAGCTTGAGAGTTACGCTTTATGGCCTCCACAGTTTGGAGATCAAGATCGCCCCAGCCTCGGGCTCCACACAAGTATGCTGAGTCCAGTGGTGCCCCAG
The DNA here is from genome assembly GCA_003508835.1 of Eonycteris spelaea. NCBI lineage: Eukaryota > Metazoa > Chordata > Mammalia > Chiroptera > Pteropodidae > Eonycteris > Eonycteris spelaea. The sequence goes on along the minus strand of PUFA01000103.1, from coordinate 2,332,415 downwards.
CAGTGACCAGCTGGAGTAGAACACTGTGGGGAATCCACCCGAGGGCTGAGCCCAGTGCCTGGCACTTACTTGGTGGCCCAGGGTGTCTATGGGAGAAAAGCAGAAGAATGATGTGCTAATGTAGGTCTCTACCAAGAGCACCCTGACTTACCATGCTCCATTCTGTGTTAAACCATTTGGCCCCACAAGGCTTGAGGTGGCAAGATTGCTGGCTGGGGGGTCTCTCCAGGAAGGAACATTCATAAGGGTCCAGCACTTCGAAGGTGTCTGCATTCTTCCTAACACAAATCACTTCCCTCTGTTGGGTCCCGCTTCCACACTCGACAGAACACTGGAGAAAGAAGCAGAGAAAGATAGTGTCACGTGACGGAAAGGAGACGAGGACTACTGTCCATCGAGGGACGTTAGTGAGATTAGTGAGTGTTTCCTGTCATCAATTCACTGAGGAAGAGCCCGCGGGCACTGGAAAACATTTCTGGAGGAGAAGGTGCCCACAAATTCCAATTTCCTTAATAGTTCTGAGTGTGGAATGGAGAGAGGGTGCCCTGTTATAACAGCTTCAGGCTGCTGGTTGCTGAGATCCTGGTGCCCTCTGTGCTAAGTGCGAGATCATTTGTTCCCCTTTAAACTCCCCACAGGAACACATCGGCCAGTCAAGTTGCTGGTTTCTGTCCAGTAGACTAGGACACCTGTCACTGTAAAACGATAAACTAACATTCTGGTTTATTATTCTGGTCCCTTAGTGGGTGAACACTGGGAATGAATTAATTTCCCAGAGCCCGTATACCTGTGCATGAAGGCTAAGTTAAAATTCTTTGAGACATGAAAGCAGAGAAGATTTCAGATGTGGGACGATGTCCCCTATAGTAAACCGCGCCCCCCTCCCCCACCTGCCCTCACAACCGGCTGGCCAGTAGGAAGCCTTTTACCACAGAGTCCAATTCTCTTGCCTCCTAACCTGGTGCCAAAGCTTGTTGGTGTGTGTCCCCAGAGGCCAGTCAGATAATTACACATGTTGGTACATTTTGTTAGTTTATAGAAATATGATGTATATACCTGGCCATGAATCTATTACTTCATAAAATATTTTTTGGTTTACTTCTTGGTTAAAAAAGCTGTGACCTATAAACTTTTAGAGACTTTAAAGAATCCACTACCCTTATGGAAAGCCTGTAATAACATCTATAGCTGAAATTCTTAATATCAGTCTTGCTTCTGTAGGCAGATGCGGGTCAAATAAAATAAGAAAAAAACCCCTCATATCCCTGCCCAAACACACACACACACACACACACACACACACACACACACACACACACACACCCCAAGCTAGGAGACTGAGTTACTCATACAGGGCATAATAAGCATCATCATTAGCAGTTTCCATTTTGTGCCTTCTTTCTTGCCATTTTCTAGACATCCAGGAAACATTTTAGGTTTGTTTTTCCTATTCTCTTCCATGTCAGTTAGTTTAGTTAGTTCATTTATTTGTGTTGGAGGTTGAGTCCAATCCCAGCATCATACGCAGACGGGATTCAATCTATGTGATTTGTACAGTGTATATTATGATGTATCAGACATGTGCTTTCCCTGGATGTGATCCTTCTCATCTGTGCATAACAATGCCCATCATAACATGTTAGTTGATTATGGATTTGATGTGCATTCATGTTTTGTCCTTTTCTTTCAAGTGCTGCCGACAATCTGAGGCAGGAGAGGGGCAGTGGCTTCCAGGCAAAGGAGGAGTGAGGGTGCACGTGACAGGTCCAGACAACAGCAGGAGCAGAACACAGAGCTGGAGTCAGGAGTCATGGGGACTAGTCTAGGCAGCGTCATTAAACAGTTCTGTGTCTTCGGCCAAGGCACAGCGCTTTCCCAGGTCTCTATCATCTCACCTGCAAAGTGGGTTTGAAAACTTGATCTGAAAGACCCCTGACTGCTCTGAGGAGCTAGATCTGTACTGAGTGCCTGGCAGAATAGCAGACTGCAAACCTTGACCAAAAACCTGAAGTTATTTTATGCTATGTTTGGAAAGTCCTTGAAGACATTAGGAATTAAGGGACAATGAGCACATATCTCAGCTTCCTCCCACCCCAACACCCGGAAATGGCAGAATCTGTGTGTCTGGGAACAAGTGAATGGATGCATGTGTGGATGTGTATGTGTGTGCATGAGACAGTATTCAAAACAGGACAGGGTGAACCGGAAATTATGAGGAATCTCTGAATGGTGAAAAGACAGACGAGATTAAATTAAAGCAGAAAATTGTAGTCCAAAGCACACACAGAGAAGGAGCCCTAGCCCAGAGGAAGCAGCTCAAGTGCTTCGGGCGAGAATGGTGGCGGCCACATGGGTCTGAGGAGCAGGAGGAGGCCTCTGGACAATGAGAGAGTGGTCAGCTAAGATACTGGCCAGGAGCCTGACTGTGCCAAGGAAGAAGCGAAAGCATCTTCCCCTACTGGGAGCATTCCAGTCAAAGCAAAAAGTAAAGACATTTTCAGATATTCAAGGGCTTAGATAACTCATGGCTTAAGGATCTGATAAGAAAGACTTACTGGATTATGGTCTCTAACAAAATGAAAAAGAAGCAGGAAGAAGACAGGATATAAAAGCAGAAGTTGGCAAAGACACTTTTAATAAGGGCTCTTCTTAATAGTGAATATGGGGTTTCTTTGGGGATGATGAAAATGTTATAGAATTAGGTAGTCGAGATGGTTGCATGGTTTTTTGTGGATACACAAAAAAACACTGAATTCTATATTTTAAGAGGGTACTTTTTATGGTGTTTATGTGAATTATATTAAAATAAAAATAACCTTTGGAGGGAAAGAGGCTATTTTAAAATCTAAATTAGTATTTTCTATAAAATTAATTAATATTAATATGGAGCTAAATCCAGACGGTTTCAACATCTTTTTGGAGGTATTATAGATTGAGAGAAGTAAATGAAACGAGACTTCAGGTTTCTGTTTTGTATTAGGGGAGGGTGTGGTTACTGATAACTTGACAGGAAAAGAAACCTAAAAGTTTAAAACTCTGTGCTAAATCTTTTCTTCTGTTATCAACAGACGAATAAATAGGATTTATAAATTCCAAATATTAGAGGAAAAATGGAATTAAGGAAGCCTGACCGATACAAATGTGTGGAAAGAGGAAAAAACCAAGAAGCATGGCAATAGAAAACAAAATAAAAACAGAAAATCAGATGGCAGGAAAAAGTCTGAACACATAAGTGATTACAGTAAGTGTGACTGATTAAAATTAACTCTTAAAAAATAGAGACTTGCAGTTTGGGTAAAAATAAAGACAAAAATAGTTCTACATACAAAAGACATATCTTAAAAAATACATAAGAAGTTGACAAAGGTATGCCAGGTGAAAATCAACAATGATGAGTAAGACAGAGTAATGCAAATATCAGATAAAATGTGACTCACGGAGAAAAGCATAGAGACAAAGGTGATATTTAATAAGAATAAATGCTTCCATGAGAGGTGATAGCAATTCTGCGAGTTTCTACACCTACAGAATTCCGGCAGCCGTACTTTGGTGACTCACTCTTCCAAGACCACGTGAGAGTGGCGGTGTCTGCTCAGATGCCAGTGAGAATATGATCCAGATACACACGGGCAGACAAGAGGGCTGTTGATCACCAGAGACTGTAAAAGACCTCTCAGGACTAAGGGTGAAGTAAACCCATAATTGACAAGGAAGAAAGGAAACATCTGGGCATGAATAATAGACTAGGTGGAATACCTTATGAATAAGAGCTGGGCTCCTTTGCCTCCCGAGTGGAAAAGACACCCTAAGTTCTACAGGTCTCATTGTCTCATGCTGGCTTTCTCCACAAGCCTCAACATGGCCATGCTGGCATCTGTGCTCACAACTTCCCAGGAAGTCTCTGCCTTAAGTCCATGAGAGTCCCAGGGAAGAACTGTGTTTAGCTCAGCTGAGGTCACATGTCCATCCTGGACAAGTCACTATAACCAGGCCAGTGGGATGTTCAAGATGCCAACTCTCATCCAAACTGTGTGGCAGGAAGAAACATTTATTTTTATATTCTGAAGTCAGTTAATGTTTAAGACATACCTTTCAATAAATAAACATTTCATTTTGGGGGGTGGGGGATAAGTCAAATTCCCAGGGAAGGGAGGTGCCAATAGGTTCTGACATCCTTCTAAATTTAGAACCTGAACTCTGTTCACATTCAGTCAGGTTTGGACAACAGGAAATAAATGCCATGTTTCTAATCTTAGCAGAAACAATAATTGCCTTCACCAAGATTCACACCACTCTGTTCTCCAAGCTTAGGTCTAGAGTCAGTAAGAGTCAGTAAGAATCTTGCTCTCTTCCTCTTCTGAAATTGGTAGGCATGTGAGTTGAACTTCACTGTGTGTGAAGACTATTATGATTTAATATTACAGTTTTCCATAGGATTCTTTCCCTTGCCTCAGTTCCCATGAATATTTGGCGTTCCATATATAGTCAACTTCTGAATTAGCTTTGGGATTTAGGTCCTAGGTGTTTTGTTACCGATGAAGAGATAGAAACACCTGGCAGGAAAAGTAATAAACATGGAAAAAGGGAACTAATATTTATTAAGTACTTCCCATGTCCCAAGCAATGGGTAACCTCCATATGCATAGCATCTCATGAAAACCCAATAATCACCTTAGGAAGTCAGTATTATTATCACATTTGGGTGAGGAAACAGGCTCGGAGAGGTTGGAGAATCTGCCCCCAGCCAGAGGAGTAAGCGGAGGCAAAGCTGGGACCAGTCACTTAGTTTGTGTAACTCCGACATTCAGGGAAGCATGGGCCATATTTGCATTTCCTTTCTTCCTTTATTTTCTATATTTTGTGGTTTGTATTATAAAACATTAAGAAAAATTGAGAAGAAAACATTTCCCCATGTTGCTTATATAAACAAACCATACTTTGTAGCGGTTGAGATCATAGGGTTCATAGACTTTCAAATTGTTTTTCACTTGCCATTATATCACATTCACTTTTCGTGTCTTCATAATTATCATTGTTACATAATATTCTAATGAGCTATGATACACCATAATATTCCTCACCACCCTACTGTCATGAACATCTCCGCTGAAAAACCATTTTCTGCTGTTAATTATTTCCTTAAAATGAATCCCCGGGAGTGGGGTGATTGGGTTAAGGCAAATGAACATTTTTATGGTTTTTGACTTTTATTGCCAAATTGCTTTCCAAAGGGTTGTATTGATTTATAAGGACAAGGCAGTCTATTTTTTTTCAGAGTCTGTGTTTAAAGCTACTTAAAAGAAATAAAATCTATATGAAGCAGAGAAGTCCTGATAATGTGTAAACCATGATCATCAGCCAAAAAAGCCCTTGGAGAACCAGCCAGCCCTAGGAGCCAAATGCTAAGTGGCTAAAATACTGCTGGTAATCATAACGGGAATAAGAGGGGATGATTTCTCCCACATTTTCTTAGGGGGTTCATGTTTAATTTTGGAACAGAGGGAAAAATATTAACTGATCGATTAAGTCACTTTATTAAAGTATTCAGTATTATCTGTTCTTCATAATGAACGACCTCAACTTTTTCTATTTCTGCATCTTTTCTCCTCAGCTTTAGTGAAGTATAAATGACAAATCAAATTGTGATATCTAAATTGATGATTTGATACATATATACCTTGTGAAAGGAATCTCACCATTGAGTTAATGCATATTTACCTTTTTTTTTGATGTGAACACTTAAGTTCTACTCTCTTAGCAAATTTCTATTATACGATACAGTGTTATCAACAGTAGTCACCATGCTATACGTTAGGTTTCGGACCTTATTCATCTTATACCTGGAAGTTTTACCAACCCCTCTCCATTTCCCCAAGTCCCAGCCCCAAGAAAAACACCATTCTACTTTCTGTCTGAGTTTGGCTCTTTTGATACCACATATAATCGATTACATGCAGTATTTGTCTTTCTCTGGCTCATTTCCCTTAATAGTATAATACCTTCCAGGTTCTTCCCTGTTGTTGCAAATAGCAGGATTTCCCTTTAATTTAAGGTTAAACAAATCTATATCATATTTTCTTGTCCATTCATCTGTCAGTGGACATTTAGGTTGTTGCCATGACTTGGCTGCTGTGAATAATGCTGCTTTGCACATGGGAGTACAAGTATCTCTTTGAGATAATGATTTCTTTTCCGTTGGATATATACCCAGAAGTGGGCTTGCTGGATTATAACTGTTTTTGCTTCTGACACTCAGATACAGACAAAACTGGCTTTATTAACAATAATAGCAGCAGCGGAAGCTGTGATTTATTGTGTGTCTATTTTATGTCAGGCACTGTGCTACATACTTAATATATATTACTTCACTTCTAAAAATGACCTCGTAAGGTGCTATCACTACTAGCATTTTATAGACAAGGAAGCCATGCTAGACCATAAGCTCCCTGAGGGCAGAGATGTGTGTTTTGCTCATTGCTGTATCCCAAGTGCTTAAAAGAGCACATAGGAGGTGTTCAATAAATACTGTTGACTAAATGGGGCTCCAAGAGCCTAAGCACCTTCTTCAGGGTCACGGTTAGCGCAGCTGGGATACAAACCCGGGACGCATCAGGTTCGGTTGCTAACCCGTCCTCTGTGCTGCCTCTGACCAGGGACAGGTAGACACACCCAGTTCCGGCTACTGACCTGACTCCAGCTCCCAGCAAACCACTCCACCTTGCCCGTGCAGGGCCCGTTGTCACACGGGGTGGCCTCTGCTGGTCGGTTGTTCCCACAGCCCTCCAGGGGCAGGCTGCTCACATGGTTGGTCATGCACACCACCGAGCGTGTCCGCACCCCAGCCCCACACTCCGCTGAGCACTGCAAGACAGAAGAGGGGCGTGTTAGAAGGGCAGCCTCTCCCCTAGGTTCCACAGCCACTTTCAAATGATGTGAAGGAGGACCAAACACCTCGCTTCCCTACCGGCTCTTTCCCCTAGAGGTCTCTGACCACTTCTCAGCATGGCCCACTCCACTATGGGGTATCCGTATGGCATGTCCCCCACCTTAGATTTTCTGAAACAGCCTTGTTCCCAATATCCCGCCCCATCGTTGTGATTAAGTATGCTTATGCTTGTCAGATGATCTGTCTTAGAAAAAGAGAGGAAAAATTATATGCAGCCGCAGAAAAATGAGAGCATGAAAACTTGGGCACATGCCGACCTGCTGGTAGTGAGTCTGGTTTGGTCTGAGGAAGACTGAGGGGAACTGACATCTGTCACCTCAACACTGTTGCTTGATATTAAGGCCAACGGTTCCAGTCCCTGTAGGCTAGAGCTATGACGGTATGCCAGGAGGCAGCCTGGCCTGGGAACCAGTCATATCAGTGTTAATATCCCTACCAGCTAAGTGGCCTGGGCAAGTGACCCAGATCTTCACACTTCTGTCATGCTTATCTACACAACTGGCATAAGAACACATTCCTGGCAGGATTATAGGTAATGGATGACAGGTAGAGAGCAAGTACTCAATGAATGCATAGGACAGGTAATCAGTAACGTATGAGGGGCTCTAAAGGGTCAAGGCCTGCAACCCCACTCTAAGATAGAGAAAACGAGGCTCACAGGGATAAGGGCTTCACCCAAAGCCACATAACTCTTCGTGACTTCGTCACTACGGTCTCACTCTGTCCTCACCCGGGGCACAGTAAATCCTTGAGTCACACCTGGAAGCACCAAGAACATTTCCCATCTATCTTGAAATGCTTTGGGATGCTGCCTCATTTTGCTTCTCATCCTGCATTTTCAGGATATCTTCGTGTGGGTGTCCCACAGACATCTCATGTCCAACAGGTGAAATGATGGGACACCGCCTTCACCACTATGCTTAGTCCTCCTCTGGATTTTCCAATATGTGTTCAAATCTATACCTGGATTCAAAATTGACTGCTCTTCCACCTTCTGGCTTCCCAAATCTCGCCAGCCACCAGGTCTTGTAGATTCTAGTTTAACCACATTTCTCTGATCTGTCTTGTCCCTCTGCCTGTGGTTCCTGGCACCACTGACACCCTTCTCAAGGACTGTGGCTGCAGCTTCTCGCTCAGCTTCACCAGCTTTCTGAGTTGCTGGGCTTCCAGGGGCTGGGAGCTCTGTACTGAACTCCTTCTGAGCCTGTTCCGTTCCTAACAACATTCACTTACAGACTTCCCCAACTGACATTGAAGGTTTCCTAAAATATGACCCCAGTCAACCTGTCATTCCATCCCATACACCTCACACTGGACAAGGCCAGGGGCCACTACTTCCTGACCACGCGACATGTTCCCAGCGCCTTGTCCGCGCTGTTCCTTCTGCCGGAGTGCTCTTTCCCTTCACCAGGGCACATCGACATCTTTTCAGCTCAGCTCACGTGCCACCTCCTCTGTGAAAGCTCTCTCGATTGCCTAACTCAATATGCTCTTCCCAGCTTCAGAATTCTCATGACACTCTGTGTTCTGCTGTCTGCCTTTGCACCGTGGTTATTGGTGCCCGTCTGTTTTGTTTTCCTTATAAAGGTAAGCTCCCTACGGGCAGGGACTATTAAATCATCTTTCGTTCCTTCTCAGTCAGCACCTTATCCACGGCAAAGCCATGAATATCAGCCGAATAAATGAATAAGACTTGGGCCCTCCCTCGCTTATTTCTCTGCTCTCATCAGCACTGATTCTGAAAGTGCCCCTGTACATGGCAACGAAAGCCCTTCTAAGGGTTTCTGTGGGTCTTTTCTTAAAAAAATCGATGTTTGGTTTCTACCAACATCACTAATTTTAAAAGTAAATAAAATCAATTTAATTTACATAAAATTTGAGAAAAGGAAAAATAATACTCACAATCTGGTTTACTTATCAAAATTCCTACTTTTGTTTTTGTCACTTGCTGTCTTGTAAAATCACAGCCCAGGATGAGCAATCCCACATTTACATGACCACTGCTACGCCGAGCCTGACTCCTCAGCAAAGGGAACTCTCTGGAGCAAAAAGCTTGATATATGCTTTTATGCTACAGTGATTATTTTGCTGTTATGCTATAGTGATTATTGTGAGCCAAAGGCAACTGAAAAACAGCAGATGCGGGAAAAGCTCTTGACCCTTCCTTTTCTTGCCTAAAAGCAGGGCATCCGTGTCCTGTAAGAAAGGTGCCCTCCCAGTTCCAGGCAGAAACTTTACTAAAAGAATGCTTATTTCCATTAGTTTCTTCCACACATTTCTTAGCCACTTTCCTACAATTTACTGCCCCTAGAAGCCCAAACCCCTTTCCTTTGTCTAGCGACTGCTTCATACTTTATCACCCTTTTTAAAAATGATATATAAGCCCTTGAGTGTAACTGCTTCTTTGGGATTTGCACTTCTTTCCTATGAAGCCCCCTGTGCCGTGTAAAACAATTAACATCAAATAAAACTTGTATGCTTTTTCAGTTAACTTGGCTTTATTATTTGTCAGTTTATGTGCTGGCCTCCATTACAGAGCCTAAGAAGGTAGAGGAAAAGTTTTTTCCCTTCTACAGGCTCACAAATACTTTTCACTTAATCTGCATTGTTACAAGAAATCTGAGACAATGAATCAGTCTCTTAGGTTTAAAAAAATCTGTTGTTACTATAATTAAAATAATTCCATTACTAAACTTTTTATTTGTTTATTTGTTTCAGCCATGTATTACCTAGTCTCCTAACTTTAAAACTCAAGATATTTAAGTTCTCCTAAAGAATACAAGGTAAATTACATCTAAGTTATCTTCAGGAACCCTTCTAGCTGCTGGTGGGACTGCAAATTGGTACAGCCACTGTTGAAAACAGTGTGGAGTTTCCTCAAAAAACTAAGAATAAAATTACCGTATGACCCAGCAATCCCTCTTCTGGGTATCTACCCCAAAACTTGAAAACATTTATCCTCACAGATACATGCAGCATTATTCACTGCAGCATTATTCACTGTGGCTAAGACATGGAAACAATGGAAGTATCCTTCAATAGATCATTAGGTAAAGAAAACGTGGGACATATATATGATGGAATATTACTCAGCCATAAGAAAAGATGAAATACTGCCATTTGCGACAATGTGGATTGATCTTGAGATAATTATGCTAAGTGAAATAAGTCAGGTAAAAAGTTGAGAACCATATGATTTCACTCATATGTGGGATTTAAAACTGAAAGCAACAAATAAACGTGACAAACAGACTATGGACACGGACAGTGGATTAGTCATTATCAGAGGGAAGAGGGGAGTGGCCAGGTAGTTAAGGGGAAAGGAGGTCAAATATTTGGTGACAAAAGGAAATTTAATGTTAGGTGGTGAACACACAATGCAATATACTTATGTCATATTACTGAATTATATGCTTGAAACCTGTTTGATTTTATTGACAAATGTGACCCCAATAATTTTAATTACAAAAGAAATCTATGTTATCTTTGTGTTTCAAACCCTAAGAATATTTCTTTCTAGGTAATTTAATTTGACTCATTAACTTAATTTTCTGCTTTCCAAACCAAGTAATATGCATGCATCTTGGGGAAGTTTCCCTATATCCCCATTAATTTAAAAGAGAAATGTTAAGAATCAAGCCATAACCCAGTGAAAGAACATGATAAGAATGAGCCCCGCAGTGATTATACTAACATGAATAGCACTACAAATCTTAACTGACAGGTGCTCACCACATAGGTCCTGGCCCACGAAGCCTGTCAGCGGAAACCGGGGACTGAGGGGTTCCTACCAGACAGGAGAGACTAACCTTCAAAGTGAGGCACTGAAACACACACACTCACTGTCCCTGAAGGATGTCCGTAAAAAGAAGGATCTGACTCCTAATTGAACTCTGGGCAGATAAAACACAGTGATGCGTGAAATTCCCAAGCAACCCTCTGGCGAGGACTCCCTGCTCACTCCAGCAACAGTTAAATGGTAAACTTGGCCCAGTTGGTCCCTGAGGGACTATGAGGCTCTAATGATATTCCTGAACTTCAGTTTTATGCATCATCTTCCATAATTAAAAAAATCAATATCTTTACTCTTAGAAAAAATATCCTTAGAAATTAGGTGTTACGAAATGGAAGCTGGTAAACTTTCTAAAAGTTTTTTTTCCTGTTGTGATATAAAATTGCCTGCATGTTTAAACATGTCATTGATTTGCAGGACTAAAAAGTAAATGATGCCTAGTCTGATAAGGCCCACCCTCAATTAAAAGTAGCCAAAGGATGTTTTTAAGGTGAGTCATCAAGTCAGAAAAACTATTCATATAGCCCTAGAAGTTTAAGAGAAGATTCATATTGAGTTTACAACCTCAATTCATTTAGGTAGAGATCAATTAATTTTAAAGGGCAACAGGACACTCTTGGTATTTCTGGCACCAATTCCAATGTTGGGGGTGGGTATGGTGGTTCCCCACTTTCAAGTAAGCCTCAAGGCACAGCTGGGAGTCCTATAATTCAACTCAATTCTGACACTATTTACCTGGAGATAGCATTGGATTCCAAAGGTTAAGGGGTCAGTCCTATAAGACTGTCTCCTCCACCCCCAACTTGAGCAGCCAATCACAAGACCAGGTTACTACTTGTAGTTCAGACTAACTGGCTAAAATCAGAGGTTCCCAAGACCCCCAACTTCTGTTTGATTAATTTGCTAGAGCAGACCGCAGAACTCAGAGAAATATTGCACTGGTTTATTGTAAAAGGATATATAACTCGGGAACAGCCAGATGGAAGAGGTGCACACAGGAAGGTATGGGGAAAAGGATACGGAGCTTCCATGCCCTCTCCAGGTTTACTCTTCTCTCTTGCTCTCTCCACATGTTCATCAACCCAGAGGCTCTCCAAACCCCATCGTTTTTGGGTTTTGATGAAGGCTTCATTACATAGGCATGATTGATTAAACCATTGGTCATTGGCGATTGAGGTAACTTCCAGCCCCTCTCCCCTCCCTGGAGGTCTGAGGGTAGGATGGAAAATTCCAACCCTCTAATCACACTATTGGTGCCTTTGGCAACCAGCCCCTTTTGTTCTGTGCTTTCCAAAAGTCACTTTGTTAACATGGACACTTTTATCACTTTCAATATTTCGGAAATTCCAAGGGTTTTGGGAGCTGTGAGCCAGGAACTGTATTTCTTATAAATCACAGAATCACAGATACACTCTGGATCCTTAAGTGTTTGTAAACTTTAATCTCATTTTCTCTCATCTCTCCCACTTGAACTCCTGAAACGGAAGCCGTATCTTCACACCTAGCTTGTAAGAGGTGCTCAATACATGTTTATGCTAAAAATTGCATTGTTCAGACTAAAGCTTCACAGTGTTGATTTTTATACAAAGCCACTGTTCAACACGTGGAAGACTGCTGTCAGCTGGTCATTCCTGTGGGCTGAGCGTTTCTTAAGGCCAACTGATGGCTGGAAGGCCCAGCGTTGACATGAAGCCAAAGAAGCGTGAAGCAGTCCGCAGGAAGCCCTCCCCAGTGTGCCAGCCTCACCTAGGTCATGGTTTCTAATGTTATCCCTTAATGTTCACTCAGCAATGTTATTGAGGAGGAAACAGGGTCAGCAAGTCAGCGGCTTCCTTAAGGACTAATAAGAAGTCCTTGAACTGCAAAAGAATTGCCAAAGGCAATTCACCTTCCTGAAATCCAACAGGAACATCCCCCCCCTGCTCCCCGCCCCCAACACACACTCATCTGCTCTATAGTAATCATGAACATTCAGGCATACGGATCTATTCTGGTGGTGGATAAAGCAAAATTACTTACTTACATCATGGCATTGACCTTACATGGCTTAAAATATCTTTTCCAAAAAAGAACAAAAAAAGTCCTCTGAACAGAAGAAAAAGTGCTCATCTTTGCTCTATTTGGAATTTTAAAACAAGGGTTAGATCCAGCAAGTACCAATGTTAAAATACAAGGCAAATTTACACTAAAGGGAAATTTACAAGTCTTTATTGAAGAGGAAATAGCTCATGTGGAATTCCTTGTAAATCTGCATGTAGAGTTTTACTGTTCTAAATAAATAAGGGAGACACAAAGAGGAATAAATCATTGCAGTCCCCACTCCCATACCCACAAAGTTTTTTTTCCCCCTTTGTACATGGGACATTCTTTTTCAGTAGAGATGGAATTACAAAACGGTAAAGAATCAGTGCTGTAAAAGCACTCTCAGTTGCTGCGTGGGCGCTTCTAAGCTGAAATAATCTTTCTGGAGAGAATTCTGCCAAAATGTATCAAGAATTCTAAAAGAATTCACAACATTTGGTCAAATAATTCTGCTTCTTAAACACTATTTTAGGGAAACAAAAATAAAGATGCATATAAAAATTTATGCATAAGGATGTTTACTGAATTATTATTTAAAATAGTAAAAAATTAGAAAACATTACCCCCAAACATTTAGAAATAGGGCATCGGTTCAATGAAAATAGTCATACAATAGCTTATTCTAATTAAAAATCATGCTTTAGAGGTTTTAATACCATTGAAATGTTCACAAAACATAAGTGAAAAAAAGCAAGTTACCAGATTATGAACATCTTGTAATTTATACTCTTAAATTATATGAGTACAAAAAAGCTATGCATGCAAAGTATGCATGAGTAGAAAAAGGTTTGGCAGTGTAGCTTTAAAATCTTAAATTGTTATCTTCTAGTGAAGAGATTATAAGTATACTTTTCGGATTTTTCCCATATTTTTTATAATAGTACATCAGTATGTGTTACTTTATAAGCAGAAAAATGAACATTATTTTCAAAAGCATCTTTCCAATATCAAAAGAAAAGCCCAGAATTATTGCTTTTATTTATCTGCTTACACATTAAATTCAGCAAGTTTTCTGTGAATACAAATGAGTTCCGGGACAGCTAGAAATCCAGAAACACAAAAGAATTAGTTGACGAAACTAGGAATGTTTAGCCTGGAGAAGTGGAAGGGGTTCCTCAATATGTGTGTGTGCAGTGTAAGGAGAGTGCACTCTGCTTTTCTACGGGACACGGCAGGAGTTGGCAAGAAATAAATACTAGTTCAGTGTAAAAGGAAACCTCCTGACACCACGGGCTGTTCAAGGAAAGATGTCACTGTCTCAACACACAGATTTTCTGACAAAGGAATCTGACCTACGTCAGGGGTGCTGCCAGGGAGGCTGCCCAGAGTGACTTCTGAAACACCTCCCAGCACTGCTGCCATGACGCCAGGAGCTGACGTCCCTGCTGGGAGGCTGGGAAAAGCGAGGACACGCAAACAGAACTGGTTGAGCTCTGCCGGACTCGGCTTTCGGGGCAGAAGTCGGAGTCAACTGGACACATTTAGATGGGCATCCACTTTCCCTTTGTTTCCTTTTGGTGAGCATCTTCCTGATGGCTAACTGGGAGGCGTCAGAGCCCCTCCTGGGACTGAAGGCACGGTCAGCTGCTCATCCTAAGAGTTCGCTGTTTGTGCCAAAGGCTCTCTCTCTGGGGACTGCCTTGGACTAAGGGGCAGAGGCTGTGTGCGCGAGGTGTCAGGAAAACACAAGATGAACCATTTGGTGACACTCTCCAGGATGATCTCTGAATGTGGAGGGAAGCCTGCATTTGCAGCTTTGTTCTTCCTTTCTTCCCAGAAACATTCCCACTGACGTGGATTCTTATCGTGATGAGAGGGAGGAAACGAAGGCTCACTTGACAACTTGGAGGGAGTGGAAGCCCATCTGAACACTCAAGGGTGATGTTCAGAATACTCAACAACTGGTCCATGGCGGGCACTGACCAGTCAGAATGGAAGCCGGCCAATTGGAATCAAGCAACAGGGTGGATGGGCCCAAATCTGTTGACGTGTGAATTTACTCCCCCAAGCTCGAGATATCTCACTGTTGTTCGCAAGACAACAGGGTGTGGGGTAGGGGGGAGCCGCCAGCCCAGCAATGTCTCCTAAGATTCCATAAACATGGCTGATTTCCTCTATTCGTGGGCCCGTGGCCTCGACACCACTGGGACCCCATGACAAATGCCGGATCTGGGTCCGCCCCACACCTGCTCACTCAGATTCTGTGCTGAAACCAGGTTCTCAAATAATTTGTAGGCACATTACAGTTTGGAAGAACCGTGGATTTTCTGATACGGAAACAGTGCAGACATGTCCTGAGAAGGAGGCCCTCAGGACAGAGACAGCCAGTCATGTCCACAGCCCAGTTAAACTTCCACAGCCATCTGGAGAAACCATAAATCTGGAAAATGTTGGTCGGAAGCCAGCCAGCTGCGCAGGGTGGAGCGCCCTCACTGGCCCCGCTCACTGCTGGCCAATCAGTGGCTGCCACAAAGTTCATTATCTCCTTCCTCGGCCTCAGGGTGTGCACTTTAATTTTTGCTTAGTTTTTTTACCCCTTTTATTTTTATTGTGGTAATATGTACATAATGTAAAATTTACCATTTTACCCATTTTTAAGTGTACAACTCAGTGGCATTAAATACATCCATACTGTTGTGCGGCCATCACTACCATCCACCTCCAGAATCTTCTTATATAAGTCCTACTTTTGTCTTTGATAGATGAACTCAGTCTCATTGGTTTCCCTCCTACATGGGTAACTGGTGGCCTAATTGACTGTACATGCTTTGGTTAACCTTTGACACCTGACACCAGCCATGGAGGGAGGCCAGGCTGCTGGGGAGAAGAGTGTGTGAAGTGTTTTGAGTTAGTAAAGAGCAGGGCTGGAAGCCTTTTGTATGTTAGGCACTCATGAAACTTATGGAGGTGTGATGTAATTCTTCACTTCATCTAGTATTTCACTATTTAATATTACGTGGCATGCTAAGGAGAGTTAAACTAAGTTTGTCACACCCAGCTCCTCATCTTAGGGCCCCTCGGTCTTCATACGAGGATAGAAAGCCTGCGAGAGCTCACTTCTGGGCCTTCTCCCCAGTCAGAAATGACGCTTGCGATTCTCAGCTAGTGATTCATACCTGTGTGGTTTGGGGGCACCTCCTGACACACGTCTCCTGCCCTCAGCCCAGCAGGCCTTGGTCCCCAGCTCTAGAAAACCCACTCTGCGTGCTCACCCTTTCACTCCACTCGGTGAGGAACCAGCTCTTCGCACAGGGTCCCATGTCACAGTTCTCGATGTCATTTGGCCGCAGCTTCATGTTGCATTCCTCGTCATCCACCACGTCCCCGATGTTGCTCACACACTTCACGTCTCGGGTCCTCTGTCCCACTCCGCAGGGCACCGAGCACTAAAACACAGCGAGCTCGTGTCAGCGGCATGGGCAGCGTTAGGTCTGGGTGACCTCCAGTTACCGTGCCCTCGGCCTTGTCACTTGCCACCGGCACAGAGGGCTGCGGTGAGACGCCCCCGGGTTGCCGGATCTCCTGCAACGCAGTGCTACCAGGGAGGAGCCCAGCCTTGAAAACGTCACCAGCTTTTTCTCTGAGATCTTCTTAGCTATCTTGCCTACTCTGTTTCTCTGAACCTCAGTTCTGTCATTTACGAAATGGGAGAGCCAGATTGGAAGGAGTGGCTCTACCGGCATTTGCCACCTGTCACTCCACCGTGACACGTGAGAGAAATGAGACCCGATGCACGCGGCTCCCATGGGCTCCCCCTTAAAGTTGGGTGTGGTGTTACACACTAGCTTCAACTCTACTGAGCTATCGGTACCTGCCGCGGTTTGCAAAAACAGCCACCCAGATCCCCACAGGACAGGTTCCAAGAACTCGGGGTCTGCCTGAGTCAGGCCTCGGTTGGGGGCGGGGGGAGGGCGGGGTGGGTCTTGGAGAGGGAGCTCCCGAGCAGGCCGCCCCGCCACGCGTACCGAGGTCCAGTCCGTGCGGATCTGCCACTCGCTGCAGATCTTGAGCTGGCAGGTGCTGGTGGTCTCGGCTTCTCCAGGTGCTGGCAGCGGTAGGGCTGCACGGTCAGGCTGCGGTTGGCATACACCTGGCGGCACAGGACCTGGCGATGCTGCATGCCCAGGCCGCAGGTTTTGCTGCACTCTGACCATTCCCCGATGTCCCAGCTGGCTCAGGAAGGAAAGAGTGACAGGGACAGATCGCTTCAGTCAACGGCAAGAGGGCAGGAACCCGAGCGGGCTCACACAGAACCGTCGAATCCTTGCGAGGGGTCTCTCTCCCAGGGCGCTGCTCACCAGTCAGCCTAAGGGCTACCTGACTTTAAGAAATTAACTTTGTTCCATATGCTATTTGCCGATGATTAGGGCCCAGAGGCTATAAAAGTTAAGAAAACTGAGAAGGCACAAATGATTTTTATTTAGTAAAAATAAAAGAACTCCAAAGCTCAGTTTCATTGCTTTGTAGAACACTAATCTACTTTGGAACTTACTTAGAAATCTTAGTCTGGCATTCTTTTATTTTTCGTGAACTATTTACATTTCATTTTCACGTACCCTCCTCTGTCACCCTGCTTTGTCATTTAGTTAAATAAGACATCAGCACATGTTCATCATGCATGTGCATGAGAATTTTGTTTTTGTCACCTTGAGAATTAAGTTTTGACCCATTTTAATGCCCCTTTCCTCTGATCTTCTGAAAGTGTCCTGTTTATCATTCAATAACCAGTCCAAGGCCTCTCCTGAGATGCTCTTCCTGGCTTTCAGGCAGATGGAATGAGACTTTATTATTCTCTCTCTGTACACAGCTCACCTACAAGTACACCGACTACATTGGATTCTAATTATTTGCTTCCTTCATTGTTTTCCTTACCAGGCTAAACCCCAATGCCTCCAATTTCCCAAAGGGTGGGCCCCCTGGGGGTGTGCTGATCTGCTAACGGCTACAAACTCCTGTATTAATCCTGAAAGACAGGTGTTTTTGCAAACAGGCTGCATTTGATGCGTAGATCAAGTCTCATGTTTCTAAATCAGATGCAATCTGATTTAAAAATGGGATTCTATCTGCTACTAGGGTCCTATGCAAGAGCAACCGGCAGTGACCTGATAGCAGGTGACGGACAGGAAGAGAGGCTAGCTTACAAGGCTGGGCAGGGGAAGATGTTGCACGGCTCCTCCTCGGGGCTTGGCTTCATGCTGGAGTCACAGTAGCCGTCAGGAACCTCTTCGTGGGTGCTTCTGTGCACACAGCGAAAAATGGGATACTGCGATCCTGTAAGGACAAGGAGAACGTCTGAAGGACAGTGCCTTGAATGTCGGTCTGTGGCGGAGGTGCGCAGAGATCCAGGAGCTGATGACGAGAGGCTATAGAAACAGAGCAATTCCACACACACACACACACACACACACACACACACACACACACACACACACCCCTCCCATGCTGGGGCTTTGCTCAGCGCTGTGGGCGTAAAGAAGAATGGAATAGTTCTCACCCTCAAAGAGCTTATAATCTATTCGTGGACGTTGTTCGAAAGTGCTCAAAGGCAGATAAGGACAAATTTCACAAGTTTTAGATAACACTAGGCAGGTGAGTGATTGATTATAAAATAAGCGCAAACAATAACTTCTTCCATGTTTTCTGGAGACATTAAAGAGAAAGGGCCCCGGGGGTTCAAGCTGCAACCTGGGGAAAGGGTAGGTGTGCGCACCTGTGTCTTGGGCTTTTCAGGTCACTGAAAAGGAACAAAAGTGTCCAACAAACTGACCTGCAAGTGCCAGATATGTTTAAGAGACAGGTTGGAGCAGAGAAATCAGAAGATTCGAGAAAGGCTACAAGAGCAGCTGGCTTCCCCTCTGTAAAGCATGCTACACGTTCCCTTAATAAAGTACTGATGCAGTGATATTTTATTTGAGTATATGTCTGCTTCCCATGAGACAGTGAGCTTCTCAGGAACAGGACTAGTTCTTGTTCATCCTTGTATCCCCAGTACCTAGCAGAGTAGTAGGTTCTCAATAAAAGTTTGTTGAATGAATATTTATCAGAGGTCTATGTTTATTTTTATTACTTTGCTAAAAAATCATACTAATTGCCTCATTTTTAAAAGTACTCAGCTTAGTTTCATTGGCTAAACATGGATACATCCATTTTTTGGATAAATATAATTTATTCAGTGGAATTTCTAGTTCTCAGAACAAATAAAAACCAAACAATCCAAGAAATAGTGAATTCACAATTCTGTCTTCCTCTCTCTGCTACCCCCTGGTGGCAGCACTGAAGTATTATAATGGATGTTTACAAAGTGAGCAATGTAACCAGAGGGACCCACCCTGGGACTCAACTGCTGGAAGAGTAAGATGCGTCTTCACAAAGAACTGCCTACCACCACCCCAGTCTAAGCCACTACATAATTCCTGCCTGGCAGAACACTATCATTTATTCTAAAGCTCTGTCTTAGCTCTGTTGCTAATAGGTCCAGCATTTATAGTTTCTAAACTTCCAACTTGCTACAATTTTAATTGCAACTAGAGGGATAACTTTTAATATGTGTTTCCATATTTCATCAGCTATGAATAGTGTTTCAATGCTTCTTTAAACTGATCTTGTGCGACTCGCTGAGCCAGAGGGTAGTTCTTATAAGAAACTGGACAGTCTGTAAGACAGTTTTGAATTTGAAACAAACATTTGCTTAAAGTACCCCTGGCAGTAAAAATTTACAATGTAGCTATAACTTGAGACCATTATTTAAAATGCTGTTCCTATTAAGCATAATTATTAGCCAAGTAAAAAGCAGTACTGACTGTAAAATTAATAAGAAGCAAAAACTTTTGTGGAATTAAGTTTTGGCTAGCATTATCTCTGCTTCTATTTAAGAAGAGCTCTTTGATTAAATTCAGCAAGCATTAAGAACATTGTGCTGAGTTATAAAGATGGATAAGATTCAGTTCACGGCTTGCGGGGTCCCCTTTTGGGGCCCAGCTACTAACGGATTAAGTAAAAACCTTATTATTTGTTTTTAGCCTATCCCTTTCCCTTCAGACCACATAGGTTTGACATTTTTACTGACAAGTCTGTGGGTTGGAAAGCAAAAGTAACTACCCAACCACTTGGCACTCGGGTGAGGGGGAAATTTAATATCTCTAGCTAAAAGGATACAGGTTACCATAGGAATGTTCTGTGTCTCCCAAAGATGGGTCCTGCTTGGAGCTGTTTGCACATGGCCTCTGCCTGCGTTCCCCTACCCTCTTACTGCCTTTACAGTACACTTGTCTATGGTCTAGCTCCACTGTTTAGCCAATGAAATAAATTTGGAGGCTCTCTCTCTCTTTCTCTGATGGTGAGAAAATACCAGATCTATAATTCTTGACTTCAGTGACCATGATTTCTTTCTTTGGGAAAGTTTTGGTTTCTGCAGAAAGGGAGACACCTGGCCATCTCTTCACTGTTGAAGCATGACATTCAATATTCTTCTAATTGCCATCAAACAAGAATAAGGTGGTGAGGTCAGGAGCAGGCTTGGATTCAGGCAGCAGGAAAAATCCGGGGTCAGTTTGTTTGGATTATATGTCAGGTGTATTGATCAAAACAGAAGTATGTTACATTGGGGCAGGGAATCCTACCACAGGTAGAGGTCAGTAAGGCATTATGGAAAGATTGAGAAACTAAGGAGCAAGAAAAAAAAACTCTAGTTGGAACTCCAGGAATCAACCAAACCAAGCCAAGAGTTTGACCAGGTAGACAGAAGAGGTCTTGGCAATGACCGGATGGAGTCCTGTATGCCTGAGACTAGTCCTTGCTATGATGATGATATCATGACGTTGAAAGCATTTATAGAAAGGGAAATTTTAATGGGATAGACATAGAAATGTGTGGTCTGGTTAGTTTTACCAGAAAGGACTGGAGAAGAGTCTGGGAGAGTGTCAGTGTGGAGACAGATGACAAGGGGGAATGGATTTGGGTTGTGCAGAGAAGACTTGGACAGTATCAGCAGGTTCAGAATTTCTTGTCATGGGACACTTGTCACTACTGATGGCAGTGAGACAAATTCAACATTTGGTGCATCCACTCTACCTCACCTGCCCTGCCTATCTGACTGAGGCCTCTGCTGTCTGGGAGCACACCTTAGAGGGAACAAAGGTGGGGCATCTTTGGGCTTCTATTCTTTGTCATATGGAAGAAAAAGGGACTAGGAGTAGGAGAGAAGGGATGGGTAGAGGAAAAATACATCTCTCTTTTTTTTTTTTTTCTATTTCCAAGGCCGCTCTTTAATATCTCTTTGGCCTGAGAACCAGTGATGTTTTTCAGGAGAAAGAAGTGGGTAGACGTGTCATCTTAGGCACATGAAATGGCATATGCCAAATGTGGGTGTATGTATGTGTGTGGGTCCACAATGCAAAGGAGAAAGACTGTCTTAGAACATTAATCAAAATAACATGGAAACCTAGAGAAAAAAATTCTTCGGCTTTTAGCACATAAATCCACATTCTTTGTGTGGCTGGCAACAAGGGTAAAAGCAAATAGACTTGTATATCTAGGATGCAATGAAGATGTAAAAACTATCTTTATATCTTTTCTAATAGCTGATTATCTATCTATCTATCTATCTATCTATCTATCTATCTATCTCATCTATCTATATCTATCTATCACATTCAAAATGTAGTGACAATATATCTATTCATTCAGGAAACACTTGAGGAGCGCCTACTGTGTGCTTGGTAAGAGACCAGGTGCAGCAGTTGAAAGGGTACACTCAAGGAGATAGACAGTCCAAGCAGAGATGGGACAAAACCGTGTTCCAAACCTCTGTGAGGTCCCAGGGAAGACATGCCTACCTCTGCCTTGCAGCATCAGGAAGGGTTTCCCAGAGGAGGAGGAATCTGAGCTAATTGTAAAGTGTTAAGCAGAAGTGTGCCGTCCAGATACCGGAGAATGGCAGGGAGGTAGATTTTTATTTCAGAGTGGACCATAAAGACTGGGGTGGCGAGGGGGCAAGATTACCAGCATTTCTGGAGTCCCTCCATGATGTCTGGCACATAACAGATAGAGACCATCGAATGACTTCCTGGATGAGTAGGTGGCGTCTGTCCAGTGAACACAAGACTGTGTGAGCCTGAAGGGTGAGCTGACAAACAGCACATGCTTTTGTCCTCATCCCATTATGTCCACAATGCAATGCCTCACGGTCTCTGGACAGAGCTCCATCTCACCCTACTGGACGGGCTGGGCCACGCTATCTTTAAAGACATGAAATGTAAGAGAATCTTCTACATATGTCACCTTTGACATAAAACTACATGACAACAATGTTTATCCTTTTTATAACTTTCCCTTGTTTTCACCTAGTTCAGAGTGTATCTGGTTCCTTTAATGGTCATCAGACCAACCACCTAAAAGGTACAATATTTTAGTAATAATACATTTTGATCTTGGAGTCTTCTGTCAATTACGTTACATATCATTTACCTTTGTAGTGTCTGGGAATGGTCCTCACTAAAATGATTTTGGCTTTAATGTGTAATTATCTCCAGCTTTCTGCCTCTCATTGCTGATTCTAATCTCTTATCTTTTCACTCTAATAAATTGTAACCATGTGCAGAGCAGCTTTTCCATCTTGTAAGTCCTTCTAGTGAATCAAAGAGCTTGAAGGTGGTCTCGGGGAACCTCAACACAACATCACACTAATGAGCCATGTCACGGCCAGGCCCATGGAGGTGGGGGTTTGCCATGTCCCTTGGGCCCAGCCGCACATTACTCACTCAGGGACCCGCAGAGCCCCTCCAGGTGCGCCCACCAGCTCACCTTTCCCGCAGGTCGTGGAGCACTCTGTTGTCCCGAGCTGCTTCCAGTTGTGATCTCGGCTTCGGCGTGGGGGCTGAGGTGCTGGTGGCACCAAATTGTCTGGCCGATGGGAAGAAAACCTATCTGGATGCCTGGCTGAGAAGGTCTGTGTTGATTCTGAGGTGAATATTTCAGGTGTCCCACGGTGCAAGTCTTCCTTCTCCTCGTTCCTCTCCTTCTCTTCTCCCTCTTCCTGGCTCCTTCCTTCTGTTACCAGCTGGCCGTTGAAGGGCTCCCCTAGGAGAGGCCAGTGTGTGCGCATGCACACACACACGCACACACACACACACACACACACACACAAAGTAAGGTTGATTTGGACATTGAGTTGTAAAGAGGAAACTGCTTCAACATGAGAAATCAAGGAGCATGAGATGATTTCTAATTTATAGCACACGTAAGCAGACACTAATTTCCCTAATATTCAGACATTGTTATAAACAAATAAGAAAAAGATTAACATCCCAATAGGAAAAGAAGGCAGGTCCAGGGAGAGGCAATTCACACAAAAGGAAATACAGACAGCCAAGAGTCACACAATAATGCTCAACTTTACTCATAATTTAAAAACTACATGTGAAAACAAGAACAAGAACAGCATCTCTATTTACCTAAGATAAAGATTAGAAGCTTTGAAAACCCTTATATCCCTAAACCTCTAGTTGAAGGTGCTGAAAAACAGTCTCATACACCGTGGGGGAGGCTGCAAATAGACGCAAATTTTGGAGAGCAATTTGGCAATATCTATTCAAATTTTAAATGTACATAACTTTGACCTAGGCATTGCAGTTTCTAGGACATTTGTCGTGCAAACATTCCCATTCTTTTACATAAAGCCGTATGTACAAGTATGGTTGCTAAAGCATTATTTGAAATAGCCAAGCAGTAGAATGGACTTAAATGTTCACAGTGGAACTGGTTAAGATAAATTATGCTACAACCACGAATGGAATATTATGTTATTTTTTAAAAGAATGAAGCAAATATATGTTCTGGCATGGAGATTTGACTCTGATGTAGTATTTGATGAAAGAAAAAAGCATAGCAGAATTCAGTTTGTATGCACATACATGCACACAGAGAGGTGGCAGGACGCTTTCTGAGAGTTTAATTTGTGGTTCCTTCTTTATCTCTGTTGTTCCTTCTCCTCCCTCAGTCCCAAAGAGGAGTCAGGTGCTTAGATTTTCTTGCCGTGGAGTTTTGTCAGACAGAAAGCAAAAGCTGCTTCACCTCAACAGCTCTTTCTCCCCATAGTGAAAGCCTAGTTCTCAGTAAGGATGACGGGTCCCAGAGGGGTCAACTGATGGGAAGAAGGGAAGAAGAAGGGAAAAGTGAAGAGTGTTTTTTGTTTGTTTGTTTGTTTGAGAGAGAGAGAGAGAGAGAGAGAGAGCGAGCAGCATGGGTTTCCATGGTGAGTAGAGGCAGGAATGAGAGGTCTTGGGTTTCCCGACCACCCCAGACCCTTACCTGTGCCAGGCGGGGATTTTTACTTATACCTGCAGTGTGTGTGTGTGTGTGTGTGTGTGTGTGTGTGTGTGTGTGTGTGTACACGCACGCACGCGCATATAGACTGAGATTAAATTTCTACCAGTTTCAAAGAAGTTCCATGTTGAGGTTCGATTACACTGACTTATAGAAAACAATTACTTGTGATGCTCCTTGTACACTTAGATTATAGACAAAGATTCAAATTGGCTGCAAACACCTTTGTATATATATATATATATAGAAAAGGGCTGGGCAGGATCCCATTAAACGTTAAGAAAGATTCCGCCTGGGAAGGGAGAAAAAGATGGGAAAGGTTCTTTTTTTTTTTAAGAGCAGTTTTAGGTTCACAGAAAAATCAGGTGGAAAGTACAGAGAGTTCCTGTGTCTCCACTGCCCCCACACATGCACAGCCCCCCCCAAACGGCACATTGTCACGAGTCATGAACCTACGCTGACACATCAGCATCCCCCGAAGCCCACATTTACCTTAGGTTCACTCTCGGTGGTGTACATTCTGCAGATTTGGACACTGTATAATGACATGTGTCAACTATAATAGTGTCATACAGAAGTGCGTCGCTGCCCTAAAAGCCCCCTGTGCTCCGCCTCCTTGTCCTTCCTGTCCCCTACCCCCCGACACCGCTGATCTTTACTGTCTCCATAGTGTCGTTTTTCCAGAGTGCCATGTAGTTGGAATCACACAGTGTGGAGCCTTTTCAGATTGGCTTCTTTCACTGAGTAATAGACATAGAGGTTCTCTCCATGTCTTTTCATGACGTTTTATCTCATTTCTTTTTCGTGTGGAATAATATTCCATCATCTGGATGCACCACAGTTTATTTATCCAAATTCACCTGCCGAAAGTTATCTTGGTTGCTTCCAAGTTTTGGCAGGTATGAAGCAGGTACATTTTACTTGACATACTTTTATTTTGATTGACTGATGTTTAAGCACATATTAAATACAAAATAAGGAGGCAAATTCTAGAGTTACTGTAGAAGTCAGTTAAAACTTGGGGCTTTCTCTACCCCTTCACCAGTACTTTCTTATTTAGTAGCTACTTAAAATAATTTGTGGTTTAACATATTACATGCAAATTAAACCAATAAAGACCAGGCCTAATGATACAAATGGGACTGTCTAATGGGACTGGCCAAAAACATTTTTAAATCTTTCGAATACTTTGCTTGCACTGAGCATTAGGATTGACAGCTAATTTATTTAATCTCCTCCTTTGCTTTGCTTTTCCCAAAACAAAACAAACAAACAAAAAAAGTTTGGATGTATTTTTTTCCCTCTCTGTTTTGCAAATTGGCAATGTGTTCAGAGAAGTTACTGACTTGCCTGAGGCTGCACAGCAAGAAAGCTGCAGATCTGGATTCAGGCTCTGGCTTCCTGACTCCGTTGACACAGAGGTTGAAGCCTGGAGCAGAATGCCCCTTGTCACCAACTTTTTACAACTGACCCCTTCTGGGCCTGCTCTGTCCCGTTCCCGGAACTCCATACTACCTGAGACCCATCAGACTTGTTTCAACCATCATCATCCTAATATGATTTCAAATAGTCTGTCTAATCACCCTTATAAATCAGCATCAGACTGCAGTAACCTCAGTAGTTTGCCATATGAATCGGTTCTCAGATTGTGTGTTGCTCCTTGAAATGGCTTAAAAATTCTGTCGAGCTGGGTATGCTGACTTGAAGTTTGGACAACATATATACACTCCTGTGTTGTTTTAAGCCACTAAGCTTGAGGTAATTTGTTATGGCAGCAATAGGAAACTAATATAAGGCATTTCAAAAGGACGAACTGGAAAGAAAGACCCAGGATGTTTGCTCACTCCTATCAATGAAGGCTCCGACTAAGGGTGAAGCATCGTCTATATCTGGGTCTGAAATATGTGTCCCTGGGTTTTCTCTGTATTGGTTAGAGACAGAGGGTAGCTGCACAAGAAGAGAGAGGGGCTTTGAAAGGAAATGACCGAAGTGCTTGGCGGCAAAACCAGGGACTTTACCTGGTCTCCTGTGAGGTGGCACCTGTGGGCTGATGGCGTTGGTCCCCATGATAACATACTCGTAGTGGACTCCTGGGTTAGGCTGCTGGTGTATCATCTGATAATACAAAAATCAATGTCACTGTATTGGCGCACACGCAATCCTTTCCTCCTGACACTATTTATAAATGAGTGGGTTGATTTACATCTAATGATATTAGTGAACCTGTGACGGATAAAATGAAAACTATTTCCAGATGGCTTTTTGTTATGTGCTTTTGAAGAATGAAGAACTTAGAAGAAAGCTAGGCTGAAAGTCAAGATTTTATGACTTCCAAATAGGAAGATGGGCAATGGCAGTGGAACCTTTCTGTTGGCTCCCAACCGTCCTATAGTATGGCTTAGATTGTGCTTTAAAATGTCCAAAAGATACATGTTTACACTGCAGAGAACCCATTTGAACACAAGGTGGCAAGATAGAGTCATACAAAGAAGGGCTAGACCCGTGGCAGAGTCCGCTCGGGTCCTTCAGTTTTCCTTCAGAGTTTTCTACCTGGCCAGTGAGGCTAGCCCAGGAAGAGTCTGTCCCAACCCTCTTCCTCGTTGACTCTTCAGCACCACCGCTTCTCATCCACGGAAAGCTCCAGAACCACAAAAAATGAGGGAAGGAAAACAAGTATGGGGAAGTAACTATCTCTGGGTCCTGTTCTCAGAAACCGATGACAAAAGGAGAATGACAGCAAGCAAGAAGCTGCATAGGGCTGTGGAAGTCAGCAATGACACCTGCCTGGGATGAAAACGCAAAATAAATCAGCCCAGCAGAATAAATCCCTCCCTGTTGGCTCTAGAGCACAAAGTCTTTTTAGCTCATGGCTTTCTGGTGGGCAACAGGGTAGGGAGCTAAATGCAGCAGCAGAACAGGAATTTATAGAGTAGATATGAGCCAGGCAAGGAGACACTGTCACATTTTGATATTTCTGGCTCTACTGCTCTATAAAGGGGCTCTCCTGTTGACCAACGGTGGAGCCTTGAAGAAATCCCTTAATCTCAGTTTTTTGACTTCGTCATCTGAGAAGAAAGAAGTTAGAATCACAGCTGATCTCTTAGGTCCTTTTAGCTGTAAGTGTCTCTGAGTCACTCCAGCATGGGTGGGTCCTGTTCGGTTTCTGAACACGCCTACCATGTCTCTTACCCCCTCCTTATGTGTGAAATGGGGCCTCCGTTCTATAAATCACCTGACAGAAGGCAGACATAAGAAACACCGGGCTCCTTACGCTCAGAAACCATGGTGGTGTGCACAGAATCCCCGCGGGACACGGTGGTGTGACCTCCGGTTCCTGCTGCCTGCCCCTCATGCCTTCACTTCTCCTTTCACACAATTGGACAATCACTCTGCGGCCGGAAACCCTCTCTCCCTCTTCCGTGCCTCTTCTGCGTGAGCATTCTGCTAGTGCAAACCTTGTCCCATTTATGAAATTATTGTTGGCCGCCACATCCTAGACCACCTACAGTGGGCCTCTAACAATCTGGGTTTTTAATCCTTGATGCCATTTGAAACTTACCCAGAGTCCAACAACTGACTGGACAGTGTAAAAAAATATTCAAAATGAACTATAACAAGGCTTCCTTTATAGTTTCTAGTCCGTGAGCCACTAGGCCCATGAGGCATGAACATGTAACTGTATAGTTGGAGCAGTAATATATATAAGACTCCAACGTAGCACAATCGTGTAGGTTAGTGTGGCTTTGGAGGTGGTAAGAGAATGCGTATCTGTGGGTGAGGTCATTCTGTTTATCATAAAAACCTGATTTCAAGCTTTTATTTCTTGTCACCTTTTATTAACTGATCTTTTAAAGAAGACTGGATTCTAGTGGTTTCTTTTAAAAACAAGAAACATTTTTACTTTTGGGTAACTTAATAATTTAGTTTCTCGTAAAATAAATTGAAGTTTTGTCTTCTGTGAAGCAGAGAACTTCTAGTAAATCTCTGCATTGTTATTCCGAGCTTTATTGTGTCATCTGGAGTATTCTGGAATTCTCCTTCCTTCATTTGCTTTAATAGAATTTGAAGAGGGCTGGGAACTGTGAGCTGGGTCTTGTCTTGCTTTAGGCGTTTGCTTTCTTTTGCCATAAAAAGAAAACATGCCAAATTAGCATTAGGAGGAAAGTGCCTGGAGGAGATCCAATGCTCATGAAATAAAGGATATGTTTTGCCTCTGATTTGGTTCAACAAGTAAAATTGGTTTTACTGCGTCAATAAACTCTGAGGGTTATAAGCATCTGGTAGAGTTTAAGGTTTCTGTAAGCTAGGTACATTCAGGGCGAATGGTAAAGATGAATGCCAAGATTTAAGGGCACCTCAAAAGACTTCACTCAAATGGTTTTATCGAGGATGGGCAATAATGTGTTGCTTATTTGTTCTAAGTGTGGCCCTTAGGAAGTAACAAGATACCAAATCCAGAGAACACTCCAGAAATATCCAAACTCACATAGACATCCAAGATCTCATTAGTGGGACCTTCGGCCAAAAAGGACTCTCCGGCAGTACTAGAAATCTCATTTGGACGCTTGTAGGTGAACATTGTCCCTCCGCCCTCGTATTTTCCAGGCCGGTCAATTGCCCAGTTCCCGTTGATGATGGAGCGGCCAGAACGACTTCGCAAGGCTGTGGAGAAAAATGGGACAGTTTCTCAAGTAAGCCCTGGGTGTGCACAAAAATCCGAACTGACACCCTTCACCCCAGTTGCTGGCTGATTTATTCATCAAGTTTTTCATTAGGATCCACTGTGTGCCAGGTGCCGATCTAGGCCGTGGGGCAGGATAGGACATCTAGATCACATCCTTTTGGGCTTAATCACCTCTTCAACGCATTTAGATCCCTTCCACCACTTGGATGTAGAAATGAAGGGTGAGAGTGGTTGAGTGAGAAGGATGTGGAAAACGACGAGGAACGAAGAAAGTTAGAGGAGAAGATAAAAGGGAGGGGGAGGGGAAACGATATTATATGCATTATCTAGGTGAGAGGTTGCACATTGGCAGCTCACGAGCTGATTTTGGCCCGCAGATGGGCTTAGTTTGGCCTTTGCAGTGTTTTTTAAAAAGTATAATTGAAAGTAAATTTAAGAATTGGGAGATTTCATATAAAAAATTTAGAGTTCTAGCTTGTCTTGTAAAACAAGAGGACATGTTAACATTGGCTCCATTCCCTTAAGGCAACACTCAGTTGGCGCTGTGGAGGACAGGCACCTTTTAGTTGGGGCCCGTATGCTCTGGTTTGCCCTAATCCCCACCACTCCCTAATGCTCCCCAACACTGAGGCGAAGTCTCAGTTTTTTACCCATTTATTAATGAATATGAGTTATTTAT
Organism: Eonycteris spelaea; assembly: GCA_003508835.1. Lineage (NCBI taxonomy): Eukaryota > Metazoa > Chordata > Mammalia > Chiroptera > Pteropodidae > Eonycteris > Eonycteris spelaea. The sequence continues at coordinate 2,302,909 of PUFA01000103.1, read as the reverse complement.
TTTCTTTGTGATCATGCTTGCATTGCTTTTTTCTTGTAACTTTTCTACCTGTACGGCTCCTCAAAGTGGCAAAGCTAAAGATAGGCTAAGAGGTTTCACATGATTTTCTCCTGCTTGATCAGCTTCATTTATTTATAATCATCTCCCTGACTTTTGAGGCTGTGAACTATGTGAGGTACTTCCACATACACTCTCAAAATTAACCTTGGCAACACTGCTACGCAGATGCATAGCCTCATCTTTCAGAGGCCAGAGGGAATTTGTTCAAATTCACTAAGATGGTGAGTGGAATCCACACTCAGAAGGGAGGTAAGAAACAAGGATCGGGGTTACTGAGAGAAGAAAGGACAGTACGTGAGAGCGGACTTTCTTCCTTTAGACATGTGGCATTTTGAGACCCACAAGACAATGGCAGCTTGGGTTACAGGAGGTTCTGTTTTTAAGTGCCATATACATAGTGGGCCCCATGATGGTCACTGGCTCTGTGAACTTTCACTTTACAGAGTTGCTAAATTTACTTTTTTATAATGCATTGTGGAAAAATTTATACACAAACAAAAGTAGTGAGAATAATATAATAACCTCCAGGTACCCATTCCCCAGCTTCAACAAGGATCAACTTATGGCTTATGTTGTTTCACTTTACAACCCCAGACCCCATTTATCCTTATATTTTTCAGTAGTTGTCTCTAAAACATAAGGACTCTTAGTTTATTAAACCCATTTTCAGCAGTGATTCTACAACGGGCCTTCCAGGCCTGCAGAGTCAGAGGCTGCTTGAAGGGGTGGATGAGCCTCCAGTTTCAAGGTGGCCTCCCCTGCAGACACTACCCCTGGCTGGCTGGTTACCATGGCTACCAAGAGACACAGCTGTGGAACACTGATTACCGAATTATAAAGTGAATTCAGCTTACTGAGTGGCAAAGGAGGTCAAGAATAGAGACTAAGGAAAAACAGGTTTGGGTCTATTTTCCAGGAAAAATCACACTTCTCAAGAGTGGTCCATACAGTGTTTTCACCTCCTCACTTTCTGTTCATTTCTCAACCATCTCTTATTTGACTCCTGCCTCCAGTATTCCATTAAAGAATTCAAATTAATGTCTTCAAGACCACCATGTTGCTAAACCGAGTGGGTATTTCCCAGGCCTCCTCTTACTAGACAGTTCAGCATCATCTGACACTACTGACCACTCCATCTTATCTGAAACATTCTTTCACTTGACTTGCTTTTCACCTTCTCCCACGCTTCTCTGTTTTTATTTTCTGTCTCATCTTTCCTACTTGGCTATTAAATATTAGCATCCTTTAAGGATTAAGAGTAGATGTGATTTGAGTGCTCTATTTCTTTCACGGGCCATTTTGCCTATGCCTATGGCTTTAATTACTATATCCAGTGACTTCCAAATTTATGTTTCCAGTCTGGTCTTTCCCTCTGGTCCCATACTTTTATTTCTAATTGCTTACTTGACAGCTTCACTCAGATGTGTTGTCTAAGACTGAACTCATCCCTGACCTCTTCCAGTGTTTCTTATTTCAGTAAATGGTACTACCATCCATCTATTTAGAAACACAGGAATTATCCTGCACACCTCCTCTCTTCTTAATCCCCTATATTCAATCCATCATCAAATTTTAATTGACCTTCTCCACATTTCTTGAACCCATCTGCTTCTTTTCATGTCCAGTGCTATAATCGAGGGCCAACCTACCACCAGAGCTCATCTGGACTAACTCAAAAGCCTTCTAATTGGTCTTCTTGTTTCCCTTCTTTTCAGCCAGAGTGATCTTTTCACTTTTGTAGATTTGATTACCAACTAAGGCTCAGAATCCATCAATGGCTGTCTATCGCTCTAGAGGAAAAAACTCCTAATCATCAATGGGGCTAGGGCCCCAGGTGATGTGATCCAGTCTCACCTTGTGTCACTGTCCTTCTCTCTGTGCTCTGGTCTGGCCTTCTTTTAGCTCATCTAATACATTGCGTTCCCTCCACAATATTGTTCCTTCTTCCAGAAGTGCTTCCCCTGACCCCCAAGCCTATTTGTTCCTTAGATGTCAGTTCCTCAGGGCAGTCTTCTCCCACCCCTGGTCCAGGCCTGTCACTTCTCGCATATGCTCTAAGACATGCAAGAGCCTTTGCTTCAAGATACTTAACTCAGTTTGTACGTACACCCATTCAGAGCATGATTCATAATTTATGTCTGTCACCCAGTACACTGTAAGCTCCAAAAGGGCAAAGACAGTGGTGTTTCCTCACTGTTATAGCTCTGGAGACCAGCATAGTGTTTGCCACTACTAGATGCTTCATTGTTTGCTGAATGAAAGAAACACGTAGTAAAAAAAAGGCAGCAGCTCAAAGGAAAGGCGAAGAATGATAAATAGGCAATTCACAGAAGACCAAGTATAAATATCCCATTACAATAATAATATGCTCTACCTTCCTTTTAGTTTAAGAAATGCAAACAAAACCACAACGGGATATTCTTGACCCACCAGGTTGGCAAATGTTTTAAAAGTGTTAATGCCACCGGAATTGACAGGTGTACGAATAAGCAAGAACCCAAAATGTTGTTGGTGGGAATGTAAACTGATTCAACCATATTGGAAGGCAGTTGGTTACACCTTTAAAACTTTAAGTGCCCATACACTTAACCTAAGAATTGTACTCATAGGAAACTACTTGAGTGATACCCTTCTCTAAATATACAAAAGGGTTTGTAACAAGGATATTCTCTGCAGATTTTTTTAGATATAAAAAACGAAACCTGAATATCCATTAGTAGAGGATTGCTTAAGTAAGTCGTCATACTGGGTATCCACACAGCATGGCCCTAAAACCAATGAGACAGGTATCTGCGTGTGGGTATGAGAAGCACCTGTGATACATTTCTAAGGAAACAAAAATGCAGAACAGTGTGTTTGGTATGATCTCATTTGTATACCTTTAAATAGAAGCATGCACACAACACATGTAGGCACATGCATAAAATGTTTTAGAGAAAGACAGTCATAAAACTGTTAACATTTGGGGGACAGGAACTGGTGTTTAGGTTGGGGTGGGAGATGAGAAGGGAGCCATTTAGTTTCCATTTTACATCTTTTTACTTCCACCTAAAATTTGTTTTACCAAATACCTATATGACTTTCTTCAAGGCTTAAGAATTTTAATTAATATAAAGGACACAGTACAGACAGAAATACTCCTGAGAGATATACACATTTTCCCCTTTTTACAACTTCTTGTTAAAATCCATTTCTGAGCTTCAGAAACTCAGAAGTGAGGTGGGTTCTGGCTAACATTTTTATTACCGTTAATGGCAATATTGTAGAAGATGTTACTATCTGGAAACCAAAAAGTCCCATAAAGAACCATTTGAAATACTGCATGGGAGAGAGCTGCAGGGGCCTCCCAGGAAATGAAACATGGAGGCCCTGAACCTTTTTACCATCTACTACTATTCCCCATGCACCGCTCTAAGGGCTTAGATGAGTCTTTAATCATTTAACAGCAAAGCATAAAAAATAGCCATATCGGATTTTTAGCAAACATGGTCCTGATTCCATATGCTCATGGGTTAGCGTCTGAAATAGCTCTAAAACTAGCCCCAACCTGGTCTGGCATGTGAAAACAGCTGCATCTACAGTTTAAGTGCCTGTAAGCAATTCCAGGGCTATAAATGGTGTCCAGGACTACCCCACAAAAAGATGCAGGTGACTCACGATTATTGCTAGTGGGTGTGTTACTGAAGGTCAAGCTTGTTTGGTAAAGCCTGTTTGAAAGGCAACCTCACAGCTATGTCAATATGAGGAAATCTCCACTCTCGTTTGACACTCGGTTTTATTCCACTTTTAGTTGTCAGCACTGGGCATATATATTTGGCCTAATATCTGCACCAGCAATGCCTTTCTCCAAGATTCATATAGGATTCACTTACATATCCAAGCCCTGCTTCTCATATAATGTACTCCATAATCTTATCTTAATGCCCATCATTGACCTCTAGCTTCCATCATCAAATAAAGAAGGTGGTTTCCTTACAGCAAACAGATCACTGTGATGTTGATGTGTTTCTTCTTTTGGAAAGTGAAAGTTGAGTTTTTTCTAGTAGCAAATTTCCAAGCTTCTTAATATTTCAGCAGTTCTTAGAAGCTATTTGGGAAGCATCACAACAAACTCAAGGGCAGAGGGCTCTGATGTCAGTGGCCACTGCCAGGGGGAGGTCTGCGCCCTGGCATTTCCATCGAGTTTATGAGCTTCCACAGAAGCCCACACGTGGGCACAAACCCAAGTGAGTCTCAGATATGTTAGCTAATGTGGATGACCTGAAAATGCAACCCAACTATCCACTTCATACGGCCACTTTGGAGGGGTCTGTCAATTACATCTTTATTTTAGCATTCCTTCTATTATAAGTGTGGGCCACAAAGCATGATAGTATTTAAGTATTTAGCAGTACTGTGACTTCGTCACCAACAGAAATCACATATGACATTACAGATGTTACAGATACTTTGAAAGATTGTTTAAAAATCCATCGCTATTTTGAAATTGGTAGACCTTCCATGAGATCTCCTATTTTAATGTGAAATAAGCACATGTTACTATATTGCAAATTTGTTCTCTAAAAATTTTTGATCAATATATTTCAATATAATTGGTTTCCTTTGTACTCTTCTATATCTTATTTATGGATTTAAAAATAGTATCCTGACAAGGTATCCCTAGATTGCCAAGGGAGTCCATTGCACAAAAAGGCGAAGAATCTCTGGTTTAACGATTGCTGGCTTTCATAACACAACTGTAATAACTTTCTGTGGTGACAGAAGGTAACTGGACTATTGTGGTGATCACTTGTAATGTATATAAATATCAAATCACTATGCTGTACACCTGAAACTAATATAATATTATATGTCAATTAGATTTCAATAAAAACAACCCACAAATGAACTCATAATATGAATACCAATCCTATAAGGCAAGCAGGACACATATTACCTTTCTTACACAGAAGAGGAAATTGGCTCAGAGAGATTAAGTTGTTTGCTCAAGGTGTAGACTATTATGCAGGGTTCAGGACTTGAACTTTGATGCTCCAATTCCATATTCTTTCCCTTATACCAGTAGTTCTCAAGTTGTGGTCTTTGGACCAGCAACATCAGTATCTCTGGAAGCTGTCAGATGCGCAGGGTCAGGCTGGATGAATCAGAAACTCTGGGGTGAGGTCATCAAGCACCCCGGGTGGCTGCGGTGCATTTTAAGTTGGAGAACCACTGCAGTGCACCTTCTTTCATCTCTTATTTTTGAATCCCGATCAAAAGAGAAGCCTTCTCCATCAAGGAAGGAAAGGTTTCACCTCTCATCTTCTGCTCATCCTGAGCAACAGGATGGACACTGAGCAGAGGGAAGCAAAAGGGCCAGTCTGTGGGTGGTAGCCCTCATTGCACCCTCCGACCAAAGCGCTCGCCGCATGCCCGCCCTCCCTGTCTGTGAGCACGTGAGATTCCAGAGCCAGCTTCTGCATAGTTATCAGCAATTGGTCCTAGAGGACGCCTATGACCGTGTGACTTCATACACAAGGCTTAAGACATCAAGGGTTTGGATTGTGACTAACCCTTGGGAAGGGGGAGTATACAAGAGAGTCCAGTTCAACTCAACACAAAATTCTCTCCAGACACTGAGTAAGCCCACATACTGCATTGTAAAATCCTAGGATGCACAATTTCCCCCATTTTCCCATTACTGACGCTGGATGTGTCTTACAACAGAAAAGCAGTAGCTGCCAGGCAGATGATTAAGTTCTGATGTAGTTGTCATTTCCTGAACACATGTGAAATTGTGTCTGGTTAGGTCATTTCAGTTGAGTTAATTGCATTGGCAGCCCGATTTGTAGCTGCATTAAAATTTTTTAAAAATTAGGATATAACTTATATATAGCAAAGTATTTAAATTGTAAGTTTATGACTTGATTTTTTTATATTTGTATCACATCTGTTACTACTACCTGAATAAAGATATATTTCAGCCCCCCAGGAGATTCCTTTTTCTGCCCTCAAAATCATTACCCATGTCCCCACAAGCCTCAAGGGTTACCACTACTTTGCTGTGTACCACTATAGTTTTTCCTGTTTTTGAAAATAGTGGTACACAGCAGAGTATGCATATAATACCATGCATTCTCGTTTGTATTGAACATCTTTACTTAACATATCCATGAGACATGTTCACATTGTTGCATTTATTGGTGCATCCTTTTTCATGGCAGTTTCGTATTATACTACATGAATGTGCCACAATTTATTTACTTTTTCTTTTATTGGTTGAGTTTTGGGTTGTTTCCAGTTTTTGGCACTTGGTGGGTAATGCTGCTATAAACATTCTTATATGTTTTTGGTGGACATAGTCCTCCTTTCTGTTGGGGATATACCCAGAAGTAGAATTGCTAGGACATAGGTATATGCATGCTTGGTTGTAGTAGGCTGCTAAACATTTTTCCTAAGTGTTGTCCCCTGGGGCTAACATTGTTGGGAGCCAGGGACCTCCCTGTGGAAAAGGGGATGCACAAATATGGAACAGGGGAGGGCAACACAACTGTGGTAATGGGCTTAAATTTGGGGCACCGTGAATTTATGAACTTGAGATTATGTAAATGTGCATGTTTATATGTACAGGGATATATTTACATGCATGTGAGCATGCATATTTTTATGTATGTGTATGCATATGTATATGCATATATTGCCTAGCTCTGTCTGCTAAGAGATCTAGGAAGCAAAAACACTCCACTAGCAATAAGCATACCTAGCAACTTAATCTTGGTCTCTAATACCGTTCCTCATCAAAAGGCACCATTTCCTGGGAAAGACTAGTTTTAGGGATGGGGCAGCCTAGGCACTAGGTAAGTCTGGACATGTTTACAAAAACAGTGGGGACATGTCACAAGGGCATGGGCATCACCTTGAAGGGGCTCTGCTGGCCACATCTGGAACATTTTGAGCATCCAATTAAGTATGGTAATGAATTATGATTTTTTAAAAAAATGAAATTGATGAGTTTTTACCAACAGTAAGTAGATTATTATTATAAGTATAATAAATACATGGGGGAAAAGGGAGAGCCCTTCCATTAGAGGGATTTTGAGGACTGGCTGGTAAACATGGAGTACTGGAGTTGGAAAATCATTTTGCGATCGTCATGGTGAAGATTGGCTTGGCAAGAATCATCAATGGATGTTAAACTTTGGGGGAAATTTTGATGCCCCCTGGTCTTATTGATCCCTCAAACTGTTTATTAGTTGCAAGGGAGAAAGAGAAAGAATAATTATCCGGTGGAGACACGGACAGCACTTTACCAGGTGCTCAAAATTAACATGCCCGAGAAAAGGTGGACATCATTTACCTCCTGATGTGGTACCTGGTAGAGGACACACAACCACTAGCAGAGTCCTGGATGAAAGGGCATCATTTCATTAGACAATGAGGAACATTCTATTTTTCAAAAGCAGGGTACCTGTGTTCTTCAAAAACGTCAGTATCATGAAAGACGAAGAAAGTCCGTGGAAACAGATTAAACAAGGAGAAAGAGAAATGCCAACCGAATGCAATACCTGACCCAAATGGATCCTGAAATGGAAGAGGAAAAATGGTGTAAAGGATAGCATTAGGTCCGTCGGCAAAACCGGTATATGGTTGGTAAATTAAATACTTTTCTGTATTGTATTAATATGAAGCTGTTAGCTGTAGTATGGTCACATAAGAGAATGTCCTATCCTTAGGAAATACTCACTAAAGTGGAGGTGTTTACGCAGAAAGGGCCATGATATATATATATAACACCCTCAAACGCTTCAGAGGAAAAACATATAGGTGACTCCAGATAAACAGAATACACGGGTTCTTTGTACTATTTTTAATTTCGCAACATTTTATGAACTTTAAATTACAGATACTCCTTGGCTTCCAATGGGGTTGCATCCTGATAAACCCATGGTAAGTCGAAAGCGTCCACTGAAACGCGATCAACCCAACGCCAGCACTTCGCAGCTGAGCCTTAAACGTGCTCAGAACACTTAAAACGTTAGCCCAGAGTGGGCAAACTCGCCTAGCACAGAGCCTGTTTTACAGTAAATTTTGGCTGTTTCATGTAATATACTGATATTGTATTGAAAGCGAGGACAGAATGGCCGTTTGGATCCTCACCGTTAACTCGCACAGCTGAAAGCACCCTGGGCCTGGAGACTGTCTGAAGTACAGGACTAAAACGAAAACGCCGCCAGCACAGCGCACCGCAGTCTCGCTGTTTCCGCTGGTGATCCCGGCGGCTGCGGCTGCGAGCTCCTGCCCCTGCCCCGCGCCACCAAGGAGAATCATGCCAGCGCAGCCCGCGCAAGGTCAGAACTCAGAATTCCCAGTGTGGTTGGCTGTATGCGAATCGCTTTCACGCCATTGTAACATGGATTACCGCGAGGTCGAAAAATCGTTAAGTCCAACCATTGTAAGTCGGGGAACGTCTGTATTTCCAAGTAAATAGTTTTTAAAACATACAAGTTGACTCTTTCTCCCTCAAATGCTCATGCCTGCGTCTCACCTCCCAGAGGTTTGGGTTTCATTGGTTGGGGCACAGCCTGGGCATTGAGTGATTTAAAAGCTCCCCAGGTGATACTAATTATATTCAGAACTGGCCTAGATAACAAAATTCCCAAGCCAGCAGAAGCTGATGCTACTGATTTCTGCATTTGCAATCACTACTCTGTTGCTCCAATTCTATTTTTCAAAAGCTTCGAGCTAACCTTTAGGAGTAACTGCTAAAATACACAATTTGATGAAGGAAAAACAGAGTGTATAATCAAACAAGAAACTCAGACAAGCCCCAGTATTCCTTAAAATGCTTCGTACTTCTACTACAGGTATAAAAATGCTAAAGGAAGGCCATGTGCACAGATCTCACAAATCATTCTGTCACTCTTTTGCTCCACAAAACTGCCTTAGGCCAAAAGTGGTTCAGAATGTTTTAGGATCTGAATAAGAAGGCATGGAGTCCAACTTTGATGGTGATAGAAAGTAGCATCTATATATAAATACATGTTACAGTTGGCTTCTATTATTAAGTTTATTTCTCTGTGCTAATATCATATGTTTATGTACCTGCCTCACTTGCCGGAAGGTGAGTGCTTTAAAGGCAGATACTGGGGCATATGCATTTTTGCCCACTTCTTGGCTCTTGGTTGGCACTCAATAAATGCTTGTTGTATAGAAGTAAATTATGGGCTGTATTGTTCTGATCTATTATTTTAACCTTGGAGTTCAGATAAGAGTGTCTTGGAAACTCCTTAAAGTCCTGTTTATCTGTGTATTCCTGTTTAAGAATTCCAATCTCAAAAATGTCCTCCATTCATTCTGACCCAAATGGTAAACACACAATGATGCATTAAAATTCTATTAAAAAAAAAGCATTTATTTTTAGGTAGATCCAGGCCTAAAAGTGTCCAAATTATGGTTTCTGTTAAACAAATATACGCATGTATCATAGTAATTTTTTAGTTCAGATTCGCTTTGGCATTTGGGGTTTGGAAAAAATTGAACTCGTGTGATTTTCTAAAATATGATGTAACACATTTGGACGAAAATCAGAGTATCGGAGAAATAAGGTTGGCTTTCTCTTTGGCACTCTATGATCCCAAGTTGTGAGGGGTTTGAATAAAGAGAAATGCCAAGTCTTTGTTCTTATTTAATTGCTAAATTATAGCTAAGTATGGCTAATTCTCATTCTTTAAGATATTAACATTTGATTTATTTCAACTCCAAATTTCCTTTGAATACTTACTATTAAGAAAGTTTGTGTGTTTTTAAGCCCCCAATAATGTTGTATGAAATAGATTCCACCTATGGTTGAAATAAGAAAATAAACTGGGCAAAGAAGTATTGAGAGTCTGCAAAGGTAGGACACAGTCCTCAATTTTGGGAGCTCAGACTAATGCAGTGTGAAGAGAGAGGCTGAGACATTTCCATGGGAGGGCAGAAGAATCTTGGACAGGAGGTGGCATTTGAGCCGGAATTCGCAGGGTGAGGAGCAGTCCACCAGGCAGAAGGTAGGGTGGGGAGGGCCTCTGGGGACAGAGAAGGGCATGGACAAAGGCAGAGGCAGGAAGACACGTTGCAGGGGTGGGGGACAGCCTGGTATGCTAGAGAAAGGGCGTCATGCGTTGCTGGGGACTGGAGTGGGGTAGGGGGTGTGGAGTGAGAGCCCCTGGAGATGAGGTTGGAAGGGAGACCACAGGCCGACTGTGAGGACTGAACTGTGGGCGCTGGGAGCTGTGGAAGTGGTTCGATCAGGATAGAAACCTGGTTTTTGGAAATAACATTGGCTGCTGAACGGGAAGAGGTCCAAAAGTTCTTTTGCACCACAATCCCTGAGCACCTGCCATGCCTCCTCCCGCTCCTGGAGAGTACCCACTGTGCCACCAGGGCTGTCTTGAGGCCACACTCTCCCCTCTCGGCTGGAACATCCGCCACCCACAAGCAGGGAAGGACCACTCTGCCCTTTAGAAGGAATTCCAGGAATCTCCTACTCCAGCGGGGCTCATTACAGTTCAGTTAATTGAGAGAGAAACCTACTATCTTTCTCACCATAAATAAGCCTGCTTCCTAACCCCTCCTTTAAAAAAAATATTATTCCCCCATTACTCAGATTCAAAGATTCATTTTGGCTCTTTCCTAGCTTTCTTTCCCCGTAGCCAATCACTCATCAGGCATAGTGTATCCTCTGAGCTGCTGCCCTGTCGGTCTCCCTCCCTTTCTTCCTCCGCCCAGTTGCTCCTGCATCCAGGTTCTCTCTGCCTCACATGTGGACCATAACAGAGAATCGCGGATCTCCTTGCATGCTCTCGGCATTAATATTTCAAAGTATACCTTTCCTCCTGCCTCTCCTCTGACCCTACATTTCCAAGCCTGAAGGGGAAGCCCACCTTCCCAATTCACAGTCAAGGTCTTGTGGATTTCACCCTACCTTCAACCTCCTCACACAGCTCCCCTTGTCTGTATTCAACCAAGTATGGAAAACGTCAGTAATTAGTGTCTCTACTTAAAAAAAAAAATCTACCATGATTTTTCATAGGGCATAAGCCCTGTCTTATATATAACCCGACAATAAGGCCTCAGTAGATGTTGTCAGATACTCCCAGACCCCTCTCAACCTGAGGGTCCTATTTAAGTGTTTCTACCTCCTGTTTCTAACTTCTTAACCATAATCTTAATGTCTCTCTATGTCCTGCTCTTTGAGGCTTAATCAATTGCTGTCTTGATGGTTTTACTATTCTAAATGCTGATTCTAAGCTCCTCAAGGTTTCTTTTAACCTTAGGAGTGGGAAGTAGAATTAATCAGATTCTTCAGTTCATGATACTTTACAGCCCACCTCTCTTGTCTTATTTTATTTTTCCCTTCAGGCTGGATTCCCACTGCCATCACACCCTGCCCACCCCAGGAAGCACTTACGCTAATGTGATATAAATGAATATGCATAATTCACACAAGCCTTACTGTTTTTCCAACAAGCCTCTGCATTCAGGATCCACCTTTGTTGCTGTGATGTCTGTCTAGATAATTTTTTCTCACTGCTGCATAGTATTCCATGGCAAACACCTACCTCGGCTTACTGATCCCATCCCCTAGTCCTGTGGGACTAGTTTTTAAATTTCTTTTTATGGTCCACGGTGTCAGCGAAGAACTGGTATTTAGAAGAAACTGTATAGGTATTAGTTGACAAAACACCAAAGCCAAGAAGGCCCATTAAAAAAAAATAGCAATCTTATCAATGGCAAAAGAAGTGTTTTATCAGGGCCCATATATTTAGGTAAAAGGTGGCAACATGTTTGCCAGAATGTGCTCTCCTCCTGGCACAGACAAGGAAAACTGGAGTTGACTAAAAAAATAGTATGTTGGAAGTAGGATGAGAATTCAGCTTTTCCTCTGGCCCCCTCTGCCTCGAAAGTTTCAGCAGGGAAATCTGTGGTGAACTCATGCAGCTGTGTTTTAGGGTCCTACATTAGAGGATTCCACGTAGGTGACCATACGTATCCAGAAAGAAGCATCCTGCATATACAGCAAGAGGTGAAACCCCACACATTCTATAAAACGGGAAAGTGCTCTGTGGACAAAAACATAATGTCATCAGTATTGCTGTGCAATTGTGCATGCTCGACATCTGCATAGCCACGCAGATACTGTACTGAGCTGAACGATAGTCCCCCAAATTTATGTGGACCCAGAACCTGTGACTATGACCTTATTTAGAAAGGGTCTTTGTAGATGTAATCAAGTTAAGATGAGCATACTAGATTCGAGTGGGCCCTAAATCCAATATGTTTGGTGTCTTTAGGAAAAAAAGGAAGTTTGGACACTCAGACACTCAGAGATACACTGGGAGAATGCCATGTGATGAGGCAGGCAGAAATTGGAGCAATCTGGCCACAAGCTAAGAAGTGCCAACAATTGCCAGCAAGTGCTAGAAGCTAGGAGGCGACATGAAACAGATTCTCCCTCTGAGCCCCAAGAAGGAACCAGCCCTAATGACACCTTGATTTCAGAATTCTGGTCTCTGGAACAGTGAGAGAATGAATTTCTGTTGTCTTAATGTACTCAGTTTGTGATATTTTGTTATGGCAGCCCCAGGAAACTAATACAGACACCTATTATATAAGTATCTAATATATATGTGTGTTTCATATATGGTTGTTGTAGAGTGATGCACTTAGATCTTCTTTTGCAAGACAGATTATCCTGCAAAATACCAATTTTCAAATTCAGAGTTTTCGTATTAAATAGACCCGTCATAAATAGAGAAAAAAAGCCCAGAGCCGAATTCCAATTTCATAGCATAAAACTGTGGCTAAACTGGAATGACATTGGGGAATGAGCAGAATTCTCGACATCATGGGACAGTTAGTGTTGTAAATTTTATTACACTATGAGCCAAAATTTTTCCCTTTGATTTCACTCACACACAAAATGGCTCCCATATTCTGTTCTAAGGACATGCTCTATTTTATTTTTTTTAAATAAACATAAAATTGTACTTAGTTACATTCCTATTCTAGGCACTGTGTATCCCAAAGGCCTCTCCAAACTTAGGATCTGGGTGATTTTTTTTTTTAATTACAAAAATTGGTGTCTAAAAATAGGAAGCTTGAAGCAGAAGTTTGAATCCCATGAAAAAATAGATCATGAGGGAAATTCCAAATGACTGAGCCAATGACATTGTTGCCGAGGGTTCCAAGATGTTGGCACCAGCTCAGTCTCAACTAGTGAACTGGTAATGGCAGAAGAAGTTAAAAAAACAGGATGTACTTAGATGCTAATTTAATATAAGGGTTTTATTGTAGAGACGTAAATGAACCCAAACCTTGGTGTTTTTTGAGTATAAGAACTCTGAGCAATAATTGCATATCAATTTTAATGTCCATTGAGAGCAACTTACAGAAAGAAATACCTGTTTAATTATTTTCATGGTCGAGCTATGATTCTTGCCTGTGATACTCCTCTAAGACTGAAATGAACTACTTACGTGTCTGGAGTTAAAGTTATGTGTCTAATCTAATGATGGAAACTTGTCCATCCACTAGGTGAACAGGTAGGAAACATTTTCTCGAAATGATAATAATTTAAAAATTATTTTTCCATGAAACCAAATGGATACTAACTAGAATACAAAATCACATTTAAAAGATAAAATAGAAAACCTCCAAGAAATCTGGACTTGCCGTAGAACGACCTTGGGCTAGCTCCTGTGTCTCATGTAAGTATTAACTTTAGTTCCTAGGGGCTTCAAGGGAAAGTCTATGAAGCTCTGCTGGAGTCGATTTCTCTCTAGCCATCTTGAGAATCTGAAAATACCATTTTAATTTTTCTCTCACACGCATCCATCCTCTGCTAGGCTCCTCTACTTTACGATCTCAGATTACGTTTTAAGAAAAAAATTTTTTTAAATGGAAAATGTTTAACATATTAAAAATAAGCAAAGCAGTATAATTCTCATGTTCCACCACCACGCTTCAGGAATCACCAACATTCAGCCATTCTTCATCTATACCTCTCTAAGAGCTTCCTTTATCTTTTTCACTTTTTGACACTTTTCTTAGGGAGGATAGTCTTCTTTTTCCTGCAAGTATTCACTCAATTCAGACTCCAAGAATACAGGTAGTTTTTTTTTTTTTTTTTTTTTTTGTTTGTTTGTTTGTTTGTTTTTACTTTTCTGCTTTAATTCCACTTCCAAATGTGGTTAAGGAATACAAGACAGAGCTCAGAACAGAATTAACCCCATCTCAACACTGCTGCTACACTCGGGATGCTGAGCACCCAGTGTGATAAGATCTAGTTAGAGTGGCATAGGTCTAGAGCCACGGTGCTCACAGTGTGGCCCCTGGACCAGCAGCAGCAGCAGCAGCAGCAACATCTGGGAACTTGTTAGAAATGAAAACTCTCAGGCCCACCACAAGCCTCCTGAGCTGGAATCCCTGGAAGTGGGGCCTAGAAATCTGTGACGGTCCCCCCGGTGATTCTGTCGCACACCTGTTTGATAACCCCTGCTCTAGAGGCTGGGCTAACTTGAGACATGGGCGACTGCAAGAAGCAAGGATAATAACCAATCTACATTCTCTTAATACCGGTGTGTGCCAGTGCATGAGTATAAGCATGTTTTTATTTAAAATAGCCTAAAAACTTATTACTACTTGGCACATGGGTTACTAACTTGAGGCAGATATTAACAAATAAAAATTCCTAGGCAAAATCTAAGTGTCTTTGCTGCTGTATTTAATTTTATTGATTCTGCTTTCAAATTTTATTACAAGTTATGCAGTTGGCATCTCTGAAGCTTACCCATTTTAGGTATTAACCCACCCTGAAATTCACCCCACGCCTACTATAGTAATCAGGACAGCGTGGTAATGGCAAAAGGATGAACACGTAGGTCGACGGAACAGAATAAAGTCTAGAAATAGACCCACGCAAATATGGCCAGTTGATTTCTGACAAAGTTGCAAAGGCAATTCAATAAAAAAAGGAGAGTCTTTTAAACCAATGAAGCTTTAACAACTGGACATCAATATGCAAAAAAATGAACCTCAACCTATAGTTCCCACTTTACACAAAAACTAAATGAAAATGGATCAAAGAACTATGTGTCAATATAAAACTAGACAACTTTCAGGATAACATTTTTGTGGCCTTGGGTTAGGTGAAGATTCCTTAGTTATTATACCCCAAACTAGATTCATGAAAAAAAAAAAAACACTGATAAACTGGACTTCATCAAAATTAAAAACTATTGCTCTGTGAAAGACTCTGTATAGATTCTATATCTAGAGGTATAAAGAACTCTTAAAATGCAACAGTAAGAAAACAAAATTCCATTCAGAAATTGGGGTAGAGATTTGAAAAGGCACTTCACCAAAGAAATATAAAGGTTGTATATAAGCAAACTGATTTTTCTCTATTGCTTTCCTATTTTCACTTTCACTAACTTCTGCTCTTTGTTACTTCCTTCCTTCTGCTTGCTTTGGGTTTAATTTGCTCTTTTTTTCCTCTAGTTTTTCAATGTTAAAGATAAATTATTGACTTGAGATCTACTTTTCTAGTATAAGCATATAATGCTACAAATTTCCTCTAAGCACTGCTTTAGCTGCATCCCACAAATTTCGACATGTTGTATTTTCACTTTTACTCAGTTCAAAGTATTTTCTAAGTTCACATGAGACTTATGGTATTTCATTTCCATGTGTTGTTTCATTTGAAATAGTTTGGAAGTTCCCAGATCTATTTCTGTTACTGATATCTAGTTAAATTACATCATTGTTGGAAAAAAACCATATTTTATAAGATTATAATTATATTAAATTTGTTAAGGTCTGTTTTATGGCCCAGAGCATGGCTTATCTTGGTGCTGTTCCATGCACACTTGGAAAGAATGTGTATTTCTGCTGCCGTGGGGTGAAATGTTGCATAAATGTTAATTAAGTCAATTGTATATTGCTCTAATTAATTTCTTGAAGGAATACTAAAGTCTCTAAGTATAATTGTAGATGTCTATTTTTTTCCTTTCAGTACTAGCAGTTTTTGCTTTATGTGTTTTTGGCTTTGGTTAGGTGCATGTATTCACGACAGCTACATTTTCTTGGTTATTTCCCCTTTATTATTATGTAATTTTCCTCTTTATCCTTGATAATTTTTTCTTGTTCTGAGGTCGACTTTGTATAATAGTAATATAGCTGTTTCCTGCTTTCTTTTGATTAGTATATCAACGGCATATCTTTTTTAAAAACCTTTTGCTTTTAGTTTATTTATATCATTACATTTAGAGTGGGTTTCTTGTAGATAGCATGTTAGATCTTTTTCAAAAATCCAATTGCACAATATCTACATTTGGTATGTCACACTACACTACATTTGACATAATTATTGACTGGATTTAGGTGTATCATTTTATCAGTCTTCTGTTTGTCTCTTCTGTTTTATGTTCCTCTGTTCTCTGTTTTCTTTCCTTATTTTGGATTTGAATCATTTTCAGTATTCTATATAATTTATTACTGGCATTTGGTCATATCTCTTGCTATATTTTAGTTGTTTAAAAATTATACAAACCTCATCTGTCACAGTTTAGAGTTAATATTTACCACTTCGAGTAAAATGGAGAAGTCTTAAGAATGTATCCGTCCTCTTACCTCCCCTATTTTGTTACATTTGCAATATGTATGACATTTAATAAATTGAAATTCTTCCAATGTTATATGTTTTCTTCAAGAATCATGAATATTTTATGTAATTTAAGAAGATATGACCTTAGCTTATTTTTTTTTTAACCTCATAATCCTGTGAAATTGGTAGCAGGAATAACGAATTCTGTTTGAGAGAGGAGCAAACTGATAAATCCCGTGACTGGTCTGCATTCATGCAACTGGCTATTAGCAGAACGGGGACTCAGCCTATTGGTCTTCATTTCTATCCCTTTCCCGTCCTCAGGCTG